>JAOYRS010000001.1:912500-2220000 GCA_032432895.1 Dryadula phaetusa
GGAAGTGAAAGTAATTTAAATATAACCACTACTCTGGATAGGAATCGAATATAACCGCCACTGCTCCACGACCGACCACTTATTTCTTTTCCTTTTTTTTCCATTTTTTATATTATTATACATTATATACATTATAGAAATAATTAAAATAATCCACCGTTTCTTATTTCGAAAGAAATCATGTTTATAAACATTATTGAATTCTGAATACCGATGGCACAGTGACAACGTCTGACTGTAAATGCGATTGATTGTGGGTTCAATTCCTGTTTGAACGAATTACTATAATTATTTTCATTTCTCCGCTTAGTAAGATATATTTCAATTTAAAAAAAATTGAGACTTAGATTAAAAACACATAGTTCCTTACTTCCACTCATTAAATAATATTATGTGTGAGATAAAAATTAAAATAACACAAAAATTATTTTCTTTAACCAAGAATCGAACCTAAAACCGTCATATCTACTTTTAAAAAAAACAATTACGTCACAATAACGTTAAATTTACGGAAAATTGAAAGCAAAAACCATACGAAAATTCTAAGAAAAAATATATATTCATAATTCAATAATACTAATGTAGTTTCTATGTAAAGTGTTTCAAATTACTTTACTCACTTCTTAGTATAAAGAGGATGCTCGCGTTCAAAATAACTTCGTATCTTCCTAAAGAAAAAGGGAGCTTTTGTGACTGTTTCATACTTAATGTATAAAAGATATGAGTTATCAATTTATATTACTGTCTAAATGCTATTAGAAGTAAACAGATTACCTAGTGACGCAGTTGTAGCGTTATAGTAGACGATGATTGCAGGTTCGGTCATTTTTCGGGAATATGGGATATGGGAAATATAAAAAAAAATGTTTTATTTGACCTACCAGAGCGAGGAAGTGAAAATAAATTAAATATAATCACTCCCCCGAGTGGGGATCGAACCCACAATATATATAAAAGCTTCCATTATTAACTATATATGCACAATATATAGTATAAAATAAATTCCAAAAATTCCAATGGTAACGGAAAATTGTGGGCAATCCCCCATTCCACAGTCCACGTAAACTGAAGCCATCGTGGTTCAGTGTGACAACGCCTGACTGTAAACACGATTGGTCGTGGGTTTTAATTCCCACTCGGTGCTATTATTATATTTAAAGTTTATTTCAATTTTTCTCTCTGGTAAGACAAAGCGCGATGTTGAGCATCGCGCTTTGTCTTACCAGAGTTGAGCATCGCGCTTTGTCATTGTCTATTAGAAAATGTCTCTATTTCAGCAAACAACGGAGTGTCTTGACACTTGTCGGGTACCACCTGACAAACCCAGCCATTCGGGATAAAATGTAAAGCTAAAAGCTAAAATGATTTATACTTAAATCAAAATATATTAAAATGAGAATTCATTTGTTGTATTAAAAATAAAATTTAAAGTAGCATCATCTATATCCTAAATAAATCTATTAAATTTCATGACGTTGCATGTTAAATGGCGTAAATAAACGCCGCGTACTGTCTTACTAGAGCGGGCAAATGGTATATTTAATATTATCAATCTTCAAAGTATTGAACCTGCAACCATCATATTTAAAACAACTTCAAAACTTTTTAATAAATCATTATAGCACGAGGTATACGTATATATAATAAAATTACACGAACAATGTCAATCTGCCTCTAGAGAAATTAAAAATTTATATTAAAAATGTATTATTGAAAAAAGTATATTAATATATCAAAGTATATTATATTGATGTTAATATGTGGAGTTAAACTCAGTTAACACTCAATTGGGAAGCTTATTATTGTCAAGAACTCATTGTAAAGCTATATTTGAAAAGAGAAATTGGAAAGTGTTGAGTTTAACGCCGGCTCTGTACAGCAAAATGGCGGTAACTTCCTGTAGTACTGACAATACTGACACTTGTTGCCTGGAAGATTCGAAAGTTCTTGTATACAGCCTCTTTAAATAAATAATAATTTGATTTAGATTTTTAGTTTATAGACATTGTACCATTTCCTTTTAATACCACAAAGTCACTCGAAGTACTTCTATACATATAAAAGCATGAAAATATATATTTTTTTTAATTGACAAGTGATTCCTGTGTAAAACTAAGTAAACAATTTCCAGGTTTTTCTAACTTTATATATTTATATAAAATTACTATTAAAAAGCAGCTTCACGCTTTATCCCGTATAGCAGGGTACAACCCAGTGTTAAGACACTCCATTGACTTTCCAAGACTGGGAGTGGAAGTGGCGAGCTCAACGCCGCGCCTTGTCTTAGCAGAGTGGAGAAATGATGATATAATTTATCTATAACCACTGTTCTCAGTGAGAATGTAACCAAAAACCAAGTATATAGCCTTATTATTTTAAGCCAGATAGTTTGAGATATTAGAATAATTTATGAGACTTGAGACTAAACAGCATCTAATTGTAAATGCGATCGGTCACAGGTTCGATTCCCACTCGGAAGAAGGATTATAATCGAAATTTATGTTCCTTTCTCCGCTCTTAAATGGAAAACGGAGTGTCTTGATATTACAACATTACTATTTGTATATTTTTTTGCTAAGTAAATCAACTCCTTTGTTTAAATTAATATAATGATTTTAATATAGTAATTTTTGCACAATTTTCTTGTGTTGAAAAAAAATTATATACATATATATATATATATATATATATATATATATATATATATATATATATACTGTAAATAAAATAAATGTCGCTATACGATCTGAAATATTAGGGTAGCGAGCTGACATAGAGGTAAATATGATTATTTTAATATTATAATTTCGTGAGACCGGTCGTAGTGCAGTATGACAGCGTCTGACTTTAAACGCAGCCGGTTGTGGGTTCGATCCCCACTCGGGGGAGTGATTATATTTAATGTTATTTTCACTTCCTCCCTCTACGTAAGGCTAAAAATGCAATGTCTCGAATTCCGTGGAAAACGACGTACGGAGTGTCTTAACACTAGATACTTTCTGTCTATACTGCTATTCGGGATAAAAGCGTGAGGCCAAAAATAAAAACAAAAAAAATTGGTTCTTAGTATAACTTCCTTATTTAAAATGGCAACGAGTCTGTCACCCACCACTCTCCAATGTGCCTAGACACTCCATTCCCCACTTTTCAAAATCGAGAAACTACATTTTGAATGGCAGAACTTAACGCCGCGTTTTGTCTTATCAGAGCGAAAAAAATGAAAATGTGAGTCGAACCCACAACCAACCACATTAACAATCAGATTGCTCTACAGCGGTTTAAAAAAATAATAAATTATTTTATTATTATAAACGTTCGTGGGAAATGAATTTACGACTATCTATACTATAGTGTAGTTATAACTGAGCCCCAATTCCAAATTTCGTGGGATTAAATATTTAAGCCCGGGCTCGGGAGCACCGTTACTATACATAATAAGCAACGTGTTCATTTCACATTCATTTCGACATACTAACTCGCAACAGTTTTTGGTTGAAGTCATTTTAATAGGATTTAGAATTTTTTATTCATAAAAAAATCTCATATTAAGGTAACTTTATATTTTGTATTTTTTTAGCTACTCGCTTTTAACACGCATAACAGGCAAATAGTATCTAGGTCAATATATACAAGACATTGCGTGCTGTGTGGTGGAACTCAACACCGCAATTTGTCTTACCAGAGCGAGGATGTGACTATAATTTAAATATAATCAATATCCCCCAAGTGGGAATCGAACACACAACCGATCGCGTTTACAGTCAAGATTGTTTCACTACGCCACGACCGGCCTCGACGATTTTTGTATTTGATATTATTATAACAAGTAAATGGGGTAAAAACTAATGAATATTTACTCCGTTCTCTAATTTGAGAGACATTGCAAGTTAAATAATGTAACTGAACGCCGCGTTATAATTTACTAGAGGGGTAAAATGGTTTTTTTTAGGCAAGAAAGTTGCCAGTGAGAAACGAACCCACGACGAATGTGTTTTGAACACTATCCCACTGCCCCACGGCCTCAAATCACTATAAACTGGCTTCAAATAAAAGTTCCTTGCACTGGTTCTTTTCAGGACCAAGGCATACGCTTTAGTGAATCAATAAAAAAATATTATACATTCAAAAAGTTTTCAAGTTTAATTTATTACTCTATATATTTATCAAAGTAATTCGTCTTAAATTTTATATTTATCGAATTTGAACTTGTAACTACCGCGTTATTATAACATACTAATGTAATGTTTGTTTCATGCTAATTTAATACACGAACATCTGGTATAATTAAACGTTCATACAAAGGTACGTTAAGAAACGACTGACATCATTTAAATTGTTTCTTACATTGTTTACTGTAATAACACGTTTACGGAAATAATCGATTCGAATACCTATTACTTACTATAAAGAGCATGGTTTTAGTAAATGCGATTGGCTGTGGGTTTGAATCCCATATAGATTATAATTAAACTATTTTCATTTCTCCTCTCTAGTTAAATAAAGCGCGGCGTTAAGATCCGCCGTTCAATATGCAAATATTGATAATGATTTTGATACTAGGTTCTCTCTTACTACTTGGCTGAGTGAAAAGTTTATTAAAGCTGTATTTTTCTTAACTCCTTCACTTCGCGAAATTCCAGTATCAATATCAAGAACTCATCAGATAAGAATTTAATTTAATATGATTTAATAAAACGGAGCTGTATTTTACATAACGGTTTAAAATTAATATAAATCGCTTAAGAGCTCTATGCATTTACTACAAAAGGTTTCTGAAATAACGTATAAAAATTTGAACGCAACGGGATTAAAACCCGTCACTCTTGGAAACCGTCTAAGCGCTCTGACCGCTAAGTCATGTGTTCTACTACCGGCTTTGTTTTATACATTAGAATCTTATAAGTTTTGTTACTACTTCTTTACGTATGTCTCTACAGAAATGTTATATATATATATATATATATATATATATATATATATATATATATATATATATATATAAAACGAAAGTGTGTTCGTGAAATTTTTTTTGAGGTTTTTTGTTACAAACCACGGACTTATGGGCGTCCATGAATTTGTACGATCCTATTTATAAGTTTTGTGTTTTATATATATTTATGGTGCAGAGCACCTGACACATTGCAAGGAACTCAGAAATATATAGGATTTAAAAAAAAATAGGAATATATAAGAAAATATATAGGAATATATATGGCTGCGATCCGCGAACACATGAGCTGCCAGTGGTCAACAACGAGCGAGAAGTCCACAATCACCGGACTAGACCTTTTGGAGGGACTCCTCTTTATTATTAAAGTTAATAAGCTATTAAATAAGTTAGTTATTAAAGTTAACCCACTGGTACTGGACTCGGGACCGCAACCATGTATCTTCGAGAGATTGCCATGTTTAAGTTGTAATCAAATATATCGTTCATTGTATTTGTTTGTAGATTTGTTTCATACAATTTATATATATAGTATAAAAGTCTAGTAAGAGGCTAACATATGGGAATGAATAAATATGCAAAAACAATATTAACAATTATTGTTTGAAGTATATTTATCAGTTGACAAATATATTAAAATTATCTTATTTTCTGAAAAAAATGAACTGTTTTGTTATAGAAATAAAAGGAAGCGTATCAGAAATATCTTAGATACATTTCTTTCAAATGTAGGCGAAAACGTTTTATATGTTATTTGTGTGAATATTGTTTACCGTGCCAATACTGAGAAAATTAAAGTCATATTGCGTACATCTTATACTAGTCTGAATAGAACTATCAATAAATATATATTATAAAGTACTTACGTATTTTCTTCCTGCTTAAAATGTCGGAAAAAGAGTTTTCTAAGGAAGGTTTATATCTATAATTTATCAATATCGTAGCTATATTTAACGAGATACGACGGTTTTAGACCAAGAAGTCCGTCAAATACAGTTTGAAATGACGTTTTTGCGTCCGCCTCCTACACTGTTTAATATAAGTTGAAGTAACATATGACAAAAATATAGCCTTTAAAGAGATCTACAAAAAAATTCGAGAAGGTATATATCTATATTATAAGGACTAACAGTAACTGATTTTATCTTTATTTTTTTTAAAACAACGTCTAGTTTCTTGCGAAGCTGCTCTAATCAATATGATGTCAGTCTATATCTAAATAAATACATTTATCACGAAATAGATATATTTTAGATCATATTTGAGCTTTTCACTACATGGATTAAGCTGTTGTTGTTGGAGTTACAGCAAAGTGCAAATCCCGCGCAACGTAAAATAATCGCCCAGATATGCGTCCAGTAACACGCGGTCACGACAATCTTAAAATGTCTTTAATAAAAATGTTTAAAAGGGGAACAAAATCCGTTCACATATTTCTGAGATTAGCGCGTACACACAGACAGAGAAAATATATGGACTATAGGAGATTATATTTTATAATATACTAGATATTTATTATTTTTAAAGTGTTATTCCACACTTGGGATTAGAAAACATTTTTGAAAAAACGTATAAAAATTGGACGGTATCCAAGAGGTGCGGGTTCAAATCCCGCTGCGTTCAAATTTTTATACGTTTTTTTAAAAATATACTAGATTTCGCACGCGGCTTCGCCCACATGGTGTGTCGATAAAAACCATATTTGTACTTAACAGCAATTGTTATATTATTATGATTTTTTCTCCTTCTCTCCCTTATTCTCTTCCAATAACTTTATGTCATTGAAATTAATCCACATAATATATATATATATATATATATATATATATATATATATATATATATATATATATATATATATATCCCGGACGTTTATTTACAAATATTCAAGACAAACAATTCTACACTAAATAGTGTTTTTTTTTAACTCCAATGGTTATATCAGCGTACGCCAACATTGCTCTCAAAGGGCAGATTTTTTACGATCAAATTAAAAATATATATATATATACTTTATGTAGCCTATATGTTATTCTCATATATAGCCTATAACATTATAAAGTTTCATCCAAATCAAACGTACATCCTTGCACGTTCAAACAAACAAACAAACAAACTCTTCCGTTTATATTATTATTAGTGTATAAGTAGATATTAGTATAGATTACAAAGAGAGAGGTGAGAAGAGAGAGAGATAAGAAAAAAATAGTTACTTAAATAATTTTATCTTTATATATTTTATACTTTTAATAAATATGTAGAATAAATAAATATCAACTATAATAACCGGAAAATGTAAATAAAAAAAAATTGTCTGTATGTTTGTTCAAGTATTGTAAGTTCAAATAATATTAAAATATATATAAAAAAACAAACATAATTTTATGGCTTGATCTCTAGACGCGACTACTGTACAAAAAGCAAATAGCAAGTTTATAGTATATACTGCAAATGTGGGCCCAAATGTTTTATATGTACATAAGTACAGGAGTTATAAAAAAAACGAATTTATAAAAGACGCCTTTTATAAAACGTTTATTCCAAATGCTTTGCTAATTTAAAGAATACTTCGGATATATCGATGAAATATACAAAAATTAAAATCGAATATATAAGAATATTAAATCGAAAGTAATTCTAATGTAATAATAACAGTATAAAACTGACTGTCAATATGATGGTTGTGTGTTCTATTCCCACTCTAGTTATGTTTAAATCATATACATTTTCCCACTTTGATAAGACAAAACACCGCGTTGAGTTCCGCCATCAAAGCGAAGGACGAGATCATAACACATAACACGTTCAGTATACCTAATCTGCTGTGCAGAATAGAGTAAAAAAATTGTAAACATACAAAATTATATTATTTTTTTATAGCTTTTTTCTAATTACTATAATAATTATTAAGAACGTAACGAAATTTGCGTGTAATCGACGTAATTTGACGGTGTCGATTTTCCCTTTTACGTTATAGGAACCGAGTTGAAGATTAGAAGAAGAATTAAATTGCAAAATTTGACCTGTAAAGTCAAACTTTTGACCTGGGGCCAAAAGTTTATATAAAAACTTCTTTTCTACAAGTACTAGGAGTACAAGAATTTGGATGGTAGTTATTAACCCATAAAAGATAAGATAAGATATTGTAAAATCAACCCCTATAAGGTTGTTTTTGGAGATTGAAAGTTTGAATTTTGTTTACTAGTTATTTTTACCACGTAGGTCGCTAAGGTCGTAGGTAGGATCACTAAGACAGGTCATTGTGAAATTTGACCCCTGGAGCATTGTTTTTGGGGGTTGAAAGTTAGAATTAAATTTTTTTATTACAATTGCACCTGTAAAGCTTTCGTGATAGTTTTTTTAAATGTAAAGTTTGTCCTTACATTGAAGACGACGACTAAAACGGAACATTGCAACAAAAAGATCTAGATTTTAGATGCTAATTGACCATTTGATTTTTAGACTAGATAGTTAATGATATTTTTTTCATTTATTAAAATAAAGACAAATATTGATTGTAATTTAAGTTAAACAGAGAAAAAAGAAATAGATATAATATCATTATTTTCTCAAATCAAATCTTAACTATCATGGCTATCGTGGCTATCATGGCACAGTAGGACAGCGTCTGACTGAAAAATTGTGTTTATGACTTATGTTTCTTCTGAACTCTGGGAGTGTTTAGATTTTGAGAGGAAAGCAGTCAACGGAGACACTACGTTGTCTCTTTCTGTCTACCCTGCTTTGTAGGAAATAGCGTTTAGTGGGTTTTTTTTAATATAAATCCAAACGCAACTTATATTTCCACCAATCTATACGAAATGTCTCAAATTCTAGCGAGAAACGGAAAACGGAGTGTTCTGACACTAAGCTCGCGTTACGGATACCTGCCTGATTGGAGGCTTAGGGCAGGTTATGTCAAACTCCCGATTGGCAGATATAGTCCGCCCCGTTTACCCACTAAAACCTCATGGTGCTCCTCCTCAACCGCCACTAGCTGGGACCTTGGGTACACCCCGATCCTTATGTAAGCCCCGGAGGCTCTATCTGCCTATCCTGGTATGTGGAATAAAGCGTGAAGCTAAAAAAAAGATAAATAATATGGCATGAATGATGAAACACGAAGGTCAAGTTAACGTAAACTAACTCAATTTTTATTTATACCAAAAATTATTGAAATTGAACTTGACTTGAAGACAACCGTGCTTTCTTCCCATCCCAGTTTCGTTCCGTGCATCCCAGTTTTTTATTTCGCTTTTATCCTGTAGACACTCCGTAATCCGCTTTCCTTTAAATCTGAGATACTTCTTGTCGGGTAGTATAACGCAACTCCGCGCTGTCTTACCAGAGTGAGGAAATGGAAACAATTTAAAAACAATCAGTTGACCGACGGGGAATTGAATCCTGAACCGGTCACGTTTACAATCAGATACTGTCCCACTGCAGCAACACCGGTCGCGGTCCAGTATATATACATATATTAAAAAACGTATATATTTCAAAGAGGTTCCAATTCCAATATTTAATATTGTAGTTAGAACACTTTTGGTCGGAGGCTGCGATATAATTTATAAGAAATAACATGAAAATCGAACATGAGTGACTTTTATAAGTAAAATATTGACAAGTTTGAATGTTGTAGTCGAATTATTACGACGAGGTGTCCCGTTACGAGATATATATATATATATATATATATATATATATATATATACATATACAGAAGTGGGTGTTTGTGTGTGTATACCTTTCCTTAGGCACAAATTAATGTGTAACCAACGTGACTATCTTTAAATCTTAGATGACACTAACTTAGAGCTTTAACTTAACGTTATGAGCTTATTTAAAGATGAGACATCTTGTTTTAAGCAGCTTCACTTAATTATTTAATATTATGAAATTTGATAGAAAAATGGTGTGGCGTTGAGTTCCGCTCAACATGCAGTATAAGATAAAGTGTCTTGACACTAATTTCACTTTCATTACCCTGCTTTATGGGATAAAAGGTGAACCTAAGTATAAAAAAATACGTAAGGAAAAAGCCCTTTTCTTCGATAGTTACGCTTACGAGGGAATATGAAATTTGGCACAGTTAGAGTTTATTTATAGGCTGATCGTGGCGCAGTGACTGTAAACGCGATCAGTTGCGGGTTCGATTCCCAATCGAAGGAATGATTGTATTCCTCGCCTTGGTAAGACCAACACTCTCAATACACGATGTCTCCGAAAAGGAAAGCGGAGAACGGAGTTTCTTAACACTAGGTACTTTCCGTCCCTGCTATGCGGGATAAGAGCGTGAGGCTAAAAAACAGTTTTACATGCCTTTGTAGTATAAAATAAAACTTTATGATTAGAGTGTCTGTTTTTAATATTAAAAGTAACATAAATAGAATATATACTAAAATAACTTAATTTTAAATTTTGTCTGTCTGCTTGTTCCGTCAATCTCTGGAACAACTAGACTGACTTAGTATTCAAACACTCCATTCACTTATTACTGATTATAAATAAAGATATATTTTAGTAATATATATCTTTACCAACGACCACAGAGCAACTACTGTATAATGTGTTTTCGAATACCGAAATATACACGATTGATCCATTTAAAATAGTGTAATAGTCTAATTTTATACATTCTGTATTATTTATTATGATGAATTAAAGAAAAATAATTTAATAAAGAAGGACACTGGCAATTAAATTAAAAAAAAATAAGATAGATCAGATGTTAGTGCTTTAGAGGGTTTTATTTAAAACGAGTCTTCTCTCATCTATTAAAGTATGAAAGAGCTTTTGATAAGTTATTTTTTGGCTAGATATTTCATTGATACGTTAAAAATGCGTTGCCATAGCAACACGTAAGTTAGTTTATATAAACACACATCAAACACATGGTAGTGTGTGTTATGTTTATTTTATCATATTTATTGTATTTTCGTGAATTATTTTAAAAAGTATAGGCCTTTTCTGTAATTTTCTTTTTTTTAATTTTCCATCTTTGGTCATATAGTGGATAGCCTTGGTCTTGAACACCCTGCTACACGGAAAAAAGCTTGAATTTACATTTATATATAAATAAATCATATAAATACGTAAAAAACAAAAATTATACTGACAAAGTAGGTAATAATTTGCATGATAAAGAAGAAAGACTACTATATTTTTTTATAATATTTTTTATTTAATAATTTATTATGAAATTGGCCTAAATCAAGAACACGTTCGTTCTTGGTATTCAGTGGTTTGGGAAGGTGAGAGGATGAGTGATGAAATAATAGTAAGGAAGTTATAGTTATTAGAAGCTAAAGACCTTGGTAAACCTTCGAAAACACAGTACCGAAGATACAGAAGGAAGGTCTCATAAAAAGCATGAGGACCCCCCGAAGGGCTTGTATGAAGAGGAAAATGATCGTGGACCATGGAAAAGAGGTAAAAAAAATGGTAGAGGCCAGACACGAGCCATTTTGGTTAATTAAATTCAAATTTTATATTACATATTGCAATATATTAATAATGTTTGAATTGCATTATAAAGCAAGTAATGTATACACGCAATGGTCCTGGCTGGCTGGCAATGGTCGCCCATTTATATATATATATATATTTTTTTATTTGTCAAACGGGGGAAAAGCCGGTCGTGGCACAACGGGACGGCATCCCACTGGAATCGAGATTGGTTGAGTGGGTTAGTTTTCCGCTCGAAGGATTGATTAAAATATGTTTAATAATATTAAAATGGCGCGATAAAGTGCAGCGTTGAGTTCTCACTCAACGTGCAGTATCTCAATTTAAGCGGAAAGAAAGGAAGTGAGTGTCTTGACACTAGGTTGTCTCTGACTAGCCCGTTATGCGGGATAAAGCGTGAAGCTGTCAAAAAAAAAACAATACATACTCTAATAATACAAATATTACACATATAACAATACGTTCAACATACACTTTATCATAGACCGCCAGTTACAATAAATGTATGATATACAGAAACAATACAGAATTGACAAAACTAACGTATTTCGCTGCACGTTCTCTACGTGTTCATGTCAACTTCGGTTTCACGAGCGACGTTTTCAACTTTGACTTTTGCGAATATTAATGAAAACCACTGAAATGTTCAGAGTTTGGTGCTGAAAATAAGCCTTTTCATATAAATTTTACTGAAAACTGTAAACATTGCGCGTTTGTTTGACAGTGTTATATATACACATATATATATATATATATATATATATATATATATATATATTATATATATATATATATTAACGAATTTTGTCTCGCATAGACAGAAAGTACCTAGGGTCAAGGCCCTCCGTGCTTCGCTTTACACCGAATTCGAGACATTGAGTGGTGGAACTCAACGCCGCACTTTGTCTTACCAGAGCGAGAAAGTGAAGATAATTTTATAAAAATATAATCACTCCAACAAGTGGGGTCGAACCCACAACCGGTCACGTTTACAGTCAGACGCTGTCCCACTGCGCCACGGCCGGCTTAAGTACTTTGCGCTATAAGAAATAAAGCAGTTCATTTCTCACTTTCCGCTTGTTTTGGAGAAATTTCGTGTTCACCTAATTTTTCATTCATCTCATCCAACAGGTACTTGAAAATAGGTTTAAAATATTTTTCTCCTTTTTATATACACTGGAAAAAATATTAAATAAAAAAATTACTTATATAATTATACAATTAAATCTGTACAGTCCAGTCTACATGTTACCACGGACTACTGTAAAGTGTTCAAAGCGTCAAGTTTCCAAAAATAGTTTTCGAATACCAAAACATACGCGATTAATCCATTTAAATTAAAACATAACTCACATCCATAATGTATAAAGTGTATTTTCAGTTATTTAAAAGCAACCCAAAAAAAAATCATATTTTACCGTATTTTTGAGTATATTCATATGTTCATTCAATACACGTTACTTTATCAAATAAAGAACTAAAAGCTTTTTTTTTAATTTTAAATCCGCACCAACTACATCCGTGTATAAATTAATCCTATGGATTACATAACTTCGAGCTTTTAAAAGCTACAATGTACGTATTCGGTTTTAATACTATTTTTTGGTATATTTAAAATAATAGGAAGCCCGTAGTGGCGTAGTGGGACAGTGATTGAATGTAAATAATATATAATATATATATATATATATATATATATATATATATATATATATATATATATATATATATATATATATATATATATATATATATATATATAAATAAATAAATTTATAACGTCGTTTATAACCAGTTTATAGAAGTAAAGCGTAAACTCGTTTTATACTTAGCGAGTTAACACCTCGTTCATAAATATCAATTTTATTATATTCATAAATATCAATTTTAAAATATTAATATATATATATATATATATATATAAAATGAAAATTAAATAAAATAAATGTTAATAGTAATATTGAGGCCGGTCGTGGCGCAGTGGGACAGCGTCTGACTTTAAAGGCGATTGGTTGTGGGTTCGATCCCGCTCGAGAGAGTGATTATATTTAATTTATTGTCACTTTCTTCGATCTGGTATGATAAAGTGCGGCGTTGAGTTCCACCACTCAACATGCAATGACTCGAATTCGACGAAAGCGAAGTACGAAGTGACTTGACGACGTTACTTTTTATCAACTTTGATATTCACGACCAAAACCTGAATCTAGAAAAAAAAATCGATCAGTTTTATTTTATTGCTTTGGGAAGACAAAGCGTGGCGTTGAATCTCATTACTCAACGTATATATGTCACGTAATCATGTATTAAGACACTCTGATCTCCAATTGACGTCCAAATCGATGCGGAGCTTAACGCCGCCTCTTGAACCACATATAAATCTCCCGAAAGGGAATTCGAATCAATAAACAATTGCAATTATGGTTACGGATACACCCCATCTCTTATAACTTATCAACATTTTATAAAGAGGAAAGTATTGGAATTTGTATCAGAAAAAGCAAACATTCGAAACAAAGGAAATACATTTGTTACTTCCAATTTGCAGTTCAATTAGCGTACAATAGTCTGTATTGTACTTGTATATACGTATATGTTTCTATATTTATGTATACATGTACCTATTTGTATCTGTATACACCTGTATACAGCTATATACACCTGTATACACATTATGTTGTTTAAATATAATTTAATATGATAATATATTTAGCGAAACTGCCGCAAAAGATAGCAAGAATAAATAGTGATAAGACACTCTGCTCTCTTTCAGTCTCTATTGAAAACTGTTGCAGATTCTTCGCCACATAGAATAGGGTAAAGACACTCCATTCTCTACTTTACTGTTTTTTTTATTTTACATTTTTTAATTTTACATTAAAATATTGTATGTTTATTATCAGTGCTCAACGCCGCGTTTTCTCTTACTAAATTATGAAGAAATATTAAAAAAAATGTAAATATATACAAATTCCTCTGAGTGATACTTGAACTCGCAACCAATTGCGTTTACAGGCAAACGGTGTCTTGTTGGATCGAACCTGCGTCCACCCTATGGCAAAAATACTGTCCCATTTCCCCACTGTGTACAAAAATATATAGTAAATATATATAAAGTTCTTTCCGTCTACACCACTAAGCATAAACCTTACTTTGTAAGCCCATAAAGTACGTAAAATATACGTTTTTTTTCTATAAATAACTGACCAAGTAAAGTAGAAGAAATAATTTATTTTAAAATGCTATTTTTTAAAATGACATCACCGTAATCGTGTTACACACGCTAATATAAAAATATTAAAGCTTTCTCAACATTTTTTTAGCAGGATAGACAGAAAGTACCTAGTGTCAAGACACTCTGTACTTCACTTTCCGCCGAATTTTATGACATTTTGTGTTAGAGTGGTGGAACTCAACGCCGCACTTAGTCTTACCAGAACGAAGAAGTGCAAATTATAAATATAATCACGAATGGGAATCGAACCCACAAACGATCGCGTTTTCAGTCAGGCGCTGTCTACTCCGCTATACGGGATAAAAACCTGAAGCAATAAAAAAAAGTTAATAAAAATTAAAGTTAAGAAAAATATCCCGGACAGATAGATATAGAAAACCCATATATCAATAGTGAGAATTTCCAACTAATATATCTCTATATAGGTACCTAAAAGCCTTGAAACATATTGCCTTATGCAAGTTAAATTATTACCGTTAGCTTCGGCCCAAGGGATGAAGAGTGTTACAACAGTCCGTTTATTATTCTATATATATATATATATATATATATATATATATATATATATATATATATATATATATATTTATATTCTATATATATTTGACCTGATGTAGATAAATCTTATATAGCTATTATTATATTTAAACAATTTAAAATTAAAAAAAATATTTTTTATATAAAAAAATGATAATTCACGAGCCTAAATTTATCTGTTAAATTAAATTCTACAGTATTATAACTAAAATACAATACAGTGTCAAGATACTCTGTGAATATTTCTTATTCCGGCAGAATTTAATTATACATCTGGATTAAAGATATTGTGTGGTAAGTTGCGTGAGTTAAACGCCGCAGAATTATTATAAAATCCTTCCTGATCCGGATGATCTTTATTACATATGTATGTATAAGCAATAGGGAATACTCTTAAGATAAAAAAATCTAAACATTTTACGCTTACTTTCCGACAAGTGCCACCTCAGTCTACCTGAGACCACGGACTACTGTAAAATGTTCGAAACGTCAGGTGTCCAAAAATGTATTTTCGAATACCAAAATATATGCGATTGATCCGTTTAAAACAGTTTCATTTAAAATGTGTAAAAATTGCGAAAAACAAAGATCTTATTGTTTTACGCTAATTGAACACGCTGTATACTAAGATAATTCTACTAACAATCGTTAGCGCATCTTGTGACTTATTTAGGAGAGTTCTAGGAGAGTTGAACCGGAGAAATTGTTACAAATCATACCTTACTTTTAATAGCTTCACATACAATGTATATACCATTTCCTAATTTACCCAGTTTGTATATTATTGCTTATAGAAAGAGGAGGTCGGATAATGGAGGCTAGCTTTAAAGCGCATTTCAAAGGCGCCCTTAACAAGAAAAGTCTACATACACTTGTTTCGCAATATCTAAATCCAAACTCCCCAATTTGTAACGTGAATGCTTGAAATTTTAATAATATCAGCACCTCCATAGTGTAGTTACTTGGAACAACGTTCGTTGCTTTGCATTGATATAAAGTTGACATTTCAAAAGCGCTTAAAAATTTGAACCCGCAGCGGGATCCGAACCCGCGCCTTATGGAATCTGTCCATATATCAAGTGGGAGATGTGGGTAGTATTGTACTTACTGGTGTCTTTATATTTTTCAAGAAGTCTTCAGATGATGATCATAGATGATTGTAGAAATCATATTTTTCTACTTTTAGGGGACCAATGTAGAGATAGGCAATATCTACGTTGGTCTTGGAGCAATAGAAAATTACGAATCTAATTTTTAAATTAATTTCTATCTTGATGGGGTTTATTTCTGTTAGCTAGATTATATCTTATTTAATTAGTATTTTTTCAGAATAATAAAAAAAATTAAAAATAAACATTAAAATATGTTAAATAATCGTTGTTAATAGATTATCTTTAGGAAGCAGGTATTTCTAATGAGGTCTCCATGGAGATGCTGACAACAGAAATAAATTGTAGAAAACCTATAACACACTGCATAGCGGTCAAAGTACATGGACGGTATCCAAGCGGCGCGGGTTTGAATCCGTCTTCAAATTTTTAGATATATTTTTTAGACTACTGTTGAAGAAGAATCGTTTGTTTCTCTTTATATACAAAATACTGAATACATTCACTTGTGCTTTATAAAAGATAAGACTTACAAGACATTAAGTGTAAACATTTTTCTTTGCATATAATATATATATATATATATATATATATATATATATGTATATATTGCATAAAAACCTTTTTTCATAAATACGTTCTGAAAACACTGAATTAAAAAAATCTTTAATAGTTTTTCTCAAAACTAAGTTCTGAAAATTTTGAATCCTAAAAAAAACCTGTTCTTATAACCAAGTTCAGAAAACTCTGAATTAAAAAAAAGTTTTAAAAAACTTTAAAACTAAAAAAAATCTTTACAAAAAAACTTTTCTCAGAACTACGTTCTGAAAATATTGAATCTTAAAAAAAAATAAAAAAAACCTTTTCTCGTTCGTTTGTGGATTCGATACCCACTCGGGGGAATGATTATATTTAAATTATGACCATTTCCTCGCTCTGAAAAGACGAAGCGCGGCGTTGAGTTCCGCCATTCAACACGCAATGTCTTGAATTCGGCGGAAAGCGGAGTACGGCATGTCTTGACACTAGGTCTACCCACTTTCTGTCTACCCTGCTATGCGGGATAAAAGCGTGAAGCTAAAAAAATACGAGAATCAAGTCAATTTATCTTTAAAGAAATTGTTACAAATAACTATAGTTACATAAACAATGTAATTAAGCCAAGGTAACATTTAAATACGAATTAGACTTGCGTGTTAAGACCTTACTCAAATGGTCTAATTAATTAGTAGAACAATGTGTTTTTATAACTTAAGAACATTTATTTTAAGAAAAGTCCTAACTAAATCGTGTCACAATATCACGATGAGCGGAACTCAACACCGTGCTTGGTTTAGCTAGAGAGTAAGAAGATAAAATTGCAAATATTTGAAATATAAGCAGCTTCACGCTTTATTCCGTGTAGCAAGACAACCTAGTGTCAAGAGTCCAGACAATCTGTTGACAGCTTTCGTCCCATGTCATCAAGACATTGCGTGCTGAACGCCGCGCTTTGTCTTACCCGAGTGGAAACATATTTCCCCCTTGTAGGAGATATATTATGTAAAAAATATTTTTTTTATAAATAGGATATAAATTATTTACCAGTATTGTGTATAACTTTAGAGTATTTTTTAATCCTAAGTGTGGAATAACACTTTAAAAATAGTAAAATATTAAATAAAATAGCAATCTGTCTCACCATACAATTATTTCTTAATAATCTTTGGGTAGCAGAAATATGTAAAAATCTGTCTAAAGCGATAGCTTCACGCTTCTATCCCGCATAGCAGGGTAGACAGTAAGTACCTAGTGTCAAGACACTCCGCACTTCGCTTTCCACCGACTTCGAGATATTGCGTGTTGAGTGGTGGAAAATAACAGTTTGTCTTACCAGGGTAAGAAAGTGAAAATATTTTTAAATATAATCACGAGGAAATCTTGTGGGATTTAAAAATACAATCTATAGAGATCTATAGAAATGCTAACAACGTAAATAAGTTGTAACAAAAATGTAAAGGTTTTCGATACAGCTGGTCGTAGTATGTATTATAGCGCACGCAGTCAGAGCGCTTGGACGGTTTCCAGGAGGCGCGGGTTTGAATCCCGCTGCGGTCAAAATTTAAAACCAGAAAGAAAGTAGTTTTTGTCGAAATCTGTTTTGTGCAGATTTGGGGTACAATTGGCAAAAATATGTGATTATACTTCTTTTAAAGCTCTTTTGAAGCCATAAATATCTCTTGTTAAATTTAAATTATTTCTAAATTTTATTTTTTTGGTAAAAAAAATGTATATTTTAAGGAATTAGGTGACCGATTACAGATCGACTGATAGTAAGGAAGAATTTAACCGAGAATCCTTTCTTTATAAATAAATTATACAAAAACAATATTTTCCCGACCGTTTTGCCCTAACTTCCGCTTAACTTCCGCTACTCGTTGAGTTCAGAACTATGAAATTATATAATAATTAAACTTAAAAGAAGAACATATTTATTTATTTAATTATATTCTTTACATTTTATGTATTAATAAATTAATCAAAAATATGTAGTGTTATATTTAAGTGAAATTAAACATAATTGGTTGGGGGTTCGATTTCCATTCCGTAGAATTTGAGATTATATTTAAATAAATCTCATTTCTCCACTTTTTTAAAAACAAAACGTGGCGTTAAGTTACGCCACTCAACACACAATGTCGGGAATCCAGACGGAAGACATTAGGTCATTTCTTTAACTACCCTTCTAAGAGTCATAAAACGTGAAGCTTTTTATATTAACTCATTAATCCTTCATATCTTCAATTTTTATCCCGCATAGCAGGGTAGACAGAAAGTACATAGTCAATACACTGCGTACTTCACAATCCACAGAATTCAAGACATTGCGTGTTGAGTGGTGGAGCTCAACGCCGCACTTTGGCACACGAGCGAGGAAGTCATAATAATTTTTAAATATTATCACCCCCCTAATGGGGATCGAACCCACAGCCGGTCGCGTTTACAGTCGGACGTTGACACACTGCGCCGCGAATGACCTCAACAACAGGAAATTATGAATTAAATAAAGAAATTTATTCAAAATTTCATTCACGGCAGGAAATTATGAATTAAATTTTAAATGAATTTCTATATTAACGGTTTTGGTTAACAGTTAGTATAAAAAATATTTAAAAAAAATACACATTAAAATATTTCATAAATAACACACTCTTGCCTCACTCTTGCCAAGCGAATAAGTTATAGAGCACGAGGCTTAGCGGCCAGAGGGTCGATGATTTATATACAAATGGAGGGAATTTGAATCCTATTTTAGAATTCGTTTAATTATTTACTTATCCTAAGTGTGAAATAACACTTTAAAATATGTATTAAACAATTTTAATGCTTCTTTCCTTGAATACAAAATAATCAATACTTAAAACTCTAACTACGCCTTCTTAATACTAAATTTTTAAAATACTCCACAGCTATTTTTAATATCTATACAATGCATTCTAAAATTTTTCTTTTACATTAATCTCCCACTCGGAAGAATGGCAATTTGTTTGAATTATTAACAATTTTATATTCATTTCTCCCATTAGTAAGACCAAGCACGGTGTTGAGTTCCGCCACTTGTGACATTGTGATACGATTTAATACATTATACTGACAGTAAACGAACATTTTTTTCTTCAAAAACTAACACCTATTAATTAATTGGGCTATTTAAACGAAAACTTAATTAATAGAGTAAGTCACTTAAATGTATGGCAAAATGCGGCGTTAACTTACGCTATTCTCCACGTAATGTCTAG
This sequence comes from Dryadula phaetusa, assembly GCA_032432895.1. Taxonomy (NCBI): domain Eukaryota; kingdom Metazoa; phylum Arthropoda; class Insecta; order Lepidoptera; family Nymphalidae; genus Dryadula; species Dryadula phaetusa. The sequence continues at coordinate 932,577 of JAOYRS010000001.1, forward strand.
AATTTAGACACAAGGCAGTAGACGGAGTGTCTTGACACCTGCTGTGCATCTTAAGCCTGGTAAGCTTTTTATATCAACTTATCAACCCTTCAATGTTATCTAAATCTTCAACCGTTGTTTGTAGATATCATATTATTTTGTTGTTGCGAGACCAATGGAGAAGTAAACACTAACATCTTCGCTGGTCTCGCAGCAATAGAAAAATATGAATCCAATTTTAAAGGTATTTCTTCTATCTTTCTTGATATTGTTGCCTATTTTTTCTGATGGTGTTAAAATATATAATTAATATATATATACATATATATATACATATATATATATATATATATATATATATATATATATATATATATATATATATATATATATATATATGTATATAATAAATGTAATAAATAACGCATATAAGAATTTCAACACAGCTCTCAGTGATCAGAACATATACCATTTGCAAATAGCGAGGGCTCTATACTTGCTGCGTTTAAATTGCGAAAATTATTATATTTATTTATTAATTTAAATTATTATATTTATTGTTAAATTATTATAATTATTTTTAAATTATTATATTTATATTTAAATAAATATATTTATTAGTATTATTGTGTTTAAATTAGTAAGACTAGTTTTAGTAAGCTTTTAATATTTTCTGACGCTTAATATGGAATAATACTTTATAGACAATAAAAGCTATCCACAGTGTTAGTAAATAATTTCTATACTAATTAATGAATCTCCCACTCGGAGGATTTTTTTATATTTAAATTATATACAATTTTATGTTTTTATTACCAAGCGCGGTGTTGAGTTCCAACAACGGTATCACCGTAACACGATTTAGTTAGAAAAGCGGAAAACGTAGTGTCTTTGCTTCAGTCTCTATATGAGTATACTACTACGCGGAAATATGCAATATTATATTTTCCATTGATTTCTAAAAATTTATTTTGCTTAAACATTTTTTTTTAAATAAATTAACTCTAAAAGTAATTTTTAAAATTATTAAAATATTTAAAGTCTTAAGCTATATTAATATATTTTTATTAATATGAATTAAATATTATACAATTTTATATATAATAAATTTTTTTATTAAATTATTTAATTTAATATATTTTATCATTTTCTTTGGGAAAATAAGTACGTTAAAGAGATATACTCCTTTTAAATTATTTTTAAGCCATAAAGAACTTGATAAATTAAAACTATTCATAAAAATGTAAGACAAAGCGTGGCGTTTAGCATCGCCACTGAACAAACAGTAAGAAACAAAGCAGTAGACGGAGTGTCTTGACACTATGTTCTCTTTGACTATCCTGCTATACATCATAAAGCCAGAAAGATTTTTGGCTTTTGAATATTTTTTCTTTTAATATTCATTAAAATTGAAACGACCTCAAACTATGCTATACGAAATAGTGCAGAATGAAAAACGCGAATTAAATACGTCAGTCAAAATATCTGAGGCTGGTTGTGACGGAGTGGGACTGTAAACGCGATTGGTTTTGGGCTAGATTCCCACTCGGGGGTATGATTATATTTAAATTATGTTCATTTCCTGGCTCTGGTAAAACAGATCGTGGTGTTGTGCTAAGCCATTCAACACGCAATGTCTCGCATTCGGCGGAAAGCAGAGTACGGAGTATCTTGACACTAGGTACTTCTTGTCTACACTGCTATACGGAAAAAAGCGTGAAGCTAAAAAAAATTATATAAAGAGAAAATACAAGACATGGCAACTGTAACTTTCTGAAAAATTGTGAATCAGTAAGAGAGCCAAATAACCATTTATATGGCCAAGGGCCTTCCAAGTGGCACAAGTTAGATGCATAAAAGAATAATAATATAAAGCTTATAGAACTTCCGCTGTGATTCGGTGGGAGGTATGAACGGTGGTAACCTCCCAAGTACTAGAAGAAAATGTTTAGTAATTTCCTCTAAACTAAAATTTTATCTCTTTACAGATTCTTAATATCTGTTAATAAATAAATTCATCCGCTGGCTGTATCTCAGTGGAAATACCATCCGCTGATGTAATCAAACTCCTAACACAGAGCTTGCAGTGCTTGAGCAGACTTGCTCACAGTGGACTATAATATTATATTATGAAATCATTACGACATTATTCGGTTCGGTTGATGAAATGGATCTTACATATAAATTGATTCTATGAAAAAAATGTATAATTATTTAAACTTTATAATATAAAGAGGTTTTTTAGTTATATAACTAATAATAAATAATATTACAAAAAAAACTAGAAAACAACAACTTAACAAGCAGACTAAAAATTTTAAAAAAATCTGATAGATATCTCATTTATAAATACATATAAATTATCAATAGGTGAATTTTTAAGTTATAAGGAAATGCCTGAAAATATTTTTTTTATAACTTGGGAGGCTATCCCGCCACAAGGCCGCTTATCCCACCCACTAGCAGTAGAGATTCACAAATCTATATCACATTACTCTCTCATCCCATTTCTCTAATTGTTGCTTGAGAAGAAATAATTGCCCACAATCGGGCCCGACTCCCGTATCAACAAATCCGTTTAAAATAAAAAAAAGTTTAATTTGAAGCAATAGTTGGGAGGGTAACTCAAGATAATACGGTACGGATAATATTTATATATTCCTAAACCATCTGAATTCTATTAATAACAACATAAAATTTACAATAGAATTACAGGCAAATAACTCCTTAGCTTTTCTTGATGTACTTGTAATAAAGAATCCTAATGGCACATTAGGCCACACAGTGTATAGGAAGCCTACCCATACCAACAGGTATCTCAATGGCGAATCCCACCATCACCCTACACAGTTATCTACCGATGGCAAATCTTTGTTTCAGAGAGCTAACCATCTTTGCGACGCTGAACACCTAGGGGACGAGCTTCGACAGGTGAAGGGTGCCCTTCATCAGAACAAGCTGCCAGTTCCCCGCCAGCGTTGTATGAAAACCAACAAGCCACCCACAGTGGAGAGACAGCCAGCACTTCTACCGTTACATCTACCGTTTGTGAAAGGTGTTACAGACAGGATTGCCAACATCTTAAGAAGAGCTTCTATTAAAATCATATTCAAGCCTAATAAAAAAGTGAGCCAATGCTTGACACTCGTGAAATGTAATATTCCTTTGCAGTGTGCAGGTGTGTATAAACTAGACTGTGACTGTGGCTTGTCATACATTGGCCAAACAAAGAGGATCATCGGGGTTAGGGTGAAAGAACACATATCCGATGTCAAGAATGGGCGTGTATTGCAGTCAGCTGTGTGTGAACATACAATGAATAAGTCCAACCACTACATCAGGTTTGATTAGCCACATATCCTCGCTAGGGAAAGTAGATATGTTCCTAGAATGATCCGCGAGGCTATTGAAATTCAAAAACATCCAAATTTCAATTGAGAAGATGGTTGGAAACTATCTACCACCTGGGACCCACTTAGGATATAGTGAGCTCATTCTGCAAGAATCCAGGGCAGTACGCGAGGCAATTAAGAAATCGATGGCGGTAGTTTGATATAATTAATTTTTTGTATCAACTGACAGACGAATGCCACCTCAGTCTACCACGTGACCACGGACTACTGTAAAGTGTTCGAAACGTCAGGTGTCCAAAATGTATTTTCGAATACCAAAATATACGTGATTAATCCGGTTAAATAGTTTCATTTAAAATGTATAAAAATCGCGAAAATCAAAGATCTTATTAAAGATCTTATTAGGGTAACTCAAGACTTATGTAAACGCGATTGTTTGTAGGTTCGATTTTCATTTGGGCGAATGACTATATTTAAAATTTGTTTTTATTTTTAAGCTCTGGTAAGACAGATCGTGGTGAGGGTCAACGAAGTGTCTTGACATCATGTTGCCTCACACTACCCTGCTATGCGGGATAAAGCATGAAGCTGTGATTCTTAAAAGTATATTAGTTACTTTAAATCATTAGACCGCACCCGTTTCTTCAGGGAATCAAGGAAAATATAGTGTCAAGACATATTTTGGCCGGTACTTAACGAAGCGTTAGGTCTTACAAAGAGAGAGAGAGAGTAAAGACAATGAAAACAATTCAAATATGATCATTACCCAGAAACCAGCTACCTAATTATATTTCAGGTATTTGACAAAATAAATATACAATTTTTCTTACATTTGAATTGTCGTAATACGTTTATAATGAACTTAACATACCCTTAGTACGTATGAATTAACATTTAATTGGGATAAAGGACCCTTGTAATTACACACAATACAACATTAAGGTGAATTTATGAATTATTTTACAATATGTGGCTTACGAAATGTAAACCACATATTATTCAAATAATTCTTAAATAAAAGACCACCATGGCGCAATGGAACAGCGTATGACTGTTAACGATATGGGTGGTGGGTTCGATTGGATCTATGAAATGATTATATTTAAAATTTATTATCATTTCTCTTTTCTGCTAAGAAAAACCATGACGTTACATTCGTCATGTCTCCATATTGGAAGAAAGGCAACTAAGGGAGTGCCTTGACACTGGGTGGTTTCTGTCTTCCCTGCCATATTGCATAAAACATTAAGATGCTTTTGGAATTTTTAAAAAGATATCTTGAAAACTTTCCTATATAAATGAGTGAAGTAAACTTTTAAAACAATAAAAGCCTCGTCTACACATCATCTTGCCTTAGTTCTAAGTAGATATTAGAATTTTACACATATTAAGCTATAAAAAGATATAAATATTAAAAAGAAATGGTAAAGACCAAACTTTTTTATACTTGTTTTAAGACTTATATTTAAAATGGCAGGATATAAACCAAGGACTCTTAAAATCTGTGGAATTAAATATATCAGGAGATGACAACAATAAAAATAAATTTTGATAAAATGTCTTTTTTAGTTTCACGCTTTTAGGAGAACAACAGAAAGTACCTAGTGTCAAGACACTCTGGCTTTCTATCAAATTCAAGACAATGTATGTAGTAGGCGGATCTTAGCACCGCGCTTTATCTTTCCAGAATGAGGAAATGAAAATAATTTACATATAATCATTCCTCTAATCCAGATTCGAGCCCATAACCGATAGCGCTTACGGTGAGAGTCCCACTGCGCCACGACCGGCCTCTATAAAAATTAAAACGTAAACAATAAATAAGCGTTTCGACTATTTAATGAAGATATATGACTTAAATATTTAAAGTACTTGGAAAGTATCCAAAGGCAACGAATTCAATTCTTGTTAAGTTCAAAATTTGGCCTACAAGCACAATTATTTCAGTATTCTTGTTATAATATATAAAAGAAAACCAGTTAAAAGTAACCAAGTGTCAGGACACTCTGTTGGCTGCATTCAATCCGAAATAAATACATTAAGTTGACGAAGTCAACGTCGCGCTTTGTTTTACAAGAGCATATAAATGAAAAAAAAAATTAGAATATAATCTGAGAAGTGAGAATTGAACCCCCAAGTAAAAATTGAACCCACAACCAATCGCGTTTACTTTGATGCGGTCCCGGACGCAACAGACGCAAAAATACTGATTTAACTAAATCCATGATAAATTTAGTTGTAAACTAAGTTGACTTAAATCGCTACTAAACAAACGCCACCAGATAGTATGACGAGTTAAACGTGTTACAGTAATTTGTTATGTCAGCGGTAAAATGAATTACGAGTGGGTTTTTATGGGATACATTTCCAGGATAAGTATACAGGATAGGGTAAGGATACAGATTCATTGTCAATGCCGCATAACAGGATAGACAGAGAGAAGTTAGTATGTTAGTATTATAATATAAAAAAAAATATGATCTAGAATTGCATTTCTATATTTTTTTATACTATTCTTTAATAGAAGTTTATTTACTAATAGTCATTAAGTCTGCATTTCTTTTATTAAACCAATGTATTTCTTATGTAACATTACAAATAATAACGACTTTTGATATTACTTTCCATATTTTAGTTGATATGGTTCCACTCTTTATGTAACACGATAATTTTCGCATTGTTCGTCTTTTTATAAATCGTATTTTATTTTATATTTTTAATTAGGTACATATATTTCTAAAAATTTTCATAATAACACATAGGCTTATGAGTTAATGTGCGAAAGAGTATGTGTATTTGTGCTAATCTGTAAGAGTCTAAGGGTGTCTTTGACATATAGTATCGTAATTAATGTCTCAATTTGTATATGTGCAAAAAACTATATCTCAATATGTACATGTGCAAAAGACTGTAATTATGTGCATATGTGCAATAGAATGTGTCTCGAATGTGTGCAAAAGTGTGTGTGTGCAAAAGACTATGTCTCAATGTGTAAATATGCAAAAGACTATACCTAAATGTGTATATTTGCAAAAGACTGTAATTATGTGCATATGTGCAAGAGAATGTGCCTCGAATGTATATACATGCAAAAGATTATGTTTCTGTGACTGTCTCAATGTGTAAATATGCAAAAGACTACGTCTCAATTTATAAATATGCAAAAGATTATGCCTTAATGTGTATATTTGCAAAAGACTATGTTTCAATGTGTATCTGTGCAAAAACCTACGTCTCTATGAGTATATGTGCAAAAGATTGTCTCATTATGTATATATACAAAAGACTACGTCTCAATGTGTATATGTGCAAAAGCCTATGTCTCAATTTATAAATATGCCAAAGACTATGCCTCAATGTGCATATTTGCAAAAGACTGTATTTATGTGCATATGTGCAAGAGAATGTGTCTTGAATGTATATATATGCAAAAGACTATGTCTCAATATGTATATGTGCGGAGGACTAATTATATGCATAAGTGCAAGAGAATGTGTCTCGAATGTGTATATGTGCAAAAGACTATGTCTCAATTTATAAATATGCCAAAGACTATGCCTCAATGTGCATATTTGCAAAAGACTGTAATTATGTGCATATGTGCAAGGGAGTGTATGACTTTGCTGACGTGCAAGGGAATATGTGTATGAGTGCATAGTTGTAAGAAACTACACAATGGGAAATATATATTAATGAGAAAATGCCATGGAATGTTTTAGAATTGTGTTGTTTTTTTTTAACTTTTGTTATTATTATGTTATTTTAAATTAAATCTTTGCAGTATTCATGCATGTATATATAACACTGTTTCTATATGTACATATATGTATATTTACAGTAGGTTAAAGTGTTATAAAGTGAACGTTATTTTCTCCTAAATTAATAAATATAGTAATTCATTTTTATATTGGGTTTGTAAATTGTGTGTTACGAAAAATATGCATTCATGCATGCTAACGTTTTGCAGAATTACGTGTCTTACAGAATGATTCAAAATGGCGACGGTAATTATTGAAATACGATAATAATAATATAAATTTATTTTATAAATATATTCTTATTTAATATAATATTATATATTTTATATATTTTTAAATATCTATGGTATTCTATTCTCTCATACTCTGGAAAAGGAATACATAAAGCTGAGAACATTGTACAAGAAAGTTTTAATACACGTCTACATAATTGATATCGTATGGCACAGTAGCATCAACATCTGACTGTCCGTTATGATAGGTTCCATCCCGAAACAGGGAAATAATTATATCTAAATATACTTTTAGATTTACTACAAATAATAATAAATTTAAGAGTTGTAAGAAAAATCACGGCGTTGAGTTCCGCAACTCAATACGCAATGACGCAATTAGCGTAATACTGAGAACAAAGCTTCTAAAGCTTCGGTTTTCTCTATCTAGCTGTTCCATATACGGGGTACAGTAAATATAAAATAAAATTTAAAATCCACATATTTTTTACATATCGGTTTTAAACATATATATATTGCATTTTTATGATGTGTTTAAATCGCTTTGCGCTTTGCTTCACGCGATCGTGGCAATTTGCATATTAAATAGCGTAAAATATGGCAAATATATTTAAAAAAAAAGCTCGAAAATCGTATATTATAAATTCGAAAGGCAGCATTTCGCGTAGCTTTTATACGTAGACGTCCGTCGATGTTTTGCACAACCTTATAAACAAAAAAAAAATAAAGCAATATAAAAAATCATAAATTTAATAAATTATTATGAAAATTAATTAACACACATATTATATCTGAAAAACCCAAAAAAAAAAATTAAAAAAAATCATATATTTATAAATAACACAAAAATAATAAAAAATAGACGGTAAAAAATTAAAAATAAACACTAAACACACAACTCACCTCTAAACTCGACGCGCACGAGCTTCTCTCCGTTACATTTCAATACTTTAAACCGCTTCAAATTGACGACGAGAGACATCTGGACATTCGCGACGTCACTATTCCATCACGAAAACTTAAATATTTCTATATGCATTCCATATTGGCTTTCCCCGAGTATTGAGACGAGCGAGCGGTCTGAGCGCTGCCGGAGGAATGAAGGGTAAGCCCGGGCTGCCTTTGTATCCTCTACCTACCCCTCCCTTTTAGGCACCGCCCAAAGCTCCCTCCCTGTACAACCCCTCCCTTTATATTTGTACATTGTTCTTTGTTACAGGAAACAAGGAAATTTTATAATTTTTCTTTTAAATTTTTTATATGTTTTATTAAATATTAACAAGGGTTGGCCTTTGGGGGTAACGGGTTCGATGCTCAATATTGATAATTCAAATTCGGCATAAGTATGTCCCAGTTCAGGCTAAAAGTACAAATCGGAGAAACATATCACCAGGTTCACTCTACTCTCATTTTCCTTTTAAAACACACTCGTCTTATTAATACTTGTTCGATTTGATTATTTTCAAAATAACGTAGTTATATAGATTTTGGTGAGAGTGTAGTGTCATGACACTACTTTGTCACTATAAGAATAAAAACTAATGTCAAAATTTCATAGAATATTGTGAACAAAAATTTAACACACTGTAAATATATGATACTGAATAACCGTGCAGTGAATGTTCCGACGGCGGATAACTGGCGTTAGGCAAATTATATTTACAACCTTATCAGGGATTTGTATAAATATTTTCTATGATCAATATAAAATATTATTATTAAATATTAAAATATATAATATTTATAATTATTACAAAAAAATATATACAGAATAATTCGAATGAAACTCTCTTTTTGTGAAGTTTTATATAATTCAATTAAAACTTATTCTGGGTGTTCTTATTTTAAAAAATGTAGAGTTATAAGCCTAAATAAATCATCGATTGCATTATGCATAGTGAATATAAACTAACGTAAAATGTAAATAAGTAGAGCAAATTCACTATTGAATTCCTCAGCTTTCTCCAGCTAATTCATCAATTATTAGAATTAATCTGATTTTTTTACTGGCAACAGCACCTTTTAATTGTCATACCAGATATAATATGTTATTTTGTCATTAATTCCTTTTTTATCCTTTGGAGGGTAGTTAGAGAAAACGGAGTTCTAAACATTAGGATCTCTGCATACTAGCGTTTCTTTTACCGTTATTAGCCTCTTCTTCCATGTCCTTCGGGAGATCCTCATGCTCTTACCTGATCTTCCTCAATTATCATGGATACTGTGTTCTGGAAGGTCAATTGAGATTCCCTTCTACCTCTCTTGTCCCTCACCTTTGCGTTATTCTAATAATAACTGTTATTTTTACTTAAGTACACATATTGGTTTACTGGAGGTTTTTGTATCTCATATGAAGTAACATTTGGTTTTAAAATAAGAATAAAATTAAAAACTTTAAAAAATATCTCGTCAACCTTACAAGGACAACGGGTTTAGCTAAAAAAAGCAGCAGTTATACACTTTAAAAACAGGATAGTCAGAGACAATCTAGGGTAAGGACTACCTTTTTTCTGCTAGAAATAGAAACGTTGATTACAATTTTGAAAAAACGTATCTACCAAGACATGCTCTAGTAGAACGTATGGCATAGAGGTTAGAGCGCTTCCACGGTTTCCAAGAGGCGCAGATTCGAATCCTGCTGCGTTCAAATTTCTATATATTTTTATCAAAAATGTTTTCTAACCCTAAGTAACACTTTAGAAATAGTAAATTAAAACACCGATTATTGAGTGACGCCGAGCTACCCTTTCACAGACATCTCAGTGTACCACAATACCTTCAAAATATAGTAAATGGTATAGTTAAAAATATCATTATATTTTTAAGTATACAAATTTTCTAGCAAATCTAACGATAAGAAGTAAATCTTAAAATAGAGTTACGGGTTCGATAAAGAAGAAGATGATATAATGTTCAAAAATATGTTATTGGCTGATAACTTGATGGCAAGTCAATTTAAATGTAAAATGACTTACTTAGTTTAAAATTTAATAAAGTTAAAATGAGTGGCCGGTCGTGTGACAGCGTTTAACTGTAAACGCGATCGGTTGTGGGTTCGATCCCTACTCGGGGGAGTGATTATATTTAAACTATTTTTACTTCCTCGCTTTGTTAAGACAAAGTGTGGCGTTGAGTTCCACCACCCAACATGTAATGTCTCGTATTCGGTGGAAAGCAAAATACGGAGTGTCTTGACACTAGGTACTTTCTGTCTACTGTGCTTTGCGGGATAAAAGCGTGAATCTATATAAGTACACCTACTGTAGTAAGTTTAGAATATATGAAAGATCAATAATTTTTAATATAAAAGGATATAAAATTAATTGAGGCTGTAAACACGATCGGTTGTAGGTTCGATCCCCACTCGGGGGAGTGATTATATTTAAACTATTTTTACTTCCTTGCTTTGGTAAGACAAAGTGTGGCGTTGAGTTCCACCACTCAACACGCAATGTCTCGAATTCGGTGAAAAGCGAAGTACGGAGTGTCTTAACACTAGGTACTTTCTGTCTACCCTGCTATGCGGGATAAAAAGCGTGAAGCAAAAAAAACTATATTAATATATATTGTATTATAATTATATTTCTATGATAATTAATATGAAAGCTAATAATTTATCATATTTATAACATTTATTTATTTACTTAGTTATTTTACTTGCATGAAATGCCTTGAAACTAAACTAAACTGAAATAATTTAAACGTATAGCCTAAAAGTTCTTACGATCACATTGGTCCGATAATGTGCCAAATGCATACAGACTATAAACGTATCTACAAGTGAAACTATTATAATAAAATATCAAATAATCCTCTTTACTAAATTAATAATATTCTGAAATATCTCTATACGAGAAAAAGCGTAAAGCTACTCAAAAATTAAAAAACAGTATCGCAGTTACTGGAGCAAGGTAACGTAAAAAGCATGAGGACCCCCTGAAGGGCATGTATGAAGAGGATAATGACTGTGGACGAGGCGAAAGAGGTATGCAGGGACCGTAGCGTTTGGCGCTCCGTACTCTCTGATTACCACGTAAAGGATAAAGCGTGAAGCTAAAAAAATAGCCTTAATTATTCTTTATGGCCTCAGCTGCCACCTGTTAAAGTTTCAGAGACTATGCGGAACAAAAACACAGATAAACAAACAAAATTTAAAAAAATATTTAAGTATATATGTACCGTGAATATATACATATACATATCAGTGGTTAGATATTTTTTTATGGGAAAGGTAATGCCTCGTTTAACATTAGAGGCGCTACAGATGGGTTGCCATCCTTTGAGATGAGAGTAAGCGCGCCTTTTAAAGGTGCCCGTGTATCGACCTGACGGTAAACCATTCCACAGTTGTGTGTCGCAAGTGGATGGAAGTTTCGGCCAAACCGCACAGTAGTCTGCTACTCCAGTCAATAGTCTACTACTCCAGTCAGTAGTCTACTACAGTCAGTAGTCTACTACTCCAGTCAGTAGTCTACTACAGTCAGTAGTCTACTACTCCAGTCAGTAGTCTACTACTCCAGTCAGTAGTCTACTACTCCAGTCAGTAGTATACTAAACTATGCAACCTGCACACGTGGTGTTCTAACACCACGTATTCAGCAGCAGAGATCAGGTCGAACAGTTCCGAAAACAGAGAACGCACAACGAGGAAACGTCTCCACGCAAGGCCAAGGTATCAAGTTTTTAACCGACAGTTGGGTCCCCAACTATTCGAGCGGCTCTACATTATATGCGATTAAACAGTTTAAGTTGATACCGAGTCAATTAGCACAGAGATGGAAACAGTATCCCATATGAGGAATCTCTGTAACGATTTTAATGAAACTTTACAGATGGCACCTCATGTAATAGAAAGGAATTATGACTACTTTTACTGTTTGCTCTATTATACTCAATTTCATGTAACTGTATAAATGAGATGTGTTTGGGATTGATTGGATTCGTGTTCGATCCTCTTTCATACAAAAACTACTGAACAAATCTTGATAAAACTTTACAGAACTATAGTCTATACATCAGAATAACATATAGACTAAAATTTATCACTGTATGTTTATTTATGTAATGACGTAAGGATATGTATCATGTAAGGATATTTATCATGTATCTTTCTAATCAGTGGGAGTTGTATGAAAAAATGTATGGCATAATTTTTCTTATATAACTCTAAATAAAATACCTTTATAGCATATTTCTAACTTTTCTATGGGAGACAGTATGTCTGTAATAATGAATCAGAAACACAATTCTGATACACTTTTATAACACCAATTATAGAGTGTTTATAATTTTTTATCAAAATTTTATAATTTAATTGCTTTGGGTATTGAATGTAAATGATTTTTACGATCATCTTGGTTGCGACGGTGTTCTAAACGCGTAAATACTATGAATGTATACAAATCAAATCATTATGATAAAAGCTCAAATAATCTTGAATTTTTTTTTAACTTCACGCTTTAATCCCGCATAGCAGGGTAGACAGAAAGTACCTAGTGTCAACACACTCCGTACTTCGTCTTACTTAAGGCCGGTCGTGGTGCAGTGTAACAGCGTCTGACTGTAAACGCGATCGGTTGTGGGTTCGATCTCCACTCGGGGAAGTGAATACATTTAAATTATTTTCACTTCCTCGCTCTGGTAAAGACAAAGAGCGGCGTTGAGTTCCACCACTCAATACGCAATGTCCCGAATTTGGTGGGAAGTGAAGTAATCTTGAAATATTCTAACTAGAAACTAATTATACAATGATTTTATGAAAACCAAAGTTAGTTTTATATCTGTTTGGCTATTTAAATATATATATATATATAATTTGTAAAACACAATTAAAAATAAAAATTATTCCGAAGGCAAATAATTGGCGTTAGGAAAATTATATTTTCACGTTTCCAAGGATTTATTTAAATCCTTTTCTATGTTTATACAAAAATATATGTTATTCTTGTTATTTTTTACAGATAAAATTCTTTTTCTTTTTTTAGCTTCATGATTTTATCCCGTATTACAGAATTAACAGAAAGTACTTTGTTTTCAGCAGAATTTTTGATATTATGTGTTAAGGGGCGGAATTCAACGCCGCTCTTTGTCTTACTAGAGCCAGGAAGTGATTCTAATGCAAGTAAATATAATCACTCTCCCAAATGGTGAAAATTCTATAAATAATTGAAATAAAAATTTAATAGCAAAATATATATTAATTATTATTTTATAAGAATAAATGAATTAAAATCAATTTGAGACTACTTTAAAACGTCTTTTATGAGTTTGAACTGATTATCCACCTAACAGGTATTTTTCAAATAAATAACAAATTTTAATATTTACTATTTTTAAAGTGTTATTCCACACTTAGAATTAGAAATCATTTTTGAAAAAACGTATAAAAATTTGAACGCAGCGGGATTCAAACCCGCGCCTCTTGGATAACGTCCAAGACTTGAGTTTTCAAATAACATATTTAATATAACTAAAAGAAACTTGTTTTTAAATTATTATCTCTAATCTAACCATCGTCATAATAATCATAAAGGGAGCTCCTCTAGTTTCATATAATGTATAAGCAATCAAAGGAGTGTCTTGACACTAGGTTGTCTCCGACCTTGCTTAGCGGGATAAAGCGTGAAGCTACTTTTATATGTGGTATATAGAGACTGTAGAGACAGAGCTTCTCTAGTTTCATGCTAGCCTGGTACATCTTTGTTATTTATTTGATAAACTTAAATAGTTGTAATTAAATAAGTATATCAAATATATAAAAAAGATGTACCAGGCCCGCATAAAATTAAAGTGGTACGATAGAAAGGCCTTCCTTTGAAATTATCTATAGAAAAATCACCGAATTTATTTTCACTTCCTCGCTCTGATAAGACAAAGTGCGGCGTTGAGTTACTCCACTCAATTTGCAATGTCTCAAATTTTGTGAAATCGAAGAACGTACACTACGTAAACTTGACACTAAATAAAATTGAAGCTAAAAAGATCTTAAAGTAATGTTCATATATGCATAAATAACACGAAAATTGAGTCAGATACAAGTCAATTAGAATTTTTTAAATTATATTATAGTGTAGTGTATATATATATATATATATATATATATATATATATATATATACAAAGGATTACTGTTTACGTGCCTTTATTAGTGTGTCAAAAGAACATTATAGAAAGTAAATTAAAACTCGTCCAAGATAAATACGTATTTAAGACGCATTTTATAGCCATGATACTTTCTATGAAAACTGAAGGAAACGTTTACAATGATAATAAAATTGCTGCTTTTTTAGTTTAATTAAAAATTTAAAATCCTATTTTGACTATACAAGGGAGATATTTGAATTGATTTCTCTGTGTTTAATCCAGTTTTAAAGGTTTCTTTATTTCGATAACTGGGTAGTTTGGGAAACTTAGTGTCAAGACACTCCGCTCACTGTTTTCCGTGTGAAAAGCGACGAGCTAAAGCCCGCACTTTGTATTACCAAATTTTAAATATAATAATACTGGCAAGTGGGAATCAAACCCACAACAGTCAGATGCTGTACCACTGCACTGCGATTGCATATTCATTTATTATTTATATATTAATTAATGCCTGAATTAATCTGTTTTTAGACCCACTTGTTACCATTTGATTTGGTTGAATTTTTTTTTTCAGATATAATAACAGTAAAATATTGCCGTAGGATGATGTCATTGCCGAGAAACACCAAAATATAGAGAAAATACATAATAGATCGCTTTCCTTTTATTGTATTGCTTCACGCTATTATCCCGCATGACAGGTTAGACAAGAAATACATAGTGTCAAGAAACTCCGTACTCCGCTTGTTGGATGGCGAAATATTTCGTACAGAGTGGTGGAACTCAACGTATTCCCATAGCGTGGAAAAGGAAGTATTATTACTCCCTCGAGTAGGGATAGAACCCACAAACGATCGCGTTTACAGTCGGACGCTGTTCCACTGCGCCACGATCGGCATGTACGAATGCTAATGTACCTATTATTTTATATTAAGAGCACCCCCTAAGATTGTTACAACTAGTTTTGAAGAGAATGAGTGGGTAATTTTATTTATATAGAAAATAATAAATAATTTGGTTTATTTCAAATAATAAAAAATAATTATATGAAATACAAGAAAATGAAAAATATGTGTATGCGTATATATTAAAAAAATATACGTATATATAGGTATATAGATAGACCGGAAGTACTTAGTTAAGACACTCCGTGCTCCGCCTTCCATCGATTTACAGACATAACGTGTTCAGTGGCGGAACTCAACGCCACGCTATAGCTTACAAGAGCTAGGACCTTTGCACTGTAATGACCTCTATATTTATTATTGAATTCAAATGACATTACTCTTTTTACAAATTTTCACCCAATACGATACGATACGAATCAAACCTACGAACCCGACGTGTACCGAACCACTGTGCCACGATAGAACATATACAAGCTAAATAAATATTTGGAAAATAATATTACTTTATAAAATATAAATATATTTTAAAGCGATGTAAATTCAACAAAATATATCAAACAGAATTTCTGCGAAATCATATTGAGAGAGGATCCGGTAAATGATATAATATAATAACGTATGGGCTAGTGATGTGCGCATTAACCTGTTGAATGGGCTTTACGATTTTTTTAATAGGGGCCCCTTTTTTATGTTATCTTTGTATATGTACTAAAAATTATGCATTTTGTACATGTAAATCTTAGGAGTTAGTTGCGCGGCGTTGAGTTCCGCCTCTCAACACGCGATCTCTCGAATTCGTCGAAAAGCGAAGTACGGTGTATCTTTAACACTGCTGCGATAAAGCCTAAAAACACAAACTTTGATAGTAAAAACTCATAACTTACGGAGTTCAGTTCCGCCACCTCTAAAAAACAATACAGTATACACGTTTTAAATGAAACTATTTTAAACGGATTAATAGGATACAAAAAATATAATATCCAACTACCGCCATCTGTTTCTTAATTGCACGCGTACTGACCTGGATTCTTGCAGAATTACCCGATTGTGTCTTGCTTGCTGGACTTTAAAGTTTTTAAAAAGTGGGCTAAAAGTGTAGGTGGAAGTTCTTAGTACAATAGTTTCCTGGTATAAGTTTTCCATATTATAATCAATTATTAAATAACGAGCGTGGATAAATATGATTTATTTAAAAAAAATTGAAATAAAGCCTATTGTATAAATAATATGTCCATTAAGGCCATATATTTCACTGAAATAATTCACATTTATATAGACTGTTAATCTCCGCAAAATATAATATAGAGTAGAGTATATAATAGAGTATATAAGAATTCTAGATGATTGGTGGCTTTTATACTGAAAGTCAAATGACATTCTAAATATAAAAAAAAAACTCTTTACTTATAATAGTCAATTGACGAACTAAAGTACATTTATATTCAAACCAACTTACCAACTAAACAATTGACTTTCCAGCAAAGTCAATTGAGTATCTATATAATAAATAAATAAATAAATAAGCCTTTATTGCTGAAAACAGTTACATATTCAAAATTGCCGGTCGTGGCGCAGTGGGACGGCGTTTGACTGTAAACGCGACTGATAGTGGGTACGATTCCCATGATTATATTTAAATTGTTTTCATTTCATTGACTAAGCGCGGCGTTGAGTTCCGCTACTCAGCACGCAATATGTCGAATTCGACGGAAAGCGAAGTATAGAGTGTCTTGACACTAGGTACTTTCTGTCTACACTGCAATGCGAGGTAAAAAGCGTGAAGCTTTATAGAAACAACGTTTCTATTTCAGTGTACAGCCATGGCTCTTTGTAGTTTAATTTTCCAAAGCTTCAACCTGACGTGCACAATTTAATTTCGTTAGTTCATTCTGAGTGCGTTTTGTCGAAACCCAGCTTTTCAGGCACATTCGTATTATTTCCAGACATGCCTGTTAATCCTTTGTGCGTTATAGAGATGGGAACGACGCGAATGGGTATTCAATAAATATAATTTTTATTCTGCTTTTTCTAGCAGTATAATAGTCGATAAGAAGCTAATGATTCTTCTCTCATGATAGATCTTCGGCCATTTTGGAAAATTTTTTTGTCTTATTTTAAATATGTTTCAAATATTAGAACTAGGAAGAAGAAGAAGTATGAGGAAGTCAGTAGAAGGTCACGTTACTATCAGGGGGGAATCCAAGCTAAAGGGGGCATCCATGTTACCTTTAGTTCTGGTGACAATACAATTATATATAATCAGTAACGTTTTTAAAAACAAAATGGCCGCCGTAACAAAATGGCAGATGACACATTTGTGTACAATCTCTCCTTATAAACGTTACGGTATACCATAAAAAGCAAAACTAAGATTATTTTCTTCTTCAAATAAAATATATTTTTTTAAATATATTTTTATAATTAATTTATTTAACCTATTCCTTTGTCTACTAAATCTAAGATTTTCAAGACATCATTGAGTTAAAATGAGATATATATATATTTATATATATATATATATATATATTGCTTCGAATAATAGCAATTTACCTGCAAATCTCGTTGAGATGATTAAAACCGTCGGACGCGGGAGTATGGGGCGAGGGCGAGCTAATGCAGCTTGTACGTACATATGTTTCCCTGTAATTAGTGTAACAAATGATTCAGAATAAGAGAGATAGAATTTGTCAATATGTTTTAGGCAAAACAAAACCTTTTAGAGGACCATCTAGGAGCAGTGGGACTGCGTTTGACGTGGCGACTGGTTATGAATTCGATACAGACTCGAGGGATTCATTACTAATGTAATGCCTACGCTCTGGTAAGACAAATGGCGGCTTTATCCCCTTTACTCAACAATTGATTTTGTATATATATATATATATATATATATATACATATACATATATATATATATATACAAAATCAATTTGCCTTCCCATCCGTTCCAACGTCATGAAAATGCACTGAAAATCCCGTTAATAACGAAATGGACCGCTCGCTCCGGATTAAATCCTTGCAAAATACTCGGCGGCATGTCCCTTTCATAACTTAATTTCGATAATCGAATATGACCGACAAATTGGTGGTAATATGGTTTTGAACGTGTCACAGGCGGATGGATAAATTAATTCTATAATAAAATTCAATTAATTGTACACAAGCGGTATTGGTAATGCTAGCGGCTGTGTTTCGATAAATATATAAAATATATGTAAAATATATATAAAATATATAAAATATATATAAAATATATATAAAATATATATAAAATATATAAAATATATATAAAATATATATAAAATATATATGGCTAAAACTTTTCTATGACATTTATATACCTTGCGGGTTATGGATGGTCTGTAGAAAAAGACATTTTCCAGCGTCACACAAAAAACAAAGTAAATATAGTAGTCAAATACTAAAACA
This sequence comes from Dryadula phaetusa, assembly GCA_032432895.1. Taxonomy (NCBI): domain Eukaryota; kingdom Metazoa; phylum Arthropoda; class Insecta; order Lepidoptera; family Nymphalidae; genus Dryadula; species Dryadula phaetusa. The sequence goes on from JAOYRS010000001.1 coordinate 951,320, forward strand.
ATGGAATTTTTAACTTTAAAATTATAAGACAATACCTGCTCTTAGAGTTGAAACATTAACAAAATTCGTTATTAAATTTTAATATAGTATCTCAAAAGAAATTTCAATTCTAACATAACGGATTTCCATACAAACATCTATATCTAATATATAAATTTAAACGTTTATCACTTTAAAAATTAGTTACTTCGTCTTATATTGTCATTGCAAGCTTTCCTTCCCTATGTTACTACTCCTTAGGCAAATTTATGGGCAAATATTTACTAATTTATTACCTAAAACATAAAAATATAACATCATGTCATGCGCAATGTGAATGTAAGCGCGATCGGTTGTGGGTTCGATCCCCATTCGGAGGAGTGATTATATTTAAATTATTTTCACTTCCTCGCTCTGGTAAAGACAAAGAGCGGCGTTGAGTTCCACCACTCAATACGCAATGCCTCGAATTCGGTGGAAAGCGAAGTACAGAGTGTGTTGACACTAGGTAGATAGATAAAAGAGTGAAGCTAAAAAAATGTCATAGATTTTAAAACTATTTTTTTACTCCTTTCACTCTCAGGAGTAACATTACTGTAATAGACATTTATTAATTTATAATCAGTAAGCCAAATATCATAATAATATTTTGTGTTTAATTTAAGGCAGGTTGTGGCGCATTGTGACAGCGTCTTACTGTAAACGCGATCGGTTGTGGGTTCGATTCTCACTCGGGGGAGTGATTACATTTAAATTATTTCTCGAATTCTCGCTTTGGTAAGACACAGTGCGGTGTTGAGTTCCACCACTCAACACACAACTTTTCGAATTCAGAGGAAAGCGGAGTACAGTTACAAAAACACTGTAAACAAAACATTGTAAACGCGATTTGCTGTGGATTCGATTCCATTCCGGGGAATAATTATATAAACAATTTATTTACATTTCTGTCTTGATAACAAAGCACGGCGTTGAGTTCCACACTCAACATATATGACTCAATTTAGGTCGGTTTAACGGAGTGTTCAGTCCACAATCATGGTAACGATTTTTAATTATTTTTTTTCTTCTGTTGTTTTTATTTATTCTAGGTGTTTCTGCCATTCAATACGCAGTGTCTCGATATCGTATATCGGATATCGAATCGAGGACGGAGTATCTTGACACTAGGTTCTCTCAGACTATCCTGATCTACAGGATAGAGCAAAAAACAAAAACGTGCAACCAAACAGGACATTAGCCGAATATATAGATTTTATAGTGAGAATTGATTTTATAGAGAAGATAATTGATTTTATATTAGGAAACGGTTATATGCTGACTATTTTTAAAATGTTATTCTACACTTAGGATTAGAAAACATTTTTGAAAAAATGTTTAAAAATTTTAACGCAGCGGGATTCAAATCCGCGCCTCTTGTGTACCGTCCAACCGCTCAAAACGCTAAGCCCTGCGTTCTACTACTAAGTGCGTCGATATTTTTATACGTTTGTTATTAATTTTATTTTAGAATAATAAAATAAATTTCGAGAAAAAAGAAAAAAGAGAAGGCCGTTAGTTTACTGTACCTGCGACTGGTAGTGAGTTCGATTCCCACTCGGGGAATGATTATATTTAAATTGTTATCATTTTATCACTCTGGCAAGACTAATCGTGGCGTTGAGTTTCACTAGTCAATATGCAATGTCTCGAAGTTGGCGGAAAGCGAAGTACGGAGTGTCTTGACACTAAGTACTTCCTGTCTCTGTTGCTATAGGGGATAAAAGTCACGCTAAAAAAAAGAAAATAAAGATCCACAGCTGTAAACTATAAATGTGCCAAATCATATGTTCGTGCGTCCGAAAAAAGGGTAAAAAAACATTTGCTTCACCTATTAATACATTTTAAATTGAAACATAGTCTTTGACTTTACCCACAAAGCCACAAATATCCATACAAATTATAAAACCTCATTCAAATTTAATACACGAACACTAATACGTGTAACATATTATTATAAAAACTTCATATAAACGCCTTTGTAAACTGTCTTCCCTATATGAGTTATACGGGGTTTGCTTAAATAAATTGTCAGGAGTAACGTTGAAATATTCATAGAGATGAGCTAAGAATAGGCCATTATGACCTTCAATGTAGACTAGCTTTTAATAACCGAAGGTCATAGGTTCAATTACCGTTAGTTACAAATATTTGGATCGTTTTATAGAGCGCGATGTTTTAGCTGATATTTGGCGTATAGTTTTGAATATTGTACGAATATAATAATTTCTACTAAATAAGCCGTGAAGCTTCTTATATTTTTAGTATGAAATTATATTTATTTTTATATTTGTCTATTCGTTGCACTTTTTATATGGGTACAAAAAAATATTATTTAAATTTATAAAATTTTTGAGGAATTTGAGGACGGTCGTGGCACAGTGGAACAGCGTCTATCTGTAATTCCAACTGGTTGTGGGTTCAATTCCCATTCAGGGGAATGATTATATTTAATGATTTCCACTTTTCTTGTTCTGGTAAGAAAATGCGCGACATTGAGTTACGTCAGTCAACAAGCAACGGATCGCGGAGTACAGAGTGTCTTGACACTAGGTACATACTTTCTGTTGACCCTGCCATGCGGGATAAAGGCGTGAAGATAAAAAAAATGTTAGAAAATTACAGGTTAAAGTATGAATGCTAAATAGCACCACGGCAAAAGTCCTGAGCAAGTTAGCCGTTATGCGCCATTACACTCCGTTCTTTGTTTTCCACTTAAAATACTATAAATCGAGAAATTGTAATGAGAGAGTAATAAAAAAATATATACTATCTACAGAACTTGGCGTCTATTTTACTAAGGCATGCATATTCTTAATATTAAACTTGACTTCCATTTTTATCTTTATGTATTTAAAGATATGGGCGCGAGAGGACACGACAGTGAAAACTCACAAACTATCTACTAAAAGATCTAGAACTATCATAAATTCATTTATAAAAAGTATTTGGAACGTAAACGAAATTCTTCAAATTAAGTAACGTAGAGAGAAGAGCTTGGACTGTGGAAGAGTCATCGTGTTTTAAAGGGCCCCTTCATTCTACACTTGGGTCACATGAGATGCCCGTCTTTGCCCTCTAAATTCCCTTTATACTGCATGGTAAATTTATGGAATACTAACAAAAGCTCTCTTGTATATTAAATCAACCAAAAAAACGAAAAAAATAACCACAGTACGAAACGTCTGTGTACATTTAAGACGTTAGTTATAAATCTATTTATATTTTGCCTAACAATTGATTTTCAATCTTATTATTATAGTTTTAAAATATATTTTTGTTCAAATTTTACATGATTATCATGCATATGGTGTCATACTCGCCCCCGCCTTCGTCATCGCGTATATAAAAACAAAACTTAGAGTTGGTCTGTTGTTAGTAATATTTATTTTAATACTATAACATCACTATATCATGAGATCTTCGTGGTACAGTCTGACTGTAAACGCGTAATTTTGTATACATTATTAATACATCACCGGCCTGGTAAGAAAAAACGCGGCGTTCAGTTACGCCACTTAACACGCAATATCTTGAAAAAAGAAATCAAAATCTATTTAAACTCATATAATGATACTCTTTAAAATGTATACTTGTTTTACCTTCCTTCTTTTAGTTTAGGTTTTATGCGACATAGCTTAACACCGCGTACTGTTTACTAAAACGATAAATTGAAAACAATTTAAGAATAACCATTCCTCAATACGTATAAAACCTGCAAACCGATAACCTAAAATAAATACACATATAAACCCAAAAAAAAAAACAACAACAATATAAAATTAAAAAAAAAAAAACAAACCAACCCACATAACAAGTCAGTTAAACTCCTGCGCATCTCAGGCGAATAGAATTTCTCCTCTTGCGTCACATCCACTGTTGGCTGGAAACGGTAATACAGTCATAAATTCGGCATTTGGCAGTCCATGTATGATATACATTATATTTAAACCATCAACGCGTGGGCAATCCACATCATATACTTAGTTGATCACCAATCTTCGACTGAAACGGGCGCGTCAATATGCGGAACACAATAAGAAACCAGGTATTTAATAAGTCATTATAATTCCTTTTCTCCTGAGAAGTGTCTAGATTTTTTTTAAAGTATATATTTTTCTTATAATTTTATTATATTAAAATCAATTTAAAAATATTAAATTATCAGTTAAACTCGTTTGCTGGAATTTTAAACGTATGTGTATATATATATGTATGTTTATATTATTTAGTTTTATGCCTACCGCGAATTTTTGAAATTTTCAATTTTAAGCTGCGCAAGCGCATGTGTTTTGTGACAAAATAATAATTTTAAAACAAATATATTGTGTATATTTCTAGATGGATTTTTTTAATTATTGTATAAGTTCAATCCTTACTTATAATTTAATTTAATTTATTTAATCGAGTGAAACAAAGAACGGCGTTGTGTTCCGCGTGTAGTTTAAAGAAAAGGAAAAAAAAATGTTAGTGTTTTAACACAACGTCTCTTCTGTACAAAAGTACGTACAAACAGACAAGTAATGCCAAGGATTTTCCCTATTTTAATATGGTATTGATCAGCGAAGTAAATGTACAAATATTGTTATTTCTTTTTTTTCCGTACGATTTTATCTTCGCTAGAGATGCGGAAGTCAGTGACACATCGTTGTGTTGTTCACCTTTTGCTTTTACATTGAACATAGCATTATTAAGCTAAAGAGCGGCGTTGAGTTCCACCACTCAACACGCAATGTCCCGAATTCGGCGGAAAGCGAAGTACGGAGTGTCTTGACACTGGGTACTACTAAGCAGTATAAACAATTGAAGCTTAAATTATATATTATATAAAAAACACTCCATTCTGGTACAGTGGAATGTCTGAATGAGCAACGAATGATAGTAAATTCAATACCCAGATGTTTAATGTTTATTTTATTTTAACCGCTTCGAAGACATAACGCGGCGTTGTGTTCCGCCACGCAACTAAAACTAATAACACTACAACTTTTTAAGTGAATATATATGTTATCAAAACGTACCGCTTAATGTCTTATAATGTTTTATCGCTGTGACCTTTGACCTGATAAGCAAACTCAATACAATGAGTTCTAGAATGACAAACGAGAATGATCTATAATGGGTTTTTGTAATTTTATTACTGGTTTTTGTTAGAAATTTTTGTTATATTTAAAAAAAACGATATATAGGCGAAATATTATTTTTTAAAGTACTACAGTACCTAAAGATATCTAAAACAAACAGTCCAAGACTCTCCGTTCTCAAATTTGCTAAGTCATCCGAACACCATCTCTTGATTTGACTAGAGCGGAGAAAAAAAAATTAGACATTCCTCGGAGATAATGGAACCCACAACCAATGTATGTATGTATGTATGTATATATATATATATATATATATATATATATATATATATAAGGCAAAAATCTTAAAATACATTTAAAGCTCCGAAGAAAAATTCACCTCACAGTGCAACGTACGCTCGATTCCTTGAAATTTCTTACGAAAAAGACAAAAAAAAAGTCAATATCAAATATCCTTTTATTCTGACGCTTATTCTCGAAGTGCAAGTCACTACGTCGCACATTTATTTCTTCCTGGAATATATTTTAAAACGGCTTGGAGTTACAGTATTTTCTTGGCAAATCGATATGATGATATTAACACTTTTAATTTATAACAATACTTGAAATTTCACGCTTTAATCCCGCATAGCAGGGTAGACAGAAAGTACGTAGTGTCAACACACTCTGTACTTCGCATTCCACCTAATTCGAGACATTGCGTGTTGAGTGGTGGAAATCAACGCCGCTATTTGTCCTTACCAGAGCGAGGAAGTGTAGATAATTTAAATATAATCACTCCAGATAGATTTGTGTATAAATATTTAACAAGAGATAGATAATTTAAATATAATCACTCCCCCGAGTGGCGATCGAACCCACAACCGATCGCGTTTACAGTCAGACACTGTCACACTGCGCTACAACCGGCCTCTAAACTAATTATAACAATTTAAATGCATAATTACTAATTAAGAGATACGAAGGCTTGTTGAAGCGTTAACAACGCGTTGCCTTAGCAACGTGCACTTTTTATATATGTGTATGTCAAAAGGTTTTATCCCGTATAGCAGAGTAGACAGGAAGTACTTACACTTCGTACTTCGCTTTTCGCCGAATTTCAGACATAGTTTGTTAAGAGGCGGAACTCAACGCCGCACTTTGTCTCACCAAAGTGTGGAAATGAAAACAATTTAAATGTAATCTGTCCCCCGATTAGAAATCCAACTCACAGCATTAATGCAACCGACATTAACACTGGTCTGTTCAACTATCAAGGTAAATAACTTCCCCGAGTGTGTATCGAACCCAAAACCACCACATGGATAAACATACCAACATATCTATCTACTTCCATCGATTACTGCAATTAGCATATATATATATATATATATATATATATATATATATATATATATATATATATATATATATATATATTAGCTTAGCCGCGTAGCAGGGTAGGCAGAAAGTACCTAGTGTCAACATACTCCGTACTTCGCTTTCCACCGAATTCAAGACATTGCGTTTTGAGTGATGGAACTGAACGCCGAACTTTGTCTTACCAGAGCGAAGAAGTGAAAATAATTATATATAATATATTAATAGATATAATCACTCCCCCGAGTGGGGATCGAACCCATCGCGTTACAGTCAGACGCTATCTCACTGCGCCACGACCGGCCTCCTATATATATATATATATATATTAATGCCTAAAAATTTTATTTAAAATATTATATATTAATATTATTTCAAATCAATACTTATTATGTATTATTTGTCATACAAGACGATGTCATCAAGCAAAATTGCTAGCATTGATATATCAAATAACATGAGCTTCTGCAAAAGCTCATTTGAACTTTATTACACTAGATATAAAGCCAATATTAGTATAACAATGAAATAGGTTATCCAATTAGACAGAGATACTAATTGAGTCAGCCATCTGATAACATAAGATAATTTCTAATGGAAAGCTCTAAGGAAGCTTAACGAGGTATTTTTAAATATATTATCTAAATCGGAGTATTATTGATTTTTTACTATACATAAATTAAGGAAAGAAAGATATAAAATTACAATTACTCCTGGTGACAAGACGCGGCGTTGAGTTTGACACTCAGCGCAGACATTGCGCGAACAGTAGACAGTGGACGCAGTGTCTTGACACTAGGTTGTCTCTGTAAGCTGCCAAAAAGGGCAAAAGGTTTTATATAATAATAAGTAATTTAAACGCCTTAATACAGATTATGTATGTATAAATATTAAACAATTGATTGGTGTAAGAGTGTCTGATTTTAATCACTTATTGGTTGGATTGGTTCCCATTCGGAGAATAGGTATATTTAATATTTAATAAGACTCATTGATTTTCGTGATTTTTACACATTTTTTAATGAAACTATTTTAAACGGATTAATCGCGTATATTTTGGTAGATTTTTAGCTTATATCCCATCTAGGATAGACAAATACCTAATGTCAATACACTCGGTACTTCGCTTTTCACAGAATTGGAGACATTGCGTGTTAAGTGGACTCAAGGCTGCACTTTGTCTTTACCAAAGCGAGGAATAAAAAAAATTAAATATAATCACTCTTCCGAGTGTGGATCGAACTCCACAACCGATTGCGTTGACAGTCAGACTCTGTCCCACTGCGCCATAGCCGGCCTCATTTGATATTCGAAAAAATATTTTTGGAAACCTGACGTTTAGAACACTCTACAGTATTCCATACAGGTAGACTGTGATCAAAAAAATAATTATATCAACTGCCATACAGATGCCATACAGAAACCAGGGCAGGATACGAATCAATTAATATACAGATATTAATTGATTCGTATCCTGCCCTGGTTTCTGGTTTATTTACATCATTCCTTTCTGTACAAAATTAAAATTAAAATTAAAGCATAAAGTTGCATATATACACGGCGTTGAGTTCCGCAACAAGTGGATTTCGAATAAAGAGCAGAGAAGATAATGTTTTAACGATATTTTCTTTCTCTTTTTTTCTCTAATTTACTAAAAACTTAAACTAGCTACCATTTAAAATAGCATAACATATAACAAAACAGTCTTCGTTATAATATTTTATATAAAATCTAAGATAAGTATCATTGTATTCAAACAAGAGGCAATTAAATTGTTACACGGTATTTTCATTTGTAAGCCGCTTATGCAAATTGTTTGTACAATATCAATATACACACGTGTATTCTAATCCCGACTAAATGATGTATTTGTGTACATTTGTATATATATATGTACATATATATATATATATATATATATATATATGTGTGTGTGTGTGTGTGTGTTAATTGTAAACTTATCGAAAAGGACTATAAGGCCAATCGTGGCGTAGTGGATCTGCCTGTGCCTTTCTAGTTGGGGAAATGATTATATTTAAAATTATTTTCATTTTCTCACTTTGGGCTGGCTCTCGCACTTTACGTGCAGCGTTGAGGTCCGCCTCTCTACATCCAATGTCTTGAATTCGCCTGAACTGGAGTACTAAGTGACACTAATTGTCTATCCTGCTATGCGGGATAAAGGCGTGAAAACAAAAAAAAATGACAACAAACGTGTTATACATTGATACTGCTTTGTTTTACCATAAATATTTTTTTCTACTTATAAATAAAATAAATTTTTGGTATAGACTATAAATTCGCAGTACACTTGTACCACTATCGTGTAGTTATAATAGATACGTTGAATCATAAAATACGCGTTACCATAGCGACGCGTATATCATGTAATACAAAAGTTGTTATATTATAAGCTAACACTATACAGAAGATTAGATTTATTTCTTACTTTGAGTAAATTATCCGTTAATATTTTAGCTGTACCTAGTCTTATAAATTTATTCACTTAATTTATTTTAAATATAGGATCTAAAGCGTTTTCTTCAAAAGATTTTCATACAATGATATAATAAAAAACCAACCTAATCCCACATGACAGGGTAGTCTAGACAACCTAGTGTCTAGACACTCCGTTGACTGTTTACCGCCAAAATCGAGACATGTGGCGAACTAAAGCTTCATTTTGTCTTACAATACCGGAGAAATATTTTTAAATACAAACATTCCCTCGATGGGGACTCACAACATCATGGGGCTGGTCGTGGCCCAGTGGGCCAACGTCTGAATGTATATGCCTAAAAAACAAAGTTAATTTTGCCGCTAGCTCCCTAAACACAACTACTGTAATAAACGTAAATAATAAATTTGTCATAGGCTACGTAGCCCACAGTGGAGTTAACTAATGTCAGACTGTTATTATAGGGCCATATCTTCATTTTAACATTCTCGAGTATCTATATATAAAAAAATATCACAATCGGTGACAGACGGAAAAATATATCTAATAATTTTTACATTTATAATATTAATATGGAAATATGAATAGATTGTAAGTCTGTATAGATTAAATTAGAACTAGAAAAAGACTATTAAGTGGATTATGTCTGAGATTTATTATTATATATTATAATTTGATAAAATTGTAAATATCAGCAAAGTCTTTAGTTTAAGTAAACACGCGGGCGAGAAATACAACGAAAATGGTATAGTTATTCACGTTCACGTTCACTTTCACGCGGACGAAGCCGCGTGTTGGCCGCTAGCAAATTTTTTTTTTTTTGTTGAAATCTTTTCTGCTGCGAAGGGCCGACGTGATTCTCAACATTCTCCTCTTTTCAAATATATATTCACAATTAATTCACGATAATAATTAGCTTGCTGTATCAACTTCATTTAATTCCACACATTAACGTCGCGCTTTGTCTTCTTACCAGAGGGAAGCGAGTTCAAATATAATCATTAAAAAAAAACAATAAAAAAACGGCTTCACGCTTTATTCCATTATGCTTAAAAGGTTAGGTTAGTACTAGTGTCAAGACACTCCGTTGTTTCAGAAACAAGACATACACACTTTTAACACAAAGCCTTTTCACTGAAGTATTCATTACAAATATAGTAAACATGCAAGCGTAGTGAGATGATGTTTTAGCTTCACGCTTTTATCCCGCATAGCAATGTAGAGAGAAAGTACCTAGTGTCAAGACACTCCGTACTACGCTTTCCACCTAATTGGAGACATTGCGTGTTGAGTGGTGAAACTCAACGCCGCACTTTCTCATTTACCAGAGCGAGTGAAAGTGAATATAATTTAAATATAATCACTCCCTCTAGTAGGGATCGAACCAACAACCGATCGCGTTTGCAGTCAGACGCTGTCCCACTGTGCCACGACCGGCCTCAATTGAGATAGATATGCTTCATATATAAGTCGCCATTCAAACTAATAAGGTGCGATCGATAGCTACGTGGAATAACGTTATTGCGTGTCCTTGGCAATCTGGTTGATACATACTGACAGTCGCACTTAGAGATGTCATTTAATAGTTAATTATGATATTTATTGATTAATTAATGATTAAATTTAAATATAGAGGAAGATAATAAAGAAGAAGCCGGCGTAGCGTTGTAAAACAAAGTCTTACTTCAAATCAGTTGTGAATTCGATTCCCACTCGGTGTAAATGATTATTTTAAAGCCATTTACTCGCGCTGGAAGGAAAAAAAACCCGGCGTTGAGTTCCGCCACTCAATATACAATGTCTCGAATTTCCATCTACCATGTCTACCTTCATCCCACATAGCAATGTGCATTGCATAGCTAAAAAAATAAATTACATAAAACATTTTGAATTATTCTATTATATTTTTTATTATATTTATCGTTTCGCTCTGATACCATAGCGTGGCGTTGATCTCTACTTATAAGAATATAGATATTTTCATTCCTATGATCAGTGAGATGAAACGCGGCGTTTCCAAAGAGGAAGATAATCACAATTTGATTCCATCAGGAATCGAACCCACAACTGTTATATTCACAATACAATCACAATACATATAAGGGCGTAATATAGTTATATATTTATATTATATATTTAGTTAACTAAAATAGAATTTTATTTAGTCAACTATGCTAATACTGTTATGTGTTTTGATAGTTTAAAAGCATGTCGACTGATCTAGTTTAAATTTTAGTGGAAAAAATATTTTATCGTTAAATTTATATGACAAATATATATATATATATATATATATATATATATATATATACAACTTGATATTGTTGTCATGAATAGTGTTGTTCTTGAGTAGTGAAACTCAACGCCGCCTTTTATCTCAATACATATTGTTTTTTTAACTTCACGCTTTTAGCAGGGTAGACAGAAAATACCTAGTGTCAAGACACTCCGTACTTCGCTTTCCACCGAATCAAGACATTGCGTGTTGAGTGGTGGAACTCAATGCCGCACTTTGTCTTTACCAGAGCGAGGAAGTGAAAATAATTTAAATATAATCACTCCCTCGAGTGGGGGTCGAACCCACAACCGATCGTGTTTACAGTCAGACGCTGTCATACTGCGCCACGACCGGCCTCAATATTGATTTTTTTTAATTATAAAAGCTATATTTAGCTGTGCCCGCGACTTCAACAATTTAACATATTTGGATGTTTATTTTATAATATTTACTATTTTTAAAGTGTTATTCCACACTTAGGATTAGAAAACATTTATGAAAAAACGTATAAAAATTTTTTTGAACGCACCAGGATTCAAACCCGCGCCTCTTGGATACCGTCCAGTATCCAAGAGGCGCGGGTTTGAATCACGCTGCGTTCAAATTTTCTTAATTGATGTTTTTTCAAAAATGTTTTCTAATGTTTATTTTATATTTCTAAAATAAAAATAGACTAAGTACCTCCTTACCTGACAAACATATTTCTGTAGAAATCAGTCGACAGGCGTTAAACAGACTGATAGGAAAAAAAAGAGTAAAAAAAGGTTATTTTGGTATATCTGTATAAACCCATATCTTATTTAGTAGAAATCAGTTATTTTAATATTACAAAAAGACATTTGAATTTTATTTATTTGTATAGATTTTAGGGTTAGTTTAACTTATTTATATAATTCTAAAATAAAGGTGGCATAAGTAACTCCTTATTATATTAGCTATATAACAGTAAAAGTGTCGTCAAAATTGGTCCAGCCGTTTTAGAGACCGTATACACAAATATATGTACATTCAGTAGAATGCAGTTGTTATTTATCTAGTGTCAAGACACTCTGTACTCCGTTTTCCACCGCATTCGAGACATTGCGTGTTCAGTGGCGGAATTCAACGCCGCACTTAATCTTACTAGCGGTTACTTTAATTTTACAAACAGACACTTCAATTTTATTTATTTATATAGATGGAACGGCTAGGCTAACGTGGTGCATTTAGTAGAAATCTGACCATAAGCATTGGTTGTGACAAATGCAGGGATTCAAGAAATCAATCAATAATCCAAACAAGTTGTCAAAACTTAGAGAGTGAATTAGAACGACGGAGAGAGAGAAGAGAGAGATCATAATGGAGAAAATAAAAATACATTTTAAAATATAATCTTAGAATCAACAAGTGGGAATCGAACCCACAATAACAAATGGGGTTAGAATTCAAAATCAATGGATATAACAGCTCAAATTTATCCATCAACTACTTGAAACAGCGTATATACTAACAAACTTGAGCTTTGCAAACTATATAGTATTAACGTCTGAAGTGCTTCTAAGCGGATCTATCGAGCCGATTTGAATCGCTCAGAAATATTATCATAATATTGCTCCTTGCTACGATATGGACATACTGAGGGCTGAGGGCTTATTTAGGGGAGAGAAAATTTCACGCTTTATATTCCGCATTCCACCAAATTCGATTACGTATTGAGTGGTGGAACTTAACGCCGCACTTTGTGTTAACAGAGCGAATAAGTGAAAATAGTTTAAATATGACCACATCCTCGAGTGGGGGTCGAACTCACAATCGACCACGTTTACAGTCAGGCGCTCTCCCACTGTGCCACGATCAACCTCAGGAACATTTTGCTATAATTTTAAAATTAGGTATTATAGAGAGAAACATAAAAATTGAAATTTAATAATATATTAAGGCACTTTTCTGACTTGGCTTTTCCATGGCTAATGTAGTCTGTTTCTGGCGTGCGCAAAATGACATGACGTTTAAAAGTAGGCATTTTTGTGTTTAAAAAAAAGAACAATATTTTTGCTTGAATTCAATATAATCGACTTTGGTATTGGAATTTTGTTCGTTTCTTATTGTTTCCCTTTCTTTATCTGGATAGTGTAGTACAAAATTATTATTTTCTTACAAATTTAATAATTTGTTAAACTGTAATTTATCAGGAATAAATGAAATATTATATTAAAATAACATAACTTACTGCAATTTTAAGGGAATTTCATTTTACTTTAATAAATTATATTGAAATCGATAATATAATTTATTTGAAAAAACAATAGATCTAGAAAACATCGATTATAAAATAAAATATTAACGCAATGTCTCGAATTCGATGGAAAGCGAAGTACGGAGTGTCTTGACACTAGGTACTTTCTGTCTACCCTGCTATACGGGATAAAAGCGTGAACCTAAAAAAAATCAATACATAAATTTGAATTTTAAAAAATAAATAAAGAAAATCGATATTTAGTTATAATAAAAAGCTTTCAATCGATGTTGTTCCAATAATAGCAAGAAAGAGATGGTTATATTAATTATTTAAGTCACAATTAATGTACTATTCTTATATCTTCTATATGATTTATCAATATTCCATTGTATTTTATTATTGTAGATTATATAAAATATATTATTATAAATAATTCTTATGCTGCATTTTTTAAATTTTATATTTAGGGGGTTTGGGGGGCGATAAACCGATCTAGCTAGATATTATGTTTAGAATATGATATTTTAACCTTATTTTATTGAATAAAAACCTCCTACAATATTATTAAAATATAAAGCTAAATTTTGCCATCATTTCCGAAGTCAGAATGGCTCGGTCGGGATATCGGGCGCCTTAAAACGCAAGAAACCCGAGTGCAAGTCTCGGATCGATTGTTTCTTTTACGTTATATCCTTTTTATATTAAAATAATCGGTATATTTGTTATTATTATATCAGTGAGATCAAATAAAAGTCAGTTGTAGTTCTAAGTAGCAAAGCTCAGTCATGCAAGTTCTACAATTTCATTGTCATCTGAACTAAATATGTATGCCAAATCATCTATACAGTATTCTCGTAGGTCGAATTCCTTTTTCTCTCTACGTGCCCATATTATCTGAACACGTTCTTCTTCATTCTAATAATATTCGCTTACGCCTGCCATAATATATATCTCTTAGTAAGTATGAAGAGCTCTCAACTAAGGCATTTTTCTTAAAGAACGGAGCAATTGCTCCACCATTAACTTGCGGAACACCTAGACACTCCTTTTACCGCTTTCTGCCACTTTTGCTTGTTAATTGGCGTTCAACGCTGCGCTGTATCTTAGCAGATTGTAGGCTTAGGAATAAATTAATTATTTTAAAGAAATACAGTTCATTTATATATATATATATATATATATATATATATATATATATATATATATACAAATAGGTAGGTATGTATGAACGTTCGCGTATGTAATTTCACACAATTTCCTGAGCATCATATTGTATTATACTTCCAACAGGACATCCGTAGAAGCCTTCACTGTTCGTTCGCTAGCGTGACAGCCTTTAAGCCTGAAATAAGGACCATTGTTAATAATGACGTCATGTTGTGTCTAATTAAATATACTATATTAAAATTTAAAAAAAACTTTTTAGCCCTTCTTGTAAGTGTGTACGTTATATAAAGAGATGTATACGTTGCTAGGGCGACGCATTGTTTACGCGTTAACGAGATATCTAGTCAGTAATAAGCTCATATATTTTATACGTAAAGTTTATAGGTAAATTTAAAATATAATTAATTTTTTTTCGATCTGCTGTAGTACTTGTAAAAATATAAAAGTATGTATATTATTGCAGTGAAATTATAAGCCAGCATTTAGAAAATATGCAAATTAACATATTGTAATATTCTCTACTCACCACTAAATGTCTCAAATTCAGACGTTAGTCGGAGAATGGTGTGTCTCGTTACTAAACCCCTAGTATCTGTATATATATATATATATATATATATATATATATATATATATGTATATATATATATAAGGAAGGTTCCAGGCTTACGAAAATACTAAAAAAATTTTTCAAATAAAAGTAATATATAAAAAACGTATTCAACTAAACAAAATAAACCACATATTCATATAATTTAAGAAAGTTTAATTAAAATTAATCACCGTCTGATGAGTCCATGGTGGCTGTTGTCACAGATCGGCTTTCTTTCACAACAAAATTGGTCCAATGTTTGTTGAACAGCTTCACCAACCCAGTCTTATCAACATTAAGGAATTGTCGAGTCCCCCTCATGACTGTTAAATACATTTCATGAATAGAATTAAAATAACTATAAATTATTTATAATAGTTTAAAAAAAATCTAAATTTTCATCTTCAGACGAGAAGTTTCAGTCTAGTTTATTTTCTCAAATAGGCTGTTTGTATATTTCGATATATGAATAATGTGTTTTGAATATACGTTTTTACACAAACCATATTGTGTAGCCGTCGTGGTGCAGTGGGACAAAGTGTTTTGTCCAAGTTATGGGTTCGATTCTCTTCGAAATTTATTTCAATCTCATTAAGTTTCTTCAGAAGGGCTGTAGATATCGCGTAATTTAACACCGTACTTTCCAATCTAGCCATAAAAAACATGACCATAAAATGTTCCCGATTTAAATTATCAATTATCTACAATTTTTGTTCAAAATATAAATCTTTCATTTCCCGGTCGGGTTCCACAATGATTTATATAAAGGCACTGACTCGTACACACACTGTGGGAGAAAGCTCGTTGTCAATAGCAATTAAGCTCGACTACTGTTAGACGTCCAAACAAAAAGCTAACATAAATCGTTCGTTAGTTCCACGTCATAATTGCCGAGCTAAGGTTTTATTATAGACATAGAAGATGGATTTCTTCAATGTTCATCCATTTAGAACAAACGATCGGTGGAGTTTAACGCCATTTGTTTGTCTTACTTGAGTGGGGAAAGGAAAACATTTTATAACACTAAGTCTGCTACTTTTAAATCATTATCGTAATTCGCTCTGTTTTTTCCTCCCAAAATGTGAGATATTCATGTGCAGCGGAACTCAACGCTGCATTTTGTCTTACTATAAAGAAGATATAGAGA
The DNA here is from genome assembly GCA_032432895.1 of Dryadula phaetusa. Taxonomy (NCBI): domain Eukaryota; kingdom Metazoa; phylum Arthropoda; class Insecta; order Lepidoptera; family Nymphalidae; genus Dryadula; species Dryadula phaetusa. The sequence goes on from JAOYRS010000001.1 coordinate 967,641, forward strand.
TTGAACTAACTACCATCTCATACAGTCACACTTAACTACATAAGATCGAAGGAGTTCTTTAGTAAATTTAAATATAACCTTGTATGACCTTGAAATGAACACATTGATAATACTTGTGGTAGATCACGAATCGACAAACGGAATAAATATATGAGTATTCCACCTGCCTCAAGGAAGAAAGTATGAGAAGTAGGCTTCCAGGCCAAAAGATCTAGAATATCTAGCCATTAATGACTGACTGTCAGTCAGTTATGACTGACAATTCGTTTTCTCTTTAGAGAATATTATAAGATAACCATAACTAAAACAGAAATAATAAATTTTAATATTTTTTTTAGCTTCACGCTTTTATCCCGCGTAGCAGGGTAGACAGAAAGTACCTAGTGTCAAGACACTCCGTACTTCGCTTTGCACCGAATTTGAGACATTTCGTGTTGAGTAGTGGAACTCAACGCCGCACTTTATCTTACCAGAGCGAAGAAATGAAAATAATTTAAATATAATCACTCCCCCGAGTGGGGATGGAACTCATAACCGATCGCGTTACAGTCAGACGCTGTCCCACTGCACCACGACCGGCCTCTAGAAAATTAATAATATATTAAAAATACTTTGAATATTAAAAATAAGTGTTACAATAATCATATTTTAAGATATTTGATTTTCGCGATTTTTACATATTTTAAACGGATTAATCGTGTATATTTTGGTATTTGGAGACATATTTTTATATATTTTACAGTAGTCTGTGGTCACAGGTAGAGTCTACCAGTTTTAAACTAGGTACATTTAAAATATAATTATATTTTACAATATATATTTATATGTTTAAAACATGTTTGCTTGTAACGATTTCTGACGCCCCCACGTGGTTACTATTTTCGTTTGAGACTATTTTTGTTCCTTATACAAATAGTCGGCTATGCGATGTTTTTACGTATAAGAATTGGAAAATGTTATTTTAAAATGGCATTGCGGTGTTATTGTTATTATACTAATATATATATATTATTTCTCGGGTCTGCTAACAGAGAGCGCGGCGTTGAGTTCCGTCAATATGGCTGTAATGTGGGTGAACATTAATTTCTCGCCTACTAAGATGTTGGTATTCATGAGACATTCAAAACAAAATTGCTACTTGCGATTTTTAAGACTAAATTGAAAATTTTTGACATGAAAAACGTAAATTTTTAAAAATGAAAGCCAAGTTCAATATTTCTTTTTTGCGTGTGTTATTTTTATTTATAATATAGATTAGTAAATGTGAGCCAAGTTTTATGTAATTTTGAAATTTATCTATTTAGTATATGAAATATAAAAATTGGATAGTTAGCGACAAGAGAGATGCCCACTTTCAAAAAAAAAACAAATTTTCTTAACTACATTATATAGTCTTATATATATATATATATATATATATATATATATATATATATATATAGAAATTCACCATGAGACCGGTCGTGGCGCAGTGAAACAACGCGTGACTGTAAACGCGATCAATTGTGAGTTCAATTCCCACTCGGGGGAGTGATTATATTTAAATTATTTTCACTTCCTCTTTGCCAGAGGGCAAAGATAAAGAGCGGCGTTGAGTTCCACTCAACACGTAATGTCTCGAATTCGCTGGAAAGTGAAGTAGTGTCTCGACACTAGGTGCTTTTTGTAAAAATATAGATGTGTGTTTGTCTCTTTTCAATAACGCTTTTTCGTTTCACCGAGTTTCAAATCACGATTCTAAAGAAATTTCATTTTAATATTAGATTTAAATATTTGTTAATCCAATTCGTGGCTCAGTGGTACATTACATGACTGCAATTGCGTTCGGTTGTGGGTTCGATTCCCAATTGATGGAATCATTTAAATGATTTCATTGGTGGTGGTGAGTTAACTTACCATTTATCACAGAATATCTCGATTCAGAGAAAAAAAACAGTCAATGGAGTTTCTTGACACTATGCAGATTATCTAATAATACCTTACTGTGTAAAATAAAGCGTGAAGCTTAAACGCTAAACAATATCGATTTTTCTAGTTGGACCAAGATGGCTACGTCATACTGGAAGACTTTCTGCGTCCAGCTGAATGTGACGAGCTCGTCGCGGCTGGCCAGGAACTGACAAAGCAAGCCCCTGAGACAGAGAACCTGACGACATTCTCCACTCTTGACAATGAGAAGCAGGTATTTTTATATATTTAAAAAAATCCTTTATCCTTTTAATTGGAACTATTTAAAACGGTCTGTGTTCAAAGGTAGAGTCTACCTGTGATAATGAATTGCCACTCAATTTTCTGTGATTAAAACACTATGTAGCTTTACGCTAATGCAGGGTAATCAGAGAGAACCTAGTGTTAGAACACTCCGTTCTGTACTTAATTCGACACATTTCGTATGGACTGGGGGAACTCAAGGCCAAGGTTGGCCAAGTAATTTAAATGAATTGTTCCCAAACAAAGCCACAGATTCCACTGTGCCTCTAACTCTTGTTTACTTTCCCACTCATAGTCAAATTTAATCTTACTTAAATAAATATTTCCCGGTATATGATTTGAATCTACTACCACCGACTCTGCAATAAATATCATGTAATAAATTTATCAATTTCAAAATACCCAATAGTTTCAAGTCGTTGCGAGCTAAGTAGACAACTTGCTTTCATAAATCCTTCATAATAACGTAGGAAGGAGAAATAAATGCAAAATATTTTTATGTTTTTGTATAAGTACCTTATTTACGTATTTCCTTTTAATGAATTATAGTAAATGTTTTATTATTTAATTGACCATAATGGTTCAGTTATAAAGTTTATTTATATTATTGTATATAGTATTTGGTTCGATTTTGTTTTGAGGGATATAATTTGTGTTTTTTTTGTCTAACAATTATTATTAGGTACTTTAAAATGGGTATTGTATTTTGTGAGTAATATATGAAATATGTATATGGTAAACATTTACTTGTATACTTACGACGTATATTCATGGTTTGGTCAGAGACAACTAAAGTCATTCTAAGACACTCCGTTGGGTGTCTTCACTTGTTGAGTATTTAGAGTATAGTTTTATATATATATATATATATATATATATATATATATATATATATATATATATATATACATATATTTAAAAGATATATATATATATATATATATATATATATATATATATATATATATATTTAAAAGTTGCATCTTGGTGGTCTCTGTGATCTTTCGTTTCTACGAATATCACCTGCTTAGAATTCAGTTATATACGAACAAAATCATATTATTGATATAAAGTGATGGTTAGAGAAAACTTAGACATTGCGTGTTGAATGGCGGAACTCATCTCCGCACTTTATCTTACCAGAACGAAGTAATGATAACAGTATTAAATATTTATTAATATATATAGTAAATATTTTTTATGATTTATTTTAATTCCCGAACATGGCCTTTCCTCTTTTTCCATTAAATTCAGTCACATTCTTTACAATAGAGTCAATTATTGTTACGTCATAATTACAAGTGAATTATTTCCCTTAGTAAGTTAGTATGTGGTATATCTTGTAAGCTAAATTCAATTCTATTATGTTCTATTAAGGTGAAATTTGGAATACATCTTTACTTCTGATAACAATGAAATTATATGTACTTAATAAAGATGCCCTTATGGCGCAGTGTGAAAATGCCCGACAGTGGGGTTCGATTACATAAAGTGCGGCGTTTAGATCACCATCCTGCACGCAATGTGTCAATTGCAGGCGGAAAGCAGTCATCGAAGTGTCTTAACACTAGGTTGTTTCTAACGACTCTGTTACGCGGGATAAAGCAAAGTAGTGATATGGTTGCTTTTTTTACACACATCCCACCCAATATGGATATAGTAAGTACATTGTGTCAAGACACTCCGTATGAAGTGAAAACGATTTAAAAATAATCACTCCCCCGAGTGGGAATCGAACCCACAACCGATCGCGCTTACCACCAGACGCTGTCACACTGCGACACGGTCGAACTAAATATTAGTATTAATATTTCTTTTATTTTTTTTGCACACTCACATCACACACTCACATATAATATTAATGTTTTAAAATTGATATTTATGAACGAAGTTTACGCTTTACTTCTATGGGAAGCTTTTAAAACGTGGTATAACGCAAACACATAAACTGGTTACGAACGACGTTACAAAGTTATATATATATATATATATATATATATATATATATATATATATATATATATATATATATATATATATGGTTTTATTCTGTTTCTAGCAATCAAAGGACTCGTACTTCATACAAAGTAATGACAAAATCAGTTACTTTTACGAAGCAGACGCGATAGGGCCCGATGGGAAGCTACAAGTCGATCCCAGTATTTCTTTGAACAAAGTAAGTATCTATTGTTAGTATTTTAAACAAAACAGTTATTTATTATTAACTATTTTAAATAGATTAAAATATATTTATGAAAAAATCCTACTTTTCACACACTAAATTAATATTTAGTGTGTGTTGGCGTTGAGTTACGCAAGTTGTCACACAATGTCTCATCTTCGTGGGAGTTAAAAACGGAGTTTTTTACGTGTGGGAACAAGCGTGAAGCTTCATAATATATATATATAGTATTAACTCTTTTAATTTACGGTTATAGTAAGCAAAACTTATATGTTGAATTTAAAAATACATCTTTGAAAACCTACATACTAATGTACACTAATGTATGTAGGTTTTCAAAGATGTATTTTTTAACTCCCACGAAGCTGAGACATTGTGTGACAACTTGCGTAACTCAACGCCAATTTTAGCCTCATCATAACGTGACAACGAAACTAATTTTAATACAATCGTTCCACTAATGGGCCATCAATCATACAGTGTTTCCCAATAGGGATGATAGGATTTTGATAGCTCACAACCGCCATTTTGGTTATTTAATTTAACATTTCACATTTGTGTTGTTTTGTATTCAGTAATGTTTGCCATTTATTCATGAACAAGTTCACGTTACCTTAACGTTTGAAAATTGTTTAAATTTTCTATCAAAATTCGAGAAGTCTCTACTCAAAGAGCATTTCGTGCTAAATATGGTCGTCATGGTGCACCGTCTGAGCTCGCTATACGTCGCATAATCCAAAAACTGGAAAGTGAATATTCTTTGCACGAGAGTAGACCACCAACACGACAACGGACAGGCCGTAGTGAAGAAAATATTGCCGCCGTATCAGCCAGTGTCGAAGAAAATCAAAATGTTTCCCTTCCACGACGTGCACAAGAATTGGGCTTATCCAGAATGACAACCTGGCGAATTTTACGTATGGATCTTGGCCTACATTTATACAAGATTATGTTGGCACAAGAACTCAAGCCAGCAGACCATCGATTACGTCGTGAATTTGCTGATTGGGCGCTTGATATGATGGAAACGGACACCGAATTTCATAGGTAAATCATCTTTTCAAATGAGGCTCACTTTTGGCTCAATGGTTATGTGAACAAACAGAATTGTCGTTAATGGAGTGAGTCGAATCCAAGAGTGGTTCATGAAACACTATTACATCCTGAAAAATTGATTGTTTGGTGGGGATTATGGTACGGTGGAATCATTGGCCCGTACTTTTTCAAAAACGACGAAGACCGTACTGTTACTGTCAATGGCGACCGTTATCGTGACATGTTGAATGACTTTTTTTTCCTGAAGTGTATGAAATAGATGCGGACCTTAAACGCAACATTAGATTATAACTATAGCGGCCATACCAGCCGAAATAATGCACCGAATCATCGAAAATTGGACCGATCGTATTCACCAGTGCAAAAAAAGTCGTGGTGGTCATTTGAACAATATTTTATTTAAATCATAAATAGCATAAAATTATCCTATCAAATAAAGCCATTGAGCACGAAATTCGAACATATATTACATATTTTATCTCAATTTTAAAATATATCGTTTTTATTGGGAAACCCCATATAATCAATCGTGTTTATAATCCACCACTAACCTAACTTATTTTTAATTTGAAAGACTCAGAGTTTTAACGTCTCTCGTATTATAAAAATCAATACAAAATATAATATAGCCAAAAATAAGGGATACGCAATGTCTTGAATCCGGTGGAAAGCGAAGTACGGAGTGTCTTGACACTAGGTACTTGCTGTCTACCCTGCTATGCGGGATAACAGCGTGAAGCTAAAACATACAAATAAAAAACAAAAATAAAATTCACGCCTACTAATCACTTGGTACTAATCACTGCGTTAAATTCTTGTTTTGGCGCAGTGGGATAGCGTCTGACTGTAAACGCGATCGGTTGTGGGTTCGATTCCCACTCGAAGGAGTGATTGTATTTAAATAATTTTCACTTCATCGCTCTGGGAAAAGACAAAGTGCGGAAATAATTTTCAATAGTCAACACGCAATATCTCGAATTTGGTGGAAAGCGAAGTACGGAGTGTCTTGACGCTAGGTACTTTCTGTCAATCCTACTATGCGGGATAAAAGCGTGAAGCTAAAAAGTACGTAATTTATAAAATATTTAATGAATATTAAAAGAGATATTTAAATAACTATATTGTGAATGTATTATATACATTTATTTATTCGAATGTATTGTACGTATTATTGTATATCTGACGTTTTGAACATTTTACAGAAATCCGTGATGACCAACATGTAAAATTGTAAATATATGAAGAGTATAACAATAAATATGGTTTTAATATTAATATTATTATTTTTGGCGAGCCCAAGCTCGACTTTTACGTCGGAAAAGGAATATATAATTTCTCCCTATTTCTTCTTACTCCTTCCGCTTCTATTTGAGTTAACTTTGATTTGTAAATCTGATGGATGGGCTTGGTTATCTGATATTTAATGTTATTATTAATATTTAATATTATTACGTTGCAAAAAGCAAGAAAATATATATATATATATATATATATATATATATATATATATATATATATATATATATATATATATATGATATAACAATATGATGAAAATTGTTTCACGGTAAATGTAATTTCGACATCCATTAGAGAGAGTGGTTATATTTAAAACATTTTATTTCTGTTCTCGTAAAGCGCGGTGTTAAATTACGCCAGTCAACGCACCATGTTTCTTTTGTTCATGTCTATTTTTAGACACTAAGTTCTTTGCCTGAATATATATAGTTAAGTTACTATATATTTTTTATTAGCTTCACGCTTTTTATCCCGTATAGCAGGGTAGACTGAAAGTACCTAGTGTCAAGACACTCGGTACTTCTCTTTCCACCGAATTCGAGACATGGTTTGTTGAGTGGTGGAACTCAACGCCACACTTTGTCCTACCAGAGCGAAGAAGTGAAAATAATTTTAAATGTGATCACTCCTCCGAACAACCGAACGCGTTTACAGTCAGACGCTGTCCCACTGCACCACGACCGGACTCAATGTTTCTTTATATGATTATAAAAATCTAACTTTCTAAGCGAAATAGTATATATTTTGAAACACTATAGCGTGCTAGGAACACTGTAATTTAAGCACGCCGTGCTAAATATAAACTTTATTTATGCACGTATATTTTAATATGAACTTGGATTAATTGTAAATACTAAGTTAAGTTTTAAAGTGTTATGACGTTTATCGAAACACCTCGGTTGACTTTCGAAAATATATTATGGAAGATACTGGGGATCGCGTAAAAAGCACAAGGACCCGCCAAACAGTGTGTAGAAGAGGGTAATGACTGTGAACGAGGTGTGCAGGGACCGTCGCGTTTGGCGCTCTATTCTTTCGTCCTTTGTCCCATCTTGAATGTAGCCTGAACTAATCAAATAAACAAATATAAATATTTGTATTAATTAACATCGCCATGAAGCAATGAGATAACGTTGGACTAAAGACGATTATTATGGGTTCTATGCCATGGTTTGTTTGCCTGACGCTTCCTCCACATAGTACGGTAGGCAAAAGCTAATATTAAAACACTACGTTCACTAGTTTCCGGTCGAATTCAAGACATGAAGTGTTTAGTTACGAAACGTTTAACACTGTATAATGTCTTGAGATTTGAATATGTCACAGTCACTCCGCCGAGTTAGAACCGAACCCAGAACCAACGCGTTTACAGTTGAACTGGTTTCAAAAAATCTATTATAATTTTTTTTTCAGGTGGGACACGCGTTACATCTCCTGCACCCAATATTCAGATGCTACACGTACAGTGATCGAGTAAAGGCCGTTTGCAACGAGCTGGGCTTAAAGGAGCCAGCGGTGGTACAGAGCATGTATATATATAAAAACCCTGGTCTAGGTGGAGAAGGTAAGTTCTAATTTAAATTATATTAATTTGAACTAGAAGTATTATTTCTCGCTCTGGTAAAATAAAACGCGGCGTTGAGTTCTGTTCTGTTAAAGCGGAGTACGGGGTGTCTTGACGCTAGGTATTTCCTGCCTACCTTGCAATGTACGATAAAGCTTTTGTTTCTTTTATATGATTAAATTAAATAATTTCCGGCATTGAGTTCCGTCTGTCCATGTGAAATTTTGTGTTCGAATGTCCATGTTTATAATTATAAAATATTCCTATCTGCCAATAAAAGTTTCGCCAAACGGGCCAGCCGTTATGTTAAATTATATAAAAATCTTATCTTGATATATATATATATATATATATATATATATATATATATATATATATATATATATATATACCATGTATACATACATCTATATAAATTTAGTAACAAGCGATAAATTTTAATATAGTTTTATTTATTTGTACAGATAATACTTAGAAACTATAAAATAGTTTACTTTGTAAAACAATTAATTCTTTACCTGTTCTTAATAAGAAATTGACATTAAAAATTTAACAGGAATTTATATCATGGCAATGAAATTGACGCCTCAAGCGCTAATTACAATTAAAATTATAATTGCCACTTAAAAGCTATAGACTTGCTGAGAAAAGCTTCTACAAACTGGACTTAATTGTCATTATATTCAATACGTTTTTCTTAGAAATTAAAAGAATATAAATAAAACTGGAAAAGTAAATACAAATAAAGCGCATTTAAATTTTTCTTTTTTGATAATATTGAACGGATTGTACAAAAATATCTGATTTTGTTGCTATATATATATATATGTATATATATATATATATATATATATATATATATATATATATATATATATACAAAAAACATTAGATATTTCACAGATCCCCTAAAATACGGGAGATGTCTTAAAATCGAAAATTAATTGAGATCGAGAGTCGTACGGGACGGTATATGGCATCACATAGAGGAAAGTCATGTCGGGCTCTTATTTAATTATATTTCAGCTTTTATTTGCATGAACTCTGTACGAATGCAGTCTAAAAGGATTTCCTTTTAAAATATTTCATATTCGAATCATTGGCTGTGCATTTCCTCGCTCGGATTAGATGAAACGCGGCGTTGTGTACCGCCGCTTAAACAGTATTGAGTGGAAAATGGATAACGGAGTGTCTTGAACGTAATTACATTTTTATGTTTTTGAGAAGTTGTATTGATCGTACGTAGTGAAGTGAATCTCCGATAAAAAGGCAATTTCTAAAGTTTTTAAATACTATTTACCTACTCTGATAAGATAAAATGCGGCGTTAAATTCCTCACTTGACTCACTTGTTTTGACCTTTAAATTTTAGATAATATTAATAAAATATTATCATGAGTTCGGTCGTGACGCAGTGGGAGAGCGTTTGACTGTAAATGCGATCGGTTATGGGTTTATTTCCCACTCGGGGGAATGATTATATTCAAATTATTATCAATTCTTTGCTCTAATAAAGGTACTTTCTGTTTAACAAAATAATTTCATGTGTGTTCCTTTTGGTTTCTTTTCTTTAAGCAGCTTTGATTCTTATAAAGGTCATAATAAAATATTACTTGAAGCCATTGTGGCGTGGAGGACGACTGACTGCGTTGTTGGTAGTGTGTTCGATCCCCAGTCGAGTGATTATATATATATATATATATATATATATATATATATATATATATATATATATATATATATATATATATATATATATTCATGTCCCCGTTCCTGTATTGGCACTAAGCTCTCTACAGTAGTCAGAGATTAGTTAAAGAAAAAATGAAGCATTAAGCTATTTCTGTAGTGATAAGGCACTGCGTTCTTTGCAGTATATTTGGTACTTATTCTGGTATGCTACGTAACCTAACTCCGTATTTAGTCTAAACAACTTTCTAGATATAATAACTTTCAAACAGAACCTACAACTTTAACTATCAAATAAACACACATCTATTTCACAATAACGGTTCAATCAATTTTTTTTACTTCAACATATATTTTTTAAAACCAACTAAATAAAAAATCTGGCACGTACCGATGAAAATACGAAAAAAAATGTATGTTGTATTAAATTGAAAAATCCCATCACCTGCAGTACATGTGAAATAAATTTCATCGGAGGACAGTCTCATAACAAAGATGGAATGGTATATATATATATATATATATATATATATATATATATATATATATATATATATATATATATATACTGCACTACTTGATATGAAATTTGATATGTGGCGTCTTTCAAGATGAGAAGAAAGTGTATATAATATATAAACGTAGAAATAATCAAATTAATATCAAATAATCATTTTATTCCGCAATTCAGAAAACAAAACAACTAGTGTCGAGACACTCCGTATTTCGTAAATGATTTAAAAAGTTGTTTTTATATGCATATAAAGAGGTCATTGTGGTGTAGTGGTGATGCGTTCGACTGTACCCTTTGATATCTATATGGGTAAATATTCACAACAGGCTTTCATTTCTCCGCCTTGGAAGTAATTCAACGGAGTGTCTTGAATTTTAGTTGTCTAATTACCCTACTAAGATAAAGAGTAAAGATGTTTTTCTTATATGTACAATTATAAATTTCAGTTGTACCCCATCAAGACGCCACATTTTTGTATACAGACCCTATTCCAGCCATAGGATTTTGGATAGCTTTAGAAGATGCTACAATTCAAAATGGCTGCCTGTGGATGGCTCGAGGGTCACACAAGTCTGGGGTACACAGAAGACTGATAAGAAACCCTGATAAGGAATCAAAGAAGGCATTGATATTTGATAAGGGAGAACCCTTCTATCCACAATCTAGTTTCACTCCGGTACCTGTGAGCAAGGGTAGGTAGTTTATATATATATATATATATATATATATATATATATATATATATATATATATATATATATATATATATATATATATATATTTAAAAGTAACTTCTAGTCCCGAGGGTACAAGATAAAATTACGTTTTAGATAGTATTGAGTGGATTCTAACCCGCGCCTCTTGAAAGTCGTCCGTAAATCATAGCAACAATTTTGAAAAATCTCTCTACAGAAAATCTGACTACAAAAAAGAAATTGTAACACGCATTTAAGAATTTTGACACAGCCAATGTTGAACATATAGTTTAGCAGTTACAGTGCTAGGACGGTCAGCAAAAGGTGCAGATTCAAATATATTTCAGTTTATAAAAAAAATTATTGGTTTTTGAAATTTTTTTTTCTAATGTTGAAATGCTTGATTTATTTATATTTTATATGTATGTACGGCACTTGTTAGATATTTTTGTATTAAAAATAAAAAAGCAAGTATTGGTCTAGCCACAAACAAATAATTTTCGTATTGTATGAACTTAAAAAATTCAACATATATAAATAGTATTCGAAACCGTTACCTCTAGGGCAGTGGCGCAGTGGAACAACGTCTGACTGTAAATGCGATCGGTTGTGGGTTCGATCCTGACTCGGAAGAGGGATTATATTGAAATTATTTTTACTTCCACGCTCTGGCAAGACAAAGTGCGGCGTTGAGTTCCACCACTCAACATGCAATGAGTCATAAAAAAACGATTACCTTTACTCTCTTACAAATCTTATTAAACTTCGAGGTTATATTACATTCTTAGAATGAAATTCATTTATCCCGGTATTAACCCGATTTGACCCTCTTGACCTTGTCAGCTTTCAGGGTCTGTAGGGTCGAAAGCTCTAAGCATTATCTAATCGTTAATATTGCAACATTATTATAATACACACCACCATGACACAGTGGGTTAGTGTTTGAATGTTAATGCCAGAGAGTGGGGGTTCCTAATTCGGGAAAATATTTACGTTTTAAAGTGTCAATGTTAGCGTTAAGTTACGCTGCTTAATTTACAATATTTTGACACTAGGTTCTCTCTGACAACCCTCATATATAGTAAAAAGCTTGAAAGCTTCAAAAAGCAAAAGAGTATTTCATCTTAATTAATTTGCATTATTTACTCGCTCAGTAGTAATAATCAAATATTTAAACAGTTGCACAGACTAACTAGAGATTGTAGAAGTTTCATCTACAAAGCACAAAACACGAACAGACTGACAACTAACTTCTTGTGTCAGGAAATAAGCTCATTCCACAGAAGTTTCTTTTGTTCAATGACAATTGTATATTATACACGTGTAACGCTTGAAGCTTTGGGAGCTTTTAGACGCGCGTGGGCGATATTTGCAAAAGATGAATGGTTCTAGTAATGATATTTTTTTAGCTTCACGCTTTCTATCCCGCAGCAGGGTAGACAGAAAGTACCTAGTGTCAAGACACTCCGTACATCGCTTTCCATCAAATTCGAGACATTGTGAGTTGAGTGGTGGAACTCAACGCCGCACTTTGTCTTACCAGAACGCGGAAGTGAAAATAATTTTAAAAATAATCACATCAATAATCAGTTCACAACCAGCCCCGTTTACAGTCACACGATGTCCCAAAACGCCACGACCAGCCTCAAATATATCAAATAATAATTATAACGTTGTTAAAAGCAATTTAATTGGGATATAAAGTATTTTGGTCCTTTCTTTAAAAAATGGGATAAAATAAAGCTTAGAAACGCGTATTATCACTACATATTTAGCATATTTTTGTAACAATTCTGGAATAAATGTTGATTAGGTCACTTCTTATCGGCTTGTATAAGTACTATCAAAATCGGTCCAGCCTTTCTAGATTAGCCGGAGCAAACAAACGACACATTGGGTGTGAAGTGGACATTGGGTGACACAACAAGACATTGGGTGTGAAGTGGTAGAACACAACGCCGCGTTTTGTCTTGCCACAGCGAGAAATTGGAAATAATTTAAATATAATCATACCCACAAATGAGAATCGAACGCACAGCCAATCGCGTTTACAGTCGAACATCGCGTAATGTCAAAATAAAAATTAAATTCTTTATATTACACTACTGTAATATAAAAAAAAACCACACGAAAATCACTTCAGTGAACATATAATTTTACAGGTACCTGCATTTTAATACACGGTCACGTGGTGCACAAGAGCGCGCAGAACAAAAGTGACAAAAGCCGTCACGCGTATACGTTCCACGTTGTCGAGCGCCACAACAATGTGTTTTCACCGGACAATTGGCTTCAGGAGGGTGAAAATGCACCCTTCCACAATATATACACTACACCCCAAATTGTATAAATTGTATGTTTCAAGCATTACAGACAGTTAGAGTTTAGCATCGAGACACACAACGTTCTCCGCCTAATGTCTAAATTTGAGACATTTCGTGATGAGTAGCGAATGTCTATATTACCTAATATTTAGAAAATGTTATAATATATATTTTTTATGCAGTATACATACTTACTTACATGCTTGTATTTTTTTGCAAATACTTACTACAGACATATATATATATATATATATATATATATATATATATATATATATATATATATATATATATATATATATATATATATATATATATATATATATATATATATATATATATATATATATATATATATATATATTTATTAACATAAAATCATTTTAGTTATGTACCAAGTAGAGAGATGTAGAGGGCAGTCGTGGCGCAGTGCGACGGCCTCTGACTGTAACGCGATCGGTTGTGGGTTCGATCCCCACTCAGGAGAGTGGTTATATTTATATTATATGCACTTTTTCTCTCTGGTAAGACAAATTGCAGTGTTGAGTTCCGTCACCCAACACGCAATGTCTCGAATTCAGTGGATAGCGAAGTACGGAGTGTCTTGACACTAGGTACTTTCTGTCTACCCTGCTATGCGGGATAAAATAAAGCGTGAACTTAAAAAAAATACTTATATAAATATAATTTTTCAAGTCAACTTATTATTTTACAGTAATAATAAATAATATATACAATTAAATCATTGAATTTTAGAATTTTTATTTTAAATAAAACCATTTGTACTTTAAACGTCGGATTTTCTATATATGTTCTTTAACTTCACTCTTTTACGCATAGCAGGGTAGACAGAAAGTACCTAGTGTTAAGACACTCCTTACTACGCTTTCCACCGAATCAAGACATTGCGTGTTGAGTGTTGGAACTCAACGCCGCACTTAGTCTTACCAGAGCGAGGAAGTGAAGATAATTTAAATATAATCACTGCTCCAAGTGGGAATCGAACCCACAACTGGTCGTGTTTACAGACAAAATGTATTTTCTAAATTGTATTATCCATAATCAAAATATAAATAATTAAATCGATTAAAATAGTTTCATTTAAAGTTTTATATATTTAATATAATTTAAATTTTAAAATATTTATGAAAAAAGCAAAGAAATGAAGTCAATTGTTGTTATAATAACGCGAATAAATTAAAAAGCAGATTCACCCTCGCGCTTTGCAGAGTCTGACAGAAGCTGGTGTTGAGATACACCCTTTTCCACAGCGCCCCAATGTAGGGTACATTGGTTGATATATGGCGGAACTAAACGCCGAGTTAATTAAATAGATATCATAAATATAATGGCAATGGAAGAACTATTATTAATTTGGGCTAAAATATTAGAGATGTAGACTGGGAGTGTGACAAGACACTGTGTTCTGTAGTTTAAAAAAAATGACTAGGTAATTATTATAAAAAAAATTTTTGTATGATGTTCTTTTCAGAAATTCTAACTTTTTTAGAGCGAAAATTAGTTTTAAGGTTTTTTTTTTATTTTTTCTCATAGAATTTTTTTTAATGCATACATATGTATTATAGATACCAAATGTTTATGATAATGTGATATGTCGCTATTATTGTGATAATTTTTTTTAATAAATGAAATAATATTTTAAGTTTGTTGTTTTAATTTAAAATAAAAAAATAATTAAAAGTTATTAAAAAATCTATATATATATATATATATATATATATATATATATATATATATATATATGTATTGACTATTGATTAAATTCAATAAATATAGTTTAGTTTTTTTTAGCTTCACCCTTGTATCCCGCATATTATATATTGTATTCCGCACAGTAGTGTAGATAAAAGTACCTAGGCACTCTTTGTCACACAAAGGCATACTTTACTTTAAATATAATCATTTCCCCGAGTGGAAATCGAACTCACAACTGATCGTGTTTACAGTCAAACGCTATCCCACTGCGCCACGACCGGCCTCTTGATGAATGACTATTTCTCATTTCTCTATTTTGTACCAATTGAAAAAATAATTATAAAAATAAAATAATAATATAAATTTTAATTTCGAGAAAAAATTATAACCCTAAGGGTAGAAAAATCAAGTGGTGATTGCGTATTGAATTACTGCTTTTACTGGAGCCATATATATTTTTTTAGCTTCATGCTTTATCCCTTGCGGAGTAAAACGACGAAGCGCCAAACGCTACAGTCCCTGCATACCTCTTTTGCCTTCCTTCAGTATCTTCGATACTGTATTTTCGAAGGTCAACCGATGTCTCCCCTGACCTCTCGTACCACTCACCTTGACTTCATAAGCCTTTCTTACTATTCTTTCATCACTCATTCTCTCAACGTGACCAAACCACCTGAGCACGTTCTTCTTCATTCTTACTCTGACATTCTGCTAACACCAGCCATTCTGCGTATCCCTATATCCGACATTTTGAGACACCCACGTTTCGCTGGAGTATAACAACGTCAGTACCAGTACTGCATTGTGAACGGCAACACGTGCAGGTACGCTGACGTTTTGCCGTCGCACCGTTAACCCTGTTACCGGCAGCAATACGCCTTTCCACATCCATTTCGTATCTACCATCTCTACTAAACATACTTCCTAGATATATCACCTCATTCACTTGTTCTAATATTTTTATATCTACCCTAATCTTATACTTTGTGCTTTCAAATACTATTTTAATTTTAAATGAAGCTATTTTAAGCGGATTAATCGCGTATATTTTGGTATTCGAAAATATGTTTTTGGACACCTGACGTTTCGAACACTTTACAGTAGTCCGTGGTCACAGGTAGACTGCCTGAGATATCTAAAATATACGCGATTAATCCGGTTAAAATAGTTCCATATATTATATTAAAATAGAATTTATTTAAAATACATAAAATAGCGAAATTCAATGATCTTATTACTATATTAATTCTTAATTATATAATTAATTAACACAAAAATATTTTTGTGTTAATTAATTATCATTATTATCATGAATGTAGTCAAATTTGACGCTTTTTAAAGCTAATTTTTAACATTATATAATCGAATTCAGGTCTTCAACCCATTATTGGTTCACCTTGCCTGGCAATTGAGTATTACGTACAAATACTTAGCGACCAACGGGTCCCAACACCTTTTGATCTGCATTTCCGTTGCAATGGCAATGAGCGCGAATTGAATTCACAATATCCGGCGTACAAATCTGTGCCAGTCAAGTGTGTCATGTGCGTTACGAAAATAGATCACTGTGAGAGTATATTTGACTGTTTACAATATATATATATATATATATATATATATATATATATATATATATATATATATATATATATTTATATATGGAGAAATAAATAAAAACACACCGCAGCCTTGGGTTACGCTATTTAACACACAGTATCTCAAATTGTGTTAGAAGGTACAGAGATTCTTAACAGTAGGTTCTCTCTATCTACTTTGATATGTGTTAACACGGGAATTATGAAAAGTTAAAAAAATATTTGAACAATTTCATATAAGTAACTACTAAATAAAGTTATTATTAACTAATTGATTTTCGCGATTTTAAATGAAATTATTTTGAACGGATTAATCGCGTATATTTTGGTATTTGAAAATACATTTTTGGACACCTGACGTTTCGAACACTTTACAGTAGTCCGTGGTCACAGGTAGATTGTGGTGGCATTAAAATAGTTTAATTTAAAATAATTATTCACTATATTGCATAATATTATTTTTATTTTCCTAATTAAATGTAAAAATATAAATAAATAGTATCTTTAAAATATTTCTATTTACTTCACCAAAAAAACTCTAAAAATAAAACCACTGCGACGCAGAGAGGCGAAATCTGACCGTAAATGCGATTCGTTATGGGTTCGTTTCCCACTCTGAGGGATGGTTATATTTTAAATAATTTATTTTCTCTGTTAAAGATATTATATGTGACTATCCTACGACGTGAAATACATAGTATTCCACTCGACCTAATTATTTTAAGTTAAGATATTAATTTTTGACATGATTTACCATAGACTGTAAACGCGATCGATTGTGGGATCGATTCCCACTCGGAGGTTTAATTATATCTAAATTATTTTAACTTTCTCGCTACGTTAAGACAAAGTGCGGCGTTAAATTCCGCCACTCAACACGTAATGCCTTGAATTCAGTGGAAAGCGAAGTACGGAGTGTCTTAACACTAGCTACTGTTTGTGCACCCCACTATACAGGATAAAAGCGTGAAGCTAAATAAATAATACCATAGGATTGCACGAATATATGGCCAATTATTATAATACGTTATCTAAGGATAGTATACGTTACTATATATTATCATTCTCTAACTATTGAAATGGCGTATATAGAGATTATACGTACAGTTATATGTTATATTAATTTTTACAAGTTATTGTTGGAGAATACAAAAAAAATGTTAAATCGAGGAAATTGTTATATTGAGGTTCGTTATAGTAACTTAGCAACTATGTTAATTTTTTTTAATTATTATTATTAGTCACTTCGAGTCTGTTTGTATTGCAAGTGGGTGGGGTGGTCGGACAAGGGGTCGCGCTAGACATGGAGCGGCGAAGCTGTCAGCCAGACCCACGGGCTTCCCCATCCTGTTTGCACGTGTACCAAAATAAGTTAAATTTGAGGGGCTTTTCATTAATTCGGACTTATTTTATACGTTATTTCTCTGTTTTTCATCTTACAGATCCATACAATTAGAAATATGGAGTCAGCATATTTAATCTTTGAAAAAACACGGTCTTACACGGCATAGCAACTATACCCCCGGATGGCAGATTTTCCAATTTACAATACATTCGATTCCAGACAGACACAGTATCTGAGAGATGCAATAATTTTTAAATGAAACTATTTTAACCGAATTAATCGCGTAATCAAGAATGGGCGTGTATTGCAGTCAGCTGTGTGTGAACATACAATGAATAAGTCCAACCACTACATCAGGTTTGATAAGCCATATACCCTCGCTAGGGAAAGTAGATGTATTCCTAGAATGATGCGCGAGGCTATTGAAATTCAAAAATATACAAATTTCATTAGAGAAGATGGTTGGAAACTTTCTACCACCTGGAACCCACTTATAAAAAATTTATAGTCTCAAATCCACCAGAGACAAAGATACAGTCAGGTCATTATATGAGTATCCAGGGCAGTACGCGAGGCGATTAAGAAACAGATGACGGTGGATTGATATAATTAATTTTTGTATCAGCCAACAGACGAATGCCACCTCAGTCTACCTGTGACCACGGACTACTGTAAAATGTTCGAAACGTCAGGTGTCCAAAAATGTACTTTCGAATACCAAACTATACGCGATTAATCCGGCTAAAACAGTTTAATTAAAAATGTATAAAAATCGCGTAAATCAAAGATCTTATTAGATGCAATAGTTCATTATATTAGTGACAATTGGGAAGATAGTCTTCAATACGTTCCAGTGATGTCCAAATAAACCGTTTCCGTAGTCAATATCAAGTGTAGTAAGGGCTCCGTGTCGTTACCTTATTATGGAGGAATTGCAGAGTTGCAAGCACCGACCTTATTGTTTCCAGCGAAATTTGAAATATATAAACGTGATATGGGAATTTTGATCGCTACATTTAGCAAGGCATAGCCAGTAAAACGTATACATTTTCCAGGAGATTTTTCAGCTGATCATTTCAATTGTTGTGTGCCTCTTGATTCGGACGACATGAACAACAAGATACAAGAAAATTTTGTAAATAAAAAGAAATCCAAAAGTCAAACGCTTAGCAAAAAAATGTGAAAAATAAATAATCTCGGTTAAAAGGAATACGTTAAGCCCAATAGAAGTATGGGAAAATTTATCTGAATATTAATATCAAGGTTTACAACAAATTCGGAATTTTTGCTATTGCATTCTCAGTATCTTCTATAACCTACACACATACCTTATCGATTTGACCTGATGGTGTTTTCGGATATGTCATTTGATAAGACTAATTTAATTTTGATTTGAAGAGAAGAAATACAACGAAGGGATTTTAAGAATTTTCGATAGGGACGCTGGGGAGATTTGGACATGGTGACATAGGGCCGATGGTGATAAGTAAGTAGAATTATGCTAACCACTTAAATGTATTATAATGTATTAAATGCTAAGAAATATTATATTAGTTGTGTTCGGACAAATCGATGTACTTGTATTGTATAATTAGTATTAATTATTCATAAAACAGAACTAAATAGAAGTAACGATGTAATTTAATATTAGGTTAATACTAAATTGTATGAATTTTGGGGGGTGCTCATAGGGGTGTTCGAAGTCCACCGAGAGTCCACTGAGGGTCCATCCCTCGTGTACGCGAGATTAACTCGTGTGCTTTGTATTCATTTAAATTTGTCAAATGATACAAGTAGAGATTATTATTCAAGTTACAGTTATTGATATGTATACATGTGTGTATGTATGCATGTATGTATGTATGTATGCATGTATGTATGTATGTATGTATGTATGTATGCATGTATGTATGTATGCATGTATGTATGTATGTATGTATGTATGTATGTATGTATGTATGCATGTGTGTATGTATGCATGTTTGTATGAGCGTATCTTTTCTCATATAGTCGTTCAATAGGTATAAGCAACCGGCTTATGCAATGGCAATAGTTCCGTATTTTGTTCCGTAAAATACATCAAAAGCATTTCCTTTTCCTGTTTAATGTAAAAATGTATACACATAGTGTAAAATATTGCTAAATGTAATAAAGCAATATGTCACCAGGATTTATTATTACACTATTTTTGTACTTGTATTACGTATATTCGTATTTTATGGTTATATTGTAACGTACTTTATATAAAATTAAAAGATTACGTAAAGATATAAGATTGCCATAAGAGTATGCCAATGATAAATTTATATGACCAAGATCCTTTTAAACGGTAATAAGAGAGGCGTGTTAAAGAATAATATAATAAAGTTGTAGTGAACGTTTGCTGCTGTTTGGAAGGTGGAATATGTGGGAGCCTCACGTAAAAAAAAATGAATATTTATTCACTTCCTCTCAACAAAAAAATTACCTGATGATATCTTCTATGTGTGCTTTTCTTTCTCTTTCTGCAATTTTTTGTATAGCTCAGTGGAAAGACCGTTCGCTGATGCTTAGAAACTCGTAACGTAACTCCTAACGCAGCTTTTTAGGGGAGTATGTTTCTCCGATTTATATGTATCTGATAAGATTTTTAAATTTGATTTCTTTTTATTAATTAACACATTATACATACGAGGTACTATACAAGTATCTGAATTGGGTTTATTTCAAATCATATATATCGATATATATCGATTTTTGAATCCCACATATAAAATCTTTAAATTAAATAAATTTACAAAGACTCGTGTGTGGCAAAATAGGCATTTAACACCTTTACAATGTTAACCAATTACCTTCCACAGCTATACTATTAGGCGATATAAGTTCTATATTTACGATTTACTTAAAATAATGTATAATAATTTAAAAAAACATAACAATACATCTTTAAGTTAAAAAATAAACAAGTTAATATATAGTAAGTTCATAGAAACCATTATTAGGTTAGTGGAAATTACTAAGTTTTGAGCTTTTTTATTCACATATTTACTATTTTTAAAGTTTTATTTAACACTTAGGATTAGAAAACATTTTTGAAAAAACGTATAAAAATTTAAACGCAGCGGGATTCGAACCCGCACCTCTTGGATACATATCGGACGGTATCCAAGACGCGCGGGTTCGAATCCCGCTGCGTTCAAATTTTTATACGTTTTTTCAAAAATGTTTTTTTATTCACGTTTGAGTAACCAGCGGACATAAGTCGGTGGATTTTTTTTCTTAGAGATATGAATTTAACAAATTCATAGATTCGAGAGCTTTATAGAATGAAGATTTTATCTGTACTTACTTGAGGCTGCCACTACTCCTCTCACCTACCTATCTACAGCGGATGTTCACGAAGCTATGTAAGTTTCTTTAATTAACGTTTGAGAGGAAATAGTTGCAAAAAATCAGGCCTATTACGTATAATAAACCATTGGTTAGGTTAGCGTGGCGCGTCTTATCGCCGCGGTGATGGGTTAAAAACAATATTAGAAGATCAACGAGGGCCGTCATACGCAAGTGGAGGCGCATTGAGATTAACGGTATGGAATCGCACGTTTTGTATACTTTTATGGCATTTTCCTAATATATATATATAACATAATAATACAACTAATATAACATAGATAAGGACATTTTAATAAGCGAAAGTTGGTCAAGTGGTAAAGTATACATAAAAAATGCGGCGTTCATGGCGTAGTGGGACAATGTTTTACTGTAAACATGATTGCTTATGGGTTCAATACCTACTTGGAAATTGATTTTTTTTTTCATTTCCTCGCTCTGGTAAGACGAAGCGTGAGGTTGATCGCCACCACTCAACCAGCAATGTCTCAAACACTAACGGAAAGCAAAAAGTGGAGTGTCTTGACGCTAGATTCTTTCTGCTTACCTTGATATAAGGGATAAAGCGTGATAAGCTGTAATATTTAAACATTTATTTAAGTGAGTTATGGAAGCCAACGCAAATTTTAACACTTAAGGGTTGTATCGCGACCCCCTCAGTGATGTACGGTACTGCGATAAATCCAGATCCAAACGCAAATCTCCACCGACCTTACATTACCTTCACTACCCTTCAAAATCCGCGCTAGTGTCGTCAGCGGCTAATAGGGCTAGATTTTATATAGCTTTGGTACTTTGACCTATAAATTAGAAATAATAATAAATAAATGTCTTTTTATTATTATTATTATTTTCATATATAACAACCCAAAGTGGCATGTAAAGTTGCAGAATCACAGACCGCCTGCAACTGTTTGCTGCTTGGCGAATGTATGGCTTGAAAATGCGAACTGTGTTAAATATTTTAAAAGAGTATTCAATATTTTAAAAGAGTAGGAAAAATAGCAATCGGGTTAAGGTATTCCGCTTAAAATAATTGTTTGGCCAAACGGTTTTTTAAATTACATATATAAAATACGTTATAGCCTACTGATGACAGTCATTTTTATACTTCTTATAGATCAGCCTTTGGTGCTGGTGGTTTGGTAAGAAATGTTTTTTCAATGATTTACGTAAGTAAATATTATTATTTGCTTTATTATTGGAGTATTTTGTATATATAAAGGTATTTCCACTTCGATTTCATTTTTCTACAAAATCTCTGTCTTAAGCGCTTATTTATCTATATTAAAGTATAAGAAATCATGAAAAACACTCGACTTTTTGATGCCATAACATAATAATGAGAGCCATAAATTAAGTAAATTCTCTTAAGGAGCAATTAGTCTATATAATCTGGAACTTTAATAGATACTTAATACAAAATCTTCGCTTATCCGTAAGCCGGTATAAGAGCAAAACAAAATAGAAAAAAGAATATTGTTGGTAATAATTATTTTTTTCTGAATATTACAAAAGAGTTAGTAACACTATGTCAATGATGGAAAAAGACGTAAAAAAAAATTAGGATGCCTCACAGGGCGTGTATGAAAAGGTTCATGACTATCAACAAGGCGAAAAAGAAGTATATAGAGACAGTATCGTTCGAGGCCTCGTGTTCTGACTTCATTAGGGATAAAGCGTGAAGTTAATTTAATAAGAAAGTTTAAATATTGACATGTAAAAATGTATAATTTGAGTGGAGATTGGAATTGTGAGGTCCAAGGGGCTTAGCATTGGTGATATGTTCGCCATTCAAACGTACACACTCATCAAATGTTGCCCTCAAATTCAAAATTCATAAAAATCAACTGGCACATCGCTCGTAGGATAGCGCACATTACCTTGCGAATGTTGTCTTTGAGCTGGGCATTCATCGTCAGCTTATTGAGGGTGCCTCCCGAATAAAATCAACTGGTTTAAGATCTACGCCCCGTCGAGGGAATACTGCTTGACTGGATATCAGTTATCCATTAAACATTTCGTTTACAACATTTTTTTGAAATGATATCTTGCCGTAAAATTATACAGTTGTGGAAAGAAAAAGTAACGTAACCTTGTTCCTATGTAGCGATTAGAATTCACTATTATTTTAAAGCTTCGCTTATTTTGGAAGAAATGGAATTCAATGTTTACTTGAGTCGACATGATCGCCCAAACTGTTACTTAAAGCGAATGCAAAAGTCTTTGGTGTTTTAAATAGGGATTTCCTTCAGCCCAATGCCAAAAAATTTATGAAATTTATGAATTTTCGGCAAATGATCGACGTAATAAGTGGTCATCTGGTTTCAATTCCCGGACTAATTGAAGCTCAACAGCACCCGTATAGTGTTGTTTAAGAATTTTTGTTAAAATACAACTTAATAATGTCCTTGGTATGGTGAACGAATAACTGCTGGAGATCACACCGCGAAGATTCCGTGACTTATATTTTCCTACGTTCTTATCGACTTTGGATGCCCCGCAGATGTTTTATCCAATGTCGAACCCAAAGACTTTAACTTTCTAACTAAACCCAATTTATCTCGGACGTACGTTTAAATAATGTAAATTAAACAGAGTGAAATATACGCCGTGGATTATTTCCATACATTTCTCTACACAAAACGCAAACTGCTCTCCGGTAAAACGCTCCATGACAATTAAATTTCCGAGAAGCTATCCCCACTACCTGCACTCTGATACGATTTTGAAATTCATACTCGATTCGACTGATTTGAGATCCACACTCGGGGGCGTGATTATATTTAAACTATTTTCACTTTCTCGCTCTGATAAAAACAAAATGCAGCGTTTAGTTGCACCATTCAACACGCAATGTCTCGGACTCAGTGGAAAGCGAAGTATAGAGTGTCTTAACACTAGGTATATATATATATATATATATATATATATATATATATATATATATATATATATACATATAGATTATAAAATATTTTAAATATTTTGCGAATTCCCAATCCTAATTTTGAGGGAACAAAGTAAGTAAAAATCAGTAACATACACGATTCCAGTAATGCACGAAGAAATCATATATCAACAAGTTGTTAATAACAATATTTTATACATTTAGTGAAAAAAATCATAATTATTATAAAAATAGTAGGACAGACTCTGATTGTACACGCTGTTTGAAGATTCGATTCCCGTTCGGTGGAATTATATTATTTATATCACCTTATATATAGTTATATATAGTACTTTCATGTCATCGCCCCGGTAACACAGTGTAACGGTGAGTTTTACAAATTTGAAAAAAGATGAAATTTTATCACTATATATATATCAAAAACAAAAGATTGGTCAAATTTTATTCAGTAAAATATTCATATTTACCATTGAATATATTATTATGTGCAAAAATACAAGGCATATGCTACTTGTACAATATTGTTAATAATATTTTTTTTAAAAGCTAGATGGACTCGTCGTACCCATATATATACGCGATATATATACCCATATATATACAAGGTAATTTGTTAAGTTCCGGAATTAGACTTTTTTCAAAAGGTAATATTTATATTGAGACCGCGTCTGACTGTAAACGCTATTGGTTTTCAGTTCGATTCCCACTCGCGGGAATGATAATTGAATTATTTTCAATTCTTCGCTCTGGTAAGACAAAGCGCGGCGTTGACTTCCGCCACTGAACACAGTCTCAAATCTGGCAGAAAGAGGAGTACGGAGTGTCTTAATACGAGGTACTTCCTGTCTTCCCCACTGTGCGAGATAAAAGCGTGAAGCTAATATTTATTAAGCATTTCCGTTCAGTTTAATCAAGCAAGATGGCATTCGATACTGAGAATTCATTATCTCTTAATGAGCGGATAGAATGACTTGTCATTAACGTATTTTTTTTCAATAATACTAAAATAATAAATCCAAATAGAAAAATAAAGCTTTAATTCTTAGAACTTAGTATAGAAACATGACGGTTGCCTCTTATTATCTGAATTTGAGACATTGCGCGGTGGAACTCAAGGACGCGTTTTATCTTATATAGAGCAAAAATTAAAAGTTATCACATAACTAAGGAGAGTGAGAACCCACAACCATTCGCTTTATCAGTCAGACACTGCACCACTGTGCCAAGACGGCTCCAATATTTTTTGTAGGTTGCGGTAGTCAGAGGCAACGGAGCGCCAAACGCTACGTCTTTCGAATCGCCCTTTTACGGGGTCCTCGTACTTTTTACTTTCTTTATCTTCCAGTTTCATTGTTATCGAAAGTCAATCAAGGTCTTTCCCGGCCTCTCAATCTTTTATAAATCTTAATATTAAGAACAATAGATTTTTTTAAATAAAGTTTAAAAACATTCAGTTTACATATATATATATATATATATATCGTGTCGTCAGCCAATTGCAGTACACTGCTGGACATAGGCCTCCCCAAGTTTGCGCCAAACATCCCGGTCCTCCGCAACCCTCATCCAGCCCGCTCCGGCAACCTTGCGTATGTCCTCAGTCCAGCGGGCCAGAGGGCGTCCTACACTACGTTTGCCAAGACGCGGTCTCCACTCCAGGACTCGTCTGCTCCAACGGCCATCGGTCCTGCGACAGACGTGACCGGCCCATTGCCACTTCAGCTTACTGATTTTGCGAGCTACGTCGGTTACTTTAGTTCTCTCACGGATAACCTCATTTCTGATTTTATCCTTGAGAGAGACACCGAGCATAGCTCGCTCCATAGCTCGCTGAGCGACTTTAAATCAATGGACCAGCCCTACTGTCAGTGTCCACGTCTCGGCAGCGTATGTCATTACAGGTAGGACACATTGCTCAAAAACCTTCGTCTTTAGGCTTTGCGGAATTGTTGATGTAAGGACTCGACGGAGCTTGCCGAGATGCCATGAAATGCCGCCCAACCCAACTGAATCCTCCTATCCGCTTCCTTCTCGAAGTTGTGTCGGCCAAGTTGTATTGTTGTAAGACGTTATATATATATATATATATATATATATATATATATATATATATATATATAACGTCTGCACTCTTGACCCACTGTAGGTACAACTCAATTAAGGACATGCAATGATTACCGCACTAACTGGCTGAAGTATAGTTGACTATACTAATTTATTTTAGTTTATATTTAGAGCTGATTTATATATTTAAAAAATCAATTTATAATATATTTATCTAACCTAATAAATATTTCATTTTAAAAATTTTACTGGAATTATTATTTCATATTTCAAATTCATTCATATAAAAATTTCACAGTATTTAAAATAAAATTCATTAGATTATATTTAAAATCTATTTTAATTTCTCTGCATTGTGTTCGCCATGCAACACGTAATGTCTTAATTTTTTGTCGGAAGGCAGTTAACGTAGTGTCTTGACACTGTGTTGTCTCTGACAACCCCGCTATGTCACGCTTATCACGCGATAAAGCGTGTTACTATTCACAGTTTCAATATTAAAAATATATAAAATTTCTCTTTTTTTACCATCACGCTTTTATCCCCCACATCAGGATAGACAGAAAGTACCTAGTGTACACTCCGTAATTCGCTTTCTACCGAACTACAGACATTCCGTGTTGAGTGGTGGAACTAAACGCTGCACTTTATCTTACCAGAGCGTAAAAGTGAAAATAATTTAAACATGATCACCCCGAGTGGGGATCGAACACACAACCATTCGCGTTAACAGTCAGACGCTGTCTCACTGCGCCATAACCGGCCATAGAATTCAAAGTTCCTCATACAAAAAAAAGTATCAAATGACACACTACTTGCATATATTAAACATATGAATATACTATTATATAGTAAAAATTATACCGATTTTTTTTGAGCGTTACTTCCTCTTATTATAGATCCGTCTTATTCGCTAAAATTGTACAACACGATTTATTTTCAAATTGTTTTAAGTTATAAGTAAAAATATATATTTTCTTTCATTCAGCTTTACGCTTTATTTTACACCGCAGAGTATTCTAAGAGAATTGACCCTCAAGTGTACTCCTTCCTTTACTTTACTTTATTGATGACATATGTTTTATTTTTTCCCATAAAATTCATAATAATATAGATTGAATTGTCAAATTCTACTATATCTATACTATTTTTTGTTCAAATGGTAAACAAATATGCTTAAAACATTTATGTATACCTAAAGCTGTTCCACTCATTCTCTCACTCACGCAGAAGATCTAGTGCCAGAATAGCTAGTGTCTTGAAGACGCCCCGTTCTCCCCTTTCCTTTTAAAATCATGACATTCAATCCCTCGAAACGAGATCGAACCCACAACCACATCTCTACATTAACACAAAAAATATTTTAAAACTTATTTCGGTTAATTTTGCCTTTATGCTATTGTATATAACGTGTAAATTGTATGCAATCAGGACAATATACCGATATCCAGAGGTCAATAACCAAGCCCTTTTTTTCCATTTCCTCGTCATTTCAACGATAAAAAAATTGACATGTACATACATACCAACATATATATATATATATATATATATATATATATATATATATATATATAATTTGATTAGTTACACTTAAATATGTATGTAAATGCTAAATGTATACATATTTTTTAGCTTCATGCTTTTATCCCGCTTAGCAGGGTAGACAGAGAGTACCTAGTGTCAAGACACTCCGTACTTCGCTTTCCAACGAATTCAAGACATTGCGTGTTGAATGGTGGAACTCAATGGCGCACTTTGTTTTACTAGTGCGAGGAAGTGAAAATAATTTAAATATAATATCTCCCCCGAGTGGGGATCGAACACACGTCCGATCGTCACTGCCGGCCTCTTTTTGTTATTTTTTTTAATGTAATATCCACAAACGTAACGAACTGATATATTAATTAAATTTAGCGTGAATATTTGGACTCGTTCCATCTCTTTATTATACTGCCTCATCCTTATCAGATAAGAAAAATGCATATATTTATTATCATAATAACGCGTTAAGGAACATCTTCTTTCCATAAACAAGAAATCTAGAAGGCATTTTTTTACATAAAATAAATATTACTAACACCACTAGTGTTGAGACACTGTTGACTGAACACGATATCGATACTTAGCGAATTGAGGAGAAATCAACATTGTAATTATATATAACCTGGTTGATTGGCACCTGGATAAGTAAGAAATCTATATTACTGTGAGATCCCCACACTATGTCATGGAATTACCTCCGGAATGAGACTTGGAAGAGACTTTCAATGTTTACCTCTATAACTGGTTATCAGTACCTCAATTCCCTGTATAAGCGAGACATTTTATCAGGTTTGAAATGGTTAGGTGAGTATTTGAGAGGGAGAGGGCATTGTAAATGTAACAACTATAACATCAAACTTGTATAATTAAAAAAAAAGTGGATAAATGTAGAGCTTTGTAAATAGTACAAAACCTTAACTCCCTTAAGTTCCCAATTGTCTATAACCCAAAATGGGAATTGAGCCCACAACCCAACGCGTTAATAGTCAGACACTGCCCCACTGCGCTATGTCCCTCTGAGATAAAAGGGCTGAGACAAAAAGAAAAAAAAATAAATAAATAACCCTTTGTTGTTCAATTCACAGAACTCAACTGCAAACGTTTTAATTATTTCCTCTTTGAATATCATCTAGCTTTATTTTTAATAGTATTTATTTACAATATTTCTCTACAAAGGCAAAACCCTAGTATTTTCTTGTTTTATTTCTATATACAATTATACAATTTATAATGCAAAATGCGTTTTTGTTTTGCGAATAGAAAATAGAAGGTTACGACGCAGTGGCAGCCACTTGTTTATTGGCTGGAGGGTCGTCAATTCGATTTGTTTTAGTAATAACTAAATTAGAGTATTTAGTGTTATTTATAGGTTTGAGTATTGGTCGAATAATTAAAAAAGTAAAAATTATAAAAATAATAAATGAGTTATAGTAAGGGAGAGAATATTCACTAAATGTAATACTAATAATATATAATATATACTGTTAGTTTGTTTGTTTGTAAGCTCTTTTCTCTGAAACTATCAGTCAAATTAAAAAAAGAAGGTTTTTTATCTATTAATTACTAATTAGTTAGTTATAAATATTTATATTAGCCTAATATTACTAAACCATAGTGGTATAGTAGGACAGCGTCTGACTGTAAACACGTTGGTAGCACATTAATGTTTATATTTAAATTATTTATTTATTCACTCTGCTAAGACAAAATGCGGCGTTGAGCTCCGTCACGCTGCAGAGGCAAAATATAGAAAAGGGAATCTCTTACCACAAGACAAGAGTGCATTCTCTCTATCTGCCATGATGTAAAAAATAATTGAACAAAAATTATAACACTTCGTATAAAAAAAGCCCAGTTCGTTATAAATACTGATATGGCGGCCGTTCACTTTTCAAAGGATGTATGTTATCAGTGTACGTGAAGTGTTACGTAAAGTGGCAAAAACTTGGGATAATCAACGCGCTTTGTTTACATCACAATAACACATCTGTTCTGAATCTTTTCACTTATCTATATAAATTAATTACGTGGTAGTGTCTGTTTGTAATGTTAAAATAACCGCTGTTTAATAAATGCATATACATGTAAGACAAAACGCGGCGTTGAGTTCCGCAATTCAATATGTAATGTGTCGAATTCGGCGGGAACCGGAGTACGAAGTGTCTTGACATTACGTACTTTCTGTCTAACCTGCTATGCGGGATAAAATGCATGCGTGAAAGTAAAAAAAATGCATTTACCTATGACGTGGTACATGACAAAATGTATTTTTGGTCTATTTATTATTTTAAATCCGTTGATTTCGACTGATCTCTGGAATCAGATAGACGTTATAAG
Organism: Dryadula phaetusa; assembly: GCA_032432895.1. Lineage (NCBI taxonomy): Eukaryota > Metazoa > Arthropoda > Insecta > Lepidoptera > Nymphalidae > Dryadula > Dryadula phaetusa. Next base: position 998,059 of record JAOYRS010000001.1, read on the forward strand.
GAGTAATGTAGTCTACTTTTATTTTAAAATTGAATAATAAATATTCAGAAATGGAATATAATAATCGGTAGAAATTCATAGAAACCTATACATTTATGTATATTTATAGAGCAGATATACGCATATGAGTAAAAGTGAGGTAAGTCAGAAAATAGTATTTTTTGATGAATTATTTCAGGTTCAAAGAAGTATTGTCAGTCAAGACACTCCGTTACTTCGCTTTCCACCGAATTCGAGACATTGCGTGTTCAATGGTGGAACTCAACGCCGCACTTTTTCAATTTTACCAGAGCAAGGAAGTGAAAATAAATTAAATATAATCACTCCCCCGAGCGTGGATCGAACCCACAACCGATCGTGTTTCAGTCAGACGCTGTCCCACTGCGCCACGATCGGCCTCATTCGGCTTTTAAATTTGAGGATAAAGTTAGTTTGAGTTACGCTTACGCTTCACGCTTTATTACACATTAGGGTAGTTAAGACAACCTAGTGTCAAGACACTCTGTTGTCTAATTCATTGGAGAGCTTATTATGAATCACTCGTATCCAAAAACATATCTTCTTTATATGAAGGTAGCAGATTCATATTTCATATATACATATGAATATTAGAGAGTATAACTTAGCAATGTTATAAAAAAATCGACATCACGCTTTTCCCCTTACAGCAGATTTTAAGACATTCAGTTTCTATTTTTCGCTTCAAATCCATACGTATTGTGGTGCGTAACTCAACGCTGCGTTTTATCTTAATGAATCTAAATAATAACAGTGTTTATTTAATAACTGAACAAAAAAATATTTTTATTCTCACTATAAATTTCACTCACAAGAAAAGCAGAGTGTCCAGACACTAGCTAGCTAACTAAAACCTAAATGCATCTATTAAATAATTAAATAACGCACTTGGGCCACAATTGCACATAGATTATAGATATGGTAGTATAAAGGATGTACGGCACCAGTTATAACATATCAACGAACATGTGTTGGCGCTTCGCTCTCGTCCTCGCCTTGGCTTGCATTCGTAAGTTAAATTTATATTAATTATAAATATATATTTATATTGTATACAGAAAATATATTTACAAAAAAAAGTTATAGAAGAATGTATTTTTATATATATTTAATTATTTTAGTGGCGGATAAATGTCTAGACTAAAATTATAGAATGACTCAATAATGTAAAAGATAACCATTTTTATTTGCGAATTCTTAAGCGGTGCTATTTTATTATTTATTTACAAATATATAAACTAGTATGATTATTACTTTTATATATATATATATATTATTTTAATATATTTAAAGTGCTGTTTACACACTTAATATTAACTAAAAGACACTTTTGGATAACATATAGAAATTTGTATGTTTGTTTTAAAAACCCACTAGTTCTAATCTTATATACATTTTCTACATATATACGTATATATATTTTTATTTTATTCCGATATAAAATTCCTTTTAAGAAATATATTATATTTTATATATGTATATGTTATAAGTGTTGTGTAGCTGGCGTGTATTAAAAAAATAGAGAAAAATAAAAAAAAATGCTTAGCGATTTTTTGAACGCTTGCGTTATTGACTTAAGCAAGGAGAGTGTAGTGTTACATCACTACGCTGTACACTTTTGATGCGCTTTAGATAACTATTTATTCAAGAAAAGATTTACTCAAATCAAATGCATACTTTTTCCTATAGAGATTGTATCCACAATCCTCGCAAGCACAGCCGGATAATTGACCACTGTGCTACAATAGTTTTAATTTATATATTTATAATTAACTTACCGTGTTAGTGTTGGTAAAATCTAGCAAACTGAATTAGACGTACTTTACTTCACGTTTTTTATTATCCCGCATAGCATGGTGGAGAGAAAGTACGTAGTGACAAGACACACCAAATTCTAGATATTGCGTGTTGAGTGGTGAACCTCACTGCCGCACTTTGTCTTACCAGAGCGAAAATAATTTTAAATATACTTACTCCCACGAGTGGGAATCGAACCCACAACCGATCGCGATTACAGTCAGACGCTGTCCCACTGCGCCACGACCGGCCTCAAAATTATTATACAATTAAGTATAATCAATATAATTGTAAGTCAAAAACCAGAAATATAATACCATATTACGTTTATATGCCCAGTACAGTATGGATATCAAATGAAATAACTTATAGAAGAAACTCAAGAACTGTACGCTGTAAAAGTACTATTAAAAAAAAATACAAACAAACAGACAGCAGGCGGCTTTAACGTTCTATTTTCGCTTCAAATCCATACGTATTGTGGTGCGTAACTCAACGCCGCGCTGTTTCTTAATGAATCTAAATAATAATAGCGTTTATTTACTAAACTGAACGAAAAAAATATTTTTATTCTCACTATAAATTTCACTCACAAGAAAAGCAGAGTGTCCAGACACTAGCTAGCTAACTAAAACCATTAATTATTATTAACGTGTATTTATATGTTAAAAACATTTTTTTATTATATATCACTTGCCTTTACGTTTCATACGTATTTATATATCCATCGTTGATTTCTAAGAAGGGATGTATTTTTTTATAAAACTTTGTTGGGTTGTGTTTAATTTGTACCGATGCCGATGCCTTTTTTTTGAAATAAATTAATAGTTTGGATAACCTTGTGGCGTGAGATTGTACACACGATGGTTGCAGGTTCGATTATTAAGTTAAATCAATGCTCCGGTGAAAGGTGGCGTTGAGTTATGCAACTCAATTGTGAAATTCGGCTGGAAATTGGAATCAAGTGACTTGAAAATTGTTACTTTCTGAGCGCCAAAACAGAATAAAGTAATTTCGTAATTTTCATCAATTTTTTTATAATTGAAATCGAAGCCGGTTGTGGGTTCGATTCCTCCTTGGGGGAATGATTATATCTAAATTATTCTCATTCTCTCATTCTGGGAAGATAAAGGGTGGTGTTAAATTAGCCACTCAACACGCAATAATTACTTTTTACCGTGCTAAGCGGGATAGAAGCGTGAAGCTAAAAATATTAGATTTGTAATGTCCTATATTTATTTGGCCGTAATACAATAATGCTTCTTAATCGTTATGTCAATCGGAAAATAGTTATTAAAACCCTTTTACCGAATCGGTCACGGGTTCGATTCCCATTGTGTTATGTTTTTCAACAGCTCATACAAAATGAGGTAAAATTGTTTCATATTAATTAGACTATATGGCTTTTTTAGTCACCGAGTTACTAGTTACTTAGTTATCTTAACTAAATAGAGGTAAGTTTACAGTGTTAAGATTATAAGTTTTCTTCTTAGGAGTTATTTATTATAAAAAAAATAGAACAACAATTTACATTATGTACGTATGAATGGAGGCAATTTTAGATAAATATGTACTCATTATTCCGGCTTAAACTTCAAACGGAAACGATGAAGATAAACACATCCTAAAATATAAACACACTGTTATATTCTACAATAACACTATATAATTTATGTATGAAATATTAAAAAAAAAAGAAATATGGTGTACGTAGTGTCTTGACACTAGGTGTTCTGACTGTTAACAAAATTAGATATATTGTGATTCCTATGTATTGGGGCCGGTCGTGGCGCAGTGGGACAGCGTCTGACTGTAAACGCGATCGGTTGTGGGTTCGATCCACACTTAGAGTGATGATTATATTATTTTCATTTCCTCGCTCCGGTAAGACAAAGTGAGAAGTACGGAGTGTCTTGACACTAGATATTTCCTGTCTGTCTCTGCTATAATGGGATAAAAGCGTGAAGCTAAAAGAAATACTATGCCATTATTAATTTATTCTCTATAAACTAATCAAAATAAAAATAAGTGAAGTAAATATATTTCCCATATTCTATTTATAATGACTATCATTGATATAATGATATTATAACCTTATAGAATAGTATCTTTGGACGGTTGTCGAGGGGCGCGGGTTCGAATCCCATAGCGTTCAATTTTTTAAAAAATGCTTCCCAATCCATACAGTGGATAACACATTGAAAACAATAAAATATATTATAATTTTATTTATAATTTATTTTTAAAAGAAATTTCTATTAGAAAATATATAAAAAGAGGGACTTGAGATCATCCAAGTATTTCAAACAGTAAGCCAAGCTACACCCAACTGTATCGTAATTCTTGTACTGTTTGTTATAACATATCTCCTTTCTTAGCATCTCTGTAGAGATATTTTTACAATTTTCTATATATTAAATATGTTTATATATAATAACAAATAAAACATTTTGCAAGAGCAAAATGCTATGTATTGAATATTCTAATAATTTAGAATATAAAACATTAAATAAATTGAACGCAGCAGAATCCAAACCCGCACTCTTAGATCCAAGCGTTCAGTTGTAATAAAAGTACGCGCACACAGATTTGTCGAAATAAACGTCTAAATTGATAATAATTTCTAAACTTTGATAAAATCTATTCATATTATAATATTCCTATAAAGTTGATATTATCATATTTGTATGGTAACACTTCATGGATGTCCCTTTGTCACGTAAACAGCGCGTTGCCTTAGCAACGTGTATGTCAAACACGTGGTAGTGTGTGTTTTTTTTATTTTGATATTTTTTTTAGACATGCCACACTGAGACATAGCGTGTCGAGTGGTGGAACTCAACGCCGCACTTTATCTTTTACCACAGCGAGGAAGTGAAAATAATTTAAATATAATCACTTCCCCAAGTAGGGAATGAGCCCACAACCGATCGCGTTTGCAGTCAGACGTTGTCCCACTGCGCCACGACCGGCCTCATTTGATAATTAAATGTACTTTAATGCATTATTAGAAAAAATGTAAGCATTTCTTCTCTATATAAACTATAACTGTGCCAAATGTGCGTAATTTTGCTTTACGTACATTTTATTGCACACCGAATATATAAGAACAAAGAAAAACAAAACATAACAAAGTAGAAGGGTCCATCAGGCGCTTTCATCGCTATGGGCGATCTCTGCCAGGCAACCTTAAGGTGCAACCAAATCGATATGTATCGATTTGTTTGTATATATATATATTTATATATACATATATACATACACATGCAAAGTTTAATTTTAATTTATATAGAACTATTGAGCTAAATAATATGCTTTTACCTGAGACTTAAAAGTCTTAAGAGTCTTAGCACTTCTTATATTCATGGGAGTATATTTCTTATATAGGCTTATATATGTCAAAGCGGGTCGTTCTAACATTCCAGTTATTTCTACTCCTCATATAAACCCAAATATATTAGTAAAAAATCATATGAATAGAAAAACAATAGTAAAATGAGGGCGTCGTGGCCCAGTGGGACAGTGTCTGACTGTTATACCGCTTGGTTGAAAGTTCGATTCCAACTCAGAGCAATGATTGTATGTAAAATGTCTTTTCATTTAGACAAAGCGCGGCGTTGAGATCCCTTCATTACGTAATGTCTCGATTTCGGGCGGAAACCAGTCAACGAAATATCTCCATCTATCTCCGACTACCGTGCTATGAAGCTGTAAAAAAATCATTAATTTTTTTTATTACAGTAGTGGCCCAGGCGTGTGAACCAGATCAATACCAGAATGGATGCAAGATATTCGGTACAGCGTGCTCTTGTGGGTATGGTTGCAAGTCGGAATTCATATACCGTACTAGAAGAGCTTGCCTTAACGCTTTAAGAGGTATGTATGTATTATTAAACTTATATATTATCAATTTAATTTTTTCTATATATTTGTTAAGATAACGTACATATAAATAATTGAACGCAGCAGGAAATTGAAGAACCACTCTGAGCACAAAGCCACTAAGCCTTACTTTGGCAGAAAGTACCTGGTGTCAAGACTTCACTTTCCATGGAATTCGAGACATTGCGTATTGAGTGGTGGAACTCAACGCCACATTTTGTCTTTTTACCAGAGTGAGGATGCGAAGATACTTTAAATATAATCACTCCCCCGAGTGGGGATCGAACCCACAACCGATCGCGTTTACAGTCGGACGCTGTCCCCCTGTGCCACGACCGGCCTCGTTGAATTAATTGGTTTTACAAAATAATAGTCATAGTTAGACTAACTGTACCCAGGAACTTGTTTTATACTGAAAATGTACTGATATTGTATCTAACGAAAGCGGGTTAGTCAGCATATAACAAATTTTATTGTTCATATAAAATGTATAGTGTAAAAAAATCCATATTTTTATACAATTTACAAAAACCTATATTACTTTGGCAGCTCCGGAATTTAAATATACAGTAACTTAATTATAAACACAAATGATTGTGAAAGTTATTTTCATCTATAACCTGTGGTAATATAAAACGCGGCGTTCAGTTACGCCATCTCTCAAATGCACAGCCTTGATACTAGGCGCTCTGTTTTTGGTCTAATAATCTAAGCCAGTATAGATACACTAATGGGCTTACGAAACACAATATTATCTCAGAGGGTTCGAATGAGAGCAAATCACTAACTGTTGAATGCTGCCCATGACATATATTACTGACACAATTTGAACCCGCCACTTAGTACCTGTCCTTTGAAACATAGTAGCGTTATACTCCGGGTCTTTTAGAGTGACTTTTTTGTTTATTAACTTGATGTTTTATAATTTATTACCATTTTACGTGAAAAGTGCAGTGCTCAGTACCGCAATTTCTAATAAGAATATAGTGTTTAAGACACGGTTTCCTATTTTTACCAACGCTATTTTTTATCTCTTTATATATTTTAATATTTCCTATGTTTATAAATGATTATTATTAACTATATGTAAAGAATGATATTTTAATATAGTGAAAAATATGATAAGTATGTCATATTCGTTCGAAATTTTAATTAAACCTATTGTTATAAATTACAAGTTAAAAAATAAACTTGCTTTATTAAAAAAATTATGACAATCCAATAATATATACACATAGATAAATAAGTTTTAACAAACGTATAAGGATTTCGACGCAGCTGGTAGTAGAACGCATGGCGTAGCGGTGAGAGCGCTTGGACGCTCCGTATCCAAGAGGCGCGGGTTCGGATCCCACTGCGTTAAAAAAAATTTATACGTTTTTCATCATCAATTAAGATATATAGGTGATGAGGCCGGTAGTGGCGTAGTGAAGGAGCATCTGACTGTAACGCAACCAGTTGTGGGTTCAGTCTCTGTTTTTAACACATTCGTTCATAGATTTTTTTATTTAGGTTCACGCTTTTATCCTGCACTTCGCACCGAATTCGAGACATTGCGTGTTGAGTGGCGGAACTGAGCCCCGCACTTTGTTATACCAGAGCGAGGAAGTGAAAATAATTTAAATATAGTCACTGTTCCAATTGGGAATCGAACCCACAACCGATCGCGTCTACATCCAGACGATGTCACACTACGCCACGACCGGCCTCAACATAGTTACAATAAACGAATTGCAAATTGACATCAGGGTCATAGCAATTCGCGATGCATCTTGCATTGTATAGAGATGTCAAGATCGATAAGACCTGTGTAATAACTAAAACCATTAAATCGCCGGACGTTGGTCAAATGTGACCCAGTTAACGAACGATGCCACTTTGTACCAATCGAATGTGACAAATGTACTAGTGTTGTGGCAATTGATTTTGATTGGTTTTTGTTGTATTTTATAGAATTTTTTTTAAATAATTTAATTATACATTCAATACGCGGCGTTCAGTTCCGCCAATTCGGCAGAAAACACGAAGTGTCTAGACACTAAGCACTATAAGCATATATATATAAATATATATATATATATATATATATATATATATATATATATATATATATATATATATAATATAATTTAAACTCACACACATAATATCATTTAAACTCTCACATCTAAATACGATAGTAACTTCTAAGATATAGCAAACAACTTGAAGAATAAACATAAATACATAATAATAAAACAGACACTTACCTATTTTCAAATAAAAAACATGAATATTCACGGAGTAACAAATTTTCTTTCAAAATTGGCACAATTTTTTGACAGCTAGTGGCGCCAAGAAAAAATATGTCACACAAACGTCACTTTTATTTCCTAATAATAAAAAGGCATACCTCCTTAGTTGCCAGTGCAACAAATTAGGACTTTTTTGGTAACTCACATAGACAGATAAGCAAAATTTTTTTGTAGTTAGTTGGTGGTAAATATATCGCCTCTGCCTTAAAAAGGGTCTTACATATAAATAGTTTAGGGCTAGCCTTATAAAAATATTTTATACATTATTTGAAAAATGAAATTGGTTAATATCAAGAGACTAATAAACAACTTTATAAATTTTTTTTCTCAATAAGAAATAAGCTCCACTCTAAGCTTTTATGAGCTTTTGAACAGAAATTAATGTTGATTTTACTATAGCGAGTGTTTCGTTTTGTTTTAATTTTTTTTTAGTGAAATGCGGTTGAGATATTCGTAATTAAAGGGATATGTTTTGATACATTTTTCAGGTTTTATATATACTTTTTTTTATTCTAATATTTTATAGTAACTTTTGAGGGCTTATAAGAGAAGATGCTAGTATCAAAATAGTCCTTTTATCTGCTTTAGAACAAAATTCGAGCAATTTATTGTTCTTGTAAAATGCCGGAACTAAACGCCACGCTGTCTTTCCGTACCTTTATGGAAATACTAAGGTATGATAATGATTTGAATATAATCATATCCCTTTCTGAGAATCGAACCCACAACCAATTGAAATCATGCTATGAAAATTATTTTAAGTATATACCTATATAGAAAATTGCAATATTTCTTATATTAATGCTTAAAAAAATACATTAAATTACTAAAATAATTATTGCACGCAATACTGGTGGTATTGTGTTACATACACTTTAATATAGAATGATTTGTGCGTTGCTAAGGCAACGAATATTTTACGCTTCAACTAGGGTACAATTTAGTATTTATATATACTTCAATACATTGTAATAACTAAACTTTATTTATAATCTTACAATTATTTAAATATTAATACTGGTTTGAAAATCTGCCGTTTTGTTTCGTGGTCAGATTTAAAATAATAAAAAAAAATAGTTTCATTTTAAAATATGTAATAGACGCGATTGTCTGACTTAGTGTCAAGTCCATCCATTCTCTATTTTATTGAAATACGATTACTCCAATTTATCTTGATTTTAGTAACATATATTAGAATAATATTATTTAAATTACTTTCATTTCGCTGCTCTGGTAAGACAAAGCGCGGCGTTGAGTTTCCCCTCTAAACCTACAATGTCCCAATTTTAGATACAAAAAGAACGGAATAATATTACTATTTTTAAAGTGTTATTCCACACTTAGGATTAAAAAACATTTTTAAAAAACGTATAATTGAACATAGCGGGATTCAAACCCGTGCCTCTTGGAAACTGTCGAAGCGCTATGACCGCTAAGCCATGCGTTCTGCTACCGGCTGTTTTGTTATAACTTATTACGTTGTTAGCATCTCTGTATTGAAAATTTTACAAATGCACGTACGTGATATGGGTAAAAAAGCGTGGAGTTCCATTCGTTAGTGTAAAAATAAATATTTGGTCAGGTGAAATTTCAATTTGGCTTTTATTTGCTTAGTACATTATATACGCCTATACGATAACCAAATACGCCTTTGATAATTCGAAAGTGTAATCTTGCTGCAATTGCACCTTCGAAATTATACTATTTCTCACCTCTGTTAATACAAAACACGGCGTTGAACTCCGCGACTCAATACAACATATCTACAGTTTAGGTGAACTAAAACTAATCGACAATTTGATTTTTATTTGGAAATGTACACATTGAATGTGTAATTCCTCTTCGCCTTCTTCCTTTAACTCCGCCTCTTCATACTAATAATAAGTCGTGTACAACTACCCTATTCAAATTCAAGATAATATAAATACATTTACTTTTCAATATCAAGTTTCTACCTTTATATATTTTCCAATGAAGTCCCTGACTAGCTAATGAAAAATAGAAGCTTTGAGCTTTTACGGGAATATGATTGCTATGGACTCTTTCAGGGATTGTATAAAAGCTTATTATGTTCTGGAGTCGCTTTTCTAAGATGTTCCTCGCAATTTTCTAGGAATTTTTAATATAATATATATTTCTATAGTAACAGATCGCCATAAGAATATTAGAATTTATTGTTTTAAGAACAATATGTTTTGAAATTGCAAATAACATAATTCAAAATAAAGATTTAAAAGTTATAAGTGATACATAGGCTTAAATAATTATTTTAACTGAGAATAAATTAACCCAAAGGGTGCTGATAAGCAAAATCAACAACAAAACCAATTTGTAACAAGTGAATATAGCGTATGGCTTAGGTGTTGTACGCTGAAACAGTTTCTAAAATGCACAGGTTCGAATACGTTCGTTCAAAATTCATAATGTCTGTTTAAATATTTTTCTTCAAATTTATTCCTTAAGTAGAAAGAGGCCATCGTGGCGCAGTGGAATAGTATCTGATTGTAAACCATTGACAATAGTTGTGGATTCGAGTTCCACTCATATTTATTTTTTTTATTTCTCCACACTGGTAGGACAAAGTGTGGAATTGAACTCCGTCACTTAAAACACAATGTTTCAATTCAAGCAGAAAATGGAAAACAAAGTGTCTTGACACTAGATTCTCTCTGACTTACTGACTGAGCAGGGTGCTTTACTAGTAGCATTATAGAAACGAATCCGTTATTACAATACACAATTAGACACTTACTGCGCCACTAGGATGGGTGCGCTGCAATGGCTTTCAGTATTCCATTTGCGTCGAAATTCTTATACGTTTTTATTACAACTTATTTATGTTGTTAGCATCTTTGCAGAGAGATTTTTACAAATTTCTACTACTTAAAGATTATTAAGAAATAATCGTTTAACAAGAGAGATTGCTATTTTATTTTAATATTTACTATTTTTAAAGTGTTATTCCACACTTAGGATTAGAAAACATCTTTGGAAAAACGTATTTTTTTTTAATTAAAAAAAAAATTTAAACATAAATAAGTTGTAATAAAAACGTATAAGAATTTCGACGCAGCTGGTAGTATTACATTTATTTCTCCAAACTAATGGATATTGAACCTATTATTACACTTCTATGTATATACGGCTCAGTTACATTTTTATTGTAAGTATAGTTTAAAGCTTTTAGCCGCATAGTAGGGTAGTTAGAGATACCCTAGAGACAAGACACTCTGTTGACTTCTTTTACCCAAAATCGAGACATTGCGTGTTAAATGGCGGACATAACTCCGCGTTTTTTTCTGCCAGAGAGGAGAAATAAATTATTTCTACTTATGGGAATCGAACTCACAACCAAATGGATTTACAGTGTCCCACTATGCCAAGCAACAGAATAATACGACCAGAAGTATTTGTTAAATAGATCGTCTTAGCAAGACATCAGATTAAAAAAAAAACAAAATAACTTGGTAATATTTTCTTGCATTTATCTTTGATTTTCCCGATTATTACACATTATAAATGAACCTATTTTAAACGGCTTAGTCGTGTATATTTTGGTATTGTAGATATGTAGATAGACCTCAGTCTACCTGTGGCCACGGATTACTGTTATGTTCGAATTGTCATATTTCCAAAAATGTATTTTTGAATACCAAAATATACACGGTTAATCCGTTTAAAATAGTTTCATTTAAAAGAAATATATACATATCTATAAATTAATATTGAAAAACAAGAAACTGTTATCTATAATATTATTGATAAATAATTATGATTTTATTCGTATTTTTTTATAACATTTAGTTAGTCTTAATACTGTTTACGCTGCTCTCTTTTTATATCGTAACTTGTATAATAGGTACATATTTCACAGAACGAAGCTCGAACGTTTGCGCGAGATTGCCTTGCGTTAGAGGTACATGCACCCAGACTGTACAGGACCCAGGATTCGCTTGCAAGTGCGAAGGTACCGGGTTTTATGGGCAGCGGTGTGAAAAAGGTATGTTTTTATTATTTTTTTATTTCTTTTTTTTAGCTTCACGCTTTTATCCTGCATAGCAGGCTATACAGAAAGAACCGAGTGTCAAGACACTCCGTACTTCACTTGCCACCAAATTCGAGACACTCCGTGATAAGTGGTCGAGCTCAACGCCTCACTTTGTCTTACCAAAGCGATGAAGTGAAAATAATTTAAATATCACTCCCCCGAATGGGGATCGAACCCACAACCGATCGCCTTTGCAGTCAGACGCTGTCCCATTACGCTACAACTATTTTTTTTAATATATAAATTAAATACCGTACTCAGTTTCACCTACGTTACGTGTTGACAAAATGCAGCTTATTACTTCATATATATCGTTTTATAGTGGCCAATTAACACAAAATCATTATAATTGCAGTCAATGTGTTATTCTCGAAGTCTAGTTTCGAAATCTGTTTAGTAATTTTTGTGTAAAACAGCAACAAACAAACACACAACCATTATTAATTAGTATGATTTATAGTTTTAATCATTTTTTTATATGTATATATATAGATGGTATTTATAAAGAACTTATTAAAATGTTAACATAGTTGTTCACTTTTAGATAAAAAGTCTGTCTATAAACGCGATCGGTTGTGGGTTCAATTCCCACATCGAAGAATGGTCATGTCTAAAATAATTTTCATTTCCTCGCTATGGTATGACAAAGCACGGCGTTGTGTTCGCGACTCATCAAGCAATGTCTCGATTTCAGGCGAAAAGCAGTTGACAGAGTCTTGACACTAGGTTGTCTCTAACTACCCGCTTGAAGTGACATAAGCCAACAGCTTTTCGAGTATATTAATTATTCTGAGCAGGATTCAAACTAATATATAACAGTATAATTGAACATTGCACTGTCTGTCTTTGCCATGACACTTATAAATCATAATAAATATTCATAACTTCTAAGCTAAAAGCGAGTAGTTGTGGGTTCGATTCTCATTCATTGAATTTGTATTTCATTATTTTCGTTTCTCCGCACTGATAAGATAAAGTGTCGATCCAAAATGCAATGTCTTGATTTTTGGGCTGTAAATCTCTTGACACTAGGTCCTCACTGACTACCCTGCTATATTTTTTTTAGCTTCCCGCTTAAGGTCTTGACGCGCAGTGGAACAGAGTCTATTTGTAAACGCGATCGGTTGTGCGTTCGATTCCCACTTCGAAGAATGATGTTGTTTAAAATAATTTTCATTTCCTCGCTATGGTAAGACAAAGCGCGGCGTCTAGTTTCACCACTTAACCAGCAGAATCCGGCGGAAAGCGGAGTATGGAGTGTCTTGCCACTAACTACTTCCTGTCTACCCTGCTATGCGCGATACTGTTTTTGTTTTGCAATATTATTAGTAAAAAGATAATTTACCTTATTTTTTTTATTTTTCCAGCCTGTCCCACGGTAGCTGTACGCGGCCTGGTGTTCCCGCACGAGTGCATCGTTATTTGAATTTTATCTGTTATTTAATGAGGGTAGTGGAAAAATCCACGATATAGTATAAGATAATATACATTGTACCTAAAATTTTATTAAAATGAAATTAAACATTACAATTAAATTAATAAAAGCTTTTTAGCAGATGATGTTTTATTATATATAATTAGTAAATAATAAAAAAATAGTCCCAAAATTATATAAGCGAGTATACATAGTCTATGGGAAAGTAATGGAAAACTTTGACATTGTTTGGCCAAAACCATGTGGGTAGAAAATATGTTGACTCAAGTTATAACAATATTTTTAGTATTATAGCAAGAAGTATATTATACTTGTGTAGGAGTTGAAGATTCCAAGAACTGTGTTAATTCCAGTAAGCGATTATTTTCGTTGTTAAATCATAAACAAACGAATTAAGTAGGATTACGCTACCTCGTGTTGGTAAAAATGGCTACCTCGCCTTATTACGGCTAGCATCTCTAATAACGCTCTTTTTTATATTATATTGTCATATTAACAAAAATATCTTTAATTTCTTATAATAAACTTTCGAATTCTTCATGAACGTATAAATAAATGAAACTATTATACTTGTTTATGCTTAGCTGCCAAGTAGTTGTGGCCGAGCGTGCAACGATATCCATGAATTTTACAATTCTTTACATACAAATGAACGATTTGAATGATATGGTATTTAATAAATTGAACAATTTTAGAAAAAATCACATTATTAAGTCAATAAAACAAAATTTCAGCCACTTTTGTCAATATATTCTTCTATTCATAAACGTATATAAGAAATAAATAGAATGAACCTAGTGATTTTGCAGTTGGATAGTGTCAAAGAAAATCGATTTATTACTTTACGCTTAAAAAACTACCTAGTGGAACAGAATAAGATGTGGACAAGTTGTGGATGCGAATCCCACACCGGAAAAAGTTTATATTGAAATTCTTCCCCGCTCTGATAAGACAACTTACGACGTTCGGCTACTAAACAGGCTACGTCTGGAATTTATACGGCTAAAAATGGAGTAGAGGATGAAAAAAATGGGAAAAAAAAGTACAGGGTGCTTTTTTTTATTAAACTAAAAAACGTCGAGCTGAAAAAAGTTATATAAAACAATAGACAAACGTAATCTGCGCTTTTCTAGTATATTTTGCTTATGAGCAAAATTTACGGGCAAACCTTATTTGCTTCTTTGTTATTTGCAAAGAAACCTAACTGATAACATCAGGGTAACTAAGGCAAGGTACTGCTAAGTATTTTATATATCAATGGAGGCACTAGTACACTCCGTTTACTTATATAAAAAATCGTGGCAGTGACTTACGCTGGGATTATGCAATGTTTGAAAGTAGTGACGCACAAACAGATCCCCTTAAACACTAAAACAATTTAGATAAAAGAAAATCTTATAAAAATCATACAGTATATAATATATGTATATACAATACTATTGTCGACTTACTATACTATAGTAATTTCTTTTCTAAATCTACATGCATTCTTTCACAAATTGGTTCACATATGATTTCACATATGATTTCACATATGATTTCATTCATCCACACATGATACCATGATCCACATGTGATTTCAGCCATCCACATATGACAAACATAATCTACATGTAATTTCACTCATGATACCATGACCATGGTCAACGTGTAATTTTACTCGTCCACACATGACAGGTTGGTCCACTTGTGATTTGACCCATCCATACATGAATCTTGGTCCACATGTGACTTTACTTGTCTATATATGACAACTTGCTTCACATGTGGTTTTAATCTTTTACATATGTCATCATGGTCCACATGTGATGTTACTCATCCACATACGACATCATAGTCCACGTGTGATTTCACCTATCCATACATAACTCCATGGTCCACATGTGATTATAGACATCCACATATGACAACATGGTTCACATGTGATTTTACTCACCCCCATTTGACAACTTGGTACATAGGTGGTTTTGCTCAACCACATATAACTTCATGGTCTACATGGGACTTGTCTCATCCACATATAACGTAAGATCCACATGTGATTATACTCGTCCACACATAGTCTAAATATGATTTCACCCATCCATATGACATCATAGTTCACATATAATTTCATCATCCACACATGAAACCATAGTCCACATATGATTTTTTTTACTTGTCCACACTTGACATGATCGTCCACATGTGATTTTTTTTATATTATATTTGACTTATACACATAAGACAACTTGGTCCACATGTGATTTCACTCATCCGCATATTTCATCGTGGTACATATGAGATTTGTCATCCACATATGACATCATGATCCACATATGATTTCACTTATCCACAATGACGCCATGGTCCACAAGTGATTTAAATTACCCACACATATGACAACATAGGCCACATCAGAATTCTCGTCCACATAAATTCATCATGGTCTACATGAGATTTCACCGATACACATATGATATCGTAAAAAGTCAAGGTACAGTTATGACGCAAAATTCAATTCAATAAGCTAAATTTCATATCACATTATATTTCATATATTTAAAACTACGCGACGGATTTCAACGTAACTTTCAATAACAGATTAAATAATTTAGAAAAATTACAATTAATTGATCAAAGTTTATTATGCAAGGAAGAACGCGAGCAGACGAAAGAACGAAATAACTACAATTCACGAGACGAAGCCGCGAGTAAATAAATATCAACAGTGAAAGGTTAATTTCTAATTGAACCATCGGCCCCTCATCTACAGCGTAACATTAGTGAACTCTTGCACTATAAACAAAGTTGTACAAAATATTTGGTGATGATGATTCCGCCCACTAACGTCCCATTGTTACCTGATTCAGAGCCTACACCCGTGGGAAGCGTTTAGTCATTATGGCGGCTAATACAGATTGACGAATTTCGCATTGCTTTGAACGGTGATGAGTTCTAGGAGACGTCGGATGCCTCACGATTTTTCCTTCACGTTAGAATAATGATATACATCGCACATATATTTTTTGCTTGGGCAAATACATTGGGTAGTCAGAAAAGTTAAGAAAAGTTAAGAAAAGTTAGCCCCCTTAAAAAAACTACCCAGCAAAATTTTAAACTAGCACATATGGTAAAGAACTTTCATACCAACTTTCAACCCCCAAAAATAACCCCTCAGGGGTCGATTTTATAATTTCCTGTCTTAGTAATCATCTATGTATTAAAAATAACTACTACTCAAAATTTTACTAAGCATTTGTAGTTTCATACTACTTTCAACCGCCAAAAACAATCTCTTAGGGGTTGATCTTTAAAATACGTACCTTCGTGATTACTTACGTGATTGTCGTATTTTATACTACTATCACTTACAATGAAGAAGTTTCATATAAATTTTCAATTTGAAATATAATATAAAGGTCAAATTTTGCAATGCCCCATCTCAGTAGTCATCAACGTCTTAAAAAGAGTTGAGTAGCGGAACTTAACGCCACGCTTTGTCTTACCAGAGCAAGGAAGTGAAAATATTTTAAATATAACCATTTTCCCTAGTAGGAATCATATAATTATAGCTAGTTTTCAGATTTCTATTACTATAGTCAATAGATATTAAATATGTACGTATATTATTTAGACACTTTCAAGCTTTCTTTCCTTAGGGATGTCTATGAATTAAATATTTCATTCACTTTTCAAGATAAATTTAAATAATATCTGCTATTGTATCGCAGTTGAGTTTTATCTAACTAACGGATAATGGTCGTAACGAATGAATGCAAACGATATTTAATACATAAATATTTTTTTAGTTTTACCAGCTAAACTAAATTAATGTACGAGGCTCATATTTTAAAAGTTCTTTGTATTAAAGGACATAGTAATTTGCCACTTTTTGACATAGTGATTTTGGGGTATATATTATAATCTTTCTAGTCTTAACCAGAATAGATGAATCTGGTTCGCTAAATTAATAAAAAGAATAATTACCTATCGATTACAAACTTACTGCAAAAACGTTTGCCTGTATTTTCGCGCCATCTACATGTTGATTTTGTAAGTGTAACTTGTTAATTCTCAGTTAGATGGCGCGAGGAATCTCATTATAATACAGATAATAAATAAATGTTTCGTATATAATTCTAACTTTAATTTTAATTATTTAAAGACAAAAAAAATGCAAAGAAATTATTATATTATTAAATGAACGGAATGTATTTCAATAATGATAATAAACTTACAATAACTTCCTTATTATTTTGTTTCAAATCTTTGAAATAGATTGTAAAATTATTATTTATATGTTTAACTAATTATAAAACTTCAATTTAATTTTATTATGAACATTTATTATATTTAGTTAATATAAAATTTAATAATATTAAAGGGCCAAAGCTATATATAATCTGTGTTTATATAGTCATTAGATTTACATAGCTAGTCTATGATATGATGATTATAATTCGCTGACGGGGACGGCGGCGTATGTTTCAAATTTCGTACGACATTTTTGCAACAAATATTTATTACCTACTTTTAATATAGCAAGTACTCAACGAACAAAAGTAAGTCTACTTTTCTATTTACTATATAATCGAATAGACTATATATCAAAGTTATTATAAAAAACAAATACGTAATACGAGTTCACTGTCAAAAACTTATAAACAAAGTTTTGATGAAAACAAAAGAATCAACGCTATTTATTTAAATAACTATCAGTGAATTCTGTTTACTTATTCCAAGACTATGTTGGTATATACAATTAATTTTATGTATATTGACAACCAGTCATATTTGAAATTATTTATTTATTATATTATATAAGTAATTAAATTATAAATTTTCTATCATAATAATCGGCATTAGAGACATGACACAGCAATGTTTGAATGCATATGTTACAAATTTATTGTAAACATTAAATATAATTTATAAACATCGGCGTCAATCGTGTTATTATTTGTAATTGATACTTAGTTCAACAATCAATTGAAAAATTCGCCTCGTAATAACTTTATGACATTGTTATGAGTAATTCCAAACCACCTTTAAACAATTCATCTAAATTAGAACTAGTTTTTGTAAGGAAACGTGTCAAATACAGTATATAAAAAAAGTTTGTTTTTACTTTAGGTATTCTATAGTATATATACAAATTATTATATTAAAAAATTAGTTTAACTGAATATAAAATTATTGGATATACCTACGTCTTGTTTCCATTTGTTCATTTATTTTGTTGTTAAATTAAAATTAGAAATTCTTATAACAAATTTTCTACAGAAGCAAACTGGAAAATATAAATCAGTCTAATATAGTAACTATATAGGAAGTAACAAAATACAGAGATAAATACCAAAACCCAAATATATTTAATTAGAATTAACTTGTAAACTTAGACTTAATTTTTGTAGTTAATTTCTAAGGTAATTAACTTATTGTTTCTAGTATAAACTAAATTAATCAAAAGATATCTCCTTGTAATAGCATGGCATGGACAAAATATCAAAAGTTCCTAGCAGTTATGATGGTGATAACGGGTTCGATAAATAGCTTGAGTACGAAATGGGCAGATACTATGGACGCTAAAGGATCTGACGGTATTGTTAGAAAGTTTGGACATCCATTTTTACAGGTAAGAGTTTTATATTTGTCAGTGTCATGTGACATGTGTCATGAAGGTTCCATTTGTGATCTAAAGAAGGAGGAGGAAGGATATATATATATATATTTGTATAAAAAATTGTATTTGCTTTCAAATTTTACATTGAGGCTCATATACAGGCATTCCTTACTATTAAATAATATTAAAGTGACATTGTGACAGTGTCTGACTGTAAACATGATCAGTTGTGGGTTTGATCCCCACTCAGGGGAGTGATTATATTTAAATTATTTTCACTTCCCCGCTCTTGTAAAGACAAAGAGCAACACGAAATGTTTTGAATTTGGTGGAAAGTGAAGTACGGAGTGTGTTGACACTAGGTACTTTCTGTCTACCCTACCATGCGGGATAAAAAGCGTGAAGCTAAAAATAAAAAAAAAGAAATATTTTGAAACACACATCTTATTTTAAGTTACCTCTCCTGCTTTAATGAATACAGTATGATAAATGTACTGATATCTATCACACAAAAACTCACCTCTTGTTTTTTCTTACCAGACAAGTGAAATAGAAATAAATGTGAATTCTAATAGTTTATCCCCAACTGGGAATTGTACCCATGACCAATGCTGTTTATAGTCATGCACTGTTTCAATTGCACTCCGATGGCCTTTTGGAATTCCATTCTGATTCATAATTTTATTATTGTGTTATATTATTATTTATTATATTAAATAAAAAATAGACTGTTCAAATAATAATTCTTACGTTTTTTTATTTTCTTCATTTTTAGGCAGCGGCTATGTTCATCGGAGAAATGTTATGCTTACTAACGTTTAAGTTGGTATACTGGTGGGACAGAACAGGTGAGAACACTCTGATACACGGCAGCCAGAACTTCAACCCGTTTATATTGATGCCGGCAGCCATGTTTGATTTGGTATGTATTTTTATGTAAATATTATTTAAATATAATTTTATGGTAAATTATTTTTTTTTAATTAAAAATATCTTTGTGGTGTCATAAAGAATGAATGGTTTTAGTGTTTTATCTTACATAATTTAACTGGTTACTAGGCCTAAATCAGATAGATGGATGTTTATTCATTTATATATGTATATATGTACACATTATTTTTTTCTATTTTTTTTATTTTATTCTAATTTAACTCAATAGGCACTATGTTTTTGCTTATTTTTTTCTTTTATAAAGTATGTGTATATTTTACTTTAGTGTACTAGTGTTCAGTTTCCAAAGGTGTAACGGCTTCGATTCCTGCTACGGTCAATTTTTTATATCTATATAAGTGTATGCAACTTGCGTTACTGAGCGACAGACACACAACGTACATACGTAACCGAAAACTATAATGGGCGTAGAAAGTTGGAATTTTTTTTCTTTGTCCACTGCTTTACACGTTACGGGAGGATTTCCAGAAACTGCCACGATCCAAAAATATCCGGTTTTAACCGGTTATAATAGTATCGAGCTAGTATATTTCTTTAGGATTTTTTGTTTTTTTTTTCAGATTGGCACATCTATCATGTATATAGGTTTGACATTGACGTACGTGACAAGTTTCCAGATGTTCAGAGGTTCTATTATAGTTTTTGTAGCTGTTCTATCCACGACGTTCTTAGATAGAAGGATCATTAGGCGAGAGTGGATTGGGATAAGTAAGTTTTTTTTTAGCTTCACGCTCTTATCCCGCATAGCAGGGTAGACAGGAAGTACCTAGCCTACCTGCGAGCTTTTAATTCCTCCTATTTCCCGCATATTAAAAAGGACTTAGTGTCAATGTTCTCTGTTTACCAGTTTCATCTCGAATTTGAGACATTGCATGTTGAATGGTGAAGTTCGACGCCGTGTTTTATCTGGTAAGATGAGTGAAATGAAAATATCATCTTTCTCCCCGAGCGGTAATCGAACCCACAACCAATCGTGTCAGGCGATGTCCCACTGAGCTATGATAGCGATATATTTTCGTTTTTGTTGCCAAGTATGTGCCATGATGACGTCATAATTATATAAAATGCAATTATTTTTTTCCCTTTATACTTAGTTATATTAATTACAACATGATTCATTGTTTGAATATTGTTTGCTTAGTATCAATATATAATATAGTGTTTGTTTGTACGTGTGACTAATACACGTGTCTATATAAATTGTGTGTGTACTTATACACTACCGGCAAAAAGTTTGAGACCACTATGGAAATATATAAGAAAACAAATAAAAATTAAGATATTTAAAACTTAATGGAAAACTGGATTTATTTTTATGTTACACATAATATTTAAAACTAAAGAAAGAAAATTCTTGACGAATACTGTTGGTCTCTCGAATTTCGTAACTTAACGCTACGTTTTATCGGATCTCATTGACTGATGAAGGCTAGGCATCGTTATTAGTCATTACTAGCTTTCTGATAATAAATCTATGATTATGATGACAATACACAATCAGTATTGTTGTAAACACAAAATGGCCGCCTCAACAAAATGGCGGATTATATATTTTTAAATATCGAACGAAAAGTTACAATACAACAAATGTTTTTTTTATTATTATATCATATTTTTTTTTCAGTAAACGTTTTAATAGGCCTAACGATAGTGGGTGTGACCGACGCCATATACAAATCGGAAGCGTCCAAAGGGCCCAACAGCGTTATCACTGGCGACCTCCTTATCATTGTCGCTCAAGTGATATCTGCTTGCCAAATGGTGTACGAAGAGAAGTATGTGTCGGGTGAGTTTGTTTTTTTTTTTTTGTTAATTTTGTCTAGGGAATTGAATCTTGAACTAGTTAGAGGTTTTTGTGTGTGTGTGTGTGTGTGTTTTTTTTTATTTTATCTACATAGTATGTATTTATTTATAGGGTAATTTTTTTTTGGTATTGCAAGGTATTGAATTTTACACTGCCTATATTGAGTTTTGTTAAATTCTCCTAAAAGTCACAAAGCAGGTTAGTTTAATTTTACCTTGTGTCAAGACACTCCGCTTTCCATTTTTCGGCTGAATTCGATCATATACTTTATTTATTTCGTACAGTTTCTTTGTCCAATGTGTAATACACATAAGTGTGAACATGCAACTTTGTTTATTTCAAAGGTCGGGTCGATATATTTGATATTTACTTAGTTGTATAGCTACTATTATCCAGTTGAAAGATAAGAATATCTCTGTGCAACGTGTGTGTCTAAAGTGACACACACGTTGCTAAGCAACGAACGTGTGTGTTGAATATGTATGTGTGTGTGTGTGGGTGTTTCTGATTAACCTGTATTGCTTAAATATTATATTGAAGCATTTTTGCTCTATATTAATTTAAAGTACAATGGAAAGCCTTTAATCCGGACAATATTTTTTTTCTAAATATTGATTTTTGTTAATAAAATTAATTCAATTTTGTTGTTGTTTTCAATGTAAAAATGTTTTTCTAAATACATTCCGTATTTTCGTTTATCCGAAATAACTGCATAAATAAGTCCGGTTAATCGAATCTCTACTATACTGTACTTAGTTTTATACATAGTAATTTTCTTAAAAAATATGTTTTCATACACATAATTTTCGTATCACAATACCGCTCTCGGGTCACATTAAGCGCGGCGTTTGGTTACGCAATTCAATATGTAGTGATTTTAAATTGTTTCATATTATATGAATATAACACCAATCGAGCCAATTTAGTAAATTGAATTCGTCCGAGGCACATGCAGTGATAAGCCACTTCATGTGCCATTAGTCACTTAATGCTTATTAGGCTATCGTGGCGGAGTGGGACAGCGTCTGACTGTAAACAAGATCGGTTCAAGGTTCAATACCAAGACTGTTCTTAAACAGAAAAATACTTTACCATTATTTATCACTTAGGATTAGAAAATATTTTTAAAATAAATTAAAAAATATTTTCTTTATTCTAATTTAAAAAATTCTTCGTATTCTTGCTCGTGAAACGAGCAGTACCAGCTCTTTGGATAGCAGAAAAAGTGCAAACAACGTTAATAAGTTGTAACAGAACATATAAGAATTTCGACGCAGCTGGCACTAGAAAGCATAGCTTAGCGGTCAGAGCGCTTGGACGGTTTCCGAGAGGCTCGGTTTCGAATCCCGTTGCGTTCATGTTTTTATATTTTTTTTTTAAAGAAAAATACTTATATTTTTCTAGTAAAACAAAGCTTGACGTTGAGTTCGCCACTAAGCACGAAATGTCTCAATTTCGGGCGGAAAGTAGCTAACGGTGTTTCTTGACACTAGGTTGTTTTTGAATACGCTGCTACGCAGGATACAGCGAGATGCGATTGCCACTCGGTTAATCGTAATGTTAAAATTATCTTCATTTTTACTCTCTGGTAACGCAAAGCGCAGCGCTTAACTCCGTCACTGGCAAAATCTCGTTTTCGAATGGGAAGTGGAGAGCGGAGTGTTTAGACAGTAGATTTTTTCTGAATATTGAATTATGTAATATAATTTACAGATATTTTTATTATGGATGTTAACATTAATAGTCTGTTTTTAAACGCGTGAGGTCGATAACCTTTGCGTATCGTTTTGTAGTAATTTAATATAATTATAAGAATGATTTATTATTCGAGTAAAATTTTTAAATACTTTTATTATTGATTGTTTTTTTAACTTCACGGTTTTATCCCGCATAGCAGGGTATATGGGAAGTATCTAGTGTCAAGACACTCCGTACACCACTTTCCGCCGAATTCGAGACAATGCGCGTTGAGTGGCAGAGCTCAAGTTCGCGCTTTATTTTATAAGAGCTTAGAATCTTAAAATATTTTAAGTTTTAATCATTTTCCCGAGTGGATGTCGAACCCACAACCCATCGATACAAGTCGGACGTTGTTCCACTGTGACATGACTGGCCTCTGCTTGTTGGATTTAATATCGATATACGATTATAAACTTATAATTTTGATGCAAGTTTGAAGGAGAGATTTGCATATTCAAAACTTTTCTACATTTTCATTTTATGTACGAATTCTTAATGTCTAATTTTTATAAACACGATCGGTTGTGGATTCGATTCCCACTCGAGAGAGTGATTATTTTTAAATTATTTTCGTTACCTTGCTTGTAATATCTCAAATTTGAGAAAAACTAAATACAGAGAGTATTGACACTACACTTCTATGGAGGATAAAAACGTGAAGCTAAAAAAACAGACACTTTAACTCTATATATATATTTTTATAGTTTTATAATGGTTATTAAGAACGTACAAACGTTTTTAATATAAAAATTAAAATAAACAAAAAAAATAATGTCGTTTCACGCTTTTTCTCTCATACTATTGATGTTCAGAGAATCTAGTGCCAAGACACTCCGTTCTACACATTCCTTCCGATATATGCCGCGACTTGCCTTAATAGAAGCAGAGAAACAATTATAATTTATTTATAATCGGTACACCAACTGGGGATCGAACCAACAACCACTATCCCACTGTCCCACTGGGTCATGACGGTTTATATTTTTATTTATATATAAAACACTTCATTGTTTCCAGGTCTCAACATACCACCGTTGCAAGCGGTGGGTTGGGAGGGTGTGTTCGGATTTTCTGTGTTATCATTGCTTTTGGTTATATTCTACTGGATACCGGCGCCGCCACACTTCGACAATAATGCCAGAGGCACAATTGAGGACGTTGTGGACGGCTTAGTCCAAATTGGTGAGTTATTTGTGTTTTATATATATATATATATATATATATATATATATATATATATATATATATATATATATATATATATATATATATATATATATATATATATATATATATATATATATATATATATATATTTAAAACAGTCCACTTTACAGTAGTCCGTGGTCACAGATAGACTGAGGTGGCATTCGTCTGTCGGTTGATACAAAAAATTATTATATCAATCTACCGCCATCTGTTTCTTAGTCGCCTCGCGTACTGCTCTGTATTCTTACAGAATGAGCTGACTGTATCTTTGTCTCTGGTGTGGTGGATTTGAGACTTTAATTTTTCTATAAGGTTTGTAGAGAGTTTCCAACCATCTTTTCTATTGAAATTACCATGTTTTTGAATTTCAATAGCCGTTCGCAGATCGTTCTAGGAATATATCTATCTATTTTATAACATGTATGCTCACACATAGATGACTGCAGTACACGTTAATACGTTTAAAATAGTTTCATTTAAAATGTGTAAAAATCGCTAAAATCTAAGATTTATATTGTAATTTTTTTAGATATACGTACGTATATGTATATATATATATATATACCTGCAGTTTAACAGATCTGCCCGCGATCACTGTGACTACTGTGTGAAGTGGTGTTGGTGTCTCATTTCTCCCACTTACGCCTGGCATAGTGATTTTGGTAGTTCGATTGCCACTTGATGTAATTGTTATAATTGAATTGTGTTCGAATCCACGCTCTCCTGTAAAATAAGGCGCGGCGTTCAGTTGCGCACTTTCAAAATCTAATGTCTCGAATTAGCCGGAAAGCGGAGTGCGGAGTGTCTTGACATTAGGTGCTTTCTGTCCACCCTGCTAAGCTAATGAATAGTTTTTTTTTAATTATTTTTTTTTAATTAAATTTATTATTATCTACTTTTACAGCAAACAATTCGTTGTTATTGATCGCAATATTGGGTACCATATTGTCGATAGCGTTCTTCAATTTTGCCGGCATAAGTGTCACCAAGGAAATGTCGGCCACTACGAGAATGGTACTGGACTCTGTTAGGTAATTATTGTTTATTATATTGGTTTCGAGTCTCTATTGCTATATGTCCGCTCTGGCGATATGGCGCGGCGTTGAGTTACACCAAATTGCTAGTTTTTATTTAATATACAACGTATGTAATATGTACCGTATGTTTGTATATGTAGGTATTTATTTATGGGAAATTTATGGAAAATATTTTTTTTAATTTGTAAATGCTTTTTTTAATTTAAAATGAATGATGATTGATTATCATAATAATACTTTTTATTACCCAAAAAAAAGACGAAAAAAAGTAAAATAAAATAAAAGGGATTTATGATTTTATCTTAATTGTTATTGGTATAATTTTCCGCCATATTTCCATTTATTTACCTGTGAACTACTTGTATATAACATATACACTTATTTTAAGGTAATAATGGATTTTGCATTAGTATTGCATTGTTTCCACTTCCTCGTTCTGGTAAGACAATGTGCGGCGTTCAGTTCCGCCACTCAACACGCAATGTTTTGTTACGGAGTGTCTTGACACTAGATACTTTCCGTTAACCCTCCTATGCGAGATAAGAGAGTGAAGAGAAAAAACGTATTACAATACAAGACATTGCTAGCTGATTATTTTTACTTTATTTTAACGAGCTGCCAAGAGGCCAAATAAAACCAATGGGGAATCTGGTGGTGTTCTTTATGGGGTCGTTGTGACGTCACTTAACACGCGACATCCCCATATACGTGAAAATAGAACAAAGATATACACTTAAAATAATTATATATATACGGGAAATGGAGAACAAATAAATATTTTCAAATTACTCCATAGTCCGTTTTCCACCGAATTCGAGACATTGCGTATTGAGTGGTGGAACTCAACGCCGCACTGTGTCTTACCAGAGCGAAGAAGTGAAAATAATTATTAAATATAATCACTAACTTAAAAACTGAACAACCGATCACGTTCAGTCACGCTGTCCCACAGCACCACGAGCGGCTTTAATTTTTTTCTTAAAAATACATTTACTACAAGAAACGGTATTTGCCCAAACATATTTTTTTTATATATTAAATTAAAATTAATTTTATATGTATATTAAAATTGAAGCTTTTAAACCTAAAACAAAAAAAAACAAATATTTTTTTTTTGCAATTTCCCAGGACATTCGTTATATGGATGGTGTCGTTGGCTGTTCTCTGGCAGAAGTTCCACTGGCAGCATTTGATTGGTTTTCTAGTGTTGATATTCGGCATGTGCCAGTACAACGGCATCCTGCCAAGGTGCTGGCCGAGGCGTCGTCATGACGACAGCCAAGTGGTCAACAGCGAGGCTGATGTATTGGAAGAGGCTTGAAGTTGAGAGGTTTTATATATATATATATATATATATATATATATATATATATATATATATATATATATATATATATATATTTATAAAGATAGATGTATGTAATTTTGTTTCATTTGTTGTCAGTTTCCAAATATAATGTGTTATACCAAAGTAAGAATTCTTAACACAAAACATAAATATCTATATTATCTATATTTATCAATCAGTTTTCTGACTTTGACTTTGATTTTTTTGGTTTTTTTTTTTTTAATTTAATTTCTATTATTTTCCATTAATGTTTATTTATTATATATGGGCATAGATAATTTGTAGTTTTCACTTTGATAATAAAAACAAGTAAAAATTTATTATATTTTTTATTATTGGAACTGTATTTTTGATATATATATTAATTTAGTAGTATATATATATTAATTTACTAATTACTTGCTCATTTTATAGTCCTTAGAAATAAATAAAAATAATGAATATTTTAGCATATTTGTTGACACGTTTTGTTAAATTACCAACGTTTAAGAATTCCATTTCCGAGAACCGCGTGTTCGAATCCGGCTAGTTTCAAAATTAAACATATACGTTTTTTTATAATAATAGATAAACAATTCATTTATTTTTTCATATTATTTAATACGTATAAGTGCAATTAAAAGTATATTAAGACAATCCGAAACTAAATAATTAAAATAGGAAAATTATAGAAATATATATATACATATATATATATATATATATATATATATATATATATATATATATAAATATATATTTAAATATTATGATATATTTTTAGTTGTATGCAGGATACACAGCAGGGTAGTCAGAGACAACCTAGTGTCAAGACACTCCGCTTTCTGCTTTCCAGCCGAAATTGAGATATTGTGCGGCGGAAATCAACGCCGCGCAATGTCTCGATGATCGTTTTATTCAATTGTAATTTTATTTTAACAACATTAGATAAATGTGATAAATGAATTTCAATGTTTATTATACAGCTATTTTATTTTTGTTATAAGCATATTATGATATTAAATGATTAGCGAATATATTGTGTTTTATATTCTATATTGTTTTATTCCTTTTCTATATATGAGTATTTATATATATATATATATATATATATATATATATATATATATATATATATATATATATATATAACTTCACGCTTTTATTCTGCATTGCAGGGTAGATAGAAAGACACTCCGTACTTCGCTTTCCACCGAAGTGGTGACGTTAAGTGGTGACATCTTTTTACTAGAGTGAAGAATTGAAAATAGTATTAAATATAAGCACTCCCCCGAGTGGGTATCGAACCCACAACAGATCGCGTTATGTATATATATATATATATATATATATATACATATATATATATATATATATATATATATATATATATATACATATATATATATATATATATATATATATATACATATATATATATATATATATATATATATATATATATATATATATATATATATATACACACGGTAAAGTGTGTGTAACGTTGCCAAGTACTCGGGGACAACCTAGTGTCAAGACACTTTTAAAGTGTTATTTCAAACTTAGGATAAAGAAAATATTAAAAATAAACACGTATATAAATTTGAACCCACCGGGATTCAAACCCAGGTCACTTAGAAATATTGATTTTAATGAATATATCTTTTAATTTTAATTATTATAATAATCATTAAAATCTTATTAAAGCCGGTCGTGGCGCAGTGGGATAGCGTCTGACTGTAAACGCGATCGGATGTGACTTCGATTCCCACTCGGGGGCGTGATTATATTTAAATTATTTTCACTTCCTCGCTCTAGTAAACACAAAGTGCGGCGTTGAGTTCCACCACTCAACACGTAATGTCTCGAATTAGATGGAAAGCGAAGTACAGAGTGTCTTGACACTAGGTACTTTCTATCTATCCTGCTATGCGGGATGAAAAGCGTCAAGCTTTAAAATAAAATATATTTTTATTACAATGTAGTATAGGAAAAGGTATTTAACATTGACCATGAGTTTTATTAAAATTTATTTTACACTAACCGTCTCTTCCAAGTAATTGCATTAAAAATTATATTAAATTATTAGTTGGCTAGATTGTAAACAGTTCTTTTAGAATTGAATAGAAATTATTTTAAATTGATATTATTATTTTTGTATAAGAAAGAATTTAAATAAAACAAGCTTAAAAGACAACAGTGAACACTATGCTTAAATCGGTTGAACAGTTTCTGAGATTAGTGTGAACAAACAAACGCAAAGGCAAGCGAATGGAAGTTTTACTTTTACGTTTCTTTTTACATTTGTATTAAGTGAGAATATAGTGTCAGGACACTATTTCTTATTTTAATGCAGTTATATACTGAAAGCGTAACTCAACGCTGCGCTTTGTCTTTTTTTTATATAAACAGAGTAGTCACCTACACTCATAGACATCAACAACATTAGACTTGTAGATGCGTTGCCTTGGGATGGAAGTGAAAGGAGATGGAGGAAAGGATGGGTGGGAATAGGGATAGCTGGCTTACATGACTTCGAACCGGAACACATTAGATATTTGGCGGTCAGAGGATCAACCTCCTACCACCAAACTACTGGGGTACCCGCCTCTTATGCGATCGCTACCCAGCAACGGAGGGCGATGGTAATCTATCCCGTACCTTCACAGGAGGAAAGCTCTTAACAGAAAGAGGACATGATATGTTAATATTGTAATTTCTTAGGGCACTAAGTATATATATATATATATATATATATATATATATATATATATATATATATATATATATAGACGAGCAAGGCTCGTTTTCATAGTATATTTTAATAAAAATATGTTTTAGTAAAATTGAAATATTTAGAAAATACTTCCAAAATCTTATTTCAGTGAGTACATTTTTACTGTGAATTGAAGTCGTTGATAACGTACGGAGAAAATATTTTTCATTATTAAATTGAAACAATACGTTTTTTATCGTTCACTTTGGTATTTAGTGTTAGCTGTTGTTTTTTTTTAATCGTGTATAGAATGGGTGTAATAAAAATTGTAAACACACCTAGATATACTGCTTCAATTCTATTAAAAAACAATTCTATTGTAAATAATAAAAAAAATCGAGAAATAATTGTGCTTTGTGGAACAGATAGCATAAAGCGGTTTTGTTACCAAAAGTGACATCGTACAGGCAACTCTTTCTATAGTTCTAAACTTAATATATATATATATATATATATATATATATATATATATATATATATATATATATATATATATATATAGCATTTTCTAAGCCATTCCTTTCAAATTGCTGTCTTTTTGAATTCAACATTGTATGAGTCGCAAAAGACTAAATATGTACTTAATGATCGTAAGACCAGTATAAATTAGCTTCACGCCTTCATTCCGCATAGCAGGGACACTCCGTACAACGCTTTCCACCAAATTCGTGAGATTGTTTGTTTATTTGTCGAGTGGCGGAGCTCAACGTCGCGTATGACTTACTAGAGCGAACTAATAAAAATAATTCAAATATAATCACTCCCCCGAGTGGGAAATAAACCACAACCGATCGCGTTTACAGTCAGATGCTGTCCCACTGCGCCACGACCGGCCTATTATTTTGACTCTTATTTTGATAAACCTGTTTAAAAACCCAAAACCGAAAACAACGTACATATGTACGTATGTATGTAGGAATAAAATTTCTTACATAAATACATATATACATAGTTTTCGGTTATAAACAAAAAAATATATTTTCACCATATTGAATATTCATAATTTATTTATAGTGCTTCAAATTCATACCATAAGTGATAACTGATAAGAGATATGACACTATCTGTTATCTGTAAGTATTTATAAATATAAAATTGCTCATGTAGGATGGTTTGTTAATACTGTTTCGTTTTTTAACTTCACGCTTTATCACTAGCAGAGTAGTCTAAAAAAACGGAGTTAAACGCTACATATATATTATATTATTATTTTTTTCCGAATCCAGTCTTAAGATAAGGCCTTCTACACGTGAATTTTACAAACTTTCGAATCATGAGGATTTTAAGAGTTCTAATCGATGCAAATGATGTAGAAATCTACACATACAGTCTTTCTATATAGATGAAAGACGGAATACAAAGTATATGTGATTTAATTTCAGCGTTTGTTTGTAAACCCAATCGGTTATGGGTTCGGTTCCCCTCGGGGAAGTGATTAAATTTAAATTATTTCCACTGCTTCACTCTGGTAAGACGAAGTGCGGCGTTAAGTTCCTCCAACACGCAATTTCTCGAATTCCGCGGAAAGTGAAGTAACGGGAAAAAAAGTGTATATATATATATATATATATATATATATAAAGAAAGAGAGAGAGAGATTTCTTAAATTAAATTGAATTTAGTAGACATTACGTGGACATTAAGGCATGTTAATTACTGTCAAGAATCAAGACAATGTCAAATTCCAGTCATTCCAAAAGAAAGCCCCAATCTATGCAGGATGTCATAAGCTATAAATTACATATATCTATTAATATGTTATTATTAATTTACTTAAAGCTTACACAATCTATCGAAATGTACGCGACAAAAAACAAAAATAGACATTAACGAGCACACAAATAAAAATACACATGGAAAGCTAGAAAAAAACACATGAACACATCGAATTACATGTGAACGATAAAAATTACAAATCGTTATCGAAACACACGACTACACTAGCATTGCAATCCTATTTCAAATACACAGACCGTTCAACGGAATCCTGCAACAGGGAGTAAAGTAAAATGCACTTTATTTTATATCGTTTGAATTAAAATTACTTTGTGTTTTGTGTAGTTTTGTGGGCATGCGCGATGGCGTGCCTTCTATAATTATGAAGGTCACCTTGGCTTCAAGTTTTGGTACATCCATCCAGTAGGTAGTCTCTACGTGACCTTCCTCACGACACGAGCTTGTTCATAAAGTAAGTTTTTATGAGTGTATTTTTCTCTGTTTTCTTTCTTTTTTCGGTGTATGTTTTCACGTTTTGTTTGTTTGTGTATGATTTTGTGTGTTTATACCAAGGTTTGTTATTGACAAAAGTTTTATTTTTAAACAAAACTTTTTTTAAAAGTTTTATCATGGTTTTTTTTAAATATATATATATATATATATATATATATATATATATATATATAAGTTTCATTAATTATGTATATTTGTGAGCTGAGTTTTTCATGAATTGAAAAATTTTTTTTTAGCTTCACGTTTCTATTCCGCATAGCAGGGTAGACGGAAAGTACCTAGTGTCAAGACACTCCGTACTTTGCTTTGCACTGCATTCGAGACATTGCGTGTTGAGTGGTGGAACTCAACGCCGTACTTTGTCTTATCAGAGCGAGGAAGTGAAAATAATTTAAATACAATCACTCCCCCGAGGGGATCAAACCCACAACCGATCATGTTTACAGTCAGACACTGTCCCACTGTGCCACGACCGGCCTCCACGCCGACCATGTTTATTGTAACTTTGTTAAATATTAAAACGTCATTGGTTTTTGTATGTTATTATAGTTTATTTTTCACATTGAGAGAAATGAAAAAACATTTGAATAAGAAAATTATTTAGAGCTTATTACAAAAACTATTTTTTTATAAAAATGACTGTTAAACTTAGCGCGGCGTTGAGTTCCGCCACTCATCATACATGACTCAATTCGCTAACTAAAATAACACTGTTTGTCTCTTTATACCTTTATATGGGAAATAGAGTGAAAATGAAAAACAATTTTGCTTATTTGACTTATATGTATTAGTAAGCTTTATGGTTACAAAAACTTTTGACCTCGATAGGTCATTGCTCTAATTATATTATGTACTACAATATATATATATATATATATATATATATATATATATATATATATATATATTTAGGCGTTCCAATATCAATATAATGAAATGTAAACGTTAAATCTGTTCAAGAGGAAACGGGTATTTATAGAGCTATCTATCTGAGCAACTATCATGACCTTCACATTGACCTTCTAAATGAATCTCGTATAATATTTCAACCAAATTTATTGCGACAGCTTTTTATTCGTGCGTTTATCATCTCTATCTCAAAATCTTTTCTGTAATTGCATAGTTGTATTGTTTGTTTTATGTTTGTATATATATATATATATATATATATATATATATATATATATATATATATATTTGTATAACAAATTGTAAATTTAAAAAAATATATGTCGTTCATGTTTTGGAACACGCTATATATTTAGCTGAATATTTTTAGCAGTGTTTGGTAAATCTTTGAATTTAAAAGCTTTTTATTACGAATACATTAATAAAGGAATGTGAACCAAAATAATGTTGTTTTGAAGTCATTGAATATAAGGACAATTCACGCTTTTATCCCGTATAGCAGGGTAGACAGAAAGTGCCTAGTGTCAACACACTCCTTACTTCGCTTTCCACCGAATTCGAGACATTGCGTGTTGGGTGGTGGAACTCAACGCCGCTCTTTGTCTTTACCAGAGCGACGAAATGAAAATAATATAAACACTGCCCCGAGTGGGGATCGAACCCACAACTGGTCCCATATACAGTGACATGCTATCACACTGCGCCACGACCGGCTTCAAGCTAAAAAAAATAAAAAAAAAATAAAGCTAAATCTTTGTAAAGTCCCTTTTTACGAAAACGCGAAATAAGTAGTAAGAAATTTGGCATAGTTATAGTTTTAACAGAGAAGAAGTGCAGAATACTAACATTTTAAAAAAATTATACATAAAAATATATTATGTTATTAAAAGAAATGTAACACACGCTATACAAAGTGAATTACACGTTGCTATGGCAACGCTTTGTCAACGCGTCAACGGGATATCTAGTATAAATGAATATATCACTACATTAATAGGCAGAGAGGGCCTAGAGTTAACACACTCCGTAATACACTTGTCGGCAATTCCTCGGCCTAGTTAGTCTCAGCAGAAGAAATATCTGTTTCGTACATAGAAATAATCAGCGACAGCGTTTGACTGTCAACGCAATTGTGAGTTTGATTCCCGCTCGGGGGAGTGATTATATTTGAATTATTTAAATGCGCGGCGTTGAGTTCCACCACTCAGCACGCAATGTCTCGAATTCGCCGGAAAGCGAAGTACGGAATGTTTTGACACGAAGTGCTTCCTGTCTAGTCTGCTATGCGGGATTAACGCGTGAATTTAATATAAATAATTCTGATAATATTCAAATATTCATTTTTTTATTTATTATATACATTCCGACACTCCACACTCTGTGTTGAATTCGAGTAGAAAGTGGTAAAAGAGGTGCTTTGACACTAGATTCTCTCTGGAATAAAGCGTAAAGCTTAATATTAAAAAAAAACTTTTTTTAAAAAAAACTAAATAAATTTTTCATTTGAAACTTTTAAAGTAAATTATATCGTCAAAACACAATTCATATAAATGTAAAAGTACTTAATGTATTTACATACATTAATATATATGAATATATACATTTAAAAAAACAAACTATTATACGTTTTTTTACTGTTTCTGGATTTTACTGCTAAATCTAATTTGAAAGTAGATTTTACCGTAAAATCTAGGAATAGAAAAGTTACGAAAATACTAGTAAAAGTCTAATAGTCTAATATTTTTGAAGTGCTATTCCACACTTAGGATTACAACAACATTATTGAAAAAACGTATAAAAATTCGTAATCGACGCAGACGACGAACGTATGGCTTAAGCGGTCAGAGCGCCTGGACGGTTTCCAAGTGGCGCGGGTTTTAATCTCGCTGCGTTCAAATTTTTATACGTTGTTTAACTGTTTACTAAAGGTCTATTTTATTATCTAGATATAAAATTAATATAAAACATGTAATTTAATGAATGTTTTAAAGAACTACTGACCCTTTTTATATATTATAACCAATTAATTATTCGCTTGACAATTTTTTTATCACAGGTTTTTTTTTTGAAACAAAATGACATTTAAGAAATTTGATAATTATTATATAGTCGGTGGAGTGATTATATTAAAATTATTGTCACTTCCCCGCTCTGGTAAAAGACAAAGTGCGGCGTTGAGTTCCACCACTCAACACACACAAACACACATACACACACATATATATACAAGCTGTGCTCTCATGATTCCCTGTTACATTAACTAGACGGTCCTTCCACTCGTTCCAGACGTTTCAGAGATTCGCAGGAACAAACAGACAGACAGATCTCTATCTGAGTTTAGTGAAAACAGATTATTTTAATATTACAAGCAGTCACTCCAGTTTTATTATTTATTTGCATAGATTCGTTAACGATTGTTAAAATATTTAACGAATTATCTTAACACGAGATAATTATGTACTAAGTAATTAAATTAAACAAGTTGTTTTTTTTCCAAATGCAATGAAAGTAATTCAGTACAGTTGCGAACGAACCCGCATAATTTAAGCGCGTTTAAGATCTGGTGTCATATGAGGTCATTTAAATGTGAAGAATTATTTAGGCCGGTCGTGGTGCAGTGGGCGGCATCTGACTGTAAATGCGATCCTTTGTGGGTTCGATTAGCCCTTGGAATAAATGATTATATTTATATTTATATATATATATATATATATATATATATATATATATATATATATATATATATATATATATATATATATATATATATATATATATATATATATATATATATATATATAATCATTTGTTCCAAGGGCTTCCATTCCACGCTTTTATCCCGCATAGCAGGGTAGACAGAAAGCACCTAGTAACAAGACACTCCGTACTTCACTTTCCACCGAATTATATTTAAAATATTTAAATTGCGTGTTGAGTGGTGGAACTCAACGCCGCTCTTTATCTTTTT
Source organism: Dryadula phaetusa (assembly GCA_032432895.1). Taxonomy (NCBI): domain Eukaryota; kingdom Metazoa; phylum Arthropoda; class Insecta; order Lepidoptera; family Nymphalidae; genus Dryadula; species Dryadula phaetusa. Next base: position 1,034,091 of record JAOYRS010000001.1, read on the forward strand.
ACCAGAGTCAGGAAGTGAAAATAATTTCAATATAAACAACGGTCTCAATGATTGATGATTATACTAAAGCTAAAAAAATAATTTTATAATTGTAACAAACGACCTAACATATTCTAATGGCAACCTCAGCTGATTTTTTTTAGCTTCTCGTTTTTATCTCGCATATCAGGGTGGTGAGAAAGTACCTAGTGGCAAGATACACCGTACTTTGCTTTCCGCCGAATTACAAACATTACGTGTTGACTAGCGAAACTCAACGCCGCACTTTGTGTTATCAGAGCAAAAAAAGTATAAATAATTTAAATACAATCACTCCATTGAGTGGGAATCGAACCCACAACCGATCGCGTTTATAATCAGACGCTCTATCACTGCGCCACGACCGGCCTCACTAGTTTTCCTGTTAAAGTAAAAATTGTAGAGCGGAGTGTTCTATCACTGAGATTTCTCTACCAATAAAATTATTCTGAGAACAGTAGGTGAATCACGGATTAACAGTAATTTTAATAGTAATTTCCTTATGCTTACAGCATTATTTGAATAATGAGTCATCCAACTGAACAGTTAGTGTAGACGTGCACAACAACACGTCCGTTTAACAATTCATGAAATATGAAATATTGGGAAAAAAAGATATAAAATATATATTACATTAATAAAATAAAATATATGATAGTTTTTTAAAAACATAATGCAATCAATAAATAGTAAACACGATCGGTTGTAGGTTTGATTCCCGTTCAAGGGAATGATTATATTAAGATTATTTTAAGGTCCTCGTTCTGTTATATAGACTAAATAAGTCTTCCGTTAGGTTTTTCTAGGACAATGAGTTCCGCCTCTTAGTTCGTAATGTCACTATATCGAGCTGGAAAGCGGTTAACTGAGTGTTTTGACACTAGTTATAAATTATCTTATGATAAACGTAAAAAAAATGAACAAATTTTCATATTAACTTAATATTTGTATAAAGAGTGATTAAAGAAGGCCATGGCACTGGTGTAAGCGTGTTAATTGTTATTTTTATCAAGTTTTCTATTTCATTTATAGTAAAATTAATATGATTAAAATATATTTGTACATATTTTAATATGTAATAATTTATTACAATATATTTTTGGTAATAAAAAAATACAATAATATAAATTTATTTTAAATTTATTATAAATTTATTTTAAATTTATTATAAATTTATTTTAAATTCATTATAAATTTATTTTAAATTTAGTTTTAAGTTTAATAGAAAGTACCTAATGTCAAGACACTCCATACTTCACTTTCCACCGAATTCGATTCAACATTGCGTGCTAAAAGGTGGAACTCAACGCTGCACTTTGTTTTGCCAGAGCGAGAAAATGTAAAATAATTTTAAATATAACCTATACACTGAATGGGAATGGAAGCCACAACCGATCGTGTTTACAGTCAGACGCTATTCCACTGCGCCACGACCGACCTCGCTAAATGCAATCAAAGAAAAAAAATTCGCGAGCAGACGTGCAATACGGCATGTTCGGCACATTTAAATTTGGCATCCCATCCCCACCACGCTGCGGGCACTGTCGCTTAACCCTATATTTCACCAGTGTCATTCCTTCCACTCATATGGTCGTGTGCGTCTGTAAGGACAAGTTTGATACATTTTATACTATTAGTACCAACAATGTCAACTAACGGCGTGAACGGTGCTAGTAAGAACGGTAAGAATTTTTTTATAATATTTAATTTTAATTTATTTTGTATAGCTTCACGCTTTGTATTCCGAAGAGCAGGGTAGACAGTAAGTACTTAGTGTCAATACACTCCGTACTTCGCTTTTCACCGAATTCGAGACATTGTGTGTTGAGCGGTGAAACTCAACGCAGCACTTTGTCTTACCAGAGCGAGGGATTGAAAATAATTACAATGATTTTATAATTTTAACTTAAATTTCATAATATTGTTATTGAGATAAAACTTAAAACCTATTCATTTTTCTAATTTAATTCTAATCTATATTTATGTAAACTTATAAATGGCTTGTGCAAATGTAGTATTGTTAAAATGTTTGCCTCTTTGAAGCGTTTAGTTTCGTTGAATTTGCACCGGTCATATAGGGTGACAGGTGAATAATATTTATAATTCTTGTTTAATTTAAAATATATTTTTAAATTTAAATTTTATTTTTATATTTGCAATATAAATATATTAAATATTTGTTTAAATTAAATGTGGAATTTTAATTTTCATTTAAAATAAAATATTGGTAATTGTCACTTTTACAATATTGCTTTGCGTTTTTGGTTAGTTATTAAAATATTTTAATTAATTTGTGGATTTAATCCATTTATCCGTTGTGGTGAGACGAACTGCAGCGTTGACTTTTTTCAATTAACATGCAATGTCTCGAATTTGGGTCGGAAAGGGCAAACAGAGTGTCTTGACACTAACTTCTCTCTGTTTACTCTGGTATGCAGGATAAAGGGTGAAGCTGTTGTTTTTGTTTTAAAAGTTTTAAGTGTATTGTTAATATAATTTTTTAGACAAAAAATTCTCTCCGTTCTTCACTTTCTGCTTTGTACGTATATAATTGCTAATCGAAATATATATATATATATATATATATATATATATATATATATATACTGTAATATGATGTAATAATGTCGTGCAATGTAAATTCCGTTAGTAATTAAATATAACTAAAGCGAATGATTAATACTTCTTTTGTTTGTGTGTACATTTATTTATAAAAAAATATTAGTGATCGGTAATGGGTAATATATATATATATATATATATATATATATGTGTATATATATATATATATATATATATAATTGTAAAATTTTAATGTCGTGCAATGAATTAATAACTAAAGGAAGTTATTATACTTCTTTTGATTGTGTGTGTGTATTTATAGAAAAAATATTACTGATCAGTAATGTATTTATATATTTAAATGCAATATAAATATATTAAATATTTATTTATATTAAATGTGGAATTTTAATTTTCATTTAAAATAGAATATTAGTAATTGTCACTTTTACGATATTGCTTTGCGTTTTTGGTTAATTATTAATACAATTTAAATTATTTGTGGATTTTATCCATTTATCCGTTCTGTTTGATCTCCGTTTTAATATATATAATTGTGAAATTTTAATTTTCATTTAAAATAAAATATTAGTAACTGTCAGTTTTATAATATTGCTTTGCATTTTTGTTTCATTATTAAAACATTTTAATCCGCCATGACTTAATAATGTCGTGCAATGAATTAATAACTAAAGGAAGTTATTATACTTCTTTTGATTGTGTGTGTATATTTATAGAAAAAATATTACTGATCAGTAATGTATTTATATATTTAAATGCAATATAAATATATTAAATATTTATTTATATTAAATGTGGAATTTTAATTTTCATTTAAAATAGAATATTAGTAATTGTCACTTTTACGATATTGCTTTGCGTTTTTGGTTAATTATTAATACAATTTAAATTATTTGTGGATTTTATCCATTTATCCGTTCTGGTGAGACGAACTGCAGTGTTGACTTTTTTCAATCAACATACAATGTCTCGAATTTGGGTCGAAAAGGGCGAACAGCATGTCTTGACACTAAGTTCTCTCTGTTTACTTTGGTGTGCAGGAAAAACGGTGAAGCTTTTATTTTTTGTTTTAAGCGAAAATTCTCTCCCTTCTCCACTTTCTGCTTTGTACGTATATAATCGCTATACGTGGATATATATATTACCAGAGCGATGAAGTTAAGATTTAAATTATAATCACTCTCCCTATTGGACATCGCACCCACTCCTGATCGCGTTTACACTGACGCTGTCCCACTGCGCCACGACCGGCCTCATGTTTTTCATTATTTTGAAATTTTTAGAAAACACTGATGTATCACTAATTTGTTTTTGCTCTTTGTTTACCATAAATATTGGAACTATCTTAAAAATCTCATTCCATATTGTTTATCCAAGTTTTGTTATATGTTACGCAATCAGTAATATTTTTTAAATATACACACACACACACACACACACAGGCAAACAAAAAAAGTACAGTCGTTTCCTTTAGTAATTAATTAATTGTACAACATTATTACATCATATATATATATATATATATATATATATATATATATATATATATATATATAAAACTGATTGCGTACGTTTTGGATACTAATTTTAAATTCATTTATGATAAAAGTAAAAAAATAGAACTAATTTCAATATTAACATCAGCAGAATGATTAAAGAAGGTCATGGCACTGGTGAAAACTTGTTAATTGTTATTTTTATCAAGTTTTCTATTTCATTTATAGTAAAATTAATATGATTAAAATATATTTGTACATTTATTAATATGTAATAATTTATTTAAATATATTTTTGGTAATAAAAAATATTTAAAAAAAATGTCATTAATTTATTCCTTAATCATTTTAAAAATTAATGGATAATATAAGAAATCCTTTTTAACTGTGTAAAAAAACAAATTCAACATTGTATTTCAAATTCACTACTAACACCCATTCGTCTTATAAAACCAAATATAAATCACCAATTTCTTTATAAGATTCACACTTTTTATTTCGTTGAGCAAAGTAGACAGTAAGTACCTAGTGTCATTACACTCCGTACTTCGATTTCCACCGAACTCGAGACATTGTGTATTGAGCGGTGGAACTCAGAGCGAGGAAGTGAAAATAATTACAATAATTTAATATTTTTTGTTTAAATTTCAAAATATTGTTATTGAGATAAAACTTAAGTGTCAAAACTATTTATCCTTCTAATTTAATTCTATTCATATTTATATAAACTTTTAAATAGTTTGAGCAAATGTGGTATTGGTAAAATGTTTTGCTCTTTGAAGCGTTTAGTTACGTTGAAGTTGCACCGGTGTTATAGGATGTCAGGTGAATAATAATATAATTATTGTTTAATTTAAAATATATTTTAAATTTAAATTTTATTTTTAAAATTGCAATATAAATATATTAAATATATGTTTAAATTAAATGTGCAATTTGAATTTACATTTAAAATATAATATTGGGAATTGTCACTTTGATTTAATTCACTTTTTCCGCTCAGGTGAAATGAACTGCAGCGTTGACTTTTTACAAGACGTTGACAAGAGTGTCTTGACACTAAGATCTCCCTGTTTACTCTGGTATGCAGGATAAAGGGAGAAGCTGTAATTTTTGCTTATTTTAAAGCTTTTATATATTTTTTTGGATAAATTCTCTCCTTTCTCCACTTTATGCTTTGTACGTATATATAATGCTATACGTGGATATATATATATCTCTATATTTGTATATATATATATATATATATATATATATATATATATATATACACACACATTACCCATTACCGATCGCGTTTACTGTCATACTGCGCCACGATCGGCCACAATTTTTGAATTCATTTGAACTATTTAGAAAGTAGTGTCGTATCACTAATTTCTTTCTACACTTTGTTTACCAAAAACATTTGAATGATCTCATAAATCTTATTCCATATTGATAATTGAATTGAAAACTTGGATAAAGTTTTGTTGTTACGCTCTGAGTAATAGTGACACTAGGTACTTTCTGTCTACCTTGCTATGAGGAACCATACTTTCTGTTTGAAATCCAGACATAGCGTTTCGAGTAGCGGAACTCAACATCGCGTGTTTTGTTTTAAAACTGGAAATCATTTGTATATAATCATTTCCTCAAGTGGAAATCAAACCCACAGCCAATCGCGTTGATAGTCAGACTGTCTCACTACGATATAATAGCCACTTAACTCTACTGAGTATTCAACTTTTGATTGACAACATTTGTAAGTTAAATTTCCAAGAACTAAATTTATTTAGCATCATTGTCATTTAAGTTAAAATTTCAATGGCATTGCTACTATAACAGGGTTGTCAATTTTATGTTTTTAAAGAAAACCTGAAAAAAATACGAGAGGTCGGGGGAGACCACTGTTGACCTGAAAAAAAAATACGAGAGGTCGGGGGAGACTACGGTTGACCTTCGAATCCACAATATCAATAATGCTGGCGCCCCATCTTTTCTGACTGACCCCGAAAAGGATAACGTGAAGCGTGAATAAGCGTGAAGCTTAAAAAAATGTTGTGTTCGTTTTTACAGGAAAAATGGCAACCTTAGAACAATTGTTCCAGCCTGTCCAACCCAAAAGTGATGACAATGGGAACAAGGTCACCGTCGTGGGTACTGGACAAGTAGGCATGGCCGCCGTGTTTTCTATGTTAACTCAGGTAATCATTTTTTTACTTAAAAAAAGATAATATATTTCTTGTTTTTTTTTCTATTTTATATTTTTATATAGTGGTTAATCATTTCTTGCTTTGCACAAATACATATATACAAGAAATTCTGTATAAAATATACGTAGAAGATATTTAAAAGTATTAAATTAACAGTTGCTCTGTTACCTAACCTGTTTCTGAGTATATGGCGTAACTTTACACTGTTTTTTTAAGCCTAGTGCAAACGATTTATCAGTTATTTAGCTCTGTACTTTAACCCTAGCAGACCAAACGGCCTGAAGGGCCTCATGCTTCTTAAAAAAGATTCATTATTATTTATTTATTTAATAGATTTATTTACTTCATATATTACATAGGTAAATACTCTTTCAAGTGAAATTAGAACTAGGCTAAATTAATGTATTATAAAGGTTAATATCAAAAAATTATATAAAAATATGTAAAAAAATATGGATTTCAGCTATAACTGTCTGCCATATAGAAGACGTATAAACTAAAATATTTTAATAACAAAATATGTATGAATTTTCTATAATTAACTCACAGAATTATCCTTTTCCTGTTTACTTTGTTACAATATAACATATTTCACATTGCAAAGCGTGATCAGATACAATGTATGATCGATTTTATATAATATTTTAAGTTAATACTTTAGACTAAACGCGGCGTTAAGTTGCGAGTCCATACTGTATCTTCATTTAGCCTATAAATATATAATAAAAAAGTAAAAAAAAATGAATAGAAATGTCATTAAATATTATTTAAAACGTACCATTTATACAGGGGTGATTTTTTTCAAAATAACCTGAGTTCTTACAACTTCTTGTATTGTTTTAATTAGTATTAATTTTCATTGCGTCTGTTTGTGTCATTATTTATTTTAATTTCTATATAAAAAATTCGACAAGTGTTTTTTTTTCCTTTTTTTGTTTGTTTGTTTGTTTGTTTGTTTGTTTTTTAACAATGTATGCAATAAGATTATGTAGTTAGTACTAACACATCGAGAGAGTTACGTAACTTCTCGTAGATGCCTTTTAGTATAATTTACGCGTGTTTTTAAAAAAAATAAAAAAACTTACTATTTTTTTTAAACTTAAAACTGTAAATTAGAGAATGAATTATTAATAAAATAAGTATGAGATTTGCATGAATATATCTCTGTATAATATCTCTTCATATATACCTGATATTGTCAATGAGATGGTGACCGACATTGCCGCTCTGACAGGTTAGTGACCGCTTGCAAATGTAACAAATGAAGTTTGATTTTTTTAAAGCATATTCTATTTATTTTTTTAAATACGTTTATTACTTTAAACTACGTATATATATATATATATATATATATATATATATATATATATATATATATATATATATATATATATATATATATATATATATATATATATGTGACGTCTATTTCAAAGGTATCATTGTCACTAAGAAAAATTATTAAATTGTAAATTTTTGGCATTAAAAAAAAGCTGAAATTCTCGCTGAGTTTCTTGCACCGGTTCTTTTTAGTGAACTCTGCTGAACTAAATTATTTGTCCTTCAAAACCTGAAGCTTGTTTTTACTTTATTTAGCTTCACGCTTTTATCCCGTATAGCAGGGTAGACAGAGAGTACCTACTGTCAAGACACTCCGTATTTCGCTGTCCACCGAATTCAAGACATTGCGTGTTGAGTGGTGGAACTCAACGCCGCACTTTGTCTTAACCAGACCGAAAAAGTGAAAATAACTGATATAATCACTCTCTCGAGAGGGGATCGAACCCACAACCGATCGCGTTTACAGTCAGACGCTGTCCCACTGTGCCACGACCGGCCTCAAGCATGTAACTTCTTATTTTCAATAAGATTATTTGACTTTGACAGCCCTATTCTAGTCAGACCAGTCTACTACTGATATCTTATCATCTACTATTATACTGTGTGTATGTTATTAATTAATATTTTTTTATTAACACACAATTACCTCATGATTTATTTTAGCTACACACTTTTATCCCGCATAACAGGATAGACAGGAAGTATCAAGTGCCAAGACACTTGGTACTCCGCTTTCCGCCAAATTCGAGATATTCCATGTTGATTGGCGGAACTCAACGCCGCATTTGTTCTAGCAGGGCGAGAAAATAAAAATATTTTTAAGCGTTTAGTTTAAGCGTTGTATATTTTTTTAGCGTTCTCCGTCAACTTAAAGACGCAAATCATAAACGCGTGCAAAAAATTCTAGATATACGTATTTACGTACTATTTACTTCGACCCTACTATGCGGGCTACATCGTGAAGCTGCTTATATTAACATTGTTTAAAAATATCATCTGAACACAGTATGAGAGCTCCTGGCTGTAAAGGTGATTTTTATTGGTTTTAACTCTTTCACGATAAATAAGGCAGAGAGGTGAATCTAGGAGAAAAGCGTCTGGTTTCCGCTCTCTATGAGCGTTATTCTCTCTGCCTATACGTTAACCTAACCGCTAACAAAATATAATGTAATATATACAAATATATATATTACTAACTGTACCGGCGAATTTTATATATCTGGGCTTTAATTTTATAAATTTAAAATTCAGGTAACCTAAGTAACCTTATAACGTCAGTTATCAACTGAAATACCTATTAAAATCGGTACTGCCGTTTCAGAGATAATGAAAACAAACCCACAGATAGACAAAAAAAATTATATTAGTATATTGACAATGTATACATACATATGCATTTAGTAAGAAACAGTTATGTGATTACAAACAGACACTTATATATTTATTAGTATATATTTAAATTCCTGAAATCGTGTTAAGTTATTAAAAACTGAAAATTTTTTAACTCATAACTTACCTGTTTAAATATGAATCACGTGGGAGTTGCCCAAGCACCGGATACTGTTACATCAAACGCTGACGTCACATCTCCTGACCGGCTCGTGTATCGTCCATGTAACATTGTGCAATTATCATAAGTATAGAGAATATTTAAATAATTTGTTAACTTAGAATTCCATTATATACATATTTGGTAGATTAATTCAACACGCAATGTCTCGAATTCGGTAAACGGAGTATGGAGTGTCTTGACACTAGGTACTTCCTGTCTACCCAGGGTATACCGGAAGTACCTAGTGTCAAGACAATCGAAACTCGGGACAGTACGCGTTAAGTGGCGGAACTCAACGCCGCGACGTAATTGTTATGTTACAAATTTATTTATGAATAATATCAACGCCCTGTGCCTGCTGGCTTTAATATATTTTTTTCACATACAACTGGTCGCCTACTATTTAGTTTACGTGAATTCTGTAGTACTTATTGTTTTCCGTGTCGTGTCGAAGGTAAAACGTAAAACCCCTATATTTTCCCGTTTACTCAGCTATTTGGGAAGATCTCTTATTTACTTCTATACAGTAATTATCTTTCTACGCCCAATATATCTATATAAATAAATAAAATTGGAATGTCTGCTTATAATATTAAAATAATTGTTTTTTGTAGCTTCACGCCTTAATCCCGCATAGAAGAGTAGACAGATAGTTCCTAGTGTCATGACACTCCGTACTTCTCTTTCCATCGAAACAGAAAAGCGAATATAGCGTAGAAGTGAAAATAATTTAAATATAATCACTCCCCCGAGTGGGAATTAAACCACAACCGATCGCGTTTACAGTCAGACGCTGTCACACTGCGCCACGACCGGCCTCAGTTCAGTCAGACCACTGTGGTTACTAAATCCATATATATATATATATATATATATATATATATATATATATATATATATATATATATATATATATATATATATATATAAAATTTATTTATAAAATATAAATAATAACTATTCTGTATACATGTGTATGACGTATGTATAAAGTGTAAATACACGTTACCAAGGCAACGCTTATACAGCGTTAGTAAATGCATAAATAATTGTTCACAGGGTGTCACAAATAACATCGCCTTGGTTGATGTAATGGAAGATAAATTGAAAGGTGAAATGATGGACCTGCAACATGGATCTGCCTTTATGAAGAACGCTAAGATTCAAGCTAGTACTGGTGAGATATTTCTTACGCATATAACCTACTGTTAGGTCACTCCGTTCTCTATTTTTTTTTGTTTCTATAGAAACTGATAGAACCCACAACCGTTGTATGTATACTAACACTTTACCATTGCGCCGCCATGGTGAAGTTAGAAAGAATTAATAAAATAAATATGATTTGTGTTTTTTTTGGCTTCACGCTTTAATCACGCATAGAAGGGTAGACAAAAAGTTACTAGTGTTAAGACACTCCGTACTCTGCTTTCCGCCGATTTCAAGACATTGCGTGTTGTGTTGCGGAAGTCAACGCCGCACTTTGGATTGCCAGGGCGAGGAAATGAAAATAATTTAAATATATACACTACCCCGAGTGGGAATCAAACTCACAACTGATCGTGTTTACAGTGAGACGCTCTTACATCTCGCCGATATATATATTTTTTTTAGCTTCAAGCTTTTATACCGCATAGCAGGGTAGACAGAAAGTACCTAGTGTCAACACACTCCGTACTTCACTTTCCACCGAATTCGAGACATTACGTGTTGAGTGGTGGAACTCATCGCCGCTCTTTGTCTTTACCAGAGCGGGGAAGTGAAAATAATTTAAATATAATCACATCCCCGTGTGGGGATCGAACCCACAACCGATCGTGTTTACAGTCAGACGCTGTCACACTGCGCCACGACCGGCCTCATATTATATTTGCATAATATAAAATTAAAAAAAATCAATATTCCAGATTATGCCATTTCTGCTGAGTCCAAAATTTGCATTGTCACCGCTGGTGTGCGACAGCGCGAGGGGGAGTCCCGATTGGATCTCGTACAAAGAAACACTGATGTACTGAAAATTATTATTCCACAGGTAAGCCAAAAACACAATAGACTGACTGACTCGACTGTCAATTGTAACCTCAAAGTAGTTGAGTACCGTAGCTTTGCCTATTAGAACAAAGAGCGGCGTTTATTTACGCTTTTAAATTATTATATTATATTAAACTATTACAAACAATTTTTAAACGATATTGAAGTGTCAGTTAATGTCAGTATTGCCAGTCTTACAAAGATAAGATAATAAGTTTAAAAAAAACCGCCTGAATTAATATCTATATATAAAATTATGTAATTTTTACAGCTTTTACTAGAAAGAGATAATTTTTTGTGTCAAAAAAGTAAACATAAAATTGTCTTATCTATTATTAAAAATTATATTTAAAAAAATGATAATTTTACTGACTTCTATTGAGCTGTTCTTACCAGTTTCTATTGGTTGATATTTTTATTTGGTTCCTATAAGAATTCGCATCATTTCCTGTTATTTATATGATAAACTGAAAATGTAATAATTAGCGTAAAGTATAGAGATTTAAAGCGCTTTTTGATGTTTTTATAAAATTTGTGCACAGTTTCTTGTATGCAATGAGATCTTAGTGACTCAGTTCTCCATTTTCGCTTATATACTGAGAGTTCAGAGTTTTGGACCTCAAGTTAAAGGAAATGGGGCATATTTATACATACAAATATATACATACAAATGTATATATACAAATATATACATACAAAACTCTTACGTTACAACTATCTGACATATAAAGCACAGCCAAAAGTACTGAACACGGAAAGATGAAACTTACCTTGAAGTGTATGTATACTAACACTTTACCATTGCGCCGCCATGGTGAAGTTAGAAAGAATTAATAAAATAAATTTGATTTGTGTTTTTTTTTTGGCTTCACGCTTTAATCACGCATAGAAGGGTAGACAAAAAGTAAGTAGTGTTAAGACACTCCGTACTCTGCTTTCCGCCGATTTCAAGATATTGTTCAGGACTTTTAAAAAAAATCTTTCTAAATTGTTTTTATACTTTTATAACATTTATAATAACATTGAGGCCGGTCGTGGCACAGTGGGACAGCGTCCGACTGTAAACGCGATCGGTTGTGTGTTCGATACCCACTCGGGGGAGTGATTTTATTTAAATTATTTTCACTTCCTCGCTCTGGTAAAAGACAAAGTGCGGCGTTGAGTTGCACCACTCAACACGCAATATCTTGAATTCGGTAGAAAGCTAAGTATGGAGTGTCTTGACACTAGGTACTTTTTTTATGTGGAATAAAAGCGTGAAGCTAAAAAAAAATATAATAACAATAATAACATGCCAAAAAATTAAAATAATAATTAATAACGTCTTTAACAGCTCGTCAAATACAGTCCGAATGCTGTGTTCATTATCGCCTCAAACCCTGTCGATATCTTGACGTACGTCACCTGGAAGATCAGCGGGTTGCCCAAGCATCGCGTGATCGGCTCTGGCACCAATCTGGACTCTGCCAGGTTCCGTTACCTATTGTCTGAGAAGCTTTGTGTCGCGGCTACATCCTGCCATGGATATATTATTGGTGAACATGGTGATAGCAGTGGTAAGATTTCAAATATTTTTTAGCTTCACGCTTGTATCCCGTATAGGTGGACAGAAAGTACCTAGTGTCAAGACACTCTGTTAAATGGTGGAACTCAATGCCGCACTTTGTCTTTACCAGAGTGAAGAAGTGAAAATAATTTAAATATAATCACTCCTCCGAGCGGGAATCGAACCCACAACCGATCGCGTTTACAACCAGACGCTGTCCCACTGCGCTACGAGCATAAGCGTAAGCGTTTATTTGAATTTATTTTTTTATGCTGAAAGCTAATTTAAAGCATTTTCATTAACCCCAATTATATTAATAGCGAATTTGGTAAATTTAATTATTTTTTTTAATTTCTGAAAAAACATGACACATTTTAGCTTCATGATATTATCCCGCATAGCAGGGTAGAACGGAAGTACCTAGTGTCAAAACACCCTGTACTCCGCTTTCCGCCAACTTCCATACATTCCGTGTTGAATGGCAGAACTCAACGCCGCGTTTTACAATCAGATCCTGTTTTGACAGAGTGTCACACCCCGTTCCTAATAACGTGACTTAGATGATCAAAATGTTTTCAGATATTTTTTTATGATTTTTAACTAATTTGAACACCCTTACCCTAGTAATGGGACACCAGATTTCGTTATAACAATTATTTTTCCTAGATATTAAGCAAAAAGTAAACAATTAATTTATTATATATCTAAAATAATTTATATAATTATTTTTTTTACTACAGTACCTGTATGGTCCGGTGTAAACGTGGCGGGAGTGCGCCTAAGCGACCTTAACTCGAAGGTCGGTACCGACAATGACCCGGAGAACTGGCAGGAACTGCACGAGATGGTGGTGAAGAGTGCGTATAAGGTGATCAAGCTGAAGGGCTACACGTCTTGGGCGATCGGCCTGTCACTGTCGCAGCTAGCTCGAGCTATACTGTCTAATGCCAATAGCGTACACGCTGTTTCTACTTACTTAAAGGTTAGTTATATGTATATATATATATATATATATATATATATATATATATATATATATATATATATATATATATATATATATATATATATATATATATATATATATATATATATATATATATATATATATATATATATAGTTTTTTTAAAACACAAAATCATTGTATATTTTAGTGTATCTATATTTTCTTTATTTTTAGCTTCACGCTTTTATTCCGTATAACGGGATAGAAAATAAATAGTAAATATCTAAAGTTAAGACATATATTCGAGACATGTCGTGGTTGAGTGGCGGATCTTAACGCTGCACTTTGTTCTACCAGAGCGGAGAAGCGAAAATGATTAAAATACAATAACTCCCTCGAGTGGGAATCGAACCCACAGCCTATCGTTTTTACAATCAGACGTTATAACTATGGGCTACGAGTGGCCTCAATCATTATCTACATTTTATTAAATTTCAGGGTGAACATGGCATTGAAGAGGATGTATTTCTATCCCTGCCCTGCGTGCTTGGCAGCAACGGTGTGTCAGACGTCATCCGCCAACCGCTCACTGAAAAGGAGCTTGGACAACTCCGCAAATCCGCTCAAGTAATGGCGCAAGTACAAGCCGGAATTAAATTTTAATTATAATTACATTTTAATTTATAACTAAAGGTAATTTATTAGTTTTGTGCTTTGAATTCAAAGGTGTGAATTGATTGTTATATTTTTTTAAAAGGTTTTTTAACTTTTGCTACAAGCGTATACAAACGTACCACGACAAGAGCATATAGCTCAATTGTCTAGTTTAATATTTACTATTTTTAAAGTATTATTCCACACTCAGGATTAAAAAACATAATATTTATATTTAAGCAAATTTTCGACATTTTGATTTCAAAGCACAAAAAGTTATTTATTAAATAATTTCTTGTAAAAGGTCACCCTAAGCTTTATACGTGCTTTTTTAATATGTATATTAATTTATATATCAATATTTCTGATTCAGATTTCTGAGTAAAATTTCTGATACTGCATTTTTTGGAAGAAATCTGTACAATTCGAAATATATTTAATAGTAAGTCACCAAATATCAAATTGATGCTCGTATTTTCTTTTCTAGTGGTTAGTATTTATATAAGCGAAGTACGGAGTGTCTTGACACTAGGTACTTTCTGTACACCCTACTATGCAGGATAAAAAGCGTGAAGATAAAAAAAAAAAGAAAAAACGTGAAGCCAAAACAAATATTTATTTATAGTCATTTACCTGTATCTGTAGTAATAAAACTTTGTAAATGTTAGATTTTTTCACGCTTTTTTTTATCCAAAGTACCAAGTGTCAAGACACTCCGTATTCCGTTTTCAACTAAATTCAAGACATTGTGTGTTGAGTGGTGGAACACTCAACACTGCACTTTGTCTTTACCAGAGCGATGAAGTGAAAATAATTTACATATAATCACTCCCCCGAGTGGGGATCGAACCTACAACTGTCTATTTCATAATGCATTTATTGGCGTTTACAATACTATATTATTGAAACGTATATTAGTGTCCCAGTTAGTAAAAAAATTGTATTCAAATGCAATTTGACTTGGAAATTTAAAAAAAAAAAAAATTTTTTATAAGTGTCTTTGTACTTGTACGTGTTTTTTTATATGTATGTAAAATTAATGGCGAATAAAAAATTTTGTGAATTTAATTATTGTATTTTATTTAATTTCTTAAGTTTTATATTTATAATACATTATATAATACCAAGGCCGGTCGCGGCGCAGTGGGACAGCGTCTGACTGTAAACGCGATCGGTTGTGGGTTCGATCCCCACTCGGCGGAGTGATTATATTTAAATTATTTTCACTTCCTCGCTCTGGTAAAGACAAAGAGCAATGTTGAGTTCCATCACTGAACACGCAACGTCTAGGTAATTTCTGTGTACCCTGCTATGCGGGATATAAAGCGTGAAGCTAAAAAAACCTTATAACTGATCCAATATATACTTAATTATTAATCAGCCAAAATTTTGATCGATTTTTTATAGGTGTCTGATTTATTGGTTATTTTTATTATGGTATTAAAAGGATTGTAAGAGACGCCGTGTATACGAGATTTGAAGTTCCAATTCCCACTGTAGGAAATAATTCTATGTTATATATTGTTGAATGCGGCGTTGAGATCCGCCAATAATTGTGCATTTGATGGTAGTGTCTTACCACTTCTATATCAAGTACTTTCATAGGGTCTGTAAATACGAAAACTTGGATTTATTTGTACTTTTTATTGTGTTTTTTTTGTTCTCAATTAATATAGGAAGTTAAGATGAAAGTTAATGAAAAAAATATATAATATCCCAGTCTACTAAAACACAAATCATTCGTGGGTAGACACGAAATTGCATAGACGTATATTTTAAGAGATCTCAATTTTTTTTAAATTTAAATTTAAAAGTAAACATATGTTTTTAAAAATCTAACTAACATTGCTTAGATTGTCTAAAACTAAATTTTCCTAAACAATTATTACACAATTGACTTAAAAATTTAAAATGGAAACATCTGTGGACAAATTACTCAGAATGAGTTCTTGGATGAATTAATTTGAGAAGAGCCTGTCTCAGTCTAGTTTTGCAGCCCCCTGCAATAAAAACGTTGAGTGCGGATGTCTATACACACACACACACACACACACACACACACATATACACACACATCCACATACACACATATCCACATACACGCACATCCACATGCACCCATACATACACACACAAGCACGCACGTATTGGCGCACATACCGATCTATGAAAGGCTTATTATTTAATACTATTGAGGGGATTGGCGCTGTATACCGGAATACAGGCAACTAGTCCGGATACAGATGAAATCTTTTATTAATGCTAATATTATTTTTAACTTTAGCCGGATTGTGTATGAAATGTTTGTGAAGCTATTCTAAGCTATTGTTAATGAATAAATAAGTGAATACATTTAAGGCTTTTGTTTGGAAAACACTCGGTCTTTTAAAGTAACAAGTAGAGCTGGTTATTAATAGTATAGATCGCTTAGAGACACACCTCAGAAGATATTTGCTTTTATTCCTTGGCATAAAGAAAGAAAACGGACATCTTGCGGAGGACAACGGATGTATTAAATAGGCATATTAAGATGTCCGTTAATGCTACATTAGTTGAATAGTGTCATAGCCTTAGTGTTAAAAAGGAATCTGCTAGGTCATTTCTGGTTAGGTTATCCAGTGTACACAGGCAAAAACCAAATTAACAGGCAGTAAAATAACTATAACCGAATTTTCAACTAAATCTCGCCAGGAAGCCTTCACAGCGGCTCGCAAGCACTTCGGAATAAAAAAATGCTGGTCAGCTGATGGCGTAATAGTTATGTTACTTGCAAACAAATCTAAAGTCAATATCTCTTCTTTACCATAACTAAAACATTTGATAGAACCCGATTATGTAGTCAATTCGAAAATAGCCTGGTCTATTTACCATCTGAATTTAGTCGGTTTATATCCATGTATCACCTTGATTAACTTTTTTCTTATTTTGATCGACTGTTTGTGCACTGTTTCTGTCATTTATTAGCTACATTTTATTGTATTTGGATGAAATACAAATTATTTTAAATTATAAGTAACAAAATTAAAATAATAATTAACCAAATATAAGAATGTCATACCTTTATTAAGGATTCATTGCATCATTTGCATACTTACTGAGTGTCATTTACGTCATAGAATATAAAGTATTCAGAAATTGAACATGTTATCTGTCATTGAGTTGTTGTCATTGTCTGTGTCTTTTTATTTTATTTAATAATTTCTTTATTTTTTTTTAACGTAAACATTTTTTTTACGCAATAACTATATTTAATAACAATTTATTTCAGTAAACTTGTGTACGTGTATTTTTTAATATTTTTTTAATTTATTTATAATACATAATTCACTTTATATTTATATATTTATTTATTATTATTTATTATTTAATTTATTATTAATTATTTTATTATTATTTTTATTTATTATATTATTTATTTATTTTATATATTTATTATTTGTTTTTATATATTTATTATTCCCTTCCAGGATATCAATTATTCCGCAATGACCGCGTTGGGCACGGTGGTGGTGGCGTAGGTATTTACCTCCGTACCAGTGTTCCCCCAATCATCTTTTGAGTTCTGTGGAATAACTCTTTTTGGAAATACATTAACATCATAAAAAAGCTCTACTGGGAGTCTTATATTTCCCAAATGATAAAGTCAATTATTTTCATACTTTGGAAGATGTTACCCAAACTCTCCCACCTGAATATGAGCACATAATATACCAATAGTTCCAAACGGTTAAAAGCACTTAACGAGTCTTATAATTTACATATGTTACCTATGTCCTTCCCTATCTATTTCTTTCCGAATTGTAGGCCTTCCTCTATTGATATTATCTTCGTCTCTAACCCCAAACCATGTTATTTCTCATGGCCAAACGACGGCCCCTTTCTCATTTCACAAGTCAATCTTCCTTTTATACAAATTACGCCCTCCTAAAGTTAGAAGCAAAATATTTCTTCCGCGCAATTTTAAGCATATGAATCTGGAACGCTTTAGAGAGGATTTGAGGAACATCGACTGGTCACCTATATTGTCTCTAACTAATATTGATGATATGGTGGAATCTTTAACTTCTGAACTGATTAGTATTTATGATATTCCTGCCCCTATACGACCAGTTCGTATGAAGGACGCGCCCGCCCTCTGGTTAACAGCAATAATTCGAAGGAGTATGAATAAACACGACAGAGCCAAAGCTAAAAACAAACGATATCCTTATGAAGAAAATCTCATAGCATACAAAAAACTGCGTGACATCTGCAACCTTGTGATTGTGTAAGGATGCTAAGCGTCGCTATATTCATAAAACTATTCAGAGCGTAAGTTTGGAGGTTCTTGGAGTCACTTGGTGTAGGTAAATCCACTGAGCCGCATCAGATCTCAGTGGGTCTTAATGTTTTAAATTCCCATTTTACCACTTCAATCTTAAATATGAACCCGCAAATAAAATTGCAAGCATTGGATTTCTTATCTCGTTGTGAACTACCAGACTCCACTCCCTTTTTTTCAAGAAGTATGTCCACTCCATCTCCATAAAAGCCATCGGTACCGACAATCGACGATCTCAGTTTCGACATGATTCTGCCTTTGTTGGAGGATATTGCACCAGTGGTTACTCCCATTATAAATTTTTCACTGTTGCATAATGTCTTTCCGTCATAGTGTAAGAATGCTT
Source organism: Dryadula phaetusa (assembly GCA_032432895.1). Classification (NCBI taxonomy): domain Eukaryota; kingdom Metazoa; phylum Arthropoda; class Insecta; order Lepidoptera; family Nymphalidae; genus Dryadula; species Dryadula phaetusa. Next base: position 1,053,118 of record JAOYRS010000001.1, read on the forward strand.
ACATCATTCCATTACTTAAAACCTCGAAACCTACATCTATCAGAAACTACCATCCCATATCCATTATACCTACCCTATCCGAAGTCCTTGAAACCACGGTTTATAATAAATTTCCTTCCTTTCTTTTTCTCTTCTTATAACCTTCTAAGTCCTTACGATTCCGTCTTTCCACTGCACCGTTAGTGCGCTGCTGAATATTACGGAGGACATTCGGTGTGCTATGGATAACACTAAGCTCACTGCAATGGTACTGCTTCATTTCAGCAGTGCGTTCAACTCTGTTGATTATGACATACTTTTTGCAACTCTTCGTGAAGTTAACATCTCTTAATGAAACCAGTTTAGAGCTGTAGAGCTCTAAACTGGTTTCATTCTTATCTGTTCGGTGGCCAGCAATGCGTAAAACCAACGATAATACATCGTCTTGGCTAAATTTAACTGTCGGTGTCCGTCAGGGCGGCGTTCTCTCTCCACTTCTTTTCTCTGTATTCACCAACATTATCTCAAAAGTAATTTTTCCTCCTTATTTTTAAAATTACTATATAATGCTTATATTTTTTTATTTATATATATATATATTTATTTAATGATATTTATGGCTGTATATATTTATTAAGATCTATATATTTTAAATGTGTATTGTTTTTATTTACTTTAAATTATTTATTACACTAGTTGTTACGCTCATTATAAGATCAACCACTCCTAAAGATTGGCTGAAAGAAATCTCTTCTAGACATAAGTCCATCGATGTGGACTTTATCACTGTTTGTTAATGTTTTCTTTTTATGTATTCTGTTAAGTGCAATAAAGAATAGTAAAGCTACTACCAAAAAGAAAAGAAATATGTACAAGACCCCTCGTACTCCGCTTTCCACAGAAACATTGCGTGTTGAGTGGCGGGACTCAAGGCCGCGTTTTGTCTTACCAGTGCGAGGGAATTCTTCTTATGGATTCCATATTAAATGAATACAAAAATTTCCAATCAAAACCAGAATAAGGGTATAACGACTTAACAACTAATTAATTTAAAGCTTAAAGCTACAAAAACAAACGTATGTAAATTCCAATCACTTCCGATATCCGCCTCGTACAGCTTAAGCCGCTTCAAACAGCTTATAGAGAGCTTGTCAAAGGCGAAGCTTTTATGTTACTTTTGAACAGTACATGGCAATATGAATATTGTAACAATTACGGTTTAATGATTATATTTATATTTACGTTTCCTTGCTTTAGTACAACGTAGTGTGGCGTTGAGTTACGCAACCCAACATTTTTGTTATTATTGTTTTACCTTCCTTCAAATATATATATTTAGCTTCACGCTTTTATCTCGCATAGCAAAGTAGACAGAAAGTACTTAATATTAAGACACTCCGTACTTAATACGCGACACTACGTTTTCCGTGTTGCGTGGCGGGACTCAACGCCGTACTTTTTCTTACAAGGTAGTGAAAACAATTTAAATATAATCACTCCACCGACTGGGAAACGAACTCACAACCGATCGTGTTTACAGTTAGTATTTTATATTTTAATTATAGTCTATTTTACAATTATCCACATGGCGCAGTGGCACCGAGACGAACTGTATGCTGCTGCGTGTACAATTCCAAGTTGGGGGTAATTTATATTTAAATCATTTTAATAACTCCGCCGTGGAAAGGCAAAAGATGGACTTTATATTTTCAACTATTCTAATCAATACGCAATGTCTTGACATCACACGGTTAAGTTAAACACGGAGTACTTGGACACTAGATTCTCTCTTCACCCTTTGCCTGTATATAAAGGACACTACGAGAAAAAGAGGTAAGTTTGATCTCTACGCAAGAGCAATAATATGTCTCTTACAGTGTCTATATTTGATGCATTATAAAAAAATGTAAGTCTAAGTATTGCCCTTTATAATATTATTGAACGGATTTGAAATAATCACTTGGAAGGAAGCAGAATTTATTTGACAGTAGATTGACGTCAACTGGCTTCAATCTACTGTCAGTCAGTCAGTCAGTCAGTCAGTCAGTTGACGTCAATCTATTGTCAATATTTTCAAGGACATGTTCTTCCATATCTAGTAAAATATGAATATAACCATAGATTGATGTATCAAGGTAAGTCTGGCGATTACTTTTTGCTACAAATATGAAATTTAAAGATAATATAAATATTAAAGTTTATATGAAAAAACGCAATTTAGAGTCAAAACACTCCTGATTGATCTCCGTTCAAAATAGAGACGTTGAGTGTTGAGCGCTGAATTTAACGCCGTTCTGTGTCTCATCATTGCGGACGAATGATATATGTTTTGAATATAATTTTACATCCGAGTGGAATCGAACCCACAACCAATCGTGTTTATCCCGCAAATGAATAAATAATCAATATGTTGTTCGAATTCTGTTTGAAATGATTATATTATTTTAATAATGGCTGTGGTAACAAAGCGCTGCATTGACTTCCGCCACACAGTTCACTAACTTTTCTATTAAGAAAATAAAATGGTATTTTATATATATATATATATATATATATATATATATATATATATATATATATATATATATATATATATATGTATATATATGTATATACATATATCCAAATCTCATGATTAGTTGAGTGAACAAGCTATACTGGCTCCCAAAAACACTGATAGGTAAATGTATTAAAATTAAAATTTCAAGTCAAAATGAGGACATATAAATCAGTAGATACGGCAACTAATAAAGACTATATCGTGAAGTATCCACCAGAATACTCAAGCTCACTAAATGGGCTAGGATTGCCGCTTTACAATCAGTTACAAGTTGGATCTGTAGCTATAATGTTTTGACATTATAATCCAATCGCGACTTTGTAACGGCACACTCAAAGTCAATTGTATGGTATTTATTCCCATGTTGGAACACCATCTGCTCTGTTTGTTTACGCTTTTGATAAACAAAGAAAAACATATCGTGTACCATAAAGTACTACAATAAAAACGAATCTTAATCTAGTATAACTAAAATTAAAATATAATATGCCGGTCGTAGCGCAGTGTGACAGCGTCTGACTGTAAACGCGATCGGTGTGGGTTCGATCCCCACTCGGGGGAGTGATTATATTTAAATTATTCTCACTTCCTCGCTCTGGTAAAGACAAAGAGTGGCGTTGAGTGTTTTAACACTAGGTACTTTCTGTCTACCCTGCTATGCGGGATAAAAGCGTGAATCTAAAATAAAAAAAATATAATATAAGTAGGCGTAAGAAAGTTGATTTTATAATTTTCAATGTGATTTTTAAGTGACTATTAAAATATTACACACTTTCATTGTGTTTATTTGATTTTATTGTGAATATTTTTTTTAGTTTCACGCTTTATCCCTGGCGGGATAGTCAGAGAGCACGGAGCTCCAAACGCTACAACCCTGCATACCTCCTTCGCCTCTTCCACAGTCATTATCCTCTTCGTACATGCCCTTCGGAGGGTCCTCATGCTTTTTACCTTCCTTCAGTATCTTCGATACTGTATTTTCGAAGGTCAAATCGGTACCACTCACCTTTCCTTCATAAGCCTTTCTTACCATTCTTTCATCACTCATTCTCTTAACGATCCCAAACTACCTGAGCACGTTCTTCTTCATTCTTTCTATGAAATTCACGCTTACACCTGCCATTCTGCGTATCTCCTCACTGCATATAGGGTCAGCTAAAATTGTAAATATCAAATCAAATGTTTTCAATTTTTGATATAAAATAATTTTATATTTATAAGAAAAAAAGAGCAGAAGGGCCACCAATATTAGAGTTGTAGGTTCGTTGCGGGCCTTGTAATGGATGTGATAGGAGATGAGGGAAAGATTGGGTGGGAAATTGGAAAGAGGATCGTTTTCTATCATGGTATTATGGCATGGTTGTTTACACCTGTAATGATTTATTCACCTAGATTAGGTAGGTAGAGAGGTTGCGAGGCAGTCGGTCGGACTAACCTCATATCACCAACTCACTGGGATACCCGCCTCTTACGGGTCGCTACTCAGCAGCGGCGGGGAATTTCATTCTACTCCTCTAAATACAGTTAATAGGACAACAATATATATATATATATATATATATATATATATATATATATATATATATATATATATATATATATATATATATATATATATATATATATATATATGAAAATTCTTACATTAATAAAAGGATATCGATCGCATTAGCAAATACAGTACAGAGCGTGATTGCAAACAATTTTCTCGAACTCAGTATCATTTAATATTGAGGTGACATTTTACTACGAACCAAACTGCAAAGTTCAAACACCAGGACATCAAATAAATAATGAAATATGCGGGTAACGACGATTATTTTTTAATTGTTTATTTATAATTTATATTATATAGACCATAATGGCGCAGTGGGAAAAGTCTGAGTGTAAGTGCAAGGGTTACAGGATCGATTCCCACTCGTTCCTCTCTTCCTCGTTGACTTCCGCTGGGAGACATTTCAATTGATTTAAGATTTTTTTTGAGTTCTACTTTATACTATTGACCATAAAAACGCTTGGTTGATGATCGATTTACACTCCAAAGAATGATTATATTTTATTTTCTCTGTTGTACACACACGTAATGTCTTGATTTCGGATATAAACACTCCACGCAGTGTCTTGGACATTATCTTGTCCTTGTCTATCCAGCTATGAGGGGTAATGGGTGAAGGTGATACACAATATCTCGAATTCACGCCCAAAGCAGGGAACTTAATGTATAATGAGTGTTTAACATTAAGGAAAAACAATTATAATGTAGCGATTAGCTAGTGCAAGGTGTAACTGATCGCATACGTATCACTTTGATATGAAGTAAACTTACGGTCTGTATCGGAAAAATTTAAAGAGCAATACCTGAAATGATAATGCCACCTTGCAAGACTTATCTTGAGTATTTTAGAAATTTTATTAGCAGGAAATACCTTGAAATCTGCCCCAAGTATGAGACCATGTAGACGCCCCAATGCCTGGACGATCGAGAAGCAGGATAAGCCAATGGAAACCACATACCCTGCGAACAAATACTAGAAATCCTAAGACGTAAATTGATTTTAGATTAATTTATTCATACAATCTAAATTCATAGCAAAAAGAACAAGGAAAATTTACATTTAATTTTAGAGGCCTGACTGTAAACGCGACTGGTGTGGGTTCGATCCCCACTTGGGGGATTTATATTAAAAATTATCCTCGCTCTAGTAAGATTTGGAGAAAACCTAATAGTCTACCTAAGTATTGACAACAGTGTATTAAAAATTAATATACTCAAATATAGAAAAGACATTACACGAAATGGTGTACTGTCTGTTTATATGTAAACAAAATATCAGAGTATACAGGGAGAAACTAGTATCAAGACTCTTTGTTCGAATTTCAGACATTACGAGTTAGATATTGGAACTCAACGCTGCATTTTGTCTTACAAAAGCTTGGAAATAGTTAGCTTTTAATATTATATTTTTTTTAGCTCCACGCTTTTATTCTGCACCTAGAATCAAGACACTCCATGCTCCGCTTTCCAGGGAGTTCCATTTTAATTTTAAATATGATAAAAAAATTGATTGATATAAGAGTTGGTAATAAAATCGTGTGAAATACTACACTTAACTCCTTATTACATGAGCTTTCTGCCAGTAAAAGTCCCGACGTTATTGGTCCAGCAATTCCAAAGATTAGGCAGAACAAGCAGACACACAAAAAAATGCTTTAGAATATTTATGCAATTTTAATATTTTTAAAATGTTGTTCCACACTTAGGAATTACGCCTCTTGGACGATTTTCAACAGGCGCGGGTTCAAATCCCGCTGCTTTCAAAAAATATTAAAAGTTATTTATATTTATGGTATATACATACATGTGCATTGAACAAAATGGAGTTATATTTACTATTTTTAAAGTGTTATTCCACACTAAGGATTAAACATTATTGAAAAAACGTATAAAAAATTGAACTTGAAATTTGAAGGCACGGGTTCGAATCCCGTTGCGTTCATATTTTTATACATATTTAAAAAATATTTTTTAAAATGGAGTTATTTTGATATTACAAACAGACACTCCAATGTTATTTATTTTTATAGATAAATAACAGTAGTTATTACTGTATACGTTTTTTTAGCCTTTTCCCCAAAATCCGGGAAAAAAATAATAAATTAAAACGTCACACTTGTCCATCTCTAAAATTCTGCCCTAATAATTACATTGAGAATTTCAAATTTTAACTGGCATTAAATGACGTAATATGGACTACTCAACACGAATTAAACGCTAATTGACGTCTCTGTTTACATCTTAATATGGTTTAGCAAGAGTTGCCGAAATTCCAAGTATTTTCACGAAGTCACATAGACGTATGACTGCACGGTTATATCTTCGGGGCAAGGAACAATTGATTACACCCTTTTTATACTCAACGATATTTATGTAACATTGTGTTTTTTTAATTTATTTATTTATAAGAAAATATGAGTTTACTTGGACATTATCTAACTGTAAACGTTTGAACTCTCAAGTCAGGGTAATGATCAAATTACGTGTTAAGACAAAGTGCCTATATTTGTGGCGGTAACGTGGAATGTCTATATTTCAGACAGAGTAGAGATGGAGTATTTTGTCTGCAGAAATCTCTATAACTACCCCACTATACGGATAAATGCGTAGAAATAGCTAGAAATATATTAAATTTATAAAATGTTCTACACATACTTTTTTTATACGACTGTATGTCACTATTGACGTATACGTTGCCAAGGCAACGCTTAATTTACTCGTCAATTAGATTACGTAAATATACAAACCTTAAATCTTTATATAATTCTTTAGTTTCCTGTTACTAGGAAAAAAACATTCTTTTTGTAAGTATATTTTTTATATTCACGCTTTAACCCCGCATAGCAGGGTCATCCTGTTTGGATGTACATAGAGTCAAGACACTCCGTACTCCGCTTTCCACTGAATTCGAGACATTGCGTGATGAGTGGCGGAACTCAAGGCTGCACTCTATCTTACTACTTCTTACTATACCAGACCGGGGAAATGAAAATAATTTAAATATAATCACTCCCCCAGTGGGAATCGAACGCACAACCCATCGGGTGTACAGTCAGACGCTGACCCACTGCGCCACGACCGTGCTCATATATTAAAACAATTTCGTCCTTCAATATTTTACTGAAGCAAATCTTTAACTTTAAATCGTATATTTATAAAATATTAAGAAAGAATATTCCAAAATAAGTACTGAAACGAGAAAATATGGGATGACTTAGTGGACGACAACTAGTTAGTACATTTATAAAACATGTGGTTATTATAGATGGGTGTCATTTGAAACTTTTATAACAGATTCGATTTCCGTTACATCATTACTATTATAAGCATTACATATATATATATATATGGAGTGGCGATCGAACCCACAACCGATCGCGTTTACAGTAAGATCCACGACCGGAATCAAAAAATAAATTGCACACACACACACACACACACACACACACACACATATATATATATATATATATATATATATATATATATATAACTCATATGATCGCATACAGGCAGTATGAGACAAATTGCTTTTCTTGATAATAACGTCATAATGACGCTGTTAATTAAAAAAAATATATTTTTTTTAGCATCCCGCTTTTATCCCGCTTAGCAGGGTAGACAGTAAGTATCTAGTGTCAAGGCAATCCGTACTTCGCTTTTCACCGAATTCGAGACATTGCGTTCTGAGAGGCGGAACTCAACGCCGCACTTAGTTTTAACACATCGAGGAAATGCAAACAATTTAAAAATATTAATACCTAATGAATAATAATTAAAAAAAAAACGATCGGAACAGTATCGTATTAACAAAACGACTTTTACAATGGGGTGGTGCAGTGACGTCACGGCTAGCGCGCGCAAGAGGGCACACGATCACTCCTCTAGCAACAGCGCTCGGGGCGACAACCTCGGCAGGATCGCTCTGAAGTTAGTGAAAATCACGTGAGTATTTTAATTCTATTATAAATTAAAAAATCTAGTTTTTAATGCTAAATACAAAAATATCAAGTTAAACCAATCTGAGATAATTAAAAAAAAATTAAAAATTGGATTTATTAACAGATATTTGTTAAATAAAAATTAAATTTCGTTTATATATATATATATATATATATATATATACAGAGTGAAAGTGTATATAAATTTGCGTAATCTCGATGTGTTATTGCCTCGTCGCCTTATCAAGTGATTATTAATCATATTTCCATCTTTACAATGGAATTTTACTTCAGAAATTTTAAATTTGCAAGCGATTTTTATATTTTTCCAATTATTGCGTTCAAAAAAAATATATTTAATATAATAATGCATTGTGATTGTGATTTTATTATTATTGTATAAAAATATAATATATATAAATATATTTTTTCGATATATTTATATAATATATGGAATGTATTTACGATTAGAGGTCATAAAGTCGTCGTGAGATAAGAATTTACGCAATATAACAAAATAATAACAAAAACAGAGACACTGCTTGTTGTTATTGTTACTTGCGATTAATTCATTATCACGGGTTCATATCTCATTTGGGGGAATGCCTTTCCGAAGGCTCGGGTATCCGCAAATAGTGTGTTTAAATATGGAAAGTAAATATTTAAGAATTAAATTTATAATTTACTTTATTTTTAATTATTTTCATTCTTTTGATAACAAATTTGCATTTAAACAAGATCTCTCCATTGTAAGACAATGTCCGGTGTTAAGTTACGACATTCAACAATTCGAATTCAAACCAAAATCGGTTACTAGTCACTTTCTTAGTGAAACAAGTGACTCTTGGTTTATGCAGAGACGTATGACAACTATATATACATTGAATTATAAAATAATATGAAAACCACACTAGAGTATATCGTGTGCAAGTGACGGAAGACAATGTGCGGCGTTTAGATCCGACAATAAAAGAAAAATAATTGGATTTTAAGTGAAGAATTGCTTACATGTCGCTTTTTTAGTGAGATAAACGGCGGAGTTGGGTTGCGCTACAGTGTTTTAGCTTCACACTTTTATTTCTCATAGTAGAGTAGACAGGAAGTCTAGTGTTAAGACACTCCGTATTTTCTATAGTGTTTTAATTTGTGTAAAAAGTAAAATCAAAGTGTTTCAACTCTCTGCTTCTCTGTCTTGGTTTATGCGTGGAGACGGAACACAAAATATCCGTTTAATTATAAAATGGTATCGACACCGCGCCATATCATGTCGCGAGGTTTGCAAGTGGCGGAACTGGTTCGTTAAGTATGTATACAATATAGACTTATCTATAAATTATTTATGGAAGAGCTCTTCATGTTTAATATATAAAAAATAAGCTATAAAACCATTTTGAAATTCATTTAGTTTAAATATTTAGAAATATTTTTGAAAAAACCCTCTTTGGACGGTATCCAAGAGGCGCGGGTTTGAATCCCGCTGCGTTCAAATTTTTATACGTGTTTTCAAAAATGATTTCTAATCCTAAGTGTGGAATAACACTTTAAAAATAGTAAATTTTTAGAAATATTTTTTTCTAGTTTCACGCTTTTATAACGCATAGCAGTATAGACAGAAGGTACCTAGTGTCAAGACACTCCGTACTGATCTTACCACCAAATTAGAGACATTACGTGTTGAGTGGTGCAACTCAACGCCGCACATCGTCTTACCAGAGTGAGGAAGTGAAGATAATCTAAACATATATAAATACTATAATCCGCACTGGTGACCACTTATCATCAGGTGGCTCTTCTGCTCGTTTATCTCCTTTTTTATAAAAAAAAATCCAGATGTTACGTAACACAACGCCGCGTTTTACATTTACCCACCCACAATTATGGTCAAACACAGCTCGTTAGTTACCCGAGATCGCAGTTTCAAATTCAACAATTTTAGACTTGAAATAATTGTCCCAATTATCACAATGTTGACGGTAATTGAAACAAATTCGCTTTGTTCATAATTATGAAAAGTTAATTATTATTTTCTTTCTGATTTCATACTAAATAGCCAATGGCGTTAAAGAAAAGAATAAAGTACGGAGTGTCTTGACACTAGGTACTTTCTGTCTGCGGTATAAAAGCGTGAAACTAGAAAATAATAATTCTAAATATTTAAACTAAATTAATTTCTAATATATTTATTTATTAATATATTTTGAAATAATTTTTAATCCCGCGTCTCGATAACTTGGTTCATTTTAGGCTTTTTGGAGTATAAACACAGAATGCATGTATATCTTATAATAATAAAATAAATATCTGAGGCCGGTCGTGGCGCAGTGTGACAGCGTCTGACTGTAAACGCGATCGATTGTGGGCTCGATTCTCACTCAGGGGAATATGCTTAAAGTATTTTCATTTCCTCGCTCAGTAAGACAAAGCGCGGCGTTGAGTTCCGTCATGCCACACGCAATGTCTACAATTCGGCGGAAAGCAAAGAACTGAGTGTCTATCTATCACGTATAATCAACAAGTGTTACTTTCTAATATAATTGTTTGTCTTGTTATTGACTTTTTCTTCTAACGGTTTATTTTCAATAAAACATTTACAAAAAGTCAGTTATAAAAAAATATATAATTATGACTCAACTAGGAATCGAATTCATTACATTACATTCATCACGCATAACAGGGTAGTCAGAGACATTCCGTTGACCGCTTTCCGGCAAAAATCGAGACATTGCGAGTTGAGTAACGCCGCGCTATGTTCTAACCAGAGCGAAAAATAGAATTACATTTTAAATTTCATTAATACGGTGGACATCGAACCGACAACCAATCGTGTTAACAAACTACTGTTACTGCGCCACGAAGGCTTTTATATATATATATATAAATATATATTATATACCTTTAAAAGGAGCACAGCGAAATGTTCCCTCCGAATGATATGATACTTTTAGATACGAACAGCGCTCGTTACAATGAAACCTGTCGTGGGGTGGATATACCTGTTTATGATATTTACGCAACGCTCGGTCATTTTAATCGTAATTTAATTCGACACCAGCGTGGCTCAAAGGAACTGTTTCCGGTTGTGAAAACAATGGTTCTAGGTTCGATACTAAATTTATATCGCTTTCGCACTTTCGGTATAAGAGAACGCGGCGTTAAAATCCGCATGTAAATAGAATGTTTTGTTATAAGGTTATCCGTATTCTTTTCATATATATTTTCATATTATTTGTTTAATTATCTATATTTTTTTTTCTTTTAAATAGCATGGTGTAATGGAAATAATTATTATAATAATTTTTCCAAGTAAGAATTAAACGCAAATCTATCGAATTTACAGTCAGATGCTGTTCCACTGAACCACGGTGGTCAAAAGGCGTAAATAATAATGCACAAAGTTTATTTTGTTTTTTCATGTTGTTTCTTTAATTTATTGGTTTATTCAAGTATTAAGTATTCAAGTCGTGATATTTAATTTTGCCGCCACTCAACACGTAATGTTTCGTGTTCAGTGTGAGCAGAGTGTCTTGACACTAGGTTCTCTCTGACTACTTTGCTGGGTGGGATAAAGCTGGAAAATGCATTTATAGAGACTATAGAGAGGGAGCTCCTCTAGTTTAATGCGAGTCTGGTACAACTATAATTGTCTTGAGACTAGGTTTTTGTTAACCACCCTGATATGTTCAGAAAAATGCGAGATGCTACTTATAATATCCACGCCTGAGATAATCCTTTGTGTTTTAGAAGTACTGTCTAGAATGACCCGTAAAATACGCGTTACCTTAACATATATATATATATATATATATATATATATATATATATATATATATATATATATATATATATATATATCTGACTGTAAACGTGATTGGTTGTGGGTGTAAATCCCACTCGGGGTAGTGATTGTATTAAAAATATTACCATTTCCCTGCTCTGGTAAGACAAAGCGCGACGTTTAATTTAGCCACTCAACCCATAATATCTCTAATTCGGCGTTAAGCGTCGTTAAGTTAAGTACGCAATGTCGTGATACTAGACACTTCCTATCCACCGTATATCAGATGCGGGATAAAGGCGTGAAGTTAAAAAACATATATTTATTTTATATATATTTACAAACCACGGCCAACTCTAAGTTCTAGATGAAATTCCCATCTTACCTTACAATTACCTTTAACTTACCCTGCTCTTACGTTTACCTTACCTACCTCTAGTATTTATAAGAATAAAGCAATAAACTTAACTAGATATATTTAGACACTTATATTTACTTCAGAGTATTGTATATACCTTAAATCCCAAAGCAATCAACCGATTGCCTTCACTGTACGCATTACTAAAAGACCGTGTCATATGGAAAACTGATAAATTAATTGGACTTTAATTGAGATTAAATAATTTTACGAGCGGTTTGTTTGCAGCGTACTTTGATATGTTTAAATTATTTTGTGATGATTTATTTCTATAATTATTTATCCTTTCTCCGCTTTCCAAACGTAATACATTGCGTGTAGAGTGGCGGAACTGAACGCCGCGTTTTATCTTATCAAGGCGCAGATGAAATACAGTTTATCTTTTCTTTTATATTAGTATTTGCTGTCAAATATTGATATTTTTTAAAAAATTCATATACTATTTTAAATCAAAAACAAAATTTGTTTAAGTTTGGTGAAAATTTCCTCTTCATCTATTAAAGAACTTAACGCCGCGCCACTTACAACCAGAACAGGTTACGGGATCGTTTGCAAATAAAAAAATTCCTCAATTGAAATTTGAACCGGAAGTACCGGTTCTTTTTACCAAAGCGATCACTTCTATTTAAATTAAACAGAACTTAACGCCACGCCACTTGCAACCAGAACAGGTTACGGGATCGTTTACCAATAAAAACTTCCCCCAAATGAAATTTGTACCGGAAGTACCGGTTGTTTTTACCAAAGCGATCACTGTAACATGTGAAACTGTGTACATGTGAAACTAATTAATTTTCCAATTAATTGGATTATGCTTAATGCAATACAATTAGGTATTAAATGTACGAATTGAAATATAGTTTATTTGATCACTTAAATTAAACATGTAGTAAATCATTTAGCATAGACACAGCAAAAGAACAATTGATTATCTGCAATGGATATACCTAGTGTCTAGACATTTCATGGATTGCTTTCAGTAGGAATTATAGACATCGCATGTTGAATGACGCAACTCAACACCGCGCTTTATCTTATTAGAACAGTGATGTGAAATAAATATAAATTCTAAATTATAATCATTGCCCCGAATGGAAATCGAACACACCAACGTCGTTAACGACCAGTCGTCATCCAACAAGATACGATACCTTTATATGTTTAAACATGTTTATATATATATATATATATATATATATATATATATTTGAATTGTTTGTTTATTTATTACCAAAATAACAAAAGCCTATTGAACGCAAAAGCTTTTACCTCTCCCTAATTGACGTTAAAAACATGATGCTTTTAATATCAATTAGCTTGGAAATTTTAAAGCCCTTTTATGGTCAAGATATATATAATATATATGCAAAATTTTATAAACTCTACATATATGTTTATATTGACCGTGTTCGGAGAGTACTTCAATTTGATTCATTTTAAGTAGATACATTATGATAATAACGTGTTATCTTTTTTTTTAATTCACGCTTTATAAATTTACAAGTTGTCAATACACTATGTATTTCGTGTCTTATCAGAGCGAGGAAGTGGAAATAATATAAATATAATCACTCCCCCGAGTTGGATTCGAACCAACAACCGAACGCGTTTGCAGTCTGCCGCTGTCTCACTCACTACGCCACGACCGGTTTCTGTACCTTTTTATAACACAATAAAATAGTATAATAAATTTATTTTTTCTGAACCTGTAAGCGCAATTGGTTCTGGGTTCAATTTTCACTTTAGAGAATACTTTTGCTCGCAATTATCAAAACGGAGTGTCTCGACACTTGTATCTCTCTGACTGCCCTGCGAAGCGGAATAAAGCGTTGAGCTTTATAAATATATGAAATTAAAAAAAACAAATATTTCGATTTCAATTGAAATAATAGTGCGAGTAAGTCTAATTATGTATAGGATTCTTAGGGAAAATGTGTAGGGGAAATGTGTATAGAGAATAAATGGTTTTTTAAATGTAATTTAATTAAAAAAAAGGAAACGAAGGCCCCCTAAAACCGTGTTGCGCTACTAAAATAAATAAAGAAAAACTATATATATGTATATATATATAAATATATATCTATATATATATATATATATATATATATATATATATATATATATATATACATATATATATATATATACAGCAAATCATAAAACCTGGTATTTTTCCAAAACGATTGATGTTGATATTAAATTTGTACACGAAACTTGGAAAAAATATCAAACAGAAGTAACTTGACAGTAACGACGCAAGTTATAACAACGGTAACAAAAATATAGTAAAACAGTAACAAGTTTAACCGCTATCTGAAGGTACGTGGATTCAAATTCATTATTTCAATAAACCGTTTTTAATATTTCAAAAGTGTTATTCAAATGCTAGTATAAAATTTAAACGTAGAAGGATCCGAACGCGTGGTTATTCCGAGGACTTATGGTTAGTCCGAGGACTTTGACTACTAATCCATACGTTCTGTATCTACACTAACTGCTTGTTTTAACAAATCTTCTTCTATAAACGCGATCGTTTGTGGGTTCGATGTCCGTTCGGGGGAATGATTATATTTAAAATTATTTCCTCGCTCTGGTACGACAAAATGTGGCGTTGAGTTCCGTCTCGATTTCGGCAGGAGAAGGAGTACGGAGTGTCTTGATACCCTACCCTGCCATGCGTAATTAGAACTGTAGCCGGACTAGATTTCTTGAAGGGATTTCTTTAGCCTCTCAAAGACACTTATATAAGGATCGGCTTTTGAAAGAGTGCCCTGGGTCTTCTAGGCGCTTTTGCTTTAGTATTCTTTTCTTATAATGTATCGAATATTATCGACTCGTTACCTTGAAAATGTCACAAAAAATATATTTTATTTAAATAAAAATATATATAAACAAATAATATTTCGAATTTTGATTGCGGAATTGAACCCGCGACTATCATAAAGCAAATAAATACAGTGTATAGTAATACAGCATATTCTTCAATGAATGCATATTGGATATTGTTCTGCAATTGGTATCGGCTTCTTACAATACGTCCCGTTGAGGGCGACCTTCTAAGAAATACTCTTTTAGAATTATAAGTTTAATACACTATATATATAAATATATATATATATATATATATATATATATATATATATATATATATATATATATATATATATATATATATATATATATATATATATATGAGTGACTTATCCACAAATAATTAGATTAATTCTATCTAAAAATATTATTATCAACCCCTCATTCATTCCCTCGAGTAGGAACCGAATCCACAACCAATTGCGTATATAGTCAGACGCTGTCCCATTGCGCCACAACCGGCCTCGCTATTACTTTGATGTATTTATAAATCATTATTAAAAAATCAGTACATTTTCAGCATTTTTTTTCTTCATATAAATATTAACTACGTCAAATTTCATACCCCTATACCTCCTAAACTTATCCCAGTACCATAAGTATTTACACTATAATTAATTTTTTTTTTTAATTTTTATAACCAGTCGTTTTTATTTATTTATAATTTATATAACGTCATTATGGCACAATAATATTCGATTCTCATTCGAATGAAAATATTATTGTTAATAATTTTTCTCTTAGGTAAAGCCTAGACCAAACGTTATAAGGCCTAACAAACTATATCCCTAAAGTCTAATTAATCGATTCACTAATCGATTTTCGTAATCAAACAGTAAATGAATTTTCGGTCAATTAATTGTCAAAGCTCGGTATTGCTTCTGTGGCCAGAATATTCATATACGCAGCGTGCATTGGAATGTCATTTAATTATCAGTATATACATACATATATGCTATAGGTAAAGGATGTTTTGAGCTTTTCCCAGTATATAGGTATAACTCAATTTTTTTTTAGTATTAAATGACGGATTTTAACGCCGCACCTTGTATTAATACAAGTATTATGGAGTTCAACTATAAATAATTTAAATATTCGATCACATTAAATTAGAGAGATATTATTGTTGATCAACTTCGTTCTTTATGTTTCGTTCAATTTCTGGTACATTGAATATTTAGTGGCGGAACCCAACGCCGCGTTACATTTAACCGGAATGGGGTTATAAATCAAGCACACAATCCCTGTGCTTACAGTCAGATGCCGTGCTATTGTGTCGAGACGCTCTTAATTTTTTTCATTTTAAATAATCCTTTTAGTGATGTACTTTAGTTTCGCAGAAATTGTACTAAACTGCCTTTTAGTGACGTTTTTTTACAAAAAAAGCAAAAACTTAGTGGTAAAATCTCTTTCGAAACTCCACTATAATGATAGAGTGAAAAAAAAATATTTTTTACCTTTTAATATATTAGACTTGGTAAATTTTGCGTTTGTTTGTTTGCGTTAAATGCGTTTGAAATGCACTTTGTTACAAAATGACATACACGTTTCTATGGCGACGGGTGATTTACTCGTCACCGGGTCTTATTACGTATACGAAGATAATTAAACCAATTATATAATTTGAAATAAATTAAGTAAATACGATTAGGAACATTATTAGCGGGTAGTGTCAAGACACTTCGTTAATTGATTTCCGCCTAAAATATAGACATTACGTGTTGTGTAGAGCTCAACGCCGCACTTTGTCTTACCTGAGCGGATAAATGAAACTAAATTTTACGTATAATCACTCTACTTTAGTTTTTTTATGTTTACATACAAATAAAAAAAAGATTTATTCCTAGAACAAGGAAGAAGTTGATTGTCGCCTCGCTATCCACTTACTTCATTGCATGACAATTGACGTTCATTTTTTTTTACTTAACATGGATAACTAAAATCTAGATTTTTAACAAATTTTTTTTTTCAAATACTAAAATAAATAATTTCTTTTATTTTCATTGTGCAGTCCAACCGTTATATATATATATATATATAGTATAAAATCCGTCTGTATTGCGTATGGAATAAAAAGTGCAATTTATTTCAATTGCATTTTTTTTTACTGAACAGTGAATAATTTTAAATATAATCACTCCTCAGAGGAATGTTTATATTTAAATAATTTCACTTTTACGTTATGGTAAGACAAAGCGCGGTGTTGTGTTCCGTCCAACACGCGATATTTTGAAAGTAAAAAACAGAGTATCTCGACACTAGTTTCTCTATGACCACTCTGCTAAGCGCGAAGTTGCTATAAACAGCCAGACTTACCAACCACGCTGGATCTTTAAGAAATTAGAATGAATAGAAAAAAATTGACAAAATCTCAAATATGTCACATAAAGAGAGGTGAAGACTAAAATAAATAAACGACCATCGTAAAATATAAGGCCACGTTCACATGCAAGGCCGTCGCACTAGAATAGAATGGTATTGTTGTAATGCGTAAATCTCTTCTTGGATACATTACGCTTTTATCTTAAAAAAAACCATAAACCTAATTAAAAAAAAATTAAAATATTTTTATGTTTTTTTTTATCTTCACGCTTTTATCCCGCATAGTAGGGTAGACGGAAAGTACTTAGTGTTAAAACACTCCGTGTTCCTCTTTCCGCCGAATTCTAGATATTTTGTATTCTCTTTAATAATTACTAGCAATTTTTTTCGAAAGTAACTATACATGTCAATGTTAAAAATAAAATTTTGTCGTCATGGTGGCGCAGTGGGACCTTGTCTGACTGTAAACGCGATTAGTTGTGGGTTCAAACCCCCGTTTTGAGAATATTTATATTTAAATAATATTAATTTCTCCGGTCTTTCAAGGAAAACGTAGTGTTATATTTAATACGTTAGGCCCTTTCCAACTAAAAAATGTAAACTTTAATATATATATATATATATATATATATATATATATATATATATATATATTTAAAGGGTAGACAGGAAGCACCTAGTTTCAAGACATTCAGTCTCCGCTTTTCAACGAATTCGAAACATTGCTTATAGAATGGGGAACTAACCGCCGCATTTTCTCTTAACAGAGCTAGGAAACGGAAATAAACGAAATATAACCATTTCCCCGAATGGGAATCGAACCCACAATCAATTGTTTATAGTCAGGCCAGATACGTCCTCTAATAATTTATCAAAAATACAAAATCAAGCTAAGCTGTAAGCTTTAAAAAATATACCAGTTCAAAATCAAGGCCATGACTATCGTTCGAACGGTAACAGCGTTATACAAATAACGTTTAGGCTACGAAAACTATTTCTTAGCCAAATTTCAGAATCTCGGCCAGAAGCTTGACCTAAAAGTTGTCAGATCAGTCAGTATCAGTCACTTCCTCTTTTAATTTCTATTAAAAATGTATATCATTTTAAATGAAACTATTTTAACCGGATTAATTGCGTATATTTTGGTATTCGAAAATACATTTTTGGAAATCTGACGTTTCGAACACTTTACAGTAGTCCGTGGTTACAGGTCTACCTGTGACCTACTGTAAAATGTATTTTCAAATACCAAAATATACGCGATTAATCCGGTTAAAATAGTTTGATTAAAAATGTACAAAAATCGCGAAATTCAAAGATCTTATTAAATGTATATCAGATGCCCGTCATGGCGCAGTGGGACAGCGTTTAACAGAAAACGCGATAAGTCGTGAGTTTGATTTCTCGGGGGAATAATTAGACATTATTTATTGTACTCGCTCTGGTAAGGGAAAGCGCGGCGTTGAGTTCCGCCACTCTACACACAATATCTCGGAATTTGGCGGAAAGCGAAGTAGGGAGTGTCATGACACTAGGTACTTCCTGTGTACCCTAAAAAAGAAATGTATACTAAATATTATGATTCTATTATATGCAAGCTGTTATTTCTTGGTTTTTTGGTTCCCAGACAATTTTCCGTTACTCTATGAATTTCTGGAAATGATTTTTGAATTCTCTCCTACATTCCTTAAAGAACTTAAATACCACATTTTCGTTTTCTACGTACATTTCTTCTCTGTATTTATTTCTACGTATATTTCTTTCCTTCTTTTTTCTATTTTTTACTTTCGTTTTGTTTGTGCATTGTTTTTCAAACAGAGCATGTTTATTTACTGATAACATTTTTGAGACTGTAAAGCAAAAATATAATAATAACATAAATCATTATATAGAGAATATATACTATATGGAGAAATTCTGAAAATTAACTCTATTTTCAACTTTGCAACTCCCAAAACAACATCAAACTTGGTCTAGTCTTTTTATATTTATATAGAAGTTATATTTTAATTGGTTAAGTTTCTATTGAGTTCTCTTGGAACAAAACTTGCTATTAATAAAAGACGTATTCATTTCCAGATAATAACAAAGTATACTTAAATTGACGCTGGAATTTTATATAGAGCTTGAGAATTCTTGAGGCCGGTCGTGACGCAGTGTGACAGCGTCTGACTGTAAACGCGATCGGTTGTGGGTTCGATCCGCACTCGGGGGAGTGATTATATTTAAATTATTTTCACTTCCTCGCTCTGGTAAAGACAAAGAGCGGCGTTGAGTTCCACCATTCAACACGCAATGTCTCGAATTCGGTGGAAAGCGAAGTAAATAGTGTCTTGACACTAGGTACTTTCTGTCTACCCTGCTATGCGGTATAAAAGCTAATTAAATTGAAATTAATGTAATATATAATCACTCCCCCGAGTGGGGATCGAAGTCATAACCGGTCGCGTTTGCAGTAAAATGAATTTATAAGAAATGTCTTATTTTAAGTATGTATTAAATAATTGGTGGCATGACTCTTTCTTTTTCCAAAATAGTCATCTTAATAGATATCTGTTTTATGAGGCATAAGGAACGTGGAATAGGATGAAACATAGTGTCAAGACACTCCATTCTCTATTTGCCACCCGAAATTGAGAACACGTACTCAGTGGCGGAACTTAGCGCCGAACAGCGTCTTAACAGAATTCTTTTTTCTGTACACTATCTACTGTACAGTATGGACTGACATTTAAAACTACAGGTATCGTATATCTTGGGTATGTTGGTAGAATTATTAAAAATAACCCAATATGCCTACATATTTATATTATAAATTTTAAAATTCTTCATAAAAAATATTATTTTAAAATTATAAACGAACAATAAAATTAAGATAATACAAAAATATAATTTCTTTAAAAAACTACATATTTTCTAAATAAAAAAAACATATACAAAAATATATAGAAAAAAGCTCATCATTAAAAGCTCAATATATAGTGAAAGCTTAAAATAAAATATATTAAAATTAAAATAACAAGCAAAGTAATGTTAACATATGTAGCTAACTCGTCCATTCCCTACGATAATTTAAATGAATGGGCTATAATAGAGGGGGAGGGGTCCTACGGGCTTACTGAGACGAATTCAGTTGTGCGAGTTCACTGTGAGTGGAAACACAGCATCCCTGCCGTGGAATTATATATTTTCACGTACGTTATTCTTATTTATATTATAAATTATTACAACATTTATGTTAAAAATTGTATTTTGTTCTAAATAACATGTTTAAATGAATACTTCATTTATGTTTAAATGAATACTTCATTTAGTACGGCACTGCGATATGAATGCGAATTTTTTTGTGTGAGTTTTAAAATAGCTTGAAGTCTTTACATAACTATGTACAGTACATATCTTAGTGAAATAAAACGGTTTCGTCAATTTTGCTTGAGCAATTTTTAATATGAAGTAAACGAGCTGATGCGATAAATATTGTTCGTGGTGTGGTTTTTTTTGTATGCACAAGGTATGTATGGGATTTTGTTTTTTTTCCATATTATTTAAATATATTATATAAATAATAGTAAAATTTATTTTATATTGATATTAAGATATTCGCTTTCATCATATCTTGCATTTATAAGATTGTAATATATATATATATATATATATATATATATATATATATATATATATATATATTTGTGATTATTACTTATATGCGCTCTGAGTTATTTTTTTTATATAAATTATAAATATACATGTTTAAAATACATATATTCTGTATATATAGAATATATGTATTTTAAATTTTAAAAAAAAATTTAGAAAATATTTTTGAAAAAAACGTATAAAAATATGAATAAAATATTAAGCATTTCGGCAACATAATCAAATCTCTTTAGTTAATTTCTTCTTTATAAATATTTAATAATAAAATAAAAATAAATTAATAATATCGAATATAGACGAATATATAGAATCTAAATATTATCGAATATCGACCAATTGCCTTTTATCTTATCATTTTTTGTCTGGGCTGCCAAAAAACTCCATTCGTCGCTTAAGTGGCGGAACTCAACGCCGCACTTTGTTTCACCAGAGCGGAGATGTGATAGCAAGTTAAATATAATCATTCGCAATCGCAACAATGAGTTTTAATGTCCTTTTGTATTAATTTTATAATATCAATGAAAGAATGAAATTGAAAAAAAAAAAATTCTTAAACATACAAAAACTAGATGATACATAGCAATATATGTTTTAGCTTTACGCTTTTATCCCGCATAGCAGAATTGTACTCCGCCGAATTCGAGACATTGCGTGTTGAGTGACGGAACTCAACGCCGCGCTTTGTCTTATCAGAGCGAGAAAGTTTTAATTCTCATATATATAATCACTTGTCCGAGCCAGTATCGAATCCACAACAGATCGTGTGTACAGTCGAACACTATCCCATAAACAAATATAACATAAAAATATATATAAATGATATAAAGATCTATTTTATTTCAAGTGCGCTCAAAGGAAGCCGTTACTGTGGGCGTTTAATTACACCAATTTGACTACAACGATGATGTTGAAATTACCTCCGAGTAACCAGTAATAAAAACTTAATTTAAAATTTGCGCTCTCTAAAACCCCTTAAGTTGGTCAACGGAGTGTCTTGACACTAGCTTCCCTCTGACTTCTCTGCTTCGCGGGATAAAACGTGAAGCTGTTTATATGTGTATGTATAGAGATTATAGTGAGGAGCTCCCTCTAGTTTTATGCCAGTCTGGTACAATTCTCTTATTTATTTGATACACTTATTTACTATATAAGCAGTGAACGGAGTATCATGACACTAGATTCTCTCTATCTACCGTAATACACGAGAAAACGTGAAGCTCTAAGAAATATGAAGCAGAGTGATCTTGACTTCCATTCGTTAATTAACTGTTTTATATATAGGTTTTATATACAAAACGGTTAATTACTTAATAAGAATATGTTAAATTCTTATAATATACTAAAAATGTAGTAAAAACAATAGAAGAACTTGAAAATGTCGATCTATGTGGAGATAAAGTGCGGCGTTGAGTTCCGCATCTCAACACGTAATGTCTCAAGTTTGGGCAACAAGAGATGTAGATCTTCAATATTCTTTTAAAATACAAAATTTTTACATTTATATATGTATATTAAATGAAATAAATAAATGTACTTATATTATTAACAAAAATATATATTTCAGTACAAATTAGAATATTAATACTCTTTATTATTAAGAACTATATATAGAATATATTTTAATTATATAAATTAAAAAATATCCGATTCCAAGAAAAAAGCTCGCTTAATTTGATTTTAATATTCGCAAAAGCCGATTTGTTAAAGCTTATTTAAAAAATTGGAAGACTTTTATGGAGTTCTCAAAGAGATATTAAACATATATATATATATATATATATATATATATATATATATATATATATATATATATATATATGTTTGTTTCTTTGTTTCTGTTTGAATTCTTACATCAACCGATGCGCCCCAGCCTTATGAGTGACATTTTTTTAGTTTCCCTATTTTATTACGCATAGCAGGGTAGACAGAAAGTACCTAGTACCAACAAACACACGCCGGACTTCTCTTTCTGCCGAATTCGGCACATTGCGTGTTGCGTGGTGTAACTCAACGTCGCATTTTGTCATACCAGAGCGAGGAAGTGAAGGTAGTTTAAATATAATTACTCCCCCGATTGAGAATCGAACGCTTAATTAGTGTCAAACTGAAAACCGCCTAATATAACTTCTATTTTAATAAACTATTTTTTTCTATGTTTTTCAATTTCTTTTCTGGTATTTTTAGTAACTAGCAAGAATTTGATGTATTATTATTGATTTTGTAAGATGAAAGATGTATGTATATATAAATATGTGTATATATATATATATATATATGTATATATATATGTATATATATATGTATATATATATATATATATATGTTTATATATATATATATATATATATATATATATATATATATATATATATATATATATATATATGTATATATATATATATATACAAGGTTTTTTTAAATTTCATTCTTTACAAATTCAGCTCAGTAGTTTTGTCATCAATACGGTACTGACAATACTGACACTATTATGCTAACTGACGTTTCGAAAGTGTTCGTGTTCAATGAATTGTCTGTCTATATCATTTTATTTTTTTTTATATTAGGTTGAAACCAGTCGTGGATTCGGTTGTGGGTTCGATCCCACTCGGGGAAATGATTATATTTAAAGATTATATTCACTTCCTCGTTCTGGTAAGACAATGTGCGGCGTTGAGTTCCACCACTCAACATGTAATATCTCAAATTTGATGAAAAGCGAACGGAGTGTCTTTAAAAAAAAGATATTTATTTTTTCAGTAATCGGAAGTAAGCATAATGGTTCCGTACTCAATTGACCACGAAGTGGATGACGAGCGGGGTGAAGAAGATAGAGGTGACCGTGAAGAGGCTGATGAGGGGAAAAGTGAGACTGTACGTCTGCAGCCTTTAGGCGAAACATCGTCTGCTATGACCACTAAGTATGATATACTAATGTTTTTTTTTAATATATAGTAGAGTTCTAATTATCTGAATCAATAAAAAAGGGTACTTCCTGAGACCAGTCGTAGAACAGCGTCTGACTGTAAACGCAATCAGTTGTGGATTCGATTCGAAATTGGAGGAATCATACCTACCTAAATTATTTTCAATTCCTAGCTCTTGTAATACGAAGCGCGGCGTTGAGTTCCGCACCACGTAATGTCTCAAATTCTTCATTCTGTGTTTACAATGCTATAAAGCGTAAAGCAGTCAAAAAAGCATACAAACACAAAAATAGTAATATTCAATTAACTTTCCCAACAAATACGATCTATAAATACCTCTATACGTTCGTAGCGGATATATGACCCCGAAAACGATCAATTCAGTCCTCATACCAACAATTGTGTCACCGAGCTTCCTGTTGTAAACCACTCTTAACACACAATTGAGGTTCGTAGACAAATATCTCCATACTTTGGATGTATTATTTAAAAGCTGCTCTAGACAAACTATTTTAACAAAGTAACTAATTTAAATATTATAGTTATAAATATATAAATAAAATATTAAAATTAAAGAGGCCGGTCGTGGCGCAGTGGGATAGCGTCTTACTGTAAACCCGATCGGTTGTAGGTACGATCCCTGCGTACGATTCTAAATTAAAATTATTTAAATAAAAACAATGTAATTTTTTGTTTGTTTAATATAATGTCAAAATAATAATCTTAACATCGGTTTCGTTTTAAATGTGTATTTCAAAGAATAACTCAACAGCTTCATGCTCCCTCTCTATCCCATATAGCAAGATAATCAGAGATAACCTAATGTCGAGACACTCCGCTCACCGCTTTCCGCTCAAATTCGAGACATTTCGCGTTCCATAGCGCTATTCAACGCCACGCTCTACCTCAGAGCCGAGCAATGGCAAATAAATTTAATACCAATTTCCACAAAATGGGAATCGAACTATCAACCAATTTTTAGTATTAATTACATAGAACAATTGAATAAATATTTATATTTCTTTTCACAGGGAGGTCTCTGAGGAAGAGGACGAATATGACCCGCACGATTTCCGACAGCTATCGAGGCCAACAAAGTATGTATTATTTAAATTTTATTAACACTTATATTGTTCACGTCAATCTCTAATCTCTGAAACTCTTGCAATGCTGTTTTGACACATCTCATGCTATATATAAGTATTTTATACATATATATATATATATATATATATATATATATATATAAGTATTAGAAAATGTGTACATGTGTCCGAATTTGTATATCAACCTTAGATCTTAGCTTCAGAATAAGATTTTTTTTAAAGTGTCTTTTTTTAGTAAAAAAGGTTTATCTTATATTTTTATGTTAAGTAAAACGTTGTGTTATTATTTAATATGATACAATATTTGTAAAGAAACTCCTTTTAACTCGAATAATTCTAATAGTTAATCGATTTTATGAAAATAATCGATTGTACACACTATTTTTTTTCTTAATATATTAAAATATTTTTATTTGAAAGAAGAAAAAAAAACAAAATATCTCTTCAATTGAGCATAGAAAAGGTGAAAGAAAAGCCTTAAAAAAACCTTTTACATATATTTGTTGTTTTATCGATATTTTCCATATCAATGCTATAAAAAAGTCATATATTTTCTATAAAATGCATCAGATATTCTTACCGAGGAAGCATGACGTTTAACACGCTATATGTTCTAAGTGGCAATTCTAATGTTTTTACCAAATAAATTTGACCTCTCTATACAATAAACAATCTATACAAATCGTAGTTCTTTATAAAGTGGTCGCATGGTATATAAATCAACACATCTCATTATAAACAAGTAATTATCATTCAAACGCATATCGAGGTTAAGTCCAGTTAAATCCACGTCATACTTTATTTAACCCAGATAATGTATAGAATAGAAGTGCTATAGGCCACGTCGAATAGCAATTACGTAATTAATTGTTTACAAATTGATATTTGTAAAAAAGAATAACAATAAATATATAATAGAAAGTGGAGAGATTATTTCATCTTAGGTTACTGTATTATTTTTTTTTAAATTAATCTTAAGATGTCCATTGATGCGTTAACAACCCGTTGCCTTAGCAACGTGTATGTCATTTAAAAGTGTGTGTCAAACACATGGTAGTGTGTGTTATATGTATTTTACGAATTTAATTTATTTTTATGGCATTTTTTTTTTGAAAAAATATTAGCATTCTGCTGTCCTTTTCTATATAAACTCTAATTATGCCAAATTTTTTGCCGTAATTTTCGTAAAAGTGGGTACAAAGATTTGCTTCACGTATATATATATATATATATATATATATATATATATATATAGCTAAGGTGGGGACTGAAGAGAAAAAAATTGACGTATTGAAAATTAATTAGGATAAAAACAAAAAAATCTATAAATTTATAAAACATTGCATTAAAAGTAACTATGTTAAATTTATAAACAAGTTCTACTTTCACTATCATATGTTTCACATACTTGCTAGTTGCTATGGCAACGTATCAATACTACAATTAGACTTTTATTAGGGACAGAGAGGTGTATGAAGTATACACACTTAAAAAAAGAAAAAGATAGAGATTTCTCTAATTATATTTTGGAGAGAATGGAGAGTACTCCATTCTTCTTTTTGTCTTTTGTGTCTTTTGCGTAAAGCAAGACAACGTGAGACGTGATGTGTTTTCCATTTTACCCTTGAAATAAATACACTGGTTGCTACTTTGCTCAACTTAACGCCGTGACCACTCACTGTCTTACTTTACCACAATGCCCATATTGACATGTAGGTATAATAAAATCAACAATAACACACACAACATATACCACTTCCACAACATGACCTGTGACAAAAAAAAAATATCTAATATAAACATCGTAGCAAGGTGACACATGGCCGTACAGGACACATTCCCACAAAACTGTACAATTATATTAAATTAAACTTTAAAGCTGTGTGTAAGCTCCTGCTGTATGAAAATTATATCTCGCCTGTCGTTTGCGGATCGCATTTGTACACACTTAAAGATAACCAGTTTTAACATCGTTTTATATCAAGCCGAATTCATATTTTATTTATTCTTTTGAAATGATTGGTGAATGGGAAATGTGACCTGCATTATATGGGACCAGGTGTCCGGTTGGCGTAAACAACGCGTTACCTTAGCAACGCTTTGTGTAAATATGTATATCGGACATTTACAAGGTAGTGTGTTACAATTGTGTTATTATTAGAATATATCTATTATGTATTATCTATATACATGAATACGTGGCGTATATATATATTCATCGTGGTGCAGTGGAACAGCGTCTGACTGTAAACGCGATTGGTTCTGGGTTCGATTTCCATTCGGAGCAATGATTGTATTTTAAATATATTTTCATTTCTCTGCTCTAGTAAGATAAAGCGCGGTGTCGAGTTTGCAAGTCAGCACGTAGTGTCTCAATTTCGTTTGGAAAGCAGTTGCCGGAAAGCCTTGACATTAGGTTGTCTCTGGTTTACCCTGTTATGCAAGGCAAAGCGTGAAACTGTAAAAAAATATATTTCTTTTTACAGCATTTTTTGTATATATATATATTATATAAATTTTATTTAATAAGTGAAACTCATTTAATTATATACGTTTATTAACTGAAATACATATAAGTCTATTTATTTACTCAAGATAATAGCCAGATAACATGTTTTAAAAATAAAAAATAAAAAGCTCAAACCGGATGTACAATTGATTAGATACAATCTAGTTTCAAGACACGCCGTTTTCCAGTTTCCGCTCAAATCTGAAACAATATGTGCTTAGGACGGCGGAACTAAACGCTGCGTTTTGTCTTACCATTGTAGATTTTTTAACTTCACTTTTTTATCCCGCATAGTAGGATAGACAGAAAGCACCTAGTGTCAAGACACTTCTTACTTCGCTTTCCACAGAATTCGAGATATTGTTGAGTGGTGGAATTCAAGGTCGCATTTTGTCTTACCAGAGCGAGGAAGTGAAAATAATTTAAATAACATAATTCCCTCGAGAGGGGATCGAACTCACAACCGATCGCGTTTACAGTCAGACGCTGGCACTCTGCGTTACGACCGGCCTCAAATATATCGTATACATATATATATATATATATATATATATATATATATATATATATATATATATATATATATATATATATACTTGTATAGGCAAATTTTTGCCAAAAAAAATATTGAGACTCTGCCAGACATAGTTGTCACTCGTCATTCAATCTGTTATGTAATGTAAGGTGGAAAAATTTAACAGCAAAATTCAGTAATTTCGAAGGAAACGACGTCATCGTTTAATTAATTATTGGCGAAGAAAGCAATAGATACGGGTTCGAATACATCATTTACAGAAACAAAACAGAAGCTTCACACTTTATCCTGCATAGTAGGGTAGTTAGACACGACTTGGTGTCAAGACACTCCGTTGCCTGTTCCACTCGAAATCGAGACATTGCGTGTTGAGTCGCGAACTCAACGCCGTGCTGTGTGCAGAGCAAAGACAAGGAAACCGTTCGTCGTGGAGGTAAAACGTCGCTCTGGTTTGTGTGGAGTTGAGTTCCGCCATTTAATATGCATCGTCTCTAATTCGTTGGAAAGCGAAGTACAGATTGTTTTGACACTAAATACTTCCTATCTACCTTACTATGCGGGATAAAAGCGTGAAGCTAAAAATATGTTTCTTTTTCTAGCGATTTGGAAACTCTGGTGCATTTGTTGAAATGCAGTTTGGGAACAGGTATACTGGCGATGCCACAAGCGTTCGCTCGCGCCGGCCTCGTCACCGGTATCATTGCCACTGTGCTTGTGGGCATACTTGTAACGCATTGCCTGCATGTCCTTGTAAGTATATAGATATATGTATATTATATACTCTATACTATCGATAGTCAAAGATAACTTAATGTCAAGACCCTGCACTATCCACACGGAATATGATCGAGTTGCAGGTCTCAACGCCGCGCCTTGTCTCACGGTATTTGAGAAACGAATACAATTCTATTAATAATTTCTCTGAATGGGAATGGAACCCACAACCAATCGCATTTACATACAGACGCTGTGCTGCGCCACGTTTATCGCGCTCCCTTCTAAGCAAGTGTCTTGGGAGTCAGTCGTAACTTGTTCCTATTTATTTTTAGATTTAAAAAAAAGTTGAAGGAGTAAAAAATATGGCGCATTTAAAATTTATTGGGGCAAGGACGATAAAAAAGTCAATATATATATATATATATATATATATATATATATATATATATAGAATATTGCATTAAAAATATCCATGTTAAATTAATAAATAAATATAAATTAATATAGTAACTTTAAACTTATAAAAATCTGATCATAATATGAATATTGAAGGCAAATTATTAAGACGAAAATGTTAATTTGTTTACAAAAACCCCGTAAGCGAGGACCGTGAAGAGTCATTATCCACCCTCAACCCTCTGTGTGTTAGGGGCTTTTAGTGTAGGGTGCGTATCTAACTGCTTCAGCCCACTGCGCATTTTTAAAACTTAATACAAAAGTTTTTTTATATAGATACTTGTAGTAACGAATATAATATATAGTAGATATATATATTCAAGAAATGAATAAAAGTAAAGAACGTACGGCTCAGCGGTTACAATGCTTGGATTGTTTTGGAATAGGTGTGAGTTCAAATTCCGTTATGTTCAATTTTTTTTATTTTTAAAGATATCTTATTTTAAAGCTTGTAAAAACGGATTAAAAACAGTAAAACAGTAGATTTTGTTTGTGGTGTGTTTCTAATAGTGTCTTTAAATGAGTGTCTATAATTATTAAATTAATAAAATAAAGAAATAATTTAGGGAAGTACTTTTAAATAAATATATCTTAATTATTTTTCATGATAATTCCTTCAATTTACGGGTGAGAATGTAACAGACAAACTTTCATTTATCGGCTCTGATAGGATAAAACGCGGCGCTCAGTTACGCCACTCCACAAATGTCTCTATTTTGCAAAGTGAGGAACAGTATGTATTAACAATAGGTTCTCTCACTATTCTACTTTGCGGGAAAATTAAAAAAAACCCTTTATTTATATATTTATATATATCCATATATATTTTTTTAATCATATAATTTATATGACTAGGTACGTTCACAATATGCCG
Organism: Dryadula phaetusa; assembly: GCA_032432895.1. Taxonomy (NCBI): domain Eukaryota; kingdom Metazoa; phylum Arthropoda; class Insecta; order Lepidoptera; family Nymphalidae; genus Dryadula; species Dryadula phaetusa. Next base: position 1,083,317 of record JAOYRS010000001.1, read on the forward strand.
CGTGTAAGCGTTTGAAGGTGCCACTACTGTCCTACCCGGACTCCGTTGCTGCGGCGTTAGGTTGCGGGCCGCACTTCCTGCGCCGTTTCACCCGACCAGCCGCGCTCGCTGTGGACATCTTCCTCGTGGTGTATCAACTTGGAATTTGCTGCGTTTATATCGTCTTCATTGCCGACAATATAAAGAAGGTAATATTCTACTATTTTTTTAAGTGTTATTCTAACACTTAGTATAAGAAAATCTTTTCAAAGAAAACGTAGATGTAAAAATTTAAACAAAAATTTTTTAAAGGGAGAGAACGGTTTTCAAGTGGCGCGGGTTCGAATCCCGTTGCGTTCAAATTTTTATACGTTTTTTAAAAATTAAAAATATATATATATTGTTTTTTTTTGGAAACATTTTTTACACATATCCTTTTCGAACTCACAGAGAATTGTAGAGTCTAACTAGTGGGTACAATTCCCACTTGGGAAATAGGTTATGTTTACATATTTTAAATTTAAACATTCTCGCTTTGGTAAAGCGAAGTGCGGCGTTAAGTACCGTCACTAAACATACAATTTCCCGATTTCGCTCATCCTGACAGTTGGTTATCTCTGATAAGTTGCTCCAAAGTCTAAGCCTGCCTTGTTCGTTACTTGAAATTAGAATGATTTTCTATACTGATTTCTTATTAAGGTATGTTTCTACGGAAAAATATATCAAATGTTTATTAGTGATAACTAAGAAAAGGTCTAGTTAATTTTTTGAACGTCAAATAATTTATGACCAGATCAGTGAAGTTAATGCCTCAGACCTGAGGCCAAAAACTCAACGGGACTTTCCCTTTTTCTATTTTTTTTAGCTTCACGCTTTTTATCCCGCATAGCAGGGTAGAAAAGTGCCTAGTATCAAGACAATCCGTACTTCGCTTTCCACTGAATTCGAGACATTACGTGGTGGAACGTAACGCCGCACTTTGTCTTACCAGAGCGAGGAAGTGAAAATAATTTTAAATATAATCACTCCCACGACTGGGGATCGAACTCACAACCGGTCGCGTTTACAGTCAGACGCTGTCACACTGCGCCACGACTAGGCCCCAGCTTTCCTTCTAGGCTTGGCCTCTTTTTTGCTAAAATGCCTAAAAATTTTAATTTAATAACATTTATTAGGGACAATAATGCCTTTGAAACAGACTGGAGCGAGCCTTACATTCCCAAGGCGTGTTATCATTTATGAAATAGTAAACGTAAGGAATTCGTAATATCAATTTGAAGCAATGAAGGAACGTGCTTATTTATTATTGTTATTGATTAATACCCTTATGGCGTGAAGTAGTGTGAACATGTTTATGGGTTCAAGGGACAATTGTGGGGAAATTTACTTGAGTATTTGTGTATATATATATAGCAATCGGTTATGGGTTCGGTCCCCACTCGGAGTAGTGATTATATTTAAATTATTTTCACTTCTTCGCTCTGGTAGGACAAAGTGCGGCGTTGAGTTCCACCACTCAACACGCAATGTCTCGAATTCTGTGGAAAGCGAAGTACGGAGTGTCTTGACACTAGGTGCTTTCTGTCTACCCTGATACGCGGGATTTTTATCGTTCGTGCGTTTTTTAGTCTCACTCACTTTGACCAGAGCGAGGTAGTGAAATTATTTAAATATAATCACTCCCCCAAGTGGGAAATCCCACAACCGTTCGCTTTTCCAGTCAGTCCCACTGCGATAAAAATGCGATATAGATAGACTGGTGTATAGATACACATATATATTTTTTTAAAATTCTAAGTATATAAGGTCAGCGTCTGACTGTAAACACGGTCGGTTCTGAGTTCAAATCCCACTCGGAGGATTGATTATATTTATATTATTTTTATTTCCTCGCTCTGGTAAGGCAATGCGCGGCGTTGAGTTTCGCTACTCATCACGCAATGTCTCGAATTCGGCGGAAAGTGTCTTGACCCTTGGTATTTCCTGTTTATGTTTGTCAGTGGTTTAAACTAAAAAACTTGAAACATATATATCATATTAATGTTTTAAATCGAATTACAAAATAAAAAAAAATCTTTATTGTATTAATTTTATTTTGAGAAGGCAAGCATGTATGTTGTCGCTATGGTGAAACGCGGCGTTGTGCTCCACCACTCGGTTGATAAAAAAATAATATTTGTTATACTCAATTTAATTTTGTATAAATATTAATTTGCTGCGTTGAGTTCCGCTACTTAACATGCTAATTCACAAATTCCGTAGAAAAACGAAGGACTGAGGTCATGGCACATGATTCCTCTTTCAAAAAAGGAAAAAAGGAGAACCAAGTGTCAAGACACCCATATATCACTGTCGATAAAAAAACAACATTCTTCCGATACCTTAAAATCACTAGGCGTCTAAAAACCTAATTTGTATCTCGCTTAGCGAAGTAGACAGAGAGTATCTGTCAAAACACCCACTTTCCACCGAATTTGAGACATTGCGTGTTGTGTGGCGGAACTAAACGCCGCGCTGCGTCCATTTTATTTGACCTATATTGCTATTACATATTGTTGACGTAACCAATTGTTATATCTCCTCGCATAATATGCATTTGATTTGTTTATTAACTATGATATGAAGGGAATGCCGTTGCATCCATTCGTTCAAGGCACTTGATTAAAGTGCATTCACGCTGACATATTAATATTAATAAACTTTCCATTTCACTCCTTTATATATGAATATTATAAGTATAAAGGCTTACCATACGTCCAGCAACGTCAAAAATATCTTAAAATAACTGTTTTCAGAAGGGATTTTAATAGAAATATATAGAAATAAATATATTTTATAGGGCATATTAGTACTTGGGCTATATAAAAAAAATATTTATTTTAATAATAATTAGTATGTAAAAATCAAGTGACTCAAATTACAATGAAAAAAAAACTTGGTCTGTATCGTTTATTCTTGAAATGTTGATGGAATTGTGAAAAGTAAAAAAAAAATTTTAAAATAAATTTCTAGTTATGGTCTATCTTGGTGGATTTTCGATATTGTTATTTAAAAAAAATTAAAGAGTGACTTAAATGTATATTTTTTTATAAAACGCCGTAAATTGCATTTTTTTTCGAAATTAAGATATCTGGCAACCCACTTAAGTTTTTTAAATTGTATAAAAAAAAGAATTAATATAGCGAACATTATGGACCTGTATCTGTAGTGTTAATAATTTAAAAAAAAATAAAAAAAACCTCAATTGTCAAACAAGAAAATAATAACAAATGCAGAGCAAAAAATATTATATAATATTATTATTACAAACAGGTAAAAATTTACAGGTAAATTTGTGTAAATTTAAGCAAGGCATTACAAAAATGGAGTAATTACCCACATAGCAAACAAAACAATCAGAACTTAGTGACAAGACACTCCGCTTTCCTTCGCGCCTGAATTCGAGACGTGATAAGCGTCGGCACTCAAAGCGCTTACCAGTTAATATTAAAATAATAAAAAAGAAAATTCCGAGCAGAAACGAAGCCGTGACCACCTCGTATGAAAACAGAGTTATCTCCACTGGTTCATGAGGGCGTTAACTTACGCACGTTGTTATAAATATAAACGTGATAATGCGTCTTCCGTCCTAATCCTGGCATATATATATATATATATATATATATATATATATATATATATATATATATTGCAGAACTTAATACTAACTCTTCTTTTTTTAAAGAAAAAAATAAATAGAGATCTCTTTGACGTGTTAACAACGCGTTGCCATAGCAACTTGTCTGTCACTGTTAAGTACAAAATTTGGTATAGAGTGCAAAAAATTTTGCTTCTTGTAAATAAAGATAAATAAAAAAATATAAACTTACAATTGCAGCCCTATAACAAATGGGCCTTATATGTCCTTATATACAGAAATAGATCCTAAACATCATAGGAATGTTGTCCTTAACAAATTGAATTGCTTTAAAATACTTTAAAAGCAAAGAAAATATAATAATTACAAGAAATATAATTTGAGGCCGGTCGCGGCACAGTGCGACAGCGTCTGACTGTAAACGCGATCGGTTGTGGGTTCGATCCCCACTCGGGGGAGTGATTATATTATATGACAAAGAGCGGTGTTGAGTTCCACCACTCCACACACAATGTCTCTCGAATACGGTGGAAAGTGAAGTACAGAGTGTCTTGACACTAGGTGCTTTCTGTGTACCCTGCTATGCGGGATGAAAGGGTGAAGCTAAAATAATAATAATAAAATGTGGGAATTTTTATACGCTTTTTCCATTAATGTTTTCGTAACCTAAATGTGAAATAACAGTTTAAAAATAAACTATATATGCCATATTTCTCTATTATTACAAGCTAGTGTCTAGACACTCTACTAAATTTTTGGTCCGATATAATTGAAACTCGAACGAATTAATTGGATCTAATGCGTCCTTATATAGATCCGTATAACGTATAACGTAAGGAATGTATTAAATTGATGTAGGGCATGATTTCCTCTAGCTTGCTATTATGCAAGCTGGAGTTTCGCAATTGGTTTAAATGAGCGGGCGTCGGTCTTGAGAGTACTGTGATCATGTTAATAGTAATCAAAACCAAGGAAGGGCGAAATAAACCTTGGATGTCGATGTACAATAATGATAAATGATTTACATTTCAACTCTTGTTTAGCATGTGATGTTATTATGATAAAAATGCGGCGTTGAGTTACGCAACCATGACATAATGTCTGGATTTTGTTATGGAGAATGGAATGTCTTGATATCAAGTGCTGTTTGACTGGCTACCTAGTTTAAGGGTAAAGAAGTGAAGCATTAAAAAAAAATATTTTAAAATTTAATTAAAATGTTGGTTTTCTATCTCCAGAATACTGACAATTTTATTAATATATATATATGTTAAATAAAATGTTTCAAATTAACGGCTAATGGTTAAAAAAATTATATTCCAGGTTTGCGATCCGCATTACGAAATGGCTATTGAGATTCATATGCTGATAATATTAGGACCTCTAATGGCTTTCAACTTGATACCATCCTTGAAGCTCCTGGCCCCGTTTTCCGCTCTGGCCAATGTCATGACATTCGTGGGACTCGGCATAGTGGTGTACTATTTACTCACCGAGGAGAAATCGGAGAAACCCTTGGACCTATGGGGATCGGCGGACACGTTTCCCCTGTTCTTCGGCACTATACTGTTCGCTTTAACTGCTGTTGGAGTGGTGAGCTGATGATATTTCTACGTTTTTTTTTAAATTTTCATCGTGTTTTTAATAAATTAAAAAGTTTAAGAAATCGTATATGTTTCTAAATATATTGTGTTCGTTTCTTTGTTTCATGTTTTTTTATATATATTTAAATAATATTTTTCCAGTTTCTCACGCATCTAATATGATTAACAGATTTTAATCTATTTGTTATCGAAACAATTTTTTTTCAATGCGTCCAATGCAATTCATATAACAGTATTGGGAAGGTGTCGGACTGTAAACGCGATTGGTTGTGGGTTCGATTCCCAGTTGGAGAAACTTTAATCGGTGATCGGAGACTGTTATATTTTGTTAAAATATTTTCGTTACGTCATATTACCCTTATTTTGCTTGCTAAGGAAAAGGATAAAAAAATAATTATTTCAACAGGTTATAGCTCTAGAGAATAACATGAAAACGCCCAAGTCATTCGGCAAGCCCTGTGGAGTTCTCAACATTGGTATGACGATCATCGTCTTGCTTTACGTGGCTGTTGGTGCGTTGGGTTACGTGTTCTGCGTGTCCGATTGCAGCGATTCCGTAACTCTGGATTTGCCGAAACATCCGTGAGTGATTTAACACTATTTATGTTTTGAAATTGTACGCCTTCATAAACAAAGAGAACCTAGTACCTAAATTAAAAAAAAAAAAACTATATATGCAATTACTGTGGATTTGTATAGTCTATCTATATCTTTAGATTTTTGTTGTTTACATATTATGATATAAGAACCTACAATAGACCAATCGTAGGTCTGTGGGACAGCCTCGGATATGTTGTGGGTTCGATTCCTACAAGAGGGAATGATTATGTTCAAATTATTTTCATTTCTTCGCTATGGTAAGATAAAGCGCGGCGTACAGCTCCGCCACTCAACAAGCAATGTCTTGAATTCGGCGGATAATGCCCTCTCCCAGGACAAAGAAAAGAGTGACGAGGATAATAAAAGACAAAAATCATTCATTTAATATTTTACTACTTTTTAAAGTGTTATTCCACACTAAAGATTAGAATATATTTTTGAAAAAAACGTATAAATTTTTTTAGCATATTAAAAATGTTTTTTTCAAACATATTTTCTAATACTTAGTGTGAATAACACTTTAAAACCAGTGAATATTAAAATAAAATAATCTCTTGTTAAACGATATTTATCTTTAAGTAGTAGAAATTTGTAAAAATCTATCTACAGAGATGCTAACAACATAAATAAGTTGTAACATATGTATAAGAATTTTGACGCAGCTGGTAGTAGAACGCATGGCTTAGCGGTCTGAGCGCTTGGACGGTATCCAAGAGGCGCGGATTCGAATCCCGTTGCGTTCAAAGTTTTATACGTTTTTTTCAAAAATCATTGAGGTCGGTCGTGTCGCAGTGGGACAGCGTCGGACTGTAAACGCGATCGGTTGTAGGTTCGATCTCTACTCGGGGAATTGATTATATTGTAATTATTTTCACTTTCTCGCTCTGGTAAAAAATAAAGTGCGGCGTTGAGTTCCACCACTCAGCACGCAATGTCTCGAATTCAGTGGAAAGTGAAGTACGGAGTGTCTCGACACTATGTACTTTCTGTGTACCCTGCTATGCGGGATAAAACCGTGAAGCTAAAAAAAATCATTCATTTACTCTTATTTTCACGTATTTGTTTATATTTACCTCAATTTATTTCCATACAGACTAGCAACAAGTGTCATATTGATGTTCGCCATTGCCATCTTCATCAGCTACGGGCTCCACTGTTACGTGCCAGTAGAGGTGTTGTGGAAGGGATACATTCTGCCCAAGATGGACACCGCAGCTTCCGATCTTAAAGTGCGATGCTATGAATACGCTTTGAGGATCTCTTTGTGCTTACTTACGTGTGAGTTGTTATTTTTTTAATATTTTTCTAGTTATTAGACATACATTGTATTTAAACCGGTCGTGGCTCAGTGGGACAGCGTCTGACTGTAAACGCGATCGATTTTGTGTTCGATTCCAACTCGAGGAAATGATTATATTCAAATCATTTTCAATTCCTCGCTCCGATTAGACACAACGCGGCGTTGAGTTCCACCACTCATTGATTATAAATTATTTTCATTTCTGGCTCTTGTAAGATGCGTACGCTTGGTGGAACTCAACGCCGCACTTTGTCTTACCAGAGCAATAAGTGAAAAAAAAATTTATATATATATATATGTTTCCCATACTAACATACAAACTTTATCTACAGTCGTCCTGGCAGTAGCTGTACCACGTTTGGGCCTCTTCATATCCCTTTTCGGAGCTCTCTGCCTCTCAGCGCTCGGAATTTGTTTCCCAGCTTTAATGGAATACTGCGTGACGTTCCCACAACGCCCGAGCACATCACGTACAATTTTATTCGCTAAAGACGGATTTCTATTCGTTTTTGGCGTGGTGGGTTTAGTTGCGGGCACATATACCGCCTTAGTAAGCATAATACGGTCTTTCTCGCCGCCCCAAGTTTAAGTGTGCTTTTAATAACGCTTTAAAAGCTTTGCCCTGTTCTTGTAAATGCACTTAGAAAACACTCTCGTCGGGATTTGTATGAATTTTACTATTTAAATATGAATGTGATAGATAAAATAAATATAATATGTGAAGCCAAAAGATGTGTTCCTAATATATAATATTCTTTTGGAAGTATTTAAATATACTTGCTAGAAGTTGTGCATTTTTTTTTAATTTAACATAATTACAATTTGAAGTCCTCTACGTATCTAAGTTATAATATTTAGATGGATTCTAAGAGATTGAAAAAATATATTTTTCCAATTTCTAGTATTTATCATAACCCAAAGTGTTAGTTCCAAAGTAATTTAAAATAAAATATACTAAAATAACATAAGTATTATGAATAAACAATTCTATACATTATACAGGTATTGTATAACGTTAAAAAATATGACTAATTCTAAATATATTTTGCGTGTATATATACACGCACTAACGTAAAAATAATTGAAATATACACACTTTTTGGATCTGACGCGAGAGTGTGTTCACTACACGTGCCTCTCAGCTATGTAGATGCCATGGTACGGCATTTTGCACCCATATTTTTAAAAAGAAACAATAAGAACTTGAATTATATTTACAAGTATTATTTTAGAGGTATTTAAATATTCCTTAAAAGAAAAATTATTTTAAAAATACTCATTTTTAATCGACATTTCGATCTTATATAAAATGGAAGTAAAATATCAAAAATATCTCCGACGAGGATATTGTCCTCTGAGCAGAATTATGTAACTACCGCAAACTGCCATTGCCAAGAAACATAGTGATTGGTCACTATCTGTGTACCCTACCCTCTAAGAATCTCAAGGTATATGTAAGATAAGGACGTTACCCACCACGCCTAGAAAGTTGTAACAGTTGTTTGGGTTAATGGAGGCTTTTGCCCAAAATTAATCTAATGTATTTATCTAAAACTGATAAGACTATCAGCTTTGTACTAAGCCAGAGGTAACCAGTTCAATTTTACCCACCTGTAAATGTAATTATTTTAAAAAAAACAAATACCCTATTATAGGAATTATATATTAAAAAATTTAAATTGCCATAATATAGTATTTATTATTTTAAAAAAAGTATTTTATCAAGAATATTGCTCACATTGTGTGTTAGTGAATTTAAATGTGTAAATGTATTGAGAAAATTATTATTAAAATTATATGAAAATTCATGTTGATGAGTGAGCGCTTGGACGGTGTCTAGGTAGGCGCGGGTTCGAATCCCGCCTCGTTCAATTTTCAATGGAACACCAGTATTTTAATAAGCCTATGATTAACTCCATAAAACATTAAGTAAGGCCAGAAAGATAAATTGGTTGAAATTAAATAATTTATTGAATTATGTTCTATTATTTGTGAATAAAATAAAAATATACAAAAATGTATTTTGTGCGTTTTTTTATTTATACCTAATAATAAATATATTGTACTTAAACATTCACTGGAAAGTAAGGAAGGGAGTGACTAGACACTTTATTATCTCTGAATATATTGTTATATGGGAAAAGGTTTATATAGCTCAAGGTGGTGGGTTCTAACCAAATGTTAATAATTATACACTGTTTAACGCCTTTTCCTGCAATGTTGACAGTGGGGTGTCTCTGACTATCCTGCTATGCGGGATTAAGCTGTTTTTTCCTATCCCGAATCTCTATGGACAGAAATAACCTGGATTTGGTTTCACCTCTACCAGTCTATTAGTCAATGTCAGAAATACTGTTTCAAACCACTCCTCCTGAACCAGTTGTCTTCATCATGAAGACCAGGATAGTAAGAAAACAATTTTAAGCGCATTTCTTTATGCGCTTCTTTGTCAAACGAGTTTATCATTGTATATATCTTAAGATAGTATAGTTTGTATTTATATGCATATAGGTTAAATATTTGGCAATGGAGCTCATTGTTTAGAGTTGACTCAGAGGATTCCCACTCAAGGGAATGATAATGTTCAAATTGTTTTCCTTCCCAGCTCTGGTGAGACAAAAACCGGTGTTGAGTTTCGCCATTTGACATGCAAATGTTTGGAATTTAGGCGGAAAGAGAACCGAGTGTCTTCATACTTAGTTGCTGATTACCCTGCTATGCGGGATAAAGCGTGAAGCTAAAAAACATACCATTTTTGTTTATATTTGCAATAGTAATATGTATGAATATGTACTGATTTTTATTTTATTTTTTTCTCCTTTAATTAATTCAAACAGGTCACATGTAACTGCTTTTCCAAGTATTTTTTTTTATATAAAATTTAAAGCACTACTGACTGGATTTGTACCTATATTTTCTTTATTGTTATTTATTTCTCATTTGTATATAATTATAATCAGCATAGAACTAAGATCTATATTTAAATTTAAGCGAATTCTTAACACGTCATATTGAGCCTTTACAAGTTCAGTAAAAGCTAGTTTATGTACATATACTTCTATACAAATATATGAAGTTAGTGTGTTTGTTTGTAATATTAAAATATATGTTATAGTACTCAAAATATTATTTTAACAATTTTTGTCTGTTTCATTCGGTTTTTTTTCTGGATCGGCTTGATCGATTTTGTTAGGACTTTCTCTGGCAGATAGCTAATGTAACTTAGGCAACTTATATTTTAGAATTATAAAATAAAGATCCAGAGATTTTACGCGAACGAAATCGCGAGCACACCTAGTTAGTAATATTTCAAAAGTATTAAAATCTGTATGTAAAAAAATATTATTATTACACACGTAAAATAAAATCAAACGCTTTTTCCATATATATATATATATATATATATATATATATATATATATATATATATATATATATATATATATATATATAAACATTAAATATAAACTAATTATTAGTTATGTGTTATCTTTTTTATTGTATATATACAGGATGTATCTTTATATGCAAGTATATATCTATATGAATAATATTTTGGATTAATATGTACATTATACATTAAAAAGTTTAGTTTGATGTTATCAAGAATAAAATATATTAAATTCTTTGGAATGTGAAATAAAAGAGCTTTTTTAAACCATAACTACAATATTAACTTTATAAATAGACTAGCGGCTTGCGTTTTATATTTCAATATACAAATATTTCATGTTTAATATCTGACAGCACTATGTCATTACTGACATTGACAGGAAGACGTTCCACAGATAATGTATGAAAGAATATTTAACATATAATTGTGTGAAACGGCCATAACGAGCTCAAGATGACATTAGGTGTGTGTCAGCATAATTAGAATTTAATAAAATACTCAACAATCCTAATTTTGCGGATATATGTAGTCGATTCGATTTTTTTTTATGTTTTACAATATATGTAAACGCGATCAGTTGTGGGTTCCATCTCCACTCGGAGGAGTTTAGATTATTAGATTATATAGATTTAAATTATTTTCACTTTCTCGCTCTGGTAAGACAAAGTGCGGCGTTGAGTTCCACCACTCAACATGAAATGTCTCGAATTCGGAGGAACACGAAGTACGGAGTGTTACTTACGTACTCTCTGCGTGAAGCTAAATAAAAAAAATACTTGAAATACTAACTAGTATAGTTAAAAATTAAAATTAAACTCTGTTTTATAAAAGACACTCTGTTGACTATTTGATTAGAAAATATTGATTTATTACTTAAATAAATTATAAAAGAAAAACAATTGTTTTAAGTAATGTTAAATTCCTTATTAATATTAAATTAAATTATTCAACTTTACCGGAAATGCAACTTGATTATTATGTTTGCTTAAAAGGGCTGAGTTCCGAAACATATCTCAGCACTATACAAGACATTGTGTGAAAGTTACCTTAAGTTAAGTTAGAAATTATAAATGAATCTATTTTAAACGGATTAATCGCAATTTTGGAAACCTGACGTTTCGAACACTTTACAGTAATCCGTTGTCACAGGTAGACTCACTAACATATATGTGTATATATATATACCAAAATATACACGATTAATCCATTTTTAAATTATATATTTCATATAAAATATATAAAAATCGCGATAATATTTGATCTGTACGTTAATATGAAAATAAAGCTCTATTGTAACGTACTACTGTTACTACGTCTATTTTTAAACTATTTTAATATCTACAACTAAATCCATAAGGTTTTACTATAAATCTGTAATTTGTTGACACAACACATAAGGGTTTCGATGCAGCTGGTAATAGAACGCACGGCTTAGCGGTTAGAGCGCTTAAACGGTGTCCAAGAGGCACGGGTTCGGAATCCACAACGTTCAAATTGTTATACGTTTTTTGAAAAAGATGTTTTCTTATCCTAAGTGTGGAATAACTTTTTAAAAATAGTAAAAGCTATATTTTTTTTTGTATTGGATCAATCTTCGAAAATCATAATTACCTTATCACTTTGACATACACATACAATATATGTATGTTACAAAAAAATACAATTTTACGTTACCTAGAAACACCCTGTATTTTGATTGTAAGCATGTCAATAAATTCTTTTTTTGTGACATTTTTTCTAAATTAAAGTAATCAGTTGTGTACCCACCATTCATTCACAGTAGATAATCGAAATCAACCCAAGCGTGACGGGCAAAACTCTAAAATGACACTATTGACAATCAAAAGTTAATATTTATGCAAAATAATATTGTTTTATATTTTTTCACACAACATAATCCTTGATATAAAAATTCCCATGAATGGGTATCGAACCCACTATCGCGTAAACAATCAGATGGCTTTCAATATTAATATTGAGGTTTCGTAGAAAAAATTATATTATATATAATACAGGTGGTGTGTCCGCCATTTTGTATAAAGGGACTTATTGGCAGCCCAAGCGTGGCGGGCATTACTCTCAAAGGGCGGAAGACAATGAAAAGTCAATGTTTGTGCAAGGTACTGTTTACCAAGATTTATTATACATAACAGCGTTCGATATAGCTTCACTAGGCGTTCGGCAATCGAGCGCACCGGAACAATTAAACAAAATATATATACAACAATTAACGTTTATTTCAATCCATAGAACCATTATAAATTAAAATCAAAATACTACTTACGTATGTAGCAATATATGTATGTATTTATGTATGTATGTTTAACAAGGCGTGGTTTTAGGGATTATTTTGGGAGCGCTCGCAAGGACCGCGTTAGCCTATTATTTTCACTCTATATATATATATATATATATATATATATATATATATATATATATATATATATATATATATATATATGAATGTAGTGTACAAACCACGTGGTACAGTCACGTGACCAACATCCAAAGCTTTTATATATACATATATTTAAATTTTCATATAACCATATATATATATATGTATATAGATATATAGATATATATTGCTTTCATCTAATTCTATACCGTAAAAGTACGAACATATACACGATTATTTATTTAGTTATTTATTATTTAATGTAGTAACAACAAGATGGAATACAAATGTGGTAACATAGACAAATACCACCTGATATGAAACAGATTTATTCATTTATTCATTTATTTATTCATTTATTTATTTTATCAATATGTAACCAGAACGTCCTGAAGTCCCTTATATGTAAACCTTTATAGAAAAAACATTTTATTGTTCTCGCATGTATTCATAAAATACTTTGAAATGCAACAACTTCTTAGTCTTAATTTAATTTATAAACATTAATTTCATTTCTTCAATTCAATAAACATTCAATTGACTCATTTCATCAACGACAAAAACCTACAAAAATATATATGTTATAATATTAGCACGAGTCAAATAGAGTGCGGATGTATTCAGTGCTAGGGACGCGGGCGACTATACGCGGGTCCTACCCGATTCATCTACACAAATATAACTAAAAGAAAAAAAAATTAATATATAAACTTTTAAAAACGTTAACATCTACAGCCATAACAAAAATATACTAATAACAACGTACGCTACAGAAACTACATACTACTTAAACTATTCACTAAGTAAATTTGAAACGAAACTAGTGTTCGCTCACTACGGAAACGAGAGACCGGATGCAGTCTCAGTGGGAGAGTCTACGAAGCGAGCTAGAGCTAGGCGAGCGCGGACCGGAAGTGCCGCCGTGTGGGAGTTTCCGGAATGGGAGTGGGGGTGGACGTGGGAGCGGGAACGGGAGTGGACTTCAGAGTGGGGGTGGGAATGGCGGGACGGACGGGCGGGTCCGGCTGGCTCGGCATTACAACTACCTATATACAGACGTCACGCATCACGCAGGCTACATAGCGCTACACTTGTACTAGCACGTACGCGAGCCACTTGAGCAAACGAGCGGTACCTGTGCCGGTAACATATAAATATTCAACAACAATTACATAACATAACGCCGCGGGTCGCGGGTCGCGATCGACTCGGTCTCGGGGGAGTGTTCCGATGTATACGTAACTCCATAAAAATTTGGTCCTTACGTCGTCACTAAACACCGAGCAAACAAACGACGACAGATCGCAGTTCGAGTAGAACTTTGGTAATTCACCTATTCAACTAAAATTAACTTACGGTAACTGTAAATCCTATATATATAATAACTTAGGGGAGCGGGGGGGTAAGTGGAGAAGGGAGGGGGAGGGTTAAACTGATCGATTCGCCATACCACCGGCTCGCGTCCGCGCATATTGCTATCCTACTTGACAATTGGTTACAACGTAAGTACTTGGGAACAGCGAATCGGTAGTTCGTGGTGGATGGTGTTGTTACACTTAATAGAGTACAGTACATTATAACCGAACATTTGAAAAGCGTTACAAATAGAATAAAGCGGTGTGCCCGAGACGGCGCAACGCGCGACGATGCCCGCAACCTGGAAGGGAGATAAGTACCATTAGTTCTTGAAGTAAAAATTAAAAAATATTTATATGTTAAATTCAAATCAATATTTTACTACGTAAAATTTGAAAATATCAATTTTTTTAAATAAAGTTCTAGTCCTAAATGTGGAATAACATGTTAAAAATAGTAAAATATTAAAATAAACAGCATTCTCTCGTGCCAAAAAGATTATTTCTTAATAATCTTTTTGTAGCAGAAATTTATGAAAATCCCTTTACAGATATGCTAACTTAAATGACATTGTAACAAATACGTATAGGAATTTCAATGCAGCTGGCAGTAGAACGCATTGTTTAACGGTTAGAATGCTTGGATGGTTTCCAAGAGACGCGGGTTCGAATCCTGCTGCGTTCAAAGTATGTTAATATTTATTTATATAAAACTAATAAAATGTTTCAAGCAATTTCCTTTTTACTTCAAATTTGTTTAATTTAATCACGTAAAAAGAGACATTCCTAGTAGCCATGTTCCATAAAGGGATGTATAAGGCGGAGAGCGGAGAACAGAGAACGTTTTCACCAAAAAAAAATATAAACACAACTTACATATGATGTGGCGTGTTTGTGCTGAGCGGAACTCAATTATACGTCCGCGTACTTGGACAGCTTCTCGCGCAAGATGTGGTTTTCTTTCTTCAGCAGTTCCACTTCTTGTCGTAGGCCCATGTTCTGAAATTATAATATTAAACAATTAATATGGCTTATATAAAACTTTCTCACTGTTTGAGGGCAATATGACGATTTAACGACTGGTTTCTTCTCACATCAGGGATATCAATATGAGATCGCATCCATAATGTCTTAAACCATTCCAAAGTAAAAAAAAATAGAAGATATACTATCTATTTCCAGACTGACTTACCTCCTTTTCTAGGTAGCCAGCTCGAAGCGCGATTTGGTTTTCTTTCATGCGGCGAGCGTCCCGTGACCTCTTGGCAGCCATATTGTTCTTCCGTCGGCGTGCCCAGTACTTGTCGTCTTTCAGGTCATCGGGCACGAACTGCCGACGACGTCGATATGAGGTTAACACGCCGCGCCAAACACTCAAACCACCCTTCACCCAATTATAATATTTTACTCTACTACCCCCCCGACCTGACCGTACCCTGCGTTTTGTTTGCTGTGACAATTGAGCGATCAACGTTTTTCTGTTGTTTTGTTATATTTTTCCATGAAAATTCGTTGAAATTTATTTATTTTTTTGTAATATTTTCAAACTAAAGTACTTAATATAACCATACCCCAAGTCTAATACTAGCTAACATATATATATATATATATATATATATATATATATATATATATATACATATATATATACAAAATACTTATACTTGTGTTTGTGCGAACCCAATTAGTTGCAAGATGTCGGTAGCGTCGGTGTGGTGCAGATGTTTAAGTGTGCGTGATACGTTGTTTTCTATTTACAAAGAGAGAAACGGAGAACGGAGATTTTTAAATACTATTTTTTTTAATCTTTTATAATACGATTTTTTTTTAATATAGAAAATAGCGTATCACATGTTGAAGTAATAATTTATACGTGTTCCATATTATAATCATTTTAATAAATTTCATTCTAAAAGTGCTACTTCTATCATCTTTATATTATAAAAAACCTTCTCCCATACAATCTATATATAAAAATTTGTACGTGAAACTCATATTTAATATTTAATTATCGTTTTCGTTATATAGAATTAATATAGGACAAACAGACAGACATGATGTATTACATTTATTTAATTGTGACTTATTATGGCATTTGAACCGGTAACCTCTCAAATAATAAAATAAATAACCAACTAAACTATACTTAATATAACAATGAGATTTTATAAAAATTTTGACTGTTATCTTTAAAGAATAAAAAAATTACTGAATAAATTTAAGTTATTTTATAATCTTATTCATTTGAAGGGTAACAGGTTCAAATTCCACAATTCCTCTATACTAATATCGTAATAGTTCTAGTATTTATTACATATTTATATACAAAAGTGTTAGTAAAAATTGACGAAGCGTTAGAAAGCGTTTGTCATGCCGTGTGTAGTGTGTAGTGTTTTTCAAACTCGTTCAAATTTCATATGAAAATTAACTAACATAGGAAAAAACGTGCCATTTTCCTAACTACTGGATGAGTATTAAAAAATCATTTTCATCATGGTAGAAAGCCATAGTAAGGGAAGCTATGTAATGGAAAATGTATGAAGTATACGGACATATATACGGACAGTATAAAATTTTTTATATAGAGAACTGCATAAAATTAATATTTTTCATAAAAATATATTAAAAATATTTTAAATTAATGATAAATTATACACACGCTTGTTCTTACGTGTTTGTTATACACACGGTTGACGTGTTGATAAAGCAATGCGTGTTTTACGCGTCAATGGTCTACTTATACAAATTAAAAGCATTGTTGTGTCTGCCTACTGGTTGAAATAAATTAAATATGTCAGTTTCATATGAAAATGTCAGTATTGTCAGTATAAAACAAGTATGATGTATAATAATGGAGAGGAAATCTTTAAAATTATATATATATATATATATATATATATATATATATATATACACATATATATATATATATATATATATATATATATATATATATATATATATATATATTATTAAGAATTTTATAAAGATATGAAAAAACACTAAAGGAAATTACTACCAAAATTTATAATTATTTTTTTTTATTTAATATTTTCTATACAACTTGACATGAAACAGAGCGACGTAATGCTGTACAAAACTATAGCAGTAGGTTAAATTCCTACTGAGTCTATTTTTTAAATTTACATATTTGTATTACTGTAAGTAAGATCTGACTGACGTCTGCAAAAGCGACGTCTATAATAGGTAAAGTATAAAGATCTGACTGACGTTTTTTATATCTACCCCTAAATAATATGAGAAATATATAAATTAAATAATTAACTTGTATACATAATGTGTTAGTGAAATAAAACAAAACCCAATATTATTTTACTTGTACTGTTCATACTAATAAATTAATAAAATGATAACACCTTAAATGTGTCGGATTTAAAACGTAAAATATACAATTTTCGCAATTTTCACAGATTTCAAATGAAATTATTTTAAACGGATTAATCGCGTATATTTTGGTATTCGAATATATATTTATTTGGACACCTGACGTTTCGAACACTTTACAGTAGTCCGTGGTCGCAGGTAGTATTCGTCTATCAGTTGAGTTTAATATTAATTATATTAAATTTATATAAATTCTTGTAAAATGTAGCTGACTGTATTATTCTCTTTGGTATGATGTATTTAAAACTTCAAAGTTTGTAGAAGTAGGTACCACGTGGTAGAAAGTTTGAAACCATGTTCTCTATTGAAATTAGAACGCTTTTGTATTTCAATAGCCAGTATCAATCTACGAATATACGTGAATTTTATATCTATTATTTAAGTGTGGTTTTCGTTATATAGAATTAATATAGGACAAACAGACAGACATGATGTATTACATTTATTTAATTATGACTCATTATGGCATTTGAACTGGTAACCTCTCAAATAATAAAATAAATAACCACCTAAACTATTCTTAATATAATAATGAGATTTTATAAAACTTTTAATATTATTTTAATAAAAAAAAATATTTACTTAAAAAATTATTTAATTTAAGTTTTATTCATTCATATCTTAATAAACTAAAATATAATACAAAAAATTAATTTAATCTAATAAAATTTGAAACGTATCAAATTAATTGTTTTTTTTAAATGTATAGAAAAAGGGGCTAATATTTCCAGTACAATAGTGCAATTTTAAACGCAAAGGTAAAAAAATAGTAACAGGAAACGCAATTTCTCAACAGATTCCACTAACCCGTTAATGTCTATTTTAAAATTTGTAAATATAAAAATAATATATTTAATATCAATATAAAAACTACTTTTAAAAAATTAATCATATATCTCTGGATATTTAAAAAAAACTAGGTTTTATTTCATTTCACAAGCTCAATGTCTTTGAAGTATGTAGAGTGTGTAGAGTGTGGTGTTAAGTGACGCCGCACCCCGCAGGCAGTTGCAGCATGCCGCTAGGAATGATCAGCGCACTAACTTCATTTACCTGTTTCCTGGACTTCTTGATCATTGGCTGAGGCTTCAACTCCTCGTCGGAGAAAGCACGTGTCCGAGGGTCGAAGTCCCGACCTGATGACGCCATGGAGAAGGCTGTAATTGGATAGCGTCGGCGTCAAATTATTGTTATAATTGATGTCGACTTGCGTGTGGGGCGTTCAACAACGTGACACAAATTGAATATTGATTGGAAATATCAGTCAAAATTTGGTGTTTTTGTTAGAATTAGAATAAGATCTACTAAAAATATTTAATAAGCAGCCAACTAATTTCCATCACTATAAGGGAGTTATGTGTATATGTGTGAATAATCACTAGGAAATCTAATAGAAGAGTAACCACTAAGAAATCTAACAAATTTACTAATAAATATTAAATATCTAAGTTAATAATAAAACATCAATATGAAAAACAAATATTTAATACGTACTGGAGTCGGCAGGCGACAGCGGAGGGTTAATTGTATCCGGACTCATGCAATCCGATGGCGAAGGCGATCTTTCGCGCTTGGTGACTGGCGCCTGGAGGCCCAGGGCCAGGCCGGCGCTGCCACCGAAGGCGGAGCCGCCCAGGTGGGCGCCGCCCAGTCCCTCTCCCGGCATGCCATTCTCCGACAGGAACTCGTCTAAGTCCACGTACTGTAAGCAATTGATATGTCACGCAGCGCCTTTCACAGCGCCAGCCATATCGCGCAGCCACATCGCATTCGCAAAATCGCAACGGCCATACTTATTCTATCATATAGAATACAAGTAATCAACAATAAATTCTTATAATAATAAAAATTGTATCATAGAAAAGTATTAGAAAAAAAAAGCACTCCTTATAGAAGTTACAAAGGGAAATGTCATATGCATGGGATATGATATTTCACTTGAATTAAACATTGACTGGGACAACATTGAGGAGGAGGGAAGGCGGGTCTGCTACTGTATTACCTATGCGGAACAAAAGCTAAGGCGAGCACAACACGCAACACGCAATAGGTAATAAAGTCGCGATTACTAACTTCTTGTACCTTGAGATCTGGGTCGTATGGCAGGGTCTTGTCCCACAGGTTCGGCCCAAGGAAGGCCGCCTGCGCCTCCCACAGTTCGTTGTCATCTTTCTTATCTTCAAGCGCGTCTTTGCTGTTGACTGATTTGCCTGTAACAAGCGAAAGCCCGGTCACTGCAGCTCGCGCCCATCAAAGCCAAGTTCTACCCCGACTTTTATAGGAACAAATTAATTTTTATATATTTATATACCTGCAAGGGGATCAGATCGTGGCTGCGAACACAGATACAGGCTAGCGAATGCTATATATCTTTATATATATATATTTATATATATGTATGTATGTAAACACGACATATTTATATGTACATTCGCAAAGTGTATACAATTCGCATCGCACCATTTCATTTCCATAATTTTCAATTAAACAAAAAAAAAACAAGTAATTAATTTCAAATTAAAATTGGGTAACTGAACAGAAATCAATATGTAAATCTCCCAAGAAATGTGTTTGTAAAATATGATATATTATCTCTGTAGATATTATAAAAACAAATAGGAAAAAAGGTTTTTATCGTCATCTGTAGTTGTATATAAATGAAGTATCTAGTGACTAGAGGTAGCTAGTGCACGTGCGTGGGGGGCGCTCACGAGGCGAGACACGGGCGTGCTGCCTCGTGAGCGCTCAAAGGGCTTTGGTGCCCCGAAAATAAACTATACACATACGTTATATTAAACCTACCCTTAAACTTAAACACGTTACTTATTCCTCGTGTACTAAGAAACTATAAATAGACATGTATATATATATATATATATATATATATATATATATATATATATATATATATATATATATATATATATATTTATTTTTACCTTATAAATTTATACCTAATATATGCATAAAGGCGAAGTAACTAAAAAACTTAGTATTTATTCTAAATTTCCTCCTAATCATTTTCTCGAATGGGGATCGAACCCGCACCCAATCGCATGTACTGTATTTATTTTTAATCTAGTTGTATCAACTTCGCGTTTGAGTTGTCATAGAGAACCTAGAGCCAAAACACTGGTTCTCTACTTTTAAAAAATAGCATATTGAATGCGGAACACAACGCCACGCCTTGTCTTATCAAAATGAAAAAATGATTTAAATATAATCATTCCCCTTACTGAGTTTTGAATTCTCAACCAATCGCGTATATATATATATATATATATATATATATATATATATATATTTATTTTTACCTTATAAATTTATACCTAATGTATGCATAAAGGCGAAGTAACTAAAAAACTTAGTATTTATTCTAAATTTCCTCCTAATCATTTTCTCGAATGGGGATCGAACCCGCACCCAATCGCATGTACTGTATTTATTTTTAATCTAGTTGTATCAACTTCGCGTTTGAGTTGTCATAGAGAACCTAGAGTCAAAACACTGGTTCTCTACTTTTAAAAAATAGCATATTGAATGCGGAACACAACGCCACGCCTTGTCTTATCAGAATGAAAAAATGATTTAAATATAATCATTCCCCTTACTGAGTTTTGAATTCTCAACCAATCGCGTATATATATAAATATATATATATATATATATATATATATATATATATATATATATATATATATATATATATATATCAATAAATAAATTGAACATAATTATAACTTCCATGAAATAATATGTAAATACGTCAACGCGTGCAAATAGAAAATAATAATATAACATTGTCCGTGAGAACAATTCTAGCCATTTAGTTATTAATACATATTCTACTAAGACAGTGTCACGTTGCTTTACTGTGAGCCGTAGGTTCAGCTCCCGGTTGACACAAGTGGTTCAAATTAGATTCTGTTTTTATATACAAAGAAAAAAATGCATAGAATCATCTTATATATTGATTTTCTAACTATATGACTGTACTTATCTATTTAATCCAAATGAAATAACCTCTTTATATTCTGCGGAACTCAACACCGCGCTTAGTTTAGCATCATTCAACGTATATAACTCTATAACCAATCGTGTTTACGGTCCCACGCCGTCTCGACACGTGACTATGGCTTCCTTAGTGATATAAATCAATACCTATATAAAAGTGAAACGGTATCTTCGTTACTTGTTAGAAAAAGTTTGAAAATTTAATTTTGCAGCCTGCAAAATAAGATAAAAAAATAATCTAAACCTTACTTGAGTACAAAATACCCAGTTAGTTGTAATTAGTTAACCTATTAATATCCCATATTGGAATTGATTGAATGGAAGGTTATATGCAGGTCGATTCCCAGTTGTGGTATTAAGAATATAATAATATTTGAGAATAGCACGTTTTATATATTTAGTTAATTTTTGCAACACAAAAATTGTAATTTAAAAATTTAATATTATTGACGTCATCTGACATAGTTGAAAAACCGTTTGAAGCCACGCTAATAACAGGTTCAAATCTCACGAGGACGCTCTTAATGTTGTATGTTTTTGGCAAGCGTTAAAAGTGTATCGACTGTTGGTTCTCTTTGGCTACCCTGCTCTACGGGATAAAGCGTGACTCTACGTGCGTATACTTAGCAAGTACATACCACAAGCAGATTGATGCCATTTTCAATATATTGTTTGTTAAATAATAATCTATATTATATATTATTAAAGCAAGTGTAATATTTTCTTACTTATTAAGTTAATGATGGGTACGAAATGGTTTCAAAAAACTCAACAAACGAATTAAGCCCATTTTTTGTAGTCAAACAGTAGAATGTATCTGTAATTCGAGTCATTTTGTATTGACTGGCGGAACTCAACGCCGCGCTTCTGTTACCAGAGCGACACCAGGACAATATTTCAAATATAATAATTTTCCCATCGATCGAAACCAGAACCGATCGTGATTACAGTCAGACGCTGTCCCACTGCGCCACGACCGGCCTCAATAGAAATGGACAGTGTATGGCGTGGGGCATAAAACCACGCAAACGGCGTTGTGGGCGACATTAAGCACTCCCTGTAACTAATTTCTACTATCTATAACGTAATGACCCTTAACTGAACGTTATTATGAAATGCTTCTTTGCTTGATACTTTAAAATTATTTTTAACAATACTATATTTATTTATTAACAAAATGCAGCGTTTAGTTCCGCTAGTTACCCTGAAAGAAATGTTTTAATTACGGTTCCATAGTGAGGTACGTAATATCTTAACACTAAATTATCTCACTACCAACATTTATCTATTTCTATATAGATAAACATATATATAAGTACATAGATATAACTATAAATATATATAACTATAAATAAAAAAAACGGTGTTAATTGGTTAAATAATCACATAATTAAAAGCTAATGTAATAGCAAGCGTTTCCTTGTGAAAAACTTGGAAGCGAAGGAAATGGGAAGTGAAGTTACGTATGTATACATACACTTTCAATCGTTCCGGTGCGCGCGTAACGTGTTGTACTGTTGCGTATCGTAATCTTATATATATATATATATATATAAAAATGATAAGATAAAACGTAGTGTTAAGTTACGCGATTCAACACGCAATTTTCCGAATTTGAGCGGATAAGTTTGTTTTCAAAGTAAACATGTCTATATATTTTAAATATGATTGATAAATTTAAATATTAAATATTAAATAATATTAAATATTATATTTTTATTAAATACAACTTATGTAATAAAAAAAGAACATCGAATGCAGCTTTCACCAAAGTAGATAGAATGAGATAACTAAAAAAAAAACAAACACGTGTCAAAACAAAAATTGAGTGTCAAATCACTGAATGAACGAACGAAATAGTGTCCCGTCACTAAACTCAACATATAGATTCCAATTTGAACGGTGTAACAGCAACAAAACGTAATGCAAAACATAATATAGGTCATTTAAAACCGCGCGTGCGAGTTGAGATTGTAGGAAACGAGACGCTCGCTTCCGGACCGCCATTCAGACCACTCTCACTTACTAAGTAGAAAGTTTCATGACGTCATCGAGCAGTATGCAACAATTATTGCCTTTCTTTGCATTTGAATTGATTTTCGTATTGTAATACATTATTTTTACGTTTAATCTAGCTTAGCCGGGTGGATTTAGTGTTGAGACACTCCATATTGAAGATACTGTATGATTAGTGGCGGAACTCAACGCTGCGTTAATTTCAGTTAGGTGATTGTTGAGAAGTTAAATAAATTGTAATTTAATGTATATTAAGTTTTTATGGAAAAAAACTAAATATTTAATAATATTTTTTATTAGCAGTTAATATTATTTTTGTCTTACGCTTTCATCCTGCATAGCAGGGTAGACTTAAGTACTTAGTGTCAAGACACTCCGTACTTCGCTTTCCCCCGGATTCGAAACATTGCATGTTGAGCGATGGAACTCAACGCCGCACTTTGTCTAACCAGAGCGAGTAAGTGAAAATAATTTTAAATATAATTAATTCCCAGAGTGGGGATCGAACCCTCGACCGATTGCATTTACAGTTAGGAGCCGTTTCACTGCACCACGACTGCCCTGTAGTATTATATCCAATTAAAATTTAAATTCTATCATATAACGTGTGCATAACAGACTTATTACATACTATTTACTTTAAATTTATTTTTCTATAATAATTCAATTTTGTAGTTAATAATATTCAAATAGAATAACAGAAGCGATAATTTAAAACAATGATAAACAGCAGGTGTTAAGAATTTAAATTATAAATAGAAATTTAACTGTTAGAAAATCATAATAAAGAGTGGAGAGTTAAAACACAATATTGATAAAGCAAAACAAAACTAGACGTCAGGTGTATCTGTACTATAATAGTGTAGAGGACTAAAAGACTATAAGAACTCGAATGACAAATATATATAGATCAAATAAAATGTTGGCCCTAAACATGTACATTGTGGTACACCCAACGTGTATATCTTAGTACTAATTAATAAAATATTATAGATACATTTCTAACAATAATTTTAAAAGATGTGAAAAAAAAGAAGCTTTTAGAGAGTTGTTATAAATATATAATTTTAGAAGGCGAATTAAAAATAATAGTTGTAATAAAGTTTTGGCCGCAGGCGTGAACACTGAGGTACACCTAAGTCGCATAACTTAGTATTCGGCAATGGATTATGGTAGAGAAAGTGTTCAAAATGCGTCTTACCGCCACTCTCACTGTTGCGGGAAAGTTGTCGAACGCCCGATTTGCCCTTCGCCCCGCGACGGTATTTCATTGCTTAGAGCAAATTGTGTTTTGGTAACTTATATATATATATATATATATATATATATATATATATATATATATATATATGTATATATATATATATATGTATATATATATATATATATATATATATATATATCTTTACTTCAAGTAAGATTTGATATTACAAAAGTAATATACGGTACTAAGTACAATTTTTATTCTAGTGACAATAGTATTTGAATTAATTGCAAGGGAGATAGATTGAGGAAAACACGTGTACCGTGCTATAATGACATGGCTTGGCTTAGTTGCTTCTCATATAGGCTTTATGAAGTATACATACACTCATATGTATATATATATATACATATATATATATATATATATATATATATATATATATATATATATATAACAAAGTAAGAGGTGTAACTCAACGTCGTCGTTTTGTCTTACCAGGAAACGTCTTAGCGAGGAATTGAACTCACAACCAGCCTCATATATATTTCAATCTAATGGGAATTCATTGTATTCTCTACTTCCGGTTTAAAACTCAAAGATATAAAAACGTACAGTTATTTTATTATTATATTATAAATAATATATATTAAATAAAACATTGAAAATTATATATATACTCTAAGTAAAGCCAGAACTGTTTAAGAAGCAATTATTGCGGCATTGGATCCTCTGTTTTAATTGGTCTTTTTTTAATAATTAAATAATTATATACAATATATAAACAAATTTCACAGAAAATACGAATATTAATGTGACAGCCTCTGACTGTAAACGCAATCGGTTGTGGGTTCGATTCCCACTCGACGAAGTGATTATATTTAAATTATATTCACTGCCTCGCTTTGGTAAGACGAAGTGCGGCGTTGAGTAGTGACACTAGGTACTTTCTGTCTACCCTGCTATGCGGGATAAAAGCTTGAAGCTAGATTAAAAGGAAATAAATAACCACTAAGCCAACAATATTTACCTCATGTTCATTGATATTTAATAAGCACGAATACTATTTAACAAGTATTAAAGTTATTGGCATTCCATGTAAGTAGTGGAAAGCTGCGCTTGCGCAACATCACTTCCTAGTCGGAAAATATAGGTAAGGAGTGTCGGTAGGGGGTACGTGAGGGGGGAAAAGGGGGTATTTTAGAGGGGGGTACAGAGGGGGGAACGGGAAGTGGTTGCATAACGGTAACGGTGAAAGTGTTTTCCGTTGACGTTGTTGTTTTGATACATGTGTGAATTAACGAAAGTTAGCTGCAGGTTTATATATATATATATATGAAAGTAACGCTCAATAAAGATCTTGACGTTTCTATAGGATGTTTTATTTGGCTAAAATAATAGAATATTAAATTTATTTTTTTTATTAATAATAAACCATATAAAATAACAGGTAAGAATATATAGAAATATTTAAAAATATTAATTATTAAAACAAATAAACAGATGTATAGCCGTGTACCTGCATTGATATATTTCCGTTTTATTCTAGACTGTTACTATATGAAAATTAAAATCTGAACAGAAAATAACAAAAGTATACCTTCAAATAATAATTGAACCTGCTACCATCGGGGTTATCATTTTACACTAGAAGTGTTCTCGAAGGAAAGTTTGTAAACAAACGTATGAGGGCAGTAGTGTCGGCGCGGGCACGCGATACAATTTTAATTCAACGAATCGATTTTAATGTTAACACGATATTTCATTTTTCTATTAGTAATTGATACTGTATTTTAAATTATTGTGGCGCAGTGGAGCAAAATCTGATTGTTAACGCGATTGATCGTGGGTTCAATTCCCGCTCGGTGAAAATCAATAAATATCTTTGTTTAAAAAAACAAAAGTTATGAGATCCACCAAATAGCGGAGTATCTTGACACTCATGAGTGTAGTGACTTGTGTGAAATTACTATGTTTGAAGTATGATTTTGTTATAGGGAATGATTTAAGCTCTTTTAAAGGCATTTCTTGTAAATTTAAATTTCTTTTGACTAACTTTTTATCTGTATCTAATATAATTATCTAATAAACTTGTAAGCGATATGAAAAGAATTGCTATTACAAATCCTATTTAATGCCTAACTTTATTTAAAAAAACACATATAAAAAAATAAAACAATAACAACAAAAATAACTACATTTTTGAAAAAACGTATATAAATTTGAACGCAGCGGGATTTGAATCCGCGCCTTTTGGATACCGTCTAAAATGTTTTCTAATCCCAAGTGTGGAATAACACTTTAAAAATAGTAAATAACAGAAATAACTACAAACTTCTAGAAAGTTTTATAAAATGATAATTTATAATTTAACAAAATGAGTCCTAAGAGGGAATTTCCTGAAATTCCTACTATGGATTGGAAAAACGGTACACTTTTATAGTGGAAAATGCGAAATATAGAAAAAGAGATATTAAAGAGAAGTTAATAATATTTTATACATATTACGCAAATAATTTATAAAAATGAAACGTTTTTACTAGTTTAAGTTGTTTTATTGCAGTTATTATTTATAATTATTGCCAATTGTTATTATATTATAATTAATTATAAAAATAACAATCAATTTTTATTATATTTGAAATCGGTTTTTGTCTTAAACGTAAGAAAATATTATATATTTCAAAGATCGATTTCCGCTTGATGTTTATTTAACGTAGAAACAGCTTCACGTTTTAACCCACAAAGCAGGGTAGTCAGAGACAACATAGTGTCAAGACACTCCGTTGATTGCTTCACTGGCGAACTCAACGTCGCTATGCCTTATAAGAGTGGAGAAATGACAATAAATATTATATATATATATATGTATATATATATATATATATATATATATATATATATATATATATATATATATATATATATATATATATATATATAATCATTCCCCCAAACGCGATTGGTTGTGGGTTCAATTTAATTTGTATTAAATTTAGATTACATGATAAACAAGTATGAAAATATGACGTAATAACGTAATTGGCAAGCCAACACATGGTCATCAGTTCGATTCCGATTAAAACAAAAATATACCTAAAGATTTGTGTTTTTAATTTAAAACAAACACACGTTAATTTAATAATATTTTAAATAATTTTATAATGCACAGAAATGCTTTAATATAACATTTTAGAAATAATAATTTCACTTTTCATACAAATGCGCGCTCGTTTTCGTTTGCGTTTGTTAGTAAAAGTGGCGGCTCGTCATTCTAGTCGCGTCCGCACCTTGTGATACATATTAAACGTAATATTTTCTATTCCTATAGTAAATCTTTATTATATACACTATAAGAAATAATAAAATTATTGTTTACGTACTAAACCATTATAGACGAGGAGTGTAGGTTCGATTTTGAACGCGAATGGCGCGGACACCAAACGGGAAGTGTTCCTCTTCCGGTGTTTAACTCTCCACTTTATCTAAATAAATTTAGAATGAAAGTAAAATTTTATTGTTTTTATTGCATTACTTATAACAGGCAGCCATTATTGTATATATTGTATATATATGTGTACCAAGCGCATGTTTACTTTCCGTTAGTTATTATGTCCAAATTCAAATTATGCGAGCAAAACCGGGTCAAAACGTGTGTTAGATAACAATATCTTGTAAAAAATACGAAATGTCACTACTTAGTATGTAAAACAACAGAAAACGGAGAATGGAGTGATTTATTAGTACATTATGAAAATAATGATTCTTTCATAAACATAACAACTGTTAAATTAAACGGAGTGTCTTGACACTAATTCTTTATGCTTAGGCTACGCGTAGCTCACAGTAGTGCCTGAAACTTATGACCTGAAAGTTTATTAAAGGGGCCCTTTAAAATACACATATATGCCAACCTTTCGCTAAACAGTGGCGAGAGCACTCTCTTCAACCTATCTATTACTTACTTTTTCACTTAGTAAAACAACTGAAGACAAAAAATGTTTCTTTTTAAGAAATTTAGTAGATTTTTTCCTTATAATTGTCGAATATAATAAACCAATAAAGAAATTTAAATGCAAACATGAAGTAATAATTAAAGGTAAATTTGAACTGTACAAAAGCCTTGTATGAAACCTTGGTATATATTATTAGTTAAAATTTTATGACGGAAATGAGAGTGTTTCTATAACGTGAATATCGATTTTCTGTATAGCGATGTATTAGTTTTATGTTCGTTTTTTTGAACACCATGTATATATATATATATATAGAATATTATGTTTTATAAGCAGGTAAAAATAACAATAAAACCGCTCTTTATAATATTAAATACTAGACCAACAAGATACTTTATAAATTTTATAATGTTGGAAAATTAATGATAAAGACAAAACGCAGCGTTGAGTTCCGCCACTTACCACACAATATTAATGATACCACTTGGGGAGAAAAGCAGCGAATAGACTAGACCAGTCTTGACACTAGATTGTCTCTACTCTGGTGAGCGGGATAAATCGTGAATTTTTTTAAATATAATACTATATTAGTACAGATATTATATAATTTATTGAGACAGTTAATATAAGAAAAACTAAATATAAAAGTATAAAATTTCATAGCAAAGTACGGAGTGTCTTGACACTAGGTACTTTCTGTCCACCCTGCTATGCGGGATAAAAAGCGTGGAGCTACGAAGAAATGACTTAACCTACTTTGAACTTAGGTTCAAAATTTACTTACAATAACCAACCCGTATAACCCTCAAAAAAATATAGAAAAAGTTTTAGATTTAAATTTTAGAGTAAAAAAAAACATAATTTTGACTATTTAGAGCGCTGAGACGTTTGTCACTTTAAATTCAATAAAATTTTAATATAAATTAATATATTTTTAAAATATTGCATTGTTTTATTAGATTCATATTCTGATAGAAATATATATTCATATTTTATTATAATGCATTATTTGAGACTTTTTGTTTTTGGTAAAAAAAATTACGTAAGTCCTAAATAGTTAATTATTTCCTGTCTTTTCCCTTTGCATATTAATGTTAATTGGCCGAAAAGAGATACAATATATATACAATATATATATAAATATTCTAATATATATTTACAAAAAAAAATAAAAAATCGACATAAGAAATTAAAAAAATACATAAAAAAGCCTAAAAAAACAATTCAAAGTATTCAATTTAGTTATTAAAAATAAGTATTGAGGAATTCATAGTTATAGGCTTTTTTATAGTGTCGAGTCTCTCCGTACACAATCTATACAGAATATATTGTCACTAAATAAGCAAGAAATAAGCGAAAATAGAAAGAAATAACCATTTCTAAATGAATAATAACAAAAACATCAGCTAAATATATATTGAAATGCATGAGTATTGTGTCATTTAATATGCAAGAAAAAAAAAACTAAAACGGAAAGTTATAACTATTTCTAAGTGTTATTACTAAATAGGCAAGAAATAAGCGTAAATAGAAAGAAATAACTATTTCTAGATAAATGTTAATAAAAAAAAACGCAACTTATTCGGCTATAACGGTTCGTAGAAAGTAAAAGGCGAGGGGCGAGGGGCGAGGGGATGGCGGAAGACAGATGATTGCCCGTGCTCTTGCTAGTCTCACTTTCGATTTCTGATTATGACCTGATATATTAAAAATGCAATTTTTTTATAACTAATTTATTGAGTTTTTATTGAAATTAAATATAAGAATGGATTAAATGTTTGTATAAAATATAAAATTTCTTAATATATATATATATATATATATATATATATATATATATATATATATTTATAATATATAAAACGTATGATATATACATATATATGTATATACTATGTAAAATATACCGGATGTTATTTTAATAGATTCAAAAAACAGGCTGCAATGAAACCTTCGCGTGACCTTAAAGCCCTTGCTTGATTAAAACTAACATTTTAAATTTAACTTAAAACTCTGGAGCTTGTCTTAGTTTATACGAAGGAACTAACATGTGCCCGCGACTTCGTTCGCGTGGAATTTAACATATAGATTTTTATTTTATAATTCTAGAATAAAATATTTGCCAGAGAATGTGACGTCAAAATAGGTACAGCCTTACCAGAGATTAGCCGACAAACGACGACAAACAGATAGTCAGATAAATATTGTAAAAAAATGTAATTTTGGAATATGTACCGTGTATATATACATATGCATTTAGTGTAATATTACAAACGTACACTATATATAAAGATTAATTTTGTCAAGAAACTGCTTTCTGTGGACAGAAAGTACCTAGTGTCAAAACACTCCGTACTTCGCTGTTTTAGAAAGTGTGAAAATCGTTTCTGTTTTATTTATTCCAGTGGTTAGGAGTTCGATTCTCTATATCTGATTTAGCACCAATTTATCTGAAGCAAAGCTAGAAAATAAACCAAGCATTCGCTCTTGAATCCCTTCCGGAAACAAAAGCTATAGAGACGTGTAAGAAATCAAATTTTCCGCACTGACCCCTCGATATGAAACGACGCACAATATACATACAAGAGTCGACATTGAATATTTTATATCTCAGGTCAAAGAGATCACTGTGGCTGCGATAACGGGTATCTAGTTTAGAATTATGCTTCACACTTCCCACTTAAAGACACTCCGTTCTCTATTTTTCCTCAAAATTCAACATAACCGAATATTATCTTATAGGAGCTGATATATAATTTCATTAAAAAAATTACCACAGAACGGGTATCGAATTCGCACTCGCCTACAACGTTTTTTAAATCAAACGGTGTCCCACTGAGCCGCGATGGCCTCAAATTGTCAAGCTTAAAAGTAAAAGTGGTCCGAACGCGGAAGAACAACGGCGTAGCCGGTGAAAGTTGCTAAAAGGTCGCCCCGCGCTTTTCCAAAATATTCCAAGAGAAAGTGCGAACGCTCGGGTTGATAAAAATTACTTATACCAGCTCGTTTGAGTCTTGCTCTTAACACTTGAGATTTTTGGGCCTGTGTTTTTTTTATTTATTTAGCCAATGATTACGTGTCTACAGTTTTGTGTTAAAAAAAAACAATTTTTATTTGCGGCGTTAAGTTCCACCACTCAACACGCAGTGTTTCGAATTCGGTGGAAATTGAAGTACGGAGTGTCTTGACACTAGGTATTTTCTGTCTACCCTGCTATGCGGGATAAGAAGCGTGAAGCTAAAATATATATATAGGTGTAAATGTTACAGTAAGGAAATAAGTTTAAATTATTTTGGTCGTAATACTTGAAAATGTTTGAATTTGATTTAATATTAGAAAAAAGGAGCTGCACCCAACACGCTTAACTTACAAGCACGCTCATCGATTTGCGTTCTCGTTCGTTCTTACACTATCTGTATTTATATTTATAATAAGCATTTAAATACTAGATATATTGAATAAAATAGTAGTTTTTAAATAGCTTTTGTTTAGTTTTATATCTGTTATTAATGTATATATATATATATATATATATATATATATATATATATATATATATATATATATATATATTTATTATTTTTGATATAAAGTGATTGCTTCAACGAAATTAACAAAACCCATTGTGAAATTCATCTCGTAGAAAAACAACCGAAAACAGTTAAGGAACTTTCACTGGAAGTTCACTTTCGCGAGTTTGCGTGCGAATACGAATATATAAATATATATTATTCATTATATATCTGGTAGATAAAGCACGGCGTTTAGTTCCGCCACCTTAACTTGACCAGTACCTTACTGTGCAAAAAAAGCGTAAAGCTACTGCATATATATACATATATATATATATATATATATATATATATATATATATATATACACAGGTAGAGGTTACGTGAATATTTAGATAGCATGATCTTATATAGTAACCTTGCCTATGAACCTAGTCTCGTATGGCTTCTGAAGCTTCTCAATACATGTATTTGAATAGAATCGACCGGCAGCGGTGTTCAATAATTTATCAAGCGATACCTCGATTAAATCAACATTTTTATGATCCGTCGTTCAGTATCTTTACATAAACTAACGTTTCTCATCAAAGAAAAATATACGTTTTATAAAAATTTAATTTCTTAGTTTATATATATATATATATGTATATATATGTGTGTGTGTGTGTGTTTGCGTCAGTAACGGATTAATGCAGTTAACACATCCGTTTGATAAGAGGAACAGATCTAGTCCTACACTTTGACCTAGTGATCTAGTGCGATCTACCGGGGGCGATTGTTTAGTGCGCCACGCATAATGAACTAGGGCTTCCCAATACCGCTCTAATCGTCTTAGCGGCCGGACACGCGGCCTTCCGCAAACACAACCCTCACGTCAGTAATCTCTTTACTCTTTCCTTCGCGCACGTGAAGAAGTTCCAGGGATTTATAATAAATATTAGCAAAAGATTAGATTCAATTGTAAAAAATTAAAGATTCCAACCATAAAACGAGGAAAATTGGCAAAAACCACAGAGAATAACAAACAAACAAACGAAACGGAACGTATCACCAATTCAAGTAACATTTCGGGCAAAATTTCCGCTCGCGCACACTTTCTCTTTCGGGCTGCCATCGGAGAAAGCGATAACTGAACCCATCTGAAATCTAGACTGACCGTTGACAAAAACATGCTGCCTCCAGATGTGGTATTGACTCCATCGATCGTCGTCCTGGACGTGGCCGTGGCCGTGGCCGTGTTGCAGCTGAGGCAGGGTGGGCAGCGGGGGCGGAGGCGCCGGCGGCAGTAGCTGCGGCGGCGGGGCCGGCGGCCCTAGCGGCTGGCTGACAGGCTGATGCTGGTACTCCATGGATACTCCGTCACTGACACATCGCGGGCGCGGTTGCGCGAGAGGCGCGACGTGCGAGCGCGGCGGCGGGCGGCGCGCGAATCGCCCAGCTCCGGCCACCCGTCCGCACCGTCCCCCCACCATGGAGGGGGTACCGGCCCCTAATGACATAATCACTCTCGCCAATCATCATAACCGATTATAACATGCGCACACGCACTGTAAACAGACCCTAACACCCGCTGTTGACCCAAATCTAATGTAATTCCTAACTTATTCGATTGAAAACAATAAAAAAATCAGATTTTCATGGTTTTTCCACATTTTTACGGAATTCTATTATAAAGCGTTTTTTTTTTCAAGTGAAAAAGAATCAATCTTAGCAAATATAAAAAAAAACAAAACGTTTTATATCGTTTAAAAGACTAAATGAAATCCTCATTGTACATATTAGAATATATGTATGTACATATATACATCAATTGTAACTGGATTGACGCGTTGAATTCTTCTGTATGGTAAATTGTGATCCATCTAAATATTTTGGGGACAAATTGTCTATTAGGCAAACAAATTAAATAAACATTTGTATATACAATATTTCCTGGAAATTTCCATACACATAAATAAGTATATAATTGCTGAGTTTATTAAGAAAATGGTAAAAAAAAGGTAATTTACACGTCAGTATAGAAGCATGCCAACAGGTGCATCGATAACGATAGAACAATAGGTGTTTTGGTCCACAGATGTTCAGCTCAGCCTCCCTTTGTTTAAACTTAGAAACAATATTGCAACGATAGAAAACTTCAACACCAAGTTATTTCTCAATCGATATTTCGAATTTTTTGTGCAAACATTAAGTTTACTATAAATATAAATTTGGTTATGTTTAAAATCAATGTTAAATAAAAATAAGTTAGCATGGTATTTTTTATGGTTTAGGTTAGCATACGCTGGAGGTGGGCTGAGCCTGCGCGTCTCAACGTCGCACGTTGTGCGACGTAATGGGAATCATATTCCCCTGCCGGCTGTTGTGAAAGCCATGGTGGACGCAGGAGATTGGGTCGCCAGAGGATAGCACACGACGGGGCCGTTCTCCAGCCTTCCACCTTAAAAGGCGGTCAGCTTGGGGAAGCTTAGTGGCGGTCAAGGAGCACCGTGAGGTTTTGTGGGCATACGTACGATGTTCGGAGTCCCATCTCGACCCATCTCGAGTCCCCAATAGGGCGGCTATCCGTAACGGATGTCCTCACAATAAAAAAAAATTATAATATGTATGTAATTAAACGCAACGACTACAGGTTTTTTTCATAGTGGATGTGAGTTCGAATTCCACTCAGGGTAGTAATTGTTTTGTTTTGTTCTTTATATACTTTGATTAGATAAGATAAACTTACAAAATTAGAGATAGCTCGGTGTTAAGTTCCGCTACTCAACTCAACAATATATTCCCTCCGACTATATCGGAACGGAGTTAAACTAAAAAAATATGATTCAATGGTTGTGTGAATCTCATTAAGGGCTGTGTACCGTTCAACAGTTACGACTAATGTCTAGAAAATAGACTAACAGCCTTGCATTTCCTGCAAAATAAGTAATGCGTGAACGTAAAAACAAACTAAGCAACGTTTTTAAGTTTTACTATCACTCTAATGTGTAACGAGTAAAAGTTATATGAACGTCTGAGTATTATATAATAATATTTACAAAACATATTTCACATAAGTCGAACTATATACATGGTTAATTTTGTTTTTGCCCCACGCTTTTATCCCGCACAGCAGGGTAGACAGGAAGTACGTAGTGTCAAGACACTCCATACGTCGCTTTCCACCCAATTCGATATATGAATATATTTTGGCATATGTAATAATGCAGAAAGCCTACATTTTGTTAAATAGTACTTTGTAAAAATATATAGATAGAGTTAAACAAATATTAAGACTACAATGTGTTCGACATACACACACACACACACACACACACATATATATATATATATATATATATATATATATATATATATATATATATATGTATATATATATATATGTATATATATATATATATATATATATATATATATATATATATATATATATATATATATATATATATATATATATATATAATTCTTATCATTATTATTATGATCGCTTAAAATCGCTTGTAGGATCGAGGTCAAAGATAATTTTTCTAATTTCTTACATGTGTGTGTATAATCTTATAACTTTTTTAAAGCATTTTAAGTAATTGAATAAATTTTTGTCAAAACATGACAGAAAATGTGTTTTTACTTTACTTTCACGCGCTTTTCAATTATTATTTTATTTTAAATTATCTGTATATTAAATCCCACCAACTCAGAATAGTAATTAACAAAACCATTAGGAATATTATATATAATATTTTTTTATTCTACTTAGAACAATAAAAGTCTTCTGTTACCAGAGCGGAGAAATCAAGCTAATTTAATACAAAATAAAATATGGGAATCGAACACACAACCGATCGAGACCTGCGCCACGATCGGCTTCAAAAATAAATATGTTATTTAATAAATTTAGTTTCTAATATACAAAGCTCAGTTTTTCTCAAATAGGATGAGAAAGAAGCAATATTACACCAGTATGTACAGCTAAAATTATTATATAATGAAGGGGTTGAAGAATTGAAGCTAAAATTATTTTACATAATAGAAGAGGTTGAAGATTTGAACTAAGACGGGTTGATTTAAAAATAAGTTTAGAAAAAGTTATAAAAAAAACAATAAACAAACCAACATTTCTCAAGAAATTCCCAAAATAAACTTATTAAAGTTGAATATTATGAAAAAAGGTTTTTTATGTTTCATTTTTAAACTCTCCTTTGTAAAGAAAGTGTTCTTTCATCACTTCTAAATCGTATTACAAATAAACATGTACATTTTTTTTCTAATTTTAACTTCAAAAAAATATATATTAATTTGAGGCCGGTTATGACACAGCGTGTTTGACTCTAAACGCGATTGTGGGTTCGATTCCCACTCGGGGGAGTGATTATATTTAAATTAATTCACTTTCTCGCTCTGGTAAGACAATATATATATATATATATATATATATATATATATATATATATATATATATATGTATATATTTATTAAAGACAAGAGAATGTCTAGAATTCAGACGGAAAACACTCAGCGGAGTGTCTTGACATTAAGTTGTCTCTGATCACAATGAAATGTGTTACAAATACTTTAAATTATTTAAATTATATAAACATTGTACACATTACTATGTGTTTAACCTACTCTTTTACACATGTACACGTTGTTTAATTTAATTATGAAAACAATTAAGCACAAATCTTTGATTCTCCTAGAGATCGCAAAAAGACACTAATTTCTTTGTGTTTTATAATCAGTGATAATATAATAAATAAAAAAAAATAACGTAGTGTTTTGTCACTACGTTGTCTCCGACTACCCCCGTCGTAATAACCAAAGTAAAATTAACATAATCACGTGAGATGCTCAGCTCATTTAAATGAAGCTAAAATTTTAAATAGAAAGTTGGTGATACGTCAGCGGAGCGAGCGAGCGGCTCAAGCGATTATAAATTATAATAGGAAATTTTATATTTTTTAACATATAGGTTTATAGATATTTATTTCTTTAGAAAAAGACACAATACAGTCACTTACATGACAGAAGGAACAATATTTAAAGCTAACTAAATTTTTAATAGTATGTGGGTAAGTATGTTTATTTGTAAATATAAAGGTGAAGTTTATATATATATATATATATATATATATATATATATATTACATAGATGTACAAAGGTATATATATTTTTTTAATATTAGGTAAAATGTACCGCCAATTGTATAATAGTACCTATTCGTATTTTTTTCTATTGAATTGTATAAACAGACTAACTATACGAAAACTGTTGACTTTTTATATAATTTGTCTGTTTACACAATATTTTTAGTTAAAATGTATAAAATTTGATGTAGAATTCGAACCTGTAACCTTTTAACCGTGTTAAAAACTAACTGCTAAGCCATACGTTCATATCAATAATTCTGTATGTTCTTTTATTAAATTATATAAGGTTAAGGTTTCCCCGCATAGCAAAGTAGTATACAATTATTTTCCATATTGGGGATATA
This sequence comes from Dryadula phaetusa, assembly GCA_032432895.1. Lineage (NCBI taxonomy): Eukaryota > Metazoa > Arthropoda > Insecta > Lepidoptera > Nymphalidae > Dryadula > Dryadula phaetusa. The sequence continues at coordinate 1,121,183 of JAOYRS010000001.1, forward strand.
AAAATAAATGAAATATAGGTATTGTTATTATCGAGTCTGAAAACAAACACTGTCTAACTAAGACAAAAAAGGCGTTTAGTTTCGCCGGCTAACACGCAATGTCAGTGTTAGCCACAAAGCAAGCGGAGTGTCTTAGTTCTCTCTGACATGCAGTTCTGTTATACAAGAAAAAAACGTGAAACTGAAACTGGAAAACCTTCACGCCATACATCTAAAAAGAATACAAAGTAAAAAACGGAATGTCTTACCACTAGCTATTTTTAACTTCACGCTTTTATTCCGCATAGCAGGGTAGACAGAAAGTATATAGTGTCAAGACACTCTGCTCTTTGCTTTCCACCGAATTCGAGACATTGCGTGTTGTGTGGTGGAACTCAACGCAGCACTTTGTCTTTACCAGAGCGAGGAAGTGAAAATAATTGAAATATAATCACTGCCCCGAGCGGGGATCGAACCCACAACCGATTGCGTTTACAGTCAGACGCTGTCCCACTGCGCCACGACCGGCCTCAGATATCCTTATCTATGAGGAAAATAGAAAATATATACTTTAACAATCCGAGTATCAAAACAAACGGATGCCACGCATTGGATCTATTATTTATTATTTTCTCAGTCACGTGGCGGTCTCATTGAAGAAGTGCAGCAATCTTATTATTTAATGGGAATGATTCTCACACTCCTAGAGTTCTTAGGGCTGTGATTTATTTTATTATTTTATTTATTAGATTTGAAGCCGGTCGATAGGTTGTGGATTCGATTCCCACTCCAGGGGATTATATATAAATTATTTTCACTTCCTCGCTCTGTTAAAAGACAAAGTGCGGCGTTGAATTCCACCATTCAACGCGAAAGCGGAGTATGGAGTGTATTGACACCAGGTACTTTCTGTCTACCCTGCTATGCGGGATACAAGCGTGAAGCTAAAAAAAATGTATTAGATTTTCAAAGAAATAAAGAGTTTTGTAAGAATTACAAAGGTTTTAAGGGTTAGAACCATTTTCAGGTGTTTGTCATTATATTAATACGTTTGGAATATCTTTGATACCCTTTCTACGATATCTACGTGGAGTAAGTATGAAATTTGATACATTTATGATTTATATGGAAAAAATCGAAGGAATTCCATATATTTTTTTTGTAATTATGTGTTTTTTTAAGCCTCACACTTTTTATAGCGCATAGCAGGGTAGACAGGAAGTATGGAAGTCAAGACACTTCGTGCTATGCTTTCCACTGAAATCGAAACATCTTGCATTGAATGGCGGAACTCAACGCTGCGTATTACCAGGGCGAGGAAATGTAATGAAAAAATAATTTATTTATAATCATTGCTGGGAGTCGGACACTGTCCCACTTTGCCACAAAATATATTAAATTAATGAAAGAACAGTAATAAAATTACACATTACTATGTGTTTGATCTACACTTTTAACCAAAGTTACGTACACAAGACGTGTCAACAAGGTGACCAGTTAGATCTAATTATAAAAACAACTCAGAACAAATCAATGATTCTCCTAAAGAATGCATAGAGACACTAAGCTTTTTGAATTTTATAATCGATAATAAAATAATAAATAGAAAAAAAACATTAAAGCAGTTAACGGAGTGTTTTGACACTAGATTGTCTCTGACTACCCACCCTGCTACGTGATAAAGCGTGAAGCAGCTTCTAGTATTAAAACCCTCCGCTTTTCACCCATATAGGTATATGTGTAGTAAATTCTAGTTTGTGTACATTAAGTTAGGCTCGTTATGATTTTCTGAAGGCATATTTATAAATTTTTAACACAATAGAAAAATTTTTATTATACTTTTTTCAATAAAAAATAACTTGAACTTGATGTTTATGGTTGGATTATTTATGGCCAAATTGTGTCAGTGACTAAGAGAAAGAAATCACTACAATAAATATAAAAATAATAATTAAACACTAGATTTTAGTGAAAAAACCGTTTTTTTTAGCTTAAAGATTATATACCGTATAGCATGTTAGACAGAAGGTATCTAATGTTAAGACACTGTATTTCACTTTCAGCCGGATTCGAGACATTGCTTATTGATATCAGATCAAGGAAGTGAAAATAATTGAAATAAAATCTCTCCCCCGAGAACTGGAATCGCACCCACAACTGATCGTGTTTGTTTTTACAGTCAGACTCTGTTACACTGCGCTTCGCAATCAGCCTCTTTTTCTGTTTTTCTTTGTTTTCTTTGCAATTATAATTTGCTTAGTTAGACAAAAAAGAAATATTTTAAGTCAGTCATCAAATTTTTAGTATTCATTATATTCTAAGTTAATTTTACAAAATAATTTAAATTAAAAATGCAAATCGAACCAACGACCTGTGCTTATAATATCAAATATCGCCAATTCATATCTTACTCATTAATAAAGACCCTCTGTATAATCTATGTCTAATTTATTGATAACAGGTGCTTTTATATATATATATATATATATATATATATATATATATATATATATATATATATATATAGGAAGTCTTGATAACCCGTTATCAGACCGAACTTGAACCCCTAAAGCGTATATCTATCCCGCCGTATACCAAAATCGTCAGAGACAATACAGTGTCAAGAGACTCCGTTGACTATCCACCCGAAATTGATATCGATTGATTAACGTTGTACAGAGCAGAGAAAATCATTCCCTCGACTAGGAATCGAACACACAACCAATGTACGTTTTGAATGTATACTCTGTGTTACTGCGCTACACTGGTTTCTAGTATAGTAAAATGTAGTGAAAGTGTAGTTGTTTTTTTTTTCATGTATTTTTTTTTTCTTAACGAAAGATGGACCGATCAGAAAAAGCCATGGCAATAATTTTTTGTTTAGTTTAGACATTGCCTGTTGAGTGCCGGATCTTAACGCCGTGCTTACTCTCGTTAGAGTGAAGAATTGAAAATATATAACAATTATAATAGAGCATAATTTTTATATGGAAATATATATTTTTATAACATATAGATACCAAATGATGTACCCTTTGTTCTCACTCTCCGTTTAATTAGAAAGCTAGTTGGAGCAAAAGCCGCGCTACGTTCAAATCGATCGGTCAATTTTTAACAAAGCACAGTGTTTATTACACGTGGTAGACAGAAAGTACTTAGTGGCAAGACACTGTACTTCACTTTCCACCGAATTCAAGACATTGCGTGTTCAGTTGTGGAACTGAACGCCGCACTTTGCTTGCTTCCTTTCTTACCAGAGCGAGCAATTGAAAATAATTTAAATATAATCATTCCCCCGAGTGGGTATTGAACCCACAACCGATCGCGTTTACAGACAGACGTGATCCCACTGCGCCACGACCGGCCTCATATACACTTGGTTAAAGAATGTACTCTAGAATAAATTAGGTCACGTGATGTTTCGATACGAGCATCTATTAAATTAAAAGCCGTGTGGTTTAAAGTATAATCTTCACTTTTATCCTATATATATATATATATATATATATATATATATATATATATATATATATATATATATATATCTTACTTCCTAGCATACCACAATCGACCCAATTGGCTCATTCACATAAAAAATTCGCATGGTATTTTTTTTTATCAGATCGCTTTGTCTTGCTTGAGAAGAAATGGCCGAAAGTTGAAAGTTTACGTGGTGGGGATTCTAGAGTGGGATATACTACAAAAAAAAATTCTTGCTTTCTCAAAAATATCAACACTTTCACTACCGAAACTCTTGTAAGGCTCGTAATACTGACCGTTGGTTGAGATTATACGATTTGAAACTAGGCAATGTTGCACAATATATATATATATATATATATATATATATATATATATATTGTGTGTGATATCATTAATATAAAATTAAGTAGTTAGTAGAAAAAGGGGCCCTACAATGCTACGACAGCGTTACCACACATTTAAAAGGGCCCCTTACCTTAACCTGGAATTTGAGATGTATCTCAAATTCCAGACACCAATCCAAGCTGGGGCAAAAGAGCCATATAGAGAGTATAACCCACCACGCCATTTTCCAGTGGCAATATTCAAACAAATTAATATTTGACACTGTAAATGTACCATGAAAATTAACATTGTAAGAAATGAAGCGAAACCAAGATGCCAAGAATCAAAATGCGTAGATTTCAATTTTCGATACTGGGTTAGTGAAAGTTACGTGTATTAAATAAAAAAGTTTTTAAGGCATATCAGAACGCTGTTATAAATACTTAAATATCTCGCTCGAGCACACTTTTGGAGGAACTAAAAAAAAAATTTTAATAAACTAGTTTGTTGATTTGGAATTTTAGATATATATATATTGATTTTTTTTAAATTTTACTATTAATTTGTCTAATTTCAAGTATTTTTGTGCAGCTTCACGTTTAGTTTGACTTAGTCAGAGGGAAGCTGGCTTTGAAAGTAGAGAACAGTAACACTTAACACTAGGTATTAGCTTCAGACAGACAAGAAGTACTTAGTGTCAAGACACTCCGTACTCCGCTTACCGCCGCATGTTGAGTGGTAATGTCGTGCTTTGTCTTACCAGAGTAAGGAAATGAAAATAATTTTTATTATAATCATTCCCCCGATTAGGAATCGAACCCACAACCGATCGCGTTTACAAAGGCTGTTTCTCTGCGTCACGATCGGCCTTAAACTAGGTTTTATATTAAATATAAAGTTATAATGAATATGTATTTAAAAAAATATATTAATTATAATTATATAAGTTATATTTTTAGAGATCTTTTCAGAGTGTCTTGACACTAGTTCTCTGACCACCCTGCTACATAATAAAGCTTGAGGCTGCTTATATAAATGGTATATAGAGATTATAGAGAGGGAGCTCCAATAACTTCGTGAGAGCCAGGTACAACTCTCTTACTTATTTGATACACTTATTTAATATATAAGCAGTCAACGGAGTGTCTTGACACTAGATTCTTTCTGCCTACACTGAGGTATGGGATAAAATAAAGCCGATTATTTTCATTCTCTCATATGAATATCAGAGAAAATTATAAATAAACAAAATAATATTAGAATAAAGGCAGTATAATTTTTAACTCGAGTTATTTATAACCGGTCGAGGTCGAATCAAAAAATATGTTAATTGTTTCAAACTAAGGTAGGATTTCGCACTGTGTTTTTTTAACTTAGCGAAGTGGACATGTGCGTATGGTTATGGGTTCGGTTCCCATTCGGAACGTTTATATTTATATTATATTCATTTCCTCGTTCTGGTAAACGCGGCGCGTTTTAAAAACCGCTTACCTCTCAAACACTAGTGTTAATTAAGGCTAAATAATTCCGAGGAATTGATTAGTGACTATTTTCTCTCTTAATTTATCAATAACAAAATGTAAAGAAAAAAATTAAAATACATATGTACAAAGATTTATTCGAGCTACACGCGACAATATCAATCCATATAGTATTACAGTTACCGTCGTCGATTTTAAATTATAATTTGACACTCGTTTTTTTTTTATTTATTTAAAAAATACTTTAAACATCGTTTTTTTTTAGTTAAATAATATATCGGCTCAATTATTTTTTACATCATCTTTTTTTTTAGTTAAATAATATATCGGCTCAATTATTTTTTACAAAAATTTCCAAGGAATGTATGTTCTGTGTTCGATTGTCAAGCACATCTTAACTTACTTACTTTTTTTTTTTGTTTAGCTTCACGCTTTTATCCTACATAACAGGGTAGACAGAAAGTACCTAGTGTCAAGACACTCCGTACTTCGCTTTCCACCGAATTCGAGACATTGCGTGTTGGAACTCAACGCCGCTCTTTGTCTTTACCAGAGCGAGGAAGTGAAAATAATTTAAATATAATCACTCCCCCGAGTGGGGATCGAACCCACAACCGATCGCGTTTACAGTCAGACGCTGTCACACTGCGCCACGACCGGCGTCACTTACTTTTTGTATATACATATTACATTTTAATTCAAGCCAAGTTAAATTTGAAGGAAGGAAAAATTCAAATTTTGTCCTTTTTTACTCAATTTTCGACTTTTGTAAACACTGTATAAAATTTCCCGTTTCTAGATATTCAAATAACATGATGAAGCGTTTTAATAACAAATGTTTTTAAACTGTAAAGGAGGTAAATGTCAGTGTCAAGGCTACAAGTGCCTTGATATTTTTTTTTAGGTTCACGCTTTTATCCCAGTTAGCAAGGTACACAGAAAACACATAGTGTCAAGACACTCCGCACCTAGTGTCAATACTACTTTGCTCGATTTTTCAGTAAAAGAATATTTAACAATTATTTTATTGTAAGCTTCTCATAAAATATATGTTACAAACTATAGCCGTGTACCCGACGGTTGCGGATTCGATACCGATTTGATGGAATTTCGTAATTAAAAAAAAACATAGATTAAACTCATCAGCGTAAAAAGTGAACAACGAAATGTCTAGACTCTACGTTTCTTTAGTTAATTTCACTAAACTTGCAGGAACAACAAAGTCAGCCAGTCAGCCAGTCAGTCAAAGAGTAAACCCAAAGAAAATGGTCACACTACTGCCATCTAGTTGAAAACCACAACATCAAAATTTAAGAATATCTTCTTATACTCTCTTCCATATAAAATTAATAATAATCATATATATATTTAAAATTAAAATTAACTTTTTTCCAGTTTTGACGTGTTTCGTTTTTCTATGCGCCTTAATGTTTAGTGATTAAAATTTTAAATATGCACAACTATTTATATATAAATATAATTATTCTGATATTAAGTTCCTTGCGCATTTGCCGCTCGTTTCTCTAAGGTAAAGTGTAGAGCATTTCTTGCAATGTAGAGAAACATAAAAAAATACCGAAATATTCATCGTGTATTACCTAACATAGTAATATATTTAAAGTTATTTTAGGCTAAGAATTCTAAATCTTTTATATTTTGCAAAAAAAATTACTACCGATTTAAATAACTGTTGGCCGAATTTCTTTAAACTTATGTTCATACTCTATGTTTTTTGTTAGCTTCACACCTATCATCCCGCATAGCAGAGTTAGGAAGTGTCAAGACACTCCGTATTTCGCTTTCCGCCAAATTCAAAACATTGCGTGTTGATGTTGGTGGAATTTAACGCTGTACTTTGTCTTCACCAGAGCGAGGAAGTGAAAATAATTTAAATATAATCACTTCCGCGAGTGGGGATCGAACTCACAACTAATCGCGTTTACAGTCAGACGCTGTGCCACTGCACCACGACCGGCCTCTATGTTAAATATATTATAATAATTTTATAGCATGTTCAATTTTGTTTCAACTTTAAAGCTTAAGTCGGCAAAATAAAGCATTTCTGCCAACCTATAAAAAACAGCGAGCTTTGCAGTGCCCTAAAAAGCCTCCATTCTCTATTTTCCACTCCAAATAGAAACAACGCGAGATTAACAGTATTAAACGCTGCCTTACGTCATGGTAAAGCGGTTACCAAGAACCTATTTATTAAATGAGAAAATAATAAGAAATTGTAATGCAGTTATAAGAAAAAAGTCGTCTAAATATAAAATATATGTTTTTTCTTTATACTCTACTAATCACAGTTGAAAACCCTGAACTCTACTAGATAGAGTAATCACATAACAAGAGCCTATAAATGAATAAATCACGTTGAATCGTTGGGCGAGGGGACACAAGTCTCGACAATGGCAGGATCGGATGCAGTTTTGCGTGTGAACTAACGTCATGCAATTTTGCTCTATGTCTATAATTTATACAAATATTTTAAACGATTTCAAGATATACGGCATTTGCTCTGGTAAGCTAAAGTGCGGCGTTGAGTTCCACCACTTAACACGCAATGTCTCGAATTCGATGCACAGCGAAGTATGGAGTGTCTTGACACCAGGTGCTGTCTACCCAGCTATACGAGATTAAAGCGTGAAGCTAATATATATATATATATATATATATATATATATATATATATATATATATATATATATATATATATATATATACATACACATATTTCATCCCACAAAACTTACAAGAACGAAAGCACGGCGTTGGGTTAAATTAAAAAAACCTACAATGAGTTTTAAGCCAAAAGGTTAAATAAAGTCTAAATATCTTGATATCCTTGTATTGGTTACAAATGTAAAATATATTTCTTTTATGAGCAGGTTCCCTTTTACAACAGAAAAGCCACCTACAATATCCTACTTTCGCCACCTCACATTCCTTATCTTACCAAAAACGTATATTTTAAAACGCTTTCTTTATTCAATTCAAGTTTAAACTATAATATTGCATTTCATGAGGCCGATTGTGGCGCAGTGGCACATCGTCCGACTGTAAACGCGATCGGTTGTGGGTTGGATTCCCAGTTGGGGTAATGATTATATTTAAAACATTTTAATTTCTTGGTTCTGGTAAAACAAATCGCGACGTTTAGTTCCGCCACTCAACACGCAATGTCTTGAATTTGGCGGAAAGGACGGTATACACTGTCTGGTCAATATGCCCTGCATGTCACTGTCTACCCTGCAGTGCGGGATAAAAGCGTGAAAATAATTTAGTGACTGCAATTGACTGACTTGACTCTACCTGTATAAGCAATGGCTATGTGTTTGATCTCAAGTTTGTAGGGATGTATATATTATTATCTTTATACTATTCACGGCGTTAAGTTTCGCCAGTATAAAATAAGCAATAACAAGTACTTTCGAAATGTCAGTTAACATAAAAATGTCAGTACTGTCAGTCGTCTATAAGTAATAAATGAAAATTTAATTTATTATAGAAAATAGCTTTAATAATAGTCTTTAAAGTGTGAATAACGTTACAATTTGGAAAGTTAATTCCATGGATCAGCTCTCCAGAAAATTGGTGTGCATATTGGCTAAGGGACATCGGCACTTTATTTAGGCGAAACCTTTACTTGTCAAAGTTCTAACTTAATATATATATATATATATATGTACGTAGTGTCAAGACACTCCGTACTTCGAGTGGTGAAACTCTTTGTTTTACCAGAGCGAGGAATTGAAAATAATTTAAATATAATCACTCCCCCGAGTGGGGAAAGCCACAACAGATCGCGTTTACAGTCAGATGCTATCCCACTGCGCTACAACCGGCCTAAAAGTATATGAAAAAAGTATCTATTTCTACCTAATGTACTATCTACTTGTCGTATTTCAAATATTCTAATTATCCTGTTGACGCGTAGACAACGCGTTGCCTTAGCAACGTGTATGTCACTTTATAAAACGTGTATGTCAAACACATGGTAGTGCGTGTTACATTAGTTTTATTAATTTCATATATATAACTGTGCCAAATTTCATCCTCCTCGTTTCAAGTAAATCTAAAAAGGGGTACAAACATTTTGCTTTACATATTAATATATAAATAGGCCTGATTGACGCGTATGCGACGGTATATCTAGAAATATACATTTTTTTAATATACTTTTAGGCCGATTGTAGAGCAGTGGGATAGCATCTGACTGTAAACGCGATCGGTTGTGGGTTTCCCCACTCGAGGGAGTGATTATATTTAAATTAGTTTCGTTGCCTTAGCAACCTATATGTCACTTTATACTAAAGTGTATATGTATTTCTTTCTACAATAAAATAGATGATTTTTCCCTCCCTTTTAGTTTTCTGTCATATAAAGGTACTGTAAAATATCCTCGAAGTTATTATCAAAGCAATCCATAGCTCAATATCGTGAATACTTATATATATATATATATATATATATATATATATATATATATATATATATATATATATATATATATATACATATATAAAAAAATAATAAAGAAACATGCAATTGCTATAAATACAATAAACGTCTTCTATTTCAATATATATATCAATATTGCTTTAAAAAGGAATTAATAATTAGATGACTACAATTTGCGGCCGCTCGTGGCACAGTGGGACAGCATCTGACTGTAAGCGTGATAAGTTGTGAGTTCGATTCCCACTCGAGGAAGTGATTATTATTAAATTATTTTCACCTCCTCGCTCTGGTCAGACATAGTGTACCATTTAATTTCTCCACTCAATTAGTTCCACAGCTCAATGTCTCGAATTCGGTGGAAAGCTAAGTACAGAGTGTCTTGACACTAGGTACTTCCTGTCTACCCTGCTATGCGGGATGAAAGCGTGAAGTTAAAAAAATTAAACTAGGATATCATAATAATTATAGTATATAACGTCGTTATGACTATATATTGAAATGTGTTGAAGCCCTACTTTTATACACGTGTTGTTACAATTGAATATTATGTACTAAGTTCACGTCTAATGCCTACCCAGTACTTGGACCGTACATTAAATATATATATATATATATATATATATATATATATATATATATATATATATGTAGTTAGGAGGGCTTTAGTAATGTTTAATAAAACATATAATATATAAAAAGAAAAATCTGAACGTAGACGGATTCAAACTCGCCACTCTTGGAAACCGTCCAACACTAAGCCGCACCTAAGCCAAACGTATCCTCAAAGACTGTAACACAATTAAGTCATTCGTAGAGAGAATCTAGTATCAAGACACTCTGTACTCAAGTTTCTGTTTCAAGTGAGACATTGCAGGATGAATGGCGGAACTCAACGCCGCGCTGTTTCTTATCATATTAAATAACGGATTATTCAAAATCAGAACTATTTCGTTTACATACAACTTTACGTCCAACTGCGCCACAATGGTCTTTGTATATTATTGAGCTATTTTAGTTTTCTATTTAAATATTAAAAGGCATTCATTATATATAGCAAAGTTTAGTTAGTAAAATATTTCAACACGTTTACATCAGGCGTTAGCAATTTCCAAATAAATTTTCAAATAAATACAGCTTGATCCTAAATCGATAATTATTATCATTTCACCGCCGTGGTGAGAGAAAGCGCGGCGCTAAGCTCCGCCTATCAACACGCAACGCCTCTAACATTAAGTTATTTATAACTAAAAATTGTTAGTTTCACAAGATTTAGCTATATTTTTCATGTTATCTTCAATTATCTTAATATTATTCACATAAGAAAAACATATAAACGCTTTTGTTGGTAATTTTTCATACAATTATATTTCATTGAAGTATATTTTAAAGCGGAACTGACTGTTTAAAACTAAGTCTATTGTCTCTGGTATATGAATAAAACTGAAAAACTAGTATACTCCAATAGTCGTCCCGTCAGGGTTATGTTTATAAACTTTATTTTACATACATACATACCTACGTACATATATATTTTATAATTAATAACCTATACTGAAGCCAGTAACAACGTATGACTGTAAAATATTGTTGGAAGAATCGAATTTAACTTAATATTTATTTCCGTTTCTCCGGGTTGAATTTGCCACTCGCTACCTAATGTCTAGATTTCGGACGAAAGCGGTCAACAGAGTGTCTTGACACTGGGTTGTGCAGGATAAAACGTAAATAACCTATATAATGATAACAAAAGATCTAGATATAAGAATAAATCTCCTGATAACAGATTATGTAAGGGTATCGTTTCATTTTTCACATTTAATACCTCAAGTTCCTGGAAACACAGCTTGGCTGTGAATTTAAAAATAACATTTATATTGAAAATCGAAATATTAATCTGAATACAATTCATAGAATAGTTTCTTCATAAACAACTTGTATTAACAAGTCAAGAACATATTATGTGTATTTAAGTGATTTCTTAACGGTTCGATGGTGGCATAGACAGTGTGTGTAATAATAGCATTATATATATATATATATATATATATATATATATATATACGTTTTCAAAAAACATTATTATTGAAAATATTTGATACTCAAAAGTATCGATTAGTTTGAAAATATATAACAATAACTGAAATAAAAACAACCTACGTACCTAAATAATTAACTGGTATGTTTGTTTGTTTACATATTATATCAATGACAAATATATAGAAGTAAGCTAGGTTTATAATATAAAATAAAAAATATATATGGCATCGTATAACCGAATAGTATACAAAATATATACAGATAACATATGATATTTTGCAATAGAAATAAAAAAAAAACAGTACCAAGCAAAGTTAAAAGCAAAACAACTTACCTGGTATAAACATATTATGTTAATGAGATATAAACGCCGCGCCGGTGTATACTAAGTGTGCTCATATATAAATAAAAAAAATACGTGTCTATATGGATAATCTGCATATGAATTAATATTTTAAATACAGATTATATATATATATATATATATATATATATATATATATATATATATATATATAAAATACAGATTTTTAATATAACAATATAAGATACAAACATATTATGAAAATGGTATACAAACGCCGCGATGCCGGTGTAAACGGAGTGTAGCAGATTTGTATATAAATACAATAGCAAAAAAAACGTGACTATACGGAAAATCACTTAACATTTTAAATACAGACAATCTAAACATATACAGATATACAGATACAGACTTACCGGGTATAAACATATTATGCCGTCGCGATATAGGTGCCGGTGTTAAGAAACATTTGTCAGAATTGGAATCTATTCCCATGTCTATATATCCGTGTCGATCCAGCCGTCTGGCCGGCCATATCCTATCCTCTTTGAGCTCAATGGTGGAAAACGCGACCGACCTCCAGGGTCGGTGACGCGGGATTGAAAGATCTTGGACAACGCACGTGCTCGGATCCGTGCTAGCGGCGCACGCCACGCGAAACGTGACCGACCTTGGTCTAACTGATAGTGGTGTGGGGTTTTTGCTTTTTATTTCTCTCACTCTCTCTCTCTCTCTCTCTCTCTCTGTATTTCTCTGTTTTTTTTTGAGTAGAGTTTGATTTTTTTTTACTATATTCTTGTCTATAATAGTACAGTACTATCACCTACCTGTTAGTAGATTTGATATTTTTAGTATATATTATTTGAAATAAACAAAATGTTAGGTGTTTTTTTTTGTAGATTTAAATTTTTATATTTTTAAAACTTTATTATATCTTACACTTATGTGTATAGGAAACCGGTATTATTGACATTTTTCTATATATATATATATATATATATATATATATATATATATATATATATATATATATATATATATATATATATACACAACCTACAAAATTATACATACTAGATGTCCCTTTGACGCGTTAACAACGCGTTGCCCTAGCAACGTATATACAACTTTATATAAACGTATGTGTTAAATACTTGGTAGTGTGTGGTACATTTATTTCATTTTATACTCCCTAGTTTGCGTAATTTTTATAAAAAGGGTTTTTATATAGACGTGTACTATACAAGCGATTATTTTAATTCACATTATATATAATTCGGCGTACTAATGATCTTCTATGAGTACATTATTTATTTATATATATATATATATATATATATATATATATATATATATATATATATATATATATATATATATATATATATTTGTTTTTTACTATGTTGTTTAGGAAAAGATTTTGATACTCACACCCATTTATAGGAAGGTATAAGTAGATACTTGTGTATTATCTTTATATCTTCATACATATAATATTATTCGGAAATAGAAAACACGTGCTGAGTGACCTTGGTCTGGCTCGAAATGGACTGAGGCTTTTATTCCATATTTTTATCCTTTTTTCTATGGGGTTTTATTTATTTATTTATTTAAGCTTCACGCTTTTATCCCGCATAGCAGGGTAGACAGAAAGTACATAGTGTCTAGACACTCCGTACTTTTGTATTTATGGGATTTTACTTTTTGGATTTTAATTCTTTATATATATTTATAAAATTAGCATCAAAATATAATATAATTTAACTTATATATTTATAGTGAAAAACGATTTTTTTTATTATACTTGTAAATATCGATATTATTTTAGATATCACCTGATATATTTGTAGCAAATTCTGATGAGAAATTAAAAAAAATACAAAATTTTTTTTTCAACCACATCTCCGGTTTAACACGCTTCTCATCTTCATACACCAGGTAAAGTCCAGTACTTATCAATAAATATAAGAAATTATAACCCCGTATCATCTAAAACTTGCTTATATTTGATTTTTAATATTTTACACGCTTAGTGTACGATAGTTTCTTAATATCAACCTGATGTCCTTGCCAGGACGAGAAAATATTTTAAAACTCTAGGAATTCCTTTAAGAAACTAAAAACCTATTTATTATTAAAATTAACTTCTAAGAGCAAATGACGAGTTATCTCCCTTTTTTTCCATCGTTACGCCTTTTCCCGCGCACGGTAATCAGAGAGAATAGTGTTGGGTAACTTCGTCTGTCCATTCTATTAACTGGCGTAACACAACGCCATGTTTTGTTTTGCTAGTGACGAGAAATACAAATAATTTAAATATAATTATAGCCCATATATATATATATATATATATATATATATATATATATATATATATATATATATATATATATATACCAAAATATTATCAAATTATATATGTCTGTCTGTTTGTTCCGCATAATCTCTAAAATGGCAAGGCCAATTTTGACTACTTTCTGCCTAGATTGGTCTTAACACCGATAGTATGCTAACCAAAAATCCGATATAAAGATAAATATATATGTACTCATATATGTTATGTATTTATATTAATATAGAAACTTTAAAAAAAATGGAAACGAACCCGCAACTATGTCGTTCATAACAAGACACTTGGTTAATACGTCATTGAGGTGTAAGTCAATAATTATACCGTAAAGGAATTTGCGCCATTCCAATACTTCAGTGTAGAATTTTATAATGAACGTTTAAATAATTGAAAACAATTCAATTATTTAACGCTCATGCTTTATTATTTACGAGGTCTATAGTATAAACAATAATATTTTTTAAATAAACCTTTTAAAATTGTTTTTTAATGGCGCAACTCAACGCCGTGCAGCTTTTTAGTGGCGTAACTCAAATCCGCTTCTTGTTTCATCACAATGGGGAAAATTGAATTGATTTATACATTTAAATTTTATTCTACTGTCTGTTTGTAATATTAAAATAACCATTGTTAACCAAATATGTATTTCGACATGATACATATATGAAAATAACAATAATAATAATAAAATATGGAAAAGCTGGACCGATTTTAGTGTGACTTCCACTGGCAGATAGATTCCACGCGGACGAAATCGCAGCACAGCTAGTAAATCAATAAATATATATATATATATAAATAAATATATATACAGTAAAATCGGTGGAAATAAAGAGAATTGAGTTTATCACAAAAATATCTGTGTTTACTTTGCGCTACATCGAAATAATAATGGGAACATGTCTACGTAAAGGGATTTTTTTTTAATTTTTAAATTTTTTTAAAGTTAATATGGAGAAGGAATAAGGCAAGAAGCCAAGAATTTTTGTAACAATGTGTTAGAACTACATTTAAATGATAAATATTACACACAATACTATGTGTTTAACATACACTTTTCTATAGTAACATTTTATTTTAGCTTCACAGAACCTGGTGTCAAAACACTCCGTACTTCGCTTTTCACCGAATTCGAGACATTGCGTGTTGAGTGATGGAACTCAACGCCGCGCTTTGTCTTACCAGAGCGAAGAAGTGTAATAATTTAAATATAATCACTCCCCCGAGTGGAGTTCGAACCCGCAACGCGAATAGTAATATACACGTTGCTAAAGCAATGCAAATAGAGTAATTTTTTTTTTTTTTGTAAAAACAAAAATTAAAGCACTTCTACGCTTTTTCCCGCATAATAGACAGTCAGAGACCGCCCAGTGTCAAGACACTTCGTGTTAAGTGGCGATATCAACGCCCCACTTTTCTTTTCTGTCTTGACAGCGCGGAGAAATGTAGACAATAAAGGTATTTTTATGCTTAATTATTTGTAATGATATATTATATACATACACGTATTTGTCCTTATAACTGTACAAAGAAACTCTATACTAACAATATAATAATTTTAACAGATTTTTCAACTTTATAAGGAAATGGTAATTTTAATATATATATTTTTTAAATATATATCCGATAAATGAATGACACGTTGGTAGTTGGTTTGATTCCGTTTGCAAATATTGTTATTAGTCTGACTGTAAACGCGATCAGCGCGCTAACGCTTGATTCTAACTCGAGGAAATGATTATATTAAAATTATTTTCAATTCTTCACTATGGTAAGACAAAGCGCGGCGTTGAGTTCCGCCTATGAGGGATAAAAGAGTGAAAATGAAAAAAACGTGCAACGATCGATGCCATATATATACATATATATTATAAATAATATATATACATATATATTGTAATAAAAATACATTAAATACTTATAAAATATCGTCCTTTTAAAAAAAAGCCCTTGTCTTTGCTATGAATATCGTTATTTAAGGCGATAGGTTGTGGGTTCTATTCTCACTCGGGGGAAGGATTATATTAAAAATTATTTTACATTCCGTTCTGGTAAGACAAAGCGGCAAAGACGAATTCGGCGGAAAGCCAAAGACAAGGCGAAGTGCGGCCGTTCAAGATTTTTTTATATTTATAAAAAGCAAGTTAATAGCATATATGTTTGTGTGAGTAAGACGTAATCATAGTACGTCATTATGATCCCACCAGTGTCCATGATACTGGATGTAGGTCATGTAAAAGCATGAGGATACTCCGAAGGGCGTTTCTCGCTCCGTTCTCTTTCACTAAACCGCTAGGAATAAAGCGTGAAGCAAAGAAAAATCTTTCCAATTTTTTTTCTCCTGCCCTCAATAATGATTTCTAGCCAAATTTGAATCCAGGACCTGACGATCTTTAAGCTATAAGCCACTGCACCTAATCAGTCAGCTATGAGCGTATAGAATCTCATGTGTTTATTGTATTAACGCAGAACTTGTAGGTATTCTGTGTGTATGACGTTTTCTATGTAATATGTCACTTTGCAATATGCATTTTTGTATAGGTAATATAAACTGGTATGGAATAACAATATATATATATATATATATATATATATATATATATATATATATATATATATATATATATATATATATATTTAGCTTCACGTTATTATCCCACATAGCAGTGTAGACAGAAAGTACTTAATACTTCATTGAGTGGTGGAACTCAACGCTGCTCTTAATCTTACCAGAACAAAGAAATGAGCATAATTTAAATATAATCATTCCCCCAAATGAGAATCGAATCCACAACCAGTCGACCAGTCTGACGCTGTCCCACTACGCCACGACCGACCTAAACGTTTTTTTCAGTCAGTAATATTATATTAATACATTATACATACACTTAGAGTTTTTCTATATTTATATATATATATATATATATATATATATATATATATATATATATATATATATATATAAAGGTACTCAATCAATATTGCCATAGTATAGAAAATATTTTATTTCATTGCAATCTAGTTGAAAGCAATTGAACTTTATTTATTGAAGTCAACATCGCTACACGTGAAATTGTAAAATATGTTTTCCTTTGAGATGTCATATATATTTCAATTTAATTTAAAAATAATAATATGCCTAATTTTAGAATATGAATATAGTTAAGAGATAACGTAATATCAAGTTACTGATATTTTCCGTTTGAATATCAGTAATTGCGTGTTTAGTGGCGGAACTCAACGCTGTACTTTGTCTTACCAGAGCTGATAATCGAAAATATTATTTTACATTCAGAATTATTATGTTACAACGCTCTCTTCTTCTGATCACCGCCAACAAAAAAAAATTATAACAGTTCTTTCAAACAAGATGCAGCGTTAAACGCCAACATGTGACATGCCACCAAATTTATAACGCTATTATTACTTACATACCTACCTGCCATAAATATAGTTCTTCCGCTAAATTGCTTACATTTACTAAACAATTACTCAACAAGTGACACACAGTATAAAATCTAGCTTACGAGAATAATCACATAAACACAAACATATCTACATTTAAGTGTACACCATACATCCACACAAATTCAAGGAAAAAACAATGGTATGCATTCGCAATGCCCATTTTAATTTAATAACTAATTAACATTGCAATGTGCGATACAAAATGTCAATTGGAAAACTATAACATTGTGGGGACATGTCAAAAAGTACTAAATTACATGTTAAAATCGAAATCAGATTTGAACCCGCGCTTCGTAGTTACCGTCGCAGCGCTCATAGACAACTGAACTATACGGTGTTAACGTGCTGCTCTGATATTCTTATATAGGTATTAAAATGTTTCTTTGCTATATAACTAATTTTAAATTTACATCTAT
Organism: Dryadula phaetusa; assembly: GCA_032432895.1. Taxonomy (NCBI): domain Eukaryota; kingdom Metazoa; phylum Arthropoda; class Insecta; order Lepidoptera; family Nymphalidae; genus Dryadula; species Dryadula phaetusa. The sequence continues at coordinate 1,139,486 of JAOYRS010000001.1, forward strand.
TTATAGGTGTTATTTTTTTAAATCAATTCTATACTATACTATACTACGTATACTAACCGTATTTCTTGTTGAAACTAGCCCCGTGACTCAGGAAATCTGAAAAGAGAAATAATGATATAAGCAAAAGAAAAATTAAATGAAATAAAATGATTGAATATATAAAAAGCGATGTAACTAATGATATCTCTGATACAATGCGACACTCCGTTTACTGTCAATTGCGAATTTTTAGACATTTCGTGTTGTTTGCGTAACCTGACACTGTGCTGTTTTTAATCAAACTATGAATAACGAAGTGTTTGAGATTTTTGAGCCTTAATTTTTTTTTTAATTCTTTTAGTTTCTTTTTGCAGCCTATCGCTGTCCATTGCTAAACGTTAACCTTGCTTAATGCCTATCTGGTATTAAATATTTCTATGTAGAGGCCGAAATGAATATATTAAGTATATATTTGTAAATATTAATTTTTATTGCTTTTAATCCGCATTCATAGAAAACAATCGAATATATCATCTTAATCTTTAATTTTTATTTTATTTTTTTAATATAGTTTCTTCTTAGGTAATAGCTTAATAAAAACATATAGTATTTAAGCTAATGACATAAAATAATAAACATTTAAAAAAAATACTTTTAGCGCCACCTGTAAGAGTAAACAAGAACTACATTGTAAATATAAAGTACAACCAGCGCCATCTATTTCCACATACAAACAAACACGCAATGTCGTCACCGACCACCTGGATTTAGCGCTGTAAAAATAATAGCAGTACGAAGTTAAAATAAGTCCTCACCGTTCCTGCTCATCGCCGAAACACCAAATAAAAACGCAAACAAAACCCAAAAAAAAAACCAAATAAAAATAAATTCAAACTTAAGAAAATAATTAAAAACTTTTTAAAAATATATTTTGGTGGCAGTATACTTCAATCACATGTGCCTGGTATGGTCACAGAGTATAGTCTCGTGATTGGCGTGAACGGATCCGTCGATAAAGCAGGCCGCCCTCTGATTGGCTGACGCGTTGTGGGTCAGTAAAGCAGTCCCTCGGAAGCACGTGACAAGCACGCCTGTCATCCACATAGCGCACTCCAGATGGCGCCAAAACACATTTTGTTTACAATCCAATATGACATAATTTCACATAATAAAGTGCGAATAACAAATAAAAAGTAACCGGTTAGGTTACGTGTTTGCTCGGCCTTGAATTGAATACAACATTGAAGTAGATGTAAATAACCAAATTACATTGGCAGGTATTTTAATTTAAATATTCGGCTTAACATATTAAAATTGTATGCATTAAGTATTTATTTTAAAATATGTTTCTCAAATAGGTATCCTATTTCATATAGATTTTCGAGACGCAAATAGAAAACCTTCATTTTTACATTTACAATAAATTGATAACAAAAGAAACTAATTATAAAAATACTAGTTTGAAATTACCATCGTATGTAAATTTAATTTGAATTATATTATAGATAGATATCTAATTATTATTTAAATTACTTCAACAGTATTATATTACGTGTTATGTATGAAACTCAGTTATAATATTATATGTATATACATCTGCATACATTTTCCAAAGCAGAAAGACTCGTGACTAACAACTTCACGCCTCTTCCATAGAGTTTAGCAAAGTCTAATGCGATTTGTGTGTCTATATTAACTTACTTAATATTGAGACATTTTATTATTATTATGTATTTAATCATTATATATTGTTAGTATTTAAAAAAAATAAGGAAAAAGTATGGAGTAGTACCCTTCTCTCTGAAGACCCCGTAAAGGAAAACAGCTAGGTATTTAATATAAAGCTAAAATGGAAAATTATCTATTAAATCAGATATACAAATACGTATATTGTAACGTTTACGTCAACTTCCAAAAAAAAAATAACTATTTAATTTGTTTTAATCGGCAAAGAAAGAAATATATACTGCCATTTTAGTTGATCTACTGCATTTTTCGTATTCTGTTTAACACATAATTTATCTATGCTCGTATAGAAAATTAGGTTAAAATCGTGTAAACGCTATTAAGATCGGTTTCAGTTTGTTTGTTACATCATTACAATTATCTTTTATGGGGCTATAAGCATATGCGGGTCTTCAATGCTGATGTTAAAATATGAAATTTTTGGATTCCAAGCAAATTTCTGAATATTTGTATTTTACGTACAATGTACATATGGTATAATAGATTGTACATGTATATTTATATATGAGTAGATATATATAGCATTTTCTTTTGTTTTTAATTAATTTAATACGGACGACGGTTATTATTTTTAGCTATTTTATATAGTTACAGGTGAATCTATTAAGTGTGTTATAAACTTAGTGTGTTGATAAGTATTTAAGGGAGATTTGTTATAATAACGTATTAGAAATACATTAAATTAATAAAGTATACACTACTGTCAAAAGTGACTTACACGTTGCTATGGTTACGTGTATTTTACGTATCAAAAAAGCCTCTAGTCCATAGAATAAGACCAAAATCTTTAAGAAAGGTTATCTTTTTTCTAACTTGATAGTACAAGTGCTTAAGGCCGTCATGTCGGACTTTCAAAAGCTATTGATCCTTCTTGATTGATGGATCATTACTTGTACATTATGAAGAAAAATATTAATTTCAGCAGTATGTATACAGAATACTGCTACACTATACAGCTTACCGCTTTCTGTATACAGATTACAGCTTAGTGTATACAGATTGCAGTTATTATATATAGATTGTGTCTTTTAAAAGTGATTTATGTAGTTTATTGATGTTATATTTCAGATAAAAATTTTAAACTAAGATATTTATTTTAGCTTCATGCTGTATTTCTGACGGAGTAGTCAGAGAAGACAGAGCGATAAACACTACAGTCCCTGCATACCTCTTTCGCCTCGTCCACATTCACTACCCTCTTCATACATGCCCTTCGGGGGGCCCTCATGCTTTGGGTTATGCATGCATATTTATATGTCACTTTCCTCCAGTATCTTCGATACTGTGTTTTCAAAGGTCAACCAAGGTTATTCCTGATCTCGTACCACTCACCTTTGCTTCATAAGTCTTTCTTACCATTCTCTCATCACACTCATCCTCTCGACATGCCCAAACGAGCTCAGCAGTCTGAGATTGATAATATTGTCAAAAATAACAATAAATATATTTTTAACAAAAAAAACAAATACTTTTCTTGCAATTCATAAAATTAATATTTTTATTAGTATGTTTATAATCTCGAGCTGCATTTGAATGAAATAATTAGTTAAACTAATAGAGAGTTCAAATTTATTTGAGCCAAACAAAACACCTACATTTGTTTCGAGCTAGTGCCAAACAATAATTATCCTCATTTACATAACAAAAGTTATTTAAGCTTTAGAACATACTCGTATATTTACGCTGAATTTAACGTTGAGACCATTATGACGTAATGGGACAGTCTGATGGGAAACGCAACAGTCATAGGTTCGATTTTCAGGTGATTTATTTGTATTAAAACTAATTTCATTTCCTCTTCTAGTCCCTTGGTACGACAATGAGCGACGTTTAGTTCCGCTACCACGTAATGTCACGAGTTCAGTATAATGTAGAGAACAGTTTGTCTATCTGTGATAACTGGTATGGTTTTTACGAACAGACAACGTGTCAGGCTAATAATAAAGATATAACTGTATATGTATATATAAACACTGGATTCAACGTTGAATACAATTAGTTGACAATACAATGTAAAGCGAGTTATTTATACTCCGGCGAAGTTCTATCGGTAAATTAAACTGACGCATTTAGTAAAAAGCTATTTTGGCTTTTGTTTTAAGCTATCTGGATTGTTACTTTTGGGACATGTTTTTAAGGTTCTTTGGCTTATTAAATATTTATTTTACATATGAGGCATCAACTTACTTGAAAAAAATACACATAAAAATTGCCCACTTATTCATAGTTAAACATTTTTAGTAACGCTCTTAGCAGTCAGTATTCTACTAGGCAACTTAGGTTTCTAGTTTCCACCAGAAATCCAGAAAATCCTTGTTTCTAGTCGAAAAAAATAGAAATAATTTGATATGTTTTCGTTCTTCCGAAGGATTCGAACACAAAACCAATCTCGTTTACAATCAGACACAGCGAATCCAATCCAAATAATATTTCATCTATCTTCTTTAGATATTCTTGCAAATAGTGCCAAAGTTATCAACAACTATATAGTTCGTCGTATGACAAGACTGGTCATCAACCTTTAGGGTTTCCAATTTCATTTGCAATACATTACATTGTTATAAATAAGAAACGCTACCTGCTGCTAAAGATATGTATGAATAAAGCGAACTTATAGTTCCCGCATCTGTGGATTGACTTAACTTAGTGTCAAGACACTTCGTTCTCTGCTTTTCGTTCGATATAAAGAATTATGGGGCTTTCATGGCATACCATGTGGCTGTGACGCGATCAATTGTGGATTCGAGTCCTAGTTATGGAAATGGTTACATTAATATTTGCAGTTCTTTGTCTTGTCAAGACAAAACGCGGTGTTGAGTTTCGCCATTTAACATCACTTGTCTCGAATGGTAACGGAAAACAAAGATAAAATTTTATAACATTTTCTTTTGCAATAATTGGCTCTTGTTGAATTTTATGAATTCTTGAACTCATCTCGACTTTTTAAAAGTAAAACTACAATAGAATTCGCTGTCAACATAACAATAATAATAACAATAACGTTAGGCTTTCTCCATTGAAAACAGGGCCACCTTTTCTCTAGCGACACTGACACGTGTCAGTGATGTCAGTACAGTTCGCTATATCGCGCAATATTTCCTGCGGACGTCAGAACTGTCAGTTGTGATATTGGCAGGCTGTATATACAGGTACTTGGAATATCCTAGCTGGAACTTTAAAAAGTTCACAAACGTGTGGCTATTGGGTCGGTCAAATGAAAAACCGTTTCCTACTATAACGCAAATAATATTTTTATTACTATAGAATTAATCGAGTTTATTTTGATACGAAATCTATGGCGGTAGTTTGAAATTAACATTATTTCTACGGATTAACGTAAAGTAATCTAAACGTAGAGTTTCGTAAAATATTTATAATAACAAAATATTAGCGGTTAAATTAGTCGCGAAAGTAAAAGATATCAATAATATTAAAAATATACCAAAATTAATTTTCTTAAAGCGCAGCGTTAAGTTACGCTACTTTAACAGCGAGATTATTTATGCGAAAACTTTTATAAATACTTGTAGTAAAACGAAATTCATAAAGGTTTCATATCAGTTACCAGAGGTGTCGTATTTACGTGCAGTTTGCGTGTTCAGAAGTCAAATATTTGAAACTAATGGATTTCGCTATGTTCCAACACTTCACGTGAATGCTCGAACGGGTTTTTACGTGAAAATTTTATGTGCAAAGTGTAAATTTTTGTTATTTTTTATACGGTATGTGTTAAAAATATATTGTACTAGCTAGGTTTGCGTGGAATTTAACATCTCTGGATATATTATTTACAATTCCAACAAAAGTAGTCTAGTCATTCTAAAATAACAAGAAATAGATAGAGACAAACAAAATAAAAAATATTATTTTTGTATATGTATTGTATATATTCACATGTGTATTTAGTAGAAAAACGGTTGTTTTAATATTACAGACAGACACTCCGATTTTATTTATTTGTATAGATATGAGAAACTAAATAAATTTATATTATATACAATTATTTATATTATATACAATATAATACGATCCGAAACGTTACTGATTAGCTTTACAATAATGTTAAAGTTACCATATGGAATTAGCAGCATGTTTTGCTCAAATTCCAGTGTCCTTAAAAAAGGAATTTTTTCAACGTTTTTTAAAGGAGCTATTTTTCGCATAGCAGGATAGTCAAAGACTAGACTAGTGTCAAGACACTCCGTTGACTGCTTATCGGCCGAAATCGAAACACCGTGTGCCGAGTGGTGAGTTCAACATCGCACCTTATCTTACCAGTGTGGAGAAATGAAAATAACGTTTACATATAATCATTTACCTCGAGTGGGAATCGAACGCACAACGACTCGAGCTGTCGAACGGTGTGCAACCGCGTCAAGACGGCCCCATTTCAATTACAGTGTTAGATTAATATTAGTTTGCTAATCTTTTATATACAAACGGAAACAATGTCAATTTCATATATTCGCACAAAGTTCATAAAAAAGGGTCAACCGCTTTAAATAAAAAAGCAGCTTCACGCCCGTTAGAGAGAACTTAGTGTCAAGACACTTCGCCGCTTTCTATCCGACTCATTGCGTGTTAAGTTAAAGTCGAAGTTTGTCGACACGCTTTGTCTATTGCAGAGTGGAGAAATAATATCTATATTAATAAAATTAACACATAAATAATAATTACATTAACTATGTAAAAATATAAAATAATAATTCCCCAAATAGAAATCGAACCCACAACCAAACGCTGTCTCACCACGCCACGGTGTTCTCGAATTATTTATAAAAATAGTAAAAAAAATATAAAGAATATTTTAAAAGCAAAATTCTATACGATTTGAAAATATTTTCATAAATACCTGACGCATCGAGATGTGTTCGTGAGTTCATTTTGTTTGCACGTCTCTATCGACTCTGAAGGGTGCTTTGATATGTGTTTGTCAAACGTCGCCATAGCAACGGTGCACTTTTACTCGCAATTCAAGAGGCGAATGCGAAAATAGTATCATTTTAATGATTTTTTGATGTTCAAACTTATCGTTTTTAAGTTTTTTTTTGTGAAAAACAACATTATACTGATTTTGAATGACAGATTTTAGTTTAAGTTTTATATTTTATATATACTTCTCACTTTTTATCTCGTATAGCGGGCTAGTCAGAGAAAACCTTGTGTCAAGAGACTCTGTTGACTGCTTTTCCATTATTGAGTGACTAACAAGTAACACATAAAACAAGGGGCATAGAAATATTTTATTCCCTATACAAGGAAATTTCACGAAATTTCTATAGTATTAAGTGGATAAACGAAAATTTCACGAAATTCCTATAGAATTAGGAAAAAGCACGGCAAAGACCATTGGCTAGTGTCAAAACATTCCGTTCCTCACTTTCCACCTGGAAGCAACACTGTTGAATGGCGGAATTTAACGCCGCGTTTTATTTTACCATAGTGCAGAAATGAAAATAAAATATCATTAATTTGGTTATTAGATCATTTTAATATTACATTTCATATTATTCCGTATATCGCCTTTAAAAGTCCAATAAAGCTGTAACCTTGACCTTGATGCCGCTGCATTTTTAATACCCACCCCTTTAAAGTATCATGTAGGGAACGCCTGTTTCATGCGTTAATTATTTCATAGTAAAACTGCATTTTGAAGTAAAAAAACATGCATAATACATTGTGTAGTTGTGTTTGAATTTAGTATTGTGTAGTTGTAAAAAATGTGTGGAGTTTGAATTTGGGTTGTTTTAATTTTTTTTTTGATTTTTCCACATGATTTTTTTTTATTGTAATTAAAATTGAATTATTAAAAACGAGAAGCGTCACACTGCTTTTGTTCAAGTTTCTCCGTTCGCCGCTTACCAATTGACATTTGGAAGATTGTGTGTTGAGTGGCGGAACTGAACGCCGCGCATTGTTTGACCAAAGTGGTGGAGTGGAGGTGGACCATAATGGCCTAAACTTTTAAGGGGAAACTCATCTAGATATAAAGTTCTTTCTTACTAGGTATTTAAAAAAAATAATTATTAAAAAAGAAATGGCAACTTACATGTCGAACCTGTGACCCCCACTAATTTATATAAAATAACACGTTACAGTTATAATCTGTACTTTAATATATTAAAACAATATTCCTTTTACTTTACTCTTTAACACCTAAAGCTAATTTATTATTTTGCAAATATTCATAGAGATTGCGCTAATTTTTTTATCATTTTCCTTCTTTGCACAAACATTCTGCGGTGTTTCTCAGTAAAACGTAAAGCTAGTTCAAAGCGAGAATACCTATTAAATTCTTCTAATATGAAAGAGCAAGCTTCGCTATGTAGCAAATAGATTTTAATACTTCTTATATTATGAGGCTATCGTGGTACAGTGGAAGAGTGTTTGATTGATAACGCAATTGGTTATGGGTTCGATTGTCACTTAGGGTAATAATTGTTTTAAATTTTTATATTCATTTATCTTTTCTAGTATCACAATGACTATGATGATTTCAAACATAAACCAGGATAGGACATTAGGATAACCCTGCAGTGATAAAGCTTGATGTTGTCTTCTGGTAGTACGTTTGTATTATATATATATATATATATATATATATATATATATATATATATATATATATATGTATATATTCACACAGTGTGTAGAGTGGTGGAACTCAACGTCGCACTTTGTACCAGAGCGAGATCAGACCAGAGAGAGATGGCAATCGAACCCACATTCTATCGCGTTTACAGTCAGATAAATTTCAGAGGTGTACCATTAGATACGTTAGGTATAGTTCTAACTTAGTCGCAATTCTATGACAAGCCCCCCAACCTCTACTTGTGTAGTAGAACGCACTTTGCCACTACAATTTTTTTCTAGTTAGTAGCTGTGTTCTTTTAAATTATTACTGACTGGGTCACGGCCGACAGATTGTTACTTTTAAATGGGGTAAATGTTTTTGTATAGAATATTTATGTAGGAGACCATATGGCGCAATTCAACAGCATCTGACTGTAAATTAGATTGGTTATGGGTTCAGCTATAGATAGATCGTATTTAAATTATTTTTGTTTGACCCCTCTTAAAAGATAGAGTTAAGAGAGTTAAGTTCCGGCACTCAACACATAATGTCTTGAACTGAGATAGAAAATAGAGAACGGAGTGTTTTAAAACTTCTTTATCACTATTTATTTCGCATCAATCTAAATAATATTAATACATATATTTTTTTCATAAACAAACTACCCTCAAACTTGTTTCAAATCTACAACTAAACTTTACAGCAAAATAAGGCACATGTCAACAGCTACATGAATGCGTCAAATTACGTTTGTACGTACATATGCAGTGGAAACAATTTATCTATGTCAAGCGGAAATTAAAATAGGAGATACCATTGTGACGTAATTAGGACGTATTTGAATGAACGGGGATTCTAAATTCGAATCTCGTACTAAAATAACAAATTAAAATGTGAAAACATTAGCTTTGTTCAATATAATAAGATTGTCAATTGTGCTGGAAAATTATTTGGATGTACCTGAATAGAAAATCTTAACAGAGGCCGGTCGTGGTGCAGTGGGACAGCGTCGGACTGTAAACTCGATTAGTAAGTTCGATTCCAACTCGAGATGATATTTATATTTAAATGATTACCATATCTTCGCTCTGGCAAGACGTAGCGCGTCGTTGAGTCCCACCACTCAACACGCAATATCCCGAATTGGGAGGAAAGCAGAGTATAGAGTATTATGAAACTAGGCGCTTCCTGTCTACTTGCTATGCGGGATAAAAGCGTGAACCAAAAAAAAATCTTAACACTCTATAGATATTTTGCGCGGTTATACATCGTTTGGGAGAGAGAATTTGAGAGCAGTGCCTACAACTTATGCCGCGAGTGTAGGCTTAAGGGTTTCTTTAAAATACCCTTAAATAATAGTATCCCTAACTATCACTTCATTTCTGCAGATTGTTCTGTAGTAATATTTATATTATTATTATTTTGTTTTTTTATTTAACATTCTCGGTATATTGCTATGCATACCGATACATTGACAATCACAGACCTAAGTCAAGTGAAAGCAAGAACTTAAATTTTAATTATGATGTGGGAGACTTAAAAATTTCCTAACTATTCTGTAGGTGTTCAAAATCATTGCTTTTTGGTAAATGGAGTAGGTACATGGCAGTTTTAATGTATCAATAGACTGGTGAAGATTTTTGGGAATAACGCCCATGGTAGAAATTATTATTATTATGTTATTTGCTATGCAATGTCTCCGCAGTTCCTATATCGCATGGATAGCAGATGTTAAGAAGCGTTGACGTTTTAGTGGCTAGTATGCAGATCTGAGGGTCTCTCTGGCTTGGAATCGCACCAGTCTGAGACCTCAATAAAATGGGCTCCCATTTCTGTATCTGCACAAACAAAGCTTCGAGCGCTTACTAAATTTCTTTTGAAAGTGTAATACTGAATAAGGTAATATTACACATGTACATACGTTTGTACATTGTATACATTGTTAGTAAAAAAAAGGATTTTTCAACAAACTTTCTGCAATTATAAAACTTTTGCTTTTAATGTTTCTATTACGAAATTAAAATTCAGTTAGCGCTGGGACATAGCTGCTTGGCTCTGACTTCCACAAATAAATAACTAAGCTTGAGTCACGTTAGCTTTAATTTGTTTGAAGTGATGCACATTTTATATGTAAATATTGATAAGAATTATCTTCATGGAATGGAGAATGGCATAAAGCTGTGGGTTAAGGCCATTGTGAAGATTGGTTATAGATTCAATTTTCATTCGTGGATATGAACATCTTTAATTATGCATTCCTCCGTTCGACAACAGTCAGTGGCGTTAAGTTCTGCAACTTAAAACGCAATTGGGCGAAAAGCGGCGAACGGAGTGTCTTGACATTAGGTTCTTTCTGATAACGTCTAATGTATAATAGAATAGGAAGCTGCAAGAATGATGTTTAAATTTATCTTTTGCAAGCGGACGCGAGATGGAAACGGTTATTATTTGTGGGCTTACTCAACTCAGCAACTCTCAAGAGTTTGAATAAAAATGCATATTTTGACCCAAAAATTCAAAGAACTTCTATTTTCATTTGCTGATATATAATTTTTCTATTTACCACTCATACATATGTATAAACAGATGATCATAAAACAATACTATACTTATATAGGATACTATAAAGCTTGGACCCAAGTGGTGACCAGGGTTCGAAGCTGAAACCTTGCTTATATATATTAAACTATTTAATTATTCATATCATATTGAAAATATTTTTGTTTCCTGCATATTAGAATAAAACTTTAAAAAATATTAAAACGTTTGTTTTACTCATGCTAACAACTGTCCAGTAGAAAATTTAGTTTGTGAAATATTTTCAACGTTTTCTCTTACCAAATCGTGTTACAGTATTTGCTACCTTTAACGGACTAGCGAGTGAAGAATTCATATGAATTTCTATCTAAACTTGAGCATCTTTTACCGTTTTGTTTGCGATATTTTCTTTATTTAAATATGAAAAATGCATTTTTGTTATATTTTGTTCGTCTTGAATCTATTGAGAAATGGTTTTTTCCCGCATAGCAGGATAGTCAGTGTCAAGACACTCCGTTGCCACCATTTCCACCTGAAATCTGGACATTACGTATTGAGCGTGTTGTATGATTAAAGCAGAGAAATAAAAAAAATTAATCATAGTTAGTCAATACTCTTAAAATATCTTTCCCTCTAACAGTGATCAGTATTAAAACGGAAAAAGAAAAAGGATTTATGAAAATGTATTGAAAATTGTTTGTAAATTATACTTTTTACGAAAACTGCGCTGACTATGAAGTGTGAATATTGGCTCAATTATAGTTTATAAAGAGGAGAGAGAGAGAATAATAGGGGAACACGTTGTTAAGGCAACGCGCCAGCGAGATATTTTTTTAGCTTCACGTTTCACGCTGCATAGCAGATTAGCTGTCTATCTAGTTTAAGGACAATCCGTACTCCGCTTCCCGCCGAACAGAAGACATTGCGTGTCGAGTGGTGGTACTCAACGCCGCGCTTTGTCTTACCAGAACGAGGATATGGAGATAATTTAAGAATAATAATTAATTTGAGTGACAATCGTATCCATTAAACATTTAGCTAATTTTAAAATCTCTCGAAGTATTCATGACCCTATGAAATCAAACCCACGATAGTTGAGTTGGACATAATGAAAACACCACTGAGCTACGAGGGCCATATACATACTTGCGCATATATTACAACTTAATAACTTTTGAATACTAAACCACGAAGCGCATATAAAGTCGGAAAATACTCGAAGAGATGTTACTTCAAACAATAGATGGAATTTCAACGGCGTATTGTTTTAGTCGCTTTTGATTGGGTCTTTGAAGTTTTTATTGACTTTTAACATAGAGTGCAGATTCAGTGATGATTTTTTATTACTTTAATAAGTTCATCTAAATATATGTATGAAATAGATAATACTAACTCCTTTTAAAAAAAACAGACAGGCAAAGCAAGTGCTTATATTACCTATTTATATATATAGAGAAAAAGTATATAATGCTTATATTATTTATATTTTAATAAAAACGCCTATTGTCTAATGCTTTATATAGGCGTTCCATTATAGAGCGTAAACCACCCTGGTCTTGGGCTACTCCTGCTACTTTCAAAGCATTTGAAAGTGAAAGTAAAGTAGTTGTCCCATTGACCGTAAACTACGCGTTGCCTTAGCAACGTGTAGTTCACTTTATATTAAAAATGTATCAAACACATTGTAAAATATTATAACAATCTCTTTGAACGTTAGTATATATTATTGTTGTTTTAAAAGTGGGAAAGAACTAAATGTTGGGAGACTAAACTAATATTCTTCTAACGGAACTTAACGCCGCGATTTGTCCTAATAGAGTGGATAATTAAAATTAAATAACATATAACATGTAAAATCGATGCAACCTATTAACGTATATAGTTTTTCCCTGATCATTTTAAGTCCACAAATTTATTTATAAAGTGTTATTGGAATATTGCTGCATGTATTTACATGTCGAATTTTGACCTTTAGTTGTTTTTTTAAGTATTAGTAGTAATTAGTGGTTTAAAAAAATAATTTAAATATGAATATTTTACCAAGTTGAATTACTAAAACCAAAAAACCATCGAGTACTGTCAGATGTTACCCAAAGGCACGAGCGAAATGGTTAACAGTTTCACGTGTTTTCATACAACTTTTCTGTCCTTATATGAAACATTACGTGATTATTAACGTAATTAAACACCACGGTTTAGTTGTTATTGGAACGGAATGAAATAATTTATATATAATATAATTTACTCAATTAATTTTTTCCAGGCCTTAATCAATGTATTTACAGATGGACGTCTCGCTGCGCTACTGTAATCTCGTTATAGAAAAGTCAATGTCAAACGCACAAATGGAACAACGTCTGGTTAAACGCGAATGGATGTGGGTTCGATTCCTTCTCATAGAAAAGATAATGTTTAAAAAAAGTATTTTCATTTCACCTCTCTGATAAGGCGAAACCCAGCGTTGAGTTCTCTGCTTAACAATGTCTCAATTTCAGGCGGAAATCAGTTAACGGAGTGTCTTGAGACTAGGCTATCTAACTATGAGGTATAAAGCGTTAAGCAGCTTACTTATGTATATTTTAATACTGAATTTCCACTGAGTTCCAGCCAACTCGCATAAAAACGAAGCACTTCACTGAAACAATTTTATTGGTTATAAAATTGTTATTCTTATTATAATATCTATAATATTTAGTACAAAAATAAAATGTAAAGTAATTCTTATTCAATATTAATGTTTTTGTTCAAGGTGTTATAATATTTTGAACTATTTTTTTTGTACAATGCGGTGTTTAGTTACGCACTTAGATAAAAGCATATTAAATTTTAAAAAAACACACACACTACACCTCTTAAAATGTATTTATAATAGAAAGGATTATTATAACCAGGAGCCCTGAAAACGCGTAAAATTCGCGTTGCCCTAGCAACCAATGTCACTTTACAGAAAATATCCATGATATAGTGTGAATAAAGAAAAAAATTCTATATATATATATATATAATTTAATGTATTTCTAATGCATTTTTACGTATTTAGGCAATATTGACATTCTGTACTTTTAAATATAAATTTTGTCAGTAAAAGTGTAAATGGTAAAAAGCTGTTCCATCACGAATTAATATAAACGTTCTAACTTCTAGAAATAGTAGCCACAAAATTATAAAAAAACAGCCAAGTGCGAGTTGGACTCGCGCACAAAGGGATCCGTACCATATTTTGTTAAAATGGCTAAATATTTATTCTCAAAGTAAATGCGTTAATAAACCTTCTGAAATTATTTGAAGTGTGTACTTGTTACCGTTATTAATATTCATTAAAAACGAGCAAAAAAGTATTTAAATAAAATATTTATTTTATTAGTTTTTTAGTTTGCTTAGTGGGTGTTGTTATAGCGGTAATAGAAATACATAATCTCTGAAAATTTCAACTTACTACCACGGCTCAGCGTGGTGACAGACGGATAGTCGGATTCAGTCTTAGTAAACTCTAAATATATATATATATATATATATATATATATATATATATATATATTCAATTGATAATACAAACAAAAACAAACTAATGTTTATTGATTAAATTATTATTAACATAATATATGTATATACGAGTACATAGTCTTAACGTGTCAACCTTATCGCTTTTTCACTCCTTACCTACATTTGGTATCTGAGAATATTATAATTTGTACTAAACAAAAGATACGTCAGATTTAATGACAGATTACAGTTGATAAGATAGCTACAATGCGGGCAGTTTTTAAATGAATATAACGAACGGGTTTTTTATTATTACGCTTAAAGAAACGACGTTTACTCTTACGAAATTAAGCAAATAGAATCTAGTGCCCAGACACTCCGTTCTCCGTTTTTTGTTTAATCTGAATTAAGACATTTAGTTGATCTTGTTAAGATAATCAGCGGAATTGAGTTCCACAACTTAACACGTCTATTTACGGGTTTATGAAAAAAAATTAAAAAAGAACCAAAACTATAATGACAAATACGTTCCAGTATGTCATAATAATTAGATATATGATGTTTATATCTTTAAATATGACAGACACAGACAGACATTTAAGAAATTAGTAGAAAGAAAGTACCTAGTGTCAAGACACTCCGTACTTCCTTCCGTTGCTTTCCACCGAATTCGCGACACGCAATGAAGTGAAAATAATTTAAATATAATCATTCCCTCGAGTTGGAACCGAACCAACAACCGATCGCGTTTAAAGACAGACTACAGACTGTCCTACAACGCCACGACTGGCCAAATAAAATTTAACTGAAATATGTACGTGTTTCCTGTAAATGCCTTATTTATCTCATTGGCCATTCCAGCTAATTAGCAATAATAATGTATAGAATTAATTAATGTGTTCAATATTCGAGTATATATCATAGTAATATATATATATATATATATATATATATATATATATATATATATATATATACACACTGTGAACGCGATTTGTTGTGAGTTCAATTCCCACTTGGGTTATATTTACTATATTTCCTCGTAGTGGTTAGATAAAGCCTGGCGTTAAGTTCCGCCGTTAGGTCCTTCCTGTCTATCTTGCTAATGCGTATAAATGCGTGAAGTTAAAAAAATTATATGTACATAAAATGCTGCTAAAAGTCGACTGTTTTTTTCTTTTCAGCATTTCTGAGCAAAGACTAATCTCTATAACAATATTTTTGTCTTGCCTTCTCATTTCACGCTAGGTTAGCAGGAATAGTCAAAGACCGAGTGTTCCGTAGAAAATAGTACAAAAATGTGTGTGGCGGAACACAACGCCAGGCTTTACCTTATATGGAAAGTTACAATCATAAAGTGTAACTCTCCGCCACAAAGGCCTTAACATTATGACAAAGATGCTACATGGAATACGATGCTACAAGTTAGACGCTAATGACCAAAAGATTTGTTTTTTTTATCTTATATTTTTTATCTCGTATAGTAGGTACAGTAGACAAATAGTACCTAGTGTCAAGATACTCTATAAGTCGTTACCTTCCATCGAATTCGAGACAATGTATGTAGAGTAGCGGAACTCAACGCCGCACTTTGTCTTATCAGGAGAGGAAGTAAATATCATCATTCTCTCAAGGGGGAATCGAACCCTCAACCGATCGTGTTTACAGTCTGATGCTGTCACTACGCCACGACCGGCTTCAATTAATTGAATATTTTAAACATATTTTTTTTAAATTGTGATTATAATATAATACTTGCAATTGAATCTACTTGTGATATTAAGACGTTCAATTAACAGTTGCATTAACGTTTGATTAATTAATTAATTGTGTAACTTAATACAGTTTCAATATATATATATATATATATATATATAAATATATATATATATATATGTATATATATACATATACATATGTAGAGAACCTAACGAAGTATACAAAGGAAATTAGTAGCTTCCAGCTATATACCGTATATCAAGGTAGTCAGACACAACCCAGTGTCAAGACACTCCGTGGACATTGCGTGTTGAATGGTGATGTCAAGTGTTTGTCAAATATAAGCAAACTCCGATGTTAGTCAGATGTACCACTGCGCTGCAATGGTCTTAAAGTAAATTATGTTAATGTCAATATATAATCTTGATTGGTTCAAAGGTGTTTGGAGAGTGTCTCCTGTATACTAAAGTCTGAAGACCATGCATACTGACGATGATATTTCGAGCGGAAAATAGACAATGCGTTGTCTTGACACTAGGTTGTCTTTGATCGTTACGTTGAAGATATTTAATGACATCAGTAGTAAATTTAAACGCACCTAGCAGGGTAGTCAGAAAAACTGTATTATCACGACACTCCTCAGTTTTCGTCCATATCAAGAGAGCGAATGAAGTAGCGGAAATTAACACCGCACTTTATCTCACCAGAGCGGGCCGAATACAATTTAAATATGTGTTCCATGTATTGATTCCCGTAATGTTTCCAAGTGTGGATCGGAACTCACAACCTAGTAGCTTCTGAAATTTATATATACATATATATATATATATATATATATATATATATATATATATATATATATATATATGTATATATATAAGCGATTACTATATTTTATACAGCCCCCGTAGCGCTCGCTCAACGATGGGTGCCATACTCAAACCGCAGCTTGAAATTCTTTGCAAATGTCGAGGCTGTTCTATTTTAGTCTTAACCTAGATTTTTATTTGCTTCCTTTTATACATCTACGTGTCTAATTATTTGATAACACCTGCGTTTTAAATGTCAAACAACGATAAGTTTTTATATTGAAAACATTAATGTGAAAATAAGAGCCAAGTTCAATATTAAGAATAGCTTTAGTGTATAAAAGGACGCCAAGTTCTATAATTCAAATATTTATTAATGATCGGGGCAAATAAATTGAATATGTAAATTGATTTTGTTCATTCATAATTAGACAACGCGCATCGTTTTTCTAGCTTTATCCAACATGGACAAGAAGTATCTAATGTCAAGAAATTGGGTGTTGAGTGGAATGCTTTGTCTTACCTGAGCGAGAATATAAAATGATTTAAATACTCCTCCGAGTGGGAATCGAACCCACAACCAATAGCGTTTACTATCAGACGCTGTCCAGTCGCAGCATACGACCGACCTCAACTCTTTAATAATTTTCATATGTTAATCCACACTTAGACTAAGAAAATAAATACATGATAAACATGAAAGTTGAACGCAACGGGATTCGAATCTGCACCATAGGAAAACTGAAATATTTCACCGCAACAATTTCTAAATGCAAATAAACGTTGAGCAAATTGTATGAAATAGGCTTTATTAGTTCATTATTGATGAATTTCAGTAGCTTTTGTTCGCGCAATTTGATTTCCTACTGGCGTCGCTTATCAATATATGTCGAGCTTGATCGCGTTATTTATTATTTTAATCCGAAATATTTCAACGGTGTATCATTTTAACAAAATATATTTGCAACAATTTTCAAATGTGTATTAAATAAACAAAAACATCGTGTAGCAGGGTAGGAGAGTGTTTGAGGTGGGTGGCGGATCTTAACGCTGTGCCTTAAAAATATAAAATATTTGCAATTGAAAACACAAGCTCTCGCATTTACAAGCTGAGTCTTGATACTTGTTTAATATTAGAATTGCTTAAAAACTTGAATATTTTGCGACTGACAACAAAATTAAGTTGTAACAAGCGTTTAGTAATAAAGGTGTATGACATATTTGGCTTAGACGTTTAAGAGATGTGCGTTCGAATCCCATACTACGTTATTTTCCTTGTTTTAGTGTTTAAACGCTTTAAAAAATATCAGCAGCATACGTGTGTTAAATCATTTTATGTATATATATATATATATATATATATATATATACATATATATATATATATATATATATATATATATATATATATATATATATATACATATATATATATATATATATACATATATATATATATATATACATATATATATATATATATATATATATACATAAGTATATATAAATATATATCCTTGCATACCTCTTTCGCCTCGTCCACAGTCATTGACCTCTTTATACGCCCTTCGGAGGATCCTTATGTTTTTTACGTGATCTACGTCCAGTATCTTTTTGATAACATGAAAAACAAATAACTTGTATAGTCATTTTCCTTACTAAAGAACAAAAACAGACGTAAATATCTATGAATATGTTCCTGAGCATTTCATTCAGTAAATCTATTTAATATGATAGATATTTCAAGAGAGCATTAAGTTAAATTGTAGATATAGTGGTTTTATTGCCTTGTGGGACGTTTGGGACGCGACGTCGCAATTTAAGGTTGAAAATACAATGGAGTGACTAAGAAATAGCAAAATAAACAAATATATATTTTTAAAATGTTTATTGTGCGGCGTTAAACTCTACTACCATTGAGATTTTTTAAAAACGCTCGTAAATAGGTAGTTATTGTGTATTTATATGATGTATCATCGGTGTTTAAATGCGCAAGCACGGAACACGATAGTTCTCTATGTTAGATAAAAAATCTGCTTAACTTGTACATTGCTTTACTTATATTATGTGTAGATTTATTTTTTATCATAAATACATCTTTAGAATTTTTTATACCTATATATATATATATTATTATATATATATTATTATATATATTATTATATATATATTATATATTTTTTATACCTATATAGTTTTTTCACATAAATTAATGGCTTTTTTATTTTGAATCTCAAAAAAGAAACATAACTTATTTTAAAAACACACATACATATATATTATCTGTATATATATATATATATATATATATATATGTATATATATATATATATATATATATATATATATACATACAGATAATATATGTATATGTTTTGTGTTCGCCTCAATTCCTTAAGTAAACCTTATGCAATTTGACATGCACGTATCGAAAACGAATCATTCGATGGAGTTGCTTTAGACGTGTCTTAATGAGGATTAACTACTGATTATATATCTGTAACTTGTTTAAATAAATACATAATTATATCACCTGAAAAACACCTATTTTTAATACACGAAAACCATATTAAACGCTGGTTAATTAGAGAAAATCTATTTTAAAGACACTCCATTCTCTACTTTTCGCTTGAATTTAACAAGTTTATATAAAAAGCGAACCTAAACACATAAAAAAGCCGCTTCATACTAACCTAACCTAACCAAAGGAGAAATGAAAATAAATTTCTCTTTACTCTACTTTCAACTTTTAGTAGAGCTTTTAGAGAATGCCTAAAATATATATATATATATATATATATATATATATATATATATATATATATATATATATATATATAAATATATATATTAGATTGTCAATTCGTATTCAAAGGAAATTGTACACTCGAGATAGATATTTAATAAGTTTTAAAGCAAATATTTTACTATATTGATTTATATATATATATATATATATATATATATATATATATATATATATATATATATATATATATATATATATAATACCTCACTCCTGTTTTTTAAATATGTTTTAACACAAAAAAAATCACACAAAAAGGAAAAAAACAAAAAAAATATATTTAATACTAATTTATATATATATATATATATATATATATTATAAAAAAATCAATATAGTAAAATATTTGCTTTAAAACTTATTAAATATCTATCTAGAGTGTACAATTTCCTTTGAATACGAATTGACAATCGACTGAATTGAATTACACGACATTTTCCATAGAGTCGCCTCAGATAACTCCGCTAGTTATTACCGCAAAATATCTCGTGAATACCACAATTCGAATCACAACTTTGCTGACCTTTACAATAAAAAAACATTTTTTATATCGATATAAAATTGAACACTTTGTCTTTTTATGATTCCTAAATTAAAGCCTAAGTTACTCCAAATTACATGCGCTATCTGTCAGTGAAAGTTACGTCAAAATCAGTCCAGCCGTTCCGGAGATTAGCCGGAGCGAACAGACAGAAATTAATTATCTAATTAAAACTGCATTTAGTAAAGAGCGATTATTTTAATATATAAAACGGAATATGTGAAATATACCACAAGTACAATTTATATATAAAAGAAATGCAAAAAGTAAATATTTTGAATTATTAAAATAAATGTTACGTATACTACTGTATATTACGTTACATACTACTGTGTGTTTAACATAAAGTTTTTTATAAAGTACTGTTTTTTATAAAGTTTTATAAACTGGCATGTTTTTTTATCCCGCATAGCAGGGTAGGCAGAAAGTACCTAGTGTCAAGACACTCCGTACTTCGCTTTCCACGGAATTCGAGACATTACGTGTTGAGTGGTGGAACTCTACGCACTGTACGCACTTTGTCTTACCATAGCGAGGAAGTGAAAATAATTTTGAATATAGTGAATCCCCTGAGGGATCGAACCCACAAGCGGTCGCGTTTACAGTCAGCGGCTTGCACACTGCGCCACCGGTCTCTAACACACATTGCTAAGATAACTCTCATCTCAACAAAGTCTCTAGTACTATAACTTTATTGAAATGTATATAATTAGAAAACACGATCACAACAATGGCAAACCATTTTCTGTTATTCATTGAAGATTTCCATTGATATCTCAGAAATTCTCCGTCTGATCTTCAATATTTTTTTCTCTTCTATCTCCAAAGTATACTTTGAAATAAAAAAATGTGCGCATCGGTACATACGTAAAAAGTATTGTATTATAAAATCAACGCTACTGGGCCCAATTGAAAATGATGTTGCCTTACTGCGCTGAACAAAAAATGATACTGCACGGAATAAAAATTGGTCCAGAATTTTTGTCATAATTGCTATTCCTCCATAATTGCACAACCTCCTTTTGGGTAATCGGTTAAAATCTGTAATTATCTGTAATGTATATATATATATATATATATATATATATATATATATATATATATATATATATATATGTATGAAATGTATGAGTTATTATTTAAAGTAAGGTATAGAAAATATAAAATTTCAACATTGTGGTATTCGAACCAGTGCCTTTTACATACTTGACCGCTCCGACAACTAAGCCATACGTTCTATACTACATCGATCTTATACCATTGTAATGCCAATCTTCCGTTACGTTCAATCCGATGTAGCGTTCACATCTTTTTATTATTTTATTTTTCCAAACAAATCGAATCATTGAGGCCAGTCGTTGCGCAATGGGACAGCGTTGGAATGTAAACGCAATCGGTCGTGGGTTCGATCCCCAGTCGGAGGAGTGATTATATTTAAATTATTCTCACTTCCTCGTGCTGATAAGGCCAAGTGCGGCGTTGAGATCCACCAATCTACACGCAATACTTCGAATTCGGTAGAATCAAAGTACGGATGGTCTTGACACTGTGTGTACTTTCTGTGTACCCTTCTATGCGGGATAAAAGCGTGAGGCTATAAAAAAAACACATCTTTCCAACGGTCTCTTGTAAAACGAGCTCGCAATATTCCTTTTGATTCCTTCCAGCCAAACGAACGTACATATACAAAGCAGTACTGGAAGGCGGAAAGTTAACCACCAATTAGTCGATTGCAATCGTAGTAATCCATTGAGCGTATATTTACGTAGAAAAAGATATTTTTTCATACATACATATTGTATTCAGAGAGCTTGATAAACGCATGGTCAAGACACTCCGCTTTTGAAATTCCAAACATTGCATGTTTAAAGGCGGAACTCAACGCCGCAATTTGTTACCTATGGTCATATAAAATGTCTTGTAGTTTTTAATTACACTTTGACGTACACTGATAAGATATTTCACCTTATCTATGAACATCTTCCGTATTATTTATTAGCGATTATTAGGCGTAAAGATTTTTGTTGTTTAGCCTTCGGGCATATGTTGTACAAAAGTGTACGTGAAACACACGATGGTGTACAAAATATATTTTAGTAATATAATTCAATGTGTTTTATGTACATATATATATATATATATATATATATATATATATATATATATATATATATATATATATATTATATGTATATGTATATGTATGTATGTATGTAGACATGCTGCAGAGCCATCTCCTTGAAATCCTCCATGTAAATATACATATCTGCTATTACAGGGGATACAGGCGAACCCATAACAATTTCTAAATGCAAATAAACGTTGAGCAAATTGTATGAAATAGGCTTTATTAGTTCATTATTGATGAATTTCAGTAGCTTTTGTTCGCGCAATTTGATTTCCTACTGGCGTCGCTTATCAATATATGTCGAGCTTGATCGCGTTATTTATTATTTTAATCCGAAATATTTCAACGGTGTATCATTTTAACAAAATATATTTGCAACAATTTTCAAATGTGTATTAAATAAACAAAAACATCGTGTAGCAGGGTAGGAGAGTGTTTGAGGTGGGTGGCGGATCTTAACGCTGTGCCTTAAAAATATAAAATATTTGCAATTGAAAACACAAGCTCTCGCATTTACAAGCTGAGTCTTGATACTTGTTTAATATTAGAATTGCTTAAAAACTTGAATATTTTGCGACTGACAACAAAATTAAGTTGTAACAAGCGTTTAGTAATAAAGGTGTATGACATATTTGGCTTAGACGTTTAAGAGATGTGCGTTCGAATCCCATACTACGTTATTTTCCTTGTTTTAGTGTTTAAACGCTTTAAAAAATATCAGCAGCATACGTGTGTTAAATCATTTTATGTATATATATATATATATATATATATATATATATACATATATATATATATATATATATATATATATATATATATATATATATATATACATATATATATATATATATATACATATATATATATATATATATATACATATATATATATATATATATATATATATACATAAGTATATATAAATATATATCCTTGCATACCTCTTTCGCCTCGTCCACAGTCATTGACCTCTTTATACGCCCTTCGGAGGATCCTTATGTTTTTTACGTGATCTACGTCCAGTATCTTTTTGATAACATGAAAAACAAATAACTTGTATAGTCATTTTCCTTACTAAAGAACAAAAACAGACGTAAATATCTATGAATATGTTCCTGAGCATTTCATTCAGTAAATCTATTTAATATGATAGATATTTCAAGAGAGCATTAAGTTAAATTGTAGATATAGTGGTTTTATTGCCTTGTGGGACGTTTGGGACGCGACGTCGCAATTTAAGGTTGAAAATACAATGGAGTGACTAAGAAATAGCAAAATAAACAAATATATATTTTTAAAATGTTTATTGTGCGGCGTTAAACTCTACTACCATTGAGATTTTTTAAAAACGCTCGTAAATAGGTAGTTATTGTGTATTTATATGATGTATCATCGGTGTTTAAATGCGCAAGCACGGAACACGATAGTTCTCTATGTTAGATAAAAAATCTGCTTAACTTGTACATTGCTTTACTTATATTATGTGTAGATTTATTTTTTATCATAAATACATCTTTAGAATTTTTTATACCTATATATATATATATTATTATATATATATTATTATATATATATTATATATTTTTTATACCTATATAGTTTTTTCACATAAATTAATGGCTTTTTTATTTTGAATCTCAAAAAAGAAACATAACTTATTTTAAAAACACACATACATATATATTATCTGTATATATATATATATATATATATATATATATATGTATATATATATATATATATATATATATATATATATATATACATACAGATAATATATGTATATGTTTTGTGTTCGCCTCAATTCCTTAAGTAAACCTTATGCAATTTGACATGCACGTATCGAAAACGAATCATTCGATGGAGTTGCTTTAGACGTGTCTTAATGAGGATTAACTACTGATTATATATCTGTAACTTGTTTAAATAAATACATAATTATATCACCTGAAAAACACCTATTTTTAATACACGAAAACCATATTAAACGCTGGTTAATTAGAGAAAATCTATTTTAAAGACACTCCATTCTCTACTTTTCGCTTGAATTTAACAAGTTTATATAAAAAGCGAACCTAAACACATAAAAAAGCCGCTTCATACTAACCTAACCTAACCAAAGGAGAAATGAAAATAAATTTCTCTTTACTCTACTTTCAACTTTTAGTAGAGCTTTTAGAGAATGCCTAAAATATATATATATATATATATATATATATATATATATATATATATATATATATATATATATATATAAATATATATATTAGATTGTCAATTCGTATTCAAAGGAAATTGTACACTCGAGATAGATATTTAATAAGTTTTAAAGCAAATATTTTACTATATTGATTTATATATATATATATATATATATATATATATATATATATATATATATATATATATATATATATATAATACCTCACTCCTGTTTTTTAAATATGTTTTAACACAAAAAAAATCACACAAAAAGGAAAAAAACAAAAAAAATATATTTAATACTAATTTATATATATATATATATATATATATATATTATAAAAAAATCAATATAGTAAAATATTTGCTTTAAAACTTATTAAATATCTATCTAGAGTGTACAATTTCCTTTGAATACGAATTGACAATCGACTGAATTGAATTACACGACATTTTCCATAGAGTCGCCTCAGATAACTCCGCTAGTTATTACCGCAAAATATCTCGTGAATACCACAATTCGAATCACAACTTTGCTGACCTTTACAATAAAAAAACATTTTTTATATCGATATAAAATTGAACACTTTGTCTTTTTATGATTCCTAAATTAAAGCCTAAGTTACTCCAAATTACATGCGCTATCTGTCAGTGAAAGTTACGTCAAAATCAGTCCAGCCGTTCCGGAGATTAGCCGGAGCGAACAGACAGAAATTAATTATCTAATTAAAACTGCATTTAGTAAAGAGCGATTATTTTAATATATAAAACGGAATATGTGAAATATACCACAAGTACAATTTATATATAAAAGAAATGCAAAAAGTAAATATTTTGAATTATTAAAATAAATGTTACGTATACTACTGTATATTACGTTACATACTACTGTGTGTTTAACATAAAGTTTTTTATAAAGTACTGTTTTTTATAAAGTTTTATAAACTGGCATGTTTTTTTATCCCGCATAGCAGGGTAGGCAGAAAGTACCTAGTGTCAAGACACTCCGTACTTCGCTTTCCACGGAATTCGAGACATTACGTGTTGAGTGGTGGAACTCTACGCACTGTACGCACTTTGTCTTACCATAGCGAGGAAGTGAAAATAATTTTGAATATAGTGAATCCCCTGAGGGATCGAACCCACAAGCGGTCGCGTTTACAGTCAGCGGCTTGCACACTGCGCCACCGGTCTCTAACACACATTGCTAAGATAACTCTCATCTCAACAAAGTCTCTAGTACTATAACTTTATTGAAATGTATATAATTAGAAAACACGATCACAACAATGGCAAACCATTTTCTGTTATTCATTGAAGATTTCCATTGATATCTCAGAAATTCTCCGTCTGATCTTCAATATTTTTTTCTCTTCTATCTCCAAAGTATACTTTGAAATAAAAAAATGTGCGCATCGGTACATACGTAAAAAGTATTGTATTATAAAATCAACGCTACTGGGCCCAATTGAAAATGATGTTGCCTTACTGCGCTGAACAAAAAATGATACTGCACGGAATAAAAATTGGTCCAGAATTTTTGTCATAATTGCTATTCCTCCATAATTGCACAACCTCCTTTTGGGTAATCGGTTAAAATCTGTAATTAGCTGTAATGTATATATATATATATATATATATATATATATATATATATATATATATATATATATATATATATGTATGAAATGTATGAGTTATTATTTAAAGTAAGGTATAGAAAATATAAAATTTCAACATTGTGGTATTCGAACCAGTGCCTTTTACATACTTGACCGCTCCGACAACTAAGCCATACGTTCTATACTACATCGATCTTATACCATTGTAATGCCAATCTTCCGTTACGTTCAATCCGATGTAGCGTTCACATCTTTTTATTATTTTATTTTTCCAAACAAATCGAATCATTGAGGCCAGTCGTTGCGCAATGGGACAGCGTTGGAATGTAAACGCAATCGGTCGTGGGTTCGATCCCCAGTCGGAGGAGTGATTATATTTAAATTATTCTCACTTCCTCGTGCTGATAAGGCCAAGTGCGGCGTTGAGATCCACCAATCTACACGCAATACTTCGAATTCGGTAGAATCAAAGTACGGATGGTCTTGACACTGTGTGTACTTTCTGTGTACCCTTCTATGCGGGATAAAAGCGTGAGGCTATAAAAAAAACACATCTTTCCAACGGTCTCTTGTAAAACGAGCTCGCAATATTCCTTTTGATTCCTTCCAGCCAAACGAACGTACATATACAAAGCAGTACTGGAAGGCGGAAAGTTAACCACCAATTAGTCGATTGCAATCGTAGTAATCCATTGAGCGTATATTTACGTAGAAAAAGATATTTTTTCATACATACATATTGTATTCAGAGAGCTTGATAAACGCATGGTCAAGACACTCCGCTTTTGAAATTCCAAACATTGCATGTTTAAAGGCGGAACTCAACGCCGCAATTTGTTACCTATGGTCATATAAAATGTCTTGTAGTTTTTAATTACACTTTGACGTTCACTGATAAGATATTTCACCTTATCTATGAACATCTTCCGTATTATGCGGTAGTTAGACAGATAAGGCACTCCCCTCTTCTATCTTTTATTTTATTAGCGATTATTAGGCGTAAAGATTTTTGTTGTTTAGCCTTCGGGCATATGTTGTACAAAAGTGTACGTGAAACACACGATGGTGTACAAAATATATTTTAGTAATATAATTCAATGTGTTTTATGTACATATATATATATATATATATATATATATATATATATATATATATATATATATATATATATATATTATATGTATATGTATATGTATGTATGTATGTAGACATGCTGCAGAGCCATCTCCTTGAAATCCTCCATGTAAATATACATATCTGCTATTACAGGGGATACAGGCGAACCCATAACAATGCCATCTACTTGGAAATAGAATTCTTGATTGAACACATATATTCAGATGTAGGGCAGTGTTCTAAGAGCTCAAGATATTCAATAGGCATCTTGTGTTTCCTCTAGGCTCCGTTTGGCAATCTGTTGTAGTTCTATCTATTGACGCTGTTTACCAGTATACCAGAGACAAAGATACAGTCAGCTCATTCTGTAATAATATTACACGAGGCAATTAAGAAACAGATGACGCTAGATTGATATAATTAATATTTGTATCAACCGACAGATAAATGCCATCTCAATATACCTGTGACTACTGAAGTAAAGTGTTCGAAACATCAGATTCCCTAAAATGTATGTTCGAATACTAAAATATACGCGATGAATCCGTTTAAAATAGTTGCAATTAAAATATATAGAAATCGCGAAAATAATTAAATCAATTTTTACACTAAGTTTAAAACATGGATATTGTGGGATCATTAAAAAAATAGTGTAGTAAATATAAAAAAATAATAACACTTGCCCGACTGTCTGTTGATGTAAGGCTAAGAAAATCATTTAATTAGGGAATATTTGCTAATTTTAATTATTTCATATATACAGGCTAACTATAAAATCTCTTCAAAAGTTCAAGTTTAAAATATTAGATAATCTTCTTAAATTATTAACTATACTGAGAGAACTTAATGTCAAGATTTTATGGCGGAACTCAACGCCGTGCTTTGCCTTATCGTTGAGTCTAAAAATATTTCTAAAGCCACTATAAAACAAAACGGCCTTGTCCATATTCTCGTCTAGTTTTTGTTATCGACACTGTTGTTTGTATCACCAAATCAATCACAAGTGTATCTTTACTTTGCGATAACATATAATCATTCGATTAGTACAAAAAAAAATTAAACGTTAAAAATTTCAAGGCTATTGATAGGATTTTTTTCTTAATTATAAAAATATTGGTGGGACAGTGTCTGACTGTAAACGCGATCGGTTGTGGGTTCGATCCTCACTCGGGGGAGTGATTATATTAAAATTATTTTCTCTTCCTCTCTCTGGTAAAGATAAAGTGCGGCGTTGAATTCCACCACTCAACACGCAATGTCTCGAATTCGATGGAACGCGAAGTACGGAGCTATGCCTATGCGGGATAAAAGCGTGAAGTACATGTATATATATATATATATATATATATATATATATATATATATGTATATATATATATATATATATATATGTATATATATATATCTTAGATTAGTGCTTAAATAACTGTTTACACGATAGTTTTGGGTTCATTTTTTACACAGGTACACTGTCTACTTGTGACCACGGACTACTGTAAAGTGTTCGACCCGGATTATCCGGTTAAAATAGTTTCATTATATATATATATATATATTTATATATACATAAACGAGTAAATGTGTATCTATGTCAACATATAGTAATAAGGACGCGACATCTCCATGACACGCGCTCGTGAACACGATGCTGGTGGAAACGATGGCGGATATTGGTTTTATACTTGAAAATCTATCTGATGTGTATTAGATAAAGAATTTAACAATACATTAGAATACTATTTAAAAAGAATTTTATAAAATTCAGATTATTATAAAAAGTGCTCAAAGTAACTTATGAAATGTTATCATTTGAACAACTGAATTTCTATAAACATCGAAGACCTTGTAAAATATCACAATATTTGTAAAATATCACGTTATTTTTACCGGAGCGTCTGTTGTATATTGTCTATTGTATGTGTATATATATGTATATATATATATATAAAAATTTTTTCAATTCACAGAAGTGTTTTTTAAAATGGCGTGTCATGACATACTCTGTTGACGCGTTCAAAAAAACCGGTACCTTAGCAACGTATACAACACCTTTATACAAAGGTGTACGTCAAACACATGATAGTGTGTAATATGTATTTTATAAATATAATTTAATGTGTTTCTAATACATTTAAATATTTTTTTCATTTCCATCATTCACACAAAATGATTCCTTCACGTATCATTATAATGATTCCCACTTGACAGCTAAAATAAATGTAAATATAAACTATTTATTACATATGTGTATTAATTGCTTGAATTGAATTATTATTTTAAATACAGTGTATAGGTTATCGGGAATTGATGCGATAGCGTTTGAAGTTTATCAATAAGGGACTTGGTTGACTTTTCTATATACAACTATTTAACTAATATTTTTGATAAAAACGTATAAAAATTGAAACGCAACGGGATTCGAACCCGCGTCTCTTGGAAACCGTCCAAGCGCCTTTACCACTAAGCCGTGCGTTCTAATACCGGCTGCGAATCAAATTTAGTTTAGATGCTAACAACAATAAGTTGTACCAAACGTATAAAAATATCGACACACCTGGCATTAGAACGCATGGCGCACGCGGTCAGAGCGCTTAGATAATTTCCAGGGCGCAGGTTCGAATCACGCTGCGTTCAATTTTTTCTAAACCTAAGTGTGGAATAATACTTTAAAAATAGTAAACAAATATTTAACTATTTGATAATACTAAAAATATTTACATGAAAATGGTTGTAAAATCATATCTACGTAGATTAAAGTGAATATAGTAAATGACTTAATTAGATTTTTCTAGAGCATGTCCAAAAAAGCAAAACAGTTTGCTTTGCTTTATCCCAACAGGGTAGTCATACACGACCTAGTGCCAAGACACTCCTTCCCATTCAAAATCGAGACAGTGTGGCGAACTCACTATACACTCAAGCAATCAATATAACAGAATTTTGAATTAATTGATACTTTCATAAAATAAAACCTAATATCCTTGCCAGGAAGAATGATCGAAGAGGAAATTCTATATCTCTCTCATTATTACTTATAAAATCCAACCAAAATCCACCAATCCGCCATATGGCAGATACTAAGACTCTACTGTAAAATATATTCTCTTAGATAAAGCAATCTCGTGCGTAGTTTGAATTGAAATTATCTTATCAAGAAAAAAATAATTTCGTTCCGCATTACTACGGTGTTTATTTAAGAATAAAAAAAAAAACAAATATTTGTAAATGATTTATTTGATTATTATTATTAAAAAAAACAATGCGTCATTAAGGTGTTCTCTGGACGTTGTTTTTCATAACATGGTATACAGAACGTGGTTAAGTTACGATATGCACTTCTTCGTGTTGTGTGGCGGAACTTAACGCCTCATTTTCTCTTGGATCGGAGTAAATGATATTGAGAACCTGATGAAACCTTTCCCTAGTATAATTATCAAAGTCCATAACCAAGCGTGAACAGATTAACCAACTCACTTGTGTGCATTTATATATTTAAATTATTTACAGGCAAGTAGGACTGCTTTGTTTAGAAAATAAATGATTAAAAAAATTCTAACCTTTTTCAGTTGAAAAAAAGGTATTTATATTTTATAAAATCATAATAAATAATTGAAGGCCAGTTGTGGCGCATCATCTGCGTCTGACTGTGAATTCAATCGGTTGTGGGTTCAATTGCCTCTCGGGGTAATGAATATATTTAAATTATTTAATTTCCTCGTTCTGGTAAGACAAAGCACGGCGTTTAGTTGTGCCACTCAACACGTCAATGTCTCGAACTCGACGGGAAGCGGAGTACGGAGTATCTTTACACTAGGTACTTCTTGTATATAACCAGGAAATCTACCAAATATATAGTAATTCGCTGCTCTATCTGATTTCATTAGAGAAATTACTACGTAGAGCTCTAACACACACAGTCTCTCTCTGTAGCTGACATGAAAAAGTAGAGAGTGACGTCACTACAATCTCCTTGCTAGCGTTAATAAAAGAAAACATTATCACCTAATATAATATCGACAAATATTTTACCGAAAAATCATTATTAACTAATAAATAAAGTAATGCGTAATACGTCTTTACAACCTCGTCGTTATCTTTAATTGATGTAATATTACCAGCTGATTGCAATGCGACATTTACTATGATATATATATATATATATATATATATATATATATATATATATATATATATATATATAAATATATATATATATATATATATATATATATATATATATATATATATATATATTTATATATAGACACTCCGCACTTCGCCTTCCACCGAACTCGTGACATTGCGTGTTGAGTGGTGGAACTTAACGCCGCACTTTGTCTTTAGCAGCGAGAAAGTGAAAATAATTTAAATATAATAACTTAAATATAATCATATAATCATCATTATCTCCCGAATGGGTATCGAACCCACAACCGATCGCGTTTACAGTCAGACTTTGTGCCACTGCGCCACGACCGGCCTCGCATATACTTGTATACTACAAAAATGGAGGACCGAGAAGTATATTTTTTTCCAGCTTCACGCTCTATCCCGCATAACACGGTAGGCAGAGACAACGTAGTGTCACTACACTCCGATATTACTGGTTAAGTGGCGACACTAAACGGCGTTTTTCGTTTTACCATAGCGGGGAAATGAAAATCATTTTAAATATGGAAATGATATCCCAGGGAAGTGACTGGGAATGGAATTCCTGACCATCGCGTTTCCAGTCGGACGCCGTTCCATTATTATATGTTTCATGTATACGTTGCCAAGGTTACATGTATTTTACGTATCAACAAATTATCTAGTATAATTGGTCACTTAAAACTCAGGCTAAGTGATGTTTAATCGAGTTTTTTTATAGTCTATGTGTTATATCCAATCATAGATAATACATATGTATATAATTTTTAAGTTAAAATAAAAGGCAGAGACAACCGAATGTCAGGACATTTCAATGTCCGCTTTCCGTCCGTAATCGAGAAATTGTGGGTTTTCCTTTATTAATAGTATGCTTCAAAACATATTTAGATTGATAATAATCGATAATAAAGCGCGGCGTAGAACTCAACACGCAATGTCTTAATTTTGGGAAAAAGTTATTAACGGAGTGTCTGAACAATAGATTGTCTCTGATTTCCTAGTTAGAAATCATTGAGTGTCAAGATATTGAGTCCTCCATTCCATGCACTAGGTAGCGGAACTTAACACCGCACTTTGTCATGTAAACAATCATTAACTTTAAACAGTTTTTTTCTAAACACTTGCTAATGAACGTTTTTGTATATAATGTAAACAAAATATGACGCGCGTACTACGTTCTGTTTGGAAGACGAGTTTGCTCTTCGACCTCTGTATCAATTCCACCTTGAATGAAATTAGGTAATTTTGTTACTTGCCGTATATTTCGTTCGATTTATTCATAAATACAAATGTATGAAGAATAACTGATTTTTTTAATAAAATAAAATTAAATTAAAAAAAATTGAGGAGAGATTTCTCAATATTTTAGAAATTTCATTAGAGACACATTAAATGAATAAAATTTATATGTCACAATGATGTACTTTTTTGTGTAAAGTTTACGCAAAAGTGTATAACACGTTGCTATGGCAACACGTACTGGACGCGTGAACGGATCTTCTTGTAGGTTTTTTTTTATAACAATTGGCTTTTTTAAAATTTAGTATTACTACACAAGCAAATATAATTTTTGCTATTAATTTCTAAAGCGCTTGACCTTGGTAACATTCAATATGAGGTAATTTCTACTTATGAAATTTATCAAGATATTATTCACTTAGCTAGCTTAGCTTCACGCTTCACGCTTTTGTCCCACAAAGCAGGGTAGACAGAAAGTACCTAGTGTCAAGACACTCCGTATTCCGCTTTCCACTGAATTCAAGATATTGCGTGTTGAGTGGTGGCACTTAACGCCGCACTTTGTCTTTACCAGAGCGATTTTAATCGGTTAATTTTTTTTAATTTGTTGGTTCGATTTTCATTGGATATATGTTAAGTTTTTAAAATTTTATACACTGTCGAAGATACAATGATAAGAAAAATAACGGAGAGTCTTAACACTATGTTCTCTCAAGGAACGCTATTAAATGTTTTCACTCCCTGGCTCTGGTAAAAGACAAAGTGCGGCGTTAAGTTTCACCACTCAACACGTAATGTGTCGAATTCGGTGGAAAGCGACGTACGGAGTGTCTTGACACTAGGTACTTTCTGTCTACCCTGCTATGCGGGATAACAGCGTGAAGCTATATACATAGACATAATCATATGATACGATAAATAAACTAACTATAAGTTAACCTTCCGTTACAAATCACGTTAACTAGAGTTTACGATGTAAACCAAGGTTATATATTGAAAAAGTCTTACATCATATTATTTGGCATTCACACAACGCTCAGTGCACTTTAACCTAAAAATAAACATTTTTTTCTATTTATTTGTTACATTTTTTTGTTCGGTTGAAGCGTTGAAATGATATTGACAGGCGTTTTAGTAAACGTTCTTACGTGTCATATTCTAAAATTGGGACAACTATTTGTTGTAGGTAATATTGGCTTACATGTATTTAGTACCAACACATTAAAATTCTATGTTCGAAGGGTATGAAATTTGGCACAGTTACATTTCATTGATTGTGGGTTCGATCCCCACACGGGGGAATGATTATTTTTAAAATTATGTTTCCATTCCATTCCATGGCTCTGATAAGAAAGCGGAGTACCGAGTGTCTTGACACTAGGTGCTTCCTGTTTACTCTGCTATTCCGCCTACTTTATATATATATATTAAATATTATATACACTGTTACTTCATTGATATTAAAAATAGTTCCACGCTTTATCCCACCAAGAAAGATAGTCTAGCCTATAGTGTAGATAACTCACTTTTGTTTAAAGTAATCTATACGTTACTAAGGTAACGCGTATCTTACGCGTAAAACTGTCCTGCTAGTATACGAGTATAATGATTAAGGTACTAGATGCCAAAGTCATTATTAATGTCTAGATATTAGACGGTAACTCAGTGTCTAGATACTTAACGGAGAACATGAATCCGAAATTCCTTTCTGTTATATTAAAATGATTTATAAAAAAAAGAATTAAGTCTGAAATAGTCACAGACTAAATAAAAATTAAAAAAAATCACATTACAAACAGTAGGTATGTGAATATCACAATGGATTCAAATTAAACCAAAATTAGTATACACAATACCTCATAATAAAGACAATTACATTCTTCCGGTTTTGACGCAAATTATAATATGTGGCTATCGTGACGTAGTGACGTCTGACTGTAAACGTGTTATTCGCGGTGTTATGTTCCGTTCAACGCGAAATGTCTCGATTTCGGGCGGTAAGCAGTTTACGGAGTGCCTTGACACTAGATTGTTTCTGACTACCATGTGATATTATAAAACCTGAAACTGTTTTTTTACTTCACTTCACTATTTTCGTTAGACAATATGCATCTCTGAATTTAGTGGGTACCCTGCTGTGGGCTAAAAACCGTGAAACTGCTTTTCTTTAGACATACAAAATGGTTTGTTTTAAAAAAAACAGCGTTAAAATCCGCAGTTTTCTACTTAATATTTGTATAGGCTGTCTTTATATGAAAACAGTATGAAATATAATGCAAGCATAAAATGTATAACAAAGTATAATTATAACGTAATTTAAATAATGGAATACATTTTAACACGCGAAGAGGCATTCGACGTGGAATTATAAAACAGTCGATTTGCAATTGAATTGTAATTCATTTTGAAGTTAAAATTACTTTCAATTTATAATGTGTTCTATATTGTAGAGATTAATTCAATTTTAAATAATGAAATTCAATTTATAATGAAGAATGTGTTCTATAAATTGTATATTATTTGTCAATTATTCTGGGAAGAGTAAATGCTAATGTTTTGAAATTGGTGTTAAATCAACATATATATATATATATATATATATATATATATATATATATATATATATATATATATATATATATATGTGTGTGTGTGTGTGTGTGTGTGTATGTGTGTGTGTGTGTGTGTGTGTGTGTGTGTCAGTAGCTCAGTATATAAATCACAGACGAACAGAAAGGAATCCCCGGGGAGTATTGGTGGGCTCTCAGAAAGGATTTACCGAAATCGACTATGAGAACGGGAAATTCTGGTTTCACACCCAATGTGGTATATAAAATGCGGTGGTGAGTTCCGCCATGACTCCAGACAAGAAAAGTATATTTTCGTTGGCATCTTATAAATAAACAATTTTATATAAATAAAATTGGCTAAAAACATTTTTATAAATTAAACTGTAATAATTTAAGCAAATCCACTCACCGTTTTGGTTCACTGAAGCGATAAATATATAGTATCGATTGTATATCTGGTTTATATTATTTATATTGATATTTTACCGTGTGCGTTATTAAAATCTTATTGAACTGGTTCTAACCCTTTTGTAATGATTTCATGACCACTGAGGCAAATGATCTCACTTCCATATTCTGAATGGTCAACTGCGTGGCGATGGCGTTTATCTTCTATAGAGGTCTCGTGCTGGGGTACAAGCGACACGTATTTAGCGTTAATAAGTAAAAATCATTGGAATGTATGATAATGAAACTGTATATACCTTGCATTATCTGTCATCCTCTACGAGCAGGGTTTAAATTAAATTATCTATAATTTTTTTTTATTAGTTTCACGCTTTTATCCCGCATAGCGGGGTAGACAGAAAGCTCCTAGTGTCAGGACACGCCTACTACATACTACGGGAAGTACGGAGTGTCATGACACTTTTTTATATATATATATATATATATATATATATATATATATATATATATATATATATATATATACTATGGAATATCCTTGAGTTTTAATACCTATAATAGTAGTGGCATTACATAATTTTGAAGGTCTACCGTTTAATTTAACACGAGATTGGTTGAGGCTTCGGGGTCTACTGCAAGAAACGAAAATATTTACATTTATCTGCTATCGCAAGACAAGACGCGGCGTTGAGTTCCGCTACTTAACAAGCAATATCTGAAGTTCAGGAAAGCGGCGTAGAGAGAAAGAAACGATCGCAAGTGTCTCGATTGGGTCGGCATGTCTTTGACAACTCTGTTATGGGGAATAAAGCAAGAAGTTACTCTTCTATAAACATTACTATAAACATATAATACAAACTGTATTCTAATCGTATTTTTTTTATAAAAAATGTTCTTTATAAAAGGTTAAGGATTGGCTCAAAAGCTTAAAAGATTTAAAGTATCTCAGCTCTTCGCTACTTGCGGGTATGGGCGGCATTTAATATTTTAAAACCTCCAAACATAAAGTGTGATCCTGTCTCAACCGTGTGTAAAATGCTTCTCTTAGCAGATTCACAATCTTTGAAAACTTGTACCCACCATGCGGTTTTTTCGACTTATTAAAATTTTTCAACTCATTAAATCGCCCACCATTCATTCTAATATATATTTTCACAATCGACATTTCAGTGCTTTCCAACACTTTAATAAACATACATGCCAAAACTTGCTCTCCGATTTCCATCCTCATTTGGGACAGTGCGTGATAAATGGCGGAGCTAAACGCCGCGTTCTGCCTTACTAAGCAAATAAAAGCTAGGTAAATAGCGCCACAATAACCCCATAAAATTATTCACTCTACCCTAATAATTGAATCAGATATAAAGAAACACTAATAGCCAAACTAACTCATAATATAAATCTAGTATGGGCTCACTCTTAAATCCCCAAGAAATAAATTATTATTTAACTTAAATGTGAAAAGTGTTAACCTTTCAGTTACCACTGTGACATTTTCAGTATGAATTTTTTAGTATAACACCGTGGGGAATTATAAACTGGCTTACTGGCGCCGGTATCGATCTAAATGCATTATAATTGTACTTAAAATAGACTCGTGTAGGTCTACTATATATTATATTAATTATTTATAGGATTCTAGTTTGTGTTGTGTTTTGTATTAACAATTGGAATTTTTTTCTGCTAACCCTACACTTAAATGCAAATATTTATAAAATATTTTATGTAAAGTAAAAAAAATATCTTTTTCATACCTAAAATAAGTTTTTGATTTATTCTTCATGATATATTGTATTCTACACATTTATTCTTTGGAGGCCGGTCGTGGGACAGAGGTTGTCGGTTCGATCCCCACTCGGGGGAGTGATTATATTTAAAAATATTTTCACTTTCTCGTTCTGGTAAGACCAAATTCGGCATTGAGTTCCACCACTCAACGAAAACGGTGGAAAGTGAAGTACGGAGTGTCTTGACACTAGATACTTTCTGTCTACCCTACTTTGCGGGATAAAAGCGTAAAGCTAAAAGAACAGACACTCCAATTCTATCTATTTGTATAGAATCATCAGAGCTAATGGTGTATTCAAAACCTCTATTAAACACAAAAGTGAGCTGAAATTTCACTTTTCCTTCAAATAAAAGCTGGTAAAAACAAAAAAATCACATTATTTATGTTTTTTTCTATACACTATAGACCTTATTTTATCTAGATTAAGACTATGTTTTAATAAGTACTTAGCTACCTAGAAATTTTGAGATTTGGCAACCCTAGTTAGAAACTAAATTAAAAAAAAATCATTGAACGCGTCCAACCACGTATTGCTGTAGTATCTAACTGCAAAATTTTACTTTAAATTATACAATTATTTATAACTTGAGTCGCTTTTATTACGTTTGTACTTTATCGGTTTATTGCACTAATATTTCAGTTTAACATAATGTATAAGAACATAGGGTAGTATTATAGTTATAGAAGTTATTACTTGAAGTAGTTTAAAATTGTATTCAATGAAGTCAACAGGTTTATTTGAGTTAAGCTAGAACAAACATACATACAGATAATGTTAGGTAGGAAATTAAATTGCAATTTGAGTTTGAAAGTTGTATTCATTCATTAAATTAATAGAAGGAAACAACATTCAGTAAATTCTCTAGAGAAAATTATGATTGAAAATTATAGGGGTAAAATATTTTTACAAATAAAAAAGTACAAACGCAGAAGTATCAAATTTTCTCATAGT
The DNA here is from genome assembly GCA_032432895.1 of Dryadula phaetusa. Classification (NCBI taxonomy): domain Eukaryota; kingdom Metazoa; phylum Arthropoda; class Insecta; order Lepidoptera; family Nymphalidae; genus Dryadula; species Dryadula phaetusa. The sequence goes on from JAOYRS010000001.1 coordinate 1,177,860, forward strand.
TAACATTTCTCTCTCTCTCTTTCTCTCTTTCTCTCTCTCTCTATATATATATATATATATATATATATATATATCCTACACTCTCTCTACTCATACACTCTAAATGGATTAAATATACATTATTCGACCTATTTACAGTCACCCAATTACAGTCTGCACACACAAGATAACATACAACTATAGTACTACAAAGAACTGAATAGAAATGGCACAAATATTAATCTGGTAAAACAAAATGGGCAATGAACACCGCTGTGAACACAAAATGTCTAGAATTGGGCGGAAATTGGAGTACGAAGTGTCTTGACACTAGGTCCTTTCTGTGTACCCTGTTTACGGAATAATAGTTCACCACTCTCATAAATAGAAACATCTATTGATTTTTGACGCTTTACCTCGCACAATATGGTAGCTAGAGAGAATAGAGTCGATACATCAATTCGCTGTTTTCCGGCCAAATTCGAAACGCCGTGTGTTGATTGGCGAAACACAACGCCGCAGCCTCTTTCACCAGTTATATATTTAAAAAGCGTTATGTAAATAAATAATTTTCAATATTATTTACAAATATATTATTGGAATTCAAAATTTATTCAGTGTAGTTAATTCACCCTAAGTGAGCGCTATATGGGGAGACTATGCGTCGCCTTATAGGGCGTCAGCGAGTCTCGCGATACTCGTATACTAAACTTGAGTAAATTATAGAAATTAAACACTTACTTCTTTTAATTGGAGTATTTAGTTTAATAATATTTATTACAATGTTTAAATTATTTCCTCACTGTGATAAGACAAAGTGCGGCGTTGAGTTCCACCACTTAACACGCAATGTCTCGAATTCGGTGGAACGCTTAACAGTAGTCCGTGGTCACAGGCTAGTTTCTGTCTAATACTAAAATATACGCGATTAATCCGTTTCAAATAGTTTCATTTGTATATATGTATATATGTGTATATATATATATATATATATATATATATATATATATATATATATATATATGGAAAATAAAAACAGTTTTCACTTCTTCAGTACATAAAGTAACTTTTGGTGTATTTATTCTATGCAAACTAATAAAATTGAAGTGTCTGCTTGTAATATTAAAAAAAAAACCGCTTCTTACTTAATGTGTATGTATATATACATAAGAAATATAAATAAATAGCATTTTTAACAATTTTTGTGTGTTTGTCTGTGTGTTTGTAGATAGATAGTTGATTTGATAAGAACTAGCTTAGTTTATTTCTAAATTAGAATTATAAATTAAAGATCCCGAGATTTATTTTCCTACATTTACTTGGGAATGCATTGTTTAAAATGTGTACCGATTATGGCAACTGTACTTACGTCTGTCTGCTTTTAATATTTTTATCTTACCTGAAAAAGAAAATTAAAATCATTATATTATTTAATTCATAGCAATTTGTGCCCTAAACTTATTATTTTTTATAGCTTCATTCTTTTCTTTCGCATAGCAGAGTAAACAGGAAGTACTTAGTGTCAAGTCACTCCATACTTCGCTTTCCACCAAATTCGAGACGAGCTTGTTGAGTGGTGGAACTCAACGCCACGTTATGTCTTACTATAAATAAATACATCTTAGCTTCCAAGAGCTTTCCAGGCATGTAGCTTGCATGGAATACAGAGAGAATGTGGTGTTAGAACTCCGTTCTCCACATACGGATGATATTCGAGACATTAGATATCGACCGGAACTCATCTCCGTAACGTGAATATTTTAAATATAATTTCTCTAATCTAAGATAAAACTAACAGCCTTTGCATTTAACAATGATTAATATTGCGCGATCACAAGTCAAAAAAAAGTAAAAAAAAATATATTATAGTTTTGCAAGATATTATTATATTAAAATTATATATATATAAATATATATATATATATATATATATATATATATATATATATATATATATTTAGCATTGGATATAAGTCCTAAATAATAGTAATTAAAGGGACGTCATAGATCTTAATAGCTATATTTTAAGAGAGTGTTTTCAATAACAATATTATTACAAAACGTCTAAAAAGGGGTTTTTAACTATGATTTGCCTTCCTTTGTTCGACTCCTATACAAGTCGGCATTTAAGCCACACGGGGCTCTTTTTTTTGTTGACTTTCTATTAGCAAGTTGTTTTCGGTGTTACCTGTTTTTTCTAATTCTGACGTTATTATTATTATTATTTCAATATATTTAAAAATTCTTTAATATTCCTCTTTTATACAAGTGTAGGCTTAAAGGCCCTTCTAAAATTGTCATTAACACACACTTCCACTGTCCAAGCTCTTCTTTGTACCTAACCGAGTTTAAAACGAGCAATTATTTTGTCTACGAAATACATGATTCATTTCTATCATAATATATATAAGACAAGTGTTCCATTTGTTATAATATCCTATTTCTAGTAAGTGTGTTAAAAAAACACTTTAAAACTAAAAAAAAAATAGGTAAAACTATATTAAAATGATTTCTAAACTTGTATTTACCTGTAACACATTTCTTTTACAAGTAAGTCTTACCAAAGAACTGATATCCTTATAATCTTAAAATCTAGATCATTTTACTATCCTACTTACATAGATCTGAGCGCTACGTGACTTAAGTGGCACTTTCGGGCTTTGTCTACGCCTACATCATGTATCTCCACAGAGTCATTACACGAACTCGGATTATATAATATAGTCAGCTAAGATTGTATACGTGTTGAATATATTTTTTGTCATTATAACTTTATACCGTTCGGAAGTATAAGAAAACACACAAAAGCGTCAGATTTTTTGTTTAAAATTGTCGAAAAAGCATGACGAAAGCGTTAATACTAATAATTTTGTATAATTTTTTGCAGCAGTAGATCGCTTTCATAATTTATTACATAACTAATTTTATTTAGCTTCACGCTGTTATCCCGCATATAAAGGTAGACAGGAAGTATCTAGTGTCAAAACACTCCGTAGTTCGCTTTCCGCCGAATTCGAGACATGGCGTGTTGAGTGTTGGAACTCGACGTGACAGCGCCAGACCGAGGAAGTGAAAATAATTTAAATATAATCGCTTCCCCGATTGGGGATCGAATCCACAACCGATCGCCTTTACAGTCAGACGCTGTCCTAATGCGATTTATCGATAATAGATTCATAAAAAAGTAGTTGAAACCAACTTAGTATCAAGTAAAACAAAAATAAACAATAAATAAGCAAAGTGTACTTACTCCTATCATACAAATTTGCGTAACCGATAGTATTCCAAACTAACGAATACTTTTTTTTTAGCTTCACGCTGTTATCCCGCATACCAGAGTAGACAGAAAGTACCTAGAGTCAAGACACTCCGTGCTTCGCTTTTCGCCGAATTCGAGATATTGTATATTGAGTGGCTAAATTCAACGCCACACTTTGTCTTACCAGAGCGAGGAATAAAGAATAATTTATTTATAACTCCGAGTGGAAATCGAACCCCTTTACTTATTTGTAACACACTTATATACCGTTTGGAAACAAAAGGACACAGGCCCAGCCCAGTACATAATAATTAATATATGTGAGCGATAATATGCCAAAGTAACGGATAATCCAAAATAATTTTAAGTATATAACCGAAGCCGATATGATTTCTTGATACCTACCCTATAATATTTAGAAGAAACGAATTTTCATATACCTATAAAGCGATGGCATAGGATATAGGATAGGATAAAAAATATATCAAAATGAACAAATGTACGTTATTTAAAAGGTGGAGGTGACAGGTTCGATGTGTAGTACAAATATTTTATTTGATAAATAAAATATTTGTACTACACCTCCACCAGATAAATAATTTGAACTGATCTTAAAAATATGGGTGACCCAGAACAGTCAATTATTTTTTAATTGAGAATTAGTTTAATTAACTATATATATATATATATATATATATATATATATATATATATATATATATATATATATATATACATATATATATTATACATATATATGTATATATATATATATATATATATACATATATATATTATACATATATATGCATTATTTCAGTATTTTTTATTTATCACGAATGATTGTGGGTTCGACTCCCATTTGGAGAGATAATGATTATAACTAAAATATATTTTAATTTCCGCTAAAACATGTCAAAACTCAACTCAACTCAACTGAATACGCAATGTCTCGATTTCAGACAGCAAACAGTCAACGGACGTCTTGACACTAGGTTGTGTCTATGTACCAAGCTCTACGGGACGAAGCGTACATTTCTTCATACATTACGTAGATATCAAACTTGTAATAACATTACTTAATATGCACTCCTGGCACTTCACCAAATAGCCGTAGGTCATCAGAAATTTTACTTTAGAATCTCCACTATAGCGGTCGAGATGTACAGTTACCTGCCAAACGACCTGCCAATGACGCTTGGGAATGCTGATTTATTACGTTTTTGTTCTTTAATTTATATTAAACTAGATTTCGCTCGCGGTTCCGTCCGCATATTGATAAAACTATATTTGTACTTGATAGTTATCGTTATGAGGCCAGTCGTGGCGCAGTGTGACAGCGTCTGACTGTAAACGCGACCGGTTGTGGGTTCGATCCCCGGGGTGATTATATTTAAATAATTTTCACTTCCTCGCTCTGGTAAAGACAAAGTGCGGCGTTGAGTTCCACCACTCAACACGCTGTGTCTCAACTTCGGTGGAAAGCCAAGTATGGAGTGTTTTGACACTAGGTACTTTCTGTCTACCGTACCGTTCTTGACCGTTCTTGACTTGATGACGTTCTTGACGTTTAACGTTATAATTTTTGAACTATTCTGCCAAATTACTTGATAGACCTACTTGATAGGCCTTAAGTATGGGACAGCGTCTGACTGGTATCGCGATCGGTTGTGGGTTCGATTCCCATTCTGGGGAATGATTATATTTATATTATTTTTATTTTCTTGTTCTTGTTAGACAAAATGCGGCATTGAGTTCCGCCACACAACACGTGATGTCTCAAATTCGGTGGAAAGCGGAGTACAGCGTGTCTTTACACTAGGTATTTCTATCTACCCTGCTATGCGGGATAAAAGCGTGAAGGTAATAACACAACATCTTAGTTGTGACAAGTATACTTAAGTAGTTGAGTTCGATTCCCAGCTAATAATTTTAATCAAAAAATCGGTTTAAAAGAGACCGGTCGTGGCGCAGTGGGACAACGTCTGACTGTAAGCGCGATTGGTTATGACTTCCATTCCCAATTGTAAAAATGGTTATATTTAAAATTTATTTTCATTTCTACGCTCTGGTAAGACCAAAGTATCAATTTCAGACGTGTCTTGACGCTAAGTTGGATCTGGCGACCCTGTGAGATACAGCGGTCATGCATAGCCGGGTAGCCGGTAAGAGCTCACCGCCAAAACATTCCCCTTCTCATGTACTGTAATAAGTTGCGGAACTCAACTCCGCACTGTGTCTTACCATTCTCCATGTGAGAATCGAACCCAGAACCAATCACGTTTACATTTAAAATCTGTTCCCGATGAATTCTTTAACAAAATAACATTATTATACGCGCTAATAAAACCTATTTACGTCCAAAGTATATATTATCCAGCCATTTCCCTAGATACCACAGAACGGCGAAATAAATAAGGCCATTTAAACGTACAGCAATTTGGATTCGAATGGAACAAAAAATTGTACTAGAGCGTGAAGATCAATACGTAAATAGGTTTTAAGTCTGCCTCTAGTTAGTATACTTTGATGCTATTTCTAAAACGTTTATATTCTTTTTTATTTTGTTCTATGTTAAACTGCTTTGGTAAATACGTGTTTTTTTATAGTATTATAATAAACTGATCATTTTTTAGAAAATCCTAAATGTAAGAACGCATGGCTTAGCGCTTGGAGCGTTGGACGATTTCCGAGAGACGTGGGTTCGATTTCCGCTACGTTTAAATTATTATTTGTCTTCTTGAAATGTGTTCTGTTTCTAAATGTTGTATTACTCTTTAAAGATAATATAATATATATTAATAAATTTCTTACAAATGGAAACCAAAGGAATAAAGTTTAAATTGTTTTTTTCATTATCCGATCGACCCCCCAAGCGGTCAGGCGATGCTAAAGCATTCGTTATCATGTTATGGTTGGGTATGGTTATGTACGGGGTGTTATTTAACACGCGCCAGTCTCATGTTCCGGTGGAAAGTAGAGAGCGAAGCGTTTTGGAGTAAGTAACTACCCTACTTAAAACACCAGTATAATCCTCAAATGTATATATAACAAGTTGGTATGATTTTCGTCAAAGAGAATCTAGTGTCAAAAATTTTTTAACTCTGATTTCTGTCCGAGATTAAAACATTAAATGGTGTTAAACGCCGCGTACTTCTATTACTAAAGTGTCAAGACACTCACATGTACTTCGCTTTTTCACCGAACTCGAGACATTTTGATTTACCAATGCGGAGAGGTGAAAATAATTACTCCCCCAAGTGGGAATCGAACCTACAACCGATCACGTTTACAGTCAAACGCTGTCACATTGCGCTACAAGCGGCATTATCTTCTATTACTATATATTTATACTTGTGTTTATTTTTTAACAGTACAATATTATAAACTTAAAATTACGAGTTTCATACATTTTAATTCGAATTATACTTAAAGCTTATATATTTTAGTACTTTAATCTCTTTTATATCAATTTTCTTGTTCTTTCATGCAGAGTCAGTAAGGTCAGTCAGAGTCAGTCAGTGCGTACTTAGAGTTATAAGATTCAATTCTCCATATTTATTTAAGAAAAGAACACAAAGAGATTTTTGCCTGACCAGATTTCATAAAATATAATAATAATTGATATAAATATATACCGTTCCTATATATTAGGCCGGTCGTGGCACAGCGTCTGACTGTAAACGCGATCGGTTGTGGGTTCGATGCCCATTCAGGGGGATGACTATATTTAAATTATCCCCTTCCATGCTCTGGTAAAACAAAGTGCGGTATTGAGTTCCACCACTCAACACGCAAATGTCTCGAATTCGGTGGAATGCGAAGCATGAAATGTCTTGACATTAGGTACTTTCTACCCTGCTATGCGGGATAAGAGCGTGAAGCTAAAAAACATAATAATAAATAAACAAATATATTCCAAACGGAGTGTCTCGACACTAGGTTCTCTCTGACCTACTAAGCGGCCTCTAGCGTGAAGCCACTGCTTATAAAAATATTTTTGCCTCAAAACTTTTTTTAACGTCCAAAATAACTTCTAATACAGTATCTTTCATTTCCGGTATGTCGTTTCTTATAATTCAAGACAAAAAAATCTTTTTATTTACGAAAACATACAGTCAATGTCAGTATAAAGTCTATGTAGAATTTAGACTGACCCTTTGTCAGTTAGTTCACCGAAGAATTGATATTGCATTATAGCTTCTTTTCTTTATACACGCTCTTAGAGACCTCTAACCTATCCTCAATTTCCTGTTTCGTATAAGAGGATCGAGGGAAACACATTTAAGTGGGTTTTATTCAATATTCTCTTCATATATGCCTTACTAGTACCGTAAAGTATACGTCGCCTTGGCAACGGATGAGACACTTTATATACAAGTGTATATCAAACACATTGTAGTGCGTGTTTTTAATCTTTTAAATGAAATTAGTTTAAACGGATTAATCGCGTATATTTTGGTATTTGAAAATACATTTTTGAACACCTGACGTTTCAAACACTATACAGTAATCCGTAGTCAAAAGTAGACTGATTTCTTTTTGATTAATCCGTTTAAAATAAGTCCCGTATTAAGTACACTGGAGAACCCACTACCATAGCGTTTCTGCTAAAGACTTCCACTGAATCCAATAGCACTATCAACATAAATATATATATATATATATATATATATATATATATATATATATATATATATATACACACACACACACACAAACGAACAACTGACTCAAAATGGACCATTTTTGAGAATTCCCAATTTTTTTACGCCGGTATTTATTTACATGACAATCAAGTGAATTGAATTGTATAATTAAAAGCCTTTTTATTATATTTACAAAATATATATATATTTTTTACTTCACGCTTTTATCAGAAAGTAAGTAGACAGAAAGTATCTAGTGGCATGACATTCCGTACTTTGCTAACCATCGAATTGGAGACATTACGTGTTGATAGTGGAACATAACGCCGCACTTTGTCTTACCAGAGCGAGAACGTGAAAATAATTTAAATATAATCACTCCACCCAATTGGAAATCGAACCCACAATATCGCGTCTACAGTCAGACGCTGTTAAACCAGCCCCGGTATCATTTAAATGATACTCATTTATTCACATGGAAATTCCGGAAATCGAACCAGTGGACAACATATATAGATTTAAACACTGCTTAATGCGTCACATTGGTCTTAATATTGGCCTATAATAATGTAAATTTGAATATATATTTCGTCTAAATCTAGGTTTCGGTCTACAAACTAGATTTCGGTTGTATACATTTGCGGTTGATTGAGTACTAGAGCATCTATTTCAGAAGCTCGAGCTCTATTAGTTATTTTTATATTACTTACTGTATTGATAGAGTTGAACAAACCAAAATTAGATACTAATAATTTGATACTACAATTCCATGTAATTAAAAATTAAAAAAAAATCACCTATTCATTTCATTCTATTCATTTAATATTAGGTCGTGGAAAGTCAGTTTCCACTCAAATTAGAGACATTCAATTTAAGTGGCGTAACTCAACGCTGCGTTTTATTTTACAATTGATAAAGATTAACGCCACGACCATCTCTTTCAATTTTATAAGTAAGTACGTAGAACTCTTATCCAATTCTCATTTTCCTGCGTGTTAAAGTGAATAGAGAGTAAACACATTCATTCTATAAACATTTGAAGTGGGCAGCGTAACTTAACACTGCGCTTTATCATAAAAATTGGAGCAGCAATCATCGAATTATACCTAACTGCGTAATATTCCTTAATATTGTCAAAGAAAAATACCATTTTGCGTTGCGTGTTACAACCAATAAGCGTTATTGTGACAATAACCTTTATTTTACTAACGAAAGGAATTTTTGTATTCGTATATATGAAAAGTTAATATATTTCAATTAATTACAATTGTATGAATGATACTTGGTAAATTAATTTAATATAATTTATTATGATCGTTTCGTATATAATTTAACACTATTTGAAATGTAGCTATTGTGAAAAATCCTATGTAATGATTACTTTATTGGTAACTTTTACCATTTGGAAGCAGTTTCTAACAAAAATTTGAAGTCTCTCACCCACCATACCTAAAGGCAAGAGATATAGTGACATACGAAAGAATCCTGGGTAGTACGCGAGAGCATCTAAGAAATCAATGGCGGTAGATTCATATAATTATTGTGTCAATTAACAGACAAAGTCTAGATCAGTCTACCCACAAGTATCGTAACCTTCAAAAATGTATTTTCGAATACCAAAATATACGCAATTAATCCTACCTATATTTTATTAAAAAAAGATGTTACGCTAACTAAATTATATGATAAAAAAAATAGTGGCAAATATCTCTTTTACTTATGTTATCATAATTCACTTTGTGTTAATATTGTAATTAGAATTCAATTACTAATCATTCAATTCAATTGCAAAGACTGGTCGAGGCATAGTGTCACAGTGTTTGACTGTAAACGCGATCGGTTGTGGGTTTTATTCCCACTTGGAGATATGTCTGATAAAATTATTTTTATTTCCTCGCTCTGGTAAGACAAGGCGCGACTTTGAATTCCACCAATTAACACCCAATGTCTCGAATTCAGCCGGAAAGCGGAGCACTTAGTATCTTGACACTAGGTACTTCCTGTCTACTCTGCTATGAGGGATAAGAGCGTGAAGCTAAAAAAACAATTCAATTGCAAATTCATTCAATATAATGGCTATCAATTCAATTCTATTACTTATATTAGATACGACATCCATTATTTCTACCGTTACAATATAACCTGTACTAAAGCTTTTCCTGTACTCATTATCTCAAAAGAGGCAAAGAGATAAAATGAATTTTGTATCTCAAATAAAATACAATTCTCTGCAACTTTTAAACCTATAATGATGATATTTCTATGTAGTATATAGTAATATATTTTAGAATCAACATTTACAGAAATCGCTAATGTAAAAGTAATTATTATATATTTTAATATTTTTTTTAGTTTCACCTCACCAGTAGTCAGAGAGAGGCTAGTATCAAGATACACAGTTCTCCGTTTCCCGAATGAAAAAAATACATTGCCTATTAAGCGACGGAACTGAACGCCGCGCTGTCTCAACGAAAACACACATATATAACGTGTTTCCCAATAGGGATGATAGGATTTTGATAGCTCACAGCCGCCATCTTGGTTGTTTAACATTTGACATATATATATATATATATATATATATATATATATATATATATATATATATATATATATATATATATATATATATATATATATATTCATAAAAACCTTAATTCTATATAATTTTTTAAGCTTTTAAAAAAATGAAAGGTAATACCCGTGTACCAATACAAAATCTAATATAAGGTTCTTAGCTTGTCGTCGGTCAGCAAGGCTTCCGTCGCTAAGGCGCGAGGCGCCACGCTGTAATTCAATAACTGGCTAGCTCTGTTCTTGCAAAACTTACTTGTGCTTAATTTCCCCTGGTGACCTTTGGCCTTATAACATTGTTTATATATTTTTTTTTGTTTTTTTGGTAAAATTTGATACGTTAAGCAAAGGGGTTGGGCTTTTAGTAATGTGTATGTAACTGTTTAAGCGTAGATGTTACATGGTAGTGGGACAGTGGGTCGGCTGACTTTAATCACGATTGGTTGTGAGTTCCATTCCCCCTCGGAAGAATGCTTATAAAGAAAGCAGTCAATGGAGTGTCTATACACTAGATTGTTTGAATAGTATAATGTACAGTATAAAGCGTCAAGCTGTGAGTAAGGATACAAATTTATATATATATATATATATATATATATATATATATATATATATATATATACTTAAGCTGTTACTAGATGTCTCTATAACCGGTTAACAATGCCTTAGCAGTGTGTATGTCACTTTATATAAACATATGGTAGTGTGTGTTACATTAATCTTATTAATTTAACATATTTTGTGCTATTTTTTTTTTAAATATTAGCATTATGCTCTTGCTCTCTATATAAACTTTAACTGTGCCAAATTTCATACTCCTCAGTTCGCATTAATTTCTTAAAAATGGTTACAAAGTTTTTACTTCACTTATTAATACGAGGCCGGTCGTGGCGCAGTGGGACAGCATATGACTGTGAACGCGTTCGGGTGTGGGTTCTATTCCCAGGGAGGCATTATATTTGAAATATATTCACTTTCTCGCTCTGGTAAGACAAAGTGCGGCGTTGGGTTCTACTACTCAATCTTTGGAATTCGGTGGAAAGCGAAGTACAGAGTGTTTACACTGGGTACTGTCTACCCTGCTATGCGGGATAAAAAGCTTGAAGCTAAAATAAATTAAATAAAATAATATTTAGATAATATTACAGCAATGAGATAGTTAATTACGTATATTTAATTAATGTATAATTAAAACTAAACGAAATCAATTTTTTTACAACAAAAATTTAATTGATGTTAAAAAAAAATAATTCTGACATTTCTTAAGGAAATGCCAAACCTGTTTGCCAAAAAGTAATTTTTTTAGATCGGCCTTTTACTGTGCGTTGGAACTCGTTACACAAGGCCTTGTATTCATTTTTTTGTGGCGGACTAATATGGGTGAGTAGCTGCTGTAATTGGTAACTTTGAATGAAGCAGAGGTCGCAAATTCGATTCTCAACCACGTCAAATATACTTGTATATTTTTCGAATTAAAATTGAGATAGTCATTATAAGAAGATGTCATGTTCTTGCGTTGACAATGCGTTGCCTGTGACCAAGGACTATTGTAAAGTGTTCGAAACGTCAGGTATCCAAAAATATATTTTCGATTACCAAAATATACGCGATTAATCCGTTCAAAATAGTTTCATTTAAAATGTGTAAAAATGGTGAAAATCAAAGATCTTATAACGTGTACGTCATTTTGTGTAAATGTGTATGTGAAACACATATGTGTGTTACGTATATCCTATTAATTTAGTTAATTTTTCATGTATTAATTTTAAAAAAATATTTTCTTACTAAATCTTTCTTAAAAAAAACAATAAATAATTGAATTGAATATATATGTTATGGCCAAATTGGAATACATAGCAGTTTGTGTTTTATTTTGGTGTAAAAACTATATTATCGTAAAGTTTCATTAACATCCGTACCGCCTATCTACCAGTGGAAGTCCCATCAAAATCGTTCTAGCCGTTCAAGAGATGTGCCGGAACAAACAGACAGATGGATGAAAATGATAAAAAATGTTATTTTGGTATGTGTATGAACGGTTGTTAGAAAACGGTTATTTCAATATTAAAACAGACATTCCAATTTTATTATATTTTTATATATATTACGGGGAATTCTCTGAGTGGAATTCAACGTTTTTTTTTAGTATAAAATACTTTGAGTATTTTAAAAAAAATATAGGATTCGCTGTATAAAGGAATGCAGTATATTGGAGTATATTTAATAATTCTTTCCACAGTTTGTTATTAAAACGAAACATTGTATGTATTTGTTTTACATATAAAAAAATTTTGAATTGTATGAAATATTATCATGATTGACGTCAGATGGTCAGCTAAGGGCTTGTGACCACCAACCCTCATAAATACAGATATTATTAGCTTCCCTTTCTAAGTTGAGATGCTATCTCGAGATGAACGCGGACGGAACTGAACGCCGCACTTTGTACATATGAATGCAGATTACCTCATATTTTAAATAAGAAAATTTAGCTAAGTTAGCAAAAAAGTGTACTATTTTACGAATGAGAGTCACTAAGCACAAAGTCTCTTTGCCTAACCTATGTATAATGTAATTATGAATTATATATATATATATATATATATATATATATATATATATATATATATATAATAAATTTAAGCCGAAACCGCGAACTAAAAGCATGTAAATAAAATATTTGTCCCAGAAGCAACGTTACGTGAAATTAAACTATTTTCCGCTCGAAACGATATTCTATTAAAATGTCTTGTGTTTTAACAAATTTATTACATTTTTAATTAACTAACGAATTTTACGGTGGCTTTGATTTGGATAGCATCAATCCTTTATAAGCTTTTGTTATCCGTATACCGTTTAGGGGAATCCCCGGGAAAGTTGCAGGTGATTCCCCGAATGGGTTTCTAAGAATTGTTAAAGTTGAAAGGACAAGAGGCAATCGTTTCGTGGTTTAATTGCACACGCGATGCTACTGGTCACAAATATCAAATGTTAACTGTATATGTTTAAAATAAAGGAATAGTAGAGAACGGAGAGACTAGGCACTTATTTTTACATCAAAATTTAAATAGACACTTCATCCGCCTTTCTTAGCTTGAATAATAGTATTAACTAAATCTAAAAATTGCCTTTAAAATTCTTGCTTAGCAGGATAGCCAGAGAGAACTCGTTAAGACACTCCGTACACTTTGGATTCTAATTTTAAACATTATCGTGTAAAAAATGGCGAAACTCAACGCCGTATTTAAAACGAAAAAGAAATCGACAATAATACGTATTGCATTTTAATAATAAGAAACCGATTATAACATAATAATATAACTACAATGATACATTTATACCCTGAGAGAACTTAGTGTCAAATCACTCCGTATACTACTTTCGGTTCGAATTATAGACATTATTATTTGATAAATGGCGGAACTCAACGCCGTGTTCAAAACATAAAACAAAAGAGAAATTGAAAACAATAATACGTTATGCATTTTAAAAATTAAAAAAAAAAAAACGATTTTAACATCTTTCTTTTAACCTAAATGAAAACAATGATACTCTTGTTCCTGCATAATACATTAGACATAGGATTACGAATGTATCGTATCGTATCGTGTTAAGACACGATACTCGATATCGAGCGTAGTAATTTGCATATCGAATTGAACACCATGGAATACTAAATTATAAATTGTTCCTGTGTATTTTGAAAATATATCGCTATACATAAATTTATATATCGTATCGTATCGTCAGCCAATTGCAGTCCACTGCTGGACATAGGCCTCCCCAAGTTTGCGCCAAACATCCCGGTCCTCCGCAACCCTCATCCAGCCCGCTCCGGCAACCTTGCGTATGTCGTCAGTCCAGCGGGCCAGAGGGCGTCCTACACTACGTTTGCCAAGACGCGGTCTCCACTCCAGGACTCGTCTGCTCCAACGGCCATCGGTCCTGCGACAGACGTGACCGGCCCATTGCCACATAAATTTAATATAATACATTCACTCCCCTGAATAAACATCGAACCCCGGACTATTCGTTTTCACAATCGGTCATTGATTTAAATCGTGATTCATGCAAGCGAAAATATAATAACATTATAATAATAATGGTAATATATTATTTTGAGCGGCCAAACGTTTTAGTTGGCTCGGAAATAGCATTGGCCCAACATTGGTGCCATTGAATCACATGATTTGAGACGGGTCACGCTTACACCCACTACAAAACGCAGGAATTCCCATTAGAATAAACAAAATAAATATGTTTCTCTTTATATTATAATGAAAACTATTTTTCGTTTCTGGTAGACAAACAGTCTAATGATGAAACACTCCGTTCTCTTATTTCGGCCCAAAGAATATATATATATATATATATATATATATATATATATATATATATATATATATATATATATATATATATATTACCATCGTGCACAAGGTAAGATGAATCGCGGCGTTAAGTTACGTCTCGAATTTGGGTGGAAAATGAGGAATGAAATGTTTTAACACTAAAGAGTTATCTGAGTTTCATAGCAGAAGCTATGAAAATTATCTAACAGGGAATCGAACTTGCGACCTTCGTGTACAATGCTCATCCAAACTTTGTCACGGGGATTTGTGTAATAACAATCAGTTTAAAGTATTAAACGCGATTGGTTGTGGATTCGATCCCTACTCGGGGGAGTGATTATATTTAAATTATTTTCACTTCCTCGCTCTGGTAAAGGACAAAGTGCGGCGTTAAGTGCTACCACTCAACACGCAATGTCTCCAATTCGGTGGATAGCGAAGTACGGAGTGTCTTGACACTAGATACTTTCAGTCTACCCCGCTATGCGGGATAAAAAGCGTGAAGCTTAAAAAAAAGATATTAATTTTATAACAAAACTCACATATTGCGTTTACTTCCACGCTCCAGGTAAAAGTTGTAAGCGGAACGCGATAAAAATCTATACATATATAAATTTTGACTAATCACATCGTATACGAGATTGTTTTGTGAAGCCGCCAAATGTTTAATTAAGAATTATTGCTCCGTAGAAAAGTTATTTGTCATTCTATTTTGAATGTAAACCGGAAATAATTGAAAAACTCAACTAAATTTACCTATTTGTCGCCAAAGAAATTAACTAATTAGTAAATATCTATATAATTAATATAAATATTGATGTTATTTTGTTACTTTGTTGTCTTGTTACAAAGTGGCTTGGGAAATAATTTTCAACATAAGGTTTTGTTTATCTATCTTATAGTATCGTATTTATTTATCGTTCTCTTTCATTTCATATCCATATTGTCTTTCTGATCGCTGCGGCGTTAAGTTACGATATTCAATTCGAAATATTTCTTAAAATTGAATTTGTACAACAATATGAGATCCGCCATTTTGTTGTAGCGGCCATTTTGAATGACCCACAATACTGATTATATACAATTCAATCGTCATCAGAACTCAATAGACGATAGATAGATCAAAACAAATATAATATTATATACGAATATATATTATAAGAAAATAAATTAAAATATTACACAAAGGAAAACGAATTTTCGTAACCATTAACGTTAAACTGGAATCCAATTAATTTAAATAGAACAATTAATTGTTTTACAATCATCTAATACCTAACCAAACTAATTTAGCGGAAAATCTTCTTAGTTGGAAAATTAAAACTTTAAAGAACTTCTAACAAGACCCATTCACTAATTACTCTTTCAATGGATACATATGTATGTAGTCAATGTCTTTATGGATTTTGCTAACCCACCCCCACATTAAGACATTGTGAGCGGAACTAAACACCGCGTTTTACCTAACAAAACTTGAGAAAAAAAAATTATGAATATGATTATTTTCACGCTTTATCGAAATCAAGACGTTGCGCGTTCAGTGGTAAACTCAATACAGCGCTTTGTCTTACTGGAGCAAAGTGAATTTTTTTTTCGAGTGGGCATCGAACCCACAACCAAACGTGCTTACAGTCATGTATATTGTTATTATTTTTTTTGGTTTCACGCATAGCATCGCATAGCAGGCTAGACAAAAAGTACCTAATGTCAAGACACTCCGTACACGTACGTCCTTTCCACTGAAATCCAAATATTGCGTGTTGAGTGGTGGAACTCAATTCATCGAGGAATTGAAAATAATTTAATTAAAATCACTCCCTCAAGTAGGAATCGAACCCACATCCGATCGCATTTACAGTCAGACATTTACAGGCCTCATCATTTTTTTAATACGTAAAAAAAGTAGCCCGAGTCACTACTTAATACATCAGTCAAGTACAGATAATGATAAATAATTACAATTGAAGTGTCTGTTTTTAATGTTAAAATACTCGCGTACTAAATATACATTTATTTTTTGTACTAAAATAACATTTTTAACAATTTTTGTCTGTCTGCTTGTCTTCCGGTTTATCTCCAGAACGGCTGGACCTATTTTGACTAGACTTTTACTCCCTGTGTAATAGCCTTTAAGGAGGTGTCATAAATCCTGCAATATCTACTTATATTGGATTAATAGTGAAGGTATAGGTGAAATCGGATATTCCAAAAGCTTAAGTATTTCCCTGATCACTGCGGCGTTAAGTTACGAATTTAATTCGGAATGTTTCTGAAAATGGATTTAAACTCTGTACATCCTGCATATGATGTTTGATAGACATAAGTGAGATTAGAAAATGAAAAAAAAAAAAGGTTTAAATTTTTTAAAAGATTAATGTATATCATTTACTATGTCCATCTGTCAATATCAAGTAAAGAATGAATATATTAATAAATAAATGGCATCCTTGTTAGTGCCTTAAGCCGCTTCTGTCTAATAAAACAAAAACGGATTGATTAGTAGCGGTACAAAAAAGAAATTCACGCTTTTATCGCTATTTATGGTGGGTGAGAAACACATTAGATTCTATCTGAAATTATGTAATCGAAAATTAATAATTATATATATACTTAAACATCAAGAACATAGTGTCAAGACACTCCGTTCTCCTGTATAGCTCCGCACGGTATCGATATATTGTGTGTTGAGTAAACTCAATGTCGTTTTGCTTTACTAGGGAGGACATATAGAAATATTTTATTAAGATAAAATCAGAAATGAGTATAGATATTTATAATAACTTACCTAACAGTAATTGAACCCAGAAGCAAACGTGATTACAGTCATAGACAGAGTATACTGTCCCACTGCGCCACTGGCTTATATATAATACATATAAAATGAACCGCTTTGAAGTAGTTCTTAACAAATCTAAATGAAGGTCGACGAGATAAAATTTTGTAGCAAATGAACTAATTAAAGTGATTTTATTCGACTCTCGACACCCATTGTGTTTCTTTTGACCATTTTCTTATAAAAATAATACAGTTTTAGTTTGTAAATAAAGGTCTAGTGTCTAAAAAAAGGCTAGTGTCAAAACACTAAGTACTTTGCGTATTAATCGGCGGAACTCAACGCCGCGTTTATTTACGTTTATAATGTTTACCTTGTTTGGGGTAAAGGTAACAAATTTATGCATCTAACCAAGCGTGAAACTGTCTTTTTTATATAAGTTTGTTACTGTAATGTAACTCTTTGGACCGAATTAATATATTTTTGAGAGTGATTATATTTAAATTATTTTCATTTCCTTGCTCTGGTAAGACAAAGTGCGGTGTTGAGGGTCGCAACTAAACATGCAATATCTCGAATTCGGCGGAAAGTGGAGTACGGACTGTCTTGACACTAGGTAATCTGTCTACCCTGCTATGCGGAATAAAAGCTAAAAAATAGCCACAGATAATGTATTTAACGTAATCGCCTATTTTACTACAAATATATTATTAACAGGCATTTGAGAGCTGCGGTTATCTCCAAATAGAAGTAAGTGATGTTTAAAAACTACATTAAAATAAACATATAGAAAATATTTAAATAGTTTGCATAATTTATATAACGTTTTTATTTACTCATTCCGTGTACAAGTAAACAGCTTCACACTTTATCCCGCATAGTTCAGAGACAACCAAATGTCCAGACACTCAGTTGATTAATTTCTGTCTAGAGTCGAGACACTGCGTGTTGAATGACAAACTCAACGCCGCCATTTGCCTCTATTTTAGCTTCATTAAAATAGTTTTCTCTATCTTAATAAACTATTAAAAGCAAAACGATAATGAGTTTTGCCACTCAACGCACAACATATCGATATCGGGCGGAAATATACAGGAGAATGGAGTGTCTTGACACTATACTCTCTTTACTTATATGCTATATTGATTAAGTATAAAAATAAAATGATCAATGATTTTCGATTGAATAACTTCAGGGAGAAACTAATGTGTGTGTATATATATATATATATATATATATATATATATATATATATATATATTCAACGTAAAATCTAGTTGCATTTATAAATAAGAATACTTCTTTAAATAATCATTATCACATGACGTGTCATATACGCACGTGTTAAGTGGTGTGCGTTACGTTCTCATAGAACACTTCGACCGTTTGGAAATAGCATACTTTGATACTTTGGTTATATATATATAAATAATAAAAGTCTTAAACACATTAAAAGACAATTCTAATCTATATATAATTTAATTGTATTGATTCATTAAATGGAGATAGAAGTATATTGACACTACGTTCTCTTTGAGAATTTTAATATACATGAAAAATGGAAAACCTGGTTTTTTTCTTCAAAATAAAATAGTATGCCTTTATTATATAATATAAGTAAACATTACGTGACACTCATTTGCCGTGTCACTGTACATGTGTTACAATATATCAATATTAGTAAATAAAAAATTAAATTAGACACTGCGGTAGTCGCCTCAAATGTGCTTGAGAGAGGTATATTATCAAAATATAATAAAAAAAAGTCTTAATATCCGATAAAATTTCATTTGTATTTTACTTAATTCGTCTGTTTATGGACTTAATTTTTACTTCACGCTTATATCCCGATTAACACACGAGATGTACCCAGTGTCGAATCACTTTGCACTCCGCTTTCTGCCGAATTCGTGACGTGACAGAAGCGGAACTCAACGCTGCACTTTGTCTCACCAGAGCAAAGAAACGTAAATAATTTAAATATAATCATTCCCCCATGTGAGAAACGAATCCACAACCGATCGCGTTTACTCTCGTACCGTTGCCCCACTGCATTACGATCGGCTTAATTTCATTCATTTTAGTTCCATTTTACATACAAGTATATTACGTTATTTGCTTGTTAGAACGCGGTTTAAATGCCCCTATTAAAAAAATGACTTCATTTATATTTAAGACTTTGTAATCTTGAAGCCATTTACGTTTTACACAATATTCTGAGTAACAGTTAACGGTTTCAATTGTTATATTGGGTGGCGAGGCCAAGGCTATGGAGCTGTTTGTTCGGCAACTAGAATGACGGATGGAACGGCTACTATACTAATAATGACAATATATATTATAAAAAAATGATGATTTTACATTTCGTTTATATATTTTGGTTTTTTAATTGAATACGATGTATTGTGTGTTGAGTGGTGGAACTCAACGCCGCGCTTTGTATTACCAGAGTGACAACTTAAATAAAATAATTCCCGCGAAAGAATACACAACTTATCTTGTCTATAGTCGGATATACAATTCTTAAAGACAATTGTTTGTTTTTTTTGACAAGCTAATATATGTTTCATGATTGTCTTCATATGACTTAAAACTAGTTTTAAATAATATTATATATAATAAAATCATTGATTTTCACAATTTTTACACATTTTAAATTATTTTAAACGGATTTATCGCGAATATTTTGGTATTTAAAAGTGGATATTTATATATATATATGAAAATACGTTTTCCTTCTACACGAAGTAGAGATCTCTTGCACGTGTCCTACAAAAAAATGTGAATTAAGCAAACTTTTTGTAACACCACGTAATATTCAAATGAGCATAAATTAGTTTGTTTAAAATTTAGCATTATATTTTTTTTTCCTAAAAACCCTCTAATATTTTTTCCGTAAAAACCGTATGTGTAAGTATTTTTTTTTACATATGAATATGAAATACTTGATAATTTAAAATTTAAAATATCAAAACTTTGTTTACTTTGACATTGATTTGTATTATATTATATCTGAGGTCATTGTGATGTGGTGGGTCTGATGGTTGTGGAGTCGACCCAGACCGCTAAGTGTGATCAGCGGCGCTGAGTCTCACCAATCAACACGAAAACGTCTAATTCGGTTAGCTTGAGCACAGAATGTCTTAATACTAGTGTCGTTCCGATTAACGGGAAACCAGAAAAATCATGAAATGGAAAAAATAGGTTATAAAAACAACAGTGCGATAGTTTCGTAAAATATACATAAATATGTTGTAACAGATATGTGGGAATCCTTTTTTATGCATCACGCATTATGAGCGTGCCAATACTTAGCTTCTAACGTCACTTCAGTTCATTTTATTTTAATAAAAAAATTAACAATTGGTAGAGTTATTGGGAGACATTTTTATACTGAAAGTGCAGGTTCATTTCTTACTCGAAGACATTAAATTAAAAGTTTATAAACACTATAAAGAGAAGATGCAGGTGTCCACCGCGCTGTAGTGCAGACATAGCTCAGTATAGTAACCTAGACTAACGAGATAAGGGCTTGCGCATTAACGCTCTCCTTTAGAATCCGAGCATCTCCTCTATTTATTAGTTATGATTTAAATCAAAATCTATATATTTTTATATAAATACAAATGTTATTATTAGTACAAAAAAACTAAAATTTTGCAAGTTACATGTTATAAAGAAACCAGTATGAGAAGTGCCTGAGTGCTACGCTGTACAACTTGTTTTTATTGAAACATTTAAACCTCAATAACATAAAAGCCTGAAGATGATATATTTAAAGTTATACAAGATTAATTTTTTAAAAACCCTCCAGAAAAGATTAATTGGTGCAGATTAATGTAAAAAAAATGCAAAACATCTCGTATTTGAGTTGATTAAATTAAATACATTCGTCTCTACATTTATTTCGCTGAATACACACATGAAAGATATTTTAAGATGTGAATTTTAGAAATAAAGCGTTAGATTCAAGAGTGCCGTGCCAGCAATTTACAGATAAATTTTTGTTCGGATGTTGCATTCGATTGTTCATGCACTTTTGCCAAGTTATTTAAATTTTATATTAAATAAATAAATATATTTACAGTATCTGCTTGTGAACGCGAATGACGATACTTGGTGAAATGAAGTGTTAATTCTAGATTTTCTATCACCTGCTATGCGGAAAAAAGCTAGGAGCTGTAAGGAAAATATATTTTAGTTATATCCAGCATGTTGTTTTTGTATTCGTAATTATAATAAAATATTCACGTCAAATACTCAAATACTTAGAGTCGCCACATCTAAATAAACTGTGAGGCGCTCAACCAACATGTACCACATGCTGGGAAGCTTTTGTGAAACTTTAACTGGTCTATTTCCATTATTTATTTTGAGCATCAGAAAATGAAATGACGACTTGCAGAACATACACTAGGATTAATTTTAAACTGTTCACCGCTTTATTTTTATTGTAAGGCCGCGCCGCCGACAGCCGCGCCAACACGAGAGTAAAATCATATTGATATATTGCTAGGACTTTGTGCGTTCCACAAAATGCTCTACAATTCAATATTAACCAACAAACAAAAACAAAAATCGAGGAGTGTCCCATTTTTTTTTAATTTAATGTCTTACTTGAAAGTTGGCAAAGGCAAACAGTTAAACAGCTCTACCTGAATACGTGCGTGTTGTATCTGTATATTTTTATTGACGTAAATTTTTTGATCGCGATCGTAAATGATTCAAGAACGACACAATATCTAATACGTTGCGCATGTTGTACTACGATATAAATCAAGAGCATGTGCCGAGCTGACTCTGCACTTGGTGCTGTCATGCCAACAAAACATCTATGTATATATATATATATGTATATATATATATATATATATATATATATATATATATATATCGTAATATGATTATAAAATATTATTTATTGATACATTGACAAGAGTTTACATTAGTAAACGTACACACAGTCGTAATTGTTGAGGCTGATCTTGTCGCAGTGGGACAGCGTCTGACTGTAACGCGATCGGTTGTGGGTTCGATCCTCACTCGCTGGATTGATTAAATTTAAACTATTTTTACTCTGGTAAGACAGAGTGCGGCGTTGAGTTCCACCACTCAACATGCAATGTCTCGAATTCGGTGAAGCGAAGTAGAGTGTCTTGACACTAGGTTCTTTCTGCCTAGCGTGAAGCTAAAAAAAACAATCGTTTATCACTTTGTAATTTGTAGAGATCTCCACTGGATTTGTGTATAGTTAAAATATCTATTTTATCCAATTTACGATCGAGTGATTGACTATGAGTCATTTTGATAACCGTTTTCTTAATCGCTCTATATGAACGATTGGCGAAACATTAATTTTTAAATGACTTTTATATATTTGTATACAGCTTATTGTATTGATTAATAACACTGGGACTGGATAAAATATGTACGTATATTGATTTCTAATATATTTGATTTTCATTATTTTTATACATTTTAAATTAAATTAGTTTAAACGTATTATTTACGTTATTCCAAAGTCACAAGTAGATCAGCTTACCTGTGACCATGGACCACTGTAAAGTGTTAAAATATTTTCCTTAAAAAAATATATTGATAAATTTAAAAATATGAATGATCTATACATAAAAACAAAGATATGTACGTACATATCAACCATAAATTTTATTGATAATAAAAAAAAAGTGATTTTTGCAAATTACTCATTAAGCTTGCTAGCGGAGCGCCATTTAATAACCACAAGAGATAATTATATTGATGACGAACTATCGTAAAATCAATCAGTTAAGACATTATTGGCAAGTATCCAGGATCCGTGAAAAACAAAATAATACTCCGCCATGCGGGCCGAAATTGTGTAGCACGGGAATAACCTAAAATAAAAATATATATTTGTTCAAACCACTCGCTGTCTATACGTTTTCTTACACTATTAATGTCAACCGTACATATTTTAGCTACATTTATTAACAGTACATATGTGTGTATGAAACAAATGTTTTGGATTTGTTGTTTATATTTAGCTCTATATAGTAGAGTTTTGATTTTTTCAGTTGATTTATTATGATGTTACATATGTTTTTTTTTACCACGACGAATGTTTTTTTTTGTATGACGAAATCAAACGTGGCTTGTTTAATCTGACCACGTAAGAAACGTAAATAGTAAATTTATTCCAATATAAGTATTGTATGAGAGATTTTACCTTACATTTGTCGTATTCAATTAAATTATTAATTTCCACTGCACTATACATGTATTATCATAACATGACTTATAAATAAAAAAAATATATTAAAAGAGTATAAATAAACACTGTACATTATACTAAATAACTTAATTTAAATATCTAACATTCAAAACCAAATCCTATCAAACTCTACATTGAAACAAAATAAAAAATACCATAAACTAAATACATATTATTAATGAATCAACAAAAAAAAAACATTGCTTAATATTAAATGTATATAAAATCAATAAAATAATAGACTAAACGATCAACACGGTAGAGATCTCAATGAATGGTAACTAACCATTGCGTGTACGTCAGTCCGCTAATGCTATTTTTACACGAGTCCCGTGACCGACGCTATAGTTTAGACGCCGGTATTTTACACGCGCTACAGTGCGCGTGATCTGAAAATCGAAAGTGTGCTGAGGGCTGATGCTGTATTCACTATTGAGATGATCTCAGCCAGATATTATAATTTTTTAATAATTTTATTATATTTTATGTAATATATTTATTTATGTATATCTATATGTTTGAGCTTCATTGGTTAAGTGCTTATATATATTTTTTTATTATCTTTAGTTACGAATATAATGGTTTTCATTAATAATGTTTAAAATAAATTGAAATTAGAAAAAAAAGATTTTTAAGGTATATATTAAAAAAAATATTATGTTTTTTTTATATATATATCTTTAAAAAAATCTTCTTTTCTTAAAGGCCGTATAAATAAAAAAAATATCACCTAAGTATAGAATTAAGATGATTTTTTTAACTTTAAGAAAGTACCTAGTGTCAAGACATTCCGTACTTCGCTTTCAACAGTTTCGCTTTCGCTTTCAACACGCGGACGGTTGTCACATTGAGTCACTTCCCCGAATTGGAATTGAACCCACAACCGATTGCGTTGACAGTCAGACTTTGTCCCACTGCGCCACGAACGGCCTCGACTAAGACAATATAAGTATTAATATTTAACTTATATATTAGTAAAAACCAAATATAAAATATTAAAAATAACTCACCAATAAATCAATAGATTATTTAGAAACACCAAATATTTAAATACAAACTATTTAAACATATTAACTGAATTGCCTACAAATTCATTACCTTGAGTTATCAAGCTGATTAATTTCCAAATCAGAATAAATTTCCTCCAAGTAAAACTATACTTATCAAACTACTTGACGGGAAGTTGTTAATAATAAAGTAGAAAAAGGCTAAATAAGTTACCGAAGATGCTTTTGTAAACTTTGAAATTTGTTAAAAATTAATAAAATTTACCTTAAATAAAACGCTTCGGTGTATTATTTTCTAAGCATTAGAATGGTTACTATTTGTATGTTTGTTTAAAACTTATGGAAATAAGGCTTTGTACTGTATAATAGAGTTGTTAGATAGAATTAAATATTAAGACACTCCGTTCTCCGTTTTCTCCTTAAATACGAGGCATGGCATGTGTTTTATCAAACTTATCTCAACACTAGGTATTTTAAGTTTACCTTGCTATGCGGGATAAAAGCGTGAAGCTGAAAAAAAAGATAAAAATGACTAAAAAAAATTCGAATGAGCGACCAGTGCCCAACACGCTCGAGCCATAAGAATTTAAATGAAATAATAAGTTGGGTTGTAGGAAAAATTTACCGTCACATGCTGTCGTAGATGACGTTTGGATGAGCAATCGGCGATCATTGCCAAGTGACCGATATATGCTATCTCTATGCAAAAAAAATTACCTTCAATTATTATTGTACTTCGTAATATGTTAATGATCTGTATTCTTATCTGCCATACTTTAAATTTTTTTTAGCTTTACGCTTTTATCCCACATAGCAGGATAGACAATAAGTAACTAGTGTCATGATAGTCTGTATTTCGCTTTATTTACATATTTAATTTCAAGCAAGTTTTTATTTGAGGCAGGTTATGGCGCAGTGGGATAGAGTCTACCTGTAAATGCGATGGGTTGTGTATTCGATCCAAATTTGGGGGAGTGGATTATATTTAAATTATTTTCTCGCTCTGGTAAAGACAAAGTTCCATCACTCAACACGCAACTTTTCGAATTCGGTGGAAAGTGAAATTCGGGATGTCTTAGCACTAGGTACATACTTTCTGTCTACCCTGCTATATGCGGTATAAAAGCGTAAAGCTATAAAAAAGTTATTATTTATTTTTTAAATGAAACTATTTAACCGGATTAATCGTATATTTTGGTATTCGAAAACACATTTTTGGACACTTGACGTTTCGAACACTTTACTGTAGTCCGTGGTCACAGGCAAACTAAGTATATTTTGGTATTCGAAAATAAATTTTTGGACACCTGACGTTTCGAACACTTTACAGTAGTCCGTGGTCACAGGTAGACTCAGTCTAGTCAAAAATTTATTTTCTAATACCAAAATATACGCGATTAATCCGGTTAAATAGTTTCATTTAAAATGTATAAAAATCGCGATAATCAAAGATCTTATTAAGTTATTATTTAATTAGCCATGTAAGCATGGATCGGTTCTTGCAAATTGAATTGATATCACTATTTTATTAAATTTTAAATATACCTTTAGTTCTTGATGACAATACGATTATGTCTTTAATCAGTCTAGTTCTTAAAACAAAATGGCCGTCGCCACAAAATGGCGGTTTATGTATTATTGTACGATAAATTCAATTTGGATACGAAATGATGAGGTGAAAGAGCTTGAAAAGTAGAAAACAATACTTAAAAATTATTTAGAAAATGACTCTATTCTAACCTATATTATAATTATGAGAGTAACTGTCTGTCTATCTGTCTATCCCTCTGTATCATTATAACGTCGAAACCGAACATATAACGTTAATCTGTTTATGATGAAATATTATCATATAGTGGCACTTGAGTGTCTCGGGAGAAACATTGGCTTGTATTTTCTACCATTTTCGTTTGACGTACGAGTCATTTAAAATATATTTTAGTTATTTTACTATCAGCAAAAAACGAACAATATACCGGTGAAATAACTATATATATATATATTGTGGCCGGTCGTGGCGCAGTGTGACAGTGTCTGACTGTAAACGCGAACGGTTGTGGTTCGATCCCCATTCGGGGGAGTGATTATATTTAAATTATTTTCACTTCCTCGCTCTGGTAAAGACAAAGAGCGGCGTTGAGTTCCACCACTCAACACGCAATGTCTTGAATTCGGTGGAAGGCGAAGTACGGAGTGTGTTGACACTAGGTACTTTCTGTCTACCCTGCTATGCGGGATAAAATAGTGAAGCTAAAAAAAATATATATATTGTTTTATAAGAAACATTTTAAACGCATATAAAAATTATATTTGTATGAACTGATTCTATTGTTACTTTACATTATTTATTGCATAGACATCATTTTGTCGTAATTCATTAGTATCTGACTATACAAACGCTGAATGTGGGTGCTTTACCCACTCAGATTAAAGAACAGCGTTGAGTTACGCAACTCAACATACATTATCAAGATTTAGTGGAAACTGGGTTTTCTGACTACTCCATGCGAGAAATGTGAAGCTGTAAATTACAAGTAAAATAGTTATACGCGAAGTACGATAATGGTTTTTCAATATAATAAAACAAAACACGGCGTTAAGTTTCGCCATTCAACATGCTATACCCTTGAAATGAATATTGGTAAATAAATACAAAAAGATCCCAAATTTATTACAGAAGACACATGGGAAAAAATCATTGAAGTACGCGTATTTTTATATAATACTTCTTTTAAAGTGCTCATTGTAGAGTCAAACTGATTGTTGCTTCCAATTTATTGGAACGACACTCAATGAGGTAGGAAATAACTGTAGGTCAAGTTGAATTAATATAGTTTACCTATTTATTGCACGTGTAGTGTACACATATATATATATATATATATATATATATATATATATATATATATATATATATATGTATATATGTATATATGTATATATTTTTTTTTACTTTACACCTTAACCCATATGTTCACTCTGCCTACTGTAGTCAGAGAGAAAATAATGCTAATACACTACTTTAACGGCTTATATATTAAATAAGTGTATCAAACAAATAATATAGTTGTACAAGGTCTATGTGAAAATAGAGGAACTCCCTCTTTATAGTTTCTACATACGGATTATATAAGCAACTACACGCGCCATCCCGTATAATAAGGTAGAGTTAGTGTCAAGACACTTCGTTGTCTTTATATATTAAATAAGTATATCAAATTAATAAGAGAGTTGCAACAGAATCGCATGAAATTAGAAAAGCTCTTTATCGTCTCTATATAGATCATATATATATATACGTGTATACACTTCAAGAAGTCACTTCGATAAATATATCTCAATTTATAAGCCGAGTTTACGCGAAGCGTCTTTGTAAAAGTGTAATATTTTAGTAGTAATTAATAATGAGTTCAAGGTAATCTTATATACATGTGTAATTATCTCTATCTTGGTTAATTCACCACATAATGTCTGGATTTTGATCAGTAAACGGAGTGTATTGACGCTAGATACTTTTTGTCTATCCTGCTATGCTATAAGCGTGAAGCTAATATTATATATGTATAACTGAATACAAATGCATTATAAAAGACCTTTTTTATATATAGATTTTTGTTACGGAATCCAATTACCGACTGCAATGGAACTAAAAATTAAGCACGTGCTTTAAGTACTGTACTATACCGATTCGATGAGCTGTCGCTTGGAAAGTATGAAAAAAAACCGTTTAAACGTACCTAACTAAATACTGGATGTTTTTCTATCAAATGCTCTAGCTCTTATTAATAAAGAGATATTTCGTTCATTATATATATATATATATATATATATATATATATAAATATATATATATATATATATATTCTTCGAATAGGTAATTTACTACTTAGGTTTAAATAAAACACGAATTATTCTAGTAATTCGAGAGAATTCCACAAGATATTTACTTATTATTTCACTATTTTTAAAGTGTTATTCCACACTTAGGATTACATAAAATTTTAAAAAACGTATAAAAGATTGAATGCAGCAGGATACGAACCCGCGTTATTGCAATTGGTATATGAAAATTGTAAAAATCTCTACAGAGTTCAAATTGTAATAGCACGTATAAGAATTTCGCTTGGATGATTACAAAGAGGCGCGGGTTCCAATCCTGCTACGTTCAAATTTTTATACGTTTTAAACTTGAACTGGTTCTAAATACATATAAATTTAATTATAATATTTTTTATGCTCTAGTATCATAGTTACGTTCTAGGTACTATTAGCAGATCTCAACACCGCGTTTTAGCTTACAAGAAAACTAGCGGAAAAACAAAAAACAATTCAAAACTATAAATCTGTATTAAAATTTATAAATTCTCAAACTGCATAAAAGAACGAAATTAATATGAAAAATAAACCTAAAGGAAAATCCATTTAAATACAATTTTATGCCAAAACTACATTCAAAGCATATCTATATATACATTGATGATATAATTACTGGGGTGAGCTTTCTTACAGACGTGATATGTTTTGACTTCACAAATAAACTCACTGTCTATTTGATTACTTTGTTTATAGAATTGCTTAGCTTTCCTCTTAGACAACTGATATTGTATGAACATGTACATATGTTCATACAGGTTAGTCTTTTGTATGTATATATATATGTATATATATATATATATATATATATATATATATATATCCACTCCTCGCTATCCGCTGAATTCGAGGCATAGCGTATTGAGTGGTGAAACTCAACGCCGCACTTTGTCGTACCAGAGCGAGAAAGCGACAATAATTTAAATATAATCACTCGTCCGAGTGGGAATCGAACCCACAACCGATCGCGTGTACAGTCAGACGCTGTCCCACTGCGCCACGACTGACCTCAAGTATTGATAGAAAAAAGTTTGAAATTACTTTAAATAACAAAATGGTTAACAAAATGATTTACTATTCCATCTTCATGACCACTTTATTAACAATAATTTCATATAAATAGCCAAGGATAAGAAGTCAATATATGTAAGGAAATAATTTTGAATCATCCTACAAGCTAATCAAATCTAATATTCTTACGACTTAGACGAGAGGCATATCCAGGTACTTACGGCATTAGCCACCCAAACACCAATCTTACCTGTAATAAAATAAAAATTGTCACATTGAGCAGCTTCAAATACTTTTAAGGGGGTTTTTTAACAAATTATATATATTTTTTATTTAAAGTAATTGTAATATTTTTTTTAAATAAAAACAACAACACACATATGACGTACACTTTTGTATAGTGTCGTACACGTTGCTATGGCAACGCGTGTTTTAATCGCCAAGAAGTGTACTAATATTGATATATGAAGTGTTTGTACTGACCCTGAAAACACTTTGTTCCGTTAACATGCATTAAGTGATTTTAAAATTTACTATTGATGGTAAAAATAAAATAAATAGCTCGCGAGTGAAAGCTTAAAGCTTTAATAAAAGCTTTTAGTGGGTGTACGTAAAACATATGCGTTTTATAAATATGTTTAAATCATATGAAAAATAGATGTTTCAGTGGTGAATTGCTATTTTTTGAATCATTGTGTACGGTTTAGGCCGACGTGGCGCAGTGCAACAGTATCTCGCTTTGGACACAAGTGATTGTGAATTCGATCCGTGGTCGGGGAAATGATATATTTAAATTATTCCTAATTATTTATCTTTATAATATATATATATATATATATATATATATATATATATATATATATATATATATATATATATATATATATATATATATATATATATATATATATATATATATATATATATATATATATATATGGCATAAGCAATTATATATTATATGCACGCCTTCATACCATGGCAACGGCAGGTACAATTGGAGTGCCAAATACCAAAATCCGTGCATAACTCTCATGCTCAAGCCATTATCATAATCTCTATTAGTTTATATTAATAAATAAATAAATTAATTAATTAATACATTAGATTTTTTTGTTGATCTTCAACATACCATGTAGGGCAAGTGAGGTAACCTAGTGGTACACCTCTACACCTACACCTAGTGGCTCTCCAAAGTCCGTCCATATAAAAAGATAAGACAACGAAAAAAAAAAGAAAGACAGTAGTCTTTGGTAACAATCTAACCTAACCTAACCTAACCAATTGTTAGTCAATACAAGACCAAGAACATTTAACGAGAGTGTGTGGCTGAACACAATTATTTGCCATACAGTCAATATTCCATATCTAAAAATCAGTATGAAATTATAGCGAGCGAAACAGGCGTACGGTGTTAAATAAAGCAAGACATGTACAGCCTAATTGAATTGTGCTAGAATGGTTTCCAGCCTTCATGTTTCATACTCGAAATTCCTCTGGAGGATTCTAGGTAAACGATATTCGTATCAAATTTAAGGTGAACAGATTTCAAGTGTTTAACTAACCGGACAGCTAACAATACCCATGGTCGATCGTAGGTATATAGGCAAATATTGGAACGGTGGAAGGAATATTTAACAAAAGTATGAATTATTTTATTATTTACAAAAGATTAGAAAATATTTTTAAAAAATTAACAAAAATTTGAACGCAGTGGGATTCGAACCCGCGCCTCTTGGGAACCGTCTAAGATTTTCGTAGGAATAAAACGTATAAGATTTTCGATGCAACTGGTAGTAGAACGCATAGCTTAGCGGTTGGAGCACTGGGACGGTTTCCAAGAGGCGCTGGTTCAAATACCACTGCTTTCAAAATTTTATACGTTTTTTAAAAGGAATAATAATTGCTCTTGGATTCTATTGTGGACACTTGAAACTCATCCAAAACATCCACATCTCGCATTTTAGGTTTTTTCTTTGAAAATTTATTTTTCTTAAGACAAGAGTAGATAAACTTTCGAATTTATTGATCAAAAATTCTGAAAAATCTACCTTTTAAACGTTCATTATATAAGAATGAATTCTGTTGTTAATGAAGCCGTATATTAAAATACTAAATAATAAGTAAGAACTTATTAATTTACCGTATTTAAGCAGAAAATATGTCACTGAAGTTATCACTGTATATTTTTTTTACCAAAAAACTTAATATTAAAATACTTGATTCAACAAAGATCGGCGTCGATATCTACGATCTATTCAGAAATATCTCAATACATTCAAGAAAGAAAATTAATCTATATTAAAAGAAACGAAACAGCGCACGCATATTTTTAACATTTTATAACACTATACTTAACACAATGCCAAATCTCGTATATAATATACTGCACGAAACGCTTCGTTTGCCAACCGGTAGAAAGTCCCTCTAACAACAGTAACTTGAAAAATCTATACATATTTAATTCTATTCCGCATTATCATAATATGGAAGACTACGGAGGTACGACCTTTCAGCAAAGTTTATTACTGTATCGATATTTAGGATTGAAATGTGTTTTGTTTGGTTAGATATAGATTTTGATATATGAGTATAAAAGTAAATAAAATTTTATTTTAGTATGAAATTGGATTATATTTTCAGCGGGTGACATTATGACATTGCGAGTTGATTGGCGGAATTAAACGCCGCGTTTTGTCTAACTAGAGAGGAGACATGAAATTAATTATTATTACATCCAAGTAATACTTTCTATTTATTTACATATAAACTGAACGCCATATTATCGGTATATGCCATATATACCAAAGAAATAAAATTATTTTATATACACAAGATATTTTCTGTTCAACAATATCGTTCAATATATATATAAATAGAAAATATAATATATGTAGCAAAGTTTCGATTTCGGCGGAAACTGGAGCACAGAGTGTATTGACACTAGATACTTCCTGTCTACCCTGCAATGCGGCATAAAAGATCAATAATACTAAAAATAATTAAGAAGCTATATATGAAAATATTTAAACGGATTAAGTGTGTGTATTTTGGTATGTGAAAATAAATTTTTGGAAACCTGACGTTATGAACACTTTACATCCGTGGTCACAGGTCTGGCGGTTAATATAAAAAATAATCATATCAATCTACCGCCATTTGTTTCATAATTGCCACTCTTCTTCTTTATTTTCGAATACTAAAATATAAGTGATTAATCCGTTTAATATTTAATAGTTTCATTTAAAATTATTATCTTGTTATTTCTAAGACTCTATCTTTTTCTGAAGCAATGTCAAGTCTTTCAAAATAGGAGATTTTATGCCTTCGATTCTTATAAGCATTAACGTAAGAAATTTATATGAAAAATAAACACCGCCAACTTCAGTTTTATAAACGAAAGAAACGTAGTTATAAAGAAATTTACACAATTGTTTCATAACTGATTTTTAAAGAGTTAATAATTTTACTGGTGTGAGTTCGATCCCCATTCGGGGGAGTGATTATATTTAAATTGTTTTCACTTCCTCGCTCTGGTAAAGAAAAAGTGCGGGGTTTAGTTCCACCACTCAACACGTAATATCTCGAATTCGGTGGAAAGTGAAGTACGGAGTGTCTTGACACTAGGTACTTTCTGTATACGCTGCTATGCGGGATTTTACACTAGGTTGCTTGTACAGGGTGTTGGAACAGATATTAATAAATCAATACGCATTGCTCCACGCTTTTATCCCGCATAGCAGGTTATACAGAAATTACCTAGTGTCAAGACACTCCATACTTCGCTTTCCGCCGAATTCGAGACATTGCATGTTGAGTGGTGGAACTCAACACCGCACTATGTCTTACCAGAACGTGGAAATAAAAAATATTGAAATATAATCATTCCCCCCGAGTGGGACCCACAACCGTTCTCATTTACAGTCAGATGCTGACAGTACACTACGACCGGCCCCGTCATATAATAATAAATCCCCCGAACAAAATCGAACTTACACTTACTCTCTATACAAAATCCCAACAAAAACATTAATTCATAAAGCAGAACACCACTTAGACGTAATCTCATTTGCTTACCATAATTAATTTAAAATATCCTTAACGCTTCAAAGGCAGGTGGCGGTACAACAATAGTCAGGTGTTGGAGATAATAGAGTTTGCTCGCTCAGAGCCGACAATTAGTGTCTTGTTAAGACTAACAACGTCTTGATATGAAACCCTTGCCAACCCTCTCCCGGATGTCGTTATGGAATTAAACTTTTTGCTACAATAAGTATGAAAAAAAAATAATTTATCATATTCCACTCCATTTATTTATATAAAAGATTTTTGTGGGTAAAATATTTAAATTACTTAATAATCTGGTGAGATTAAATACGGCGTTGAGTTCTGCCATTTAACAAACAATATCATAGATTTTGGGCTGAAATTATTGATTAAAGCATTATTTTAACTTAAAAGTTGTTTTTTGGTATATAATGAATATTCATACAAATAACAATGAAATTTCCCTAATACCCAGTCTCTATATATTTTGACTTTACCTACAAAAGTAATATACTGTCAGGCAATTAAACCTGATTATATATAATTTTAGATGCTTGGAATATTAATGACCTGTACAAATCAACATTTTTTCTGACAATACAAATATAAAAATATTTAAAAAAAAGCCGATATGATACAAAAAACATATATGAAAATAGATACATTTATGATTTAAAAAACGAATTTATAAAAATGTGAATGCAGCGGGATTTGAATTGGCGACTCTTGGAAACCGTCCAAGTGCTATGACCGCTAAGCCATGTGTTCTACTACCGACTGCGTCGAAATTCTTATACGTTTTTTACAACTCATTTACGTTATTAGCATCTCTGTAGAGCGATTTTTATAAATTTTAGCCACCCAAAGAAATAATCGTTTTGCAATATAAAATGCTATAATCTGTAAAAATTTTTCGAAAAGTAACACTTTAAAAACAATAACAAACATTTAATAAACAAAATATAAAAGTATTCTCTTTCAAGTAAAAATAAAGACAAGTAAAGCAATCGCTTTACAACGAATCGTTATTAGAAACGTCAGCCTACATTGCATATCTTACAAACAGCAGAACGATATTATTGTATCGAATGCTTTCTGACAAAATGAAGTCGACTTACTACAGCGGGTCACGTTAGGGAGGGTGAATAGCCACCCTCTCTTGTAAAAACTTGATCGAACGTACGCCTACAACACGGCTGACCCAGAAAATATCTGCGCCAAGTAAAATCTTTCGTTAATATAACATTCTACCTAATTAGATAAGACTGGCCACGTGTCCATGTTGATTTTGGCTACAATTGGCTTATTATTTAAAATGTGTATAAAAAATATAATAATATATCGTGGCCGCAGTGGGACATCGTCTGACTGTAAACGCGATCGGTTCTGGGTTCGATTCCCACTCGGGGGAGTGATAAATTATTTTCAATTCCTCGCTCTGGTGAGACAAAGTACGGCATTTAATATTAAACCACTGAACACGCAATGTGTTTAAATTAGTGGAAAGCGATATACGGAGTGTCTTGACACTAGGTACTGTCTGTATACCCTGCTATGCCCGATAAAAGCATGAAGCTAAATAAATATATATGTAGTTCAATGAAATCCTTTGGAAATAAACATTTTTTAAATATATTTATAACCAATTATAATATTGATACTATAAAGAAGTGTCTATACACTAGATTGTCTCTGAACACCCTGCTGTGCGAGATAAAGCGTGAAGCTATTTAGCTAATTATCTATACCAAAAAAATAAATTACTTTTTTTTAAATAAAAAAGCGTGAATAATACGTATTTGGTAACAATCTAAAATAGAGCATGAATACGTTCGTCGTACAGTCCAAGCGACTCGCCCCCAACCCTAGGTGCCCCCGTTTTACGGTACCATAGACAGCGGCGCGCCGCGTGTAAATATATAGATATACACACATATACGTGAGTGTCTTGGGCTGCCGTAATTATGTCTTGCACCCGGGGCTAAACTAATATAATTTTGTTCTGAAGTAACTATTGATAGAGATAAAAGTTGTAGAGGCCGCTCGTGATATTGCAGGACGAGGTCTGACTGTAAACGCGATCGGTTGTGAGTTCGATTTCCACTCAAGAAGTGATTGTATTAACTCACTTTCTCGCTCTGGTAAGACATAGTGCAGCGTTGAATTCCATCACTCATCACGCAATGTCTCGAATTCGATGGAAAGCGAAACACGGAGTACGGGGTACATTAGGTACTTTCTGCCTGCTCTGCTATACGGGATAAAAAGCGTGAAGCAAAATAATAATAATAATATTATACATTATGAAAAGTGGTAAGATAAGTGGGGAAAAATCAACATTTTGATGTTAGTAAGTGGTTATATTTTTTGCTCGAAAGCGTGAATTACGTGTTTATAACCATAGGAAATAAATGAAATGCAACCACACAAGAGAACAGACTGTTTTGCCACTAGATTCCTTTTAACTACAGGTTGCCTGGCGTGAAAAAGCGTGAAAGTGCTAATGTAAACATTTCAACTTATACTTAACAACCTAATAAATATATTGGAATACTACAAAACGAACACCAAAGGTTTTTTCTATTAATAAGATGTTTGATTTTAAAAGAAACTATTTTAAACGGATTAATCACGTATATATTGGTATTCAGGTGGTCTACCTGTGACCACGGACTACTGTGTAGTGTTCGAAACATCAGGTTTCCAAAAATGTATTTTCGAATACCAAAATATACGCAATTAATCCGTTTAAAATAGTTTCATTTAAAAGGTATTTCCTATTACATACACCAATATTATATCAATCGACCATCTTGACCCTGATCTTTGTTTTTGATCAATACCACCGTATTGACCTTGGAAATCCTAATCGTTAGTATCAAACGAATCAAATTAATCTTAGCCCAATAGAACAATGATCTGGCCGCTGGCAGGTATGTAATTGGGTTAATCAACGTCTAGAACGGTCCAGCCAGCATCCCGTCTTATTCCGGGACGTGCCAATCTCTCGCCTGGCTGCGATTTAGCATGTTAGTTTCCTGCAATACGCCCTTGTATTTAGTATGTGATAATTTTTGATGAATTATTATATTTTGGTTTTATGTTATGGAATTATCTTACCTGATGACGATTACTAACTACATCTATTCTTTTTTTTTTAGTTTGACACTTTTTATCCCGCATAGCAGGACATACAGAAAGTACCTAGTGTCAAGACACTCCGTACACCGCTTTCCATCGAATTCGAGACATTGCGTGTTAATTGGTGGTACTCAACGCCGCAACGAACCCATAACCGATCACGCTTACATTCAGAAGCTGTCTTACTGCGCTACGACCGTTCTCCTATAATATGTATATAATTTAACGTGTTAAACGAAATTGCCACAAACGTTGCTTTCATCTTTAAAATTGTTCCCCGAAGGTTAAATTACGATTTTATAACACTCTATAATTGTTTTGTTTACGTCATCATGACAGAGTTGTACTATACCGGATCATATCATGATTTTTTTGTTCAACTTTACAAAATACAGAAGACACTAAGATCAAAAAGTTGTGAATTCGGTTTTCATTCGGAAGAACAACGTAAAAACAAAAATACAAATAAAAAATATGATAAATATTTAAATAAATGCAAATAAATAAAATTGAAGTGTCATATTTGATTGAATACATATGCATGTACACGGTACACGGTGCATATACCGAAATATTTTTTTTTTTATTTTCAAGTTTTGTTTGTCTGTCTGTCTGTATGTTCCGGCTAATCTCTGCACCTGGAGAGTGCCTAGACCGACTTTGACGATACTTGCAATGGCAGATAGCCAGTTATATATATATATATATATATATATATATATATACATATATACATATATATATATATATATATATATATATATATATATATATATATATATATATATATATAAACTAGCTTATGCGTTTTCGATCGAAGTGTAAAGTTTCAAGCTATCCTTACAGTTTTATTATACCATTATAAGTAGCAATAAGAGGTGAATACAATTTATAAATTACTTGAGAAAACGGATGCTGTGCAAGGAAATGCAAATCATATTAAGTGTACCCGAGCATTGAACTGTGTTCGGGATGCGCAAGAGCAGGATCGATCGAGTTTGCTGCAGACATTGGTTGACAAGGGTTACGCTACTTTAAGTATCTAAATATAGATATACAGATATTTTTTTAACCTCACGTTTCTATCCCGCATAGCAGGATAAACAGAAAGTGCCCAATGTGAAGACACTCCGTACTTTACTTTACACCGAATTCGAAACTTTGCATATGCAATATGCAATGCAATGGAACTCAATGCTGCACTTTGTCTTACCAGAGCGAGAAAATGAAGATAATTTAATATAATCAATCCACCGAGTGGAAATCGAATCCACAACCGATCACATTCACAGTCATCTGCTGTCCTACTGGGCCTCGATCGGTATTTTTTATTCATTTAAAAAAGTGGAGAAAAGTGGAGAACAGAGTGTACGACTCAAGTTTTTCTCTTAACTAAAAGCTCAAAACTAAATAAAATCAGCTAGTATTAACATTGTGAAATCTTGAGTCAATATGATGTAGTCAATAATGTTAATGTCAATTCTTGGACGGTATCCAAGAGGCGCGGGTTCGAATCCCGCTGCGTTCAAAATTTTTATACGTTTTTTCAAAGATGTTTTCTAATCCTAAGTGTGGAATAACACTTTAAAAATAGTAAAATATAATGTCAATTATGTAGGAAACGAGAGGTTGAACGAAGCAATGGTAGAATTTTAATAGATGTTCTGTTATTACTTCTAGCCTTAGTCGCTAACATCTTAGTGCAATTGACAAGTAGCTTATTGTAAATATTTAAGTTTTGGGTTCGATTCGCATTCGAGGGAGTATTCCAGTTAATGGATTAAAATGTTTTTGTGTACAGTTAAAACAGTGTGGTGTTAAGTTCCGCTTGCTATTCTAGACGCCAGGCTATGTTATATATAGTTATATGTATATATTATTTATTTGAAATTCATATAGTAAAATATCTGAACAATATATTTTTGAAACTGAAGCTGTCAAAATGTCTAGCAATTTATCATTGGCAAGTTATAAATAAATATAAAAAAAATATACTTCCCCATAGAAACTATGCCAAAAGAAGTGACGAGTCATCAAACAACTCCATACTAGTTAGTGAGTATTAGTTGAGCGATCCGAATATTATTAGCTACCGGGAACAAGATGTATTAATATATCGTTGAAATCTGGTATCTGGCCGGAGTATGGAGTGTTGTGACACTAGGTACTTCCTGTCTACCCTACTATGTTGGCTAAGAGCGTGAAGCTAAGAAAAAGAAATCTGGTTTATGAGGAAGTTTAAAGAGACTTTATATAAAGAGAACTTAATGCCGAAACCTTCCGTTCTCCATGTTCATACATTTGAGATACATATATTGAGTGGGTGTACCACAAGGCACTTCGACTAACCACAAATGTAAATAATTGTTAATGTATGTTCTAAGTGATGAGAACTGAATCCCGGACCACCGCTAAATACTCAAGAGAGGCGTCATGGAATAGATAAAATATTAATTATATCGGCTTTAACATTTGTAACTGAATCTTATTTTATCTACCAGGAAGTGATTTTACCTAGAGATATGTCATTTAAATTTAAACTAAGGCATATGGCCAAGTTCGTCTTGCAATGGCCGTGTAGTGATGCGAGAAATTTGCTAACTTACGCTTTATATTACTAATATAGGCTATTGTCTTATGATGATCTTTGGAACAGGTAACGCTGACACTCATGTTGATTCAAAAGTGCTTGTAATCAGCCTATTAGAATAAAGAATATCTTAATTTAGATCTTTATTTTATGAATTATATATAATATCTAATTCACAAAATAAAGATCTAAATTAAGATATTCTTTATTCTAATAGGCTGATTACAAGCACTTATTATTACTGCTTTCAGAGACCCTGGTGAACAAGTTCTTCCCAAAAAATAATGCTCCCGAATATATAAATACTAAACGAGCAATTTGAGGATTTGAATTGATTAAATTATTATCAATTACCAACACGTAGACCAAACACGGCGTTGTGTTCCGTTCCACGCACAATATTCTTAAGTAAACCGACTGGAGTGACTAAAAAAAAACAGAAGCCTGGCACTGTAACGGTGACACGCTAAGTAAGTGTCATAAAAATGTTGGCAACGGTCGCTCTGAGGCCGAATTTCGAAACTGAACGATAAATATAGATAAATATTAGTTTTCCAACCAAATTCAGGTGCAAGCCAAAGACAGGTTTTGTGGGGGGTTTAAGTCAAGGTCAAAGTCGATATGTTCAGGTTTTTTTTTATATTATGCATTTTTGTTTTAAATATATGTATGGTTTAGATGTGAATTCATAGCTATGAATACTTGATTCGTATCTTTTGCTAGTTTTTTCGGAGATTCTATTTTTTTTTTCTTTAAATACCTAATGAGAAATAGAACTTTGAAATTCCTGGGTATGAGCTGAATATGGTGACACCTATGATTTATGTTTGATCTTAGTTTTCTGTACCCGGCTGGATTCAAACCCGCCTTAAGTCGAAGGGACGCGGGTTGGACTCTCGCTAGTTTTGAATCAAATGTGTATGTTCCTATTTTTTTTCTTACACACACACACACACACACACGCATATATATGTATATATATATATATATATATATATAAAATATTAAACACACAAGTGACACATGTGAATTTAAAAATATTTTTAATATAGCAAAATTTTCTACAACGCTCATATTGAAATTCCTATCGGCGAATATTTTTCCAACTATTTCCCACACTACAGTCCACAGTGTACTATGTAATACGTATACAGAGTCGTGTTCCTCCCCTCATATATTTATTTTTAATTCACACTGAGGAAATATTATGTTGGATTTTCTGCCACTGGTTGTTTTGCGAATTGTATGAATTTTGTGACATAATTAATATCACTAGTTTTTTTATTTTAATTTATATTACATATGGAGAATCGAGTCACTATTCAAGACACTAGGCTCTGAATTAATTCTATTAAAGATTTAGATGCGTTTCACGTATATTTCAAAATAATATAAACTGGGTTTGAGCAACCAAAATCCGCAAAAATGCTGAAAAATCAACAATTAGAAACGGACAAGTAGCGGCGACGGCTGATCGAAATCGAGACCTTACGTGTTGAGTGGCGAACTTAACGTCGGGCTTTGTCTTACCAGCTCTGAGAAATGGATATTTTTTCTTAGCTTCACGCTTTGATCCCGCATAGCAGGGTAGACAGAAAGTAACTAGTGTCAAGACACTCCGTATAGCAGAGTAGACAGAAAGTACAACAGTGTCAAGACACTCTGTACTTCGCTTTCCACCGAATTCGAGACATTCCATATTGAGTAGTGGAACTCAACGCCGCACTTTGTCTTCTACCAGAGTGAGGAAGTGAAAATAATTTAAATATAATCACTCCCTCAAGTGGGGATCGAACACACAACCGATCGCATTTACAGTCGCTGTCGCACTGCGCCACGACCGGCGTCAATCTGAGAAATGGATATAAATTATATATATAACCTCCGAACCCACAACCATTCTCATTTACAGTTAGTCGCTGTCACTGTGCCAAGATGCACTATATATATATATATATATATATATATATATATATATATATATATATATATATATATATATATATATATATATATATAAAACCCATATACAAATATATATATAGTAAAATGAATAAAACAAAAATAAATGGGCATTCGGTGTCCAAGCGATGCGAGCAATGTAAAGCGCGCATCGATCGGCTACCGACGTGTACTGAATTCGGTAAACACAAAAATTCATTATAAAATTTCGACTATAGAATATTTTATTTATACAGAAGCCAGGTTCATCGAATTGCCATAAAATTTCGTATAGTAAAGGTCATTTGAGGACATATAAATATTTACGAGGATGAGCGGTTGTACATTAGGAATTCCAGTAATAATTTTTTTTTAGGCAAGAAGTAGACAGAATGCACTGGCGGAACACAACGCCGCACTTCGTCTCACCAGAGCGAGGAAATAATGATTGTTTGAATTATTGACGTCATCGTGTATGGACTGACTGTAAGCCTGGTTTAGTTAGACCAATGGCTTAGTATGACAAAGTGTGTTCGCTTCTCAATAGATTTAATATTACAGATCTTAGAAAATATGATAAATACAAGCTGTGCCCGCGACTTCATCGGTCTGGAGTTTAAAACATTTGGTTTTTTGTTATTTAAAAACTCTATCACAAAAGTAGCACAAGTTACCTGGGTTATGTCCCTGTGAAATTCATAACACAATCGGTAAAACCTTTCCAGCTACTTGCCGGGAAAAATAGAGGGACAGACAGAAAAAAAATGTAAAAAAAAAAATCATTTAGTTAAAACCGGTTATTTTAATATTTAAAACATATATTTCAATTTTTTTTATATTTAAAAATATAATAATAATTTTAGATTCACAAATTTTCTAATTAAGCAGGGTAGAAAAAAGAAACCTAATTTCAAGATACTCAGTTCACCAATTTCCATTTAAAATCGAGATATTCCATTTGGTATGGCGGTACTTAACGTAGCGTTTTGTGTTATTGAAATGGGAAAATGAATTAAGTATGGGGACTGAACCCGTAAACATCGCATATACCGTCCAACGCTGTCCCACTGGGCCATGATGCTGTCCATGATTGATCCAATGTAGGTTATAATTGTTTCCACCAAATATATGTAAATAAATTATTTTTGAAATGATACGGTCATTTGAAGGTGCATTGCATTGAGAGGTGATAATTGAGTTAGTGTGGTTTGACACAACTCTTAACAATATTTTGTGAACAACTCAAGCGCATAAGATTTACTCATAGCAGGGTAGACAGAAAGTACCTAGTGTCAAGACACACCGTTTTTCACTTTAAACCGAATTCCGGACATTACGTGTTGAGTGGTGGAACTCTACGCCGCACTTTGTCTTACCAGAGCGAAGAATTAAAAATAATTTAAATAATTTAATCACTCCCTCGAGTGGGGATCAAACCCACAACCGATCGCGTTTACAGTCAGACGCTGACCCACTGCGCCACGACCGGCCTCAATAACTAAATATATTTAGATATATATTTTAAAATTACTTTAAGTTTGAATAATCAGAAAAATCTGGCTATCTGGCTGTATAAATGTCACTAATGTTTATATTAAAGTAATCCTGCACTTTCTTGTCATACTATATAAAACACAGGCTGAATTGTCTTAATACTAGATAATGATGGGTTGATTGTTCTATATTAAAATTTAAAATATATATGAAAAGCCTTTTGTGTGTTAAATGTTATTACCACATGAATGATTTCCTAAATGATAGCACG
The DNA here is from genome assembly GCA_032432895.1 of Dryadula phaetusa. NCBI lineage: Eukaryota > Metazoa > Arthropoda > Insecta > Lepidoptera > Nymphalidae > Dryadula > Dryadula phaetusa. The sequence continues at coordinate 1,221,074 of JAOYRS010000001.1, forward strand.
CCTTGGACATGCCATGCTCGCTCCAGTCTGTTTCAAATGTATCATTGACACCAATAAATATTATTAATTTATAATTATTGGTATTAAAAAAGGAGAAACCCGTGGAGTTACTCGCGCCGGCGCTTCTCAGGACTGAGGCATTAACTTTAGGAAGCTGATCGTAAATTATTAGACGTTCAAAACATGAAGCATGTAACTTCATATTTTAAATAAAAATATTTGACCTTGACCATGACTTTGTCTATATCTTAAAAAACATACATAAAATACTAATGCTAATATCTTAATTATAATTAATAAAAAAAAACGTCATATATCAGATCGTTATATTTCGTATTAAAATTAAATTTTGAGCCCGGTCGTGGCACAGTGGAACAGCATCTGTAAAAGCGATTGGTTGTGATTTCCATTCCCACTCGATGGAATGATTAATTTAATTATAAGTATAATTATGTACATTTCTCCACTCTGGTAAGACAAAGATCGGCGTTGAGCTCCGCCACTCAACACGCAATGTCTCGAATTTGGCGGAAAGCGAAGAACGGAGTGTCTTTTGACACTAGATACTTTCTGTCTACACTGCCATGCGCGATAAAAGCGTGAAGTAAAAAAAAACAAGAAAAATAGAAATATAATTTGAAAGATAGATCAATTTCACTTATTCCATCTCAAATCTTCTCAGAACTTGTGCATATGCCCGATCCATTCCAAACATCAAACCCAGGACTTTCTATGACAATTAAAAAATATTATAAAATATATACATTTATATAAAAATAAAATTTGAAGGTGTAATCACTGTGCGTTACATTCACCAATCCTTAAGCATCAGCGTATCCGAGTTCCACGTTCAAAGAACTGCTTAAGATCATAAAAAATTTTGTCATACAAAAATCGGTTGAAGTGAAAATGCTACTAAAAGAAATAGCTATCCACAGTACAATGGCATCAAAGACTTGCCACGCGACCCTTTTTGCCTGGACGCAATATTTTATTTACACGAAGGGAAACGTCCGGTGGGAATTTCGAAACTGGCCCGCCCTGAAACATTTTTTACTTGGTGATTTAGTCAAATTGTATGTGGATACATATTTTTTTTAATTTGGTAGTGTAAAGCTGGAACATATATAGTTACTGTGCTATTATTAGATAAAGTGCAGCGTTTAATTATGCATATCTATTTTTTAGTGGACATTTGTAAATTTCCATAATATATTGTTTTTTTTTCATAGAACCCAGTGTCTAGACACTACGTTCATTTGCCGGTAGACGTTGCGTTTTGAACTGTTTAGTAGTTCACCTGCATTCATTACCAGTGTGGTAAGAGCTGCTTGTTGCTTGTTGGGAGACAATGGCTGTATCGATTTTGATAGGACTTTCACCGGCAGATAGCTGATGTAATAAGGAGTAATTGAGGCTGCTTTTATTTTAGAATTATAAAATAAAGATCTAGAGATGTTATATTTTAGACAAATTTTTGTTACTACAATAGAAGAACACTACTCAGTTTTTTATTTTAAAGAAATCATTTTAACGTAGTATATACTATGGAAGCGCAATTGGTTGTAGGTTCGATTTTCATTTGGAAGAACGATACACAATGACAAACCGCGGCGTTAAGTTCCGCCACTCAACACGTGATACCTCGGATTCGAATGCAAAATTTCTCTGAAATCTCACAAATAAAATGTTTTATTCAATCACCCTAAACCGATTACGCAAATCACTATTTAATATGTTACACACATAATTTATAACTTGGATTATCATACAACGAACTTTTCGTCCTAACAAATGACAGAGCTTAACGACATTGATTAATTTATTTATACTCCATTATGGTACAGTAATAGAAAACTGGCACGGTTATTGCAGGTTGAAAACCTCTCTGATTTTTTTTATATTTCCTTTAAAAACACAACACAACTAAATGTTATTGGTGGCCTTACTTTTAGCCTGGCAGGGTAAAGAATGTCAAGACACTTCGTTTAATATGAATATAAGAATTCAAAACATTATGTATATACGTAAGATAGAGTTCTGCCAAAAAAACATTTATTTCCGGGAAACATATTAAAATATTTATGCCGGGGCTTTCCTGAAAATCAAAGATAATCCATTTTTCACCCGAAATCAAGACATAGTGTGTTCAATGGTGGAACACAACGCCGCTCAATGTCTATAATATAACTGTCTGCAATAAACTTACATATATTTACATTTTGATGGAAACAATAAACGATATTGTCAATCAATTCGTTATCATTACAATAGATATTTACATAAATTCGATTCGGCGAACGGTTGACAGAGTTCCAAAGTTGTATTTGTCATTTAAAATTGAATTTTAATTATAATCACAAGTTGTTTTACTTTAATTAACTTTTTTTTAAGAAATAATTAATTTAGAAATTAGTGCCATTCTCTCCTCTCAGCCAAGCTTCAACCTACCTCGTATATTTGCAGGTCATATTCTGACAGCGTCTAGCTGTAAACGCAATAGTTTAAGGTTCTATTCCCGCTTGCATAAAACTAAGTAAAACTAAGTTCTAACTTTTCACTCACTGCTACTCTGGAAAATGGAGAACGGAGTGTTCTCACTCTGTTCTCTATTCTCAGCTTTTAGGAGTAATAGTGTACACTGTATTATAAGCGCTCTCATAACTTCATCCGCGTGAAACTGAACATTTCTGGATCTTTACTATATAATTCTGAAATATATGTAGCCTAGGTTACGTCAACGGAAGTCCTATTATCCTAGGTAATCAGCACAGCCGTTCCAAAAGATAATAATAAAAAACAGACAGATAGATATACAAAAATTATTATACATGTTATTTTGGAACACGTACCGTGTAGATATTGAAAGGCATTTAGTGAGAAGCCTTTTTTTAATATAACACACAGACACCAATCGTATTTATTTGTATAGATTAGTCCACTATATTCATAAGTTATATATGGTAGAAATATATATATATATATATATATATATATATATATATATATATATATATATATATATATATATATTAGCTTCACGCTTTTATTCCGCGTAACAGGGTAGGCAGAAAGTACCTAGTGTCAAAACACTCCGTACTTCGCTTTCCTCCGAAGTCGAGACATTGCGTGTTGAGTGGTGGAACTCAACGCCGCACTTGGTCTTACCAGAGCGAAGAAGTGAAAATAATTTAAATATAATCACTCCCCCGAGTGGGGGTCGAACCCACAATCGATCGCGTTACAGTCAGACGCTGTCTCACTGCGTGAGACACTATATATATGTATATATATATGTATATATTATATATATAAATATATATATATTGTCCTACTAAACATAGCAGTTGCTACGTACAGTCAACCTTACTTTAGCATTAAGCCCAGCTCGCCTAATAACATTACACAAATTCAATGCTATTATCTCAATAACACAGAACTAAGTGATTTAAACATATTCCTTAGTGATTCTAAAAAAAAAATAGAAAATAGCCAAGAACCGTTCTCAGTTATCCAATTATAAAAGTATTTACTTTGACAGACAGATAAAAGATAAAAATCTAGACTACGGTCATAATAAGAAAATTAAAACTGTAATAAAGATATGAATTTTTTTAACTCCATACATTTCTTTATTCTATTTCTTCATTAAATTAAAATGTTATATAATAAGCAAATAATAAAAAAACATTACGTCAAAAACGCCTTATACCATTTTAAAAAAGAGCTAACATTATCAAAGTGCTCACACATAACTAAAAATTATTATAAGGAAAGTGGCTTACGAATGAAACAAAAATCGCATCAAAATTAGCCTATTCGTTTAGAAATATAATACCACAGACATACAGGCCCATACAGAGATTGAAATCAAAACGCTTTTCGCGTGGAGGGTTAAAAATCATCATAAATTAATCAGAGAGTGTTTATATTCAAATTATTTTCACTTCCTCGCTCTGGTGAAGACAAAGTGCGGCGTTGAGTTCCATCACTCAACACGCAATGTCTCGACTCTGGCGGAAAGTGAAGTACGGAGTGTCTTGACACTAGGTACTTCCTGTCTACCCTGCTATGCGGGATAAAAGCGTGAAGCTAAAAAAAAATAATCAGTATAACTAATTTCCAACTATTTGTACTAACAAAAGCTCTCCATGTAATGACTCGCCTATTACCAGCGTTCCTTTCAATGAGCCCATACAATCGATATTTTTGAAAAATTCCTTTCACAAATTTTCTTTACGAGAAATCTATAGTGCACTTCGCTCGACGAAAGCCGATACTCCAAGGTATTACGTGTAGCACTTTTGAAATATAAAATCGATAATCCAAGTTGTTAAACATTAATATAAACATAATAATAAACCTGGCAACATTTCTGAGCTATTTCAAGTGGAAATTAGTGGAGGTACTTCATAATGTTAACTAAAAATAATATATTTTAAATCCATAGAGAATATTGGGGCAGTTGGTGAGAACGGGTTGAACACTGGTGAATTTGACCCCGTATACTTGCTTCGTCACCTGGTCCGCTCATTAACTTCTTCCAAGGAACTCCAGCTTTTGACGTGACCTTTCTCCAGTATCACTGTTACTGTATTTTCCAAAATCAACCAAGGCCAGTTCAATCCATATTACATTATGTCAAACGCCTGGCATTCTGTATATATATTCGTTGCGTGTTCGATCAGCTAAACTGACCCCGCACTCTACATTGGACATGTTCATTTTAGCACAAATCGAGTAATTTAATATTAAGTAACAGGACTATTTAAATAAAAATATTTACAGTATAATTATCCACCCCCAAGTGGAATCGAACCCACAACAGATCGATTGAGTTCTGACAATCAATGATTTTCATTGTTCCCTTGAACCCAGCACAAATAAACACGCTTACTTGCTCATAAAAACATAGAGCACAAGGGAAAATTTAATTCCACGGACCATCTAATTGGTTTCTGTTTCAACGGTTCCATAAAACTGAGTGGTTCAAAGCAAACGCGATAAGCTATTGCGTATCGATTATTAAATTATATTTCTTTTTATTATTTTTAATGTTAAATTCCATTAAAACCAGCCGTGGTACAGTGTGTTAGCGTCTGACTGTAAACGCAATCGATTGTGGGTTCGATTCCTATACGAGGGAGTGGAAACAATGCGCGGGGTTGAGTTCCGTCTATATATGTATATATATATATATATATATATATATATATATATATATATATATATACGTATATATAATAAAGATAATTATAATTTATCCAAATAAATAAATCTCGATAAAACAACTTGTTTATCATACTTAACGAAATATGGGGTACAAATTTTCTAATGGATTTCGTTTCGCTCCCTTTAAATTCTATGACGTCATAACTCAATTATGAATTATTGAGATTTTAATTCGAACGCTCGAGTCCTTGGGGGATATAGCTGTTTTATTACAGCGGGCTAATTTTAACCTTCTTGAATTGCTTCTTGTTGTCTTTGTGTAGCTTTTCTATTTTAAGAGGTATAGAGAGGGGTGTTAAATGTCAGTCAGGTCAGTATGCATGCATGCATCCATACATTGACTGACACAACAAAGTATAAATACTAAATATTTGCTAAGTACGTTTCGAAACTATATAGATTTTTTTTTGAAATGGATTAATGGCGTATGTTTCGGTATTATAAATTAGTTTAAAATATCGAAATATATGTGATTAATCCGTTTATTTGAAATGTGTAAAAATCAAAGACCCTATTATATAGACTTGCTATAGAAATCACAATGTTTAGACATTCTGTTCTTTAGTTTCCGCCTGATTTCGAGACATTGCGTGTTGAAAACCGGTACTTAACGCATAGCTCTGTTTTACTAGAATAGGGAAATGATACTAACTTGAACAAGAACCATCGGGTTGATATTTTAACACTGAACGCTGCGCGATGACCTTGTCAAGGTCTCTGATAAAAGCATTACTTTTAGTAAAGATTTCTTTATTAGAAAAATAATTTTAAAACTTTTTCTCCTAAAATCAATTCTAGATCTAGGTTGTAGATATAATATAATTAAAAAAATCAATTTTCAAATAAATTACAAGATAACATATAAAATTGCCTCAAAATTGTATGATTAACGTAGGAAGAAACACTGGAGTTTTGTTATCAGTGACTGATAACCCTGACTGATGGTGCAATGTATAGCGCGTGTGACTACTTGGCATAATTAATGAAAATTACTTTGAATATATATATATATATATATATATATATATATATATGTATATATATATACATACATATATATATATATGTATGTATATACATACATATATATATATATATATATATATATATATATATATATATATATATGTATATATATATATATATGTATGTATATATGGATAATAGTGGGACAGAGTTGGAATGCAAACGGTAGGTTCGGTTCACTCGGGTCAGTCAGGTCGGTCTTGGGCAAAGTTGTAGTACACACTCAAGGTTATTATATTTAAATTTTATACTATTTCGGATTATAAAGTGTCTTGACACTACATTAGATACAAATAATTGATCTACCCTTAATCTCTAAATTGCGGTGTTAAATTCCGCTTTTATTTATAACAAAGTAAATCATAATTACAATGTTGATAATCTTTAAATATATTGAGTATATCAATTGAACGAAGTTGCCGATTAAATTAGCATGTGTTTCTTTTAATATTAATATCATAAAATTCTTTACAATTTGGACCTCTTAACAAAAATATGGAGGAGTATGAAATTTGGCAAATTCAAAGTATATATGCAGATAAACTAGAAACCGTTCTTCACTCCTAAATTATTCCATTACAATCTATTAGAAACACAATGAATTAATAAAATAAACATATTACACACACTACCATATGTTTCACATGCACACGCACAAGTGACATACGAGTTGCCAAGGTTACATAAATTTTACGCAATTCAACTATAATTTTTTAAACCCTGGCAGAGTTAAAAAAATGTCCGATTAAGTTGTTATCTTTTGATACAATCACCGTTATCGCACTATCTCGACTCTGTGGAATATTCTCTAAACGCCAGTATTAAGTCTTAAAGCCATATTCCAAGTTAAGTACGGAGTGTCTTAACACTAGACAAGATGCTTTCTATCTATCCATATCAGGGTAATCAGATAGAATATATTGTCAAAACACTCCGTCGACTTCTTATATATTAAATGAATGTATGAAATAAATACAGTTGTACCAGGCTAGCATGAAACTAGAGGAGCTCCCACTCTCTAATCTTTTAATACTACATAGCAGGATAGTCAAAGGGAACGTAGTGTCAATACACTCTCCATAATCCACTGTTTTTATTATAAAAATGATATGAAAACAATATGTTAGATAAATGTAATATAAAACTTAAATAAATTTATCGCTGAGCATTGGAACTTTAGAGGAAGGAAGGGTTTTGACATACACAATGTTTGTCTTCATTGTATATATATATATATATATATATATATATATATATATATAATTAAAGGTAGGTTGCCACAGTACAATAGTGAAAGCTGCATTCAAATCAGTTTAGCTGATTAACGTGCACAAACACACCGACACACAGCCAAATATATATACTTTAAGAAATAACAGGTCATGTCAGGTTGTTCCTACCAGACGGTACACAGTTGTATGCCAAATCCTCCCGATCGATACAACCACGTAGGGCTGAGTAGGAAAGTTTGGCTGGAAGCATTTCCTGTTTTGATCATGTTTTGTAATAAATTTACTAAATAAGGATATATATTATTATAATACAATAAATATATATTTGTGTTAGAGAATTTCTATTCAAAGGAACAATTCATATATTCCAATTATGTTTTTTATTGTTTCTTTATTAAAAACAAATCATATCCAAGATTGTAAAAAAACTAGTTCAAAATAAATACACCTTTCTTGATATAGTGACCAAAAGATACTTATACTAAAAAGATACTTATAATAAGTAGCCGTTAACTACAAGATACTTTTATCTACTTCTACTAATAAAATAAAAGAAAATGAATTAATTCACTGTTTTATAAAGAATGTTGGGGTTTAAAACTAAATCTAAAATTAATGACTCGCAGATAAGTGTGTTCCAAGTTGATTTATTTCAGTTACAAATTCTGTCTGGAAGTTGAAAGTACAGGAGTTACTTATCGATGGCCGCCACTGAAACACTGCCAAATTCTACCTCGAATGGCTTATACTCCTCGAGACATACCTATTTGTTATTTTAAAATTGTTATTTTTACTGTATTTAAAAAATAATTTGCACCACGTTTTAATTTATTTACTCAGAAACTTGAAATCTACGAAATCCACGTTCTACTTTTCCATAACGAAATTTCTAAAATAAATTAATAATTAATTTTATTCTACAGTAAGTACCTATAATTAATCGAACTTGGTTTTTTTTATAATCTTAAGTAGATTTCAAATTTTGAGAAGTTAATATTTTTATTAAAGTATCAAAGATACTTTATATCCCATATGTGTTAATATATATGGGATATAAAGTATCTTATACTTTAATAATGTTATGATCATATGTGTTAATATATGTGGGATATAAAGTATATTTGATACTTTAATAAAAATATTAACTTAAATAAATATAAGTAGAGGCATTTTTATATGCACGCGTCGGTATTATGCAATATACAAAGAAAAAATCTAGAGATACTATGAATCTACTTATTTATCAATTTTCTGTCTACTTATTTCATTAAATGGGAATACAAACTGGCTACCATCACGCTTAGACAATAAAATACACCTGAACATATATGTATGTATTTATACATATATACGTAAAAAATCATTTACTAACATGTAAATAAAGTTCCAAATAATTAGCCTACATACAAATCGCATTGCGTCCCGTTATCTGTTATTACAATAAACTTCGACCTCGATACTACGCGACATTGGTCCTAAATTAAGAATGTTCATACTATTTATACTATTGGTGTTGTTTAAAGTATGAAAAATATTCCATCAAATTATTAAGCGAAGGTTACGTACGCGAAAACACACGATATTGAATTTTTTGAGGGTGAATTCAAAATGGTGATATATCTTTAAGTTTTCTATGTAAATGAAACTATTTTAAACGGATTAATCGCGTATATTTTGGTATTCGAAAATATATTCTTGAAAATATTACGTTACGAACACTTTGCAGTAGTCCGTGGTCACAAGTGGACTACTTCAAATTAGTTTTAATCAAGTTAGTTTTTGTAACAAGTGAGAATAAACAGATAAAATAATAATATTATATTATTTTCATATAAAATATGTTTAAATTAGTCAAAATATAATTAAATATTTCTAATACAATGACATTTTCTTAACAAAATCACAATTTGTATATAATTATAATATTTACAATCATAAACTATATACTTGAGACCGGTCGTGGCGCAGTGTGACAGCGTCTAACTGTAAACGCGACCGGTCGTGGGTTCGATCTCCACTCGGGGAAGTGATTATATTAAAATTATTTTCACTTATTCGCTCTGGTAAAGACAAAGTGCGGCGTTGAGTTCCACCACTCAACACGCAATGTCGACTTCGGTGGAAAGCGAAGTACGGAGTGTCTTGACACTAGGTACTTTCTGTCTACCCTGCTATGCGGTATAAAAGCGTGAAGCTAAAAAAATAAATAAATAAATATTAGAAATAACAAAAAATGGGATAAAAAGTAGCCTATTTAAATTATCCCAAAAGTAGAACTGACCTCACCTTTATGAATGTATTTAATCACACTCTCTATATATATATATATATATATATATATATATATATATATATATATATATATATATATATATATATATATATGTATATATATATATATATATATATATATATATGTATATATATATATATATATATATATATATATATATATATATATATATATATATATATATACAATTCACACAATTGTTTGTTTGTTTGTTATTCGGTTTTAATAAATACACGTGATACAATACATGATTATATAGCGATAAGAACTTTTTATAACTATAAAGGTTACTGGTTCAATTTCCGCATTTAGTTATTAGTAGATTTCCTACCAGAATTTAAATTTAAGATATTTCTATACAAATAATAGGAAAGATAAATATTTTATCTTTATAAATATATAGTACTAACTAAAAACGTTATATCTGCATGTCCTCATAGTATTTTGAAATAAAGGGCAGGTCTTAGAGATTATTCCAGTTTTAGATTGGTTTTAGGAAAAAATTGACATTTTTTATTTTTTCCTATTATTACTCATTTTAAATGAAACTAGTTTAAACGGATTAATCGCGTATATTTTGGTATTCGAAAATACATTTTTGTAAACCTGACCTTTCGGACCCCTTGTAATACCACGGATACCACGGACTATCCGAGGTCACAAGTAGACTGTGGTGGCATTAATCTGTGACCTGTGACCTCGGACTATTGTACTGTGTACGAAACGTCAGGTTTCCAAAACTGGTTTTTTCGAATACCAAAACATACACGATTAATCCGTTTAAAATAGTTTCATTTAAAATGAGTAATAAATAATAAGAAAAAACAAAATATGTCAATTTTTCGTTTCATTAAAAAAATCATTTAAGTCATTAGATTAAAATATTTCAAGATATATTATTAAAAAGAGACAACACACATGCTTATATTGACTGTCGGACACATGGACTCTTGTTTAAGTAACATTTATATAAAATTATACAGATAAGGTTAACTTAACTTTTACATACAAAATAAATAACCATTATAATTTAAAATAATCAGTTAAATTTAATTATTATATAACTAACTAACTGGGCGTGGATAGATGTAATATTGGCCGCGTCCCTCGACCTTCACCTAGCTCGCCGTAACAAGCCTAATTGCATCCTGGAAGAACACTTAGGGCGTATACACGTGAGCGACAATTGGTTTATTATACTAAAACAATATTGTTTATATTTATACTGCATAAATATATATTTATTTACAAACAGACAGAACGTGTTACATGTAACTCAAATCTTTCCTATTGAGGAAATTTTGTCTTTTTTTTATTTTTTTTTAGTGTGTAATGTAATGTACAATAATTAAATATAGCTAAAGATATACATATATTATAAAAATATTATTTACGTTTTTTAATTTTCACATACGAGTATGGCGGTAGTAAAGCAGCTTCACGCTTTATCCCGCATAGCACGGTTATCAGAAAACCTAGTGTCAAGACAATCCGTTGACTGTTTCCGCCAGGAATTGAGACATTGCGTGTTAAATGTTGAGTTTAACGCCGCGCTTTGGTATTCCTCCGAGTGGGAATTGAACCCACAACCAATCGCGTTTACAGTCGGACAGCGATCACACTGCACTATAATAATATCAGTTCTCCATTATCCAAGAAACTATTATATATGTCCGTATTAAATAATTATAAAAGTGGAATTTTAATTAAAACTTAATTAAATAAAACGTAATTTATTTCAAAAAAAACTTTACACAATAATTCTTAGCTTTCTACTAAAGAAAGGTATTGGTTTAAACAACTTCATTTATTGCACGCAAATGCCATATGAAATTAAATATATTTATTATATAAATCTCTCAGTCTCTAGTCAGGGTTGAATTGTGAATAACAAAGACAACTACTTCCTATATTTTCCATGGTATGGATTTTTTTTCATTCAAAATTAATAAAGTTGTATTCGAATTTAATTAAATTATATGTATCTATATAAACATATACATATATATACATATATATATATATATATATATATATATATATATATATATAAATTCCGTTCATAGATAACAGTTAATAGAAAAAATAATTTCTATATGATCATCTATTTCACGCTTCACTAGAAACTTCCTAATCGTCATTGTTATGTTACAAAACACGGCGTTGAGTTCCGCACGTAACTTCTCTAATTCAGAGAACATGTGAATGGAGTGTGACGCTAAGTTTTCTCTGGCTACGTAAATCTGATGTACATTAGACGGCAAGGTAAATTAAGGCCGGTCGTGGCGCAGTGTGACAGCGTCTGACCGTAAACGCCATCGATTGTGGGTTCGATTCTCACCCAGGTGAGTGATTATATTAACATTATTTTCACCTCCTCGCTGTAGTATGACAAAGTGCGACGTTGAGTTACGCTACTCAACACGCAATATCTCGAATACGGTGGAAAGCGAAGCACACAGTGTCTTGATACTAGGTACTTTCTGTCTACCCTGCTGTGCGGGATAAAAGCGTGAAGCTAGAAAATAATATATATGAAGACGCTACTAACGAGTAATACATATACCAAATATAAAGCGGTGCGGAGTACTATGTTAGTTGGTCTTGGAACGAATACAAGCAAATTAAGCTATTCCTAGGAAACCCTTGAGTTATTTAAACCTTCACAAATTAACTATTATTTAATTTATATTAGAAATTCTCTTCAACGGGAAATAGTTTATGTTAATTATGAATTAATTTATAAGGCAGTATACCTAACCTTAGATAAGGCTTCAGGGAATATAGGAGATAGTTTGTACGTCTTACCTACGTACTTTGTGTTACAACAAAGGATTTCTTTTTATTATTATATAGTCCAAATTGTATACTTAGGCCGGTCAGCGTCTGACTGTAAACGGGATCGGTTGTGGTTTCGATTCCCACTCGGGGTAAAAGGCAAAGTGCGGCGGTAGATAATTACAAAAAAGTAATAATTTTATTTTGAAGCAGACCGCAGTGAGCTCGACTGACTGCAAGCGCGATTGGTTGTGGGTTTGATTCCCACTCGGAGGAATGACAATCTACATTATATATTTTTTTATTCACGTTTTTATCCTGCAGCAGGATAGACAGGAACTATCTGTAATAGACACTCTAGAGACATTGCGAAATTTAACGCCGCGCTTTTTGTCTTATCAGGGCGAGGAAATAAAAGAAAATTAAATATAATTTTTCCTCCGAAGTTACATTAAATATAATCAAGATAATATATGATTTTGTATATAATTATTATTTTTAACAAAGATCAGACGAAGATACGGGTGTAATCTACTTTATTATAACGATAGCTAGGTGACCCGGTTTCTCTGTGAGCACGGCGCGGGTATTCTGAAAATTACCATAAGATATATGTATTGGGACGGCGGAAAAGATTAGACATTGAGATAACGGTAGACTAATAAAATATATATATATATATATATATATATATATACATATATATATATATATATATATATATACATATATATATATATATATATATATATATATATATAAATATTACTAATATAAATGAATAAATAATAACATGATTCAAAACACAGCGTTAAAATCCGCCACTGACATAGAAAGAATATTAAATTAAAAAATAAACGACATTATCAGTTTAGATTTAATTGTTAAAGAATTATCTCTTTATCACAATATTTCCTTGGCGCTCTAGCGTTTGAGGATGTCACGCTACGTACGATCGATAGCGATTGCGATGGAGATATGCGTACGTTGTTGTACTAAATATATATATATATATATATATATATATATATATATATATATATATATATTTATATATATATATATATACCTGTTAGAAGGTCAATCAGATCACCTTGTGTCAAGACACTCCGTTGTCTGATTTACGCCCGAATCCAAGACATTTCGTAATATAAACTTTCTTAATATGAATAAACTTTCTTATATATAATATGTCTAAATAAAAACAGCGCTTAGTTACGCTACCTAATGAAACAAAAAAAAGCAAAATAAATGGATCCACGTATGTACATCAAATTTCTATACCAACTCTGTTTATTATAATTTTTTTTTAATATTATATGTCGCTAGTGTGTAGTTAGCTTTATTTTTGCGTCAGTTTTGATAGCGTTAATGGATTATAATACAGGAAGTAATGTAAACATTAAACTTCACATGCTATATGTTTGTTTGTAAATGCTTAATAACATATTTCTAGAATATCTATTCTATTTCTAGAATAATTATACAGACAGAGAATGAAATTTTAAACAGTTAATGTATGAAAGTATGAAATTTAAAATAATATATAAAATTTTTCACAAATAGTGCTGTACTTGGGATTTAATTTCATACTAATGCTGTTATTAACGTTATAAGATTTTATAATTGTTCGAAGTGTTTGTGAAAACAAGCGCATTATACTTTGCCGAGGCAAATCTCTTTCATGCCTTTAATTATAATTTATATGTTAATTAATATATAAAAAAATATCAGTAACATTCTTTAAATAGGTAGAGAGAACTAAACGTCAAGACTCGAGACGCAACATTCTCCTCTCTATGTCCAAATTAGAACAGTTTCGTGTTAAATGGCGGAACTCAACACCGCACCTTTCTCGGTAGAGTAGAGAAAATAAAATAATTTTTATAATTTTAATCCCCCAGAATGAGAGTTGAACTGGTGACCATAGCGTTTACAAACTATGCCACGATGACCTCTTTAAGCTTATATTAAACATTAATAACAGTAAGAACTAACTGTCACTTTGGAACGTCACGCGTCACGTCAATTTTTTTAGCGATAAGATACTCTGTACTCCAAATTCGAGACATTCCGTATGGAGTGGCATAACTCAACGCCGCGCTTTGTCTTACCAGAGTGAGAAATTGGAAATAATTTAAATATAATCTCTCCCCCGAGTGGAAATCGAAACCACAACCGACCACGTTTACAATCAGACGCTGTCCCACTGCGGCATAACCGGTCTCAATTTGAATGGACTTATTGAAACTCATTTAAAGGTGAGACTATTATTTTTTAAGGTCTTTTTACATACAAAATATAGCACACGTAATACAGGCGTTGAGCTTAGAAAATAATATATGTTGATAGCAATCGCTACATAAAACAAACCCACGGCCTTGAAAGTGGCCTCGTCAGAACTATAGACGCGCCGTGTTAGCAAGGCACAATAAGCGAAAGTATTCTTTGCTATTTTTCTATTTTTTCCCATTGAAAAACGTTTTTATATGTATAATGGATACTGAAGTTTAAATATATATTCTAGTTTTATTAGTATTGTAATATAAATATTTATTTTTATATTATTTCATTTGATTTTGGTGATTTTAAATAATGTTAGGGATTTTTTCTTCAAATTTTCATTTTAAATGAACATTTTAATACATAATAAGAACTTTGATTTTTGCGATTTTTAAACATTTTAAATGAAACCATTTTAAACGGTTTAAGTCTACCAGTGATCACGGACTACTGTAAAGTGTACGAAACGTCAGGGGTACAAAAATATATTTTCAAATACCAAAATATACGCGATTAATCCGTTTAAAATAGTTTCATTTAATTTTTTTATAGATATATATGTATTATTGTTTTATATTAAGACCGTCGTTCTCTGTCTCGTCTGGGATATCGTTTGACAGTTAACGCAATTGGTTGTGTATTCAATTCGTACTCGTTAAAATAAAAGTCATTTAAATTTTGTCCATTGCATGTATGACAAAGCGCGGCGTTGAGTTCCGCAACTCTACACGAAGCATTTCTAATTTGTAAATTAAGAACAAATCTTTATACTAAATTTTGTCTGACTTAATGTCAAATGTATATATTTTCCTTTCCATGTCGAGCTTTATGTAAATGATGTTAAATTAAATTAATTCAGTACTGAGCTTACATCTTAGCGGAAAGCTAAAAATAGAAAAAGCTTTATAGTACTCCTTCTCCATTAGTATCATTTCCGTTTTCACACGAGAGTGTGTCGACTTCCGGTATCGTAAGGTAGTAAGATGGACGTTACTATATTTAAATAAATAACATCTTGACATAGTTATGAAATAATTCAGATTCAACAGTTGCAGGTTCAATTCTCAGCTATATTACTGTTTTTTTTCTTAATGGTACTGAGATAGAAGACCAAATGCTACGGTCCCTGTATACTTCTTTCGCCTCGTCCACAATCATTAACCTCTTCATACATTCTGTCTTCCTGACTCATACATGTTTCGTCTTCCTTTCTTCGGTGGCATTTACACTGACTGTGTTCTTCAAATATTTGAGTAGTCGAATCTAAGTTTGTCTGTTTATATATATATATATATATATATATATATTTGTGTGCATGTATATATATATATATATAGAAATATTTTTTACTATCAATAGACACGTTTACACGTATGACCCACTTGCTTCATTGTATGGAACACAATGCTACATAGTTAAGTAAATGACATTCAGTCGTGGGTAGGAATGTCGTTATGTGAGTTTATATATATATATATATATATATATATATATATAGATAGATAGATAGATAGATAGACAGAGAGAGAGGGAATGGGGGAGAGCTGTATTTAAATTATTTATACATCCTCGCTCTGGTACGACAAAGTGCGGCGTTGAGTTCCACCTTCAACATGTAATGTTTTGAATTCGGTGGAAAGAAATACGGAGTGTCTTGACAGGAGGTACACACAAAGATATATATTGACTTACTATCACCTTTGCGACTATATCTATTTATATCTTCGAATCTAGACTTTGAAACGTAAAATCCTGTATCCTGTATTGCGTTCGTAACACCACCCATTAATATTAATATAGTATTCTTGGATAGGATAATGTTTGTTTCCCTAATAAAGTGTTTTTTATCTTCAGTTCAAACAGTACAAACGGTCTGTCTGTAAGTATTAATGCAACTATATTATATACAAACAATTTATTTACCTTCTAGAGGCGAAAACTGGGAGTTACATGTTATTTTTACTTCGAACAACGGATTGTTCCAACACTATATTCTCACCAACCACACACGTAAAGCAGGAGGCCGTATACAGTACGGAAAATGGTGGAAATTATTTCACGTTGAAAAATTAAGAAGCATCTAACTTATTATTTTTATATTTTGACTTTGAAAATCATTTCATAGTCCACATAACTCAGAGTATGTATATACCTTTCCGTTTACACTTACTTTGTATGTCCAATACACTTTTTCATACACTAATGTCTTACATCGTATCTCTATGTCATACCTGTGAACAAAATTAGAAAATTAAAATATAATAAGATCTTTGATTATCGCATTTTTTATACATTTTAAATGAAAATATTTTAACCGGATTAATCGCGTACATTTTGGTATTCCTAGGGACCTCAGTCTACCTGCGACCACGGACTACTGTAAATTGTTCGGAAGGTCAAGTGTCCAAAATGTATTTTCGAATACCAAAATATACGCGATTAATCCCGTTAAAATAGTTTAATGTTTGCAGTTTTTTAATATATAATTTGGGGGTTATCTATATATTACGTCACACGTTAAGGAGGAGGGAGGGGGTCAATATTAGGAATGTCACAATAGGGATCAGTATTGTCAAGGATAGAG
Source organism: Dryadula phaetusa (assembly GCA_032432895.1). NCBI lineage: Eukaryota > Metazoa > Arthropoda > Insecta > Lepidoptera > Nymphalidae > Dryadula > Dryadula phaetusa. Next base: position 1,238,502 of record JAOYRS010000001.1, read on the forward strand.
GGGTCAAAAAACCAAATTTTTGTTTTTTTTGTAGCTTCACGCTTTTATCCCGCATAGAAGGGTGGACAGAAAATACCTAGTGTCAAAACACTCCGTACTTTCCACTGTATTCGAGATAATGCGTATTGAGTGGTGGAACTCAACGCCGCACTTTGTCTTACCAGAGCGAGGAAGTGAAATAAAATTTATTCAAATGATTCATGTGACGTAATTTATGAACGACCTCTTAATTGTTTGTTAATTTAAGTGGAAATTAGAGACCGGAGTGTCTAGACACTATCTATGCTGTCTTTGACTGACTCGCTGTAAATGAAAAGGCTCAACGCTAAAAACTTAATAAAGTAAAAAATCTTTTCATTTACCTGTCAATAATGTAAAATATTCTAAATATACATTATCTGTATGGTTTTTTAAATATTATTTTTTTTTAATTTTATAATTATTTTATAGGTAATACGTTTATTATACATATCATATATATATATATATATATATATATATATATATATATATATATATATATATATATATTATTTTTTTTTGAATATTATGTTTTTTAAATATTATTTTTTATTTTATTTTATAATTATTTTATAGGTAATACGTTTATTATAAATATCATATATATATATATATATATATATATATATATATATATATATATATATATATATATATATATATATATATATATATATATAATAAGAATAACATAGGTTGCTAACTCCACTATGACCTTATACAATTATTCCCATACAAACTCAATTCATATATAATCTTTATACATTTGAGGCCAGTCGTGGCGCAGTGGAACAGCGTCTGACTATAAACGCTATCGGTTTTGGGTTCGATCCCACTCGAGGAGATGATTATATTTAAATTATATCTACTACCTCGCTTGATAAGACAAATCACGGCGTTGAGGTCCGCCACTCAACACTTAAAGAAAGCGGATTACTGAATATTACTGAGGTATTTCCTGTCTACCCTGCTATGCGGGATAAAAGCGTGATTAGACATTGTACATACAAAAACTCGAATGCATGTGTATATAAGATATTACACAAACAGAGTCTTAAGAAATAAGTCATATTGATGTAACCTCAGTAAATAGAACCTCTATCAACAACACCGATGACTATTATTAAATATGGGAAAAAATATTTCTCGTGGACCTTTTATCCCGCATAGCAGTGTACACAGAAAGTACTTAGTGTCAATACACTCCGTACTTCACTCCGAACTCGAGATATTGCGTGTTGAGTGGTGGAACTCAACGCCGCACTTTGTTTTTACCAGAGCGAGGAAGTGAAAATAATTTAAATATAATACAACTCCAGAGTGAATATTGAACCCACAACAGATCGCGTTGCAGTCAGACGCTCTCCCACTGCGCCACGACCGGCCTCGAGTATTTCAGTAAATTTGTGACAATATTAGACAACTGTAGATACACTTATATACATACTTCCGTATATAAATACTACGTTATATATCCATATAACTTTTCAAATGCGAATATGAAACTTGAGATTCAAAAAATCTAATTAATAGACAAAAAAATACATTATAATTTTATTGATATATCGATTTTGATTATGTTTGAATAAAATTTGCTTGGTTTGTAGTTTAACTCTGCCCGCGTACTTAACACGCAATATCTAGTTACGAAAATAGAGCACGGAGTGTCTCAACACTAGCTAGTTTCGCTACTATCTAGGAAAAAACGTAAAATTGTTTTTTTTTTTTTTTATAATAATATACCGTTCTATTATTACTTTACAGGCATTAAATGAACTTATTATTTCCACGTGGAAGTAAGGGTAAGGGGAGTATATATATATATATATATATATATATATATATAAATTGAGATGCTAGAGAAGTATTCTGACTGTAAACGCAATAGTTCGATCTCACATGGAACCGTTATAGTAAAGCAAAGCGTGGCGTTGCATTCGCCTCAACACGCAATGTCTAGATTTCAGACGGAAACGGAGTGTCTTGACCCTAGATTGTCTCTGACTACCCTGATATGCGGGATAAAGCGTTAAAAAAACTATAAAAAAATTATCTATAAAATCGTATACAGGAAACACAAGAAGAACAAAGTAGTGTAGTAGTGTTCTAACTTGAAAGTTAATCTTGTACTGAATATCGAACTTCTGTACACTTTGATCAACTTTGTTCAACACAACTATTCAATTAAATTTTAACTTCTCATAGTTCTTTTGTAATATTTAATGTTTGCCTTTTTTGTTTTTAGCTTCACGCTTTTATCCCGCAAAGCAGGGTAGACAGAAAGTGTCTAGTGTCAAGACACTCCTTACATCGCTTTCCACTAAATTTAAGACATTGTTCTTTGAGTGGCGGATATCAACGCCGCGCCTTGTCTTATCAGAGCGAGGAAATAAAAATAATTTAAATATAATCCTTGAAAATCAGTGAAAATCGAACCCAAAGGGAATCGTGTAAAGCACTACGCAACAAGACAGTTGCGGAATCTATACCCATTCACGGAAGGAATATATTTAACTTATTGTAATTTAACCCTACAGGAAAGACATAACGCTGCGTTTAGTTCCGCCAATCACCGCACAGTCTTTCAATTTCGAGTGGCAAGTGGAAGGAGTGTCATGACACTAGGCTCTCTATAAATATCTTGATTTCTGAAACTGAATTTTACATTAATCGACTCGACTATCGACTAACTCGACATCACAAAAACAAAAAAACCTACTCCCTTGTATTTCTAACTGTTTCAACATGAAAAATATAGGGATTTTTGTTTCAAAGAAAACAGATTTACGTGAAAAAAATCTGTGCCAATAACTGCAATAAAATGCAATAGCTTCAAGTTGGCGTTTCATTTTGCCAGTGCTGTTTTAAAGAAAATGTTTGTTTCAACTGAACATTATTTTGGTGTTTATTGACATTATAACGTGTACTATACTAGAGTGTCTTATCACTACAATGAATATATAGAATAGTGATAAAATACTAGATTTTAGTGAAACGTCGTATTTGATTTATTTGATTTATATATGATTTATCATTATGATTTGCTTAGTTATATAATTTTATTATAATACATTAAAACTACAACGTAGATAAAAAAACAATGAAATTAAAAGAGCAATATGAACCTACGACCTGCGCTTATACTAACAGACCAAGATACATAAACTAGCTTTGTATGAAATTTCGTTTATGGGGATTTTATGAAATCTGCCATACCAATCCTCTCTTAGTATTCCCTTACGCTACACTAAAAAGCTTTCTACAGGCCCTAGATTAGGCTGTGTGTATATTTCATACAGACAGAATATAATATATATATACATAAGAAGATCGACTGTAATAAAACAATTTATATGCTTAATTATCGTTTTGCTTTACGAATCTGTAGCACAAACCTTATTTTGGGAAGAAATAATAATTATAAACGATTTTAAGTTTACTTGTCGGACGGAGTTGAGAACAGAGTGTCCTAAGCTTCTCTTTGGTTACGAGGAAATAACGCCTTGCTACCTTTTTGCTTTCCTATTGAAGTTAAGATAATATTTAAAAATACTAAAAGTTACTAACCCTATTGATGCGTAAAATACCCGTTGCCTTAGCAACGTGTTTGTTACTTCATACAAAAGTGTATGTCAAACACATGGTAATGTGTGTAAAATTTTTTTTATGTAGTTTTATAATTACTAACTCCGTCTTTTCGCTCAATTTCTTGCTTAAAATATAAAATTTTCCACACATTATACACCAGTAACAGATATAACAACACAAAATTCAACGTTTAGAAACATATTATTGACATTTCATAAACAAGTTGCCATATGAAGTTGTTTTAACGAGGTTTTTGACCCACTTGCAATTATCAAGGCGAGTTTATTCTATTACAGTTTAGTACATATATACAAACGCATATATATATATATATATATATATATATATATATATATATATATATATATATATTAAGATAGACACTAATAAAACAATCACTATCTTTAATTTTTTTTGTTTTATTTTATAAAACCTTTGGCTGTAAAATATATCTTAAGTTAGTTAGAAATAGCATTGTTAAAACGCTACATTTTCCGTTCTACACTCGATTTCTTTTTGGTTTATTTCTTGGACGGAATTAAACACCGCTAATTGTCTTCCAGACAAATCATTAGTGCAAGTTGAAATCGAAATTCGAACTCACTATCATGGCAATTCAAAAAATTAGATAAAATGTCAACTTACAAATGTACTGACATGACTTAAGTAGTTCAAGCGAAATATTGATCGCTGTCAGTCAGGAATGTCAGTATAAATTGTAAAAAAGAATATCGTGGTAATATTACAGCGATTTGGCTTTAACCCGCATAGCAGGTTAGACCATCTGAAAAACTTCCTTCTGAAAAACTGACATTGCGCGTTGTATGGCGGATATCAACGCCGCGCCCTCCCAGAAAAAAACAACAAAAAAATAACAATTGAAACGGTTACTTTATAATAGTAAAACGAAAACGTCCCATCGGTCTATCTGCAAAAGCAATTTGTAGGAGATTGAGAAATTTTATATAAAATTTCATACTTGCCTTACATCTATTGGGAATGTAAATTTGATGCTTCTTTAGCGAATTCTCTTTAAAACTAAACTTTAACCATGCTTTTTCAGGAAAGGAAAATTTTTATGTGTATTTTTTTCTTTATTACTTATTTTACCGCCTTGAGTAAAGCATGGCTATATTTTTTAATTTATTTATTACGTATAAAATTATATACAAAATTATATATATATATATATATATATATATATATATATATATATATATATTATTGTATTTAACACATTAACGTTCATGTAGCAGGTATACATAATATTACCTCAAGCGAGAACGGAATCCACAATCAGACGAAGACTTTTATTCATAAAATTTAAATAAATAATGATATACCTACTATAGCTATCATAAGTACTTCAACTTGGAATCGAACCCGCAATAATCTACAAATATTATTATTCCTTAACGAAACAACTTATTACTTCTTTTTTAGCCTTTATCTAGCATGGCAGGTTGACAGGAAGTACCTAGTGTCAAGACACGCCGTACTTCGCTTTCCACCGAATCCGAGACATTGCATGTTGAGTGGTGGAATACAACGGCCCACTTTGTCTTACCAGAGCGAGGAAGTGAAAATAATTTAAATATAATCACTTCCCCGGCTGGGAATTGAACCCACCACCGATCACGTTTACGTTAATGCTAGCTGATTCATTCTTACAGTAGGCAACGTATATGATATTTTTTATACTTTTAATGGTTTCATGTTAATCCAGTCACTAGGCACGTTTTTTGTTAGATCAATTTACAATCGAATAGAAAATCGAGATAGCAAGTGTAAAAACTACAAAATCGTTAAAAATACAACACTGTTTTTAAATTACAAAAATACTCTCGAGTACGTTTCTCACCCGGGAGAGTTATTTTTGATTTTATTTAATTTTTTTTCCCTTGTTTGGCGGCGTTGAATTACGCTGGCTAATACGCATTTTTTTTTTATTCAGTCGTAAAATTGGTAAGCTGTGTCTCTGATATTTAGTTGTATATTATATATGTATATGTATATGTATATAAATATATATATATATATATATATATACATATATATTAGCGGTGATCACGTACCGTCAGGTTCCCGTATGTAATCAGTACCTTATATCTCTCATCAGGCAAAAATTAAAATATTTATAAAGCTTCTAGCGAAATATGCCTTTTATGAAGTAAAACACTGCTATTAAAAAAATGATTTTCTAAAGAACTTTACTATGAAATTAGTTTTTTAAAACAACAGTTTAGATTCAAAATTGTGTTACGAAGAGTGTAGAATAAGACCATCGCGGCAAAGTGGGACAATGTCTGACTATAAACGCGTTTTGTGGGTTTGATTCCACTCGGAGGTATGACTGTGTTCAAAATTTATTATCATTTCTCCGCTACGTACATTTCACCAGTTTCAGCAATTCTTCTTCACATTAGGCTATCTTTGACTATCCTGCATAACGGGATAAAGCGAGAAATTAAAAAAAATAATATAATATATGGCTTAGAACCTATGACCTATATCTACAGTCTTAATTAATTGATATTAAGTATTGTGGAGTTTTCTTCATCATGCGATCAACTTGGTCAACTGGTAATAACCCTTTATTGAGAGTCTCTCAGCAGAACTGCCTTCCGATCCGCTTGTAGCGTGGACAGCTGACAATACTGACATTTATATATATACTGACAATTTGTAACTGATTGAACTAACATAAGAACTATTTATCTACGATAAACTCACATACCCATTATAACACTAACTGGACCCCGTTTAAACCGACTATGACCGCTAAAACGTCCTAACTGCTAGAGATGACAGATTTATCGAATAGTTCAAAGCAAGTGGCTCCACGCATCCATTACGGGTTTTAGTCTAAAAGTCTAAATATAAATCCTCTTTCATCACCAAACTATACTAACGACTAGAATTTTTCTGCCAAATTGTATGTTTTTTTTTTAAATTCTCTTTGATATTAAACTCATTTTTTTTGTTTTTTGGTTCACGCTCTTATCCCGTATAGCAAAGACAGAAAGTGCCTAGTGTCAAGACACTCCGTACTTTGCTTTTCACCGAATTCGAGAATTCGTTTTATCAGAGCGAGGAAGAGACAATAATTTGAAATATAATCAATCCCCCGAGTGGGTTCGAACCCACAACCGGAAGCGTTTACAGTCAGACGCTGTCACACTGCGCTACGACCGACCTCAAAACTAAACTCTTTTTTTAGAAATTTAACTAATTTAATTAAACTTAAAAATCATTTTAAAAAACTACAGTTTAAAATACTTTACATTGTAAGATTACATTTTACAAAATTATTATTTTAAAATAAATCTATAGAAAATATACTTTATTCTTTGCTTGCAACTCATTTCACCAACATCATGTCAAGTTGCGGAACTCAACGCCGCCCTTTAATTACGCCTTCTATTCATATATTAATATCATGATAAAAACACTTCACAACTGAGCTACGTTTATAATTAAACATTATTAAATGTTGTATTTATACAGCGTGTTCAAAAATAGATATCTATATTAAAATAAATGCAATATCCGTTTCATTCGCTGTAATAGGCATATATAATAGCATGTAGCATTTCATAGAACAATTAACATCAAGTGTCCGGGGTTCGATTCCGCGTAATGAAAACTATATCAATAACAATATTATAACGTTTTTTGTATATATGTATACATTTATCGGTATAAATATTTAAAGCTAATAATAATTTCAAGCTAATATTGGAATAAAATGCTGATTAAAATATTGGATATAATTTCAGAGTGGATTCGTTTTAACGGACATTTACATTGGTCTTGCAAGATATATACGTTGGTTTGGGCTCGATTGTTTGTTGGTGATGACGATCGTGCCAGTGTGACGGCGTCTGACTGTAAACGCGATTGGTCTTGGGTTCGGTTCCCACTCGAGTAGTCGAGAACAAAGCGCGGCGTTGAGTTCCGCTAAAGTGCGATACGGAGTGTTTTGACATTAGGTACTTCCTGTCTACCCTGCTATGCGGGATAAAAGTGTGAAGCTGAAAAGACATAATAAATATATACACATCCAATATGTATAGAAAGAGCTTAGAAATTTTCTTAAACAAGATTAAATCAAAATAAACACAATTAAATTCTTCAATTAAATTTAATAGGGAATAACTTCATAATACAGTATAAATTTGAGTAACTGTACTGTCTTGTTATTAGGCATTCGGATAATCGAAAATTCTGAAACGTAAACGTTTGTTTGGGATTGATAGTCCGGATAATCGCGAATCTGTATATTAAATTAATAAAAGCAAATTTTATATACACCATATTAATTAACTTTAATTGACGTCTTTGAGACACAAGCAATATAAATTAAATGAATAAAAATTTAAACACAAGCGACAAAATTAAAATTATCGTCAAACTCTTTTAACGCCGCCGGATGTAGAACGCACGGCTTAGAGGTCAGAGCGCTTGGACGGTTTTCATGAAGCGCGGGTTCGAATCTAATCTTAAGTGTAGAAAAACAATTTCAAAATAGAACATATGTAGCAATAAACGCTGTAATTATATAAGTTGCTACTATGAAATAGCTTTTAACCGCAGCGGGTGGATTTTAAAGGAGCATAATTTATATTGTGGTCGATCAGAGACGTCGATATGTTGTGGTCAGTGATTGGTGGTTATTGGTTTTTTTTTATTTTGTATTAGCTTCAAGCTTTTTATTCCACATAGACAGACAGACAGTGGCGGAGTACTAGAGCAGAGGTAATAATTTAAATATAATCATTGCTCCAAGTTGGAATTGAACCCACAAATAATCGCGTTTACAGTTAACCACTGTCCCACTGAGCCACGACCGCCTAAATTAGAATTTTAATAATTATACATCTCCGTTCTATTTCTTAAATAACTTCTATCTGTTGCGAAACTCAACGCTGCGTAATATATTAATGATTGTTGAAACGGTTTGTACTACAAGTATGATTTGAAATACTTTCGCGGAAGCTTTAAAATAGTTAACAATATCTAAATATAAAATGCCCAATTTATATTTCAGATACAAATGGGTTAGTGGTAAGGATGTAGAAAATCCGTAATATTTATTAAATCCTTATACAACTTTCCTCTTTACCCCACATAGTAGCGTAGGCAAAGGGAACATAGTGTCAAGACTCTCCGTTCCACTCTCACACCGGAAATAGGAGAGTCATTGACTGTACTCAACTCCGTAACTTGTCTTGCCAGAGCGGAGAAACGTGAATGTGGGTTAGTTTCTCACCCGGAGAAATGATTATTTAATATTTATTTTTCAAAGCGTTGCGTTGAGTTCACTACTCAACACGCAGTGTATTGTGTATCGATTTCAGCTGTAAAACAGACAACGGAGTGTCTTGACACTAGTTTGGCTCCAACTTTCCTGCCATGCGGGATAAAGCGTGAAGCCACGTAATCCTACAAACAACTTTAAGCCTTGGTTGAATATTATAGAGCCTTACTCTCATACATTTTAAGTCATAGCCAGTTAAGTACCTACGCTAACATCGGGTAAGCTACATAAATGGTCCAATTAGTTAGTTTCCTAAACACTATACTGGCGCAAATGTTATATATCTAACTATATACAATAGGTGCCAGATCAAAATTGTCATTAAAAATAATTATAATGGATGTACATGTTACGTTTAGACCGTCGTGGCACAGTGGCAGCGTCTGAGTTTAATCGTGATTAAATTCGATCACCAATTGGATTGGATTAGCTTCACGCTTTTATACCGGGTAGCAGGGTAGACAGAAAATACCTAGTGTCAAGACACTCCGTACTTCGCTTTCCACCGAAAACGCGAAACGCGATTAAATTCGACCACCAATTGGATTAACTATTATATTAGAATATTACCATTTCTCTGTTTTAGTAAGACAAACGCAGCGATGAGTTTCGCTGCTAACAGTATCTCGGATACAAGGGTAGAAGCTACTTTACAATGCGGATAAAGCCGTGAATAACTTTACGAAAACCAGAGAAATGAGACACTACGATTCCGTTTTACACTTAAAATAATAAGTAAAAATCAATGAACGATACATTTTTACATGAATATAAGCTTATATACATACGTTATATTAATTCCTATTTATAGGCCATCGCGGCACAGTGGTAGCGTTTACTGTACGAGTGACGATCACAGGTTTGACGCCCGTTCGAGAAATTATTAACACTAGAAGTCCCTTATAGCCGTTAACAACGAGTTGCCTTAGCAACCTGTATATCACTTTTTCTACCCTTCTTCTCTATATAAAATGTACTTGTAACAAATTTCATACTCGTATACTCGAGTAATCTTCTTAAAAATTTTAAATGAAACTATTTTTAGTAGACTGATCTGCTGACTACCTGTGACCACGGACTACTGTAAAGTGTTCGAAACGTCAGATTTCCAAATATGCATATTCGAATACTAAAATATACGCGATTAATCCGTTCAAAATAGTTTTATTTCATTTACGTATAATAGATTGTTTTTTTTTTATATTAGACACTGATAACAAAGCACGGCGTTGAGTTCCGCTATTAAATTCCAAATATATGAAAATAAATGCGTGAAGCTAACAAAAATATACACAGGCCATAGATATACGATGTTACGTTACATTGGAATTACCAATATTTTATAGGTAAAAGGTTGATACGGAAATTTATGTGATAAAACACGAGATAGCCCCTTTTGCTCGGATACCTACTGTATTGGGGGCAGTTTTTGAACAAACAAAGAGAAAAATTATAATCTTTATATATATATATATATATATATATATATATATATATAATTTGAATATGTATATAGCATACACGTATTGTTATGTTTTCTAACGAAGGTACTGAGTTCATATTCATAAATTCACTAAAGCACTATATACAGACAGCCAGTAGAATAGTTTGATTGTGAACATGATTGATATGGGGTTCGATTCTCACACGCGAACCAAATGCAGTGAAGACTAAATGCAGTGTTAAGTTACGCATTACGAAGTGTAATATTTCAATTTTTGGTAATATGAAAACAGAGTGAGCAAACACTAAGTTCTCTCTCATTATTCTGGTACGCGACAGACAGAAATTGTAAACCAATTATATATTATACTGGGTAGTTAAATAGTGAACAAAGCTGTTCTTAACCGGTCGTATTAAGCTAAAAGTATTAAGACTAATTTAACACCATTGTTTTTATATACAGGTAAAATATACCAATATAAAGTGCGGTGTTGAGTTACACAACTCAACACGCAATATCTCTATTTTAAGTGGAAAGCAGTGAACGTCTTGACACTAGGTTATTGTCCGTTATCCCTGCTATGCGGCATATAAATCAAAGTACGACAATTCAATTTCAATTGTTTAGCTTCACGCTTTTATCCCGCATAGCAGGTTAGGCAGGAAGTACCTAGCTAGTGTCAAGACACTCCGTACACCGTTTTCCACCGAATTTGAGACATTACGTGTTGAACACTTTTCTTCTAAGTTAACTTTCTTTAAACAATGGTTTCTTCCTAAAAATTCTTATTACATACATTTTTATAATGTTAAAAAGTAACGCTCTGAATATGACATAAAAAAATTATATGTTTTTATTAGAATTATTTATAAAAAAAATCCTTTTATAGTATTTATTGGGTAAAGTTGGAATGTATAAACAAACAAATAAATGTAGTTTTTTAATAAACGCATGTATATCAAACATTTTGGTCCAATGGTAAAAAGGCGAATACTTTTTCAAATTAAAGTATTTTATTAAAATTATTTGCGTATTTTTTATATATATATATATATAAATATATATATATATATATATATATATATATATATATATATATATATATATATATATATATATATATATATATATATATATATATATATATATATATATTACACACATATTCGAGTCAAACTAAAACATGATGAAATTTAATTATTTTACTGTAGGCTTATAATCTAATCATTTGTAATTTCATACAAATATTAAAATATCAATTTAATTTTACTTTGTTCTGCAATTATAATATACTATTACGAACACAAACAAGACTTAATTGTGATTGGATAAAACCTATAGTGTCAAAACACTCCGCTTTCCACTTTCCGGTTGAAATCTAGACATTGTTATTGTGGTGCAACTCAAAGCCATGCTTTGTCTTACCAAAGATGAAGTAGATCAATGAAATTAATACAAATATTCCCCAAGTCGGTATTGAAGTCGCTACCAATAGACAAACTATACATCAACATAATGTCTCCAACGTGTAAACTAAAGTAATGCTCCAAATTATTGCGGTTCTGATAACGATAAGCGATAAGTCGATAATATCGTTAAGTGTAATCCGAAACAAATCATGAAGCTTCTATACGAGTATATATTAAGTCTTGACTTATTGTCTTATGTCCCCTAGGTGGGGCAGAGGGCCGCAGGGCTCCGCCATCACGCTCTGTTTTGGGCAATTCGCCTCAGACCTCATAAACCTGATAGCCTTCAGTTCCGCTGCTACTGAACGCCTCCAAGTGTGATTGGGATGGCCACGTTTCTGTTTCCCTTGTGATGTCTACTCCAGGGCTCGTTTAGAAATTGGATTGGATGCTCTTCTTAGCGTGTGTCCAGTCCAGCCCAATTGTAACGTCTTATTTGTATATTATTATGTATTAAATAGCTAAGGAATTTATTAAGTTATGAAGAAAAGGTCTGGAACACCATCATGAAAACCTTGGATTAGTCCTCGTCCTGGCATTATGAGGAGTTGGGGAGCTAACCCTTTCACCGTTTAAGAGGCCAGAGAAGACAATTTATAATATTATTTATTGTAGAATAGTAAAAAATTAAATAGTGTTTATGCGTTCCATTTTTAGAGACCGATCATGTCGCAGTGTGACAGCGTCTATCTGTAAACACGATCGATTGTGGCTTTGATTCCTACTAGGGAGAGTGAATATATTTAAATTATTTTCACTTCCTCGCTCTAGTAAGACAAAGTGCGGCGTTGAGTTCCGCCAGTCAACTCTCAATGTCTCGAATTCGGTGGAAAACAAAGTACAGAGTGTCTTGACACCCTGTCTTCCCCAACTTTTAGCCCAGATGATAGTAAAATACACACCCCCTCAGAAACTATATGTGTTATTAATACATTATAAAAAAGCAGCTTACGCCTATGTTACGCTACGTTAAATAAAAAATCCTTCGAGTCAAAATCGAACCCAAAACCATTCCTTCACATTCAAACTCTAATACTACGCCTCGGTGGCATGGCAATAATAGTAATGTTAATCAAAATATCTAATCCTAAATCGGAAACACTGTTACACAGTTAGTCCAAGTTTCACCCAGTTTATTTATCACTGAGCCTTCAATCGCAAACGTCGCCAGATAAACAGATATCACGATAATATTACCAATTGAAGTGGCTACCCTACTTGGTATTGCTTGAAACGGATAAAGAAGGTATTGCGGTTCAGTTGACAAGTTCCGTGAAGGTTGTGGGTTTCTACAATGGATAATTATTTACTTTTTATTATTTTCAAAGAGTCATTCCACACTTAGATTAGATTAGATAAAAACTTTTTAAACGTAATGACAACGTTAGGAAGTTGAAATGAAACATATAGGATTTCGATGCAGGCGGTAGTTGAACGCATGGGTAAGCGGTCAGAGCGATCGGACGGTTTTCAAGTGGAGCGGGTTCGAATCCTGCTGCGTCAATTTTTTGTATATTTCTTAAAAAAATAATGTGATATATCTATGCTTTAGATATGCTATGGCACGCATTAAGCAACGTGTATGTCACTTAGAAACGTCAATTAGGAACACACACACACACACATATATATATATATATATATATATATATATATACATATATATATATATACACATATATATATATATATATATATATATATATATATACACAAACACGAACAAAAAGTATGAAATTTGGTTGTTAAAGTTTATATATTACCTGGCCATCGCGGCACATTGGATCATTTTGACTGTAAACGTAATTGGTTATGCCTTCGATTCAGAGTTGAAAGACTGATTATATTAAAAAACATATATTACTTCGCTCTGGTAAGACACAGTGCGGTGTTAAGTTTACCACTTAATACACAATGTCTCGATTTCTGAGAAGCATAAAAACCAATATTTTCAAAAATTATTATACATATAAATACATTATACATCGTTGCCTTGGCAACGTGTGTTTTACGTACTAATAGGGCATCAACAATAACCGATAATGCATCAATAAATTCAGACTAAAAGTTAGTAATAAAAGGTGTAATTTTCCATTAATCCATGCATTTACGACTTAGCAATTTTCTATGCATTGGCATTACTATGAAGGTACTTTACCTGTATAATTAAAATAATAAATCAAATATTAATTTTTTATTATACAATAAATTAATAAATTTTTTAATCATCTATGTATAGAGTTTCTAGTGCTAAAACACTCCGTACTCAAACCCAAGAAATGATTATTTGAAATTGGCGCGGCGTTGAATACCGCCACTCACTACATATTTTTTAGCTTCACGCTGTATCCCTAATGAGGTAGTCAGTGTCAACGGTGCGCTACGGTCCCTGTATACCTCTTTCGCCTATTCCACAGTCATTACCCATCTTCATACACTACCTACAGGTCCTCATGCTTTATACGTATCTCCTTCTGTATCCTCAATACTGTGTTTTCAAAGGTCTATCGAGATCTCCCGCCCGACCTCTCGTACCTCTCACCTTTGCTTCATAAATCTTTCTTACTATTATTTTATCATTCATCCTATGACCGTGCCCTGACCACCTGAGCTCGTTCTTCTTCATTCTTACTATGACAATAATGTCACTAGGAGTTACGCAGAATGGCAGATTTAAGTGAGAACACTTAATACCTGTCATTCTGCGTATCTCCTCGTCACGTATAAGGTCAGCTAAACTGACTGACATCTCCTATGAACACATCGTATTTCTACTGCATTCGTTTTTAACTCAAACACTACATAAAGAAAATGTATGGACGAAGAAATATATAATTTATTATTAGTTTATTTTTATTTACTTAACAATATTGACATTCTGTACCTAAACTCCCCATAATTCCCGCCTATAAATTGAAGTCGGTCGTAGCGCAGTGTGACAATGTCTGAATATAAAAGCGATAAGTTGTGGGTTCGATTTCCACTCGGGGGAGTGATTATATTTAAATTATTTTCACATTTTCGCTCTGGTAAGACAAAGTGCGTTCGCTCTGGTAACACGAGTTCCACCATTCAACACGCAACGTCTCTAATTCGGTAGAAAGCGAAGTACGGAGTGTCTTGACACTAGGTACTTTCTGACTACGCTAAGCTAAAAAAAACACTTAATTTTTTTATTAACATATTAATATATGGAGAAGTAATACTATGCAAAGCGGAATAATAAATAATTGAAATAACAAATCAATGTCAAATCTAACCTAACCTAGATTTAGTTCCCCGCCGATGTTCATTAATTAGACTTTTGACATTCGCGTTACGTTTACGTAACTCGTTGTGACGGGAGTGTCATTAGATGACACATTCATTGCGGGCGGTCTGTTCAACCTTTCAATTTTCAGTGGATTAGTCGGGTTATATTCTAAATAATATTATATTACAGGTTCTGTTAATGACACAAAGGTTTATATGAATTATAAGCGTAGATATAAACATTTCTTTTTAGTTGAACGCTTTTATCCCTCTTAAAAAGGCCAAGGTGCACCTAGTGTCAAAACACTCCATACACCCTTTTTCGCCGCCGCTTATTAAGTGTAGTGCGTATTAAGCGATGGAACTCAACGCCGCGATTAGTCCTTTCAGAGCAAGGGAATGAAAATTATTTAAATACATTATTTCTCCCGAGTGAGATCGAACCCACAACCGATCACGATTACAGACAGATGCTGTCACACTTCACCACGACCGGCCTGTACATACATACACTCGTATCTATGTTAATCACATTACCCTTTGCTACGTTCCCCACAGTTGGATAACGATCCTCTACCATAAGGCCTATAAAGCTTCAATGTAGCGTATTTTTGTCAAAGGTTGGGTTGCCGGAAACCAATATATCTAAAATACGGTTATATATATATATATATATCTATATATATATATATATATATATATATATATATATATATATATATATATATATATATTCACGCTTTTATCCCACATAGCAGGGTTGACAAAAAGTATCTAGCGTCAACACACTCCGTGCTTCACTTTTCACCGAATTTGTGACGTTGCGTGTTGAGTGGTGGAATTTAACACCGCTCTTTCTCTTTTACCAGTCAGATGCTGTCACAATGCGCCTCGGTCTCTCAGGTCAGGTCTCTCTCTCTCTCTCTCTCTTTCTCTCTCTCTCTCTCTCTATATATATATATATATATATATATATATATATATATATAATAGTGTTTAGAGTTAAGATATAGTCTTTTCTTTTAGCGGTTGTTACTTTGAAGATATTTTAGTAACTTATTCGGATATTATGGATATAAGTGTTGAGTTAAGTCAGAGAAGAACGGCGCAAGACACTCAGCGGATCTTGCTCTTTTTTTAATGCCAAAAATTACAAATTAATATTTTAAATGAAACTTTTGAACCGGATTAATCGCGTATATTTTGGTATTCGAAAATACATTTTGGATACCTGACGTGTCGAACACTTTACAGTAGTCCGTGGTCACAGGCAGACTGAGGTGGCATTCGTCTGTCAGTTGATACCACCTTTTTTGGTTGTTGATGAGGAGTTTGTGTCAACTGTTAGTCTCTCTGTGACCACGGACTACTGTAAAGTTTTCGAAACGTCAGGTGTCCAAAATGTATTTTCGAATACCAAAATATACACGATTAATCCGGTGAAAATAGTTTCAAAGATCTTACAATTTAATAATTTTTATAAGCAAGAATGATGCCTTAAAAATAGAAATATTCTATTATTTTATATATAGTTGTATTGTAAGTATGTTATTAAAACTAAATTACACTCGAAAAGACGAGGTTACGGTTTCTTTTTCATTCTAAAAAGTAAATTTATCTGAAAAAAAAAATATTTACAAGCATTTTTATGAAAATAACGGGATAATAATAAATAATATACAGAATCTAGTGTTAAGACATGTCCGTCACTTTCCATCTCAAATAGAGGCCTGTATCCTTGAGTGGCGTAACTAAACACCGCATTTTGTCTCACCGAAGTGCGTATACACTCAATATGGTATTCTATTATCATGATAGTTACTTTTAAGTACAAATTCAGTATAAACTGATAAATGTTCATAGTGTTGGGTAAATTAACATTCTACCTACACTCCGTTCTACTATCAAAGGGTTTCTATTTAGTATGGCGCGCGTTAATTAGTTCGTGGGACAGAAATTGGCTGTGTAAAACTCACATTCTATGTTTATGATGAATTTGCAAGCTCACACCGACTGTGTTGATGAAAAAATCGCAATAGGTCGTGAGTTCGATTCCCACTCGGGAAAAATTGATTGTATTTAAATTATTATAAATTTTCCTCTCTGATAATATATTGCGCGTTGAGTTCCACCACTCATTCTGGCACGCGTGATGTCTCAGTTTCAAGTGGAAAGCGGAGAATAGAGTGCCTTACCACTAACTTCTCTTTGACTGCTAGAAAGTTTATATTTTACATAGTTACTATTCCTTTAAGGCTTACAATAAATCATAAAAAATACGCAAGGTGGAGTGTCTAGTCACTAAGATCTTAAACGCCTCTTTTTATATATATATATATATATATATATATATATATATATATATATATATATATATATATATATAACAGGAACAGGTGTAAGGGCCTCGAACTCTCTAAGCCGCCGTATTTATCTTTCCGGGGCGAAGAACTAAAAATAATTTGATAATTAACAATTATTGAATGAATACTGAATATAAATTATAAAATTTTATTAATTATTATTAAATTATATTAACTAAGAAAACAATATGCTATTCTAGCCAAGAGGCCTTAGGATACCTTGGATCTAAATTGAGGGGGAGCAGGTTCGAGTCCCGCTGCGTTCAAAATTTTTATTACTTTAAAAAATTAAAAAAAATGTTTTTAATCCTAAGTTAGGAATAACACTTTAAAAATAGTAAAATTTCTCTCAAATAGCTATCTATGAAAGGCAATGAAAGGCTTTGACACCAAAAATCAAAGTTCAAACTGAAATTGCTTGTGAACTGGAACACCCTGTGTCAGCTGAATATTCGTAGTTGATAGGAAAGTTAGAATACCTTTAATATCGTTAAAAGCGTTTGCTTCATGTTTTTTTTGTTACAAATATAGTGATATGACACTTGCTTGACACTTACACTACATCACACCGTTATCCAACCAATTAAGGACATTGCATGTGAGTGCGGAACTCAACGCCGTGCTTTATCTTTCCATAAAAATAATTAAACCCTAATCATTCCTCTGAATGAAAATTAGGCGTTTATATAATAACCGTGTTTACAAACAAACTCTGTAAATCGCGTTCACAAATTAATAGGTATTTATTTATATATAAGTTATATTTATTTATGTATAAGTTCTTAACATCTAGTTATAAAAGAAAGTAAATTGAGGCTTTTTGCATAGCAGAGACAACCCAGTTTTAAGAACAGAAAGAAAAAATGATATTAAATTTTAAATAGAATTAATTTCCGAGTGGGAATCGAACCCACAACCAAACGCGTTTACAGTACGACGCTGTCTCGCTGCGCCACGATGGCTCAGATAATTGTTACAGAAAGCACTTACATATATATATATATATATATATATATATATATATATATATATATATATATATATATATATATATATATATATATATGTATGTAAGCCAATATTCAAGGAATATCTCGTCAACCAATTTCATATATCTACTTATTTCCGCTCGCATTTTTCATGTTTTGAAATGATGTAACTAGGTTTGCACCATGCTGTCTGCATAAAAGGCATTCGTTTCCGGCTTCAATCAGAAACCGTTTCTGTGACGTCACGAAACTTCGTTCATTCGTTCATCCGCTTTCAATTAAAGAGTGAACTGATGTTGTTTGATGATTTAATACACACCCCTACAACTAGGTGAATAGAACACAGTGTTAAAACACTCTGTTGATAAAATAAAGCACGCGGTTGTACACCGCCTATTACACTATGTTTTCTCTGGAATAAAATATCTCTGTACTCTTCTATCTGTGTTTCTCTTACCAGAAATATCATAGAAATGATAATATGTATCAATATACGAATGGGTATCGAACACACAACCATTCGGGTGTATAGCTGGTGTCCCACTGCGCCACGATGGCATGAGGTTTAACGAGTAAACGGTAAATAGTCTACAGTATTAAGTCAAAAGCGTAACTAATAAACTTGCAACATGCCTTGATGAAGAACTTATATTAAATATGAAATGCTGGTACTAACATCACTTTGGCTCTATCAAGAAAGAACGGACGGACGAAATACGTGAACTATATAGATATATTTTATATATATAAATTTTTATACTCGTTTTAATAATTTAATGCTTAATGGTCATTTGATAACCATTTTAAAATGTTAAAGATTTTCATTTTAGCTTCACGCTTTCATCCCGCATAGCAGGGTAGACAGAAAGTAACTAGTGTCAATACACTCCGTATTTCGCTTTCCATCGAATTCGAGCAATTGCGTGTTGAGTGGTGGAACTCACCGCCGCACTTTGTCTTCACCAGAGCGAGGAAGTGAAAATAATTTCAATATAATCACTACCCCGTGTGGAGATCGAACCCACAACCGATCACGTTTACAGTCAGACTCAGTCCCTCTGCGCTACGACCTGCCTCAAACTCAGACTACAATATCAAATTAAAAAATATATACGTTGCGTGTTGAGTGGCGGAACTCAACGCCGTATTTTGTTTTAACAGACGAAATTATTTACAAATATTATCACGTCCCAAGTGGGAATCGAACTATGAAACACAACGATAAAAAAATACTAAGTTAAAATTCTTCTTTCCTTTCCCTTTTGTTGTGAAATAACATACTTTATTGGCATAACCCATTAATTTATTATCATTTCCTCGCTCCGATAAGACAGAGCGCGGCGTTGAGTTCCACCACTCAACACACAGTATCTCGAATTCGGAAGAAATCGGAGTATGAAGTGTCTTGACACTAGGTACTTCCAGTCTACATAGTGATTTATTTAAGTAATTTGAGCAAAATATATATAAATATATAATTATTTCATATTGATATATAATTAACAAGCCTCCTAGAACTATTATATTATATTTTTATCTATGAAATTATCGTAGTAATTGGGGTAGGCTTTGAAATCCCTAAGGTTTGGATGTCGGGAATGGAACACATCTATGTAGGTCAGTGCTCGCTGTATTCACATTTAATAAATATTTACAATTTCAACGTGCCCTTGTAAGCACTTTTCATTGTATTTAAACTATACTATAAATGAAATTATAAATAAAACATTTTAGTTAGTAGACTAAAATGTTTTTTTTCTAGCAATAGATTTTGAATCGCTTAAGAAATTATATGTAAGGCGTGATTCGGTCATTCCATCTAAAAAAATATTTCAAGCATTTTATATATTCATTATAAAAAAACTTACGGAACTTAACGCCGTTCTGTCTTACCAAAGTATAGAAAATAATTTATTAAATATATCGCGGCCGGTCGTGGCGCAGTGTGACAGCATTTGACTGTAAACACGATCGGTTGTGGGTTGGATCTCCACTCGGGGGAGTGATTATATTTAAACTATTTTCACTTTCTCGCTCTGGTAAAGATAAAGTGCGGCGTTGAGTTCCACTACTCAACACGCAATGTCTCGACTTCGAAAGCGAAGTACGGAGTGTCTTGACACTAAGTACTTTCTGTCTATCCTGCTATGCCGGATAAAGCGTGAAGCAAAAAAAAAAGAAATATATAACTATTCCCCTGTAGGTTTAAATTTAATTTGAATAATTATCGCTCTAACAAATCTGACATATTAAGATAGGTCAAAATTATGTACATAGATAGATAGATAGATACATCTTAAAGTAATAAAAGCGTTAAAACAAAATTAAGCAAAAAAAAACCAAATAGAAATGCACATTATTTTCAAAATATCATGCGAAAAATATATATAATAACGGTGCCATACAAAATTTTATATCAAATATTCTAAACGTGAAAGGCTTCGGATCCACAACACTACGTGTTGAGAATACCGTTATTGTATGACAAACTATAATAAGGTTATATAGATATTTTCAGTATTCGCCAATTTCAAGCCATATACCGGGGCAATCAGAGAGATCCTAGTGTATAGACTCTCCGTAAACTGCTTATATATTAAATAAGTGTATCAAACAAATAAGAGAGAGTTGTACCAGACACGCTTTAAACTAGAGGAGCTCCCTCTCTATAGTCTCTACATACTATATATAAGCAGCTTCACGCATAGCAGGGTAGTCACAGAGAACCCAGACACTCCGTTGAGAGAGTCAAGACACTCCGTTGTCTATTCCGCTCCAATCGAGTCATGGCGTGTAGAATAGAACTTATATATATATATATATATATATATATATATATATATATATATATATATATATATATTGAACTAGTAACAATAAATGACCAAAGCCATTCCATCATATACCGCACTGCGCCACCACGCTATACGATTATGAAACAGATAACGCGAAACAAAACACCTATCTAGGTATATTTTGCCAGACGCTTATCACCTTTTGTAGAAAATTAGGATTGATGTACGACATTTATAAAATACTCCACCACAGTGGTTTGGCGAATTATTGTGAAAGGTTTTTCGATGACAATCAATATGTGATATAAAACCATAGAGTTAGCCATAGAGTAGAGGGAGCTATAGAATAGAAAATCCATAGATAAACAAACCTTTTTTATGTAGATATAGGAAGTAAACGGAGGGCCACCTAATGGTAAATGGTCATTTCGCCCATGGACAACATTAGAGTTGTAGATGCTTGAAATGGGAAAGAGAGTCTCCACTCAATTTATCTCTCTATCCCTCTTTGTAGTGGCCTCGGCAGTCAGAACTTTTGGAACCATCATGCTGTGAGGGAGGATGGGTGGGAATAGGAAAAGCTGGCTTACATAATATTGAACCGGAATTCTTATTTTTTAGCTTCACACTTTTATCCCACATAGCAGGGTAGACAGGAAGTACCTAGTGTCAAAACACTCCGTACTTCGCTTTCCACCGAATTCGAAGACATTGCGTGTTGGGTGGTGGAACTCAACGCCGCTCTTTGTCTTTACCAGAGCGAAGAAGTGAAAATAATTTAAATATAATCACTCCCCCGAATGGGGATTGAACCGGAATACATCATCAGATATTTGCCGGAACGTTGTTGTCATGATAGTGGTTGCGAGCCAGTCGGAGGACTAACCTCCTACCACCTTACAAAACCTTTGAAGGGCAGTGTCCAAGAAACAATAGGAAACATGGAGAAAAGAGATTAGTTACCTTATTATTCCTTACTTTGCATCATCTTTTTGATAGGCATATTTTATCTGGCTACCCTACTATGTCGAAAAACATACTCTTTAGATAAGAAGAAAAAGATAGAAAATTAAAAAAAGAAGATAATTGCTATAACTATTGTTTTTTTAAGGTGTCCTTTACTTTAAGTATTATTACAAACAAAATAAAATCAGTTCCATATTGTAGGAGTTATAATTTTTAAAAATAATTTTAAATATAAACACTCCCGAGTGGAAATCGAAGCCACAACCGGTCGCGTTTACCGGCGATTTCATTTTTTTAAAATTAATTATATTTAAAAATTTATATATATATATATATATATATATATATATATATATATATATATATATATATATATATATATATAATATTAAATGTATATATTTAATTATATATTTATATTAAATAATTTTAATTACCAAAATAAATTATATATAATCAAAGCAATCTGGACGCTATTTGCATCTATGTTCTAAATAAGTTAAAAAAAACCACCATATAAACGTCAAAGTCGGCACGAAGAAGACAGCTACGAGAGGCTGAAATACAAAATCGATAGCCAACTTCGCCGCAACAATCTATCAAAATGTCGGCTGGCAATTTCTACGAAATTTGTTATTTAGTACAAACTTGTACTAGGACGCTACTTGACTCTATGTATAGAAAGGACGAGAGTCTATTGGCCATTTAAAATATTAAAACTTGAATACGAATAATTTGCGCAACTACACGCTGTGTCACGACACTTGACGCTGTGTCACGACACTCCACACTCTACCCTCCATTGTTCAAATAAAAATATTCCACTGAGCAGGCATCGAACCTACAACTGATCGCGTTTACAATCAGACACTGTGCGCTGGCTTTATACACAACTACACCACGATGGATTTTCTCTTTTTATGAATTATTTCTCTGCGCTTATTATGTTATAGAAAAATTGACGTCATTTCAGGTGACGGTGCTAAACGTCGCACTTTGTCTTAGTAATAAAAAAATGCAGTTATATTAATTCCCCTAAATTAGAATTCAGCCCACTGCCCTCTACTACAACATCTTGAATGTTTTACAGTAATTATAAAAAATGTGACATGATCTTTCCTCGTTATAATAAAAAATATAATCACGACTTCTATATCAAATTTCAGCCCTTCGTTGTCTTTAAAATTTATATTTTACGTTCTCATGACACGATTCGAAAATATCTGTGTTAAGCCCACTAACGTGTAGAAGACGCGTTGCTATAGCAACGTCATGTTACTTTACATAAAGTTAATAGCGGAACTCAACGCCGGGTTTTGTCTTTATCACTCGATTCGATTGATGGGTTGTGGGGATCGATGAGTGAGTGATTATATATAAATTATATTCACTCTATCACTCTGGTAAAACAAAGTGCGGAGTTGAGTTCCATCACTCCACATGCAATGTCTCGAATTCGGTGGAAAGCGAAGTACGGAATGTCTTTACACTAAATACTCTCTGTATACCCTGCTAAGCGGAATAAAATGGGTCAAGCTAAAAAAAATTAAAAAAATATGATTCTTTGCTTCATATTTTTATATAAATCACTGAATATGTATAGCCTATTATAAAAGTCGGTTAGTAATAACATTATAATCTCGTACGCCATAAGCCGAGTGACTTTGACAACGACTTTGAATAAAAATTTCCATAACAAAGATTCATGCTAATTAGTTAATTTTAACTAATCATATGTAATTATTTGCGTTTGAATGAACGTCGTTTCATAGAGTTTAAGGTTCGAATTGGGATTGGGTACCAGATTATATTCCATACATTGTGCCTATTGCAAAATAAAAAGAAATGGCCAAGTGCTTAACTTGGAAGTCCAAAAATAATAATGAGAATTTATATATGTGTAAATATCGCAAAAATTAAAGGTCTTATACTTTTGATGTTTGCGATATTTACAAATTTAAAATGAAATTATTTTAAACGGATCAATCACGTTTATTTTGGTATTCAACAATATATTTTTCGAAACACTTTACAGTAGTCCGTGGTAACAGATAGACTGAGGTGGCATTTGTCTATTTGCAACCGCCACTTAATCCGTTTAAAATAGTTTCATTTAAAATAGAATTTATAATTTATATATTAATGTGATTTTAAAGAATTATCCCAATAATACGTATTATAAAATAGCGCGGTAGACAGGAAGTGCCTTGTGTCGAGACATTCTGTACCGCTTAACGCCGAATTTGAGACATTGCTTTAAGCGACGGAACTCAGCGCTTTGTTATACACGAGCGAAAAAATAAAAATATATATATATAAAAAAAATCGTTCCCCCAACTGGGACTAGAACAACCAATTGCGTTTACAGTCAGACACAGTTCTACTGTGCCATATCACCCTCATGCATATATACAATATATATATGAAAATAAAACAAGAAAAACAAAGTAAATCCATCCATCCTACAGAAAGATAAATAAACACCTCAGTACCTTCGCTTTCTTTAGTCCGATGTGTATAAATATTGTTTAACTCACATCTTAATAGCATTGAAAAATACGAGCCCACTGAGTCGAATGGCGGAACTCAACACCACACTTTATCTCAACAGAGCGCTGAAGTTAAAATGAACCAATTTATTACATGTTTTTCATTATTTTTATGATATTTATTATTAACATTCTACATTTCCAATATATATTTATATAATATTTTTTTAAGCTTCACGCTGTTATCCCACATAGCAGAGTAGACAGGAAGTACCTAATGTCAAAACACTCCGTATTCCGTTTTCCAAATTCGAGACATTGCATTTACATTGGAGAAACTCAATATCGCATTTTGTCTTACAACAACAACAAAGTGAAAATAATTTTAAACATAATCACTCCCCTAGATTGGGAATCGAACCCACAGCCACTTACATTGGCCTGATTCTTCTTTAAATATTATTTAATTCCACTAACAGTAAAAATTGTATAAAGCAGAAATAACTGAACTGTAAACCCCTCATTTTCTTTAAAAAACCCAACATTTGAACACTAAGTATTAAGTACGTACTACATGAGAAATCCTTGACTCTGAGCTAGTTTTCGTTATTTGAAACTGGTTATAACTCGTTCAGACTTACACACATACATATTGTAAGGATTTAATCATATATATGCATTTGTAAAATCGATATATCTATATACATTATTTAGTTCCACTTGAAAAATAATCGATTTGTTTATAACTCGATATAATTAAATAAACAATCCCTCTGGTGCCTAATTATTATTTTGTATGCATCTATATCTATACAAATAAATATTTTTTTATAATTTTTGTCTATCTTTCTGTTATGGAATGCCTAGAACTATTTTTATACGATTTTCACTGAAAGACAGTTGAAATAATAAGGAGTTTATTTTAGAATTATAGATCAAACACCTAGAGATTTTAAAATCTAGGCGACCGAAGTCTACACAACCAGTAGCTTAAAATAATATAATACAATATGGTTTTTTTTTTAATTATTTATTCCATTCAGCTTAAGGCTGTATCCCTTACGGGGCAGTCAAAGACAACGCAACGGTCCCTGCATACCTTTGCTTCGTCCACAGTTATTAGCCTGTTCATACATGCTTCGGAGGGTCCTCATGCTTTTTACGTGACCTTCCTCCAGTATGTTCAATTTTGAAGGTCAACCAAGGACTCCCTGACCTCTTGTACCACTCACCTTTGCTTCATAAACCTTTCTTACCATTCTTACATCACTCGTTCTCTACACGGGTCCAAACCACCTGAGCACGTTCTTCTTCATTCTTACTATGACATTCGCGTTTACACCGGTCATTCTGCGTATCTCCTCGCTGCGTCTCTACTGCATTTATCACATTATTATTGTTTAATTTCTCTACTAAAATCAACTAACAAAATAAACTATATTTCACACATTGTCCGACAAAGCTTTGTCTTGTCTTCACCTAAATTCAATACACTACGTGTTGCACAGCGTAACCCAACGCCGCACTATATTTTACTGGTGAAATATAATAATATAATAAAGTAATGAGGCACACACAACTGTCGCTATGATGGTCACAATTTTTTTTTAATTTCACGCTTTTATCCCGCATAGCAGGATAGACACAGATAGTATCTCGTGTCACACTCCGCACTTAGCTTTGCACCTAATTTGAGACATTGCGTATTGTTATATGGAACTCAACACCGCATTTTATCTTACCAGAGCGACGAAGTGAAAAGAATTTTAAATATAATCAATCCCGGAGTGGGAATCGAACCAACTACCACCGATTGAGTTTACAGTCAGACACTGTCTGTGTTTAATAAAACCACTTTTAAAAAGCGTATTAAATTAAATATTTAAATGTATGTTTTAAACACGTACATACATTGTTAGTTCCTTGCATGTCTGTTAGAATGGCGTTAAGTGGACTAACGAGTTTGCAATTTGACACCGTTGCATCGTGTATACAGACGATGCCAGCTTAGCAGCAATTTTGACAGACATACATATATATATATATATATATATATCCGATTGACAAACACATGATGTGTGTGTAATATTTATATTATATTTATTTAATTAATTCATAATATTTAAACACATATTATCTCTATGCAATGCTTTCTTAGACTACATATTTTTTTCTAAAAGTATCTTTAAAACTTTAATATTTACAATGATGAAAATGTTTAGTTTCCTTCTGGTTTGACATCGTGCAGTGTTGGGTTACACAATACAACACGCACAATGTCTAAATTTAACAGAACATTGAGTTGACATTAAGTTGAGTTTATTTTTCTATATATACAAGTTAAATTAGAATAATTTAAATTGTATTATTAAAGCGTTTTGTGTTGAGTGAATGAAGCAATTATCATAGGTTGTGGTAGAAATGCAAATTTCTGACGAGGTCAGGCCAGGCGGCCGTTCCTCGTTATAATCACATAATATAATGTTAACATACGTATGTTAATTAAAAACAAGACAACGAGGAGATTTTTTAGCTTACTGGCTTTTTTTAAAAAAAAATCACAAAGATTAGGCGCTTTTATTAGCTTTACCCGTGTATATATATATATATATATATATATATATATATATATATATATATATATATATGTATATATAGAAATTAAATTGAATCATATTTTGATAACAATAGGTCACATGTGTCCGGATTTTGTCGGTTTTCGTCCAGACACTGGTGGCCAAATACATACAATTTTACTATTTTTAGATTATTAATGAAATTAATTTATTATTTTTATTTGCATTTTCAAAAAAATTAATTTTAATTTATATAAATTCGCTATTTCCGGTTTTTATTTCATAAAGGGACGTAAATGTTACGCCATACATAACGTTTAAATCACGCCCTTAAGACGAATCTAACAACGTATCACATGTCAAAATCGGTTCACAGGTTTAGAGTTACAAGGGAACAACGAAACGAACGTACATACACACTTACATATATTAAAAAACAAACACTCCTTTTGACAATTGGGTAAAGAAATCACTCACCTTCTATATGTTAGAAGATTTTTTCCTTCAAAATTACATTTTGTGGTACAAAAACCATTCTAAAATTATCATTTTGGTTTTTTTTTTAAATATTATAATAACATGCATAATTGTTTAAACTTCCTCATATCACAATAAGGTCACGTCTGCTCGCTCGAACAAAATTACTTAGGTGTGTATGCATTAAGGAAAAACTACCAAAACATAATACAAAAACAATATAAATATTAGAATAATGTGGTAAAATGAATGCGGTGGTTGCCGGTTTGAATTTGGATGGGTAACGCGGTGTTGAGTTACGCCAATTGATACGCAATGCTTTAATGTTGAGTAGAGTTGTATGTTTTATAAGTTAATTCTTCCTACCACCTCCGTGGACTTTATGACGTAAATATACCTATATAGAGATTTCTATATATTCTCTTTTTATATACCTTTAAACTCCCAAGAAATATATATATGCAAAATTTTCAGCTGTTTGTCAGTCAGTCATTAATATATAGTTAAAGTAAAAAATTAAAAAATATATTAAATATTATACTTATATTTAATGTAATTATAACTTCACCAAGTTAAATTGCTATCGCTAATATACATATTTGTATGGGAAATACAAACATTACGCCCTAATGAATGAAATTTGCAGCGGTCGGTTAATCATCATGTTATCAGTTGTACCACACCTATAAAACTGTATGCATTATAAACAGTTAAAGAGAAAAAATACAGAAAAACTAATAAATAAATAGAAATTTAAAACATATAGAAAAGGCTTACTTTCTAGTTCAGATTTCAAGCTATGAATTTAACCTGTAACTGACATATAGAGACAATTTAGTGTCAAGATACTCCATTGACCGCTTTCCGCTTTAAATCGAGACTGCGTGTTGAGTGACATGACGTAGAATATTCCATATTCTAGTTAAAAGAACAAACAGACACTCAAATTTTATTTATTTATGTGTAAATTTATAGATATGTATAAGAAAAAAGTTTTTAATTTCCATTCTATTTATGTATCGTATCTTACAACTTAAGATCCTTCATTTGACCGCCATATTGGGTGCTTTATAAAAAAATGTCAAAGTCATCCGCCATTTTGTGACGGCCATTTTGGATTGACAACAATCCTGATTATATATAATCACATTGTCATCAGAACTATACGTGTATCGCATATTTCAGCTGCATCAGACGCTGGGAAGTATGCCTTCAGCTTGCAAGATATGACAGGAAGTTAAATAAAAGCATGTGAAAACAATACTAATAAGAATAACAAATGAACTAAAATAGTGACAGCGCTTAACTATAAACGTTACCGGTTGTGGGTTCAACCCCCACTCGGGGGAGTGATTTTGTTTAAAATTATTTTCACTTTCTTGCTCTGATAAGTCAAAGTGTGGCGTTGAGTTCCACCACTCAACACGCAATGTCTCGAATTCGGTGGAAAGCGAAATACAGAGTGTCTTGACACTAGATACTTTATGTCTACCCTGTTATCCGGGATATAAAGCGTGAAGCTAAAAAATCCTCAATAGTTTAATATATAAAGTTAATTGGAAGTTACTAGCAAATGTGATGTTCTAGGCATCTGTTTAGAAAAAAGTATACAATTTCTACCGACTTTATTTTAATGGTACGTTTATCGATATCGTTTACGTTTTATTATTTACAAGGGTGGTAGTACAAGGTTCAATTTTTACGCCACAATTTTCGACTTAAGATATTTATTAAGATATACGATACGGCAACATAGATGCGCGAAATTCGGATTGTCGAGTATTTTGTTAAATTTTAATGCAACTAACAGAAGAAACGCTTTCGCCATAATTTCTTTAGCAAATCTACGCTACCTTATGCCATCTTGAGGTCATTAAGGCCGATTCACACTATCAGTAAAGTCGTAGTTGAAGCACAGTACCGTGATAATAATTCTTTCATACATTATCTATTGAACGAATCCACGTCAGTGTCAGTAATGAAGACCTCTAGTATAAATATATTTCAATCATTCTCATCCCCTACTCTAAGACAATTCGCGGCGTTGAACACCAACTCGCTATGTCTATAATTTTGAACAAAAAGCGGATAGAGTAGAGACTTAACACTATATAATTGGACTCGACACTATATCCTGTTAAAAAGAATATAATAGGATTGTTACTCAATTGCTACACTAGATACGCTAGATATAACCGGCTAAGACTTAGACTTTTTGACCATTTCTCATCGACCGTATCCTCTTTACTGGCGTTGCGTATCATTTTTCTAATTTGTCAGTTTAAAATAAGTATAATGACAATTTCTCAAATGTCAGTTTATATTTTAGCAAGTGTTGTAGTATTTTTTTCTTATGTCAGTTTAAAATTAAAAAAAAAATGTTTATTTGAAAGTAACCTTGAAAGGTCACTTATTACAATGTTACTGTTAATGCAGTTAAAGTATTAATATTGATAATATCTAACTAAAAAAATAGTCTGATTAATAAACAAAAATAGGTTATTATAAGAAAGTTTTTTTAGCTTCACACTTTTATCCCGCATAGCAAGGTAGACAAAAAGTACCTAGTGTCAAGGCACACGGAGTGCCTTCGCTTTCCACTGAATTCGAGACATTACTTGTTGAGTGGTGGAACTCAACGCCGTACTTTGTCTTTTACTAGAGTGAGGAAGTGAAAATAATTTAAATATAATCACTCCGCCGAGTGGGGATCGAATCCACAACCGATCGATTACAGTCAGACGCAGTCCCACTGCGCTACGACCGACCTCATGTACTTTCGAGTCAAGAGTGTAGATACATAAACATGTCAATATTGACAGTCCTATAAGCTACATCGAGTTATTTGGAAAAAAACGGTATATTTGTTAGAAGCTACAGTACCTAAAGTAGAAATTTTCACCCAAAACAAAACAGCTTCCCAAATAATTCCGCATAGAAAGGTAGAGACAACCTAGTGTCTAGACACTCAGTTGTTTTCCGCGTAAAACTGAGACGTCGACGAAACACAACGTCGCCCTTTGACTAGCAAGAGCGAAAAAAAACTGCAAGAATCATTATATATACAATATAATTATTATATACTTTCCGAGTGGAAATCGAACCCAAAATCATTTGCGTTTACAGTCAGACGCTATTTCATTGTACTACAATGATTTCAAATAAAAATATAGCGATAAATCGCTTAAGTAATATATAAAATATAGATTTTAGGTGAAACAAACCTTAAGAGGGTTAGGAGGGTTAGGGACCTCTAACAAGATATTAGTAAGTATTAGTTAAGTTAAGCGTCATTCCGTAAAGGCGAATGATACAAAATTGAATAAGAAATACTTGAAGCTACCGTCGTTCAAGGACTTCGAAGGTTATTGAGTAAAGTATATCGATTTCGGTTAAAAAGCGAATGTTTTGTGCAATTATATATATATATATATATACATACACTTCTATCTCTGTTGTGTCTGTTTGTAAAGGCATTGGGTTATTAAGTGAAGATGTCTACACCGTAAAAATATTCGTTGCATCGATGATTCTATTTCCTTTTTAAATCTCCCATTTCCGATTTAGTTAGATAAGGCTCCGTTCAAATGGAATTTATCAACTGCGGGTCTTTATTTTATGATTCAAAACTAAAAATTGCCTAAGTTACTCTTTATTACATCAGCTATCTGCCAATGAAAGTCCCTTCAAAATCGATCTAGCCATTTCAAAAATTTCCCTAAACAAACAGATAGACAGATATAACAAAAATGGTAAAAAAAAACTATTTTTGTATATATACCGTGTGTTTTATCATCACAAACAGACACTCCAATATTATATATGCGTATCTATGGATAATACCACAGAACGAGATTCGAACTGACTATCCTCAGATACAAATTTTATCAAATAACGATAAAACTTGGTTTCACAATAAAATTAAGGCGAAATATAAGACACACGCAAACACAGAACTACATCGGCACTGATACTAACATAATTATCGTGCAAATCACTTGCCTCCCAATATGATAACATTACTTGAATGTAACAATTTTGATAATGAAAATATATTGGCTGGCAATTTGTTTTGTTACTTTTGGGCAAGTGTAGATAAAGAGGCAGCAAGCCACTTGAGTTCCTCCATACAAAATAGTGTTACACGGATTTGAATCCAAAACAACTAAATTTTTGTTTTTTTGGTATATGTATCAAATATTTGCTTTTTTTTATAAAACATATTATATTTTGTAGTATATAGTGGAAAAAGCAGCTTCACTCTATATCCCGCATAGCAGTAATCATTCCCCCGATTGGAAATCAAACCCAAAAACAATCGCGTTTACAGTCGGACGTTGTCCTACTGCGCCATAATGGGCTATGATAGCAAAATTGACAATATATCTATAGAACACTTACGATAAATTATTATCAAATTACACCTTTAAACTATAAAAAGATATCTCACACACCCTCATGGTTAATTAATAATAACTGAAGATACGCGATAGTTACGGATTCGATCGCTTTTAGACCAAATGTTAATTTGGAAGTTATTATAAATCTTGATACTATCAAATTAAAACACGGAGTTAAACACCAGCAAAAATTGGTAGAAAATCGATATCAGAATATCTAAAACGCTAAGCATCAAGTTACTAGAAGGAAATCCGGAAACGACATAAAAGCATCAGAAAAACTATAACGCTCAGGAGATTTTCGGACGATCCTTGTAAAATCTAGTTCGATGGAGAACCATTTTACAAGTGGCGTGGCGAGTGGGTGTACCCAATCAATCTTTTGCCAGTCATGATTTGTATGTAAAACAAGATATTATATATTAATAGCTCTGTTCAGTTAATTTTTAATGAAGTCACTAAAATAAAGTAAAATTAGTGACGTAACACTAGATTCTTTTTAATTTGAACATTTAGAAGACGAAAAAAAATGTACGAAAATTCGATTTGTTCAACTCAAAACTATCTTGATTATTATGTTACATTTTTAGATTCACATTATTTAAAATAACGATTTTCTTATTATGATAATCATTAAGTACAAGTGACATAGGATTTCAGCCTACCACGCTTTAGCTCCTGGCATTCAACCCCAAATCAAGATTCGAACACAGTATAATGACATCTATTCATTAGGTAAACCCTTTGACCAGAGTGATCAAGCCATTAAGGAAAAGTCACGTACTAACTACACTGCTACATTGTTTTTTCCTTTTAAATCATAACTTTTGCTAACTAATAATAATTAATACTTCGCATGAGAATATATGAAAGTTTTTGGCAACGCGATTTATATCAAGTGTCCCACAAGGCTGTTACTTGGGCACAATTTTTGGGCTTTTCAAAGTCAAAGTGTTTTTTTAAATATTATAATTAAATAATATGTTTTTCCTTTACACGTATACGTATCCGTCTTAAGTTGTCTAGAGTTGACAATACAAGGATAAATTTTAAAAAGATTTTTTACTTCACATCGATTATAATAATGGATTGTAATTTTATTTTTCCGATCTATAGTTCGTATAAAATATATTTATAACGAGAATCACATTTCATATTTAAAAGTGAAATTAGCTTAAAACGATAAGAATATAATATTGTAGTCGCACATTATCTATATTATATTTCAATCCAATATTAACATTTACGTAGTCACTATGTATATTGATCAGTAATCAATTTAATAATTCAAGAAATTAACGCAAGTGTTGACGTAGAGAACGCGTAAAGTAGTCTACAGCTTGAAACCCTGTCACCACTATCTGATAAGATCTAACATATCTGTATGAAAAAATGTGTTCTTGGTTTATTTTAATAATCCAATGCAACGTGTTTGAGAAGTTAATAAAAAAAAACTAACGAATAAATTATATATATATATATATATATATATATATATATATATATATATATATATATATATATATATATATAAACTTGATTTAGTTGTAATGTTTACGTTGTTTCAGAATGTCAGAACCACATTGAAATATTCAAGTAGCGGAAGGCAATCTAAATATATCTAAAACGGTGTCGAGTCGAAACTCTAAAACTATTCGGACGATTATTTACGATCGTCCAGCGGCGGCCCCGTCTATTGTACGATAATCCAATGTAGCTTCAGTAGTCGAGGAGTTCCAAAAAATTTTGGGGATCTACTAAGGTCGACTATCGATCCAAGATTGCTGGAAGCCGCACCACAGCGCCGACTCGTTCCGCATATTAACACTGAACACCCCAAAATCTTAGCGTGAGATCGATCTTAGTGAAACGTAAAACTTAGAAGGAGCCCCCTCCGCGGTGTCTCTACATCCGTACCTTAGTTAGCCTATACACATAGACCTATAGTGCGAGCGATACTGCGGCAAAATTTAAATGTTAGCGGAACTTTGTTAAACTTACCGTTTCCGTTTATAAGGGGGTAGTCGTCGTCGTGCCGGCCTATATACGTCTTCAGCGGGGTGTCCGTGAGGGAGGGCGATGACCGGTCCCTGTCGCTCATAATAATCACTTAATAACACTTGGAGGTTCGATAAGGAGACGGGGTGACGCCGGCCCCGCGCACTGACGACCTACGGCCCGCGGCTCGCGCGGCGAAATAATGGGGCGAACGGCGACTTCTTGTGTAATCAATTTGTCGCTATTGCGCTCTACCTTGTAGAGACATCTCTACTGTTGATCCGGAACATTCAGTTCTCATATAGAGGGCGTTGGAAAATTGTAGAGTCAAACAAATGTCGGTCTGGTGCGTTATTTACACGTGTTTGGACTTATTTTTTATATTTATTTAATAAAATATTTAATATATCATATTGATAAATTAGTTTATGTATTTATTTTTAAAAATATGATATAAATGCTAAGTGTTTGTGGACCGCTACGTTATTTACAGCGCCATCTAGTTTTACAATATTGAAAATATTTTTTTATTTATCAAAATTCGACTGGAAATTGTAATTTAACTACAATAGTATATTATTAATTCTTGAACAATATACAAAATATTTTTTATATATTAATCGTTACCTTGAAATTAATTTATCTTGCTTTTGTTAGTGAAAATATGTTACGACACTAAATAAATAAAAAATAATTCACTTCACATTTTTTTTATACAATTTAATTAATTTCTCTCCTAACCGAGAATTGAACTCAGGACCATCTTGGTTATAATTAGACGCTTGATAAAAGAATTACTAGAGCGTTTAAAGAATATTTTTATACATTTACAAATATGAATGATTATCTCTATTTAAAATTGACTGGAAAAAGGAGAACGGGACGAAACGGAAAGGAGCATCTAAACTAGGTCATCTCTGCCATGCGACTGGTTGTAAGTGCCATCAACACTTCAGGGAAAAATAATATTTGAAATATTCTCATTTCCCCACTCAGGTAAGAACAAAGTGCGGTGTTGAATTCCGCCACTCAACACGCAATTTTGAATTCAGCCAGTAAGTGCAGAATAGAGCCAGTGAGTGCGGTGTTGAATTGCGCCACTTCCAACACGTAATTTTGAATTCAGCCAGCAAGTGCAGAATGGAGTGTCTTGACACTAGCCTTTCTCTGTTGACTGCTATACATTGCTAATGGGTTGTATAGTTACTAAAAATAAATATATAAACCTATTGTAATTAAGAAATTTCGTCGACTTTTCTCATAAATTTCGTCTAATTTTCTCTCGTTACGCAATATTCTTTAAAGGAGTAAAGAAATTAAAAAAACGCTAAGAACTTTTAACATTTACAGACATATAAAATAATTGTACAAAGTATAAAAAGCAAACTTGAATTGCTCTTTGAGCGCGAGAAGTTTTTATAAGTAGTGGATATTACGTACAAACTAGAAACACTTATATATATTAATCTTAAATAAAACAATTTTAAACGGATTAATCGCATATATTTTGGTAAACCACCTATGACCACGGACTACTGTAAAGTGTTCGAAACGTCAGGTGTCCAAAAATTTATTTTTTAATACCAAAATATACGCGATTAATCCGTTTAAAAAAGTTTAATTTAAAATGTTTTGAAAACAGCGAAAATCAAAGAGCTTATTGTATTTTAATCTATAGATAAAATATATTTTTTTCTTTGTATTTCTTTTAAGTGCATCGTTTGTAGTTCACCGAGTCCCATTGAAGGATATCTTTTACGTTAAGTATAATTTGCGTTGCCTTGGCAACGTGTATCTCTCTATACAAAAGTGTACGTCAAACACATATCATTTTATAAAAAAAGTATTAATTTATTAATTTAATACATTTCTAAT
Source organism: Dryadula phaetusa (assembly GCA_032432895.1). Lineage (NCBI taxonomy): Eukaryota > Metazoa > Arthropoda > Insecta > Lepidoptera > Nymphalidae > Dryadula > Dryadula phaetusa. The sequence continues at coordinate 1,274,524 of JAOYRS010000001.1, forward strand.
ATATTACTATGAAAAGTCTTGGATTTGTTTTAGCTTCACGCTTTTATCTCGTATAGCAATAGAATGGAAGTACCTAGTGTCACACACTCCATACTCCGCTTTCCGTGGAACTGAAGACATTGCGTGTTAAGTGGCGGAGCTTACCGCCGCTCTTTGTTGCTTACCAGAGCGTGAATATGAAAATAATTTAAATATAATCATTATCCCATGTGAAAATCGAACCCACAACCAGTTGCGTTTACAGTCACACACTGTTCCACTGCGCTACGACGGGCTGTCTGTTTTTCAACCTTATATAAAATGAACTAATCCAAATATAAAGACGTCCAGTATACTACTGACAATTTATCATTTAAAAGCGTATTACCGCATTATTCCGTCTAACAGGCTAGTTAGAGAGAATCAAATGTCAAGACACTCCGTTTATTGTTTTACGCCCAAAATTAAAACATCGTGTGTTGATTGGCGATTTAAAAAAACCGGATTAAGGGTTACATAAGACAATTGGAGATTTGGAGCATTTCCTGATGTAAGGGCTTTAAATACCAAATAAACGTGAGATTATAGATAATTCGAAAAATTTTCGCAATGTTCGAACTGTTAAACTGAATTTCATATTATTTGACTCGAAACATTCCTACATATATCTTAAGCTCGAGGAACTCCAGGATCAATGCTCATACCAAATTAGAATCCTCCAAATTCATTTTTATACGGACTTCAGAACAACTCCGTACACCGACTTCTCTGACAGAGTACAATTAACAAGTAAAAAAAATTAATAAAATACGCAGACAAATCCCTTGCATCAGATACCTGATCTGATAGCTGATTTGATACCTGATCTATCGTTTTTAATTTTGCCCCCAAATTTTGCCCCCTTTTAAGGTTAATATTTTTTAAGATTTAACCAAAATTGTAACAGGTTTTTTGTGATCAGTAGTATCTGTAGATGCTAGCTGTCAAATGTCATAATTCTAGACCAAAAAGAAGTAGCCTATTAATGTTGACTCCCTATATAGTATCTAAATACGCGTTTTTAGCTATCTAAAAGGCAATAACTTGTTTTCAAGTAAATGTAGAAATACGAGGTTTTCGGGAACTCAAGGGACCTTAGACTTAGAGCATAAGGTTTGAATTTCAACTCGATATCTCTAAGCGTCCCTTAGATAAAGGCTTTTGACATACAGACAGAAAAACAAACCAACAGCAAAGTGACCCTATAAGTGCCTGCTTTGCTTAACAGGAACGAAACCCCTAATAATATATATATATATATATATATATATATATATATATATATATATACATATATATATATATATATATATATATATATATATATATATATATATATATAATTCAGACAATTATAATGTTGGTGTATATAAATAAGTATATAAAAAATAATCAATTTTACAAATAAGAAAAATCTTTCCATAATATTTTAAACAATTTATTACGGATATTATTATAGTAAGAATTGAATATTTCAAATTGGGCGTACTATTGTGCGATATGAAGCTAATCCATTCATCCTCAAAGCCGGGGTCTATAGCGTCTGGCGGGAAAGTCACCGGTAAGCTCGACGTGTATGAGCGCCTCTGGCTGAGGTAAGCCTTGATTTCCCTCACAGCCACACTCGATTCCGTTGTTGTGAATGTTTCTGTAATAATTTTAATTTTATTTTAACAAAAATTATAAATTCTATTAAAAATCAATTTTTATTTTAGCTTTATGCCTTAATCCCGCATAGCAGGGTCAACCCTGGGGGTGTCTTGACACTGGGTTCTGTAGACAGAAGGTACCTAGTGTCAAGACACTCCGTTCTTATATTTAATAGCTGATATTTAATATTATATTGACAGATATTTTTTGTTAGAACTTTATAAAAGCAGCTTCACGCTTTATCCCGTAAAGCAGAATAGTCAGAGACAACCCAGTGTTACTTGACACTCGGCTGACTGCTTTCCGCCCGAAATCTAGACATTACGTGGCGATTGGCGAACTGAAGAACAAAAATATATTATAAATATAAAATCGAAATAGCGAAATTTGAAATGAAAAAATTACATTTTTAATATAAAATACATTTTTTCCATTTTGGAAATCAAACCCACAAATAATTGCGTTTAAAGTTAGGTTAATTTTAATATTGAATCAGATAACAATCGCTTATTATTAGAAATTACTTAATCTAAACCCTAAAGTCTTATGAGAATACCTAATTATATAAATAGAAATGTACAACAAAAACAAATATAGAAAAAAAACATAAAGAAATGTATTGATCATACATCAGTACTGTGTTAACATTAAAATAGTAAAATAAAAAAAAATATGACTTTGTTAAAGCGGTCTTGATATTACAAATGTGATTTTTTTATACCGATATATGACAAAGAAAATAAAAACAAGCAACTTCACGCTGTTTCCCGCACATCGGGAAGAGACCGTGAACCCGTTTCACGTGACTCGGTTCACTCCGTGTTCTGTTTTCAGCCGAATTAATGATATTGCGTGTTGATTGGCGAACTTCAACGCCGCTCATTATCTTATTCGAATTTAAATTGGAAAATGTCAATAATTTAAATATAATCATAGTCCCGAATGGGAATCGAACCCACAGTCAATGTCTTGCGCCATAACCGACCTTACTTACTTATATATATCAGATTGTAGTATGAGAAATATATATATATATATATATATATATATATATATATATATATATATATATAATATATATATATATATATATATATATATATATACATATATATATATTATCCTTATGCTGCAGTGATAAGTGTATAACACTACTTTAAGCTGTATGTTGAAGCTTAACTCCTTTACGTGAACAATAACACGTGAAAATTATTTTAAACGGATTAATCGCGTACATTTTGTTAACTACCTAGTAACTAAAAGTAACAGTACTGAAATTCTCACCCCTTGGATATTGATAAACGTAAATATAATGTCTGTTTGTAATATTAAAATAACCGCATTTTGCTAAATGCATTTGTATGTATATCAAAATAACATTTATAACAAAGTTTGTTGATCTGTCCGTGTGTTTGTTCCAGCTAACCTCAGGAACGGCTTGATCGATTTTGATGGAATTTCCGAAAAATATTTCGTGTAATAAGGAGGTCAATTTTATTTTAGTATTATAATAAAAAGTCAGATGTTATATTCCACTCGGAAGAAGTCGCTAGCAAAATAAATGTGCACTTTGTATATATGGATATGGAATTTAATAACATGTTAAGAAAACGCTTTGAGGGAACAACAAATCTGACATAATTAAAGAAATGCATAATGTCAACACTTTTTATATAAATGCACTAGAAACACATTAAATTATAAAAATAAATATTAAATGTACACAATACCATGAGTTTAATATACACTCTTTAAAAATAACACACAGATAATTGTGTAAATTTTACGCGTCAATAGGGCTGGCAATAAGTCAAAGAATATTTGGACATGAAAAATTATTTATATATAATATATTTAAGATATCAAACCAAAATTACTATTTTTAAAGTGTTATTCCACACTACGGATTAGAAAAAAAATTAAAGAATTTATAAATATTTCAACGAAACGGGATATGAACCCGCGCCTCTAGGAAACCGTACAAGCGCTATGACCGGTGTATCGAAATTCTTATATGTTTTGTTACAACTTATTTATATTGTTAGCATTTCTGTAGAGAGATTCTTACAAATTTCCGCTACCCAAAGATGATTTTTAAGAAATAATTGTTTGGTAAGAGAGAAATCTATTTATTGTAATCCTGCTGCGTTTAATCATACACAATATCTTAATTATTATAGCTAATATATTAGCTAGTCATTCGCTCAAGCGACTTAGACTAAGTACGGTGTTAGGTTACGGCCACGCAATTTGCTTTTAAAAAAGCAGCAAGTACATCGCCAAAATCTTCCCACCCAATATCAAAATCAAGAAATGCATAGTTAAAATAAACATAATTGGAAATATCTTATTCTTTCAAAATATTTGTAGTAATCAAAACACACAATAAGAATATATTAATATTTATACAAAAAACAAAAATTGAAAAATAACAAAAACTCTATTAAATAACACATTTACGTCAAAACAAGTACCCCTATTCTCTAATAGGGAAACATCGATATAGTCACAGATCACCTCATCCCAATTGTCCGTAAGATCTTGGATGCTGTGAGCTCCAGACACCAGTTTATGTCTCATCAGCTTCTTGGCTCTGGCAACTCTCTCGGGGGAATCTTCGAAGACCTCTCTCGCACGTAATTGGACTCGATCATTTGGTTCAACCATAACAATGGTTTGCATTTTGGACGTGACTTGGAGCAAAACTGGGGGCTTAGTAGTGCCTGTCAGATTTCTTACACTGTCTTTCTTTTGAGATTTCAGAATGGATAGCCTAGATTTCTCTGCCAAAGATATATTGGCGTTCGACGTTTTATTTACAACCCCCTTGGATATACTAACAGTGGCATCAATACTTTTAGTTGTTTCTCCAAGTGTTTTAAGCTCTATTTCCGCACGTCGATAGGAAGTAACAATATTTTCTGGTTCTTTCCCGCCGGAAGTCTTTGTTGAAATATTTTCCACTGGACACATAAACCAACAAACAATATTGTTAGTATTTTTCAAATATTTTTTTTTATAAAACACTATCGCAAAAAAAATGAATAATTAAAAATAAATTTATTATTCACCGGAGTAACGCATAATTTGATAAAATTTCCGATATTTATGACTTAAAATCAAATTTTTATAATGTATTTTATATTTACCTTTTGTCCGTCGTAATAGATCTGGCAGTTTATTTTTAAGATTATTAACCCTTTTCATATCGAAATACTCATCGTCCTCTGCGTAATTCTTTAAATTGAATTTCCGTCTCTCTGGTTCGGATGGCCGTTTTCTCTCTTTACCTCTCCGCGGCTCGTCACCACCACTTTCTGTATCTTCCCCAACCCGTCTGCTTTCTAGCTCTTCATCAGAATCATCATTTTCTATTCGAACTTGACTTAGGGTTCTATCTCGAGCCTTTCTCCTTATTATTTTTTGGGTAGTATATTTCAAATCAAAATCTGGTTCTATGTCATCTTCTTTTTGCTTTTTAGGAAAATCATTATTAACATCTACATCATCGTACTGTCGATCATAATTGCTATATCTATTGTTTTCCCCTGCAATACGTTGTTTACTTTTTGATCGACGTTTCAGATAGCGACGATTAGATCTGAATTTGGGCATTAAATTTTCATGTCTACTTGAGTCCACTCTCGCATCACTCAGTTTTGCTATTATTTTTTTACTGCTTCGCTTACGCCAAGGTTCGTCTTCAGTTTCAGCTTTAACTATTCTATCTGAAGACAAAAAAAACTTTGAAATCAATATATTTTAATATATATTAATTATTATTAAATATATTTTTATCTATGATTCTATAAAATGAGTACATTTTAACTGGATTAATCGCGTATATTTTGGTATTTGAATATATGTTAAAAAAAATCTGACATTTCGAACACTTTGCAATAGCCACTGGTCACAGACCAACCACAGACTACAGCAAAGTATTAAGCCGGTTGAAACGAAAAATCTTCTTATATAACTTTAAACCTTGTGTATCATCATCATATCGGTAATCCAATGACGGCGCAGCATCCGGTGAATGATCTTTGTAATCATTTGATAAAGGCAATACATCTGGATTATCATATTCTATATTGTACTGTGGCATTTTGACTGCCGAGTAATCTCCATAACGTGCAGCCCCAACTGACATCAAACATACCACTCCCACCAACCAGCTCATGTTATTTCCGCTTAAAATATATTATATAACCGCAAATATACTACGGTCATAAAAAAAATGTGGATTTAACAACATAATTCAAAGATGTAACTAAGAATTTGACATAAAAATGTTTGATGACTTCAGTTAAAGCAGGTGCTACCTGTTTAGGTGAATTTCTTTATAATTTATATAATGCCAGTATTTTTTCACAGTGCAAAACAAAAATATATTTTATTTTTTTGGACAATTATTTATTTTGGTTTATTTAAATTTTGTTATTAATTATAGATAATAATTTAATATATATTATTATGTTTTTACAGTTAACTACATTCCATTAAATTAAATAACGATAACTTATTAAAAAATATACCACAATAATGATACCTGGTTGAATACAATAAATCTACTGTCAATGTCTAATTCTTAATAGAAAAAAAAAGATATTTACAATCTTTTTTTAATAATTTTAGAAAAAATGTTATATAGTTAAATTATTAATATTTGTATTATGAATAAAAATTCCCTTATATTTACGATGGATTGAAAAATATAATGGTTGGAGACAAAACAAAAGCAGAGGAGTGTAGTGATGACAAGGACCCCAAATGGGAATGCCCTCCTATAAAAAATGTAACTCATCCGTTGGTAAGTATTTTGCCATTCATATAAAATTCTTTTAATATTACATTTATTATACTTAATTTATATAATTTATAAATTTATTTATTTTTATAAATAATTTTATAATTTATATATTTATTTATTTTGTAATTTAATAAATATTATTTTTATTTTATATATTTAATTCATTTGTTTATAATTTATATATTTATATATAATTTAAATTTTATAATTTATATACTTAAAATATTATTTTTATATAACAGTTTGCAGAAAGGTGTAGGTGTAATAAATTTACGTGTACTTTCATTATATTTGTCTGCTGGATGTCTAATTCAGTAACTCGATTAAGTGATTAAGGACTGTAATAAGCAATATCGATTTTTCTTATAATTATTTTAGTCTCTCATTTAAAAAATCAACTAATATATATTTAAAGAATAAAAGGTTCCCATTGAACATATAAAGTAGCATTCTTATACAAATATATATATATATATATATATATATATATATATATATATATATATATATATATATATATATATATATAAAAACAAACAAAATGGTGTTTTTAAAACGTTTTTTTCTATATATTTTCTAATCCTAAGTGTGAAATAACACTTACTTAAAAAAAATGAAGCATAATATTTTAAAAATAATATAACAATTGCAATCGTTTCAGCGCTATTACGAATTTAGTCCTGAAGAAATTAAAGCGTTAGAAGAATGTGACAAAGAAAGTTTCTATCAACGTTGTTTACCCTTCAGTACGCTACTCGGGACACTCACGTATCTAGGAGTAAAAAATGGTAAAAAACTTTTACATTTTTCCTGTATAAATAAATGAAAGGTAGGTTATCGATCAATAATTAATTTTATCGTGTCCCTCGGATGGATTCAATACGGCTGAGTTATTTATAAATTGTAAGTATAAATTATTTTATTACCTATATGTTCATTCGTCTCGTGTATAATTGAAGATTTGAAGGTAATGACGGCAGTGAGATGTATATAACTAAAAGGTTTGTAAAATCATATCATTTTATAATTAAATGATATACTGATACATGTTATATTTTTAAAAATAAACAGGTATTTTAAATCGTTATGTCAAAATTATTATGTTTTATGCTTAATAGACTATATCGATATTTGATTAAATAATAAAAAATATACTTGGTAGGGACGCCATAAAAGCTTCATAGAAGTAAGAAAAAACTAATTATTTTTGTGTATATTAAAAAAATCATTTATACTTTTGTCGTTTTATTTTGTATTCTTTTTTTCAAAGACGTCCCCTCCCAAGTTCTTACTTCTGTGAATGTCTTTTTTTAGGCTTTTTGAAACGGAGTCCACATTTTGGTGTGTTCCCTAAAGTAATCCTGGCGGTTTTGGTCGGACACTTGTATGGACGGCTGTCATATATACCGGATTGTGAACGTAAACTTCGTCGACTCCCTAATAACAGTTACCTTGGCGGCGTTATGAGGAAACACTATTCAGAAAATAATCCACCAAAAAATCCTAAAGCTCGTTGATTATGATTGATCAATAAATTAATGTTATTAAAATATATATTTTTTTTATTAGTCGCACAATTTTTTTTACGTTTCAAATTCATAGCTTTAATGGAAACGTTTGAGTGTCAACTTGTCAAGAAGATAAAAAAAAACAAGACTCCGAGGTTTTATTATTCAATTTTTATAAAAAATATATATTTATAGGCTCACTAGGTTGATATCTGTGCCTATGAGATATAGTAACTTAATACTGTCAAATTCAAAAACCTAAATGTCACAATTGTCAGTCAAGATAACTAAGATTTTTACCTAATCGTTTGCATATTTAACAAATTTAAAATATCTAGAGGAAAGTTAAGTTTTAAATTTAAATTTTAAGATTATTTCTTTATATTATGGGTGATGCAAATATATACGGACACGGTGAAGAAGTACCAGCGGGCCCGCGAAACCCGGTAAGGTTATGTTACGGAATATTTGATACTTCAATCGACAATTTTAGTACAAACAGCGGGTATTTTAAGTATTTTTTATACAGACGCAGTACAAATTCTCACAAGATGAGCTCAGAGTTCTTCAAGAATGTAATGCTGAGAGTTTCGTACAACGATCCTTGCCACTTGGAACCGCTTTCGGACTTAGTGCCTTTTTTGGCGTTCAAAAAGGTTTGTTTAGATATTTTTTAAAATGTATGTTAAATAAACATATTTCAATTAAATAGAACTATGATTTCTTTATTGCTTTTCCTAATTATTACTATTTTTACATTATTAACTAATAAATATTTGTCAACATTGTACATAATCTACTTTTCGATCACAATAACTGGTATATTTTTTTAACGTCCATAATCCATTTTGTCTTATATAACCCTTGTTTAATGTAGTAACCTACTTATATCAAATGAATTAAAATCTATTAAAAGTAAATTTTTAATGTATAATTTTGTTATGTTTACTAGATTTGTTAATATTTCTTTATGTCGTTAATACACTTTAAACTGTATGGTATAAAAAACAAAAATCAAAAATAAATTAATTAAAAAATGTTTAATTATTTGTTTTTATGTAAATTAAATTTTTGAAATAAATTGAATTATAATTTTGAAAAGATTTCTTATATTACTGTAATTATTTTCAATTATTTTTTAGTATAACTAGAAACAGAAATCATTTCTATTTTTATTTGGTTTATGTCAAATGAATGGTATGGTTTGAATCATACTGATTTTATTTTTTATTTTATACTTGATATACAATAAAACATATTTTTTTTTAAAATATTACTTGTACCTACATGTATAAGAAAAATATTTTAACCCATATAAAATAATCATTATTACAATATTTGAGTGAAAGGAGTATGTAAATGAATGAGGTCAATAATAAAATGTGTTAAAATATTTAATAACTTCCAAGAAGTACAGAATAAATTATCACAATATTTAGATTATTGATTCTAAATATAATATTAATAATAATCTTTATATATTTTCCACATATAGAACAAGCTAAAAACCCTAATGTACAGTTTTCTATAATACTGTATATTTATTTAATATTCTTACAGGTCATCTTAAACCGAACCCTAGATTTGGTGCCATACCCAAAGTAACTCTAGCTGTTATCGTGGGCTATTTCATAGGAAAACTGTCGTACCAGCAAGCGTGTGCGGAGAAACTTATGGCATTACCCAACAGCTATATAGGGCATCTTTTGAAAGAAAAGAAGGAGGGGAGGTCGGGGTAAGAATGCCTATATATATATATATTTTATATGGGTTAACTATTTTTAATGGGTTTCAAAACCCTTTGTTCTGATGTGTCCTTTAAAGGAGTTTGGGAGCACAATTAGACTACCTGTACAATTTACCTGGTCTGGTCTGGGATTTAACATCTCGTATTTCTTATTTTCTTTCCTTTAAAACAAAAGTAGCATAATTTTATCAGCTACCTACCAGTGAAAATCTCATTAAAATCAATCCAGCCTTTACAAACAGATAGACAAAAGTTGTAAAAAATGTCATGTTTCAAGCGTTATATTTTTATTTATTTTTATAGATAATGTTTTTTTTTTATTATTATTATATAGCTTCACGCTTTTATCCCGCGTAGCAGGGTAGGCAGAAAGTACCTAGTGTCAAGACACTTCGTACTTCGCTTTCCAACGAATTCGAGACATTGCGTGTTGAGTGGTGGAACTCAACGCCGCACTTTGTCTAGGAAGTGAAAATAATTTAAATATAATCACTCCCCCGAGTGTGGATCAATGTTAACCGGCTTTAATGTTATGTTTAATATTACAGTACGTATCCTACAAGTCGTACACCAACCATGTATGGTGTGACGTCAGAGGATGTGTATTCTGACGCGGGTCCAGGCAACTCCTTAGACCTGGACACCGACAGGCCTCTCTTCAACGATGACTCTTTCAGACCAGGCAGTGATACTGGTAAGGGATAAGGGATCGTGGTTAAGTGTGTGTGTGTGTGCGTTTTTTATGTCCGTTCATTTCCGTCCGTTTATCAGTGGCTCCAATTTTCAAATAATTTCTAAGAGAATTTATAATTGGTTTTTTATCATATTATTCTATATAGTATTCTATTTTAATTATTTTATTGTTATTAAAACATAACTAGATGATTTTGTATAATAATTATCGATATATCATCAAATCTAATTTAGATAAATTGCGGCGTTGAGTTACAACGCACAACATTTAATTTACGCGACAACGTATCTGTACCTCGCAATGTATTATTTTTTTTCTACATCCCTCATAGCAGAGACTCTCTGCTCACGTATTTTCGTCTTAAATGAGATCTGCGTCTGCGTTTTCATACCAAAATGAAGAAATGAAAATAAATTGGAAATATAAACATTGCTCAGAATGGGAATCGAACCCACAACCTAGTCACAGGGCACCAATGGCCTCGAATGTTATTATTTTTTTATACATCAGTTAAAATTTTCATGCTTCAGGACCTTTACCCACCAGTCCTGACGTCGCACCGTCAAGACCCACGCTCTCCTATGAAGAGTTGAGACGTAAAAATCGGGGAGAGTACACTGAAGCTAGACAAGATCCGTACAAGTACGTATTTGTGTACTGAAAGCACTATTGACGCGTACACTACCCGTTGCCATGGCAACGTGATTATTTTGTGTTTTTTTTTTCATGAATAACAGGGTAGACAGGAAGTACCTAGTTTCAAAACGCTCCATGCTCCCCTTTCCATCGTATTCAAGACACGGCGTATTGAGAGGCGGAACTTAACATCAAGCCTTGCTTTGCCTAAATAAAAATTTAAATGTTATCATTTCCCCAAGTGGGAATCGAACCCACAACCGATCACGTCCTTTTTTTCGAATCTTGCCAGTTTTACCTTTTAAATAACATATGTATAATAAATAGATGAATTTTAAGTAAGTTATTATTGAAACAATCACAAATATATTTAAATGTTTTAAAAAATGTCAGTATTGTCAGTCATCTCGTTAGTTACTCAATTTAGTTCACCTTTTATTAAATTTTATACAATTTAATTTAAAATTTCTTTATGTTTACCATTTTCTTTCAGAGTGGAGTCGAACCCCGTCCCACCGATAAGCAGACCAAAGCAGCAACCCCAAACAACGAACAAGTATGGAGATGTAATGGAATGAGCTATTTAACTAAAAATGGATACTTTATAACGCAAATTCTATTATTCAGGTATCTTATAAATATTATTTTGGCAAAAAGATTCACGGCTTAAGCACAAACAATAGTTTTCATAGTAAAAAAAACATATATTAATATGTTTAATATTAATAATATTAATATGCAAAATTTATTTGTTATCTGTTGAAATTATATATATATATATATATATATATATATATATATATATATATATATATATATATATATATAAAATACGTCACATTAATTTCGTACATTGTCACCGTTGGTCATATAGATGTATAAATAAATACAAATTAAATGTAACGATATTATTTATAACAACGTTAAAGAGAAAAATTATTGTAACTTACTGTTTTCCACACAGTTAAAGACAAAATATATGTCATATTTTCTATTTATAGAGCAAGAAGTAATACAGATAATATATTATAATAAGAATACAGATTAAAAATTTATTTTATAATATCACAAAAATATAGAGATAGATAGGTTTATTTTCAAACATTACACATATTGTGCAAAAAATTAAATTAAATGTAAATGTAAATAAATGAAATATTAACACAATTATTTATCATTCATATAAATTTCATTTATTTTTACTAAATTTCTTTGTACATACATATTTAGAGTCGATATGAAGTAATAATCTTGTATTTGATTTTAATTCAAATTAAAATATATAAAATATATATTCTTATATTTAATGTTACATACAAAATTGTTATTCCATAGTGTCGTTTATTTAGGTTTTTATTTTTAAATATATAAAAATGTTTTCAAAATAACAAAATAGATGTTTATAAATTAATAACTTTATATAATACTGGTATGATTTAAATTAAATTAAAATGTTAATTTTTCCATTTTTTTTATTATATCTTTCCTATTATTTATATATTATTTTTTGTTTGTATTATTATAAACCAGTATTATTATAAATATACATCAGCTTTTTAAAATTAAAAAAAAAAACATACATGTATGCATGTTTCCATTTACAACTATTTTGTTATTTTGTGTTTATTTCATATTATTTTTATGTATTTATAGTTGAAAAGGAGAAAAAACTTTAAAAAAAGAATTCTTTATAACTATATAATATATAAATATTTTTAATATGAACAATTAATATGTAATAGAAATCCATACTATAGATAATTAATTTGAACAAAAACATTTAGTGAACGGATCTAGACCGAGTTCTAGGTAGAAATATACATATATTTTTTTTTATATTTTATGTAGTTGGTAGTCTGGATAATCCAGTTTCTGATGTACTGTATTTTATATTGTAATACACCAAGAAAATAATTTGTATGAAAGTTTTGTCAGTCAATTTAATTGCAAAAATAAAAATTATAATTTGGGTTTCCATAACAAGTATAAATAAATATATAACTGATGTACAAAAAAAAAATAAAATATTTACAATCCAAATACTTTGAAACATACGAAATAAATATACATACAACGAATTATTTGAATAGTTTAAAATAAAAAAAAAAATAGTATTTAAATAAAAAAAATACAAGGAAGTGTCGTCATGAGTTCCTCCATAGTCAGATAAATTTTATATTTTCATTGTATATTAACTATATAGAAAATCATAGGTTTTCCAATTGTAAAATATAAAAAACCTAAATAGGAATTATATTTATTTCAAAGAGATATATATTTGAATTTGCAGTATCTATTATTTTAATTTACTATGTTTTTAAATAATATGGAGCAAAATATATATTTTTTTGTATATTAAAATTTTAAATATTAATTGGATTATATTGATTTAAATTTAAGGAGTTTTTCAAATATAATATTTCATAATAATACATTATATTACTGTACTGTACTGCTGTGCGTTCATTCAAGTCAGTCATCTCTGTACTCCATCCATTCAGTCAGTCATTGACTTTGTTTAAATAATAGTAGGAGCATATGCTTTTGCGAACTAATTTTCTATAGCGATTTTAATTATTTTTTTATATTGAAATAGTAAATATATGAAGGTCATGAGTTAATCAAGGTCATAAATTAAAGTAATTTCATGAGTGAATTTCCCGTGTTGTTCTTTTTGCTTAGAAAAAAAACCATTGTCTGTTTTAATATAATTTTGATTGCTAATTTTGATTGATTTTGATATATATATATATATATATATATATATATATATATATATATATATATATATATCTCATCCAGTAATACCGATTAATAGAATTTGTATGGTATTGTTCATCCAATATGCAGGCTTGTTATTTTTATTAGACTTAGAATCGTGTAAAAACAAATTGAATAAAATATATAAGGGATTATATTGTTTTTTTTTTTAATTCAACGCCTATTTTTTTTATAAGCATTGCGATTTAGTTGTCTATGAACAATTGTTTGCTTTCAACAGGTTTTGTGAACTGGTTTGAATTTTTTTTAAACCCATTGTTTTTTATTTTTTTTTTGTCATTAACTCTTGTGTCAAAAATCGGTTTTTGGTGGTTTTTCAACACGCATTGTCTTGAGATTATTGTAAAGTGAGCAAATAGTGTCTCATCACTTTAGTCTTATTCTTATTAGCGTCAAGTTTTTCAAAAACGTATAAAGAGATTAAACGCTGCGGGATTTGAACCCGCGCCTCTTGAATAAAGTATTCAATATAATCCCGATGCGTTTAAATTTTTAATACGTTTTTTAATCCTAAGTGTGGAATAACACTATAAAATTAGTAAATATTAGTGTCAAGTTCTCTATAACTATTAGTTTTTAATTATTTGATGTATTATATATATAATTTTTTTATCCATTTTTTTGCTAACCATACTTTCATGAAAATTCATCTGGTCACCTTTCTTAGCGAGTTAAATGTAATTTTTGGTTTTTAATGACACTTCGTGTTAGCTAAAGCGATTTGCACAATGCTCTGCTCTGCTATATTTTCAATACTAAAAGCGGGTTACGAGGTAATTTTACCTGTAAGAGGTAATTTTACCTTTATATTGAGGTTATTTAATTTTTACCTTTATATACGGAAAATGAAGTTATTTACTGAGAATAAAACAAACACAGTGTGGCACAGCACACACGGGTGGAATAGTAGGACAGCGTCTGACTATAAACGCGATCGGTTGTGGGTTCGATTCCGTCTCGGGGAAATGATTATATTTTAAGTATTTTCATTTTCTCTATCTAGTAGGACAAAGTGCGGCGTTAAGCACCGCCACTCTACACGCAATGTCACGAATTCCGCGGAAAGCCTTTAAATCTCTTGCATTGTCATTTCATCCTATAGGTTTCAGAAATATTTTTTTTATTAGGTTAAAAAATACTTTTACAATGGGTCTAATTAAAATCAGAGATAAATAATGTATAAGAAATTTAAATTATATATTCAATTAATAATTTTAAATTCAGTTCAAGTTTCATAATAACTAAGTACTACAATTCCCCTTTATGAAAATATTGCTATGAAAATATTTATAGGATCGCAAGACGTAAATAATAATAATAAAATTGAGAATATTTTTACATTTGCATGAAACATTAAGTTGCAAGAAGCAAGAATCCAAGAGTCCAGAATAATAAAAAAATTATAAATGGTATATCATCCTATATCAAATCCTTTACTCATTAATTGATTAAACAAGATTATATATTTTCAACCATCAGGAAAGAACCTAGTGTCAAGACACTCCGTTCTGTCATATATCCTGCCAAATTGAGCTATTTTAATGGGTATACCCATACCCATTAAAGTAGCTAAATATGCCTATTATATAATTATAACCTGTAATTTACAATTTTCTGCTCTGTTAAGACAATGTGTGGCGTTGAGCTCCGCCACTTAACACTTAATGTCTTGACACTAAATTCTCTTTGAATACCCTGTAGTGTGATAAAACGTGAAGATGTAGTAAAATATACTTTTATTATAAAAATTATAACCTACAAATTATTTTTAAATAAATTCTTTAGTTAATCCATATTTATTTAAAAAGCATATATGATAATCTTGCTGTTAACTTCAAATAAGCAAGAATGCAAGAATGCTTGATTAGAAAAGCATTTCATGATTGCTCCTTATAATTTATAAAATTGAAGTAATTTGTGGTATTCCCATAAATTTAACTTTCATATATATTAAGTAAAAAATATTTAATTTTTCATACTTTATCATAATCATTTTGTCTGTCAATCCACATTTATATATACATATATATTTAATTACTAACAAATAAAAATAAAAACAAATATATTTTTTTTAAATAATTCTAATATTTATTATGTTTTCTTACCAATAACAAGAATTATTGACATAAAGAATATACCTATATGAAAGTAATTCTCTCCGGCATGCTTTAAACAATGACAAACATAGAGATAATATTATAAAGCAACTTCAGACTATATCGTGCATAGAAGATGGTCAGGAACGACCTAGTGTCAAAACACTCCGTTGCTTACAGTTAGCTTGAAAATAGGCAAGAATATCTAGATTTAATCATTTTTAAAAGCCTTCTAGTTTATAAATGTGAAGTGAATTGTATTATAATTTCTTTTAATTTTCAATAACTTATATATAATTGCAATAATTTGCTCTCTAAATACACATTTATACTATTATATACACATATATATATATATATATATATATATATATATATATATATATATTTAAATTACTAACAAATGTCAATAAAAACAATTTTTCATACTAGACATGTTTTGTTCCAGAACTATTATGAAAATTTAACTTAGTTATTTCCTTAATAAAATATATTTCTTTAATATATCGAGCGTTTAATAGATTATGTTGGTAATGCGCTGCTTGTATATATTTTTTACCTTCACGCTTTTATCCCGCTTAGCGGTGTAGACACTAAGTACCTAGTGTCAAGACACTACGTACTGCGTTTTCCACCGAATTCGAGACATTGCGTGTTGGGTGGTGGAACTCAACGCCGCTCTTTGTCTTTACCAGAACTGTATATGAACTGAATATATAAGCATACTAACTATTCTTAAGTTAATTAAGAAAAATAATTATTTGTTGGTATTTTCTTACATTTATATAAAGTTATGATTTTGTCACTGAGGGCCAATAGTTCACTATATTCACTTATTTAGTGCTTCCTTTTACTAATATGTTTGTTATTTAAGTATATAAATATTTCTTAGGTCCATACGAAGGTTTCTCCTAATTTCCCAATTTTAATTTATTATCCTGATCATATACTTGTATAATTAGTTGATTTTAAATTTGTATATCATCTTGAAACATGTATCATTAAGGCTTCTTTATATTATAATTTAATTAATAAATTCTAATGAATAATGGTGGATTTTCCTGAATTTTAACGTTTTAATGACGATAAACAATTATATATATATATATATATATATATATATATATATATATATATATATATATATATATATATATATATATATATAATCGTTATTAAACTAACAATAAACACATGCCAAATTAAGAATTATTTAATTTTTTTTTAATTTAATTGCTTGAATTCTTTAAACTTCAACGCGTTATTAAAATAAAACGTCTGAATTAATTGACAAAAAAAACTTAATCGTTACAGAGAATATATTTAATTGAAATTAAAACATTCAATTATTTTTAATTTACTTTATTTTCACATATAAATTGAGAAATAATGATACAGAGATGTGAATTAATTATAATTATGATTTATAATAATACGGTAATTCGTTTAAACTGTTGAAATCCAGTTGACGATTTCCTCCAGTTTAGAGTCATCACCGTCTTCGATGAAGGTGGGACAAGAAGCGAAGGTCACGCGCAATGGGCAAGACCGGAAACGGAAAGGCTCCATTGGCACATTGAAATGGTAGCCCACTCTACACTCAGGGCTCACTTCCCGATCGGAAAAATATAAACGATACATATCTATATGTTTCTCCATAAACCTTTCTATTGAACGCAAATTCACCAGTGGCAAAACATCGTGCCTATTGCAAAGCACCAGGAGGCGCACCTTGTTCTTGACGATGACAGGGTCAGTCAGTATCGTGTCCAGAAATTGAGCCACCCTGAACTTTTCTTCCTTGATCGAAAACAAGTCAATCAGGAATATGATGCCTTTGGCGCAACTCTTGAAGTGGCTGAAGTAGGTATATCTGAGCCGCGCGTTGCCAGGTGTGTCCACAATCCTCCAGCGGCTGCCAAATGATATATATTGGTCGATTGTTTCTATGGGACACGTTCCAAGTGTACGGAAACGGGAGTGAGCCAGCTGGTTAAAGACGGCGCTCTTCCCCGAAAAAGATAAGCCAAGTATCAAAATTGCTTGCCGGGATGGATGGCATTTTGATACGTAAATGGCAACAAACACGCCGAATGATATGATTATTGTAAGTGCAAATCCAATAAAGTAGGGTTCGTTTATAAATTCGTCTTGATTTTTATTCATTTTTAATTGATTTATGTTACAAAATATTACCGCTTTGTTGATTTTTTTGCAGGTCGTCTTTCAGTGGGCCGGGTTGTGTCGATGAAGTATGCGATTGTGGTAGGATTTGGGATGCGTCCTGGAGGCTTCGCTCGATTGATCGGTTATGTTTCTTTCAAAAGCGCTTCCCGCGCTTTATTTTATTACACTTGTTGCATTCCTTATCGACATTTGCTGTCTGTCATCGTATATATGTAAGGTTCTCACGTAAAATAATTACGATGTAAATATAACGCCAATGGCAATTTCAAAGTATTATTCAAATATACAATTGCAGTATAACGCATATGTTTTGTTTGTTTATACATATTACATATAAAGAAAAAGATATTATATTTTTTAAATTTGAATTGATTTGAAGAATAATTTGCGCTTGAAATCAAAATTAATTAAAACGCGGAGTATTGATTTACCTCCCGCCAGCCTCCCATTTCTAGGAATTACATCACGTCATTTCTAGTACGGTATTCAGTACTTAGGTGTTATACAGCATGCGAACGTTCTAGAACAATAAATCAATAATTGCAATGCGCTACATATTCGTGGAAACGTCAAGTTGAAGTCTTCATATATATATATATATATATATATATATATATATAATAAAACAACATGTTGACCGTGCGTACTTTAATATGGTATATAATAAAAATCATAATGGAGCAGTGAAACAGGATTTTACAGTTAACGCGATGGGTAGTGGGTTCGATTATCACTCATGGGAATTATTATACCAAGTACTTTCATTTCACCACACTGGTAAGATAAAGCGCGGCGTTAAACACCACTATTGACTATATTTGTATATAGGTGTCAAATGAAACGAACATTGGACATGAAATATTCATTTTATTAGTAAAAAGGAACTAAACTTTATTTAGACAAAAGTGACTGTTTTATGACCATCTTCTTACTTCAACAAAAATAATATAATATTGCAATAAAATTAAAGCAATGATACAATCAATATAGAGATTTTTGAGAGAAATTCTGGAGAGAATGGAGTGTCTTGACACCAGACACTAAGATATCTATCTCTCTCTCTTTCTCTATATGTATATATACATAAATTATATATATATATATATATATATATATATATATATATATATATATATATATATATATTTATATATATATATATATATATATATATATATATATATATATATATATATATATATATATATATATATATATATATATAATTTTCTACATTTTAACACCGACATGATACCTTGTGATGTTTAAAAATGGAAATAAAATATTCATATTTAAACAAAAACAATTAATATTTTATATCTTAATTTGTTTACAATTGTTTTCAGCTAGTTCCACATGAATGACATTACTTCCGTGATATGTTATAAGCATTATTGGAAATTATTTTTAAATGTAAAATTCAGTAAACTGAAAAACACAATAACATAGAAAATTATATTTTTGTTTGTTTTGCAAACCTAGAATATATATGAAAACTTTTGTACACAGTGGTTGTGAGTTCGATTTCCGACTGAAGGAAAATTCATATAGATTTTTCTTTTTCTTCCTATTACAAAGTCGATAAAGCTTGATATAATGTATTAGATTAAAAAGAAAAACAGAATTTCTCATATGAATTTCATTCCTTTACTGAATATTACACCAAAAATAACTTTAAATACATATTCCTATAACAAATTGAAAATCTGAACTTAAATCTAAGAATCTAGCTCTAACTAACAAATTAAGGTACAAATGAAATGCCTAAATTAATTTATTTATATCGTAACAATAATAAAAAAAAATTATTATCATTTTAAAAAAAAAGTAACAAATATCCAAATTCAAATCCAAAAATCAATTCATAACAATTTTCAATAGAATCTCAAAAAAAAAAATTAAAAAAATATATCACTTTATCAAATTAAAATTACTATATACAAGAATAATAACTTAAGATGGTCATAGAAAAGGATATGAAACCTTACAGCTGCGAAAATATTCACATTTTGATGGTGAAACTATAATAAACAAGGAATTTCAGGGTGGAGGGGCCCTTTTTAATGTACATTGGCTACCTCAAGCCCTTGAGCCTACACTCTCTGAATTTTTCTCTATTTATTTACATAAAGAATAATAATACAGCCAATAATATATGTTATATATTTATTATTGATGGCCGTTATTTCATTCGCGTGAAATTTAACATATCTGATAATTATTTTATAATTCATATATAAAAGTAGTCCAAGTTACGACTTTAGCTTCCCGCTTATATATAGGAAGTACCTAGTGACAAGACACTCCGTATTTCACTCTCCACCAAATTCGAATATAGCGTGAATCTGAATGGTGCAACTAAACGCCGTACTTTGTCTTACCAGAGCGAGAAAGTGAAAATAATTTAAATATAATCACTCCTCCGAGTGGGAATCGAATCCACAACCGATCGCTTTTACAGTTAGACGCTGTCCCATTGCGCCACGACCGGCCTTGTACGACTTACTAAAGTTGTATCAGAATCAGTCCCGCCGTATCAGAGACTACTACTACTACTATATATATATAAATTCATTCATATGGTAATAAGCAGTTATTTAAACATAATAAACGGACACTCCAATTATATTTCTTTGTATAGATTAATATTTTAATATTATTTTACTGTATTTCTCTAATTTATTTCTCACTCCAAACTTATTATTTCAAAATGTTCTTAGAAAACCATGGTGTTAATTAAATTAAACCATATTTAAAATAATTACGAATATTTCAACATCAAAATGTGAACACACAAGACTTATTATACTAAATTTCTATAACTTAACCTCTATACGAAAAATATTGAAAATACCTGTATTTAATATTTATATTTATAATAAAATAATTTCACAAAAATATAAAAAAAAACAAAAATTCTTTTTTAAAAAAATAATTTTAAATGTAAATTATAATAATAATATACTGATTCTTCGCCTTATTAATATGAAATTAAAATTTCATGAAATACAACAAAATTTCAAATTTTTTTTTTTCAAAACTGTACTTAAGACATTTCAACAAGTGGCCAAAGATATGTTTCTTTTTATATTAAAAAAAACCTACTTTTCTGTTTACTTAACAATATTATTCTTATAAAAATCATAGATGTTATACATACATACATACACATATATATATATATATATATATATATATATATATATGTATATATATGTATAATGAAAATAAATTCGGAATTCCAGAGACAACTCTTATAGTTAACTGTAAATTGACTTAAAATCAGTGTTTCAAAGAAAAATGGCGTACGTTTTAATTTAAAAGATTTGTTATAAAATTGATAGAAAATAATATTTTTTTTTAATATAATAAAATAAAATATATAAAGAGAATAAATCTCTCCGTTTTATATATTTACAATAGGATTAATCATATTACTACACTGTTTTATTTATTTACTTGGTTATATAAGGTATATAAATATATAAACGGCCATTTTTCTTAAAAACACACACACACATATATATATATATATATATATATATATATATATATATATATATATATATATATATAAATATATATAAATATATATATATATATATATATATATATATATATATATATATATTTATATATATATATATATATATATATATATAAACATTTTTATAGTAAAACTTCATACAATATTTACATTATATTAAAACTACACATCAAGAAGATTAAACTATTCAAAGAAAATCGCAAATTCTTAAATATAATTTAATTTTCACATACATATTGCATTATCTAATAATACACGAATAAATTTAATTTTAAAAAGTTACCCTTCACATGTAATTTTTTACCCAATTCTTGAGAAATTTCTCGATCCGGGCTTTTATTATAGACTTATGGACAAAAAAGTTTACATCAAAAAGACTTATTTTAACTTTAAAAGTTATTATATAGATGTTTTTAAATAAATTCAAAAATACATTTAAATGGACAGTTTTAATATGATTATATGAAGTAAATTTACATTTATTGTAAATAAATATCATTAATATTATTTATATATGTATTAATTATTGTTTTATTGTAAATAGACAAAACAGGTCAAAGTTCAAAAGCTACGAAATAGAAGATCCTTGTGTTTCATGTTATTTGACATAACGAAGTGTTAAACTACGCATTTGTCACTTGAAAATGGAAGAAAGAAATCGATACAATACGAGGAAATAGTAACATATAAAAAACGATTTTTTCGGTTATTAAAAAAACAAACGTAGAAACATCAACAAATATAAGTCTGAAATATATATATATATATATATATATATATATATATATATATATATATATATATATATATGATTTCAGATTATTATTATACAAGCGATCATAAATAAAAAGAGGGACCCTTTATAGTAAAAATGTAGTTAAAAAATATTTTGCATTGTAAATTTCATTTATAAATAATAATTGTATATTAAATTTAGCATATTTTTTTTATTTATCACTAGTTATATAAGAATATTATTAAAAGGGCCCCTCAAATTATGATCATAAAAAAAACTTGTATAAACCTGTACAGATTACAATAAAAATTATGATTCATCTGAAACTATTCTTACCCTAAAACACATAACAAAAAAAAAATGCCATAAAGAATCATAATTATAAAAAAAAAAACCTTAAAAAAAATGGCTCATGGCGTTGACTAATATTTTGTAGTTAAATAATAATTTTTGGCTATTACCAGCGTATGACTGAGCATTTCTTTCGGAGGGATGTTTGAGAAAGACATCAGTTTGGTCAGAGTCCGTCAGTCTGTCAGTGTGTACCTGTCACTGAGTAACTGACAGACCCTGACACACGCTTAAAAACACGAGAAATATCTATTTATACCACCACAGATAAAGACAACATTTATAGAACAATTCTAGTATACAATATTTTTTACAAACAAACCTACAAAATAAAATTGCGTATAATATAAACTAAAAAAAAAACAAATTTATCTCAAACATAACTTAAAGGTATGTAAATATATATATATGTATGGTTTTGCCATACCAATTATGGCAAAGGCCAAGGTAATCCGGAAAAGTTGACAGGTCCACCTAAGCCCGCGTCAGCTTCCAACAGGCTCATGATGACCGCCATGGCTGCCTCGCCATTGCCATCTAGCCCGAGTGGCGGTAGCGGGGGGGATGTGGGGGGAGAGGATATGCCGTTCGTTTCCGGTGGTGGGGTGTTTTCACCCCCAGCCGAGCTCAGTGGCACGTTGTTGCGCACGTGGTTATTATAGTTGGGCATTTCAACGCCTAGAATGTTGTCGACTATCGATGCCTGAAAATTCGTTTATTTTTTGAGTCAATTTTTTTTATCAGCTTCACGCTTTTATCCCGTATAGCAGGGTAGACAGAAAGTACCTAGTGTCAAGACACTACGTACTGTAGTTTCGAGACATTGCATGTTGAGTGGTGGAACTCAACGTCGCACTTTGTCTTACAAGAGCGAGGAAGTGAGAATAATTTAAATATAATCGCTCCCCCAGAGTGGAGATCGAACCCACACCCGATCGCGCTTACAGTCAGACGCTGTCCCACTGCGCCGCGACCGACTGACCTTTAAATTTGGTATTAAAATATTGAAACAAGTAAAATTATATATTTACAATAACTATAGACATAGAGCTAGTTAGAAATTGTTATGAAGTTATATATATATATATATATATATATATATATATATATATATATATATATATATATATATATAATTATAACCGAGCAGTTCCCATATAATAAAACATGTAAAAACAAATCATAATTTATTTTTCATATACACGCTTTTCCCGCAAAATCCCTAGAGTTTCCCTAGAGCCAAGATACTTTATACTTCACTTTCCACTTCAGAAATTGCGCGACGCAACTAAACGCTGTCAATGCTCTCCATTATCTAGACATATATACATATAAAAAAATTGCAAAAACGTATAAAAATTTCAACATAGCTGGATTCGAACACGTGGCTCTTAAGAACCGTCCAATCGCTTTGACCACTGAGCCATGCGTTTATGTCTGTATCGAATTTTTTATAGACTTTTTATATATACTTTAAAACACTTTAAAAATATTAAAAGAAATATAATTATAATTATTCTCTCTCGATTATTTTTATAATAATATCTTTGGGTAGCAGAAATTTGTAAAAATCGCTGTACGTATAAGAATTTCAACCCAGTTGGTAGTAGAACGCATAGCACGCACGGTCAGAGTGCTTGGGCGGGAAAGAAGAGGCGCGGGTTCGAATCCATATTCATACTTTTGTATATAATACCTGTTGATTAAAAACAGCGTCTTGCAATAAGTCCGCCGGCAGATCTGGCGAGAATTCCGACGATGACCTCCTGAGCGCCTCTTCGGCTATGGTCGATCCAATTTTGTGTGAACCGATTTGCGAGTCGATAAGTCTTTGTATTTCAATATCCGCTTCTGAAATTGCCGTGTCGCGTAGAGTTCCGTCTGCGGAAAAAAAATGAGCATGGCGGGTGATATTATTCAAGATATGGGTTTGTGGGTGCTTATTCTGAGTTTTGTTGAGTTAGGTAGTTCACAGTTCATACCACATTGCAGGGTAATCAGAGACAACCCAGTGTCAAGACACTCCGTTTTCTAGTTACCGTCTAAATTTGAATTAGGGTTATGGCGGAATTCTATAATAAACTGTTACTCACAGAACTGATAAACGTATAGAAACTTAAATATTAATATTTATTTTGAGTGAGAATCGAACTCCATAACAGTTGCGTTTACTGTCAGCTTTTAACAATAAATCGAAATTATATAAAATATTATTTTCAAAAACTTAATATATTTATATTTCAGAGAAAATCTTTTATTCCCTTTCCATTGCTTTACCATCGAGTGAATGGGTATTGATTGGGAAAATATAATAGACAACTTACAGCGTTAAGTTCCGCAACTCCGTTGTATAACACAATATGTAGTTTTTGATTATAAAACATTCTACTTGAGATAAATATTATAGTTTAATTAAGTAATAAAACATAAACGTAAAATATATAATAAAACTGTACATACTTTGTTTGTACATATCAAATTGTTGACAGTCGTCTAGAGGCGGCTGCGGCTGGTCGTCGGTGACCACCGTGTTGTTGGCAACGAGACACTCCACGTCTTTTGTCCAGGGATTCCTGGAAATTAAAAAAAAACAATATTTAATAATTCCATATAAAAAAAAGAGAAAAAAACACTATTTCTATATATAGCAGACATTTGAATATGAATGCACTAAAGAATATAATCTTTGTATATATAGAATAGTAACTTTGTATACAAAAATTCTATTTTAATTAATATATGAATTAATAATGAGGCCGCGGTCGTGGCGCAGTGGAACAGTGTCCAACTGTAAAAGCGATCGGTTGTGGGTTCGATCTCCACTCGGGGGAATGATTATATTTAAAATTATTTTCATTCCTCCGCCCTAGTAAGACAAAGCGCGGAGTTGAGTTCCGCCACTGTTTTGACACTGCTACTTTTGACACCCTGCTATGCGGGATAAATGTATATAGGAATGGAGGAATATTATATAGGAATTTTGTATGCAATAGTGTATGGATTTGTACGGGATTGAAAGGTGTTTATTTGAACATAGAAAGGATTTTAAAGGTCATATGAACAAAGAACTAAAAGTCAGTGTATTTCATAATAATTAATTACAGCTTCCCGCATAGCTGGACGTTCAGAGGCAACCAAGTGTCAAGACACTCTGTTCAGTGTTTTTCTTAAACAACGCCGCGCTTCTTCCCAGAGCGGAGTCTTACCAGAGCAGAGGACACTGACAGAAATGAAAATAATGATTTAAATATAATCATTTCCCCGAGTGAGAATCGAACCCATAACCGATCACTTTTACAGTCAGACGCTGTCCCACTGCGCCACGACCGGGTTTATTAAACACTCAATTACACCGGATTATCTACTAACCTGAACGGTTTAAAATGTGTTTCCATCCTCGCATACGTCCCGTCTTTCCTCCTAAAACAGTATGGCGGAGTGCGGAGGGCCGCCCTGCGCAAGAGGGCCGCCTTGTGAGTCCTAGCCACTGCGCCTAGCTCCGGCGCACTCACATATTCGTACAGACTCGTACCTAATAGCTCTTGCGGTAGAAAACCCAGTGCTAAGGTCACTCTAGAAATAATTGATTAAAAAAAATGTTTTTATATATATAATATTTTTTTTCATAGTGCACTATCCTAGAAGCCCTTTCATTCGATATTAATAATAAGCGAACAAAAATATGTAATCCGCCATTTTGTTGAGACGGTCATCTTGGATACATATACAAATTTATTGTCATCCAAGTCAAAAATGCATATATATACATATATATATATATATATATATATATATATATATGTATGTGTATATATAAATATGACTAACTAATTGACTAACTATAAGCTATCTCTGACTGGTTGTGGGTTCGATTCCCATTCACAGGGTTGGTTACATTTTTCCGCTTTGACAAGATAAAGCGCGGCGTAAAAAATATTTTATTAAAAATATTATTTCATTAATAAATAAGTAAACATAACTTAAAGTTTAAACAATTTAACATTCTCTCGACATTCCATAACATTTGAAATAAAATCATTCTCTATAAGGTCAATACCATCGCAATACAAAAGATATTTATGCTAATATTATATTAATATTATACTATTATTATATTATTATTATATAAATAAAAAAAACAATATTTTTAATTAATAAAATATAACTAATATTAATAAAAAAGCTAATTAAAAATTAATTTAAAAAAATGTCTACTTATTTTAATAAAATCATTGTTTAAAAGCAATATTCATTAAATATGTCAATACCACATACTACTTTCCATAGAATGATTTAATAAATTTATATACTTTTTAAAAACTAACATAGGCATAGGAAAAACAGGACTAATTCAAAACATATGGGAAAAAATTGACCTTGGAATAATAATTCAAAAAGACCTACCTCTGATCAACAAACAAAAATTTCCCATCCGTGGCGTGTCTAGATATGTATTGCAAGTGCCTCGTGTAGATAGCTGGCGGTGCTTGCGGTGCGATGTCTGTGAGCGCTCTACCGACAGCGACTAGACACGACATGTTACAGGCGTCGCCGTCGTCGACACTTGTGTCAGTACTGTTCCCCGCTTCTGACACATCCGCCGGTGCCCAGGATTTTAGATAGCCTGAAAATATATTTTATTTTGTTTAGCTTCACGCTTGTATCAAGACATTCCTTACTTAACTTTCCACCGAATTCGAGACATTGCGAGACATTGATAACTGGTGGAACTCAACGCCGCACTTTGTCTTACCAGAGCGAGAAAGTGGAAATGATTTAAATATAATCACTTTCCCGAGAGGGACTCGAACCCACAACCGATCGTGTTTACAGCCAAACGTTGTCCCACTGTGCCACGACAGGTCTAATTATAACAACTTACTCCAAAATAACCTATTACAAGAACATAACAGTTATCAACGATTTAGTTATTCTGAATTTTTTATTAGGGAAAAAGATATTTCAAAGTCGTAAAAGTATTTTTTTTTTAAAATAACCTCATTTACTAAATAATTTTATGCCAACTTCTAAGCATTATATTTAAAACATTTTTTTTACATTTTGGAGGGTTCCTGATGGAATTGAAATTTCGATTACTATTCGGGGGAATGGTGTATTTAATTATTTTCGTTTCCCCCCACAGGTAGATCAAAGTGCAGCGTTGAGTTTCTCCATGCATAGTTTCAATTTTGGACATAAACTGAACATATCTTTAACTACCCACTTAAGCGTGATATAGTGTACCGTGAAACGGTAAGAAAACTTAATTTCTCCTACTTTAAGCCGAATTATACCGAATAGCTCAATAGGAACGTATAGTTTAACTGTTTCGAGCGTTTGGACCGTTCTTAACAAGCGTGGATTCGAATCCTACTACGCCTAAATTTCAAATGAAAAAATATCCTATATATATAAATCACAAAGCCTTAAAACCCATAAAAGATAGGAACCAGGCGGTCACGTACTCCACCATAATGGCCATGCCCTTTTCCCACCAAATCCCTTTTAAAATATGTTTAGTTTTATACGTTCAATACGAAAAACAATTCATATATATACCTTGTATTTAAGATAATATAATTTAGAATTAAGATAATATAATTTAGTCAAAAAATCCCTTAAATTTAAATATAAATCTTAGTTCTAAGTAACTGATTATAAATATATGCAAATTAAAAAAGAATAACACAACGGAAAAACAAAGGCACAGACCCAGTCTAACAAGAAAAAAAGCCTTAAAATAGGAATTATACAATAAAATTACTTATAAAGCCCAGAAGAAAACTCACCTGTACACTGTACAACGCAATATTTTTTCTCGCTCGCCTGTTTCTTCCTCAACTTAGCGTTTGGTTCGTTCTCCTCTTTAACCTCGCTTGGGGTTTGAGGCGTTGCGTGGCTGGCGCTGTCCACGGACAGTCGACACTTGATACGACAAAAGAACGACCTTCGAGCTCCGGGACAGAGCCTCGAAGCACCAGTCACTACATCCGTTTTAACTGGCAGCATTGCTGAAAATATAAAAAAAATATTGCCATTTTAATGGAAATAATAATAATAATATATGAATATTATAAGTGTATTAAAAAATATCTATATATAAAAGTTTGGGTTGCCGTCTTGACGTTGTAGAAAAGCAACGTTTTACTGTAAACATAATTGGGTTGGAAAAATATTATTTAAATTATATTTATATCCATGCTGGATTAAGACAATGAGCGGTTTTGTATTCTGCCACTTTACACGCAATGGTGTACTTGGTCACTCTGATATACTATATACGAAGCTAAAAATATTATGGGAGATGTATATAGTAATTACAACTTGAAGTTCTACTTGAACTGAAATTTAACATCCCTTTCTTTTCTTTATAATTCTAAAATAAAAATACCCCTATTTCCTCCTTGTTTAGCTCTATCTGTCAGAAAAATTACGTCAAAATCGGCCTAGTCGTTTTAGAGAATAGCTGGACAAAAATTGTAAAAACAAGTTATTTTGGCAAATGTACCATGTATACAAACAGACACTCCAAATTTATTTATTTATATAGATAATTTATTTATTTATATAAAAATTTGTATAGTATTTAAAAAAAATAATTCAGTAATTGTGGGTTCAAGTCCCTCACTGGGTAACGTTTATATTATTTTTTTCTGGTCTAGACACTTTAAAGCTTAATTAGTTTTACATCTTTTTAAATGACTTTAAGATGGAATAAAAGAGAGAAAATAAAGATTATTTTTGTTTGAAAGACTTTTGTGAGTAGGATCTCTGTCTACAGTTTGCTTACTTTAAAAAAAATAACAGGTAAAGCTGTTGAAGATAAATTTTCCACCCAAATTCGGGAAATCGGAGGAGTAAACACCACGCTCTATCTCATTAGACCAATGTAACGAAATACATAACAAAAAACTAACTTGCTTGGAATTACTTTTGACTGTCTTTGTGTTGGGCATTTTTTTAACAGAAAACGGAGGCAAACGAGTAGAAGGGCCACCTGATCCATACACATCAACTTGGGATGGGAGTGAAAGGAGAATGGGGGAAAGGATGGGAGGGAATAGGGAAAGCCGGATTACATGACAGCGAACCGGAACACATCATCAAATGTTTGGCAAATCGTTGTTGTCATGATAGTGGTCGCGAGTCACTCGGAGGATTTCCCTCCCACCACAAAATTACCGGGATACCCGCCTTTTTCGGTACGACACCCAGCAGCGGAGGGGAATTATATTCTATCCCGTCCCCACACAAGGATATAAATAAGGATAAGCATATAAGGATAAGTGATTATATCTAAAAAATAATATAAAGAAATTTTGGTAAACTTAGTTTTTTGTCAGGGATTCATAATTTCCTACACGCAATTGAGTTTCAGCAACGTTTGGTTGTTATTATTAGAATATAATTGAACACGTTTTCCTTTCATTATCGCGGACACCGATGAGCTTTGTACTGGGAAAGAGCAAAGTTGACAAGATAAGCTTTCATGTAACACAAAGCTTTATATGAAACTTAAGACTTTGTTAGAGAAATTTTGAAATATTTTAAAAGTTCACATTTTCAAAAAATATTTTTTTAAGCTTCACGCTTTTATCCCACAAA
This sequence comes from Dryadula phaetusa, assembly GCA_032432895.1. Classification (NCBI taxonomy): domain Eukaryota; kingdom Metazoa; phylum Arthropoda; class Insecta; order Lepidoptera; family Nymphalidae; genus Dryadula; species Dryadula phaetusa. The sequence continues at coordinate 1,304,890 of JAOYRS010000001.1, forward strand.
GCAGGGTAGAGAGAAAGTACCCAGTGTCAAGACACACCGTACTTCGCTTTCCACCGAATTTGAGACACAGCGTGTTGAGCGGTGGAACTCAACGCCGCTTTTTATCTTTACCAGAGCAAGAAAGTGAAAAAAAAATCAAAGAAAAAAAATATTTTCACAAAAATTTTTTTTAGCTTCACGCTTTATCTCTAGCGGGGTAGTCAGGTTGAAAAAATTTAAGGGATACATATCTTAATTTAGGTTTAAATTAAAAATTAAATTAATTGTTTTAATTTAATTCTTATTTGTCCCTGCTAGTCTCTGGAATAGTAGACCGATTTTGCCGCAACTATTTCTAGCATCTGACTTAATGAGGACTAGCTCAGGCTAGGCTGTTATTTTAATTTTAAAAATAAAACATCAAGAGATGTTAAGTTCCACGCGAACGAATATGGAGACAGGTCTTTACATTTTTTATGAGTATGTCAGTCCGTTTGATCCGGCTGATCTCTTCAACTGTTGGACCAATTTTGATAGGGTTTTCACAGGGCACACACGTGATGAAATTAGTTATAACTAATAGCCAAAAAATGCGTACAGGCACAGCTATTATATAAATATTTACGTAGTTTGCAGTCTGAAAAATGATCTTTGGTGAAGCAAGACGCGGCGTAGAGTTCCCTCAACTCAACACGCAATATCTTGATTACTGATACAAAGCCAAGTGTCTAGACACTCCGTCTTCAACTTTCCGCCCAAAGTGTTTTAAACAGTTGTTTAATATTCAGTATAGTCGACTCGTACATCACGATATGCTTTTTATTATAAAAATTGTAGAACCAAGTGAATTATAGTAATTAGACCGAAAGTCCAAATTTAGGACTAGATCTTATAACTTACTTTTAGCATCGATAAGTCTCTCGCGTGGGCTGAGATCTGATGACGACAACTGCTCCTTCACCTTGGCCACATCTTTCGGATGTAAAATGTCAAATAAACTTTGCCCGAGAAGCTCCGACTGTGAACAAGAATATATTTGAGTGAGAACTTTGATTTTTGCGCAATTTATATACATTTTAAATGAAACTATTTTAAACGGATTAATCGCGTAAATTTTGGTATTCGAAAATACATTTTTGGAAATCTGATGTTTCGAACAGTGCACAGGAGTCCGTAGTCACAGGTACCTACGATCACGGACTATTGTAAAAAAATCTGGTATATATATATATGTATATATATGTATATATATATGTGTTATATATATATATATATATATATATATATATATATATATATGTATATGTTATATATATATATATATATATATATATATATATATGTATATATATATATATATATATATATATATATATATATATATATATATATATATATACATATACACACACACAAAATAAACAATATTGCAATCGCAATGGCGAGCGAGAATCGCACTTGAAAATAACAAATGTTATTTTATCAATAATCAAAATAATAGTATTAATTATAGTTAATTTACACTTTCCTTAGTGTTAGGTTAGATTCAAAAGGCAAATATTTATAAATTCTGGACTCTCTTACTGAATACATAGGGACGAGACACTCCATGAGTCTTACCTCTCTCTAAGTTATTGTATAACAAAAATAGCAATAAAAAAAACCAAACATAATGAATTCTTATGTTAACATTTTTGAAAAAACGTATAACAATTAGAACGCAGCGGGATTCGAAACCGCGCCTCTTGGATACCGTCCAAGCGCTCTGACCGCTAAGCCATGCTTGTAGTAGACAAGCAGCGTCGAAATTCTTATACGTTTTGTTACAACTTATTTATGTTGTTAGCGGTTCGAATCCCGCTGCGTTCAAATTTTTATACGTTTTTTCAAAAATGTTTTCTAATCCTAAGTGTGGAATAACACTTTAAAAATAGTAAATATGAATTCTTATGTTGTTGATTTTTTTATGAAATTTCCATCTTCTACATTCATGACTTAATATTATTTAACATGGTTTTATATTTAACGCCAAGCAACTTATATTATAATCTATAATGATTATATAAAGCGGGGAAATTCGTTTGTTTGAACGCGCTAATCTCAGCATCTACTGATTGGAATTGAAAAAATCTTTCTGTTGTAAATAGGAAGATAGCCACCTCAATCTAACATCACTCTACGATTATTGAGATATAGAAAAACGGGTATATTTATATATATATATATATATATATATATATATATATATATATAGAAATTGAAAAAAATTGTCAGTGTCACATTATTATATTGTTCATTTTCTTATGAACTTTGTATCTTCTACATTCTTGACTTAAAACTATTCAACATATAAACATAATTTTTAAATTGAACGCCAAGCAATTTATATTATAATCTATACTAATAATATAATGTAAAGAATTTGTTTGTTGCAACGCGCTAATCTACTGACTAGAATTTAAAAAAATTAAATAAACGGGATGATTTTTATACTTTTAAAACTTACATCCATAAACATATATACATACATGCATACATAAAAACACATTCGGCACATAGAGTAAGCCAGCTCAGTACATAATTCGTTATTACGCCTTTTTCGCATGCAGAAATGAAAGAAGGCTTCGTATTTTTAAAAAATATATTAGGTTTTACGAAAAATATAGGAAAAATGGAGTTACCAGATAAATAGTTCAAGCAGAATATATATTAAATAATAACATTTATTAATAATAAAAAAAAACAATATATATATATATATATATATATATATATATATATATATATATATATATATATATATATATATATATATATATATATATATATATATATCAATCTATATATACACACTATATTATAATGTCCGTCTGTTACAATTATACTTACTTGATCATAATGCAGTAGTTTTGTAACCGATGCACTGACATACAAAAGCCTCCCCCGATCGCAACCCACTACCATTAGAAAACAATCGCGAGCCGCTTGCAGCACGAGGGCGTTTAGCTCTCTTTCGGACAGGAAAGAGGGCCTTGGCCTGACTGTAAGCGGACCAGCGGAGAGGGCCCCTCGGATTGAGCGCAAATGCTGCACAGCCATTCGGAGTACTGTCAGCTTGTCCAACTTCCTGGCCATCGCCCCACACATTGGTACTATCGCGCTTAACTCAGATATATATGTGTTCATCTTATCTCGCCTACGTTTCTCAATCTCGCTGTGGTTTTGTCTGTAATGTTAGAATAGATTTTTATAAATAAATACAAAATGGAGTGTTTTTAATTAAAGTAATTTTCTTTCGAATTATATATGACACCGTCTGACTGGTAACGCGATTGGTTTTGGGTTCGATTCCTACTCGGGGGAATGTATTAATTAAAATTTACTTTTACGCGCAATCTCTTGGTATCGGGCGGAAAGATGAGAATTGATTATCTTTACTCTAGATACTAATAATTCCACGCTTTATCCGGCATAGCTGGGTAGTCCCTTAGACTATCCTAATATGCGGGATAAAGTTAGAAATTTGTTTTATATTATAATGAAGTATTATATAAAATTACATATAAAAATTATATGAACGTAAATATCTACAATACCGTCTAAAACTATAGCCAATTACCCTACTGGTTTATACTGGATCAGTTTTGATGGGATTTTCACTGTCTTATAGCTAAAAATATTTGTTAAATTTTCATACTTTGGAATGAAAAGAAATTTTAGTATTATAATAAAAAATCACACACTTCTTGTCGGGAAGAGTGCGACTTGAACGCGCGTCCTCGCTGCCGTCATCATCGTATGCACTGCCAGTTCCACTGAAAGAAAAAAAAACATTAGTATGAACAATATTATATTTATTAAAGGCAATTGTAGATTCAATTCGAAGGAAATATCGTAATTAAGTTGTTCCAATTCTGTTGCACTGGTAAGACAAAGCGCGGCGTTGAGTTCCGCCACTCAACAAGTGATGTCTCGAATTCTAACAGAGAGCGGAACAGTGTATTAATATTATGTTATCACTGTTTTTAACCGTTTAAAGTGATAATAAGGTATGAAAAATGATATTTTTTTAAACATTTTACGGGACAAGGAAAGGTTAGACAATAGATACTAGTGTTACATAACTTTGAACGCGGAATTTAACGCCGTATTTTCACAGAGTTAAATTCATAGAAAAGTCTGTAAATGCTAAAGTGTTCAACAAATATTCATAGAGGAAACATGAGAGGCCTATATTATAAATGAAACTATTCTAAACGGATTAATCGCGTATATTTTGGTAATCGAAAATATATAGTTGGAGACTGACGTTTTGAACACTTTACACTAGTCCGTGGTTACAGGTAGGCTGAGGTGGCATTCGTCTGTCGGTATACAAAAAATAATTATATCAATCTACCCTAGCCTAGCCCTGGATTCTTGCAGAATGAGCTGACTGTATCTTTGTATCTGGTGTGGTGGATTAGAGACTTGAATATCAAAGATCTTATTAGACCTATATTATATAGAAAAAAAAGAGAGAGAGGTAGCCTTATTTGTTTTATTCTTTTTTTCAATGGATTTTAGTATAGCTGACCTATTCTCTATATAATAGACGGTTTCCAAGCAATTAATTACATGCGTGAAAATTTCTGAAGACAGTCTAAGGCAAGGCCAAACAAAACAATCTCTATAACTAACCATAAATAATATAACTTAAAGATTATTACTCACACACTAACACTGTATGGATTGAAGTCTGAAATAAACTAATTTTATATATTTTATTATTTATGAAAACTTCACGTATATTTTGTGTTCAACCAGATGATGTTAACAAAAACTAAATCTTATCTACTTGTAACGCTTCAATCAAATATGTATATATAAATAATGTCAAAAGCGAGAAAACACGACCGATTGTGAGTTCCATTCCCACTCGGGTTTAATTATTATATTTAAATTATTATGATTATGATTTAAATTATTATGATTATGATTTAAATTATTATGATTATGATTTAAATAATTATGATTATATTTAAATTATTTTTCGTCGCTCTGGTAAGACAAAGTGCGTCGTTGAGTTCCGTCCACTCGTTGTGGCTTCGATTTCCACTCGGGGAAGTGATATTTAAATTATTTCCACTTCTTGGCTCTGGTAAGAGAAAGTGCGGCGTTGAGTCCCGCCACTTGACACTCAACGTCTCTAATTCGACGGAAATAAAAGTACGGAGTGTCTAGACGCTAGGTACTTCCTAGGATAGGATAAAATTATGAAGCAAAAAAAAATCATAATATAAAGTTTGGTTTGTTTTTTAAACCAATTCTAGTCATTGTATGGTACACTGTAAAGCAAATTTATTAATTATTACGGCTTCTTAAGTTAAATTTGTAAAGAAAGTTGTCAAATGTCAATTTCAATATAAAAAAAAGTTTGTGTTTTTGGGCGTTTATTTAATATTTTTAGAATATTAATAACAATAAAATAATTGATGGCTAACATAGCGCAAGGGGACAGCGTCTGATTGTAAACGCGATTGGTTGTGGGTTCGATTTTAAATCGGGAGCACAAATATATTAAAAAAAAAATCATTTCTTCTTTTGTTGACACGCAGTGTCTCAATTTCGTTCGTAAATCAGTCAACGGAGTGTCTTAACACTAAGTTGTATCTGACTACCCTGCTATGCGGGATAAAGCGTGAAGCTGTTTACACTAAAATATTTATGCATATATAAAATTGTCTTACACTAATTCAATTCAATTCATTTAATTGGAGTCAAGTTGGGGAGAATAGTATTTATTTATATATATATATATATATATATATATATATATATATATATGTGTGTTTAGTTCGATATAAAAATGTGGCTTCTAGTTTTTTAAACTATAATTTATTTGGTAGTACCTCTGTAGGTAATATGCACTGTGGGGCGTTTGTGCAGTATAGGGTGTCTTTTTATTATTTTGTGTAGCTATAAAGCTAGCTTTGTGTAGCTATAAATATAAATGTGCATAAATATATTTCTATATAAATAATAATAAAATAAATGTTTTTTTTTTTATTTTCTTGTGACAGATATTACAAAACATGTAGTAAAACTGTCACTGTCAATAAAAACAAGAAAATTAATACTCGTTTATTTCATGTAATCTGTATAAGAAAAAGATTTAATTTTTATTTTTTTTTTATTTATATATATATATATATATATATATATATATATATATATATATATATATATATATATATATATATATATATATATTTATATATGTTTAAAAATAGTATTAACGAATTTGCAGGTGAAAACGTATATACGAAACGTTTAGAGACCAAGGCGGCTCAGACTAATTAAAGTACCTTGCCCTTGAGTATTGAATATATTTGATTAAAGTTTGGGACCAATTATAAGCGATTTTAGGTAGTATTAGTTAACTACATATTACTATTAATAGAAGAAGCAACATTTTAAACGGTGGTAAAAAAATAGATAAATATATATTTTTTATAAGAGATAACTATTTGTGCTCAACACCTATTTCAACGTACCTCAGCTATAATATATATATATATATATATATATATATATATATATATATATATAGGTATATAATCATTTGTCCGAGTGAAGACTTAAAAACATTTGTGATTTTCCCTTTCTTTACAATTAATATTATGAAGTTCTTTTTATTTTGTTTCAATCTTAGACGGTCTTCATTAAGGTTATAAATCATATATACTGACTTCAAGTATTATCCAGAATATTATTATTATTTGAGTTCCACCACCCAACACGCAATGTCTAGAATTCGGTGGAAAGCGAAGTACAGAGTGTCTTGACACTAGGTACTTTCTGCCTACCCTGCTATGCGGGATAAAAGCGTGAAGCTAAAAGCGTGAAGTTAAAAAATAAATTGTATATGAAAATTAATCAATAACGAATTAATTTCTACGCTAACTCTGGTAAGACAAAACCCAGCGTTCAGTTCCGCCACTTCAAACACATTATAGAAAGCTGGCAATGCACTAGGAAGTATCTAGACACTAAGTTCTCTATCTACCACGATATTAAAAAAAAACCATATAACCAGAAATTGAAAAAAAAAACTGATTTGAGGAAAAATAGAAACACAACACATTTATCATGACTTTTTATATAGAATATAATGTAATATTTTTCCTTGAAACAATGACACATCGCTTTGTGTGTATCAACTAAAATAATACCTGCTACATTAATTATAATACTCCTTTAATGTAAGAAAATTAGCTAAGCGTTTTCGCTTTACTTCGCCTGCGCGGTTATGTAATTCAGTCTATAAAGTGTTGGGGCGCAGTGGCGACAGCGTCTGTTGTGGGTTCGATTCCCACTCGATGGAATGATTGTATTTAAAATATTTTCATTAATTCTGGTAAAATAATGCGCGGCTTTTAGTTCCGCCGCTCAACACGCATGTCTAGATTACGGCGGAAAGCGGCTTATACCATAATAAAAATATTTCCGTTTTTCCAGTTCGTATAGCGTATTAAATAAAAAAAAGTCTTAAATATAGCTAACAGGTATTTTACAGGGGGCTAAACCCCCTTCATAATGTAATTAAAACCTGGATAGATTCATTTTTACTATCCAAAAGAGGTATTTTTCTTTAAAAAAGGCAATAAATTAATAATTACAGTAAAACAAGTACGATTTTTAAAAGAAAAAACAAAATTCAATTACACAAAAAAAAATAGATTTTCAAACGAAATTCGCTAAAAGCCATACAAACTTCATTGTACCGAGAGAGAGCAACAGGTCATTCTCGCGCCGGGCAATTACCGTTTCACTTTAAAGGGTTAACAAGTTTTGGACGGTTTCTGCAATTGTTTGGCAACAAACAATTTTTGTACAAAAACCAATATTTTGATACATTTGTACAGTGTAATTGCGCTTTAATGTAAACATGAATTTATAATTCAAGAATTATTAGCTATATATATATATATATATATATATATATATATATACATATATATATATATATATATATATATATATATATATATATATATATATATATATATATATATAATTAAAATTATACGTATACATCGTAATATAGATAACATAATAAGATCTTTGATTAATGAGCCTAACGCTGTTTGTCCCGCGTGACAGGGTAGACGGAAAGTACCTAGTGATAAGAATTCGAAATATTGCGTGTTGAGTGCTGAAACTCAACGCCGCACTATGTCTTACCAGAGCGAGGAAATGATAATAATCCCCCCACAACCCATCCCGGACCGGACCGGCCTCAGTTGATCAATTAATCGCGTATATTTTGATAGTTGAAAATATAATTTTGGAATTGACGTGTCTAACGATTTACAGTAGTCCGTGGTCACAGGTAGACTGATATAGATATCAATATACCTAGCACAAATAGGGAAATTATATTGTATACAGCGAGGTCAAGGAAAAGTTACAAATTTAACAGGTTTCTAAAACAATACATCGTTTAAATCATACGGTTGGTAACAAAGTTCGTCATGGCGGCGTACTTCTAAAGTGTACTTGAAAAGTTTTCGTTTTCCGAGTTTAGGAGGAGAAGCGTTAGTATGAACATTGTATAATTCGACGCAACAGGACGAGGTACGCATGGATTAGCGGTCAGAGCGCTTGGACGGTATCCCGGAGGCACGGGGTTCGAATCGTTGCTTATTTATTTATAAAACTAAATTTTTTTTCCTCATGAAGAAGTAAAGGTATATATATATATATATATATATATATATATATATATATATATATATATATATATATATATATATAAGCTAAAAATAAAATATTTTTCTAAAAATTCAAAATTAAAACATTTTACTATTTTCAAAGTGTTATTCCACACTTAGGATTAAAATAACCCTTAAATAAAATACGTAAAAAAATTAAAACGCAGCGGGATCCAAATTCGAGCCTTTTCAACACCGTCCAACCGCTCTAACCACTAAGCCATGCGTTCTACTACCGGCTGCGTGAAAATTCTTATGCCTCCAGTTACAATTTTTGTATAATAAATTTAAAAAAATATATAAACAGATAGTGCAAAGACAGTCTTATCGAAATTAATCAATCAGCCTTTCTAAGTAAACAAATACTTCCAACTAACCAACTTGCTAACCATGAATAGGTTTATGGTTAATTTAACATGAGAGGTTTAACATCGAAATTTCTTTATAATTTACCAGCTGACTGCAGAAACTGTTGTTAATACTACCACATTTTTTTTAATTACCGATTTATAATTCTTATATCTATTTTCTGATAAGAAAAAGCGCGGCGTTATGTTGCGACTTTGGGCGGGAAACAGTCAGCGAAGAGTCTTGACATTATGGTGTCTCTTTGCAGGATTAAGCGTGAAGTTACAGATTAAGGAAATATAACCCTTGTAGTTATTATCTATTTGTTTAATTTAGCATCACGCTTTTATCCCGTATAGCAGTAGACAGAAAGTATCTAGTGTCAAGACGCTCCGTAGTCCTCCTCCCGCCGAATTCGAGACATTGCATGGCGGCACTCAACGCCGATATTTTAGTAAATTCAAATAGAAATCAGTTGAATCAACAATAATTATATATTTTGGAATAATAAAAAAAAATTGAAACAGATTGAGCTAAATTTAAAATTGTAAAACTAAAAAATATATATTAAATTAATTAAAAAAAGACAAAAAATATCTCACTAAGAATTGCTGTAAATCTAACACGTTTCGTACTTACTGAAAAAAAATTGAGAAAATCTCCACATTTTACAATTACAGTCTTGTTCCCTTTTAAGCTGAACAAGTACTTGTCAAAAAACAATTTAATAATGATTCCTAAATATATAAAGGATCAATCAATATATTAAGTCATTTAAACAAAAAAAATGAATGTTGTTTTGAAGATGGCATTAATAGAATCTGTTAAAAAAATGTATAGGTAGAGGGAGGAGCATGAAAGGGGCCTCTTTAGTCTACACTTGTGTGGCAATTCGTAGGCACTGCTCTGACCTCCTGTCTCTGCGATATGAAGGGCAACCGTACGATGGAGCGCGAAGAATTTACAACACTGCTAAAGACAACGTGCGGCGTTGAGTTCCGCCACTCAACACGCAAACAAAAACACATCAAACGAACACATAGAATATTGAAAATCCACTATAATTTCTACTAAAGTTTCAAAAATACTCACTAGGTCGACACCTTCCTTTTCCTAGTCGCACAGGCCGGTTCCTGTACTGGGGCTGGCGGCCGCGACAGTGGCACGTCACAGCTTGACACTTCATAGCTGTCAGAACTAAAATTAAAATGCTTGTAATATCAACACTGTATCGATGCTTTAAATTGATTACAATAGTTCCATACTGCATCCCGAGGGCCTCTTTTTAAATTATTTATAGAAATTTTTATTTTTATTCTTTTTTAAATTATTTATGGAAATTTAATTATAATCAATCATATTTGAAAATGAATAAAAAAGAGACACGCGGCCAGACAGATTCGTATGTTAAATAATAGACTTACATATATATACATAAAAATAACACAGTAACGTCCAAATTCGCATAATACAATTTGCTGTCAATAATGGCGATTTCGCGACAGCATGCAGCCAAAACATATTCAAGTTAATATATTTGTAGTTAGTTAGTTAGTTAGTTAGTTAGTTAGTTAGTTAGTTAGTTAGTTAGTTAGTTAGTTAGTTAGTTAGTTAGTTAGTTAGTTAGTTAGTTAGTTAAACTAAACGGTACATAATGTGAAATGAGCTATATCTTGCCTTAAAGGGATTGTAATGAATATTTATATAGGCAAAAAAATCTGTGTAGTTGAAAAAAAAATCCAGAAATAAGAGATTAGTACAAAACCAAAAGATTTAGGAAGATTTAGGAAAATAAGCTATAGAAGGCATTTATATTGTAAAATATATGTATTTTAAGATGTATGTAATTTCGCTCGCTTAGCAGTTTACTTCGTAATATATATATATATATATATATATATATATATATATATATATATATATATATATATATATATATATATATATACAAATACAAAAATATAATTATAATTAAACTATTCTATGCTATATATCTGCCCATGACACTGACTTGTGTGAATCGATTAATTTGTCCTTAGGTCAATTTAATTCCGGTTCAATTCGTTGTTAACTGGTTACATACTAAACGTATATTAAAAGAGTTTGAGATAAGAATGAATGTACTGCAGAAAAATCAAACACTTAAGAGATCTGTCAATTTGTTACTAATAATGGATAAAAATATATTTAAAAGGCGCGAAATGATATATTTAGAGATTTGAAAAGGCAAATAAGGCAAATAAACACAATTTACTCATAAAAATTTAAAATATCTTAACTATGAATATTATAAGTGCGTTAGATTGTGAGGATGGATGGATGTTTGTTATTCTTTCACACAAAAACTACAGAATGGATCTAGATAAAATCTTTAAATTATAACAGCTTATACATCAAAATAGCTAAAAAGTTACTATGTATGAAAATTAAAATAAATCATACTAGATCATATAAGATAAAGAAAATGTTAATATATATATATATATATATATATATATATATATATATATATATATATATATATATATGGATTTTATGATTGTAAAATGGTAAAAGATACCAACACTTAAATGCACTTCAATTTACACAAAACACACAATAAAACCCTGCGTATACACGAAGAGCCGAACAAGGCAAGAATACAAAAATATAATATTTTTGTAAATTTTTTTGAGATGATGAAAAGTCATTATCTCAAGAAAATTTACAAAAGCATTTAACAAAAGAAGAAAAGAATAAAAACAAAAGATAATCAATAAATTAAAATCGTATTGTTTGTTATGGGTTGTTTTGGGGGTTAATATATAAATGATTTCTTTTAAATAATTGGGGTTAGGGGTTCAAGGCAAAATAAACATCTATGCTTTTAATATTTCCAACAGAAAACTAAAAAAAATGACTGAAAACGAGTCCAAAAGAACAACTATATATATCAATAAACGCAATGGTTGAATGTTGCAAGTTGAATAGCAAAAAAAATAAACAACCCTTTCACTATCTCTAGAAAATACAAAAAGAAGAAACTAATAAAAAAGCCATTCAGGGGTTAATACACTCAGTAGGTGCCCTACTGTTTCTTAGAGTCAAAAAACCAAACAAGGCGAAAGAATCAATAGCCACTATAATAAGAAATATGTAATAAAATGAAACCGAACCATAAATACGCTATATGATAGTCAATTCAATGGGGTTGTTTGGGAGCTAATATAAATAATGAACACATCTTTTTTAAGATAAAGACGGCAAAAAGCCAAAGACGGCATAAAAAATCAAGAATATTTTCGAAGATAAAATGTACTCCTACCTCTGGGATAGGAAAGGAAAGGGGATTATTGAGGGGTTAATATACTTACTAGGGGCTCTTTCGTTTCCTGGGGTTGATTGTCACGTGGTGCGCGTGCGGCGCTGTGAGCATAGAGCGGGCGTCGCAGGGCGGGACGCCCTCCACGCCCGTTGTCAGCTCGTAGGCTGGCGTGGCTCCCGTGTTCGACCGGTAAGAGAAATTTAAAATTAGATGGCATGTCATGCATATTCACATTTCAATTATTTTCATATTTCCGGTCTCACAATATAAAGCACAGTTTCGTTGTACACTAGGCAGTTCTTGTAAGTGGAAAGTGTGTGTCGAACTTACATAATGTCTGTTCTAGTAGGATATAATGCAGTGTTGTGTTCCGCTATGCGTTTGTGGATTCGTAAAGGATTTTCTATGTATTTTTGGCAATATTTTGGAAATTAGTCTACGAGAAAAAAACACTTTGAACAATGTATATATACACGATTATTGAATCAAACCGGTCATTGATTTGATAAATAAAGGAATCTGATATAATATAATCGTAATACAAAATAAAATGCAAAATATGGAAAGCAAAAAAAAACAACAAAATATATACATCTACAATAATAAGTTAGATTTCAGATTTCATATGACAAGCATATCTTTAATGACTCACACAAACGGCATTTACAAAGTATATATGCTAATTATATTATTATAATAACCTATAAACATAATAATATAGCAATGATACAATATATTTAATATGGCTTATGATTTCATATCTTGATGTTTAAATTTCACTAGAAAATAATTAACGTTTCTTATATATTACCTATCCATGACATCAGTCTAGAATTAATCATCTTTCATAGATTGATTGATTTGGTTATTAATACTTAAATAAAAGTAGCCCAAGTCGCCCCTTATAATATCTGTTATAATATTTACTAATTTTAAAGTGTTATTCCACACTTAGGATTAGAAAACGTTTTTGAAAAAACGTAAAAAAAAATCTTGAACGCAGCGAGATTCGAACCCACGCCTCTTGGACGGTATCACGCTGCATTCAAATCTTTATACGTTTTTTTTTTAAAAATTCCGATATCTGTTGTCTGCCAGTGCAAGTCCCATCAGAATCAGACTAGCCGTTGCACAAATTAGCCCGAACAAACCAACAAGCAGACAGATAGACAAAATTAGTAAAAAATGTTTTTTGGTATACAGATTTTATTTAGTTTAGATAACTAACCTTATATATAAATAACAATTAGAAATAACATGAATGCATCTTTGTGCACTTGCCGATGGCGTATGGCTTAGTGATCAAAGGGCTGAATACAGTAGAACTCGAACCCTTGCTTCAGAAAGTTAGATACTTTCTAAGAAGCAAGGGTTCGAGTTCCACTGTATTCAAATATTTGAACTATTTTTTCTAATGTTATATACACGTTATGTATACCGCTTTTGATGAGACTTTCACTGGAAGATAGCAGATATAATAAGACTTTGGTTTATTATATATATATATAATGTAGACACGCTATCAAGCGATGCAAACAAGAATCTGCATTTAATACCTAACATATACTACATCTATTTTACCCGGAAATACTGACGCAATATTACAAACGCGACCTGTTGAATATATAAATAATTGCCACAACACTATATTAATAACAAAAAACCGAATTTGGATTCAAATATATATTAACTATATAAATATATCTCACCTATACAGTATTCCGTTTACACTTTTAAAACAAAAACCGCTATACACAAACAAAAAAACACATAAATGTGAAAATAATTAACTACATTAAAAGCATATAAAATAAAAAATATAGTTTTGTATAATAAAAATATATATATATATATTTTCCTTAAGAAATATAAGTTTATTTAATTAATCCATCGATACTGTTAGAGCGAACGTCGCGCCTGCGCACGCGCAACCTTGACTTTGAAACCTCGCGCACTTGACAGCGTCAGCGTAATTACAATAGTAAATATGATGGCGATGCATGAATAAAATATAATTTGCGTTTAAATTCTATAGAAATTTTAGTTTCAATATATTCTACCTCAGAGTAGATATGACGACAGGATCAATATAGTGTCTCGTAGTGTACTTTGTATATAAATATTCTATAATACGCGAAAGAAATTCGAAATTCTCTTTAAAATAGATATTTTATATGAATATCTCTCAATGTGTTGAGAGGACGGGTTGAATGTAGAGGGTATATAATAAAGATGAATGTGGTGCCCCAATAATTGTACATACTTTTTATATATATATGCTTTGTTGGATGCAAAAGAAATTCTAAATATATAATATTTCTTTCTTAAAAAATATAATATTTCTTTGTAATGAATATCTCAGGGAGATCTTGGAGGACGGGTTCAAAATATAAGATACATCTATATAGACGAATATAGTGTCCTGACACTGGTTATTTTTTTGCTTCACGTTGCGCGATACCGCATAGCAGAGTAGACAGGAAGTACTAGTGTCAAGACACTCCATACTTTACTTTCCACCAAATTCAAAACATTGCGTGTTGAGCGGTGGGACCTCAACGTCGCACTTTGTCTTATCAGAGCGAGGAAGTGAAAATAATTTAAATATAATTACTTCCCCGAGTGGGGATGGAACCCACAACCGTTGCGTTTACAATTAGACGCTGACGCACTGCGCCACGATCGGCCTCTTAAGTACTTTACTATACATTACTATACATATGTTGTATTAAATATATATTGAAACAAAGCAAGAAGGGGCTAGCGGGTGCAGGGGCGCCCAACTTTTTTATTATAGTTAAATTGCCTGACATTGCCCTTAAAGACCAGTTTGTGCAAATTATTAATATAGACTAGGGCCTAGTATGGTGCCTTGTGGTACACTATAAGATGGTGAGAAGAGAGACTTTGGGAGTTGTTATCAGTACCAACTATCATTTATCATTTTGTTCGCAAGGTGGGATCCAAAAATTTTCATACCTTATTTTCATGGTGTACTATAATTTAGGCCCTTTCAAGTAATACCCATACAATTAGCATAATCCGCCATTTTGTGGTGTCGGCCATTTTGCCAACAATATTTTTTTTTCTTATGACTGGGATTTTTAGTCATAGCATTAATAAAATCTGTATACTTAATTAATACACTCGTTTAGTTAACGTTGCTGCATTTTTTGGCAATAATTCTCAAAGAATAATATAGAAGTATCTGAAATATGGGTACATGGTGAGTGTGGTTGGTCCCAGCGCCTTCTTCTATACACAATAAATAAGTGACAAATGTGATTAATTCGATTAATCTACACTGTGAAAATTTCTCCATATTCGATAGACCCTACAAACTAACCCTAACCCTTCAAATTCACATACATTTATTTGACGAATTGGAAACACACAGCTTTCCATTTTATCTTACACTTATATAACCATTAACAACAATACTGATTATACATAATGATATTATTATTAGATCATGTCATCGGTCGTGGCGCAGTGTGACAGCGTCTGACTGTAAACGCGACCGGTTGTGGGTTCGATCCCTCGATCACTCGGGGGAGTGATTATATTTAAATTATTTTCACTTCCTCGCTCTGGTAAAGAAAAAGTGCGGCGTTGAGTTCCACCACTCAATACGCAATGTCTCGACTTTAGTGGAAAGCGAAGTACGGAGTGTCTTGACACTAGATACTTGTCTGTCTACCTTTCTGTGCGGAATATTAGAATTAAAGTTGTATTTATTCTCTTTTACGTCAATCAGTCAGTCAGCCAGTCAGGAAAGAGGGTCAATTTAAGTAAAAAACTGATATGACAAGTCAAATAAAAGCTCGAAATATAAATAAGACAATAGTTTAATATATCAAACGACTTTAATAACACTTGACTCTCTAGAATCCCTTTACAATCAAAATGGGATGTAAATAAGAACTAGTTTTATTGAGACAACGCTCCCATCTTAGAGTCATCTGCTCACGAAGTTAATAAAACTTTTTACATTGAAAATTCCAGGACATTCCGACTGGCAAATAATTAAAGTTATTAAATAATCCAGTTTAGAAATATTTCACAAATTAAGATTACCTTAATTAACATTAAGATACACATTTGTAAATTTCAAAACGTTTAAATCTAGATTGAGATTAATATATTCTTAGCAGCGGATATTCGGAACACTAGACTGGAAAAATATCTAAATTATAGATATACATATTACCCTAGTGGTATTCAAACTTCAAACCATCATTCAAGGAACTTAACTGGAAGGAAAACGGAAGAAAAAAATACAAATATTTGGAATAAAAATTATTTAAAAAGTAAAATATAATATACAGCTCTACACCTTTTTACGTTAACAGGGAGAGATGTTTGTCAATACACTCTATCTCAATTTATTTCCTAAATGGAAACACGGCACCTTAACTAACCATTTTTTACTAATGCCATTTTTTCCCAAGAGCGGAGAAAAAAAAATTATTTCAATATAATCACTCCCCCGAGTGCCGAGTTGACAACCTTCGCGTATGCATTCAGGTCTTACTGCATATGTAATAAAAAATATCCTGTTTTATTTTTTATCTCATTCTAAAACATTCAAATTCCTAACTTGGAAATCGAACCCAGAACAAATCAGACATTTCCCGAATATGCTACTGTACCCTAAGCAATATTATATATATATATATATATATATATATATATATATATATATATATATATATATATATATAAAACGTTTTAGCGGCTGTATGTTGTAATCGCAATAACATTATTAGATGCGTGGCAATGCATGAGTTCACGATCGAGGTGTTTCGTAACATATTATTAATACTACAGGTTTTCACATACATCTAGTGAATGGAATATCTCTTTTTAATTGAAACTGTTTTAAAAGGATTAATCGCGTATATTTTGGTGTTTGAAAATACATTTTTCGAAACCTGACGTTTGGAATAGAAAACTGTAAAGTGTTCGCAACGTCATATTTCCAAAAATGTATTTTCGAATACCAAAATATACACGATTAATCCGATTGAAACAGTTTCATTTAACATGTGTAAATATCGCAAAGATCATATTATGGAAAATCTCTAATATAATAAAATTGGAGTGTCTGTTTGTAATATTAAACTAATTTCTTTTTGGTAAATCATATATGTATACTTATACATGGTATATATATATGAAAATATTTTAATATCTTCGTATATGTACTTAAAATATAATCTGTTTGTTTACGCTAATCTGTCAAACGGCTAGACCAATATTGAAAAAATAATATTACATATCTTCGATAGATAGAAATAATTTTTATTTCCTTGCTTTGAAATTAAGCGCAGCGTTTAGTTACGCCTCTCCACGTGCAATGTCGCTTTTTATAGTGGACATTAAAGTGGTCCTTTAAAACCACACAAGCTTCAATTTAATTAAATATATTCTTTTCTTACCAATTATAGATTCAGGCCTTTATCCCGCATAGCAATCATCGATAGGATGTACCCATCACAAAGAGACACTCCGTATATATATATATATATATATATATATATATATATATATATATATATATTTATGATTGATATGATTTATAAATCGACTTATGGTAGATACCATTGTATATTACAAAGTACTTGTAGCTATTGTCATTTTCTAAGAAAATGACATAATAAATTAAATGAGACGTTTTCGCGCAGTGGGTTAGCGTATTAGTACAAAAAATATTTTGATAATAGAATTATTTCAATATTTACTATTTTTAGTTGTGTTATTTCACACTTATCATTATAAAACTTATTGAAAAAATCGTATAAAAATTCGAACGCAGCGGGATTCGAACCAGCTGGTAGTAGAACGCATGGCTTAGCGGTCAGAGCGGTTGGACGGTATCCAAGAGGCGCGGGTTCGAATCCCACTGCGTTCAAACTTTTATACGTTTTTTCAAAAATGTTTTATCCTAAATGTGGAATAACACTTTAAAAATAGTAAATACCATATAACTTATTTTAAAAACAACCATGTTGATTAGTAGTCTAATTAAAGGTAACAAAGATCGTCTGACTGTAAACGCGATCGGTTGTGGGTTCGATTTCCACTCAGGGGAGTGATGACATTTAAATTATTTACATTTATTTACTCTGGCAAAGCGCGGAGTTGACTAGCCTCAGTTAACACAGAATATTTCAAATTTGATTGGAAAATTTTGAACAAATTATCTCGACACTAGGTCTTCTCCGCCTAACCAGTTATGTAGGAAAAGGCGTGAAGCTGCCATGTTTTATGATTCATTCCATTCGCAATTTTCCGCACGATATCGAGATTTTGCTTGTAGAACGGCGGAGCTCAACGCCGCGCATTGTCGTGCCATAACGAAGAATTAAGCTGTTTGCCAATTTTGAAGAATTCACCGTTCTTAAATCAACTAGACAGTTTTTACTAAGCATTGTATTACGTTACATATTGCGGACATAGAAAGGGGCCACTGGCGCCAAGCACACGACGTGACGCATCAGTCTTCATATTACAATAAAACAATAACAAATAGATTTAAATATACGTATGTGCATATACATTATAGATATGATTATAGTTACTTAATCTGATAGGGTTTTTTTTATTTCTTTAGTCTAAAAAAACCAAAGTGCGACGTTGTGTTCCGCCACACAAAACACGTTATTTTAAATTAAGACGAAAAGTGGACAACGGAGTGTCTTGACTTTACGTGATTACTCTACTATACAGGAAAAAGAGTAAAGCTGCAAATATATATTCGTCTAATTATACCTTTTTTATTTTCAAAAATCGTTATTTTTTTTTGTAGTATATATTATGAATAATATTTAATATAATAATAAACTGAGTTCATCACATGTGTTGCTTAACAAATCTGGATTTTGAGTGCAAAAAAAAAAAGATACTCTGATTTAAATCAAGCAAAAATCCATCTGTAAAACACGTAGAAACGTTCCAAATGTCGTGTTCGACGCTCATTGACAGTGTGTTTCTGTAATACATTACCCTGAATAATGAAACCGAGCCGCCGCTAAGCGTGGACGAACATGTGACACTGCATTTGACTGAAATGGCAATCGAAAGTCCAACTGTGCTAGTTATATAAGAATAAAATATATATTAATAAGCAAAAAAATAAAGTAAACGTTAAATTTTAGCTATAGGTAAAACGTAAAAAATAACATTATATTTTAGGTATATATAAAGTAATGAATAAAATTATAAAATTGTCATATATATATATATATATATATATATATATATATATATATATATATATATATATATCAAGTATGTGCTGAGAACAAACAAGCAAATGAAATTTGAAATTGCACCCCACGCATCTGTTGCCACTTAGTATAAAAACACTTATAGAAAATAGCCAAATACAAAAATATATATATATATGTGGACATCTTGAATTTTTCATTTAAAATTCCCTTGAAATAAACATAAAATTCAAGCAATACCTTGATACCAAGTTATTTACTTAAACAAAAATATCTGGTTGCGAGCATAAAAGTGTTATTACAATATTTTTTACATAACATGATCATTTATTCATTTTTGTATCAGCCGTAAGAATTTTCTCGGACACTAAAATTGAGGAAATTTAGTTTCACGTTTATTTGACTTGCGTAACTCAACAACGCGTTTTGTTGTACCAAAGCAAAGAAAAGTGAAGATAATTTTTAAATATATTCATTTTTCAAGCGGGGATCGAACCCACCACCGTTGCGTTATGTAACAAGGACGTTTCAAACATTTATTTTTCTCTGCCCAAAGATATATATTAGACAAGCAAAATATTTTCAATTGAAATCTTGTTCTGTTAATATTTTTATGTATCGTTTTTTTTTAGCTTCACGCTGTAGACAGAAAGTACCTAGTGTCACGATACTCCGTAGTTCGCTTTCCACCAAATTCGAGATATTGCGTCTCGAGTGGTGGAACTCAACGCCGCTCTTTGTCTTTACCAGAGCGAGGAAGTGAAAATAATTAGATTAGAACCCACAATGTCTCTTGATACTGGCAAAAAAACTCTATTTTATAAATTTTTCGCAATTCATACATTTCAAATGAAACTTTAATCCAGGTTAATCGCAACTGAACAGATATATCTACCTGTTGCGTCGGATTTTCTTTAGCGTATTTTCAAATTAATACCTATATAAACAGTTTTTTTAGTTCACTCTTTTATCTTGCATAGCAGAGTATACAGAAAATACCTAGTGTCAAGACACTCCGTACTTCGCATTCCACCGAATTCGAGACATTGCGTGTTGAGTGAGAATCGAACCCACAACCGATCGCGTTTACAGTCAGACGCTGTCCCACTGCGCCATGACCGGTCTCATATATGCGATTAATCCGGTTAAAATAGTTTAAAATATACATTTTTTGGTTGATTTTGTGAAAATATACTCTCCATCTGGGCGGTAGCGGGGCGGCGCGCAAGGCGGGGCAAGACACGCCTATAAAACCGCTTATTACTTAAGGTTTTAGTTTTAAATTAAACTATTTTAAACGGATTAATCGCGTATATTTTGGTATTTGAAATTACATTTTTGCAAACCTGACCTTTTATCCGACGGCGGCTTTTAAAAGCCTACTCAGTAGTCGACTCCTTTATTTAGATCACGTTTATACAATTTTACAGTCAGAAAGTTCCTAGTAACACGACACACCGCACTATGCTTTCCGCCAAATTCAAGTAATAGCGTGTTGGCAGAACTCAACGCCGCGCTTTGTGTTACCAGAGCGAGGAAATGAAAATAATTTAAATATAATCATTCCACGAATTGTGGAATCGAATCTACGACCAGTCGCGTTTACAGTCAGACACTGTCCCACTGCGCCACAACCGGCCTCTACGTGAGTCATTTTAAAGATTCTATACATTTAAGTAATAGTAAGTGTGTCGGGTGCTCTCCAATCCATCATAATAAAAACAAATCACTATAATTACAAATAGGATCGTAAAAATTCATGGACGCCCATAACTCCGTGATTTGTAACAAAAAACCTCAAAAAAATGTTATATATATATATATATATAGAATTAGTAGTTATATTTTTTCAACTGAATGGTTTTTTTTGCATAGTAGGTAGTCACAGACAAATCAAGTGTCGAGACACTCCGATTTCCACTAGCTATTATTCATAGTAGCTTAACAATGTACAGCTTTTAGCAGAGATAACCAAGACCAAGTGTCAAGACACTCCGTTAACTGTTTTCCGCTCTAAATCGAAACATTGCGTATTATATGGCTAACTCAAAGCCACAATATTTTACCAGAGAGGAGAAACGCAAAACAATGTATAAATAGAACAATTCCCGAAGGGAGAATCGAACTCACGAACAATCGTGTTTACATTCAAATACTTATTCACTGCGACGTCGTGGTCTTAATTATTTAAAAGTAAGTATTTAAGATTAACTTAGAAAATTTTTTTAATTATTTCGTACACTCGTACCACCATGCTTCAACATTTACTTCCGTCCCTGCGAAACATCCGAGATACTTAATAATTATGAAATCTAGCAGAATTTACACAACTCCATTGTAAATAGTTGATATTACAGGAGAGAAAGCCTTAATGAAATGCGAACTTTCTTTGACGAGACCGGTTGTGGCGCAGTGGTACTGCGTTTGACTGTAAGCGCGATCCATTGTGGGTTCGATGCCCGATCGGGGGAGTGATTATATTTGAAATTATTTTCACTTCCTAGCTCTGATAGACAATGTGCGGTGAAACTCATCTCACCACTCAACACGTAATGCCTCGAATTCGGTGGGAAGCGAACTACAGAGTGTCTTGACACTAGATTAATCGCGTATATTTTGATATTAGAAAAAACATTTTTAAAAACCCGACAACCTGTGGAACACTTTACAGTAGTCAGTCTACATGTGAAACATGTGACCGTGGATTTCTATAAAGTGTATAAAATGTCGGGTTATTAAAAATGTATTTGGGAATACCAAAAAATACACGAATGATCCGTTTATAATAGTTTCATTTAAAACTTTTATTACTTCATGTAAAACTTTATTGAGACTAAAAAAATGAGTTTGACTGTAAACGCGATCGGTTGTGGGTTCGATTCCACTAGGTTGAGTGATTATATTTCAATTATTTTCACGTCCTCGCTCTAGTAAAGACAAAGTGCGGCGTTGAGTTCCACCACTCAACACGTAATTTCTCGAATTGAGTGGAGAGCGAAGTACGGAGTGTTTTGACACTAGGTACTTTCCGTCTACCCAGTTATGCGTGATTATTAATTAAAAAAAAGCCTTAAACGGGAATCAAATCCACAACCGTCTCGCCAACACTCAATGATTTCTCCACTAACTTGCAATAGCCTCACAATTGATTCCACAAACATAAATACATACATACAGATAGACGGTAAATCAAAAAGGTAAACCAATTGGAATTCAAAGTGGTTAAAAATTAATTTAAAAAATCCTTAAATGGGAATCAAATCCACAACCGTCTCGCCAACACTCAATGATTTCTCCACTAACTTGCAATAAATAGCCTCATAATTGATTCCACAAACATAAATACATACATACAGATAGACGGTAAATCAAAAAGGTAAACCAATTGGGATTCAAAGTGGTTACAAAATATATATTTATATATATATATATATATAAATATAAATGTATTGCATTTCTGTCCATCCAAAAGCGAGACGAGGTTGTACTATTAATTAGTTTTATTGTATTAACGTTATCGATCTGGTATCGAAGCCCTACATAGTACTATCAAACTAATTACCAATTTAGAACGGCTACGTTTTAAACGTACTTTCGGATTTCTTGGGGTAATAAGTTTGAATATTAAACTGTAGGTAGTTAGTGGGTTCGTTTCCCATTCGAGATGAAAGAGGAATTTTTATATGTGTATGTATATATAAATACGTAGAGCCAAAAAACTTTGTAACAAGGGAGATGTAGGAATATAAAATTTGGTATATTTTTAGTTTATAAACAAATGCAATATTAAACAAGACTACCGTATGTTTAACATACAAGTTTATATAAAGCGGCATACAAGTTGCTACAGGCAACGCATTGTTTACACAACGAAAACATTGATATGTAAGAAACAGCGTAGAACAAAGTGTATTGACACTAAGTTCTCTCTGCATAAGCAAAAAGCGCGAATCTATAATTTACGGGCGGTCAGACAAAGCGTATAGTTTAGCTCCGTAATACTAAACCTAATGTCTTTAAAATGAACAGTGGATACATAGTGTCTTAACACTACGTGGTTAGGACGTAAATAAAATAAAATACGAGCTCTTAAGCACTCGGTAGTGTATAGAATATAATTGAAAGGATGCGCCAATGCTTGCTACTATTCCTTAATATTCGTCTTTGAATGGAATCTGTCATTTTAAAGTAGAATTTAGTTTATAAGTAATTTTAAATACAGAATTCTATTGATTACTATAATAAAATTGTAAAACGTATTAAACAAAAACATAAACATATATTCGCTTCAACATAATTTGTAAACCCCAGTAGGATTTTGTTTGCCTTTTTACTATATATTTCATGTCTGATCAGACACGGCGTTGAATTCCGTCGACTAGTACGTAACATCTCTATAGCAACCAAAACCTAGGAATGTCTAAACACTACAGTATCTACGTTTCAATTACTAACTGAAGAAATAAAAATGAAGAAGCAATAGGTGATTTATAAATTGGCAGTTTCTTTTAAAAAATATCCTCTCTATATCATTGGAACAGCTAAAATAAACAAAAAAAAATAAAATTCATATTATAATAACGGCATTATTTTGATTTATCTGCTCCGATAATGGGCGGATGGGCGGAAAGTGGTTAAAGTAGTGTTTTGACACTAGTGTCTAAACACTTCTTTCGCCACTATCCGCCTGAGAAAACCTAGGATTTCTCTGCCTACCCTGCAATATGGGATAGAGCGTAAAGTTGCTTTTTTTATAAAATAATATAAAATAGATAACTTAAAACATCATCAAGTTATTTAACATAGTATTATAATTCTTCAAATTATATTTAGAAGGATTTATCGAGTATATTTGATAAAACATATTCTTAAAAATTTGAATTTTCACGGAAAGACTTTAAGGACGGTCTTAGCGCAGTATGACAGCGTATTACTATTAACACGATCGGTTGTAGGTTAGATTCATACTAGGGGAAGGGTGGCGTTGAGTTCCGCCATTAACACGCAACGTCTGGAATTCGGCGGAAAGTGGAGAAGGGAGTATCTTCACACTAAGTACCCTGCCAACCTTGCTATGCAGGATAAAAGAGTTAAACAGACAGATTGTCACACAATATAAAATATGTTACATGGAGAATAGGCGTCTCTACAGTCATTTCCTGAAGTGGTCGATTATACAATCTGCGCTCGCGCGTACTAGGTGCATCTGCCGAGTGTTATGTAATCAAATAGCTTTGATCAATGGATAAGCTTATAGCTAAACGTCTTTAGAAGACGTATGAAAAATTTGCATCTGACGGGACTAGAACCTGCGTCTATCGATGAGCCTACTGACCGCTAAGCCGTACGTTCTATCCAATTACCCTAATACACGTTTGTTACAACTTGCTTTTGTTTTTAATATATCTGTAGACGGATTTTTAGAAATTTCTGCTATATAAAGATTATTTCAATCAAATTTTATTACTTATAGGCTTAAAAAAGGCCGGTCATGGCGCAGTATGACAGCGTCTGGAAACGCGATCGGTTGTGGGTTCAATTCCCACTCGGGGAGCGATTATATTTAAATTATTTTCACTTGCTTGCTCTGGTAAGACAAAATGCGGCGTTGAGTTCTGCCACTTAACATGCAATGTCTCGAATTCGGCGGAAAGGGAAGTACGGAGTGTCTTGACACAAAACGCTTTCTGTCTACCCAGCTATGTAGGATACAAGCGTTTAAAAAAAAGCAGCTTCACGTGTTATCTCGCATAGCGGAGCAGTCAGACACAACATGGTGTTAAGACATCAGTTTTCCGTTCAAAATTGACATTGCGTGTTGAATGGCGGAACTCAACGCCGTGCTTTGTCTTACGAGACCGGAGAAAACCCCCAACCAATCATGTTTATAGCCAAACACAGTCCCACTGCGACCCGTAAACTTGTATTTAAATTTCGCTACAAAACAAGCAGTGATACTAACTTGGTTAGCGGAAAGTAGAGTGACTGGACACTAGGCGTTTTATATTCTAAAGTACGCAATATACAATAGTCGTTATTCTTTACATTGTTTAACTATTGCTTACGTACGTTATACACATTTTTTTCCAAGTTCTATAATTATATAATTGGATAAATTATAATCGATTGTCTATCGATTTTTTGTAACGATATCAAATAGAAAATTTTATATTCATACAATGCGTAAATAGTCTTTCAAACGGTTATTACGAAAACTATACGGAAAATGTACAAAATTTGATATGTTTTTTTTTTATTTTATTATTAAACACTTTACCCACCGTTCAGGCGGTCTGACCGCTAACCGCATATTGATGACCTAACCAACCAAAAACACATACATTGAATTAGCATAGAATTATGTATGAAGTGACGTAAACGTTGCCAAGGTAACGAGTGGCTCTACCCAATACACAGATAGATAACAGCGTAACCCAACACTGCACTAGTTGCCATCTGCATATAACGTTAAATGCAATATCAAAAAATAAATGTAATGTTTCACTATGAACTTTCATTTAATCTGAGATCGGAACATCGTGTAAATATAAAATATAACTGGCTAAAGCCAATAGTCCCGCGTATAAGAGTCAAAGGGACACGCCGGCGTCATCGTACGTACATGCAAAAAATATAAAACCATACCTCGAAACATAATAAACGGTGCATGTCCAAACTTTTCCCTCTTTCATAAGTACGGAGTGGGAGTGTTTTGAAAATGTCCACCAATATTTACAATATCAGGAAACGAAATTGAAGTACATTTTTAACTATCTACGTACTTATTATATAATATGCGAAGCAAAAACTATAATATGTAAAAATAAATATATAAAAAAATATTGAGGCCGGTCGTGGCACAGTGGGTCAGAGTATGGCTGTAAGGCTGTGGGTTCGATTCCCATTCTGGGGAGTGATTGTATTTAAATTATTATCACTTCTACGCTCTGGTAAGACAAAAAAGCCGCGTTGAGTTCCGTCGCAACGTCTTGAATTCGGTGGAGAGCGAAGTAAGGAGTGTCTTGACACTAGGTACTTTCAGTCTACCCTGCTATGCGGGATAAAACAGCGTGAAGCTATAAAAAGTTTTTTTTTTTAAATAAATGTAACATACACTACCATGTGTTTGACTAGACGTTAAGTTATCACGTCAATTGGACATTCTAGCATTTTTTACACACTATTACCACCTTCATCTGTCGACTAACTTCTGTGTTCTTTGAATACCAAAGAAACTCTCTGCCGGCGTTTAAATATTCTAAATCTAGAGTAAATCTTCAAAAATAGAGTAAATATATACACACAGCACTAGGCTTGATCGAGTCAAACGTGGCCTAGGTTATCTTAAAAAAAAATATTTTCAAAATTTGTACATGCGTCCGGATTTGATAATCATACCATATTTTCATTTCATAAACCTGTACTTGCCAGGACGATCAGAAACACGAGAAATAGGCTTTTTTAAACTAATTTGTTCTTTCCTTCATTGTTGCATAACAATAATATTAAGAGACTCTTTGACAGAAAGTATCTAGCGGCAAGACAATGTTGAGCGGCGTAACTCAACAACGCACTTTTCCTTACCAGTGTGAGGGAATGAAAATAATTAAAATATAATCACACCCCCCGTGTGGTTATCGGAATAATTTTTCCATACAAATTCAAGACTTTCACGTAACTTAACACCTTGAAACCAAAAGAGATATGTTGATATTAATATCAATATTAACTAATTACATGTAAGTTTAGTCAGCGTCTGGTATTCTGTATGCAATATACAAGAGAATATGATAATATTATAATACAAAGAGATTATGTGAAATTATTAACGTTTCAACATTCAGATAGATTATTGCGTTCAAGAGAAATTAGATACGTATTCAAGCTTGGAGATTTGCTCGCTGTTTAGTAGAATCCCATGTCTGGATAATTATGTTCAGATGGAACACCAAGTTATAGTACAATATTATTATATCAAGATAATAGATCGTGGCCGGTCATGGCGCATTGGGATAGCGTCTGACTGTAAACGCGATCAGTTGTAGGTTCGATTCCCACTAGGTGCAGTAATTATATTTAAATTATGTTCACTTCCTTGGGTTCCGCCACTCAACACGCAATGTCTCAAATTGAGTGTAAAGCGCAGTACTGAGTGTTTTGATACTAAGTACTTTCTGTCTAATATTTACTATTTTTAAAGTGTTATTCCACACTTAGGATAAAACATTATTGAAAAAACGTATAAAAATTTGAACGCAGCGGGATTCGATCCCGCGCCTCTTGGATACCGTCCAAGAGGTGCGGGTATCCAAGGACGGTATCCAAGAGGCGCGGGATCGAATCCCGCTGCGTTCAAATTTTTATAAGTTTTTTCAATAATACTTTCTGTCTACCCTAATATGCGGCGTAAAAAGCGTGAAACTTATAAATCCTTTTTTTTATTCCAGTCGCTATATTGCTTTTAGATTAAAAGGATTCGCGGTGTTAGGTTACGCGAAAAAACTCACAGTCTATAAAACGGAAAGTAAAATTCGGATTGGCCACTGAATGTTACATACATAAATGATTTTTCGTCTGTTTTCTAGGTCCTTCACTTTCCACCGAATTCTGGTCATTGCGTGTTGGGGGCTGGAAGTCAACGCCGCACTTTGTCTTACCTCTGGTAAGACAAAATCCTGTCTCCCTGCGCAACGACCGGCCTTAAAATATATGTAATTTTCTAATGTCAAAAAGTTTCTTCAGTTTCACGATTTTTCCTACGTAAAAGGTTAGGCGGAGTCTATTTAGTCTATTTTCAAATTAATTATAATAAAAAAAACGATTTTTATTATTAAAAATATATAAAAAAAACACTAACTCGCAAGAGCAATTAAAGAATTGATAATAGGCAAGCCAATTAAAAGTTTATCACTTTATCTTTTTATCACTTTGGCACAAGATTGTAATTTTAATAATTTTAAAATAAACACATTTGGGTAAGGAAGAAAATATTTCTTACAGGCATCAAGAAAATGTCTATTAAGTCTAGAATCTAGTGATAAGACACTACGTTTTCCACTATTAAAAATATATATATATATAAAAAATAACTATTTTATAATATATTTTTTTTAATTATCCAAAATACATAAAGCACGTTTAACTTGAGACATTTTTAAGTACTAACGCCTTGAAAGTATTCCAATCAAATATTCTTACAGGCAAACATCTTACCCTTTTTATCATCTAGCTTCATCTCGTATAGCATAATCAGTGAGAATCCAGAGAGAAGACACTCTATTACCTCGAAATAGAGACAGAATGGGATCGAACCTACAACCAATGGCTATTATAGTCACACGCTGTCGCACTGAACTACGATAGCTAAATATTTTTTATATGATTAATTTTTTTAATTTGTTAGAGAATTTATTGCGATTAAAATTAAATAACTTGTAAGTCTGGTTTTAACTGGTGTAAATTTTATTAAAAATATTTACATATAGAAACAATAGATATAGCCCGTATGCCTGTAGTGATGATATTAAAATAAAAAAATAACTTTTAAAATCAAAATTTTGAGCGCAGCAGGATTCGAACCCGCGTGTCTTGGAACTCGTCCAAGCGCTCTGACCGCTAAATCTATCAGCTCCGCGTTCTACTAACAGATGCGTCGAAATTCTTATACAACTTATTTACGTTGTTTGCATCCCCGTAGAGAGATTTTTTCAAATTTTCGCTACTCAAAGATTATTAAGAAATAATCGTTTGGCGTGTGAGAATGCTATTTATTTTAATATTTGGCTATTTTTAAAACGTCACTCCACACTTACGATTGGAATTTTTAATCTGTAATAAAGATTAAAAAACCATTTTTAAAAATATTCTTCAGTGTGGAATAACACTTTAAAAATAGTAAATCTCTTATTTAGTTAGAAAAAAAAGCAACTAAAACATTTTAAACCAAGCAGTTACTTAGTTATGTATACACAATTTAAACACACTCCAAGCCTAAAAAAACCAAACTAAAGTTACCAGACCTTACATCTTTAAAAAAAACAATTAAAAACCTAAATAGTAAAATACAGAAAGAAAATTCACTGTGTTGACTTAACTCTCCACATTCCCAATGAAATATCACAAAACACAACGTGAAACGTTATACAATAGACGCAACAAAGCCACCTGTAATTGCTGATAACACTAGCACCTGCGAGTGTTAGCAATAAACAATAGCCAGGTTACTATTTAAAACTTTATTATATTTCAGAATGCCTTTACCCAATAATGGGAAGCCTGCAACCCATGCCAAGGATAATAATTGTTAATAATTAGGTATAGGTATACAAAATGAATGAGGACGGTCGTGGCGCAATGGGACAGCGTGTGACTGTAAACGCGATCGGTTGTGAGTTCGATCTACACTCGAGGAAATGATTATATTTAAATTATTCTCATTCCCTTGCTCTGGTAAGACAAAGCGCGGCGTTGTGTTCCGCCACTCAACACGCAATGTCTAGAGTACGGCGAAACAAAAAAATAATATAAAAAAAGTGACATCAAATAAATAAATTTAGATTTAAACATATAAATTTACATTAAACATGTAACTTTAGATAAATAAGTTATTAAATTTAAAAGAGAAAAATAATGTTAAAATAATTAGTAGGAAATAAAAAATGGTTTTTTTTTATATTCATATTTATTTATATAATTACTGCACTCAAGAGAGCATCGTGGCGCAGTGAAAATGATTGTAAGCGCGATTGGTTGTGAGTTCAATTCCTCTGAGGAATGTTTGTGTTCAAATTATTTATATAGACCGCCACAATTTAGTGTAACGAAGTATTGATTTTTGATACATTATGTATGTATATCTGGGTATATGAAAGAGCAAAACCCTTTATTAAATATTAATGTAGGAATATGAATGCTAATTTTTTTTTACCTTCGAAAACACAGTATCGAAGATACTGGTGGAAGGTCACGTAAAAAGTATGAGAACCCCCCGAAGGGCAAGGATAATGACTGTGGACGAGGCGAAAGAGGTATGCAGGGACCGTAGCGTTTGACGCTCCGTACTCTCTGCCTAACCCGCCAGGGATGAAGCGTGAATGCTAATTTAAAACAAAGATAATCTTCGAATTAAAGATTGTATGAAAAAAAATTGGTGTAAGTGCGAGAAATGATGAGAACGGAGTGTTATGTCATGTAAAAGAATTTATTATAATTTGAATATACTTATATTTGTCTTTGTAATATTAAGTAAAAACGCCTAAAGTACCAAAAATAATTTTAAAAAAGCAAACGTACATTTTAAAATCATTAAAATTGCTTAGAAAAAATCAAATGGGGTTTTTAAACAAAAAAATTATCTTTTTTTTTAATTCTTTAATATTATATGTTGGATACACGTGTATACAAGTACGCGTCTTCGCGAGTTCCAATAATGTTTTGCTTTCAATAAAGACACAGCGTGTTAGCGGAGCTCAACACCGCGCTATATCTTACAAAACAGGATATAAAAAGTAAAGATACTTAGGATAAGAAAAGCTTTGAAAATATTTTTAAATATATAATATAAAATTGTAACAAACGTATAAGAATTTCGAAGTAACCGAATATAGAACGCATAGCTTAGCGTTCAAAGAGCTAAGACGACTTTCAAGATGCATGGGTTTCAATTTCGTTGAGCGCAAATTATTAAATTTAAAAAAAAATACTTTCAGTATATAAAGGCAATAGGAAAACACTAGGAGACTACATAAGCCCCATAGAACACCGTAAATCGACAATAGGAATATCAGCATTACAATCAAAGTCATCTCTCCTAAACAAATTTGTTAGTGCTTTTGAAGCCTCGAATCGCTCTGTTAGTACCCAGATCTATTGACACCTCTCGGCAAAGGGCCGGCTCGGTTTTCACACAAGTAAAAGGGGATTGCAATTTATAGGGTATGCATCGAGCGTGCATGAGACCGGTCGTGGCGCAGTGGGACAGCGTCTGACTGTAAATGCGATCGGTTATAGGTTCGATCCCCACTCGGGGGAGTGATTATATTTAAATTATTCTCACTTCCTCGTTCTGGTAGATGACAAATCGCGGCGTTGAAATCCACCACTCAATTCACAATGTCTCGAATTCGGTGGAAAGCGAAGTACAGAGTGTCTTGACACTATGTACTTTCTGTCTACCCAGCTATGCGGGATGAAAGCGTGAAGCTAAATAAAAAAAAATCAAGCGTTTTGACTACCATTCAGAACAAATTATAACGGCAACGTGAACGTCTCTCTTAAACCAAACGACACTATCTATCATCGATTTCGGTATATTCAAAGAAACACAAAATTACTTAAATTTTTAACTGAATTCAAATAAAATATTTTAAATTAAAAAACTTAAATTTTCGTCATTTCGACAACAAAAATATTTTAAGCTAATTAATCACGTTATAATTTTTTTTTTAGCTTCACGCTCTATCCCTCGCGGGGTAGTCAGAAAGAACGGAGCGCCAAGCGCTACACGCTAATGTGTAGCTCGCTTTCTCGCGGTGGATCGCTTCGTCCACGAACACTGACACTGTGTTTTTTATTAAACGCGTTAATTTTGGTATACATAAATATGTTTTAACCGACAAACACATATCAAACGAGGTTATTTCACTAGCTAAATAAGACAAAACTTGGTGCAGACTCTACTTTTAGCTCTTTATAAAGGATCAAAATTTGATTTAAACACTCCGTTCTCCTCAAAGTTGTAGATATGCAAATATCACTACCAAAAAACATCACAATTCGAACCAACATACAAAATCGTATCGTGTCGACTTTAAAAATTTAACATCATACATTCAAATTTGAACCGAATTCCGTTCATAATACAGTGTGCTGTTAGACCACTGAAAGCGTTGACTAAAGCCTTTTACACACAAGTGCCAGATTACGTCCCGAATTGATAACATTCAGAAAACTGCGGTTATTTTTTACTTCATTTGAAATTACGTAGTTACATATGCAGTTGAAATGTTTTGTTTAAATTTACAATTTGTTAAAATACATACGCTTTGAGATATTAAATGTTGAGTGGTGGAACTAAACGCCGTGGTTTGTCTGCCAGAGGAATAACTCACGACTAGAATTTGAATTCTCCACTATCTCGTCTACGTATAGAGGCTGTCCCTCTGCGCCATAATGTCCTGTATTATAACAAAACTGTCTGATGCCTACATTTATCTCTGTATACATGAGAATATAGGATGGTGTTAATGAGAGTATGCCACATATATCAATATTTTAATACGCGAAGAAAGATCTTTAGGTTTATTAATTATATATGCAGAAGTACAAGAAGTCAATATACATTAAATTAATAATATGAATATTAAATTAATAAATTAGGACAAAGTGTGGCGTTGAGTTCCACCAATCAACAAGCAATGTCTCGAAATTGGTGGAAAGCGAAGTACGTAGTGTCTTGACACTAGGTATTTTCTGTCTACCCTGCTATGCGGGATAAAAAGCGTGAAGCTAATAAAAAACATTACACACACTACCAAATATCTAACATACACTTTAGTATAAAGTGTGAAGTGACATAAACGTTGCCATGGTAACGAGTATTTAAAACGTCAACAAAAAGAAATCCATTATATATAACTACGAAGTGAAAATAAATAAAACAATTTTTTTTCTTTCTTGAAATGGTTCTTAAACTTAAGCTATTTTTATACCAAACTAGCACTTTTGCTAAAAAAAGAACAATTTATGTAAACGTTGACCTTGTATAATTTTTTTTGCACGTATTCGACAGGATTTTCACAATTCTCATTTACAAGAGTTACCTAACATCCTCGTATAGCTATATATATATATATATATATATATATATATATATATATATATATATATATATATATATTTATATTTATTATTTTCACGCTTTTATCTCGCATAACAGGGTAGACATGAAGTACCTAATGTCGAGACACTCCGTAATCCGCCGAATACGAGACATCGCGTCTTGGTTGAACTCTACGCTGCAATCTGTCTTACCAGAGCGAGAAAGTGAGAATAATTTAAATATAAACACCCTCCCAAGTGGGAATCGAACCGGCAACCCAAAAAAACACCAAAAATACAATGACAACAAATGAATACGTCAATCATTTACCCGTATTTTTCTTTATTTCTGAGGTGATACAAAGTTCGCGAGGTCGCTTTGTAATTAATATTTGAAATTTTCTCGAAAATGGAAAATGATTCAGGTTCTTGCATTAAGAAACCATATATAGGCTTGGAACATGAATGTACCTCTTCCGTCGAGCTCTACTGCGATTGTACTTAGCTACGTAATTAAAAAATATAAAAAATGTACAATATATATATATATATATATATATATATATATATATATATATATATATATATATATATATATATATATATATATATATATATATATATATATATATATATATTTATATATATATATATATATACATATATATTATATATATAATTGGCGGCGGAGTGACATAAAACTAAAAAGCACATAACTGACTTTTTGAACAAAACTTGATATAGAATTTGTTATTTATATGAAAATATATTGTCTTCTTATAATAAACTTTTCAATATTAGAATGTCTATATTAATAATTCTATATTTCATTCTTGACGCCAGGTTGTCTCTGATTGACCCTGCAGTGCGGGAGGAAGTATAAATATATATATATATATATATATATATATATATATATATATATATATATAATATAGCAGAAACTAACGCCGCTCTATGTCTTATCGGACTGGAATAACATAGTAGGATGGGAACCCCCTTCTCTTGGACTGGATGTTGTTATTAGGCTTTTTACAATTCATTTTTTTATAAACACATATATTAAGCATTCTCTATAAACTACAATATAATTGCAATTAGAACCCAATAAAGCACCCATCTGCCCATAAAGACACGACTTACTTTTGCAGGAAAATTAAGATGAGATCTCAAAATTAAATACCATATTACTTGAGTCGGTACTCAATTACCTGACTTCTGCATAATATTGTATTATTCCAGAAATATTGGCAGTTGAATCTTCTGCATAATATTGTATTATTCCAGAAATATTGGCAGTGGGTAGCGTCAGACTGTAAACGCGATCGGTTATGGGTTCGATTTCCACTTGGGGGAACGATTATATTTATATTATATTCTTTTCCTCGCTCTGGTAAGACAAAATGCGGCGTTGAGTTCCGCCACTTAACAAGCTATGTCTCGAATTCGATGGAAAAGGGAGTACTGAGTATCTTTACACTAGGTACTTCCTGTCCACCCTGCTATGCGAGATAAAAGCGTAAAACTAAAAAAAAACATTCAAATGTTGACATATTATTGAAGGATAAATAACACTCTAATAAGCTTCAGGCTTTTAAACAGCAAAGATATACAGAGAGAATTTTGTATGAAAATAATCTGTATGACACTTTTTTTCCGAATCCGATAAACTGCGTGATAACTAGCGTAACTCAACGCTACGTTTTGTCATAGCCGACCGGATAAATAATAACATAGTATTAATATTGCATTTAGAGTCAAATACTGACCAATTAATTAAGTTAATAAAATGCACATTTATCTCCAAAAATCTGCCAAAATCACTTATATAAAAATGCAACTATTTTAAACGGATTAATCGCATATATTTTGGTATTCAAAGACACATTTCCGTAAAATTTTACACACATTTCGAACACTTTACAGTAGTCCGAGATACGTCCAGCCTACCTAATCTACATAGACCACGGTTAGTTTAAAATGTGTCAAAAATCGCGCCAGTCAAAGATCTTATTACTCAAGTGGAGTATCAAAATAATTTTAGCGGCAACTTAAATACGTTGAAGAGCTTTCACGGGGCTTCTCTCAAAGGTTTCATACTGAGCTTTGCAATAATTTAAGATGGAAGCTCTATTATACAATAGTTTGGTTAAAACGCTTGTATTGCATATATATGTGTCTGTAAGGTACTGAGGACTGTCGGAAATCGACTCATCTATGTTTATCTTTAAAAGGTAGAAAATATGTATATGATAAGAAAATATGATAATGAAAATTATAAAAAAATGGTTTGGTTTTTTATGACAGAAGCTACTTGTCTCTGTCATTCTGATTTTTTATGTTTCTTTAAAATAATTGATATCTTATTTTAGAGTGCGGCGCTTAGTTACGCTAGTCAACACTAAACGTTGACAACGGAAATGGAAACTGGATTCCCTCTAATTGTGATGCTATCTAACCATTATTAAGCATAATAACTTAAAAAGGTTTTTTTTATATTTAGCTTATTTTAGATATAAAGTCAATAGCAATCTAATGTTAAGAAACGCCGCGCATTGTCTTATCAGGGCAAAGATATTAAAATATATTTTAATTACAACCATTCTAGTACAAGTGCGATATAAACTATAAGCCCCGAGTATTACGTCTTGTTAAAAAACAGTTTAAAAAAAAATATAATTAAATATGAATTTATAATTTACTCCATAGATCTCCATAACGCAACCGCTCACCTTTCAACTGCAGGAAATTCAAAATGTCAGAACAATATTACCCTTTAGTAACAGATATTTACTTTAAATAAGATAACTAAATAGTTCCTTCAATAAATACACTTGTTTTTTTATAACAAAGTATATTGAGATCAGCTACTTGTTAAAACTAAGATTTTGTAATACACTTTAAAGTAAAAAAAAAGTGCGGTGTTTAGTGCCGCCACTCACAACAACGCAACATTAATGATGGTAGAAAGCGGAGAATAGTATATCTTGACACTGGCTTCTTTCCGTCTAAAGCCCTATGTTGGTAAAAGCGTAAAGTTGACTAATTAAGCTTTCAAAAGAGCTTACAACAAAAGTTATTTCACGCAATTGATTAAACAAACAGCTAGCGCGTTCCCCCCAAAGGGGACACAGAGTGGCGTGAAAATATGTAAAAGAGACATATCGTACAATCATTTTATAAAAAACAAATAACTAAATTCATTGGTTCTCGATAGAAGTGGTTAAATCTAGTTCATGGGAGATTATAATGATGACTATTGTCTTTACAACCCCAAGCTTTCTCTTAGGGGTTATCCATAAATTACGTCACATGTCTGTGGGTGGGGGTAGAAGGGGGAGGATCGACAAAGTGTAACATTGATTGACAATAGTGGTGTCACAAATGTGACCAGTTACCAATTGTAGCGCGGTCGTTTATGAAGCGGAATAGACAAAGAGAAGTAGTGTCAAGACTCTCCTTTTAGCGATTCCCGCTTATATTCGAGACACAATGTGTATCAGAATAATGTAAAATATACGAAGTACAGAGTGTCACGACACTAGGTACTTTCTGTCTACCCTGCTAAATGTGAATCATTTGTAATTCTAGAGTTTGAAAAGAAAACAAACACTAGCGATACAGCCAATTTGTATAAATCACTTTTTTTCTGTCACATTTTTTATTTAAAATTTATTATTTGCAACGTTTCCTTAAAAAATACATTTAAATGTTAATATTTACGCGGGATTCGAATCCCGCTGCGTTCAAAATTTTTATACGCTTTTTCAAAAACATTTAAATGTACAAAAAAAAATCCGAGTTACGTTCAAAATCTAAATCTACCTTGAGCAGTAAAACATACCGTAACTGTACTACGGCGTGCGGCTATAGAGGTTATAAATATTTTTAGCTTCTAGAAACGAAAAAATGAATAAATGAAAATAACTAAATTACCTAGAAATAGAAAATACAGCGGTCAAAGGAAGCGCGGAACACTAAGAAATACAGCCAGCAATCATATTACAATCAACAAATGTATAGTAAACTAAAGTGTACATATATATATATATATATATATATATATATATATATATATATATATATATATATATATAAACTGCAAAAACATGAATGCTAGGAAGATCTCTTATAGCTAGTTTCTTTATGAAATAATGCTTCTAATTTTTTTATTCTGGTAAGACGAAGCGCGGCTTTGCTTTAGCCATTTTAACCCGCAATGTCGCAATCTTGGGCGGAGTGTTTTAACACTAGAAAGTGAAGTGTAAAAAATAAACTTGTATCTAAATGAAACTATATTAAACGGATTAATCGCGTATGTTTTGGTATTCGAAAATATATTTTTGGAAACCCGACGTTTCGAACACTTTACAATAGTCCATGGTCACAGGGAGACTGAGGTTTGTATCGACTGATAGACGAATGCCACCTCAATCTACCTGTAAAGTAAAATGTTCGAATAAATTTTTTGTCCGTGGGTCCAAATGAGTCGAAAAATGAAATAAGATATAAAATATTTTTTTAATAATCCTTGATAATGAAAGTATTTTGAAATAAGATTGTAATTATATTTACACGTTTTAAACGTTTGAAACTATTTAAAACGGATTAATTGTGTATATTTTTGTATTCGAAAATTACTTTTAACAAAATCTGATGTTTCGAACACTTTACGTACTACCCTGGGGTCTTGCAGAACAAAGTAAGTTTCATTTAAAATGTTCTTATCATGTTAAAAAAAAAGTGTGAGGTAAATTTAGTGGTTAAAGTACTAAATGAACAATTAAAAAAAAAAAGAGAGAAACTAACCTAACCATATCCTACTTATTACCGTTCAATCAATGTGACTTTCGTCAGTGTACAGCGCACTGTACTACTGATTACCTAATGCCAATATCATGATTTTTACCGGCGATTCGATTACTAAAGTTGGTTAGTGACTTTTGATTTGGTTTGTATAACTGAGCAATTATTTATATATATATATATATATATATATATATATATATATATGTATATATATATATATATATATATATATATATATATAAACGGTTTAAATTAACAAATAAATTGTTGTATTCCCAATCTAATCAGGAGGCTAATTTTTAAAAAGAGCGATTGAAAGGACTCGCCGGCTCATCTTAACAGAACTGATATCCGAGCCGGAGATAGCTTGTTGTAGGGCTGACAATACTGACAAATTTATGTTAAGTGACTGTGATTCGAAACTGCTTGAATTATCATATTTGAATGTAATATATTCAGATTTTCATTAAACTGGTCAATATTTAGAACAAAACTATTTTTAAATAAAATTGTGGGCTTAATATCTGTTCGAAAGAATTTATAATAAACTTAACTGATTGGACCAAATGGTTTCCTTACTTCCTTAAAAATCTATGACAGATGATTTAAAAACTATGAGATTTATAGTTAAATCATTGATTTTAAATGAATCTATTTTAAACGGATTAATCGCGTATATTTTGGTAATTGAAAATACATTTTTGAAAATCTAATGTTTCGAACACTATACAGTAGTCCGTGGTTACAGGTAAACATCAAAAATGTATTATCGAATACCAACATATTCGCAATTAATCCGTTTAAAATAGTTTTATTAAAACATTTTTTTGTTATATAAACTAATTAACCCGTTTTTATGGGTTAAATAGCTCAAATGCAAGCGTAAAAGAGATTTTTCTCTCTACAAAGAAAATATTTAAACATGCCAATAAATAGGCCAAAATAGATAGTTTTTTGTTAGCTTCACGCTTCATCCCTGGCGGGGTATTCAGAGAGTACGGAGCGCCAAACGCTACG
This sequence comes from Dryadula phaetusa, assembly GCA_032432895.1. Lineage (NCBI taxonomy): Eukaryota > Metazoa > Arthropoda > Insecta > Lepidoptera > Nymphalidae > Dryadula > Dryadula phaetusa. Next base: position 1,344,153 of record JAOYRS010000001.1, read on the forward strand.
GTCCCTGCATACCTCTTTCGCCTCGTCCACAGTCATTATCCTCTTTATGCATGCCCTTCGGGGGGTCCTCATACTTTTTACGTGGCCTTCCTCCAGTATATTCGATTCTCGAAGGTACAATATAAATATAAAGTCAAAATAGATAGTTCGTAGGTAAAATTCATCAGAAAACTGTCAGCTATTCGATTATGTTCTTTCATGAGTTTGAAAGGTTTCCCTCGCGTTATACAATAAGCTAATAATATGAGAACGACGCATCTCCCTCTATATAGAGGTAATTGCCATCAGATATGCAGTGTATAGGAGAATTCACTTAAAATTTAAACTAGACTATACTTATATATAAATGTTTTAATATTAATATATTATTTAAAACTTAGAAAATAATATTTTTAGATCTAGGCACAAACGAATAATATACATAATTTATGAACAAAATAAATAAAATTAGTTAAAAAGCATGAAAAAAAATAGCAGGGTATACAGAAAGTACTCAGTGTCAGGACACTCCGTACTTCTCTCTCCACACAGTTCGAGACATTGCGTGTTGAATGGTGAAACTCAACGCCGCACTTTCTTATACCAGAGCGAGGAAGCGAAAATAATTTAAATATAATCACTCCCCCGAGTAGGAATCGAACCAACAACCGATCGCGTTAACGGTCAGATGCTGTTTTCTTTACGTTCTCCGTTTTATTGAGTCGATTGTACAAATATTACGACTAACGCGTTACTGCGGTTATAATTGGAAACATTTTAAATGAAACTAACTTAAATGCATGAATTGCGTCTGTTTCGAATATCTTCCATTATATATTTTTAAAACCGAAATATATATATATATATATATATATATATATATATATATTTCTCGAGAAATATTAATTAATATAAATTACAGGAAAATAAATTTAAATTAAAGAAAACGTAATAAAAAATGTGAATTCTAATGCGGATACATTAAATAAAAATACATACAAAAATACACTCTGTATAACTCCAAAACGTGATAGAATAGATTTTTATTTAAAACTCAAGTATCTAGTTTTTTAAGTTACTAGCTTACCATTTTTGCGAACGGTAGCAGGTTCAAATTCTATATAAAAAACACGATGCCCAATTAACTTTCAAAAAAAAAACCATCAAAATACACACAAAAAATATATAACACGAAGTCACTATATTTACTAAATAAAAAAAACACCACTGAGAACAACAAAAAACATAAAAAAAAAGAACACTAACAAAATCACCAAAACAAAAAAAAAATAGTGATCAAACTCACTGTAGATCGTAGGGGTAGTGATACAGAGCGGATGCAGGTTGCAGCTCGTGTAATTGCAAGTAGTATTCGTTCACTCTATATTCGCGCGCCATTGCGCGACGCGGCCGCTGGGCTCGGATGCCGCGCGATACTAAAACTAAGTATGTACTACCTACCCTTGTTCCAAGTGCAACGGCTCGTCCTTTTGTGTATATATATAGCTTTAATACATTATTATGCAATATTATGGTGAGAATTAGAATTATTTTGCATTATTTATTATATTATGGATTTAAATGGAGAGTATTATACAATATTATGGCCAGAATCAACAATTAGGTATGACAAATAATGTTTGATTATTATAGACGATAGGTTTATTGTAGGTTAATTTTAATTAAATTTTGGTGTTGTGATTATTATATAAATGTTTTAATCTCTTAAGTATATCAGATAAAGCACGTTGTTTATTTCTAATTAAATTATATGGCTTCTGCCATATATATGTAGAGAGTTCTCCGTTCTCTATTGTATAATAGAGAACGGAGAACTCTTTACATATGTACTTTTTAAATAATAATTTATTTCATTAAAAAGAAAGAAAATCAAAGACTACAAAAACTAATCGATTTAAAGGACTTTTTATATTAATTATGATAACTTTTAACACGTTCAATTATATATTTATATTTAGTTACATTTATATATATATATATATATATATATATATATATATATATAGAGTTATATTTAGGCAATAATGTTTGTACAGTGTACACTGTACATATAATATTCTTAAAAAAAATAATATACCTTTAACACTGGCTTATACAAAGATCTAGTTTACATTACAACTTTAGCATCAAACGACTAATGCAAGTTAAATGTATTACAAAACGAGACGAGGATTAAGCCTTTCTGTCATGTTTACGGAATAACTCAATAATAACTCAATTTTCATGAATATTGCATTCAAATATCATATATAATTGCCATGGTGTTTATTTCACTGCACTATAGACAGTTATGGATTCGAATTCCTTTTGGGGAAATATTGCTAATTATTCCTTCATAGTGTTTTTTTTCTATGTGTATCTGGATACTACAATTCCGCCTGAAATAGCGATATAGCGTGGCGGAACACAACGCTGCGATTTAATCTTATTATAATGAAGAAATGAAAATAATTAAAATATAATGTTTCTGTTTCGTGGCAATCGAACCCACTATCACCGCCGTTACGGTTAGACTCTGTCGAGGAGTAATATATATGTTCCGTAAGTCCGGATACTTTATTAAAATTATGATAGCTTCGCTACCGTATTTTTGCTTACATTGAAAATAACAAATGCTCATCTAAACATATTGAAATGCAAAGATAACAGTGCACACACTTGCTACGATGATAACGGAGTGTCTTGACACTAGGTTCTACCTTACACACTGGGTAGGCGGAGAGAACCTAGATTCATACCTTGAAAAATACACAGAGTTATTACAAAACCTTTACTAACATTTTTTTTAATTTATAATGAAGAGAAATAATTTTCTATCTGATTAAGCTTGCAAGTTCTTATAGCTACGTCGAAATTCTCATACGGTACAATGTCTTGGGACATTGTACCATTACTAAAACAAAAATGTTTTAAATGTAACTATTTTAATCGCGTATATTTTGGTATTCGAGAGGTGTTACAAAAATGTACTTTCGAATACCAAAATATACGTGATTAATCCGGTTAAAATAGTTTCTTTTAAAATGTTTAAAAATCGCGAAAATCAAAGATCTTGTTAACAAAAATGTTGTTTTTCTTCTAAAAAAATGTATAAATAACACTTTAAAATATTTTATTCTACTTTAAATATATTAACTTGAATAGACTAGAATCTCTCCAGTGAAGAAAGTTGAAAAGAAACACATAAAAACATATAAATATACTATACGTTTTAGTAATAAAAACTGCATTTGTAATAGACATTGAGTGTATTTCGCAGTTACAAATATGTATACAGTTTAGTGCACATTTTTAATTAAAATATCGATTTCGATATGATACGGAAAAAACGGTTATAGATTCTTACAAAAATAAACGAAAAATTGACACCGGACGTACTAACTAAGGTTTTTATACTCAATTCAACAAGCGGAAAATGCAACAAGTAGAAAATGAGGCCGGTCGTGGTGCATTGTGACAGCGTCTGACTGTAAGCGCGATCGATTTTGGTTTCGATTCCCACTCGGGGGAGTGATTATATTTAAAATTATTTTCACTTCCTCGCTCTGATAAGACAAAGTGAGTTCCTTGGATTCGGTGAAATACTAAGTACGGAGTGTCTTGACACTAATTATTTTCAGTCTACCCTGCTATGCGGGATAGAAGCATGGAGCTAGAAAATAATGCAGGAAAATATATTAAATACTTTAGCGTTTTATATAGAAAGCAGAAAGGATGCCATATTGTAATCTACAAAGATTGCTCTAGGAATTGCACTGAAATATCAAAGGAAAGTTGAAATTATTCACGATTACGTCAGAGTTAATATAGTTGAGTAGTTAATTTTAAACTCGAATCAAAGCTTTACTTCGGGAATAGAATTCTACAACGACATAGTGGATCACCGTAACACAAGGTAATTTAAAAGTGTCAATTTTAAAGGGTACAAGTTCGAATCACACAATAATATTGCCTCTTATAATTTTTACATACGACAGAGAAAACCGGGTGTTGAGACACTCTGTTCTATATTTTTTTATTATTATTAATTATAATAATTCCATTAGTATGGTGAATTGTATTAAGGTTGCTAACTCCTTTATTTTTATATATAAACCGATGTCAAAACTATTAAAATAAAGTCCTTAATCTGATTTCATTTTAAATTTCAAAAACATTTGATCCTATTTACCTAGTTAGGTATAAAAAGTGGAAATTATTTTTCTAATCAATGAGATATTGCTTGTAGGGCCATAAAATATTTATCAAAACAATAATTATACTATAATAAATATATTTAAATTCTCGGGGTTGATAAGACAAGCCGCAGGAAGCAGCAGCAGGACTCCAATTCGGGCGGGAAGCAGAGTGTCTTGACACTAGATTGTCTCTGACAACCCTACAATATTGGATACAGAAGGAAACTAATTTAAAAACTCTAATTTTGGCAGTCTAGTTATACAAGAAATACAAGAATATATTAACATAGGCTAAACACAATACAATATATATATATATATATATATATATATATATATATATAGTTGAGCAAAGAGCTGATGACATTGTGGTGACGAGGACGAACATGACGAATCCGCTTTACGCGTTTAATTACCGCTTACTCACTTAGCGAAAATAAGTTATTATAGAGTGAAATAACATATTCGCATGTTTACATATTTTAAATACATTTACATAACCAAAATTACTATTCATTTAAATATTTATTTAAATATTAAATAACAATATACCCGCAGAAAAGGTCACGTGTAGTGGCGAAACTCGCGCCGCAATCTGAACAGGGAAAAAAAATTAATAAATAAAAACACTCCTCAAATGTTAATCGAACTGACAACCAACCGCGTTTACAGTGAGACGCTGTTCCACTGTGTCACAATGCCTTGTTATATTGGTATACCCTTTGTACTCACTTCAACATGAAATCTGGTTTCAAATAACTGCCTGTTCACGGAAATTAGTAACGATAACAAACATACATACATACATACATACATACATATATGATTTCCAATATAGACCAAAGTGCAAATATGAATTACTTTGTATTCTAGACATAATCCCTGATTTCCGTGAAATCCCGCGGGCTAAAATATATCGAATAATTCAAACTAAACTACCTAATATGGACCCACTTATCACACTTTACAACTTAATAAATAAAATTTTGAAATTGTCAGATACGCGATAGTTGCAATCATTTTCTTTCTTAAAAATTCTTTACCACTAGAAGATCTAGTAGATATTGAATATAGATAGATAGTGAATATAGTTTGTAGACACTCCGTTGTCTTTTGCAAGCAGAGATCGCTTTCGATTGATTGCTCTTGTGTGTTGAATTGCAGAAATAAACTCCGCGTTTTATCTTAAAACGCTAACGCTTAAGAGTGGATACGCTGAGTAAACCGCTATCAAACTGTTCTCTACACCGATTAAATAAAAACGAAATTTAACACCACGCTCTGACTAGATAAAATAAAATATATTTACATATATACACATAGCATAAGGATAGACAGAAAGTACCTAGTGTCAAGACACTCCGTACTTCGAGACTGCGTGTCGTGTGGTGAAGCTCAACGCCGCACTTGCCAGAGCGTCTTACTAGAGCGAGGAAATGAAAATAATTTTAAATACAATCACTCCCCCGAATGGGAAACAAACCCAGAACTGTACAGATTGCGCCACGACCGCTAATAATAAATATTATTAAAATGTTTTAAAACATTAAAATATATATATTCAAAGTTTATTTTAACGTTAGAAGGAAATAACGTTAATAATTACAAAATAAAGCCGAGACCTTGGAAATTTAATTACGCCCGTTGTATAACTCGATGGAAACTACATGTTTTAGTTTTGCTCAATTGTTTCTTATTAAAGATTATCGTTTAGATTATGTAATAATATTATTATCGTTTGAGAAGGTGTTTTTGCCATACAATGTCAATGCCATTTTAGAAAAACATATGGAAAAGATGAGGCCAGTCGTGGCGCAGTGGGACAGCGTCTGACTGTAAACGCGATCGGTTGTGGGTTCGATCCCCACTCGAGGGAGTGATTATATTTAAATTTATTTCCTATCCCTAAATATATAAAGGAGAGTAATCAGAGACAACCTAGTGTCAAGACATTCTGCTGACCATTTCCGCCCAAAATCAAGACGTTGCGCATTTAGTGGCGTATTCAACGCCGTGCTTTGTCTTATCATAAAGAAGAAATTAATAAAAACCAAAATCTTTGATTATCGCGATTTTTATACATTTTAAATGAAACTATTTAACCGGATTAATCGCGTATATTTTGGTATTCGAAAATACATTTTTGGACACCTGACGTTTCCAAAACTTTACCTAGTCTAGTCTACCTTTGACCACGGACTACTGTAAAGTGTTCGAAACGTCAGGTGTCCAAAAAGTATTTTCGAATACCAAAATATACGCGATTAATCCGGTTAAATAGTTTCATTTAAAATAATAAAAAACAATTTAAACACCATCATTTCCCCGAATAGAAATCGAATCCAATACCAATCACATTTACACACTCTACTAAATTATATAAAGTAAATTTTGTATAAATTTATCAAAAATATATATTTTACAATAAGCATACAAATACGTTTAAATACTGCTGCGGTTTTCGAGATTGAGGTTTTTGATTAAATATTAGAAGTCTAGTGGGTTAACAAACTGGGGGAATGAAATTGCATATGTCATCAGCGGAGGCCATGCAACAGGTAACGTCTGCGTGCAGGATGCGTCTTCAATAGAGATGGACTTATTCATATGAAAGTTAATCCAAATTTAATTTCAAACAAATTCTCAATATCGAGACCGGTAGTGGCGCAGTAGGACTGAGTCTGAGTTTAAGCGCGATCGGTTGTGGGTTCGATTTCCACTCGGGGGAGTGATTATATTTAAATTATCTTCACTTCCTCGCTCTAGTAAGACGGAAATGGAAGTACGGAGTGTCTCGACACTAGGTGCTTTCTGTCTACCCTGTTGTGTGGGATAAAGCGTGAAGCTAACAAAAAACTTCTCTCAAAAAATCAAATTCCGGTACAAACAATCTACATGATATAAAATTAACTTAATGCACAGTTTATTTAGACTTTTCAATAATTTTTGGTCTAGAATTTGCTTAGAACGTATTCTATTCTAATAAAAACAAATCGTTTTAATATTATTCACTCTGACACAAAAAAAGTTTTTTTTAAATTATTTCCATTTTTTCGCTAAAATAAGATAAAGCGCAGCGTTGAGTTCCACCACTCAACACGCAATATCTGGGATGCGGTAGAAAGCGGAGTTCAAAATAACTTGACGCTACGTCCCCTGTTATGCGGGATAAAAAGCTAAAAAAAAAATACCCAGTGGGTATCGAAGCCACAGCCAATCACGTTTACGAACAGACGCTGTCCCACTGTGCCACGAAGTTTTTTTTTAAATATAGCAATATATGTTATAATAATTTTTGATTGCCATGAGGCATACTGACTAACTTGCCAGTGGAAGGTTTATGTCTTTTATATCTTCAATAGAAAATTACATTTATGGTAAACAAAAACATATTTATTTAATAAAAAGAGAAAATTTCTACAAAAAGCAACTTAAGACTTAAGCAAGACGGTACCAAGGTAAAAAGGCTGCAGTATCAATTTACGTACATTTTTTCTTCATATATAATTGAAATATGCTGAATTTTATACTATTATTATAATATTATACATAGATATAGAATAGAATGCATAAGCAAATATGGAGGCTCCAGAATTTAGCTTAAAGCAAAAACCTAAAACCGCTAATTATTTTTATTTATTTTGCCTGTTGACTTAATCACGGTGGGAAGGAGATGTGAGCATTATAAATAGATACAAATTGCATAAGGTGCCTCGTTCTCTTATAATAAAAATATACAATTTAGGCTGGTCGTGACGTAGTGGGATAGAGTCTCACTTTAAACGCGATCACTTGTGGATTAGATTTTCATTTGGCGGAGTATTTTCTATTTAAATTATTTTATCTTTTTCGCTCTGGTACAGAAAAAGTGCGGCGTTGGGTTCCATCACTCAACACGCAATGTATTGAATTCGAAGTACAGAGTGTCTTAACACTAGGTAGATTCGGTCTACATTGCTTTACGGTATAAAAGCGGGAAGTTACAAAAAAAATTCTCACGTATGTACACAGCAATCAACCATATTTTGTATCATATGTATAAATAGGTAAAAATCATATGAAATAAATTATTAAACTCAACTCAACTCAACGTGTTACATCAAGTTAATCAAAATTATATATAAATTTCCAAATATACCTTTTATAAGAAAAAGCCATAATAATAGCTACTAAATAAATATGAAGTAAATGCAACTTATACACAATTTTTTCTACAAAGCTGTAAGTAAAGTAGAAAAAGGGGACCAACAGTCTCATCGCTTCCGGTACACATTTTATGTACTCAGCAACAAGTTCACAGACAACGCGCAAACAGATTTCTTTGACGTATTTTCCCAACAAAAAAAAACATTAAATTCAGGAATATCTTTAAAAATATTTTTGCATAATATGTATACAATAAGGTCATTTTTAGACTATTTGAATATACGTATAAAAAGTAAAATTAACTCAACACGCAATGTCTCGAATTCGGTGGAAAGCGAAGTATGACACTAGGTACTTTTCGTCTACCCTGCTATGCGGGAAAAAAGCGTGAAGCTAAAAAAAATATATACATATATTTAATAAGTCTAAAAATGACCTTATTTTTAAATGAAAAAATAAAGTAAGCTAATTTATTAGTTTTAATTTAAGAAACCATAATCTAAGCGTTTTAAATAAAACTATATCGACTTCCAGCTATCTATCGCCTATATTTTCATATTCGTAAACGTCCCAAACACTTTACAATAATCTATATTCTATGCCAGAGCTTAGTATTTAATAATATATTTTCCTATTATTATAGTGTTATTCATATAGTGTTATACATTTATTTAGGATTAGATAATATTTTGTAAAAACGTTTAAAAATTTCAACGCAAAGGTTTGAACCTTGAATAACACTTTAAAAATAGTACAATAACTAATAGCAAACCCCTTATCAAACGATTATTTCTTAAAAATATATAAATATAATAATTTTTACGCAGTCGGTTGTAGAACATATGGCTTAGCAGTCAGAGCGTTTGGATGGTTTCCAAAAGGCGCGGGTTCAAATCCCGCTGCGTTTAAATTTCTATATAAAAAAAATCGATAGTATTAAGTACTTTTTTATATTGTTTTTCAGAAGATATCTTGCCAAATACCACTTTGAATTCCTCCTATCCTCCTTATTATATATTTAAATTATTAGTATTTTATATTTAAATTATTTTCTCTTTCTCGCTCTGGTACAGACGGCGTTGGGTTCCACCACTCAACACGCAATGTCTCGAATTCGGTGGAAAGCAAAGTACGGAGTGTTTTAACACTAGGTACATTCGATCTACTCTGCTTTAGGGGATAAAAGCATGAAGTAAAATTTCTATACAAAAAAAAATCGATAATGTTAATTACTTTTTTAATATTGTTTTTCAGAAGACATCTTGCCAAATGCCACATTGAATTCCTCCTGTCCTCCTTATTATATTAGTGTAAACATACAACCATTAGCATGATAAACAGAGCTTTATACGTATCCCAGTGCTTGCTTCGATGTACTGCTAATCAGTCTGGCGGAGCGTGCTTTCGAAAATTTTAAAACTCAACATAAACGGATTACACAGTGGTCTAATTAAATGTTTGTTATTGATTCAATGTTGCAAGAAACTTTACGTATAGAAAACTATGCGATTATAGACGTAGTGTGTATGTCTGTTGCTCTATCACTAAAAAACTACTGAACGAATTTGGATGACACTTTACACTAACAGGTAATTATAAATATTCGAGAGAGATTTTTCGAGCAGAACACTTGAATATTCTTTTAAAATTTCGGTTTGCTATTTAAAAAATAGGCCTCTAGGAATACTATATCATATATAATTGTAATATTTTTCAGCTTATATATATAAATACCTTAGTAGTCCAGCGTGAATTTTATACTGAGGACGGTTGCATTCAATTAATGAATTTCAGATGTCATTATGTTGGTCGATATTTTAATTCATATTTATTGTTGACATTTAAAATTTTTTTCATTTAAAATTTTTATAGTATATATTTTGTTTTGCATTTTCCACACAAAATCGAAGAAATACCTTCTTTTCGAATCTTACCAACAAAGAAACAAACAAACATATCAATTTTAAAAAAATGTAACAAAAAATATATATAAAACGTAACCTAACTGCGTCACGTTATCCATGTACATACTGATAAACAGCTTCACATCCGCAAAGTAGTTACTCAAAGTGAACCTAGTGTCAAGACACTTGGTTCACTTTATATAATATATATATATATATATATATATATATATATATATATATATATATATATATATATATATATATATATATATATATATATATATATATATATATATATATATATATATATATATATATATATATATATATATATATATATATATATATATATATATATATATATAAGCACTGGGATACGTATAAAGCTCTGTTTATGGAGGATAGGAGGAATTCAATGTGGTATTTGGCGAGATGTCTTCTGAAAATCAATATAAAAAAGTAATTAACATTATCGATTTTATATATATATATATATATATATATATATATATATATATATATATATATATATATATATATATATATATATATATATATATATATATATATATATATATATATATATATATATATATATACTGTAACTAAACACTAAACATGATCACAGTCACGTGCGTTGCCATGTAGAATAAAGAATACGCTTATGATGCTATGACCCCAATTTTAACAGTGCATCGGTAAATATATATTATATAAATATTTATATAATATTTAAATATTAAATTTATTTAATAATTTTCACAATTATCAGTACAAGAAAGATTATCTCAACGTCTGTCCGTAATATACGGTTAGTTGCGGGTTCGATTCCCAATCGGAGATATTTATATTTCCGTTATTTTCCTATTTCAGTTCTGTTACAATAGAGCACAGCGCAGTGTCAAGTTGCGCTACTAAATACGCAATTCAAGAATCTCGCGTGAAGGAACGATAGGAATAAAGTCTGAAACATATAAAATAGAATATATCCATGATAATAATATTGAAAATAATTCGATGTTGAATTAGAACCCCGTATTACCACTAAGATACACAAACAACCAACTTTACATAAAGAATACACGCTTATAATGCTATGACCCCAATTGTTACAACACAATGATAAGTAAACATGTATACGAGAACGTTCGTATCAAATCAAAATAGAAAAGTATTAAATTCATTTTTTCTTAGCGCGGCGTTGAGTTCCACAACTCAACACGCAGTGTCTCGATTTCGGCGGAAAGCGAAGTACTGAGTGTCTTGACACTAGGTACTTCCTATTTACCCTGCTAAGCGGGAAATAAAGGGTGAAGCTAAAAAGAAATACGGCACACCCATATTTTCTAGTTTTGACAAGAAAAGTTATACACAAACAAACAAACAAACAAAGCAACCTATTTTACTATTACGTTTCATACAAAAACTACCTGTAACTACTACTACTAATATATATATATATATATATATATATATATATATATATATATATATATACATACATATATACATATATACATATATATATCAATATGAGACATACAAAAGTAATTCACTCTAAATTCTGTGTTTACACATTTCAAGTATTAAATTCATTTTTTCTTAGCGCGGCGTTGAGTTCCACAACTCAACACGCAGTGTCTCGATTTCGGCGGAAAGCGAAGTACTGAGTGTCTTGACACTAGGTACTTCCTATTTACCCTGCTAAGCGGGAAATAAAGGGTGAAGCTAAAAAGAAATACGGCACACCAATATTTTCTAGTTTTGACAAGAAAAGTTATACACAAACAAACAAACAAACAAAGCAACCTATTTTACTATTACGTTTCATACAAAAACTACCTGTAACTACCACTACTAATATGTATATATATATATATATATATATATATATATATATATATATATATATATATATATATATATATATATATATATATACATTTACATATATACATATATATATATATATATATATATACATATATACATATATATCAATATGAGACATACAAAAGTAATTCACTCTAAATTCTGTGTTTACACATTTCAAGCGCTTCGAACGTTTAAAGCAGCTTTAGCTTTGCGTCCACGAGCTTAAAATTGAAGTAAACATGCGATTTCAAACTATTCACATATAAATATAAAAGTGTGTTTACGAAATAAATTAAAAAAATATATAAATAACTCCATATTTTATATTATTTTTATATATCGGCCGGTCATGGTGCAGTGGGACAGCATCTGACTGTAAACGCTATTGGTTGTGGATTCGATTCCTACTCGGTGGAGTGTTTATATTTTAAATTATTTTCACTTTCTCGCTCTGGTAAAATAAAGTGCAGCGTTGAGTACCACCACTTAACACACAATGTCTCTAATTCGGCGGATAGCGAAGTACGGTGTGTCTTGACACTAGGTACTTTCTCTCTATGAAAAAAAGCGCAATAATAATATTAAATTCCGTTCACCAATCTTTCGTAGAGGAAACATGGATATTTTGATTGGGTATAGAGAACAAATACTCAACTTTGACTAAGCAGAAAGGACTTGCCTTAAATACTGCTAGGTTCCATTAGTATACTCTAACCGTTAGTTGCGTCTTTATATCGCGTCGGTGTGCTTACCATGGGGGAACCCCTAGCCGACCACCTAGTGGGTTGCAAACCCATGTTTGTATAAGGCAGGGGACGCCCTTGCAACTGACAACACTCTATCAAACACCTACATAGTGCTTGCAATTTCGCAGACCCTCTCCCCTAACCCGCCAGTATCACTGTCAAGGCTAAAGCGCTTAACGAAATAAGCCTCATATAAGAAAAAAGTAAGCTGAAAAGTTTTTACATATTTTTTCTTACTTCACGGTTTTATCCCACATGGCAAGGTAGACAGAAAGTATCTAATGTCAAGACACTCCGTACTCCACTTTCCACCGAATTCAAGGCACTGCGTGTTGAGTAGCGGAACTGAACGCCCAGCTTTGTCTTACCAGAGCGAGGAAATGGAAACGTTTTATATACAATCATAACCGCAAGTGGGAATCGAATCCAAAACCGATCGCGTTTACAGTCAGACGCTGTCCCACTGCGTCACGACCGGCCTCATACATTTTGGAATAAATGTATATAGACATAAATAGCAAAACGTCATCCAGTAACGATATCACAAATATCTGAATCTGACACACTTAACAACTGAGCCACTACGTACCTCTATATTAAAAATCTATACCGGTTATATTTAAAATTAAAAACCACCGCGTTTCCCCACATCACTTTTTTTTGTTGTAAAACCAAAAGCAACAATGAATCGAGCTTTACAATATCTATATCAATATCTGAACAAAGGGACTAATGAATGATATACGGACACACGTACATATGAATGTGTATATATAAATTAACATGCTATTGTAATTCGCTTCGTCCGAAATATCAGAAATCGGATATGGATTTTTTTTCAAAGACTGAAATTATATTAGTATTATCAATTATTAGTACAGAATAGGTGCGTTAAAAGGTTCAAGACAGAAAACGGAGTGATTTTTCACCAGATTTCACTTATTTCTTTAATAATAATAATAATGAAGATAATATAGTGATACAATAGGCAAATGTCACTCTTAATACGTTCTGTTAAGGCCCATTTTAGATTTATAAAATTATTTTAATTTACTGCTCTCGTAAGATAAACCACGGCGTTTAACTCCGCCTCTCAACATGCATTGTCTCTGATTTAAAGCAGTGAAAAGAGTGTCTCGTTTACAGTCTCTGACTATCCTGCTTTTGCCAACCTTTATGTACATAAAAGTACTATTTCAAATTAATATTAATCAAATACTCAATTGTCGTTCATGAAATAAAATAAAAAATAACATGAAAATTAATACAAAAATGTAAACATATCAAATTTTATTTATATAATAAATATGAAATTATAAGGCCAAGGAGCGAAAATCGAGTAGGCGCAAGTACCGCCCACACGATACGCCCCTCGCCTTATACCAGACTCGCCTCAAATCGTGTCAATATAGACGAATTTTGACATTTGACCAGTGCGAGCCCGCGACTTCACTTGCGTGGAATTTGACATCTCTACCGTTATTTTATAGTTACAAAAGAAAAGTAACCCAACTTACTCCTTATATATTACATCGGTGCCAGTGACAGTCACGTCAAAATCAGTCCTGCCTTTGCTGAGATTATCCAGAACCAACAGACAGAAAATTGAAAAACTACAAAAATGTACTAATATTATATATATTCGTATACACATAAAGCGCAGCGCTAGGTTCCGCTTAACAACATGTAATGTGTCGGGTTCGGAAAACGGCGTATCTCGACACTAGATTCCCTCTGCATACTACTAACTAAAAATATACGATCTGTGAGAGGATTTCCATAATAATGTGCGGAATTGAACGCTGTAAACGGACGAATAAGACCATACAGGCAAATATATTGAAAAATCAAATATATATCGAGAAAAAACAAACCCAGACCCATCCCCCTAACCCTTTAATATAATTAGATATATTAATAGTAAACAAAAAATATAGCCCCAATATTGTATCTATTAAATTAAAAATTTCTATTAATTTTTTATATATTACGACGCTTTCATTCAATTGAGCAATTAATTGAATAATCGTAAATATTATAGATTTATGACAATTCTCATTTCTTATTATTATTTTTTAGCTTCACTCTTTCATCCCGATGGCGTTTACAGGCCACTAGGCCACGACCTGCTTCATATATAAAATTTATTTGATATATAAAATTTTCTGGGAGAGAATGTTAAAATAAATTTATTTTGTACGCAATCGCTGTAACTATATTCTTTGTAATATATACAATTTGTAACACCAAAAACAAAAAACGATAAACCAAAAAAAAATTTGTAAAAGACATTAATGAAACTTGAATAGTGGAAGACACGTGTATGTATGAAGGACACGCGAACAAGAACATAGCGTATATGATGTGAAAAGTTATAAATAACATATGGACATATATAAAGCGTAAATAATTATATAACAAAAGAAAATTCTGTTTAAGCCGATTACTTAAGTGTGTGCGTCAAATATGTTGAATTATTTTTCATTTTCACGCTTTTCCCCGCATAGCATTGAAACGGATAGTACCTAGTGTTAGGACACTCCGTACTCCGCTTTCCGCCGAATTCGAGACTTTGTGTGTAGAGTGATGAAACTAAACGCCGCGCTTTGTCGTACCAGAGCGAGGAAATAAGTTATTCATTGCCTTGAGTAAGAATCGAACCCACAACCGATCGCGCTTACAGTCAGTCTCTGAACCATTGCGCCACGACCGGCCTGTAATGTCGTTGAATTAATGTTTAAAATAATAAAAAAAAATATTAAGCAGAAACTGTAACAATGGTCCTAACCCCTTCCTATAATGTATATATATATATATATATATATATATATATATATATATATATATATATATATATTTTTTTTTTTTTTTTCAATATAAAAAATTATAAATATTTCAATCTCAAAAATTATAAGAGTAAGTAAATCATACCTATATGTAACTTAATTATTTCAGTCCAGAGTGGTGCAGTGTGACAGTGTCTGGCTTTAATCACGTATAGTTGTGGGTTCGATTTGACTCGATGAACATTTCGACTTTGAGTTGGAAGCAGTCAACGGAATATTTTGGCACTTTTTATAAAAAAAAGAGATAAGCGAGAAGAAACGCCACACCACGCCGTTGTGGATACGTTGTCGGTGTTGAGATGGAAGTGAGAGGAAATAGTGTAGTGGCCTAGGCAGCCAGAATTGTCGGTGCCACCACACTCTGAGGGAAAAGGTGGGTGTCAATAAAGTATATCTTGACACTAGGTTGTATCTTATTAATGCGTGAAAAAAAAATTAATAACATTTTTAAATTGTTATAAACACACTAAAGGAAGAAAAAAAAGGAGATATAAAAATTACCATAATAACAATACGTTAATCACGTGAGTAAAAGTTTTGATACGTTCAAACATTTTATAAGTTTCTTAAATATTTTACTGTGTAAAAATATTTCTATCATAAGAGTAATCGTCTCATTCTTACAAAAAATAAGAGGGAGGGGTTTGAAATTTGGCACAATTACGAAGAGCTGGAGAAAGTCAATATTGTTTATAATAATATATTAAAATAATCAAACAAACAATACACTCACTACTATGAATTTGGAATACACTTTTGTAAAAAGTGACATACACGTTGCTATGGTTACATTTATTTTACATGTCGATCACTCTTAAAAATACCTCTATATAATAAAGAAGACAGAGGCCATAGGGTTAAATCTTTCTTCCGTTAAACTAAGCAAAATTAAATAAGGTAAAATTTAAAATAAATTATAATTCGAGACCGGTCGTGACGCAGTGGGACTGCGTCTAACTTTAAACGTGATCGGTTGTGGGTTCCATTCCCACTCGGGCAAGTGATTATATTTAGAAATATTTCCACTTCTTTGCTCTGGCAAGACAAAGTGCGGCGTTGAGTTCTACCACTCAAAGTAATAAGTGCAAAATACGAAGTGTCTTAACACTAGGCCTAACACTGCTATGCGGTATAAAAGTGTAAAGTTAAACGTAATAATAATAATAATAATAATAATAAGTAATTCATACCCACAATGATCCATTATAAAGAAACCAACGCGAATACTTCGTGCACTCCCGCGCAATAGATAACTGAAACGCACACACGGCCCTGAACCTGACCTGCGGTGTATGTACAATGCACAGTATACGAACACTAGTAAAATAAAATAGAATAGAAAATAACTAAAGAAATGCATTTAAGCCTTATAACACATTATCACCATCATTATATTTCAAACACTTAGATGATTAATGGATATATGAAAATTTGAAACCTTCGTGGCTCAGTGGGACAGCTTCTGACTGTGACTACGATGTGGGTTCAATTATTACTTAGAGATTGATTTAGCTTAATATTTATATCATTTCTCCGCTTTGGTAAGACAAAGCGCGGCGTCGAGTTCGCCAGTCAACCAGCTATGTCTTGATTCTGGGCGGAAACTAATCAACGAAGTGTCTTGAAATTAGTTTGTCTCGAACTACCCGGAATGAAATGTGTGACAGTTCTATATATATATATATATATATATATATATATATACAACCTAGGAAAGGCCCTTCAGTTTCTCTGTTTTCGTATTATATACTTAAATATACGTGTTACTTTTACACAAATATATGTAGGAAAAATCACAAAAAAAACTTGAAAATAACATTAGAAAGGAGCACGGTCATTAAAAAAAACCGTTGTAAATTATCCGCAATTTGACATTTGGCTTTCAGTAAAAAAAGTATATTTTATATAAATATATCAAGTTGTCAAATTTAAAGTCACAACATTTAACACAGAATGTCAAATTAAAAAATCACGTCATATGTAAATAGAATATATAGTGATAATTAAAAAAAATTAAAAAAGTTAATTTAACTTATAAAATATAACAAAAAAAAGGTTTTAAATGAAACTATTTTAACCGGATTAATCGCGTATATTTTGGTATTCGAAAAAATATTTTGAACACCTGACAGGTAGATATAGTCATAGTCCTGTGATCACGGACTACTGTTAAGTGTTCGAAACGTCGGGTGTCCAAAATATATTTTCGAATACCAAAATATACGCGATTAATCCCGTTAAAATAGTTTCATTTAAAATGTATAAAAATCGCGAAAATCATAGATTAAAAAAATGGTTTGTTGTCTATGCGAGTTTTACTTAAAAGTAAAGAGTTGCCAAAATAAAATAGTGAAGACTGCATCGATTAAGCCGTTTCCGAGATTAACGCGCACAAACGCACAGATAACTATAAAAAATAATTAAAAACTATATTTTGAGTCTATTGCATTGATGAATACTTCCAATATATAATTTTTTCATACATCCTCCATGTACAGACAGCGATCAGTCGCATTTTAATTATATACACAGATATTAGTCAATAACTTAAACCTAGAATACATAAAGAAAATTAAGAAAACCATTTTATATCCAAAGGCAAATACATTGCTGGTTTTATTGAAGAAGGCATTAAAAATCTAATTTTAAACAAGCAACGCAACTCCATACATAACACACACATACATACATAAATACAACCATCCTATATCCTTATTTGTTTTCCACGTGTATATCGTAATAATAAATTACGTAACATTACGCAATAACCATTCTATAGGTAGGTTGGTAATTGGAATACAAACAGGATTTACTCATAGGAATTTTATTGCATTTCTTAAATTACTTGCATAATACATTGCATTTGTATTAGCGAGGTCGTCCGTATCAGTTTTGAATTCGATTCCCATTCGGGGGAATGAGGACCGGAAGGGAGAGATAATTTAAATGCATTAAATTACGCTGATTTCCCCGTTCTGGTAAGACGCAACGCGGCGTTAAGTTCAGCCATTTAACACGCACTGTCGCAAATTCATGCCGAATCCTGCTAACTATCTCGCTATCAGGGTTGAAAGTCAAAACAGTCATTTCTCGTACCTATAATAGCATCGATAGCGCATTGAAATCTCTTTTAATAAGTTTATTATTTAACTTAATATATTTGAAAAAGGCCTGGAAGAGGCAGCTTCGTCTACGTAAGATGTATGTACATAAAATCTAACTAATTTCTATGTAGCCGGCTTAGCGGTCAGAACACTTGGGCGATTTCCAAAAGGCGCGTATTCGAATCCAGCTGCGTTCAATTTTTATACGTTTTTTTTAAATGTTTTAGAAAACTAGATCTAGATATTTAACGTAGGCGGATAAAAAAGAAAACACAATGCAGGGTAATCGGAAAGAACTTTATGTCAGTCTACCCTCTCTCTGATACTCAGTTCACCGCTTTTCGCCCGTTGCGTTGCGTTCAAAGTGACGGAACGCATTGGCTTTGTCATACTAAAGCAGAGAAATTAACATTATTTAAATATATTCAATAATCCGAATGGGAATCGAATCCCCGTCCAATAGTATTTACAGTCTTACACTGCCCCACTGCGCCACGATGACCACATATACTGGCTGGTTGGCTCTAATGTTTATTTTTATCTATTCATATAACTTAACGTTAAGTAATTTTAAAATTTTAAATCTATATATAATTATAATTTTAAATGTAATATAAATAAATGAATATTTTCGTAATTAAGGATCAAGTTATCGGGACCGGTTTGAGCCATTATGAAAGGCATCGAGAATTTTCTAGCAAATTTATTATTATGGTTTTCTTTTCGGGGCTTAAATGGAAGTAATTTTTTTAACTTCACGCTTTATCCCTCGCGAGGTAGTCAGAGAGCACGGAGCGCCAAACGCTACGGTCCCTGCATACCTCTTTCGCCTCGTCCACAGTCATTAGACTCTTCATGCATACCCTTCGGGGGGTCCTCATGCTTTTTACGTGACCTCTAATATCTTCGATACTGTGTTTTCAGAGGTCAACCGAGGTCTCCCCCGACCTCTAGTATTTTTTTATTATTTTCCTTCCCTTTTTTTATAATTAATTACTATTTTAAGATTACTTATTACAATTATTTTACTTGAGCATTTATAAAATACATACTTAGTTCCAAAAAACTATATATATTTTTTTATAACATTAAACTTTGAGACATTTATTTCATGGAAAACACAGAGAATCTAGTGTCAAGACATTCCGTTCTTTCATTTTCCACCAATTTAGAAATATAGCGTATTGATTGGCGGAACTCAACACCGTTTTTAGTCTTGCCAGAGCGACGAAATGAACTTATTTAATATATAACCAGTCTTCTGACTCCTGTTAACTAAAATATTTTCACTATAAGATCTTTGATTTTCGCAAATATTGCTCATTTTAAAAGAAAGTGTTTTAAACGGATTAACCGCGTACATATTCGAAAAATGCATTTTTGTTGGTGATCAGACAAATGCCACCTCAACCTGTAACCACGAACCACGGTAAGGTGTTCGAAACGTCAGATCTATAAAAAATGTATTTCGAATTCCAATATATATGCGATTAATCCGTTTAAAATAGTTTAATTGAAAAAATATTTTGATTGGTTCTGGTATTATGACACAGTGCGGCGTTTAATTCCACTACTTAACGCGCAATATCACAAAACCAGCAAACAGTTTCTAGACTCAAGGTCCTCTGTAAAAAAATATTTATTAATTTTATAGAGGATCAATGGCCGTTTATTTTATTATACGATGTGTATTACAATTAAACGTTATTTCTTTAGCTTCACGCTATTTATCCCGCATAACAGATTAGATGGGAAATACCTAGTGTCAAGACCCTCCGTACTCCGTTTTCCGCCGAATACGAGGCATAGCGTGTTGAGTGGCAGAACACAACGCCGCGTTTTTGTCTTACTAGAGCTAGAAATTGTAAATTATTTAAATATAATCATATAGTCTAGACACTAGATACTTGTTGTCTAACCCTCAACACAGGATAGGAATTATCATTCCTATCCTAAATAACAATTACCAGTTAGAATAAAAAAAATAACAATTACCAGTTCATAGTGTGAAAAACGATATTACCGTTATTATAATATTATATAATAAAGTTATATATTTTTTATTATAAATATAAATTATTTTAGAGAGAAACTTTAAATCAATAATGATATATATATATATATATATATATATATATATATATATATATATATATATATATATATATATATATATATATATATATAAAACCTAAACAAAGGAATCCATTATAAATAAATCGCTTTTGCCAAATCAAATAATACATTTATAATAGTAATTTCCCTTCACGGTGTGGTTTAGACGAACCGTCTATCGCGTAAGAGGAGCTATAATTGGTGTTATCGTACACCGTGTAATCTAAGTTGACCGTACTTCAGGCTATAGGACGTTAAGGATTTTCTTTTCTATTTATTCTTGCAAAACTATACATTTTATGATCAAATTGATAAGTATAGTGAGCAACATCTAAATTTTCAGGTTATCCTGTATAGAATAAACAGCGGAACTCAACGCCGCGCTATAATTTACTATTAACATATAACAAATGAATTATGTGCCTACATATTTATCTAAACATTGAACGTAAACAAACAAACTTATATTCAATTATCATACATTAACTGAACGAAAGTTATTTGTGTGTAAAGACTTTATATATATGTAGATATATATATATACATTGTTAAGATTGATTTTGAAAACCGCATCACAAACTATGCTTGGACGTTTATATTTGAGTTTCACTGAAGGCCCTCTTGATATGTTGGTACTTGTTTACAGAGGGGATAGAAACAAATTTTGGGCTATGAATCCTTTACCTATGTTTAAAGCTAACTATGATACATACATATTCAAGTGAAGCAGGTTCACGCTTTATGCCGTGGGGCAGGGTAGTCAGAGGTAGCCTGTGACAAGACACTCCATATTTTGCTCCAATCTAAGGTAAGGTAAGGTAAAAGTAAAGTAAAGTAAAAAATATTAATTAGTATAGTTTTGGTATTTAAAAAAAAGAGAAAACCTCTCAGAGTGTCTTGCGCTGGGTCCTCTCAGGTCTGAGGCATTAACTTCAATGAACTGCTCGTAAATTATTTGACGTTCAAAAAATAAACCATATAACTTCTTATTTTAAATAAAATTATTTGTTTTTGACATATAAAGGGTTTATGGCGGAACTCCACGCCGCACTTTGTCTTATTTAGTACGTAGAAATGAAAACAATTTATAGAAGTAACGTAATGTAACATTTAAAAAAATATATTTATTCACAGGTTCACGCTTTATTCCGCCGAATAATGATGATAGCTTCGTGCTGAATATAAAGACATTGCGCGTTGAATGGCGGTCATATCGCTGTGCTTTGTTTTGTGTGGGGAACACTCTCTAAAGGGAGAAATAATTTTTCTTCCCCTGATTGGGAATCAAACCAGCCCATGGCATTACATTTTAACGACATCCCACTGCACCACGGTGATCATTATATTGGCATACACTAATTGCAAATTTATTAAACCTTAAATAAGCTTGGTTTAATTTGTTTCGAAAGCTCTACAAAGCCTTTAAGGGTTTTAGGAATTTAGTCTGTCAATTAATATTGACAGACTAAATTCCTAAAACCCTTAAAGGTTATAAGATTACCTGTTATAAGATTATTAAATCGTCAAGAATGAGTAAAAAATATATTAATTAACGCTCAAATATAATTAAAAATTACTAACGATTAAGTAACCGTTACTATGGATGAAACTAGAGTATTTTCATTTAAGTATATTTAATAATGAATGAAATGAATGAATGAAATATATGAGCAACGTAAAAACCATCAAATAAAAGTTGGGAATTTTAGACAATCATTTTAACTAGAGTAAAAAATTTTTAATTGAAACTATTTTAAATGGATTAATTGTGTATATTTTGGTACTCAAAAGTACACTTTTGAACACCTGAACAGTAATCCGTGGTCACAAGTAGACTGAGGTGGCATTTGTCTGTTCTACCTGTGACCACGAACTACTGTAAAGTGTTCGAAACGTCAGCTGTCCAAAAATGTATATTTAAATACCAAAATATACACGATTAATCCGTTTGAAATAGTTTCTTATTAATATTATAAGAGCGTAGAACATAAAATAACCATTC
The DNA here is from genome assembly GCA_032432895.1 of Dryadula phaetusa. Taxonomy (NCBI): domain Eukaryota; kingdom Metazoa; phylum Arthropoda; class Insecta; order Lepidoptera; family Nymphalidae; genus Dryadula; species Dryadula phaetusa. Next base: position 1,367,072 of record JAOYRS010000001.1, read on the forward strand.
AATTGGAACTTAGAAACTATTTTTTTAGCCTATAGCCCTCCTCTGCTTAAATAAGGCCTCAGGCAAGGAGCGCCAACCATTCCGGTCATGGGCAACGCGCACCCATCCACTACCTGCCCCCTTCTCCAAGTAGTCTGTTCCTTGTGCTGCAACGAATCGTTACGCTACGTTTTTTATAACATAAAATTTAATGCCTTTCCTTATCATTATTTATTTATCATTTACATATAATTATAATCACCTACTTAGAACTAAACATTTATATTCAAATTTAAGCAAATTTTTGACAAAATTCAATTATCTTGATCATACAAGGTACATTCATATAAATAATTTTTCATATTGAGCATATAAAGTAAACAAATTTTTAAATAACGATTATATAATCTGGTTTAATTACGCTACGCTGAAACTAAGGCTACCATAAAACAAGTACGGGAAATCTTATCTTAGTAAATATTTAATAGGAACGGGGTAAATTAGGCGTTACCATTATTATTTTTACTATACCTACCACTTGTCAGAATTACATATATTAATGTCCCGTTGACGCATTTGCAACGCGTTGCCATAGCAACGTGTATATCACTTTATATACACGTGTATTTCAAACACCTAGTAGTGTGTATTATATTTATTTTAATATTTTATACGCATTATTTAAAAAAAAAAAATTATTATTCTACAACATTCTGTCTTATATAAGACTATAAACTGTAACTGAGCCTAATTTCATACTCTTCTGTCCGCTTACTTTTAGAAATATTAATATACAGATAAAAACGTTAAAAACATTAAAAAATATATAAAACTTGCCTATCTACATACTAATACGTGAAATAAAATATTCATGAAAATATAAAAACATTAATGTAAAATTCTACCACCACTTGTAAACAAAAGGGTAGAAACCTACGCTACCTTTAAACTAAATACCAGACTGATAGGAATTATTATAGCATAGAATTAGCAATAATTTCATGTATTCAAGCAATTTATACGATATTTGAATAATTAAAACACTATTTTATATAAAAATCGCGGCAATAACTTCCACGCAATGTCTCAATTTCGGTTGAAACACAATCTTGACACTAGGGTGTCCCTCACTACCTGTTTTGCAGGATAAGCAGGTTATCATTATCTTTAACTAACAATAAAAAATATTTCCATACGATACACGGCGTTAGACTGAAAAAAATATTTATTATTTTTTAAATACATATATTTAAAACTTACAATAAAATAGAATACTGTTCTTCTTATTGTATAATAGGCCGTAAAACAATATATTACTATACTAGAATAAAGTAGACGTCACACGATTACATAACCAAATAGTATCTCCGCTGATCAACCCTTACTGCCTTTGACAAGCCAGTCTTGTTTAAACAGACGTTTCTGAACAACCTGTGCAGGGTCATATAGATCCCGCATAGCAGGGTTGACAGAAAGTACTTTGTGTCAAGACACTCCGTATATCGCTTTCCACTGAATTCGAGATATTGCCCGTTGAGTGATGGTCGACGCCGCACTTTGTCTCTCCCAGAGCGAGAAAATGAAAATAATTAGAATATAATGACTCTTACTTCTTCACCTTCAAGACACTTACTTCTTCACCTTCCAAGGGGATTCGATACATTGCGTGTTGAGGCGTAACTTAACACTGCACTTTGCCACATCGGCGGTTTCACCTTTTAATTTTAAAAGTAAACAATTTACTTCACGATTACTTATATATTGACTGAATAAAAAAAATATACGTTATATTTTAATTAAAAGTTTCAACTTTTTAATAATTTTTCATAATAAATTTAAATTGCGTCACTCAACTCCGCAATTTCTCAAACGAAATCAACCAAATAATTTATTGAAACATAACTTACTCCCAACCGGAAATCGAACTGAATACCCTTAAAATATAGCTACGTAGACAATATTCATATAGGGCAGGTATAAACGACAATATCCAGCTCGCATCTCATTAAGCTGTCCGACACAAGCGCCCCCCGCCAACAAAAATATAAAGCACTTGTTATTGATACACGGAAGTCGTGCAGACTGACGTTTTTGTTACGCTTTGTCACATTTATATTCCTTGGGTTATATAATAATTTGATATAAAATTCTTATTTTAATATAATTTATTATGTAATATAAAAATATAATAATAATATAGGGGAGCAACGTGACACTGGTTCGAATCTGGTTCAAATTTAACATCCCACAGTTCAGGTTACACAGGAAGTATCTAGTATCAATACACTCCGTACTCCGTTTTCCGCCGAATTCGAAACGGAACGAGCGGTGAAACTTAACGCTGCGCTTTGTCTTACCAGAGCGACGAAAAATAAATTTAAATATAATCACTACCTAGAGTGTCCTCTCCTCTATTGACAAATTGTTCTTAAATAAAATATTTCGATACCAAAATTATATAGAAATCTCTCCACATATATAATAACAAGGTAAAACTCTCCTAGTTCATGACACTACGATATTTGGTTAGTTTCATATTTATCGTAAAAATGTAAAAAAAAATGGAAATATTATTTCTTTAAATCATGTTTTATTAGCTTCACATTTTTATCCCGCGTAACAGGGTAGACAGAAAGTACCTGGTGTCGAGACACTCCGTACTTCGCTTTTCACCGAATTCGAGACATTGAGTGGCGGAACTCAACACCGCACTTTGTGTTACCAGAGGAAAGAAATGAAAATGATGATTATCTTTATTATTTAAACTATCTAAAAACTTAGCTTTAACAATTTTGCGGTAAAATAGAGTATATTATTTTTTCTCTGTCAATGGAGTTACATGCTGTTGACCCTATAGGTCTTTACAGCGACACCGGGAGGGAGAGGGAAGAGGGTGCTCTAGTCCTGCGAAATTTAGCAAGCACTGACGTGGCTGCTATAGGAAGCCGACGACCGCAAGGGCGCCCGCCCCGTGTAGCTTTAATTGACGACTTTTATAGGCATCGAACGAAAAAAAGACAAATCATAGTTAAAAAGGAGGGTAGGCGTTTTTTAATAATATTATTATTCAAATGACTTCCTTTAAAACATAAATATTAATATCGAATGTTATCTTTTATATATAAATTACGCTAATGGTATGTTGAACACTATTTATTTATTAGCCTGTTTAAATAAATCCATGTCACTAAAGCTTTTAATATTGCTTATTTGAATTTTATAACTATCTTATCCCACATAGCAGGGTAGACAGGAAATACTAAGTGTTAAGACACTCCGTACTTCGCTTTCCAATAGACACCACAGCCGATCGCGTTTACAGTTATACGCTGTTCCACAGCGCCACGTTATGCCTCAGTATATTCATTCAGTTATTCAGAAACGGGTTCAATTCCCATTTAGAAGGAAAATTTGGTATTTTAGTTATTATCATCCCTCCTCACTAGTAAGACTAAGCGAGTTTCGATAATAAACACGCAATAACTCGATTTTGGGCGGAATAGTTTTATACCGTATAAGAAATTCGGAAGTAACCTCGAATAACGACACTGTGTTCTTAATTATTAGACATTGCTAGTTGATAAGCGGAACTAAACGCTGCGCTATGTCTTATCCGAACATAAAAATGAAAATAACTAAACTAAAAAAATTTCATATTTTTTGTTCATAGATATATTATAATATATAACAATGTACAAACAAACAGTTCGCAATTTTCTCTATAGTATATACAATATATAAGCATAAGTATCTACAAATCACCACATAGCCGTCTTATTGAGCCAATTTTGATAAATGAGCGTCAATCGTTTTGTATTTACAAGTGTCATTGCCCATAATGCATTTTAAGATGGCGACATTAAAATGTTATTCATATCCAAAGGATTGTATAGAAAAGTTAGGATAATGATAAAATACTTTTTTGTGTGGCATGGTAATAACGTATAGTTTAGACCACATCCGAAAGTTACAGGTTCAAATCCTTATTTTATTTATATTATTTGAGTTGAGTTCCACCATTCAACCCGCAATATCTCGAATCCAGTGCAAAGCAAAGTACGGAGTGTCTTGACACTAGGTACTTTCTGTCTACTCTGCTATGCGGGATAAAAAGCGTGAAGCTAAAAAAAATACCATCGTGTGAAAAGTGATATAAATAATTCTAAAACTGAAACAATTGTCCGATTTGCCGGTCGTCGCCAATTTTAATATTTTAATATTTTTAACGGATTATTTTACATTAAGAAAAAAAACTAAACGCAACGGGATTCGAATTCGCGCCTATTGGAAACCACGCAAGCGCTACGATATGCCTTATAATATATATATATATATATATATATATATATATATATATATATATATATATATATATATATATATATATATATATATATATATATACATATATATATTCACCCCTTAAAGCATCCCAAAGTAAATATTTATCATGAAGTAACCAGCTCAGTTGCTTATCATTTTAATATCTAGTTTAGTACTAAAGTAATCAGTTGCGGGGAATCTACGGCGTCTTTTGTGTACCTTGCTGAATGGCATACGTTAAACGCAAGTAAGGGTTTATTTGAAACAATACTTTAAATTACTATAAACTTTCATTGTACAGAAATTCAATTTATTATGTCCATACGTACGTGTATATTGTTTTTATAAATTTAAAGTAAAAAAGTTTTTTTTTTATTCAGACTACCGTGTGTTTGTAAATGTCTTTAGCTGTGGGTTCGATCCCATTTGAGGGATAGTTTATATATTTAATATTATTTTCATTTCGCTATTCAGGTAAGATATAAAGCGACGTTGTTTTATTACTCAACGCACAATATTTTGATTTCAGGTGAAATATAGAGAACGGAGAGTCTGGACACTAGAATCTTGTTACTACACGGGAGGAAGCTTCTCACAAGCTAAAAAAATCCAATACTTTTTTTTAGTTTCACGCTTTTATCCCGCATAGCAAAAAGAACCTAGTGTCAAGACACTCCGTACTTCGATTTCCGCCAAATTCAAGGCATTGCGTGATGAGTGGCGGGACTCAACGCCGCACTTTGTCTTAATCCTTCCTCCGAATAGGATTACAACCCACAACCGATTTTTTACCGCGTTTACAGTCAGACGCTGTCACAATGCGCCATAACCGACCGAGATAAAAAATCTAATAAGTAGCTAAGAAATTTTCACTTCAATTTTTCTCTCAGAGTCTAAGCGTGATGGGTATTAAGTTCTCTAGCTGAAAATTTTATAAACATACCTTTTAATGAATATTCAATACGTTAAAATATAGAATAGACCAATATAAGAACATACACAACAAACAAAATTTTAAAGCGGATGAAATGTTCGCACACCCAGTATGGTAATTGGTATAAAAGACCTTGGATTATATAAGAAACTAGTTTACATCTCAAAATATATTTTATTTATTTTCTCAACATAATTATGTCTGTATATATGTATGAATAAAAATGTTAATCAAATTATTTAAAAAAACCAAACTTAAATGAATACTTCTAGAATAATTTTTTGGTTATAATGTAAAAACATTATAAGTTTCCCTTTTAAAGTCAAAAAAAGGGTATAAAACCAAAAAGTGCAGCGTTGAGTTCCACAACTCAACACGCAATGTCTCGAATTCGGTGGAAAGCGAAGTACGGAGTGTCCTCACACTAGGTACTTTCTGTCTAGTCTGCTATGCGGGATAAAAGCGTGAAACTAAATAAAAACGGATGAAAAATATATAAATTTTATTTAAAATATTATCACTCTGCATTTACTCGCCAAATAAACTATTTACTGTACCAAATTTCAAACTCCTCCATTTACAAAAAATTGTAAAACATAGTCGAATGATCTTTTTTTAAGTATTATTTTATATTCATTATATTAAGATCACCTCAATAGATATGACATTTTTGTTTATATCTAGTATTTTTTTAAATTCACGCTTTTATCTCGCATAGCAGGATAGACAGAAAGTACCTAGAGTCAAGACACTCTGTACTTCGCTTTCCACTGGTTTCGAGACATTGCGTGTTGAGTGGTGGAACTCAACGCCGCACTTTTGTCTTTTACCAGAGCGAGGAAGTAAAAATAATTGAACTATAATCACTCCCTCGAGTGGGGATCGAACTCACAATCGATCCCGTTTACAGTCAGACGTTGTCACACTGCGCTACGACCGGCCTCAAAATATTCGGCCTCTCTAGGATTTAATTATATTAATATATTTAAAATCATCTAAAGTGACATAAGAAGATAAAAAAAAATATTAAAAATATATCTATTGATAAAAAAGATTTTCTGCAACTCAAAGTTATAAAACATTATTCCTAATTTTGAATTAATTAAAATCGCACTAGTCAGATAAAATATAGTGTCATGACACTACTTAACTACTTCTACTAGAAATCAAGACATTGAGAGTTGAAGGGAACGCCGCACTTTGTCTTACCAGAGTGGAGAAATGGATATATATTTCTTTAATGTAATCATTTCCCCGTATGGGTATCATACCCACAACCAATCGCCTTTACAGTCAGTCACTGTCTCACTGCCTCTCATTATTATTTTTTTAGCTTCTTGCTTTAATGTTGCATAGCAGAGTATACAGAAAGTATCTAGTGTCAGAACACTTTGCTTTCCACTGAATTCGAGACATTACTCGTATGATTGGTGGACAGTGAGAAAGTGTAATCAATTTTAAATATAATCACTACCCCGAGTTGGAATCGAACCCACAACCAATCGCGTTTACAGTTGCGCCACTACTGTCCTCTATTAAATACAATTTACTTAAAATTTCAAATAATCCGAGTAGCTTTAATTAAAATAAAACATATTATATAATATATTTGTAGAGTTTAATGAACCCACTAAACACACTGGTAAAACACGAAATGAATAATCAAATTTGGTAAAAAAAAATTTGAATAATTCCCTACTCTACAAATTAATTAATAAGGCTCGCAAAATTAAAATAATTAAAAGCAATATTAGTTTAGTAATAATAAATATGCGTCCTTCCTCTCGTTATGGATGAGGTGATAATTTAGCAGCTTGTAGAAGTCAAGACCAAGTCTGGTCAAATCCAACACCTTATGATAAGAATATAGGAAAATATTTAATAAACAGCATTCTCGCTTGAAAAACGATAATTTCTTTGAAATAATACATAATTGAAAACTGATGTCTCGAATACTTGTCTGGACTGTCTAGCATAAAATTTATTTTCGTTATACCAAAATATACGGAATGAATCCATTTAAAATTTTTACGTTTATTTGAAAAAAAAAAAATCTATCACTTCATGGGGATTCCTTTAAAAATCTGCATCAATTACGTATAAGTATGTTTAAATAAATACCTGATATGTCCAAATCGCGTCATGATACCGGGCCACAGCCTCTGCCGACGGTGGCTCTACCTGCAAGAATAATAAATCTCAAACCGAGCTGGGTCTTTACACAAATCTACATACACACTTGTTATATATATATATATATATATATATATATATATATACACATCAAGTGCATGCATTGCAGGTATTTGCATCTCATTAGTTTAGTGGCTGTGTCCGTTATAGAAACAATATATCTATAGCAATGTCTCTATTACATAGGCAGAATTTAGTCACTAATTTTTAAGGAAAAACACTCACTAACACTATATTAGTCACTAACAATTCTGCTTGAAAATGAATTAAACATATATGCTAATCATCATATCTAAATAACCTGTTGTGAAATCTTGTGAAATACCAACAACAGGAGCACAGACATGGATCAGTGTGTAGTAAAAAAATCCCATACATTTTCAATCGCATTGGAAATACAAAAAAAAATGTAATTTTAAAGTTAGTGTCGTTTTTGAAATTCACGAAAAAAAAACACGGTATATCGAGGTTTAAAATCGAATTAACATATTCTGAGACGCGTCTTTCAAGTGTTTTATTTTGGGCTGCGCCGGAGTTTGTATAACGTTTAATATTTGTATTTTATTACAATGGTGCTACGAACCTCAGGTAACTTTTTTTTTTTCAAAATCATAAGTGAAATATTTATGAACAGAAATAAGGACAGACGCTCGACAGAAACAAAAATTAATATATAAAACTAGCTACACCCATGACTTCATTTGCATTCGGATTTCACATAATATGTAGATCTAAATTTTTTAATCTATACAAATAAATAAAATTGGTGTGTCTGTTTGTACAGTAAAATAACCGCGTCTTACTAAATGCATTTGTATACAAGGTAAATGAGGCAAAATAACGTTTTTTACAATTTTTATCTGTATGTCTGTATATTAACTCTGGAACCGCTGGACCTATTTTGATAGGACTCTCACTCCTAGCTATTTTTGTTTTAAGATATGTAAAATAAAAATCCAGTTACAAAAGTAGCCTAAATTGCTCCTTGTTACATCACCTAGGCAAAAGTCCAGTCCAGCCGCTACAAAGATTGGCCGTTACAAGCGTACGGTACGTTCACCATAAATACACATATATATGTACATTTACTTAAAAACGAGTTCCACGGAGGGTGATTAAATTTAAATTCTTTTCGATTCCTTGTTTTGATAAGACAAAGTGCGGCGTTAAGTTCCGCCATTCAACACGCAATGTTTCTATCTACTCTGCTATTCGAGATAAAAGCGTGAAGATAAAAAAATATTACAAACAGCCACTCCAATGTTATTCATTTGTATATATAGATAAAGCTACAAAGTTAATTGTACTAAATCAGACATCAATACATTTTATTTGAACCTACGACTTCCGGACGATCAAAAACTAAAAAAAACTTATAAACATATCAAAAATATACGTACGAGACGTATACACAATGCTCATAAATGTTACATAGATCGTAATGTTGAAATCCATAAATAAAATTATACATATATTAAACGCTCCACTCCTCTACTGTTTTGACTTTCATAGGGCATATTCGGAATATTGGGTAAACTTTATGGTGTTACTAAAGAAATAGAAATTGTATCATGCTTAACCTACAAGCTTAGAAGCTCGTGAAAGCTTCCCTCTTAACACGAGCTTTTATTTATTATAATAATAGGAAGTTAGTTAGTTAGTTAGTTATTTAGTGTATGTGAAAAGTTGCAAGCTTTATCAGATCCACTTGCCAGTGTCCGATTGATCTAAAATTTGGAATAAAAAATAGAAGTATTTATTAATAAAAGTAGATTTTACAATTTTTTTTAAATATGATGGCCCTAATCTGAGTATTCCTGGTATTCGTGGGTATCAATATACTATTTTATTTGATTTTTTAGGACAGGTGAGGCAAACGAGCGTGCGGGTCACGTGATGGTAAGTGATCAACGCCGCCCACGGCCCTGTGTATCACCTGAGGAGCTACAGAAGCGTTGCCGGCCTTTAAGGTGGGCATATGCGCGCTTTTTGAAGGTGTTGTATTTAACATTATAGATTAATAGACACTCGGCTTACAAACAAAAATAAATCACAACTTAATATAACAATAAAAAAAAAGATAAATACCCTATTCAAAATATGTATAATGGCAATAGCAGATAAATGTACGATTATATTGCGTATGTGATAATAAAGGTTTAGTTATTTTTTCGATGAGGAAATGCTGTTGACCCTGTTGGTCTTTAGCGACATAGGTGGAGGGAGGGAAGAGGGTGCTCTTTCCCTGTGAAACATACAAGCACTAAGTGGCCGTTTGAGAGGGTGTAGACGGTCATAAACTTGCGACCGGCAAGCTGGCTGGGGAGGATCAAACTCTGATATATATAAATCCTTTAGACAATGACAATGTTGTTGTTTAAAATATTGTATAAAATATTCATAACATATTTCAAAATTGTCAATAAAAAAATGAAAAAAAAATTTAAAAGTTGTCAATTTTTTAATTAGATTTAAGTTCATTTATCAATAAAATGAACAAATATTAGAACGGAGTGTGTCGACACTACGTAATCCCTGGATAGCGCGAGAGATATTGGAGCGTATGATAAAGGCTCAAGCAAAGAAAGTGTATAAGCAAGTTTTCGGAAGAAAGCTTCCACCATTCAACACGTTATGTATTGAATTAAGTGGAAAGTAGAGTACGGAGTGTCTTGACACTAGGTACTTCCTGTCTACCCTGCTATGCTAGATAAAAGAGAGAAGGTAAAAAAAAGTAAGTAATGTAACATTACGAAAATCTTTGTTAAACCACGAAGTATTACCCAGAAACTGCATAATAAATTTTAAGCTTTATCGTCGAGGTAAACACAAACTGGAAAATTGAATTTTCTGGAAAACTCATCACAGCTTACATTGAATGTGGAATTCTATGAAGCTGTCACTGTCAAAGATATACAATAGCTCGTATTTAGATGAACTAAACACAATAGATATGAAAATAATTAATATTTTAATATTAAAGTAATAAAGTTTACGCTATCACGGCAGTATTTAACTGAACGTTTAAGAGGTTATTCACATTTTCTTTTAGCTTCACGCTTTTATCCCGCGTAGCAGGGTAGACAGAAAGTACCTAGTGTCAAGGCACTCCGTACTACGCTTTCCATCGACCCACCGGTCTTGGTGCAGTGCGACAGTGCCTGACTGTAAACACGACCGGTTGTGGGTTCGATTCGTTCGTTCGATGGGAAGTGATAATATTTAAGTTATTTTCACTTCCTCGCTCTGATTAGACAAAGTGCGGCGTTGAGTTCCGTCGCACAACACGCAATATCTCAAATTCAAAGTGAAGTATAGAGTGTATTGACACTAGGTACTTTCTGTCTACCCTGCAATGCGGGATAAAAGAGTGAAGCTGGAAAAAGAAGGTATATATTTTTTATTTCAAGTTAGGATGTTTGATTGAAGTTAATTGAAGTTATGTTGAGTGCTGGAAGCACTCAACACTCCATGTGTCGAAAATAAGAAGCGCAAAGCTAAAAAAAAACAAGTTACGACACCATGTTTAAAATTATTCCCAAGCTTATTTAGTTAGACCTGTTATTGAAAATGCCCAAATTTTCCACGGCTGTAATACGTTCAATATACGATGCACACTGTGTGAATATCATTTGGAAATATTATAAAATCACTCATAGATTTGTATAACAGAACGCATTGAATAATTAAGTTGGTGGAAATGTGTATATGTTCCCTTACTGAAGACACGAAAACAAATATATTTGAATAATATTACTATAACATTAATGTGAACGAGATCGGTTATGGGTTCGATTCCCATTCGGCGGTGTGATTATATTTAAATTATTTTCACTTCAAAGCTATGGTAAGACTCTCTCGAATTTCAGTGGAAAGCGAAGTACAGAGTGTCTTGACCCTGCTATGCGCGATAAAAGCGTGAAGCTAAAAATAAAATAAATATGCCAAAAATAATATTTTAAACGTCTAGCTGAATGTAAATAAAAATTCTATCGTTGTAAGTCTTTATTTATAAATTAAGATTTATTACTTTTATTTATATAAACAAAATACTCAAAATGCACTGAATTACGCTTATAGATCAGCTCTAATTAATTAGGCATATCAACCTAATTTCAGAGAGAATCTAATCAAAACACTCCATTCTCCACTTTCCACCCCAAATAGAGTAATTTGCATTTCAAATGACAATACTAATTGAAACATAATCATTCACTGGAATGTGATACGAATCCACAACCAATCGCGTTAACATAGAGAGACGTTGTGCCACTGCGCAATAATAGCTTTGGACGAAATTCCAATAATATAGATGTTAGACATTGATCCGTGAAATCCTACTCTAGTTCCATTCAACGACCAGCTTGTTTAGAGTTTACCTGCAAATAGATAATCCGTACGGCGGCGTTCGTTATCTGGTGATTATGTTCGTTACGTTTTCACATTTAACATTTTAAAAAACTGCCACTCGTGCTTCTTATTAATAAAACTTATACATACCGAACAATTTTGTATATATTTACTATTTTTAAAGTGTTATTCCACACTTAGGATTAGAAAACATTTTTGAAAAAACGTATACAAATTTGAACGCAGCGGGATTCGAACCCGCGCCTCTTGGATACCGGTTACTACTCTTGGATACTCTTGGATACTCTTGGTTCGAATCCCGCTGCGTTCAAATTTGTATACGTTTTTTCAAAAAAATTTTGTATATTATTATATTTTTTTTTGTCATCTTCACGCTTTTATCCCGAATAGCAGCAAGTACCTGGTGCCAAGACACTCCGTACACCGCTTTACGCTGAATCCGTGTGTTAATCGGCGGAACTCTACGCTGCGATTTTTATATAAGTGGATGTATAATATTTTTAATAACGTTTTGTATAAAAGCTATCCATAATAAACGTTAGTATAAATAGACGCGTAACTTATACATATGCGTTACCTTAGCAACGCGTACATTGTTTTTAATCAATAATGTACATCTAACGCATATAATGCGTAACGTTTTTTTTTAATTAATATGTTTTTTTTTAGCTTCACGCTTATATTCCGCATAGCAGGGTAGACAGAAAGTATCTACTGTTTAGACACTCCGTACTGGGCTTTCCACCGAATTCGAGACATTGCGTGTTGGGTGGTGGAACTCAACGCCGCTCTTTGTCTTTACCAGAGGAAGTGAAAAAAATTTAAATATAATCACTCCCTCGTGTGGGGATCGAACCCACAGCCGATCGCGTTTACAGTCAGACGCCGTCACAGTGCACCTCGACCGGCCAGATTAGTTAGTAAAAGACCGCTTATCAACCACATGCTACCATTGCATTCTGTTTTTTTTTGGCCACACAATACGCAGAAACGACAACAGTTTGGAATAGCTGATTGCTGATGTTGAAGACACCGAAGGCAAAAGACCGCCTGGACGCATCCTCTTAAGATGGACCGACCAAATCAAAGACTCGCCATCTTCCAAATATCACAGTCATGTGAGAGGCGCTGGACCGAAACTGGTGGAGGCAGGTCATCCGCTCCAGATACAACCTTAATACTGACCACGATCCTCAATCACGAGGGACCGACTACCGAGATAGAGTGAGAGGTAGGTTATATAGAGAAAGAGTGCAAAATGCTAGAATTGATTAATTTTTAAAAATATTGCATGAAAATATGTTAAATAAATAAAATAAATGTAACACACGCTACCCTGTGTTTGACACACACACTTATATAAAGTGACATACACGTTGCTAAGGCAACGCGTTTTCAACGCGACAACGGGACATCTAGTTAAAATTATTACGTACATTTTTGTACGTAAATTATATGTATATATAAGACACGTAAGATGCGAATTTATAGTTAAAGTATGAGTATAAGGAATAATAATTTAAATAATTACTTTCTACTAATATTGATTTATTTTAGCGAAGAAATAATTAAGTTTTGAAAAATATTGAACAATAATTGCATTTCCATAATGCAATTTTATTGCACAATAATTTAAAACATAAAGGCCGTCGCGGCACAGTAGGACAGCGTGTCAGCAAATATTATTGGTTGCATGTTCGATTTTCACCCGGGGAGTGATTACAATTAAAAACATGTACGTTGCGGCGTTGAGGTCTTCACTTGGCGTGCAATATCTCTCAAGTGGAGAGTTTTGATATTAGATTGTCTCTATCTACCCTGCTATGCGGGCTAAAACGTGAAGCTGTTATATATATATATATATATATATATATATATATATATATATATATATATATATATATATATATATATATATACATATATATATATATATATATACATATATATATATATATATATATAAATATATATATTATGCATTACTTTAAAGTACACATATTTTAAATATATTCTTCTATTATAAATATATTTTTTACCGATACATTTTGAATTTAATGTTACGTTTCATACAAAACTCATAATTCATATGTCATCTGTCAAAAGTCTTCCTACATCAACTAAATTTTAGAAATCGAGTCTTTGCCAAAGACGTGTGTGGTAATTAATTACTTAATATCTATTTATTTAGGAGAAAATTATTATACATTTAAATTTAAATTATATTCATTTCCCTGCCCGGGTAAGCAGCGTTGAGTTCCGCCTTTCCAGTGGAGAACTTTGTCTTAACATAAGATCCTCTTTAAGATCAAGTTCACTAAACAATACAAAAAGATATTTACAAGTAGATGTTCAAATATAAGTCTATAATATTTGAACCTACTAAGAAAGTATTTCCCTAAATATTTTGAGCAGTATATAGTATTTCCAGTTTTACAACTGTAATTCGAAAAACTCTGAAAAACTAAATAATTCTGTATAAAATTATAAAACCAACTCAAACGAAATGGAAAACGACAATAACTTAACACTTTTTTCAAACTCAAGCTATCACCCTGCTATGCGGGAAATGCATTGCGTGTTGAGTGGCGGAACTCAACACCGCAATTGTCTTAGCAGACGAAACGCAAGGCAATGCAAATAATTTAAATAAAATCACTGGACTGAGTAGAAATCGAACCCAGAACCGATCGCGTTTACAGTCAGCAGTTTCTTAAGCGTGTTACAGACGACATGAATCAATATATCTTAATATAGAGCAGATAATATTCCATACATTACCAGCTGTTAAAGACAATATTGTTACCTTGAATATTAAATATTACACATTTGCTTAAAACACAATAAAATTTGTGAAGCTCTGGTGCCATTAGCCAAATGTCTGAATAAATTATTATATTAAGGACAACGTTGTGCAGCGTGGCGGTGTCTGATTGTAAACGTGGGTGGTGGTGGTAACTGTGGGTTCGATTCCCACTCGCGGTTATAATCAGTCATATCAGATATCTGCCAGTGAAAATCCCATCCCAAGACGGAAACAAACAAACATGCGAACAAAAATAATTTTAAAAAATTTTTGGTATATGTACCGTGTACACATGTACGTACATACATTTAGTAAAGAAATAATGATTTTATTATTAGAAACAGATCCTGTTTTATTTATTTGTATGGATATGAAGGAAAAACTTTGTACGCACCAATCATAAAAAAAACGTACGGAGGAGTATGAAATAAACATTTGAATGCATTAAAACAATAAAAGAATATTACGCAAGTGACTACAAGTGACTGTTTTTGACATATAGTTGTGAATAAAATGAAATATACGTTGCCCAGCAACGAGCTGTTTACGCATTCACAGGTCAAGTGAATATTATTTTTGACACTAAAGGATTTTTTTAACACTCCGTAAATCATCTTTTTAATGACGTTTAATAAAAAAATAAATAGAATTTGCTTTTATATATGAATATATAAAAAAAAATATTCAAACAAAAACGACAGACCGATAATAGTGTACGTTCTGGTAAGACAAAGTGCGGCGTTGAGTTGGCTTCTCAATATGCAATGTCTAGATTTTGGGTGGAAGGCAGTCAACGGAGTGTGATGACACTAGGTTGTCCAGTAGGGAACCTAGTATTAAATTATTAACTACCCTACTATAAGTCAGAACTCATAATAGGGGAGTAAATAATACATTGATTAGATGTAGAACGAACAGATGTAGAAGAGAAGAATACACGAAGTATATAATTAGTCGTCATCAGTCATGTCATGGCGCAGTAGGACAGTCGTGGGTTCGATTTCCACTCGGTAAAAAATAACTAATATATATATATATATATATATATATAGTTATCCCATTTGCCCCATCCCAGTTGCCCCATCCATGGGCAACGTTCCATTAAATGGAGTGACTAGTCACTACGTTCAACGTTTGATTAGGTATTTCTGAGTATAGCAGATGCGGGATAAAGCGCGAAGTTAAAGCATATACAATCTGTGTGAATCCACTCTCCATTTCTACCTCATTTAGTAAAATTTTAAAGAGAGATTACTATTATAAATATATTTCCGCTCGAGATATGTATATATTATATTTACTATTTAATCTTGGAAATTTCGGAAAACTTGCCCTCGTGTCCGAATTCCCTTTATATTTCTCAATATCTAAACCACTTATTTAAAGTGGGCTCAACTCGTGCTCGAAATGCAATATTACACGCGAACACTTCAACGGTCCCGGGCAACCTCCAATATTTCATAGGTCATGTTTGACAACCTGTCAAACGGCTGGGTTATTTCAAAGTCGTTCAAACTGTTAGTAAATATTTGAAGCGAATGCCTGCGCCTTTGTAAGAGACATTCGAGTGGGTCTATACTCCACTTCTTACTTAGAAACTCTGATTAATTTCTTTGAATGCCTGAGGTACATTAGGTATTATAAAGATTATAAGATCCAATGCATTATAAAATGACATATTCAATTTTTTCTTAGTTGTTCACTCTTGACGTTGACCCAGTTGGTCTTTACAGCGATACCGGGATGGGGAGGGAAGAGGTTATTCTATCCCTGTGAAAAATAGCAAGCACTGACGTAGAAATGGCGCCTCCTGCGGGGCTAGAACGTGGACTTCGGAGAGCGGGATGGAGAAAAAAGAATTGTTAGAAGTGGGATACGAACCCACGCCCACACATGTGATGACGTAGCGGCCTGTGTTGTCGACACATTATACAGTACTCATTCATGTCAATGAGACTATTATATTTAAGAATTCCTGTGAGCACAGTTCCTCCAAGATCATATTATTAGTGCGAAACGCTAAGCGATTGATTTTTAGTCGATAATGTTACCGCACCATAGTAATACAAAATTACCTTCATAGTAAAACTAAACAAAACATTTTTAAGATAATCAAGTAGACATTTATATGGAGAAGACATGCAAAATGTCAATATCATCAAAAAAATTAATTCACCATTATGGAAAATCATAATAGTGAATTAATTTTTATTGCTTCATACTTTTTATCCCAATCACATAGAGCAGGGTAGACGGAAAGTACCTAGTATCAAGATACAACGTACTTCGCTTTCCATCGAATTCGGGACATAACGCATTGTCTTACCAGAGCGTGGAAGTGGAAATAATTTAAATATAATCACTCCCTCGAGTGAGGATCGAATCCACAACCCATCACGTTTACAATACGCTTTCATACACCACAACCGGCCTCAATTATTACTTGATAATTTGTATTAAATAAATATTATCATACAATATCATAAAACTGTTAATAAAACACTTTGCTCCAGACATTCAGTGTATTTGAAGGGAGGTTTAATTGATCGACTGTGTTACAACTGTATTGCTAATTAAGTACTGCTCATGGCAGGGACAGACACAATACTGGTTTACAAATAGATACGGTTTATTGTGAACTACGTTTAGGGGTTTTACAGTTTAAAGCGCACTCAGAGATGATAATTAATTTAGACTACCATTAAATCGTTGCAATCGTTGATTTTTTTATATATATATATATATATAGATAGTTAATATGTGTGTATTGGATGTTTAAATATATGAGTGATAATCGGACGGAGAGATTTGCTCTTTTGGCACACTTAGCTGACTCACGAGTGTTGAATGGAATCCATTGCCGATCTAAGAATACTTTGATATGAAACAGGAAATGTCATATTTCATGGATTCCACGCATTCCAATCATTTCTTACGCTATGCACATCGCTCGCAAGGAATCGTAGCAGTTCCTGGAACTGACGCTGAAGACTTGCTAATACGCTTAAGATAGTCGATAACGGTCTTTATTACTGTGCAAACCTTTTACCTAAAGAAATTGCAAAATTTTAATTTAAAATACGTTAAGACACTCCGTACTTCACTTTCCACCAAAGTCGAGACATTGCGTGTCGAGTGGTGGAACTCAACGCCGCACTTTGTCTTTTACCAGAGCAAGGGAGTGAAAATAATTTGAATATAATCACTCCCTCGAGTGGGGATCGAACCCACAACCGGTCGTGTTTACAGTCAGACGCTGTCACACTGCGCCACGACCGGCCTCACTGAGTGAAGTACGGAGTAAAAAAAAATACGTTAAAGAAATTAATTTTATATACATACTTTATATACCGTTGTTATTTTATAAACCGTAATTATTTACATAACGTCGTGGCGCAGTGGAACAGTGACTGACTGTAACGCGATCGGTTGTAGGTTCGATCCCCACTCTGTGGAGTAATTATATTTAAATTATTTTCACTTCTTTGCTCTGATAAAGACGAAGTGTCTCGAATTTGGGTAGAAAATGAAGTACGGTGTGTTTTGACACTAGGTACTTTCTGTCTACCCTGCTATGGGTGATAAAAGCGTGAAGCTAAAAAAATATATACTTATATACTTTTAAATATATATTTAGTAGATTAAAAATAATTTTTCGCTTTTATACCTCTCGAATCTCCTGTCAACATCACAACTAACGCGTACTATTTATATGTATGTTTTTGAAAAATCAGGCAAATTATAAAAAACTAAAATAAAAACTAGATGAAGTCTACACACTTAACATCGAAAACAAGACGCCAATGCCAGCCAAAATTTAATTTAAATATTCTTACCAATTCAACCACTCAATAGAACGTATGAATTTATCTATAATTCATGTATAGACCTTAAGCGATTTATATAATATGTTAAAATATTCATTTTTATTGGTTTACAATATAAATATTTTTTAGTATTTCACAATTCTTAGATATTTCAAATGAATATATTTTAATCAGATTAATAAGGGTACATTTTGGTATTCGAAAAAGCTAAAATATATATTTTTGATAAAAGGTAAAAAAAATTTAACGCATGGTATCCGAATCCGTTATTAATCCTATGTGTGGAATAACTAATAGTAGAATAGCGGAATATTACACGAATTTAGCGGAATATTACACGAATTTGGCGGAATATTATACGAATTTGGCGGAATATAACACGAATTTAGAGTAATTTTACACGAAAATAAATGCTTAGTACATTATTATAAAATTAAAAGCAATAGAAAATAGCTTTCCCCCTTAATATATATATTTTTATTTTCATTCATTTTCACTAATGTTTTTTGTTCCATGTTTCATTTACTTGCCAACTAACAGCCTCTACCATTGGAATTTTGAATTTTTACAATAAAATTGTAACATTTGCTTTAATATTTATTATATTTATCAGAACAGCGAAGTCGGAGAGAATCTTCTCACCCGATTTCAAGATATTTTAATAAAGATTTGTCAATAAAACGCTTTATTTAAAGCTAATAAAGTTTAATTCGAAACCAACATTTCTGTTCCAGTAATGTCTACGAATCGCAAAACACAGAAGATAACCTATCACTTTAATCTTTCTGGCGCCTTTCTTTATATAGAAAACATTAATATATTTAACAAATAATAAAATATAAAACACCATCGGCACAATGGAATTGTCTCTGATTGCACAAACGATGGTTGTGAGTTTGATGCCAGATTGAAAAAGAAAATTAAGCTACTTTCATTTCCCTAGTCTTGTAAGTCAAACTACGGCGTTGAGTTTCGCAGTGTCCTAGGATATGTCCTAGGATGTCGTATTATGTACGAGAAGCTAAAGAAATAAAACTAAAGACATATTAATAATTTGGGTATATCTATTTGTTACGAAAAAGTTACCACCTTTAAAAAATCGCTCACTTAAATATATCTAGGGTCTGGTAAGACGAGCCTTATAAAACGTTAGCGTAGAAAGTAGAAAATACAGTGACGTTTTATTTGGGTTTCACACGCATAATGCGGGTGACGCGTAAAGATAAAAAAAAAACATAATAAACATTATCAAATGTGCCTGAATTTAAACTAAATATTCGACAAAAATTACCATCAGGGTGAAGTAGGGATGCATTATGATGTACGTCCAATAGTTCTAGATTCAATTCCCATTTGTGGATTTATTTTTAAAGTAATTTTTATTGAATTTATCTAGAATTTCTAAGCTAACCAAGCTATTTTCCAAATTATTGATAATATCTTATCACAGAAATAAGAATTTTAAGTAGAATTAATTTTAACTATAATTAAATACTTTTAAGATAGTTTATGTTAGTTCAAATATCTATTCTGCTTCATCTATTAAGAAAGATATAGAAGAGATAATATAAATTTATTAGTTATTGTTTTTATATAAGTAGTTCAAATATTTCACAATTATTAAGTAAGTTAATTTTAAGCAATTTATCTAAATAAGAATTAACGAATTTAATCATTTTTATATATTTGTTAAATAAATCTTGTAAATCACCAAGCAAACACAATTTAATTTTTAGGTCTCCAATGAAAGAATTAACTAATATTTTTTACATTTTGTAAAATATATTTTTATATTACAATTTCCAAGATATAATTCATAAATATACTTTTTTTATATAAAAGTTATTAAAAAAATTACATATACAGTTAAATAATAAGCATTACACCTTTAATAATTTTTATTTCTTTCCTAAGGTCACACTCTAATTCATTGACAAAAATATAAAGGTAATCTTCAATCTCGAGGTATTGAGAATTGATCTTAACAAATAAAAATATTTCACACTAGCAATAACATTATCTTGACATTGAAATAAAGTTGCTTGCCCACTCCGTACAGGAAACTGTGACTAATTCATTATAAATTTATTTAAATTAATTTATAGTTTCTACCTTGGAGCAGAGATATTTTGTAATAAAAAATATAATTTTAATGTTTTTTTCTTATTTTGACATAAGCAATTCTGAGCAGTAAATTTACTGTATATAATGGAATCCTTATCATGAGTTAGTTACCAATTAACAAACATTTAAGGAAACAACATTACTAATTACTAAACCATTTATTAGTACCCATTTATTAGTACACATTTATTAGTACCATTGCCCATTTACTATAATAAAACATTAAAAATCGTGTTTTCCAAACGAAATGGCAAGTTGAGACAAAAATAAAAAAAAAAACAAAACAAAAGTTTCATCTCTCATTCACTATTGCTTACATAAAAGTTTTTAAATAACCTACAAGAATTTAGTAATTAATGTACGCATATTTATACACTTACTGGCCACACTTTGAAGTGCTCGGCTGTTGAAAATCGTCCATCCCGCGTAAAAAAGCATGGAAACTTCAAGAACTTTTGATTTTACAACTCCGTAGTTCGTAAACACTGGTCACAGTATATTCCTATACGATATTCTCATGACACTTGACACTTAATATTTATGTAAAAATTGTTCACTATATAAAAACGCTAAATGTGTGCTTTTCAATTATTTGTTTAAACGTTTAAATAGTTGAGGAAAACAATTCGTACTTTATAAAACCACAAAATAGTAAATGGTCAGATTAGGTGATAATGATAATATGTCAGCTGTCAAAATACGTAATAAATACGTAACGTGCGTTCCGTTCTACGATCGTGTTCTGCGTCACTCAACAGCTGTTTAACTTAATTTTAATAATTGCAAATAAATTTATGATAAAATTTGAATTTACAATACATTTTTTATCTTGATCTTACTAAGATATGTTGTATAAAAGTATAACAAGCAATGTAGATTTTACCTCCCATATGCAAACAGTGATTTTTTCCTCTAAGATTTGAATAAAGGATACATTTTAATAATAATTTATTTCATTCATTTAATGCGCCAAATAATATTTAAATTAATTCAAAGCATCAAATACTTGCGCAAAGTATCTTGCAATTTTTTTACCTCAATAGTGAAGCGTATTAATTTTTTTTTAGCTTCACAGTTTTAATCCACATAGCATTGTAGAAGTACCTAGTGTCAAGACACTCCGTTTCCTTCCATTTTCACCGAATTGCGTAATGATTGGTGGAGCTCTGCGCCGCTTTGTTTTTTATCAGAGCGAGGAAGTGAATATAATTTAAACATAATCAGTCCCTCGAGTGGGGATCGAACCCACAACGGATCGCGTATTCAAATAATAATAAACAAAAAACGAGATTCTTATATACAATAAATTTGACAAAATAAAATTGGCATCTATTTTTATCTATTTTATTTATTTATACAGCATGAGTTTACTAAATCCATAACTCAACATCACTGACTGATGACGTCATTTGTCACTTCATTCTTAAACATTTAATACTGTTTTTTTTATATTTACATTTCAGATTTTATTTAACAGGTTTTTTTTTAATATTAAGATATTTTATAAGATAGTTGCCTGAAGGAGTTTGTATTTTAACATTGAAATTTATGCAAGCCAAGCAAATAATTATAACAATTTTAAAAATACATAAAATCATAATTATATGAATCTATATATTATTTTACAATTTTCAAAATATTTTATCACACTTAGGATTACGAAACATTATTAACAAACATAAAAAATTTAATGCAGAAGAATTCAAACCTGCACATCTTGAAAACAGTCTAATAATAAATATATTAAGTAATCTATATATTACATTACATTAAAAAAATAAACTAACATAAACATAATAAATTGTCTATAAAAGAAATTTTAAAAGGATCAAAAAAAAAAAACATATCAGTGAAAATAAAATTTATTAAGATAGAAGCTCAGCGCTGCGATTCAATTTACAAATAGTTCAATAAATTTAGACAATATAAACAAAAATTACATAATTTCATACATAAATCAAATAAATAAACAAATTAGGCCATATAAATTGTATACTGCTAAAAACGAAAGAAATACCAGAACAAAAATATTATAAAATATCTGTTTGTGTATGTGTCATATTTATATCAGGACGGTAAATCATCTTTATATATTTATATATATATATATATATATATATATATATATATATATATATATATATATATCTCACAACACAATTTTTCAAATATGTCCTAATTTATTACAATTCATATTAATTCCATATTATCTACTATAATGTTAGTTTAGTTGTCTACACGAGAATTCATTTCTTACTGGCAAATATTAGATATCTATTAAACATGTTGGAATATATATATATTTTATGAACAAATCCTTTACAATAATTAATTCAAATTTAATTAATTAAGTTAAAATTTCATATTAGTACTACATGTTCATGCTGGAATGACATATTAAGGAGGTCATTCAAAACCCAATCAGCAAATTTTTATCACCAAAAACTTAACACTAATATAATGTAAAAACGTGTAAAAGAGCACAAAAAAAATCTATAAATATGTATAAAATAATCAGTGGAGTTAAATAAGAGATATATATGTATATATTTTTTTATCAAAATAAAGCATCGTACTGTTAAAATAAGTTACAAGATTGTTAAAAGTAAAAGTATAAGAAGACCTATGTAAATAAAGTTGTTTTTTTTTGTGATTATATAATAAATATAATTGACTGTCTGTTAGTAGAGTTTGAGACAAATTTATAGTCCGTCTGATTAAACGAAGTCGGTTATAAGTCGAATTTTATATATGAAAATCGTTAAAAACATTCACACACAGCTTCACCCTTTATCCCGCATAGCAGAATACTCGGTGACCTAGTGTCAAGACACTCCGTTGATTGCATTACACTTTAGACATTGCGGCACTAAACGCGGCGCTTTGTTGAAGAGAAAATTGTAAGGTAATTTTGAGAAAACAGATGACAGATAAGAAAAACGGACTTATTAATATAGATAATTGATACATAAATTATAACTAATAATTTTTATATCCGTCATAATATCCTGCAAGTAATCACTCCAAAAGATGCTACTTACATGGCGCGAATTAATTTGAACAAATGTCATAGGTCTAGCAAACTGTCAATATTGACAGCACAGATGACAAAATAAATTTTACAGATAAAAAATGAAATGATGCTATATAAACATGAATAATATTTTTAAAGTTATGTCATTTTTTGATTTTTCTAAATATTATTAAAAAAATATTTTTTGGTAAAGAATCACTGAATTTACGACAATTTTTACGAATTAATTCACGTTGGTATTGTAGCAATAATTTTTTTCTCGGCGTTAGATGTTCTACTGAAAAGCAACAGTATGGTGGCTTTAAGCCAGCCAGAAGCATGTTAAACGCTTAGTTCTTTGAGTTTGATGGCTGGTTCTTTGGTGGGATCTGAAAATAAGAAAAGTTTCAATTAATATATAATCTAGAACTATTTCAGATTTAAGGATGAAGGGTAGTGTCTTGGACACTAGATTATATCTGTAACCTAGTGTCAAGACACTACGATTCCATTGGTTTTGTTATAATTTTTATTTACAATAAAAGCTCATTGTACAAATTGTTTTATTACGTAAAATTTACTGAGTGTTATGAGTGTTTTCTTGTACTTGATTTATATAGGTTCGATTCCCACTCGTGGTTTATGTGTACGTACATACTTAAAATTTTCATTTAAATGCGCGATGCATACATTTAAAAAAAGGCGATAATTATTAACTCTTGTTTTGCAATTCGTACAACAAAAAAGTTTTTATAAAACCCAAATTAAAAAGTATCATATATGTAAACTAATAAATATGAAAACTTACAGTAGCCCGTTGATCCTCCATGCGGCCAGCTTGAGCACGCATGAGACGAGCGAAGAAGTCCTCCTCGTCAGCTTCCTCTGTCGGCTCCTCAGGCTTGGGAGTCGAAGCAGAAGCTGGAGCTGGCACAGGTGCCGCCACCGAAATAGGAGCCGGCAAGGCAGTACGCTGGTCTTCCAGCCGTGTGCCCTTTATCGAAAACAAGTTTTGATTTTAAATTTAATTTGGTTTTTAGTAACAAAAGCGTAACTGCACAGCGCAATATGTCAAATTAAAACTCCAAATGAAATGTCTAAGACGAGTATTAAAATTAAATTGAGTTCAGATTTTATTTTCCGTACAAGATTCAAATACGATGTAGTTGACTGTTTAGTAATAATATAATATAAATTATATTTGGTCTAATAAAAGAGTAGCTCAACTCCGCATAAAGCGAAAATATCCATAATATTATAATTACAAGGACGTAACTTATTCATATTTATTATTTCCAGAAAGAATAATAAGAATAAATTCTGTTTGCGAAACGTTTTATAGATGAATTTGGTACCATATTAAAAAAACTTTTCTAAAAAGCTACAAGAAATAAAAAAGTATACAGGATGTAGCCGTTGAATTTACAATTAGGTATACTAATAATTCTTTTCAGTAGTTTAGGCGCAGGAATATCATTGTCATTATAGAATTTTTGCCCACAATATATTACGCGTGACGTGGTAGACATTAGCCATCAATGATATAATATCTACTGCTACTATATTACTATTAGACGTTAACGATGTCATTGTTCAATACAAAAGAAATCTCTCTCTCTCTCTCTCTCTCTTTGACATGTATAACTATTTTTAAACACAATTTTAGCCGCAGGGTTTTAGAATGTTATGTAAGTTATATAAACTTATTCAAAAATCATAATAACCTAAAGTTAATTTAGTATTTCAAAAGTTATCTAATTGTTGTAACAATTAGAAAACATCTTTGAAAAAACGTATAAAAATCTGAACGCAGCGGGATTCGAACCCGCGCCTCTTGGATACCGTCCATGCGCTCTGACCGCTAAGCTGCGTCGAAGTTCTTATACGTTGGCTATGAGAACTTAGTTATTTTTTTACTTTAAGCCTTAGTCCGCATACAAGGGTAGTCAGAGACAATCTAATGTCAAGACATTGTAAGTGCCTTCCGCTCGAAACGGAGATAACACATTGTGGATTGTTGAACTTAGCGTCACGCTTCATCTTACCCAAGTCGAAAAATGAAAGTAAATTTTAAATATAATCATTCACCCGAATAGGAGTCTAGTTTACGATATTACTGAGCCACGATGGCCCTATATCAATAAAAAAAATAATTTGAAGTCATATATTTATTTTCAGTTTCCTCACCTGTACCCGTGCGAGAACCTCTATAAAGTCCTCCTCTGGCTTAGGTCTGGAGGTGGGCATGGAACGTCCTGGCAGTGTACCCTGGGTGTTAACTGGTCGCAGATCAGCACGCTGATCATTTAATCTGTCAGCCTGCAGTGTGGATATCAAAGTTAGCATTTCCTGGGTTCCCTCTGGGGGGCTGAAAACAAATAATTACTATGAAAACAAAACGAACAATGAGTTTGTACTTTACAAGAAATATTTCTACTTATAGGTTAAGATTATGTAAGATATGTGAACGAGGAAGGAGACTTCGGTTGACCTTTGAATATACAGTGTCGCCGATACTATAGCATCGGAGCGCATTGATGAAGAGGCGATTGACAGCGGTACGCCCCGCAGGTGTCTCTGCGTACCTTGCAAGGGATACATCGTTAAGCTAAAACGAAAGAGTTTTTAAAAAATCGACACTATCATAGCACATGGAAAATATCTATATATGCTGATATAAATACAGAATGATGGTTGGGGATTTGATTTCAATTTGTGGGAAAATTTCAAAGGTAGAGCAAAGCGTGCGTTTCGCTACGTCAAACATGTGTGCAGGTCGATTTATGAAGCGCTAGGTTCTGTTTACATACCCCGCATGTAGATGTGTCATGTCTATACAATACAAATAAAATTGGAAATTCTGTTTCTAATATTAATATAACTGAAAGTCTAAAATTTTTGTCGGTCTCTCCGTCTGTTTGTTTCGGCCGATCTCTGGAACGGTTGGATCGATTTTTACATTATTTCACTGGTAGATAACTGATGTAATAAGTAGTAATTTAAACTATTTTTATTTTAAACATTAAAAAATAAAGATCTAGAGAGCACAGCTTGTTATAAATAAAAGTTAGTTAAGCATAGAAATAAAAAAATTCTCAGTATTAAAAATTACTGTCAATATCGATGAACATTTTATAAAGGCAACTGCTACATTTCGCCAGAACTAATCACTAAATAACTGGTTTGCAGGCATTAAATTTGAATCTGGGACGTCATGCCTTACGAAGACGCTTTCGAAAATAAATTAAGCCTTATTAAAAAAAATACTTCTTATACTCTGGTGGCTAATAGATTTTCAAAATGTTCTTCACACGGACCCTCCGTTGCAAAATGATAATAATAATAAGTAAAATAAATAAATATTTTCCGGGATTACCCATACCTAAATGTCATTTGAATATTCATGTCTTTCGACTTTGACTCTATTAAAATCGTGTACGTCTACGCAGGCGTAGCTAATAACAGGTTCCAAATCAACATAAAATGTATAGAATGTTGTCATACAGCACACCTTCTATGGGGGAGACGTCAGTGTTAAGTTATTAAAAGAAACGGGTAAGTAAACTAGAATTAAGTAATTTTTTATGGCACTGCGGCGATGTGGAAAACTATTGGAAGACCCATATGTTGTAGATTCGATCCACCTTTGAAATAAATACTTATATATTATATACAAAGTGCGGCGTTAGATTCCGCCGCCAAAGTTTAAAATGTTCAAAAATAGATATTGGACTGTCCTAGGAATTAAACTAGGCTCTGCCTCAATATTCAAAATAAAGAACTGTTCTTCTTTCGAAAATTCAAATATCGGCAACTAAAGTCAATTAAAAATGTAACGTATATAGCAGGCTTCCCGATCACCGAAACTAGAAACAGAAGTTAGATTCTGTTGACAAAAACGGTATTAATTAATTCGTTGTCTGGTTACGAACCATAACGATTTCAAAAGCTCGTAACCACTTGTTGCTTCGTGCCTAAATTATTGTAACATTGCAAGAAACTTTTCATATAAGCTTCTTATAATTTAAACATAGAAAATATGTCTGAAATTAAATAAAAAATACTTTGTTAGAAAAAGCGTTAAAATAATATGAATCCTAAAGTTCTCACATACTAAGTCTCCAGCAGAAATTAGTTCTAAATGCATTTTATTAAACCTGCCCAATTTATTTACTACCACTTCCGGGGAAGGTGCAGAGTACTAGTACCTACCTAAAAACCTAAATTCATTCCGTTCCGAAGACATTTCTCCAATTTCTACCTATTTAATTATATAGAGCTTTTGCTTACAATACCTAACGCTGACTTTTATTTAAGCATAAATGTAAATACATATAAAACAAATATAAATCATACCCCAAATAAGATTTGAAGTAACTACCATTGCTTCAGGCATATCAGGTATCAGGCACGCTCTAACTCAACGAAAACCTTAAAGCTTTGTTTAAAGCTTCGCGTTTATTCGCGGTCATTCAGTATCCACAAACTAAATTCTCAACTTTTCACCTTAAATCGAAATGTTGCCTGCTGAGTGGCGGTACTCAACGCCGTGCGTTCTCTAACGAGAATAGAGAAATAAACATAATTAAACTATAATCAATATTTACTATTTTTAAAGTGTTATTCCACACTTAGGATTAGAAAACATTTTAGAAAAAACGTATAAAAATTATTTGAACGCAGCGGGATTCGAACCCGCGCCTCTTGGATACCGTCCAAGCGCTCTGACCACTAAGCCATGCGTTCTACTACCAGCTGCGTCAAAATTCTTATACGTTTTGTTACAACTTATTTATGTTTTCTAAAATGTTTTTTAAACTATAATCACTTCTCCGATTGGGAATCCAATCAACACTATAGATTGGATGTTCCACTTCGCAACGAGGGTTTCTCTTCAAAATACTATTTTTTTATAAAAATGGAATGGAATGGAAATATAAAATATGACACATTTTACAAGTTTATTTTGCTTCAGGGTAGACAGGAATTACCTAGTGTCACTCTATGTATATTTTAAGTTTGAAAACCATAAAAACAAATATCGTCCTAAAAATAATTGCATGAATAAAACTGCATTAAACACTATCTGCATGCCTAACTAATCAACAAGTCCATAGAAAAGCTCACAGTAAAGTAACTTTCCCTTCAATGTTTCTGATACTTATATTGCATTTATATTTACAATGCATTGGTACTCAACGCCGTGCGTTCACTAAAGGTAGACAGAAAGTACCTAGTGGCAAGACACTCCGTATTTCCTTTTCCACCGAATTCGACAAAATGCATGTTGTAAGTGATAGAACTTAACGCCGCGTTTCGTCTTACCAGAGAGAGAAAGTGAGAATAATTTAAACATAATCACTCCCCCGAGAGAGGATCGAACCTCCAACCGATCGCGTTTACAGTCGGACGCTGTCACACTGCGCCACGACTTATCAATGGAATTTACCGTGATTTAATGGTTACAATCGTCATTTACATTTCGACATGGATAAACAAATTGTATAAAACGTTCAGTTTTTATAATAAAAATGTCAAAAACATTGTCTTGAAGATTTTTAAATTATTATCTATAGAACTCGCAGCGCCTACTTATAAGATAATAACTCCGCTGCAAAAGAACTCGTAAGAACTTGTAGCCTCTAATAATAATTGGCTGTCAGATCAAACTGGCATAGGCAAGCTTAATTTAGTATATTATTAAATCGAGATTTTTATATCATTATCCACTAGAAGTATATAAAATTGGTGTTAAATATTTTTGGAAAAACGTATAGAAATTTGAACGCAGCGAGATTCGAACCCGCGCCTCTTGGATACCGTCCAAGCACCATGACCGCTAAGCCATGCGTTCTACTACCAGCTGCGTCGAAATTCTTATACAACTTATTTATGTTGTTAGCACATCTGTAGAGTGATTTTTACAAATTTCTACTACTCAAAGATTATTAAGAAATAATCATTTAACAAGAGACATTGCTATTTTATTTTAATATTTACTAAGTGTGGAATAACACTTTAAAAATAGTAAATAGTGTTAAATATTTAAATTATTTTATTATGATAATTAGTTTGGGGCTGGTCGTAACGCAGTGGGTCAGACTGTAGACGTGTTCGATACGGGGTGTGTTTCAAATTTGGGATGCTGTGAGCATGATGACACTTGTGACATAACCTGCTTCGGTCTCTTACAATAAAAATATATGATATAATAGAGTTGAAGATGGTCGTGGTGCAATGGGACAGCGTCTAATTATAAACGGATTTGATTCCCACTTTGGGTGATTATATTTATTTATTTTTTATTTCTTGAACTTAACCACTCACGCCAATCACTGGAGTGGCGGAACTCTCTGGCAACTCAAATTATTTAATTTAAAATGTAATATTTTAGTACAAATATGATATCTTAATATATATAAAATTGTAAATAAAAATTATTTTGTTAAAAAGTATGTAAAAGTAAAGAAATCGCGGCCATAGAAAATGCTAATAAAAAAATCTTTTCTAAGACATAATATAAAGACATAATGATATATAAAAGAAATATATAAGAAAATAACTACTGTAAAAAGTTCAAAACGTCGTTTTTTAAAAAAAAGAATATTATAGAACACCAAAATACAAGTTTATTTTGATCCGTTTATCCGTTTCAACTAATTTCTTTTAAGAATGCATAAAAATCAAAAATAAAAATAACTTTACACTGCATGCTAAAAATGCATTAAGGCAACAAAACCCAATTGGAACAACTAAATAATTAACAGCAAGTGTTTGATTCCAAATTAAAAACATTAGATGAGTGAGCTTGAATTATCTAGAAAACAAATCCGTTAGTTCGATACTCGTCGAGAACTCGCGCCACTAAAACAATCCGACTTATAAGGAAAATGACAATAAACTGTGATACACAATAATCATTTATTTTTAGTAATTATTTTATTGCATAGCATATAGAGGTCTGATTGTAAAAGCCACCGGTTGTGGGTTCGATCTCCACTCAGGGTAGTTCAGTGAAAGTGCGAGATTGAGTTCCAGGTTGAGCGGAGAGCGCAGTACGGAGTGTCTTGACACTAGGTACTTTCTGTCTACCCTGCTATGCGGGATAAAACTAAAAAAAAGAGTATAGCATGTAAACCTCGAATCCACAACCTATTGTGGATTCGATTCCCTCCGGGAAGAATAATAAAATTTATTTTAATTTTTCCACTTTGGCAAGACAAAGCGCGGCGTTCAGTTTGCCACTAAACTCGCTATGTCTCGATGCCGACGGAAAGCTGTTATCGGAATGATTCACATTAGGGTTGTCTGCTATGCGGGATTCAGAATAATATACGTATTTTCCAATCATTAAAACAGAAAACTAAAAATCGTTTCAAATTTACACAAAGTAATACATTAAAATGGCGAAAAGCGCTATAAAGAGTGTCTTGACACTAGGTACATTTCAATCGCTTGACATCATAATGGCAAACATTAAAATAGTAAATTGTAAAAAATGTCGCTCTTTTCGCGTATTTCTAAAAAAATATGATTTTTTTTATTTTAATATTTAATATTGCTAACTAAATAAGAATAAAATATTATTATTAATATTATTTAAAAAAAATAAGTGAAAAGTTCTATAAAAATTCAGCACTTCCGTACGAAACAAGAGCTTTGGCGGGCCGTTTAAAACTTATTTAAAGTCGCAAACTTTTTAAAATTAAATAAAAAAAAATTACATATTAAAATTAATGTATGCAACATTCAAATTTAAACTGAAAAAGAACCTATACTTACTTGTTTAGTAGATTATCATAGTATTTTTGCCTGCGGAGTCGTTCTTTTTTCGCTTTGGCCTTCGCATCTTTGTACTCTATGTACTGTTTCATAACGCCTAACAAACTGGAACCCATTATGGGCGCCAGTTGTGAATATATTTTGAGCTAATCATTCGCGGGCAATGCAGCCGTGCGCGCCGTGGACCGCTGCAAGAGTGCCTAGACTAACCTAGGACGTCTATCCCCCGTTGCAAGCGAGAGGGGCGGAGTGGTTACCGACACCCCCCGCCCCCCCACCACTGCAACTTTCAATTATATGGATTTTATGTATATACCTGATGTTTTTTTTTGGAAATAAAATTCATTAAATGTAAAATAAATGGTTAATGAGTTAAGTGGCGCAACTTAATAATAATTAAAAAAAATAATAACCATAATAATTAAAAAAAAAACTTCTTTATATATTGTCTTAAATATATAAAATTGAATACGATATTGCTTTTTTTTTTAAATATTAAATTTAAGATGGTGATTAACACAGCCAACTAGTAAAAACTGTTAATCCATCTGAATTAAAAGTAATTCCTTTTTTGTTTCACGCTTTATGTCAAGACACTTCGTACTTCTTTATTTACTTAAATAAATCGTTAAACCAAACGTAAATTCTAAAATCTTATATCAATATGTACGATTTACATTGTTTATTTGTCACAATTATGAATTTATAATTTTAAATTTTAAATTAAAAAAATATTTAGTAATATATATATAGTACAAGTATAGTTACAAGGTGAGGAGTATATCAAATTGGTAATAAAAATTTTGCTTTCATATGATTAGGATAACAAGGAGAAAAAAACAAGGTTGACAAAGAAGGCTGACATCCTGGTCCGCCTTGAAGCTGTTCGCCTCTTCAAAGACATTAATAAAGTAGATGAAATTAAAATTAAAACTTTATTCTTAAACAAGATTATTAAAACGATTTCTTTTAAAAAAATAATAATTCTGTAGCTAATTTTATTATAAAATTTATATACGAATTTATATAATATTGTGATCGATCGTGATGCAGTGTGACAGCGCCTGACAGCAAACACGATCAGTTGTGCATTCGATTCCCACAAGGGGGAGTGAATATATTTTAATTATTTCCACTACCTCGCTGAGGTAAATACAAAGTGCAGCGTTGAGTTCCGCCGCTTAACGCAATGTCTCTAATTAGGCAAAAAGCGATGTACGGAGTGTCTTGACACTAGGTTTCAGTTTACCCTGCTATGTGTAAAGCCGCTATATATATATATATATATATATATATATGTAACGTGATGTACTTATAAAATAACCCATTTGCTCTAAAATATATTAATATATGCAGATTATTTACTCATAGAGAAATTGTTACGTTGTTTTTATCTTCCCGCAACTCATTAAGCGTGGAATGTAGAAAGTATAAAGTCAGAAAGTTTCCACGTCTGACAGAGCCAGAAAGATATCTGTGTGGAAGTCAACAAATCACGGGTAAAACCAAGTATCAGTGTCTATAGTGCTAAGACGATTGCGAGACGCCAAGTTGTTTGGACGCGTTGCTGTGCGTAAACCTTTGCTAAAAAACAAAACAAAACAAAGGAGTGCAAAGGAGGTATTTCGATGAATAATCTGTTTAAACTCTCTTGTATGTATTTTGTTAAGAACCATAGTATTCGTCAAGACTTTTTCATTTAGTTTAGTTTTAAAACATGAAAATAAATCCAGTTTTCCATAAAGTTTTAAATATTTTATTTGAAAATAATAAAACTTATTTGTTTCCTCATATTATTTCATAGTGGTCTCAAACGTTTGACCGGCAGTGTACTTAGATGTAACAGTATAGAGTAAAATTAAAAGTATTTATAGAATACTATGTTTATGACTGGCTGACAGATTGTACATGACCACATGAGAAGAGACTCTAAACACTTAAGTTATGATATTAGCTACTTGGTAATTTAAAAAAAATAACAAAAATTATATACTACCTACGAATATATATAATATATATTTTTAAATGAAACAAACAACAACAATGAACAGGTAGTCTACCTGTGACCACGGACTACTGTAAAGTGTTCGAAACGTGGGGTGACCAAAATGTATTTTCGAATACCTTGTGGTATTATTGATATACGCGATTAATCCGGTTAAAATAGTTTCATTTAAAATGTATAAAAATCGCGAAAATCAAAGATCTTATACATAATATATCTTGCTTCCGAAGTTTTATAATAGAATACCGTTTATATTACCATTACTTAAGTAGGCTTCCTTTCGAAAAGTGGTTTTCATTCTTTAATTTAGCATCATCTCGATATCTACTGTGGACAGTTTACAGGCTGGATAATAATTCATTTTGTTATTAAACGAAACACACCATCAATATCTGCACTACATATAAAACATAACAAAACTGATTGGGTCTGGGTTCAAATCTTACCTTTTCCTTACTTATTAAAACTATTTTCATTTCATTGTTGTCGCGTCACCGGCAATGCAAAGAGCGGCGTTAAATTCCACCACTCAATCCTCAATTGTTTTAAAATATTACATAAATAATATAGAGTGACAGCAAAAAATAAAGCTTTTGCAAGCCAAATTATATTAATAGACATTAAATTCACTGAAATAAATACATAGAAAATATCTCAAGCGTGATTCAAACTCAGTATCAGAAAAGGGCAAACAACTACGTCAAAAGACCGCAACTAAATATTTAGTGTATATGAAAAAAATATATATCTAAGAAAAATAATACTTTAAACTAATAAGATATTAGATTTTCGCGATTTTTACACATTTTTAAATGAAACTATTTTAAAACGGATTCATTGGCACGCGCGTATATATTGGTATTCGAAAATACTTTAGTAAACTGAGTCTACCTGTGACCACACACTACAGTAAAGTGTTAGACACGTCAAGTATCCAAAAATGTTTTTTCGAATACCAAAATATACGCGATTAATCCATTTAAAATAGTTTCATATGAAAATTTTTATAAGATTTTCTAAGAAATTTACAATGACTAGCATTCTGGTAAAAAGGAGTTACTAGGAATCGGGATCCGCCAACATAAGATCAAGGTAGCTAGGATTGAAAACCCTTAAATATAATTAATTTAATCCGGTAAGGTATTTCAATAGCGTGTATTCTAATTCGAAAAAATTAAAATTTTACAGTAGTTTTAGTGTTACCACTCACTTGTGTGATTAGTTAAAGCTAAAAATGTGTAAACATTGCAAAAACCAAAGACTTTATTGAATAAAAATCTTAAAAAACTAAGTTTTGAGCCTCTTTTTACAAAACTAGACACGTTATAAAATTTGATTTCATATTTTTTTTATATAGAATGTATGACAAGTCCACTGAAATAGTACAATAAATACTACACACGCTTTTGTCATACACTTTCATATAAAGGAACATACACGTTGCTAAGGTTACATGTATTTTACGTAAAATTAGGGTACGTTAAATAATAATTATTTAGTATGAAGTAATTATCTCAAACAAGATTTTCCACCACGTTAATGTAAACGCATAGCATATAGCAATATTTTGGTATAAATCAATGTGTTTTGAGACCATCGTGGCGCAGTGGCACATCGTTTGACTGTAAACAATGGCTATGAGTTCGATTCCCACTAAGGCATCGCCAAAGCGTAATATCTCAATATTGGGCGGAAATTGAAAGTGTCTTGATGTTGGGTTCACCCTGCCTTTGTATGATAAGCACACATGTATTGTTATAAGGTACACGTACTGCACTGTTGGGTATAGCTAAAACCGATCAAGTCAACACAAGCGGATATTATCTGCCACAACGTAAATCCTATTACGTTCGAATAACGTCAGGGAACATTAAAATCAAGAATAAATTTTAAATAAAACTACTTCAGGTAGACACGCCTGTGATCAAGGACTATTGTGTAAAGTGTTCGAAACGTCAGACTTACAAAAATGTATTTTTGAATACCAAAATATACGCGATCAATCCTTTTAAAATTTCATTTAAAATGTGTAAAAATCGCGAAATTCAAAGTATACACTAAGAAGAACGCAATAGGATATGTCTACGTCATCATAACATAGTATAAAATCGTTTGATGGCAAACGTGAGCTTAGAATAACAAAAAAAACATCCCGAAAGTAGTGGAGTCGCGGAACTCAACACCGCGCTTTGTTGAGCCAGACAAAATATGCATAAAAATTTATTAAAACTATTTTTTACCTATAACTTACCACAAAAATCTTAATTATCTATACATCTAAAACAATTTGATAGTGGCGTCAAGTTAACAAATAATTTAATAGGAAAAGTTGACAAAGTATTATCAAGAAATCTTGGAAGCAATTTAAAGGGCTACTGTAAAGGGGACGCTGTAGCTCAATAACAGGGTATCTGATTAACATTGTGTAATAAAAAACTCCTTTAAATATAAATATAAGTTTTAATTCTAACTAGTGGGCTATATACTAGTAGCTGACGGAGAGGTAAATAACGAATAAGATAAAAAAAAAATTAAAGACATAGTCTGTAGTGCAATAAATTTTATATTATAAAAAATATACAAAAGCGAATTTTCATAGAAACACATTGATATTTGTATGGATACAATATGTTATAAATTTTATTAATACGAATCACGTTCGTTATTGAAATCATAATTCTGTTTTAAATATTCTCCGAATGAGAGTGAGCCCAGTTTAGTTAAGATTTTAATGCAACAATTACAAATTATTACATTATTGTTTCCCCACTCTTCTGGTATTTTTTTTAACAGAAAAAGGAGGTAAACGAGCGGAAGGGCCACTTGGTGGTAAGTGGCCACCATCGCCAGTTTACAACATTTTTATACAGTTGTAGATGCGCTGCCGGACTGAAAAGAGATAAGGAAAAGGACGGATGGGAACAGCACCAGTCGCGAGCCAGTTGAAGGATTTAGGTCCTACTACCAGATTACTGGGACGCCCGCCTCTCAGGGGACGCAATCCAGCAGCGGAGGGGAATTGTATTCTACCCTGTCACCTTACAGAGAAATCTCTATCTTTCTCTCCGGCATAAACATAGTGGAAGCAACTTCAAATCCCGCGTAGGATATAAAATAAGCGGAGCCTAAGTTACGCTTTATAACATTAAGTGATCTAGTCCCGTCAAAATCAATTAAGCCGATAAGACAAAGCGCGGTGTTGAGTTAAGTTGAGAGATACCACACAATGCTTAAATTAGAGTGTTTTGACACTAAATGTCATTCATTAAAATAGAAATCTATACTATTAATAAAATTAGAGAATTTGTTTGTATGTATTATTAAAATAATCGTTTTATACTAAATTTATATGTATATATATATACGCAAATAACATATTATATAATTTTTGTCAGTCTGTCAGTCTATTCCGGCTTATCTCAGGAAAAAGTAGACCAATTTTGATGGTAATTTCACTAGCAGATATATGAAATAATAAGGACTAACTCAGACTGAGCTTTTAATTTAGATTTATAAAATAAACATCGAGAGATGTTAAATTTATTTATATAAATATTTTTTATCACACATAGTTGCTAGCAGTACTGTCTAGTTCCTCTCGTATTGTGTTTGTAGAGGTTTATTTTGATGGATTTCAAAAATGATATGGAATATGTAGCATGTTTTTAAGCAGTGGCGGGATTGCCTGTAAAAGCTCCAGTAAAAAAAGTATAAAAAATCAGGTATAGATTTAAGTCCGAAGTGTTAAGGCGATTATTGTACGTATAATTGCTCCGTAGTATATTTATAAAAGAAAATTTAGGCAACTAAACGGATAATACCGCAATTATTACGTTTTATTAAATTTTCTTTTCAGACCAATATGAGCTTCATTTTTATTGTTTTATGCTTTTATCCCTCATAATAGGGCAGATAAAAAGTTCCTAATGTCAAGACACTCCGTATTCTATTTCGTTTTCCACAGAATTTAAGCCATTCAGCGTTGAGTGGCGGAAGTCAACGCCGCACCTTGTCTTACCAGAGCGAGAAAGTGTAAATAATTTAAATGCAATCACTTCCCCGAAAGGAATCAAACCCACAACCGATCGCGTTTACAATCAGACGCTGTCCTAATGCGCCACGACCGTCATTTTTAGTAAAATACATAAAGAAATTTGACACTAATGTAACATGGTTGAAAAGTTTTTGAACACGATGCGTTGCGGGTGCGATCCTTAAAGGAATATTTATAACTAAATTACCTTGACCCAGTTTAATAAAACTAAATTAGCTCAGCACTAACCGATACTCTTAATTTCTAACTAAAAAAGGCGATCTTAAAACCTAATTTATATTCATATGAACATCGCACAAGGTTCAACTTTTTGTTCGCTTTTATTAACATAAGACAGAAGCAAAATCCTTCAAACAATGTTTATTTAGTTTAATAAAAAAATTAAAACATCATAATAAAAGTAAATAATACACGCATAATAATAAAAAAAAATAATGTAGCAATTATTCATTTTAGAAAAAACGTATAAAAATTTGAACGCAGCGGGATTCGAACCCGCGCCTCTTGGATACCGTCCAAGCGCTCTGACCGCTAAGCCACGCGTTCTACTACCAGCTGCGTCGAAATTCTTATACGTTTTATTACAACTTATTTATGTTGTTAGCATCTCTGTAGAGAGATTTTTACAAATTTCTACTACTTAAAGATTATTGAACAATAATCGTTTACTATTTTTAAAGTGATATTCCACACTTAGGATTAGAAAACATTTTAGAAAAAACGTATAAAAATTTGAACACAGCAGGATTCGGAATTCTTATACGTTTTGTTACAACTAACTAACAACATAAATAAGTTGGGTTCGAATCCCGCTAAAATTCTAATATGTTTTCTAATCCTAAGTGTGGAATAACACTTTAAAAATAGTAAATATAGCAATTATTCGTTCACACCAATGACTTATTTCGGCTAAGCTCCATTATTGTCAAAACATAATATTTTGCTTACCTATGAACCTATAACCTATTCTATAATTGCCAAGTTAGTCTGAATTATTTTTAAACAAATATTAAATTTATGACCATTTACAATAATTTGCTATCATTATTTATCATCAACTATATATATTGGAAATATATTGTACAAAATGTTTAGAACTCGCGAGATCTCTTGATTATGTATACCAGAGCGAAGCTTTATTCGTATATTTAAAATAACAATATATATATATATATATATATATATATATATATATATATATATATATATATATATATATATTAGTAATAATATATATTGTTAGTTGATAGATCAATATTAAACATGGAAACTTAGATGGAGTTTAATTTAGTTGAAGTATTTGCGTTTTGGATTCAATTTTTGTACTATTTTTTTATTAGTACTAAAACAATTCTGAACATTGGGTTGCCTCACTCTACACCCAATGTCTTCAAGTTGATAAGTGAGTGTAATGCCTCTATATTTGCTGGCTGCCAAATATTTACTTTTGAATTTTGAAAAATGTAATTTTGGTGCAATTGGATGATGGTAATTATTGTGGATTCGCGTCAACTTTATTATAGGCCCAGACAACATGTAACAAAACGCTTAATTAACTTGACCTTGTAATAATGAGAGGCTCAAAAAATATATATACCGTATGTCCGAACTATTGCCAAAAACATTATCAAATATTAAAAAATCTAGATAAAGTATCATAATATACTTACAAAAAACATATTCCAAATAACAAAACAATAAGAAAAGTGACAATAAACAAGATAATGAACATAATTTCTCTTTCAACTTCAAATCAAGACGGGGAGAGTAGAGACCACTGACTCTATCGGCGGTTGAACTAAAAATGCATGTTGGCCAAAACCTGCATGTGCGATTTATACATGTCACATGACTCCTGACATTTGCTTATAATGACACTTAATAAGCGAGCCCTCATCAAGTATGTGCATTTGTTAGACAGCACGATTTACTTAAATTGCAACTAGTTTAATGATGCGGATTTGTCTAATAAATTTTGATATTCACATAAAATACATAAACATATATAAAATATATAAACATATATAAAAATAACGTATCAATTCAAAATATTTTAAATGTTCATAAATAATATAGTAATTTGAATATGTAGGGTTAAAAAGTAATACACGAACAAAGCAACAGGTCTCGTAGCGTTCACCGTAGCGAGCCTACGAACGTATGTGTAGCGAAAGCTTATTCATTGTTTGTTCTAGAAAACGGCTGTCCGACTTATACTCATAAATATTTTATCCAGTAATACTGAATTCACGTGATTTAACTGTCTTGCATAAACCACATACAGTTATAGATGTTAAAGTATATTATTATTTTACATAATTATATTATATTTTCTCTATTTCTTTAAAATATATACGGAAATTATTAAATAATTACTATTAATATTGGTTCAACTAAAGCGTTTATGGTCGGCAAGTTAGTTAGTGTTGATGCTTATTCGCAACGTCTTCATCGCAGTCGTAGGGTGGCATTACTATACGTTTTTTATCCTGAACACAGAAACTAATTCCCTGTACACCATTTTACTATCTAACTTCAAGGAAAACCGCTATACGCCATCCGTACATGGTGGAAATTCGCAAGCAAATCTCTTTGAGGGTAAATTATTTACGTTAATACGCGCAGCGCAATAGTAGATTTCACTGGCATGTCAAATTTAGAGAAAATAGACAATCGTTTATCATCGTCAAACGCAAACATATAAATTGAATATATAACATATAAAAAAAGTTTCATTTGTTCGCTCTGGTTAAAAACAAATAGCAACGTTGAGTTCCGCCACTCTACACACACTCTAAATCGGCGGAAACTGGAGTACCGTGTGTCTTGACACTATGTATTACCTGTCTAACCTGCTATGCGGGCTAAAAGCGTGAAAATAAAAAAAATGTGTCAATTAAATTTTTAAAAGTAAGCAAATGAATTAGGCTGCTTTTGTACATTTACGAAAGCACTCAACTTAGGTAAGTCAAAATAAAGATTAATATTATTGTATATTTTTTTAAATCTAGATTAATTAATTATTATAATATGAGTATTAAAGAGAATAGAGAGAGGGAAAGAGAATCCTCTCTTTACTCTCTTACAGCGCGGACCCGGATGCTGTCCCGAGCTCCCATTGCCAGGCGTGGGTTATCCTAACGGTGAATCCAGTAATTCTTATAAATTTCATCTCCCTTTTAGATAAAATTACTTTTGATGACTGTTTAAATCTTTAACAGAACTAGAGATAATACATATCGTATGGAATTTAGTTAAAGTTATGTTAACAATATTTTCATAAACTTGCCCTGTTAGTTAATTAGTTAGTGAATGTGATTTCTTGAAAACCATAATTTGACCCACTTCCCAATTTCCGATTGAGCTGAAATTTGGACTACAGCTTCAATTCTCATGACAATGCAATAATATACCATCATTATTGTTATTCAAAATGGCCGCCACCACAAAATGTCGGATAATATTTTTTTATATGGAGATCAAATGAATTAACTAAAGAGTAGAGAGAATAGAGTAAAGTGTTAAAAAATATATTAAAAATGTATAAATGTACTTAATATTAATATAAATAAATAGCTTGCTTTTAAAAATTTCCCGTATTTCATTTATTTACAATATTTTCTACAAACAAACAAGTCACAACAGTTATTATCTTGTCGGTGTGTTCGGTGGTTTGAGTTGCAATCGGTGTGTCATACATACTTAGTGCTGAATAAATAAAAAAAAACTAATCCATTTATCATAGTTTTGCTTATAAAACAATGTATATATATTTTATAATAATTTATTATTTCTTAAAAATATAAGAACTTTTTTAAATAATTTATTGATATAATTCCTATTTTCAAAATTAAATATCTTAATTAATACTTTTTTTCATTATAATTTTGTCTTAGCTTCACGCTTTTATCCTGCATAGCAGGGTAGACAGAAAGTACCTAGTGTCAACACACTCTGTACTTCGCTTTCTACCGAATTCGAGACATTGAGTGTTGAGTAGTGGCACTCAATGCCGCTTTTGTCTTTACCAGAGCAAGGAAGTGAAAATAATTTAAATATAATCACTCCCCCGAGTGGGGATCGAACCCACAACCGTTAAAAAAATTAAAAAAAAATAAAGATCAAAAGTTGTAACACACGTGTATCTTTCGCACTATTTACGGAAATTTAATAAAATGAAAATTTATTCCACCTAGCATAGTAGTCAGAGATAACGTAGTGTCAAGACACTCCGTTCACTGTTTTCCGTCCGAAATTGAAATATTGCGTAATGAGCGGCGATCTCAACGTCGCGCTTTATCTTTATGAACCAGAGGGATGAAATAGAAACAAATGTTTATTATAATCATACCTGCAAGTGTGAACCCATAACAAATCGCGTTTGCAGTAAAACATTATCCCACGGCGCCACAATAGCCTCTTTATATATTTTATAGCCCGATGTTGTATTATAATAAACAGGTTATAGATAGATAATCGGACGTTATGGATAAGCAAAAATATATAAAATATTTGTAATATATTCGTATTAATTTTACTAAATGATCTTAATATCTCACTTTATATTTGATGTATGTATAATTCAATAATCAAATTGAATGTCACAGTATGGAGGATAACTCACGATAATATATTAAACTAGCCGTGCCCGCGATTTCGTTTGCAAAGAATTTCACATCTGTATATCATTTTTTTTATAATTCTAAAATAAAAGAAGCCTAAGTCACTCTGTATTACTTCACCCTTCATTGAAAATCCAATCAAAACTGGTCCAGCCTCTCCATAAATTAGTGGGAACAAAGAGGCAGATTTTGTAGAGAAAGATATATTAAATGTTTTACAGAAACAGAAAAAAAAAACAACATCACCTTCCTTTAGATTTCGGCATCCTTACAGACAGTTCAATATATTCGAAATTTAATAAACCACTAAAATCACACATAACACATTTTCTATGAAAAACATAAATTATATTATTTAAAATAGCCGTAACCTAGAACGACACAATACGGTATTCAAACGCGCGTATTGTGCGTAACTGAAGAAATTGTAAATGGGAGCGATATATATTTTGTGATAATCTTTTAGATAACAAACGTCACGTGGCATTAGCGATCTCAGATATGGTTTTTGTTTATATAACAATCATATTGCCTATCTGTGTGAGCTATTTTTACAGCCATTTTGATACTTGCTAGTTACTGTTGAAAATATTGTTTTTTTTTTGAACACCATCTTAAGTATTACCAAATTGAGGAAGTAATTAAAATAAAATTATTTCATCAAGTGGAAATCGAACACGCAACTACGGCTACAATATAACAGTGCGCCACGCCCATCTTCAACATTGTTTGTAATATAAATAAGTTTGGAAAGGGTTGAGAAGGCTTGTAAAAAAATTCAGCTTCAACTTTTCCTACCATCTCTTTGGAAAACCTGGAAATAAATAATTAAATGTCGAAAGTTTTATGAATTCTAAACTTTCGACTGTTGTACGATTCTCAATTTTTGGTGAGGGCCGTCGTGGCGCAGTGTAACAGCGTCTGACTGTAACC
Source organism: Dryadula phaetusa (assembly GCA_032432895.1). NCBI lineage: Eukaryota > Metazoa > Arthropoda > Insecta > Lepidoptera > Nymphalidae > Dryadula > Dryadula phaetusa. Next base: position 1,410,038 of record JAOYRS010000001.1, read on the forward strand.
GCGATCGGTTGTAGGTTCGATCTCCACTTGGTGGAGTGATTATATGTAAATTAGTTCCACCACTCAACACGCAATGTCTCGAATTCGGTGGAAAGCGAACTACGGAGTGTCTTGACACTAGGTACTTACTCTCTAAAATTTTATAAATTGTAAATATGAATGTATGACAAAAGAAATTATAACTCTATTTTACATTAGTATAACTAGAATTGCACAATAACTTCTGATCAGAAGTACTTAAATCGATAAATTTTCACTTTCTTATAAATATTTTTTAACGCTAGAAGTTATTATTGTTTCGAATTCAGTATAAAGCTAAAAACGGAGTGTCTTGACACTAGATACTTTCTGTCTACCCCACTATGCGGGATGACAGCGTGAAGCTAAAATAAAAACAACTTGTAATATACATGCAACATCGAACAAAACAACACTACAATTCAAATCTAAGTAAATGTTCAAAATCAATAAATATACGGACGTTTAAATTGGCTATTATTATCAATAATTTCTAGTTAGAAGTTCATGTCACCACTGTAAAGAGACGTTTAGTTATAAGTATCATTTACGTAATAATGGCACAGGTAATTATACTTTAGCACTATAAAACAAAGCGTTATATTGATTTCTGGGGTGTTTTGCGGGTATGTGTTCTTGCATCGCAGATATCGTTGCCGGCGATTCATAAGAACAACCACATCCTGCCTCAATTAGTCTAAGTTGATTTGCACTCATCTCTTACATACATATTTTCACGTGCAAATTGCTTTCGTTGTTGGCCTCTCACACGGATTATTTTATATATACATACATTTTTTTTTCTTCTTTGTATATATATATATTGTTGTTGGAGACCTCAAAGGCAACAGATCGCGTTAACGCACTCCCTTAAGATGGACCTGCCAAATCAAAGACTCGCCAAATTCCAAATATCACACAGTGGTGTGAGAAGCTCTCTAGATACAACCTTAATGCTGATTACAATCCTCAGTCAGAGAGAAAGAGAGGGATAAATTACTGTAATAAGAAATAAATTACTGTGGACATAATAACTGTATAAATTAACAAGGGTTGCTAGTTAAAAAGTTATATAAAATTATATCATTTACTTTCTAACATTCAGCGGAAAGTAGCGACTTGCATATTTACCAAGCCACGATCACGGGTCTACGCGTGTTTGCAACTACGAAAATGAATATAACAAAATCTTAAAACACTGTAAAAGCTGTTCATAAGCAGCTCTGTTTGTTATTTACTATGATGATAGGTAAAGTTGAGAGCAAACGTAGTCATGAAACTGAAGTTGATATGAATATACAGGTATATTTCAATGGATGGTTTATTGAAGCGGACCAGAACATATATTTAGAACAGACACTATAGCATTGCGAAACATATGATTAGTTGATATTAAACATTTAAAAAAAAATCAGGGATTCGAATCCGCGCCTCTCGGAAATTGTCCAAGAATGTTTTCTAATGCTACGTGTGTAGTAACACTTCAAAAATAGTAAAATACCTTTTCTATTATATTTTAATAATATATAATATAATTATCTACATCCATAGAACAGCCAGAAGACATTCTTTTAACATATCCCGGATTGATTGAATTGAATTGTTATCCCGGAAATCCCGGAAATTGAATGATTATCCCGGAAGGCGGTTCTCGTTTTTATAACACAAGCATATTTCTTTGAGTTTGAATTAAAACTAATGATAGTACGCAATCAGAGTCTTAGTTAATAAAGATAAAAACGCCGTACACGTGTTGATGCTGTCATTCATATGGGTTTCTTCTAATACTACTTACTGTTCGTATAAAGTTCACAAACTTCTAAAACTGATATTTTCAGAACGCAGTGATTGGTCACTAGATTCTTTATTGCAAAACTTTTCAAGTATGCATATATTATTCTATTATTTTTAATTGATGAATTTAAACTGATTTTTCTTCGAAATATCCTCCTTTGCACTTCATTACTTATTATCTACGCATGCGAGCAATTATTTTATCTATAGTCTCTTGCGAGATTTTATTCCGGCTTTCCTTGCCTTGATGCATAATAAATCCTCAACCGATAAACCTTAGTCCGGAGGGAATGGCGTTTTTCTTTTTGAATTTTTAGAAATTTGGAATAGCGTTTTCCTTGTATTGCTCCTTTTCTTTATGCCTTTGATTTGGACTAGATGTCTAGGAACAACAAAATCAATTTACAATAGATCCGTCGCTCTACCGCTTCCGCGGCTGACATTGATGTTTGGATACAAAGCCTGTTGATTGTCCTTTCCTTGGCTTCTATACAACAATAAGTTTTTAGGCAATCTTAATAAACAATAAAACATGCAGGAGTGCAGATTACTATGTATCACCAATATTTTCTAAAATATTTACTCATAATAAAAGTTTTTATTGGTGGTATCAAACCTTTGACCGGTAGTGTATATTTCCTGGTACACTACTGTCTATGTACGGGTGTGAATATTTTTTTAAAATCAACCTTTTCCCTAAAAAGTTTTTACCTTGCAATGCATGTCATTGAAACTTGGCGAATTCGCTCCTTTCATGGTCACTATACATTTCGAATATATTTTTCTAAAGTATTTTACTTGAAATAATAATGTGTTTATATAGCTTGCTACTTGCTACCATAGAGCTTGAAAGAAAAATATTATTTACATCGCTTACAGAAATATTGCATACTGTTTATTAATGAAAATAAACGCAATTGGCATATTCTCGAATCTCGGTTGAAATTTTAATAAAAGTAATGTTAGAGTATTTTTATTTGAAATATCGTTATACCAAGCACGGTGTAGGGTTCCGTTACCCCGTTCACTATATATCTAAATTCGTAATTGTAGCGTAGTTCACAAAACGGAGGAGGTACGAGGAACGATAAATAAAATAAACGGTAGCAAGCGTTAATAACTTTAGTTAAGTGCATCTTATCTGAAGCTATCAATAGAAGAAAATTATCTTTATTAGTTTTATTGTTGAAATAAGTATCGTATATACTAATTACCCATGAAATTATATATAAACTGATTTCAGGATCTACTGATTATTTTTTAGCTTCTCGCTGTTATCCCGCATAGCAGGTAAGACAGAAAGTACTTAGTGGCAACTCAGTGCGTGGTGAGTGGTGGAACTCAACGCCGCTCTTTGTCCAGACCAAAGCAAAGAAGTGAAAACAATTTAAATATAATCAATCCTCCGAGTGGGTATCGAACCCACAACCGATCGCGTTTACAGTCAGACGCTGTCACAATGCGCCACGACCGGTCGCATCTACTGATTGTAATTGAAAAACTCCCTTCTGTTGAACAGTCAATTCATTGAGGCAGGTTATAAGCTATAAAACAACCAATGAGAGCGAAGCAGTAATAAAAAAATGTTGTGAAAACCGGAAACGGATATATATATATATATATATATATATATATATATATATATATATATATGTATATATATATACAAATCACTATAAATTTTCTGAATATACAACAAATTGCCATACATGTGTAAAATACGAAAATCTATCTAACATAAACAAAACTTGTCACCTCATGTCGTTACGCATATTAATTTTGCTGACCTAAGACGAGTGACCTAATTATTACAGTGTTCCCGTCTGACCCCGGCCGGAAATGACCTACATGTGGCTCTACCGGTTAAGGATCAAATAATAGATCAGATTAACGTCAATTTTCAGTAAAATTGGAATTATTTAGCTACAAGCTATACCCTTTTTTTAATATAAAATTTCTTGCACTACAGACGGTCTGTACCGTTTTTTTTTTTCACTTATTATCACGTATCTCCCATTTGCATATATTTATACTCTCGCACTTAAAATTAAGATCTATATTTATAGTTAAGCGGTTTTTTTTAACTTAATTTTGTTAAGTATTATTAACATTCAACCCATAAAACTACTAATTACATACTGTTATCATATAAGTATCCGCCATGTTGAGGGAGGCAAGTTGCCAAAGACGAAGCTAAAGAAATTCCAGCTTACGCAATTACATTAAATGAATCATGACTATATATATAAATATATATATATATATATATATATATATATATATATATATATATATATATATATATATATATATATATATATATATATATATATATATTTATATATAGAGCAGGTCAGAGCGCAGTCGCGGGTTCGAATCCCGCTGCGTTCAAATTTTTATACTTTTTTCAAAGATGTTTTCTAATCCTAAGTGTGGAATAACACTTTAAAAATAGTAAACAGGAAACGCTCAGTTTATAGAATTTCAGCAATAAATCACGAAAGCCTACTTACTATGTAATTTTTAATCCAATCAAATTTCAATATATTACAACATTTTTTTAAACAGAATCAAGTATAAGCATAAAATATAAGTGCAAAGTATTATCTCCAAGAGACAGTAGCATTACCTATTTCATTATAAATTAATTAAATCCTGTATCACGGCTTTTGTGGGGAAAATCGATACATTGTCTTTGGCGGCATATTCGTAATTGACAACGAGAACCGCAAGAGCGAGCGCGTGAACAAAGAGTTTAAGTCTATAGTCTGCTTGTTGACGTTCATAATAAGATCTGTGATTATCGCCATTTTCTAAACATTTTAAATGAAACTAATAGAACTAGAGGCTGATCATGTCGTAGTGTGACAGTAGTGTGACTGTAAACGCGATTATTTGTGGGTTCGATTCTCCAATCGGCAATGATTATATTTCCATTAATTTCAATTTCACGCTCTGGTAAGACAAAGCTCGGCGTTGAGTTCCGCTACTTAACACGCAATATCTTACTGTCTACCCTGCTATGCGGTATAAGTATGAAGCTAAAAAATTATATATATTATACCGGTTAATCATATATATTTTGGTATTCGCAATACATTTCTAAAAATCTAACATTTGAACACTATACAGTAGTCCAATTAATCCGTTTAAAATAGTTTCACTCCGCGCTCTGTTTTCCATTGATTTCGAAATATTACGTGTTGATTGTCGAAACTCAAAGTCGCGCTTTGTTTTACCAGAGCGAAAATAATAAGATAATTTAAATTATTTAATAAAATTATTAACATTCCCATAGTGGAAATGTAAAAAATATATAAGTAAACACACATTTTTGATATCATGAACGTATGCTATTTTACTATTTATACCAAATTAATATGTTTCAACATTTTTTTTTGCTTCACGCTTTTATCCCGCCTAGCAGGGTAGACAGAAAGTACCTAATGTCAAGATACTCCGTACTTTCCACCGAATTTGAGATATTGCGTGTTGAATAGTGGAACTCAACGCTGCACTTTGTCTTACCAGAGCGAAGAAGTGATATTTTTTTATTTATAATCACCCCTCGAGTGGGGACGAATCCACAACCGATCACTTTATAGTCAGACGCTGTCCCACTGCGCCACGACCGGCCTCTTCAACATTTTCAATAAAACATTCTAAATCAAAAGGGTTGGGGTTTTAGTTTTTGGCGTAGATATATATTTTTTTCATTAAATTTTGTGACGCCCACAGAGAACCTATATTACAACTCGTCAACTCGTCCCCTTTGCGTGCCTTTATTAGCTTCATCTGTATCTATCTGTATGTCCAATATTAAAAAAAATCTTTGATGGATTTTTCATACATTTCCAGCTAAAAATTTGCTTCAATTTTACTCACGTGTTACAATTAATTAAATATAAGCAAGTGATATTCTTGCCAGAACGATCAGGTTAAAGAGAAAAGTATGTAATTTTTTTTGTTTAACAATTTATAATTTATTAATTAACATTAATTATGGTATAAAATTTAAAAAAAAAAGACCATGAAAACCTTTGGAAAAATTGATGACACCAATAAATCATAGAACGGGGTATTCGTAGAAATATTGAGATTCAGTTCAGATAAATGATTGATTTATATGCATTTTCATGTAGAGTGCTTAAATGGTAGTGTAATTGACGAATGACTTGTTTATGGCATACTTCGAATATTTTTTTTTGCGAAATATACAATGATATATAAAAAAATATCTTCACGCTTTACCCTTTATCCACTGCTATTTGTTTAAAATAAACAAAATCTATTTATTCCTGTAATATGTTGAATAAATGAAGCATAACAATTATCATAAACAATAAACATTATAGATATATATATATATATATATATATATATATATATATATATATATATATATATATATATATATATATATATATATATATATATATATATATATATATATATATATATATATAATGTTAATATATGCTACTACTACTTGTTGCCAAAGGCGAACGTATCTCTAGAAGAGATCCTTTCCAGTTAACCTATGAGTACCTATGAGAGAATGTATAATGGCAAATTCATTATTGACACTAGCTATTTTAAAACAAGTTTAAATTGAACAAAATTTTCTTTTCCTCTCGCTTCACGCTGCACCCTATAAAGGAGTAGTGAGAAAGAGCGGAGCGGCAAAATGGCGGTCGTGTCGACACGAGGTTTTCATTAGAGAATGAATACTTATTTTCTTTATTTTATACACTATGATATACGGTTTTTAATTAACATTATGGGAAACCAGGGATCAATGGAGTGTCTTGACACTAATCTGTCTCTGACCACCCCGCTAAACAGGACTACAGAAATAGTTTCTATGAGTTCTTTAAAGACTTCAGCATTTTACAGCATTTAAGTTGCCAAATTAATTATTCTAACTTCTCGTATTAAGCGCAGGGCGTATTAAACGGGATTGATAGTGTAGGCAGTTGCAGTTTCACACATAGCGGCTAAGGCAAAGAGAACTAATGTGTATACTCTCCGTTCACCGCTTTCCATCTAAATTTATATAACGCGCGTTGGGTGGCGAAACTGAACGCCGTACTTTGTCTTGCCACATTGGAATTTATATAAAAAATAAATAACAACAGACAAATACATAATACTAAACACGGGCGAAAACATGAGCTAAATAAATATCCATACTCAACAAAACACTGTGACTCCTTTACTATACCTGGATATACATAACGTATACGGACGGATGTACATACGTGCCTAATTCGCCCGATGTTTATTTTCCCAAGCCAGTAATAGATATTATTATGTTATTTACTTACACATTTTAGGTTTAACATTTTAAAAGAACAACTATAAGTCTATTGTGGCACAGTGGGGCAACGTCTGACGCTGAACGCGATGACTTCGGGATCGAATACCATTCGGGGACATACGTATGTTATCGCCTGATAGATGTGTTTCGATGTATCTAACACAATACAAATAAAAAAAAATTGATTTAAATTATAAAATAAAGTATGAAATTTTGTGAAATGATACAAACTTTTTGCTTATAGCTTATAATCTTCTTGTTAGTAGTGCGTTGTTATTTTCAAAGTTCAGTGCGAATAACTTTATCGTATCGAGTGAGCTCTACAAGTTGCCAAGTTGATATTTATAAATACACGCAAAATCGACGATCAGGCACAGAGTGGAAACTGATAACGAGCAGTTGCGAATATTCGCTTCCATGACTTTGAAATTATTGCAAGCAATTTAAGTTAGATAGTAAAGTATCTAGAACGTATAAAAATAATACCTCACCTAGTTATATTTTAAACTTCTCCCTGAGCGTTCATAGTGTTTGAATACAAACATAAAAAAATCATATTCAACTCGCAATATCTTGATTTCGTTTCGGGTGGAACAACGGAGTGTATTGACACTAGGATGCCCCTTACTACTCTCTCATGTAAAATGACATTAAAAATTCATTTATTGAATTACCTTAAAATTATATTAAAAATAAACAATTTTTCTATTATTATTTTATCTTAACATTTTATCCCTGACGATGTAGTCAGAGAGGACGGAGCGACCTCACTCCAGTATCTTTGATAGTGTGTTTTCGAAGTTCTTTCAAGTAAATATTTATTCACCGCTTTACTTTTTATTTCCACGCAGACGAGTAATCAGTAAGAATATAGTAATAAGACTCTATACTTTTCGCCAAAATTTAGAAAAGTGTGCTGAGAGCTAAACCACCTTATTAAAATATTTTATTTAATCGACTAATAGTTAAAGTAATTAAAATCAAATAGACAGTCTGTAAAATATTATTGACTTTGCCCGTGTGAAATTTAACATCTCTGATAAAATAAATTTATTACATCAGCTATCTGACAGTGAAAGTTGCGTCAAAATCAGTCAAGCCATCCCAGAGATAAATAATTCAAAAATAATAACTGCTAATATAAGCCGAAACTAGCAGACATGACTAGTATATGTATCAGGTAAACGCAGAGGCATTTAGTAAAAGCGGTTATTTTAATATTACAAACAGACACACCAACTTTATTTATTTGTATAGATTATTATAATATATTATAATTATTTTATACTTAAGTTAAAGAAAATATTATTTTTACCAATAAAAGTCTAAATAATATTGAAATAAAGCGTACATATAATATCGTAGCCGTTTTATTTGCTATACTATGAATACATAATTGAAAGCCTGTCGAAAACTATACTAATTCGTTAAGCAGTGAGACAGTGTCTGATTATAACCGCGATCGGTTCTGGGTTCGATTACCACTTGAAGGAATGAATGTATTTAAATTATTTGAATTTCTTTGCTCAGGTAAGACAAAGTGCGGCGGAAATATAAATCTAAACTCTACAGCGCCTGTAACTAAGAAATGAACGCGTCTTAAGACGATTGTTTTATGAATAACGCTTTAGGATGGATGAAACTTCTTAAACTTTTCAGTTTCTTGCATAGCGGGTAAGTCAGATAGAACTTAGTGCCAAGACACTCCGAACCCTACTTTACGCCCCAATTTGAGTATGTTGAGTGTCGAAACTCAACGCCGCGATTTGCCTAACAAGAGCCGTAAATAAAAAATAATTTAACTAATACAATCATTTTCCCCAGAATGGTATCGGACTCGCAACAGACTGTCAATTCACTACACCTGAAAAGCCTCAAACAATACCAGAGATGTTGTCCAATTTCAACAAAACATTTGTTTGAAATTAGATAATTAATATCTAAAGGACTATTGTGTCCTTTATCGAATATTATCTACAACCTAACAGTACTAGATCGTATGCTACGTCGACTAAAGGTGGTGGGCAATCTTAGAATGAATTAAAAATTCAAAATGTTTTCATCTGCTGTTGACAGAGTGAGACATATGCAGTAAGAACACCATCCGACGCGAACGCGTGTAATATGACATTTTATATTTTTTGGTTCACGCCCCGACGGTACGTGATTTTCATGAAATGTATGAAAATAGAACGAATTTTTTGATATATTTCTTTGATAATATTATCAAATGTACGTTTAGTTAAATTAATTTGTTCAAGGGCTTTGTTAGTTCTTTTTGTTTTAATTTGTTGAGGAAATATTTTACTTAATTAGACTTAAGAAAGTTAATTAGACTTAAAACTATTTATTATATCTGTATCTTTATTTTATAATTCTAAAATAAAAAGTAGTTCTTAAGTAAGAAGCATAAGCCTTACCAGTGATTCCTGTCAAAATTTGTTCAGCCGTTACAAAGATAAGTCAGAACAAACAGACTGACAGACTGAAGAGCAGACGAAAATGGATTTTGTGATCTATACCGTTTATACAGATATGTGCATTTATTAAGAAGCGGTTATTTCAATATTACGAACAGACAATCAAATTTCATTTACTCGTATAAGATAGAATATATATTTTTACAATCACCCGCAGTGTCTCGATTTGAAGATGTGATAAACAGAGTGTTTAGACTATACGGAGATAATATTCTGTAAAAAGTTAACGCTTTTGTTATTTATTTAAATAAATTAACCACATATATATATATATATATATATATATATATATATATATATATATATATATATATATATATATATATATCAACATTCAATGTTAACCTTTGCTTTATAATTTTCCCTTTGACATGTACCTTTGAACGGACGCGGCACGTTACAGTTATCGATACTGCGAATTTGTGAAATATCGGTAATATTTTTTTAACAAAATGTAGAATGAATTCTGAAAATTGCGATGGCCGTCCTGGCAATTTGATAAATAATATCATATGTATTATATATACTATACAAAGAGTTATATATTTTCTTTAACTCTAATTGCAAAAGCTTGTACTTGAAATTAAATTAGACATGTGTACGGAAGTTAAGAATGTAGTGATATATCACTACCTGTAACGACGTATGATATGTCTGAGAATCGAAAATAGTGAAATAGATCTTCTTACATTTTTTACAGCTTTCAACTTGAGTTTAATGGTAGAACTCAACGCCACGATTTGTTTTGCCACAACGTGAAAATAACAATAATGGACGTATGAGCTTTTACAAAGTGAGAATCAAACCTATAACCAATCGTTTCTACAGCTAGGCACTGTTCCACTGCGATTCACGAAATATTTTAAAATAGGTAAAGGTTAAAAATAATGAAATCGAACATTTTTCTTATTTTTATAGCTTTAAACTTGAGTTGAGTGGCATAACTTAACGCCACAATTTGTCTTACCCCAACGTGAAAATGACAATAATGGACGTATGAGTTTTCACACACCGCCATGCAAAACATCGTTTCTACAGCTAGACACCGTTTCGCAGCGATTCACAAAGTATTTTGTAATATAACTTATGAGGAATTTGGAGAGTAATATAAATTCTAACAAAACTATAATATAATTATTTACCTCTATTTCAAAGACTTCACGTAACCCACGTAACTTAACGCCACACTTTGTTTATACATACATTAAAACACAAATGCATATTCCATATGCATAATACACAAATAAATTTACTTGCATATTTTAATTTAGAATTTTAATATTACAGGCAAATCTAATTCCACTCGAATGTCCCTTCAACAAGGATTTGGATTCTACGTCCCCGCAGTATTGGTGGGCATCATATTGATACCATTATTAATATATTAATACTAGCAGGCTGCTCGCTGCTTCGCCTTCGAGTATTACTATTCTATTTCAATATACAAATATTTCTTTTTTCTTATCTTAATTAAATCACAGAGAGCACTGTGTCGTTATTGACATTGATATGAATACCTTCAATACATTATGTATGAAAGAATAATTTAACGATACTGTGTCGAAAGTGTGACTTTACCGATAGTGTAGAATCGGCTTAACCGAACTTAAAATGGCATTTAGTGTCTGATTTTTTGCTAACAAAAGTATGACGATTGCGATTTATCTGTTATCATTGTTAACAAAATTGTCGAAAATCCGTATTTTGCCCATATATGTTTATTCAGGTAAGGTTTCAAGCGAGTCTACTGAACCCTTCGACGAAATTATTAATATACACTACCGTTGAAAAATTTGGAATGATTAGGGTAATTTTATTTAAAACGAGTATAATATGTGTAAAGTAAACTTAATTACATTTAAATCTTAATCAAACTTTAGATTAACAAGTAAAATATAAAAATTCGTCCATTATATCCAAAAATTTGAACTTTTTTCCAGTCTCCTCATGTCTATATTTTATGGCCCACTCTTTCCGGTCTTTTTCTTTTATGAACACTAGTCAATCTGACTGTTTTGTCTGCTTCATTCACATACATCACATTCTCTTCGAACAGCAGATAGCAATTGTCTTTTTACAGTTGTTATTGAAACTGCCTCTTCTCGGGTTTCATTTAAAGTTGCGTTAATTTAAGATGCAGATTAGACGTCGATTTTGTTTTTGATAACAAGTACCAATGTAAAAGCCTAATTCGCTTAAAGTACAGATAGCACTCCGCTGTTGAAACGAAATTTGTTTTCTTTTCGCCATTTTATGAGCTGGCAAGCTCTCAAGCTTGTAACTATGACAATTTTTTTTAGGTACACGCTTTAATCCCGTATAGCAGGTTAGACATGAAGTATTTAGTGTCAAGACGTTTAGACGCTTTAATCCCGTATAGCAGGTTAGACATGAAGTATTTAGTGACAAGAACTCCGTTTCCACCAAATTTGAGTGAGTTGAGTGGCGCAACTAAGCGCCGCGCTTTATCTTACCAGAACGGAGGAATGGAAATAATTTTTAATATAATCATTTTTAATATAGTCATAATATAGCCCTGAATGAGAATCGAACCCACTAGCAATCGCTATTACAGTCAGACGTTGCCCCACTGCGCCACCACCGGCCTCTATCACATGAACGTCACAAATCACACTGCACTTATAACTAAATAATTTTGAAATAAACACCCATATTACAAAGATTAGATACTTATTACTACAATAATGCTCAAAACTGCCATTTCCAAGTAATCATCAAATATTTACTATTTTTAAAGTGTTATTCCACACTTAGGATTAGAAAACATTTATGAAAAAACGTATAAAAATTTGAACGCAGCGGGATTCGAACCCGCGCCTCTTAGACGGTATCGCGGGTTCGAATCCCGGTGCGTTCAAATTTTTATACGTTTTTTCATAAATGTAATCCTCAAATGGTAGTGTCGCCACTTGAATGGTCATAAAACACCCGTGAGAAATTAGTATTTTTTTTAAATACCGATGGATTGCGGTATAGTTTTACTGTCGACAAAAATTCTGGTGATTCCAAACTTTTGGACGGCAGTGTAGATATGTTCGAAATGTGAACCATCCGATATAATAATGATGTACGAAAATAAATTTTTAAAATTTCTCACAAAGTTATTTACGAAGCCACGTACGATTGTTAATAATTTAATTAAAATAAAAATATTTAATGTAGCGGAATTCAGACTCGTTTCTTTTACGGTATTTCTGTAATAAAGGTATGTCTGCATTGTTTAATAGGAATTCAATATTATTATTTTATATTATTGGAAGGATGATCAATATAATTTCTCATTTCAACCAATATGCTTAACTATACAAATAAATATATTAGGAGTGTTTTAGTCATATTAAAATAACGGCTCTATACTAAATGCATATGTATGTATACACAGTACTTATATGAAAATAACATTTTTTACAACTTTTGTCAATCTGTCTGTTTGTTACAGCTAATCTGTGGACGGCTTGACCGATTTTGATGGGAATTTGACACTTAAGGAAAGATGATGTAATCAGGAGTAACTTAGGTTTTTATTTTGGAATTATAAAATAAAGTCTCAGGGATGTTAAATTCCACGAACGAAATTACAGGATTATGAAATTTGGCACAAATATAGTTCTATATAGAGAAGGAAATGCAGAAAGTATTTTTTTTATAAATAATGCATAAAAATACATTAAATAAATAAAATAAATATAATATACACTATAATGTTTTGACATATACATTTATATAAGGTGACATACACGTTGCTATGACAACGCCTTGTTAACGCGTCAAAGGGAAATCTAGTATTTATTATACGATCAAAGTACCTGGTTTCAGATTTAACGTGAAATATAACAAGTGTTTCAAAACAATGAAATATAGGTTTAAATTGTTTACGAAACATTATACATATATTTGCAGCATGATATTTAATTGTTATATTTTGGTATATTTTTGTTATTAATAATTTTCTATGTCAAAGAGTAAACAAGAGTGAATTATAAAAAAAATTGTACATATGGTATTGATTAAAAACAATGCCTTATCGATATATTCGTATGTGAAACAAAATCTTTATATACCTTTTTAGGTAAATAACTACATATATAAAGAAGGAATATAGAATGCTAATATTTCTTACTAAACATACTGCCATGTTTTTGACGTACATTTTTATATTAAGTGACATAAACGTTGCTAAGGCAACGCGTTGTTAATGCATCAACGGGACATCTAGTATATATTAATTAGTGGAGGAAACCCATTGCGGGTAGAACGATATAAAATTTAGTACATTTAAAATTTATACGAAGGAAAAATGACATTGACATCGTGGTGCAGTGGGACAGCGTTTAACTGTAAACGCGATCGGTTGTGGGTTCGATCGCCACTCGGGAGAGTGATTGATTATGTTTAAATTATTTTCTCTTCTTCGATCGGGTAAGACAAAATGCAGCGTTGAGTTCCACCATTCAACAAACAATGTCTGGTAGTGTCACGTAGTGTCTTGACACTAGATACTTTCTGTCTACTCTGCTAGGCGGTATAAAAAGTGTGAAGCTAAAAAATATAATCTTAGTACAAGAACTTTATTGAGAAAAGTGACAATTATCAATCAAAACATTTTTTTAATGTGTTTATCTGTGTTTGTTTGTCTGTGCGTTTATGCAATAATAATAACAATAATAACAGTATAATTATAACGCAGTAAATGCAGTTTTCATACTTGTATTTTGACAACGTTTCTGTAACAATTATTGTCGGTTTTCTTTCAACCAGTGCATAAATGAAAAATATTATTTAAATTATTTTATTCGACTAAATTTATAGAAAATATCTCTTGAATTTGCTTAAAGCTCAATTTTCAAAGTAAACAAATAATAGATTATTAACGTTATTCATAACAAAAGTTAGAATTCCCACTAAACACCAACAGTATAATTTTACACGTTAACCGAATTGTCGCCTGTGGTGGCGCAGTGGGACAGCGTCTGACTGTAAACGCGATCAGTAACGAGTTGAATTCCCACTTGCGACAGTGATATTATTTAATTTATTTTCATATCCTTGCTCTGGTAAGACAAAGTGTAGCGTTTCAACACGCTGTGTCTCGAATTCGGCGGAAAGCTAAGTACGGAGTATCTTGAGCCTAGGTACTCTCTATACCCCGCTATGTGAAGCTAAAAAATACATTATTGAAAACTTGAAGCTGAATGATATAATGGGTGGCGTAACTTAACGCTGTGCATTTGCTTTCAAACTCACGAGTGCGCAGTTCAGTAATATATCTCGAATTTATTATCCTACGTTCATTGTACATATATGTAAAACATAAAGTAGTATTCCATAATATGCAAATAGGAGCAAAAATAAGTAAATAAATTAATATATTTGGCTTATATTTATTGAATATAAGTAAATTTTGTAAATATTTCAAAAATTAGTTCCAAATATGGCCACTAGTTGCCATCTCACAGTTGGTATGTTTTGTTTTTCTCACCTATTACAATCTATTTAAGAAACCTTATACAATTTCAAGCGATTGCATATAAACGAGTGAGTTGAGGTTGATGAAACAACATGGTGTCCAAACATTCCGTCGGCTACTTTCCGCCCCAAATAGCAAACGTATAATAGCGTGTGTCGTATTGAGGTGATAATTTAATATCTCTATAATGTTTTAAAAAGTATATATCAGTATAATTTTCGTAAAAAATCCACATCACGTATTAATATATCTATATACGTTAGACCTGATATCTCATTGCAAAAACAAAAGTATATAGAGTTTATACACTTTTGTTTTTTGACGTAATTCGGTTCGGTCAGTTACAGGACTTGAGCTTGCCAATGACATTTAAAATAAATAAGGCTTTGACAACTTAGCGTCATCTATATACATTAAATATTTCAAAAATTTCGAATATGAATTTTGATAAAAAGAAGACTCTTATATGAGTGTCTTTGTAATCCTTTAAAAATATACTGACATACCGTATTTATATATATATATATATATATATATATATATATATATATATATATAGGATTATTAGTGTTTTACTATTTTCATAGTGTTTTTCCAATAAAGAAAGAATAGAAAACATTTTATAGAAAAGGTATAAAAATTTGACCAAAGTGGGATTTCGCTAGAAACGCTACCGCTAGGCCATGCGTTCCTAACATTACAAAAACAATGTTTAATATGAGAGAATTTATACTGATTGCCTTTACATGTAATAGTGTTAGGATATGGTTTAAAGTAGCCAGTAGGATGTACATAAAAATACAGATAAATAATTTTTATTAAGTCAAATTCCAACATAAACGTATCATACTGAATAGACACGCTGTAACGTCATGTTTCACACATGTTCCAAGCACAGCAGGGTAGTCAGGTAGTAGAAGATAAAAAAACACTCCACTCTTTATTATCGTGACAGACACATAGGAACACGTTTCAACACTTTACATTGTTTAATATAAAAAAAAATGAATACTCATAATTTATTTCAAATTGAATAAAAAGAAACCTATCCTTTCAATTTCTTTTAGTTATATTAATTGTCTACAAAACACTGTTATTGCTCAGTAGATAGATAACTAGTCAACAGTAAGAGCATTTTCTAAAAAGATATAAATTATATTATTTAAAAAAAATATCAGGTTCTTTTTATAAAAACATAAACGATATACGCGCTATTTACCGTTCAACTCAAATTCTAGATAATCAGTGTTGAGTTGCGGAACTCGACGCCGCGATTTGTTTAACCAAAAGAAAAAACAGACAAAGGCGAAAAGCTTAAATATATACCATATTAATAATAAATATATTAAGCTTGATAAAAAGCCTGAGAAATATACAAAATTCCAAGAAAAAAATTTAGAGGAAAAATGCCATTGTGGCAGTAGAATAACATCTGAACAACATAATTAAGTATGGATTCTATCTCCACTTGCTAAAAAGGATTGCATTTATATAAACAACGTACTGGTAATACAAAGAGCGGCGTTAAAACCCACCACTCAACACCAAACGCAAAATCTGTGATAAAGGAAAATTAAAAAAAAAATCACTTACGCATTTTTATTTCCACTGCTGACTGACCGTTGCAATTTCTTTGGTCTATTTTCTTTGTCCAGTGTAGCTCTTTGCTCGTCCATCCTGTTCGACTGGCACCGCACCAATAGCTCCATGAAGGTCTCCGCTGGATTGTCTTCTTCAGACTCGGTCCTAACCAATCTATCTTTGTCGTCTTCTTTCTTCTTACCATCGGGAGTTATCTGGTTGTGTTGTGGTTTAAATGTGTGGAAGTTTACATTATGTATATATATATATATATAAATCAAGCAAGATTCGAACCTGTGCCCACTGCCTACTAAGCTAAACGAAATAAGCCTGTTGTACAGTTTCACGCTTCAATTCACATAGCAGGGTAGTTAGAGACAACCTAGTGTCAGGACACTCCGTCAAATGCTTTCTGTCCAAAAGTTGAATTGTTTGTTCAATGGCAAAGGCGTAACGCCGTACTTTGTCTTACCAGAATCATTTCTCCCGGAGGGAATCGAACCCACCACCACTCGTTATTACAGTCATACGATGAACATGAATATTAATATTTACGTCTGGTTGCTTTTTAGCATTAATTTAGCGTTATACGCATATTTAGTAAAGAAAAATATTTAGAAATGTATAAAAAAATTAACTTGGACACCGTCCTAACTCTTTGAGTACTGTGCTATACGTAAATAACTACTAGTATACAATAGACCTATGTCGAATATTAATTTTTATCCCGCATAACAGGGTAGACAGAAAGTACCTAGTGTCAAGACACTCCGTATTTCGCTTTCAATCAAATTCGAGATATTGCGTATTAAATAGTGGAAACCAACGCCGCGCTTACCAGAGCGAGGTAGTGAAAATAATTTAAATATTTAATCACTCCCCCGAGTGGGAGTCGAACTCACAACCGACGGCGTTTACAATCAAACCCTGACACACTGCGCCGACGACAAGCCTCAAAGAAAATATTTGAAAACGTATGAAAGCTTGAACCAATCGGTATTCGAACCTGCACTGCTGTTCAATTAAAACAAAACTCATCCAACAATACCTGTATCAAAGACAGTTGCTCCATACTCTGTCGTCTCACGCGTAACGCGTTGAATGGTGTTCTGATCGCTTGTATGGACTCCTGAGGGGGCGAAGGCGTATCTATGGGAAGCCCTAGGACTTTGCATAGGTCGCCTATGTTCATTTGAGCTGTGGCCATGCCTAAGACATCGCCGAGCTAAACGAAAAATGTTTTTTACTTTAGATTTTTTGGTTTTTTATTGTAATAAAAATTTAAAAATAATAGACTTAAAAAGATTTTCTTCAGAATGATAATCTATTTTTATACATTTCATATATAATAAATACAATTATAATCAACTCATGATGGATTATTATGATGTAATTAAATCTATATAAATAAATAAAATTGGAGTCTTTTTGTAATATGTAACAATTTTAATATATTTAATATAGCACAGGTAGACTACCTGAGACCACGGACTACTGTAAAGTGTTCTAAACGTCAGATTTCCAAAAATGTATTATCGAATACTAAAATATACGCGATTAATCCGTTTCAAACAGTTTCATTTAAAATGTGTAAAAATCGAGAAAATTAAAGATTTTATTTCAACAAAGTATATTCTTTTATTGTACTCGTACGTAAATGTATCAGTGTCATCTTTAATCAATCACATGTTCATGCAAAAGTCGTCTTATTTCTTTATTTAAATATGTTTTATTCGTATATATATATATATATATATATATATATATATATATATATATATATATATATATATATATATATATATAATTAACATGATATATAATATTAAATATTTGATATATAATATATAACTGTGGTACAAATATAGTGTAAAATAAACAAAAAAACTTACCTCCTTAGAAATATTATAGTGTTCCTTGGCGTAGTACAAGGCTTTCTCGTGATTCCCCAAAGCCGCGTGAGCATTGCCCAATGACCAACACGCCCGGCCCTCCCCAACTCTGTCTTGCAACTTCCTCGCGGCGGAGAGGTGACGGGCGTGGTACTCCTCGGCTATGCGGTACTCTCTCAACAGAGTGTACGTGTTGCCTAGAGAGTAACACGCCTGGGCCTCCACAGCTGAATCTCCTAATTCCTCGGCTAAAGCCAGTGTACGTCTGTGTGCGAATAATTAATTAATTAAAAAAATAATAATTAAAAAAAAGATCTTTGATTATAGCGATTTTTGCACATTTCAAATAAAAGTATTTTAAACGGATTAATCACGTATATTTTGGTATTCCAATATACATTTTTTTAAACCTGACATTTCAGACGCTTTAGAGTAGCTCGTGGTGAAACTACCAGCTAAAATACGCAATTAATCCGTTTAAAATAGTTTCATTTAAAAATAATACATATCTTAATTTGTTTATCATATTGACAAAAAAGCCGTTGTGAGGGACTGGGATCCGTAGTGGAAAAGACCTGGTTTACAGATCACCAGGCTCTCACCCTCACTTAAAATTAAATTTCTATAACAATTTCTATAACATATATATATGTATGTTTCTAAGTATATATAACTGAGGTTTTGTTTACATATATGAAAATTATTGACAGCGATTGGTTAAAAATAAAAATACATATTATATTTCAAAATTCTATTAAAAAAAAATTACTAATATTATTTCCTATCTTCACAGGGATGACTAAGAACTAAGACGACAAGACGCACTTTTTTCTTAAACATTGTTACATTAGTAGGAATTGAACCCTCAAGCATCGTTTAGATTAAGATACTACTAAACTGCATATACATTAATTAAAATTCAGTACAAAATTTTAGGTGTGAATTAATATCATTTGTTTTATTATGTTAAAATGTTTTACGTAAAAATAAATACATACAAATATTTTTTTACGCGAGCTAGACAGACATATTATAAAAAAAATGCATAAATATATATAATAAGAATTCGCTGTCATTACAAATGCATGGGTTCGAATCTCACACGGCAAAATGAAATATTTAAAATTTCCCACTCTGGTAAGACAAAGCGCGGCGTTGAGTTTCGCCACACAATGTGCAATGTTTCGAATTCAACGGTAAGCGGATTAGGAAATGTATTGACACTAGGTACTACCTGTCAACACTGCTACGCAGGATAAAAGCGTGAAGCTAAAAAAATACACTACAAATTAAGTTTCCCTGTAACACATAGCACGGCGTTAAGTTCCACCACTCAACGCGCAATTTTAAATATAAACAGAAAGCGATTAGCGTAATATTTGACACTAGGTAGTGTCAAACTAATTTAAAAAACATCAATGACGATGAGGCATTGCATTTTAAAAAAATAAATTCGCAACAAATGCATTTCGTCTCTAATGAAAGTCATATTGCATTGCATTAAAACAATATAGCTTATATTTATTTTAGAAAAAAAAACAACCTATTTGATAATAAAATATATCACTGGAAAAAATCGAACTTGCGACCCACCTTCAATTAAATTTAATGACATTAATAATGACATTAATTATTAAATACAATATATATATATATATATATATATATAAAGAAAAACAAACATTAACAATCGCAAAACACTTAACATATTTACAAACCATTTAACCAAATAGTATGCCATGTAAACATTTCTAAAAGCAAGCAGAATTCGAATCCAAAGAATTCCAATACCAAAAATAGTAAAAAAAACAATCGCCTTTGCGGCAATCAGTTGAAATAAACTTAATTTAAGAATACGCAGAGCATTAGAAAAAAAAGGAAAGAGAAATAAATTTTGACAACATATATGTTTATGATTTGGTAGAAATGTAGATCAGGTTCAATTTCCTATTACAGACTTCTACATCCTTTTTTTTTATCTATACACTTTATCTATCATAGCAAGCAGGAAAGACAGAGAGAATCTAGTGCCAAGACACTCTGTTTTAATTGATTTAATTCAAATTAAATTGACTAAAATATATAACAAACACCTCGCATTAGACCACTCAAAAAAAACATATACTTAATACAGAAAAATCACAAAAGCTGGTTGTGGAGCAGTGTGACAGCGACTGACTGCAAACGCGATCGGTTGCGGATTCGATCCCCACGCGGGGAAGTGATTATATTTAAAATTATTTTCACTACCTCGCTCTGGTAAGACAAAGTGCGGCGTTAAGTTCCGCCACTCAACACGCAACGTCTCTGCGTCTGTGTCGGTGTCTTGACACTAGGCATTTTTTGTCTGTCCTGCCATGCGGAATAAAAGCGTGAAGCTAAAGAATCACAAAAACAAAAAACTCACTTATAATGTTCCGCGGCGTTTTCAAATTGTCCAAGGAATATGTGTGAATTCCCCAGATTGCTATTGGCACGTCTCTCCGCCGCTCTGTCTCCCACTTCCTGCGCTATCCTCAGCCTCTCCGTGTGGTATTTGATTGCTCGCGTGAAGTCCCCCAATAGGTAGCACGTGTTCCCTAAATTCCCACAGGCTCTCCCCATCGCTTGACGGTCGCCTAAACTGCGCATCAACTCGAGATTCTCTCTGTAATAGACGTATAAAAATTGTATTATATTGCATAATATTACGGTGTCCAAAGTCAGGCCACCCCATTCTCTGTTTTCTGCTCGAAACCGAACAATTGCATGTTAGGTGGCGGAACTTAACGCTAGGCTTAGTCTTGCCGCAGCTGTGAAATGATATTAAATTGAAAATATAAAGGTTACCACGAATGGGAATCGAACCCACAACCAATCGCGCTTACAGACGGTTTTCAAATGTAAACATCTACTGTTAGTAACATAATTGGAGCATCGGACTCCATTATAGAATTTCAATTGAATTATACAACATTATACGGTCAAAGTAAACCTGATAGCTTTCAACACTGAAAGATTAAAGCTATATTAATATAGTGACCTAACTTTCTAACATACTAAAAGAGTCTACCTAGTGTCTACCTAGTGTCAAGACACTCCGTTCGCTGAGTTCAGCCCGAAACTGCGATATTGCTTATTGGGTAGCGAACTCAACCCACAACCAAATGCTATTACAGTCACACACCGTCCCACTGAGCCACAGAGGCTACTAATAAATTACTTGTTTAAACATAAAATATATATTCCATACATTTAATTTTGTTTTAATTCTGATATGTAAATCGTTAAAAAAAGCATTTAAAAAAAAGTTTTTTGTCATTAGATTAAAAAAGATAATATTTTTTTAATTTATTTAGTATTTTGTTCAAATATTTGTTTAAGATAGTTTAGTATTTTAATATACGAGAATGTACGCATGGATTTATTTATTATTTATATTATTTATTTATTAGCTTTACTCTTTTATCCCGCATAGCAGGGTAGACAACAAGTACCTAGTGTCAACACACTCCGTACTTCGCTTTCCACCGAATTCCAGACATTGCGTGTTGAGTGGTGGAACTCAACGCCGTACTTTGTCTTTACCAGAGCGAGGAAGTGAAAATAATTTACCACTGCGCCACGATCCGAATAAATATATTAAATATATTCAAAGACACTTGCTTTTTAAGAACTAAAATTAAAATATAGGCCACTTTCAGACAAATATACACTATGAGACTAAATAAATTATATACTGAAAAGTTGGCCTGCAATTAGCCATATTCAATATTCTTAGATGGGAACAGCCAATATGATGTTATTTCAGTTATATGTTATAGCGACCCAATTACTAGAGAAGCAGCTGGTATAATATTAAAAACTTTTCTTAATTAAAAAACTAAATCCCATATATTATCTTTTAGTTTTTAATTTTCTACCATTCAAAAAGTTAATACGTTTAATTAAAACAACTTACTCATAATAAGCCACGGCTTGCATAAGGCACTCCCTCACATCCTGCGGGAAGTGTCCGGGATCATTCTGCCCCACCCTCCCCAATTGCTTGCCCTGAGCATGGAACACGTTACCCAAGTTATACAAGGCACGACCCTCACTTAGGCGGTCGCCTAGCGAACGGGATATTTCCAAATGCCGTTTACAACATTGCACCGCTTCGTTGAATTTACCCATAACTTTCAGTGTGTTCCCCAAATTGCCAGACGCTTTCGCTTCGCCTAGTTTATCGTTCATTGTTCTGAAATTGGAAATATAAAAGATTTTATTTCTACTTCTTCACTCTTCACTCTTTCATTCAAAATTAGCAGGGTAATTTAGACGGAAACTTGGGGCCATTCACAAATTACGTCACACGTTAAGGGGGAGGAAAACGTATGACATTGCTTGACCACGTTGGTCCCATAAAAAGACCAGCTTTGACCAACAAGACCGCGGTTTTCAGTGGTGATATAGTAAGTGATCAAAAAAGTGAAAAATCAAAATCATTTTAATATCTTCATTTAATTCATCCGAATAAGAATCGAACCCAAAAATAATTGCATTTATCGACACAGGCTATTCTACTGCGCCACGATGGCCTCAGTGTATTAAATTCTATATAATAAACATATTAATTCAAAATACGTGTAGAAATAAGGTCTGTCAGAGACTTGAACCTATGACCTGACGCAATGATTCATTGTGTTTATAACAAATGGAGGTATATTTCGAAATTAAATAAGGTCACGTTAAGAAAAGTATTAGAAGCAGGTATTAGAAGTTTAAAAAAATATTTCATTTTCGTAAAATCCTCACAAAAACACGTGACTGGCTAAAGGACAATCTTAAAGCTTGCGAAATGAGCTTGCAGGCGACATATTCTATCATCTTTATAATGATTATATATACATTTTTTTAGATATACCGACATTGCGTGTTGAGTGGCGGAACTAAACGCCGCGCTTTGCCACACCAGAGCGAGGAAATGAAAATAATATAAATATAAGAAATCCCCGAGTAGGAATCGAAGTGGGTTCAAATTCTGGTGGACAAAGTATTTTATTATTTATTTAGCTTCACGCTTTTATCCCTAATAGCAGGATAGACAGACAGTACCTAGGACAGTCCGTACTTCACTTTCCACCGAATTCGAGACATTGCGTGTTGAGTGGTGGAACTCAACGCCGTACTAATTTTTCGCTCTTACCAGATTGAGAAACTAAAAACCTTAATATTTAATCCCTCACCTCGCCAAAGTAAGATCATGTTTGTGATACTGCATCGCCTTATTGTAGTCACCCAAATAGAAATACGCATTGCCCAATTGGCTGTATATAGCGCTGAGAGTTCTTAAATCATCTGTGCCAGCTTGTATGGCCGCTTGGAAGAAGGCCACACCTGCCCTGCAGTCCCCCGCCTTACATAATCGTTCGCCTTCCAAAGCCAGTTCCAGGCACATGGAACCGCCATCGCAACTCTGGAATGTTAGAACTTGGAATGACATTTACACTTGGAGATTGCCGTAATAACTAAAAATGGTAAAAAAAAACCTATTAAATCTTTTTTGACAATATTGATCCCTGATCTGATTTTAAATAAAATTATAAATATTTTAAACGGACTACTCGTGTACATTCGTGTATCAATTATGAAATGTCACATGAATACGACCTCAGTGTACCTGCGACCATGGGCCACTGTAAAGTATATGATATGTCGGATTTTAAAATATATTTTCGTACACCAAAATATACGCAAGTAATCCGTTCAAAATAATTTTATTTAAAATAACTATGCAATACTTTAAAAAAACAACTACCACTTTAAAATATACGAATGAAGATGTGGGTATAATAAGTACGTTTGTAATTGTAAAACAAAATTCAAAATAGTCGCAGGTTCGATTTTTTTAAAATTAAACGGTAAAAAAGGACTTATAAATAGATTAAAATTAATTAAATATTTGATAAAACTAAAAAATCGTTAAGTCTTAAAAGACAAATATATAAAAAATCAAGTAAATATTAATCAAAATTAAATACGTTTATAAGAAAATATTATACTCAAACTAAATACAACAGCCATTGGTATAATTGTAATTAAAAATTTGCGGTATTCATCAAATACGGATCACAATAGCTGTAACAATAGGACAATATTCCTTCACATTTTAATGTTCTACTCTAAAGGTACATGAAGAGGCTAGTGACGTTCTTTTAAATTAATTGTAATACAAAAAAAATCGATGAATTCTTGTATGGTTTACGTATGGCTCAATTTATCTTAAAAGCTATATTAATAAGTTGACTGCCAACGGGGTCGATGGTGACCGAGAGCATACTTTCCCTTAAGGCCAAGCAAAAATTACAATTTTTTTTCGCTTCACGCTTTTATCCCGCATAACAAGGTAGACAGAAAGTATCTATTGTCAAGTCACTCCACACTTCGCTTTCCACCGAATTCGAAACATTGCGTGTTGATTGGTAGGACTCGACGCCGCACTTTATCTTACCAGAGCGAGGAGGTGAAAATAATTTAAATATAATCACTCCCCCGAGTGGGAATCACAGCTTTGTCCAAATTTGAAGTAACGGGTTTCTCCGAAAACTTTTAATATTTAATATCAAAATGTACATTCTTACTAACAAACCAAAATATATATATATATATATAAAAGAGGATCAGCACAGAGTGACATGGCCTACGTATATAACGGAGTATTTAATTCTCGACCATCACTGACCAACGCGCCCGTTATGGAAAGATGCATTTTTTATATTTAGTTTTTAACTTATTAATTATTACAATGGACCCTCGTTATAACGTAGATTTGGATATAACACGAGATAGCTAGTATCTTCGTGATTAACGGTCGGGACTGTCAAAATATTTTTGTATACATATTTTTTTATATTTTATAAAAAAAATTAACATATTTCAGGGGTTATTCAATTTAAATAAGATAATAAGTCCGCTCTTGCGTATATGACAAGATCACTTGACACTACTGAGCGTCTGGATTTTTAAATTATCCCATCAGCCTATTTAATTAGTTTCAGGTTATCTAAATGCTAGTGGGTTCAAATAGTCTTTTACAACGAAGGTCCACTGCATGGGTTTACTTTTAATACATTTGCTTTATACGTAACACGCTAACTAAGGGATTCTAATAATAAATCAAATTTTTCAAAGTCACTAATCTAAACTCTATAAGTTTTATAAGCCTAGTTTTAAGCAATGGAAATGTAAGGAAATAACTCTAGCGAAAAAAAAATATTTAAACAAAACATATAGTAAAAAAAACGTTTCACTCTAACGTTTGTTGGAATTTGAACTCAAAACATCGAAGACATCAGTAAATAAGACATGTACCAAATATAAATTTATTTGTTTTTATTGCTTCACACTTTTGTCCCGCATAGCAGGATCAAGACACTCCGTAACTCCGCTTTCCGCCGAATTCAAAATATTGCGTATCGAGTGACGGAACTCAACGGCGTGCTTTATCTTACCAGAGCAATAAAATGATAATTATGAAATATAATAAATATACTCAAGTGGGAATTGAACCCACAACCGATCGCATTTTCAGTCAGACATTGTCCCACTGCACCACGACCGGCCTCAATTCACTCATAAATAATATCAACTAAATATTCAAATAATAAGTAAATAAAGAGAAATAAATTATTCTAAGATATCAGTGTAAAATTTCAATTTAACATGGAATTTTGATTAACGCAACGTAATTGCAGATCAAATTGGAAACGGGAGGTAGCAATCCAATACAAACATACAACGTTCATACAAATACATAAAATAGTAACGATAATAATGAGTCATACATATATCAATGCATCGAGAATTACTATATAAAATAATTACCAAGCATTTATTTAATAAATGACTAATAACATTAAGGCAAGTGTGTTAATTATTTAGATATACCTCCAATTTATTTATATATACAGAAAAAAGACCAAAAATATAAAAAAAATCGAAATTACGTCCAACAGCTTTACGCTTATTTCCGCATAGAAAGGCAGTCAGAGAGAACTTTCTCCACTTGCCACACGAAATGAACACTGTGACTGGCGAAACTCAACGCCGCACCTTTTCTAAATCATAATCATTCCCCCTTGTATGAATCGATAAAGAATTATCTATTAACAAATCAAACATGAAATAATAATACACATAAAAATATTCATACAAACAATAATAATATATCATGCAAAATTTTAATATGAGACTAGATACTAAATCATTTTTAATCGGCTTCAGACATTATGCATGCTTCTAGTGAAACTATAAAACAAGGGGTTATTATTTACTAACTAATATACTGATTGTTGAAATACCTGATTCTGCTGGAAGTCGAGGATCGACGCCTAACGAAATTTTTAACATGGCATTATTTATTTGTTTTACACATTTATTTTATATTATGAATAAATTAAAAAAAAAAGTACTCAATAAAAAAAAACATTTTTATTTTTTTTCAGTTTCACGCTTTTATCCCGCTTAGCAGGATAGACGGAAAGCACCTAGTGTCAAGACACTCTGGTACCTCGCTTTCCACCGAATTATAGACATTGCGTGTTGAGTGTTGGAACTCAACGTTGCTCTTTGTCTTTACCAGAACGAGGAAGTGAAAATAATTTAAATATAATCTCCCCCGAGTGGGGATCGAACCCACAACCGATCACGTTTACAATCAGACGCTGTATATATTATAAATTAAAATGTATAATATAGGTAAAAGGTTTTAGAAATTATTTCCATGCATTCATTTGTATGTTGGTAAGCAATGTACTTATTTCAATTTCTGTTAGTGAATGTCAAAAGGTCAAGGCCAAGAGGTATTTGACATAAGGCACTTTAACACTCAAACGAGATATCATTAGGGTGGTATAAAACATTACAAACTGTATATATAACTTTGATAATTAGTAGAAACACCTAAATATTCTTATAAAAGTATATAAATATACTGACAAATATTCGCTAGTGGGGGGCAGTGTTTAACTATGTACACAATCACATCTCAAAAAATTGATTATATCATAATATTTTTGTATGTCCTTACTTTAATAACACACAAATGGATTATATGCACTGCAATGTCTTAAAATTTGACAGGAAGCAGAAATTAAAGTGTCTTGACACTAGACTCTTTGTCTACCCCCGCTATATGTATGCATCGAGACAAGTGAAGCAAAAAATCGCTAACAAATTTCACGTACATTATGTAAGTCTAGTACTCAATAGTGTTATATGCATGATAATTAATTCACTCTCGTTACATATAACTGTTATTTAACTTTGCATTTAATGAAATACAGTATCTGTTGAATTCAATATGCTTCATAATTATTAATTTGGAATAGAGTAAATCATAACATCTTTATTTTATTTTGTTTTTTTTTTATGATTTTGAATACTTATACAATTTCTTTTATATAATATAAAAGTAAGATTGATCTTTATTAATGCTGTTTCAATACACTATCTGTTTCGATACAACAAAATTTTAAACAATAATTGATTATATTTTTTTTATATTACTATTCAAATACACTGTGTAATTGTTAGAAGTTCTAAATTACAGTAACACTTGTATTTATGGTATAAAATAAGTCTCATACATTTAGCCGTCAATGTACATATGTTATAGTATATATATGTATATGTATATATATGTATATGTATATATATGTATATGTATATATATGTATATATATATATATATATATATATATATATATATATATATATATATAACATAAATTTTAAAAAGTTATCAAGTTCAATTAATAAATGTTTTCTTCAATAGAAGTCAATTGATACTTATTTAATGCCATATCTTTTTAAATTAAGATAAATCTACATTGATGTTTCACAAATGATAAAGATGTTGAATCATATTTGGTAATGATTCAGGTAGATAAAAATATAAAATTAAATTAGGTATATCAAAAAAGATGCTTTGAGTTGGGTTATTTATTTTTGTCGCAGGTCATGTACTTGGTAGAGGTCTTCAACAGTTATAATTTTTTCCATTTCTTTGATTTATTTAACTTTATGACAATTCTATTAATTAATATTATTAACGGTGACAAGCTCATTTCATATAAATGGACTGGAAATGAAAGTGATTGACTTTACATAACATATGGAAATGAGTTATGTATTGTCTTATTGATATGTTTGTGCCTAGAAAGGTGCATCACTTGGTATATCTTATAATTTAATATAAAAAAGAAACATTATACATTTTGAATCATATTATTTTAAAATTATAGTGTAATAAATTAAAAATCATACTACATAAATTAATGTAATTTAAAAATTTCAGAATATTCTTAATTTATTTGTAATAAGAATAAAATAAACTATAAAAAACTTTTTACGTGTTTGTTTACAAAATGTGTCCAGAGTAAATGGATATTTTAAATATATTTTGACCTAGTTAGTCCAATTTATAATGATACTACATTGATAAGAGGTCATTAATGAATTTATAGGTACACTCGCAAGCGAATAAAATGCGCAGGCGAGTATCGCCTTCCGTATTAGGGTTCCTATGAGTGACTCATAATTACGTCCTGTATACTGTAAATGAGGCCAAATAATGTTTAGATGCCATCAAAATTAAGTAAGGACCATGTTCTAAAACTTTTATTTATATACAAAGTAAACAATACGCGTTATTTCTATTTATCACTAAGTACACACCTGGGCATCAGTTGAAAGATTTTCAGCGCTCGCGCTCACCGACATTTTACGTTAAATAACGGATTTTTAAATGAAACACAAAGAAAATAAAAAAAATAAAATCACAAGAAGTTCGTCAGATTCTCATAATTATTGTTTGTTTATCTATTTTATTTTGGCATGGGCGTACACGGCCGTTTCGTTTATCACAAAGTTTGTCTAAACCCGTAAAGTCGTAACACACTGCGCCGTTCACAGACAATACAACAATACAGTTAGGCTCGTTTTTTGTTTTGAGTTTTGTGCCAGTGCTGCCATGATTTAGTACGGTTGCCTGTGTTGGGAATAAAAAAAATTGCGTTTTAGCATCTATGAATAATTTATTATTCAGATATATATTTATTTTAATTATAAAATTCATTATAATTTAAATCTAAATAACATTTTTAATTTTTATATAGTTCTATGCAAATAATACAAAAATTATGTATTTTTTATAAAGAATACAGATTATAATAGTTATATTTATATATTTACCTGTATTACTCATATAATATACTATGCAGCAGAAAATTCTAAAATTAATTTATATTAATTTTTATTAAATAATTTCTAAAATTTGTAACGTTATAAAATAAATTAAAATACATTAATTAACAAAAATTAAAAATTTATTACGTTATATTTTTTTAAATAATAAATTTCTTATATTTATTGAAAACTTTTGTGTATTATATTTTCAATCAACACGTGTATTATCTTTTCTATCAAGATATAACATTTATAGATATCAGCGTCGCCATCTATTATGAAAAGACAGAAAAGTGGAAGAGTTGTCTATAGTTAGTTACTTTAGTTCGTTTAATATTCGTTTGCAATTCCGACATCTATTGGCTTTCTAAAAAATCATCATTTGAACGCTTTTAGTGCCATCTAGATATAAAAGGAGTTTTTTTCTTTCCTTGTAATGTAATTTACAGCCAGTTAGATTCATCGATAACAATTCGTCAATATCAGCAATTATTAATGTTAACTTCTATTAAATTTGAACAACGTCATTTAAGGGTGATGAAAGAGAGTAAACGCTAGAAATTTATTTTAATATTCAGTTAAATTCTAAACTCGATTACAATAACGTACTGTCTGTTACTAGTTCTAAAAACGTTTTCCTTTTGAAATTAAAACTAAGCCAACTATTTAGAAAAACGTTTATAATTAAAATATTTTACTGAAATACCTTCCATCATGTAAAAAAATTAAGCTGAGATTTATCCCTAGTAAATAGAGCCTTGAGAAGGGAATTAAACAATTAATTAATAATTAAAAATTAAAGTTAATGAAAATATTTAAATTGTAAATTTCGCATTTTCAGGTTTTATATATTTCCTCGTATATTTTATACAAAAAAAAAACACCCATTCACGTAACGCTCAATTATTGATTTCATACAATTGCCAGTATAGCTACAGTGCCAGCAAACAAATATAACGGTAGGTAACGTCTACCCCCAGGGCGGGGGCTTCGTTAGCTATGCAAATGTAGCCGTCCGATCACATCTCCTCAGTGCTATTTATAGATAAAATTGTAGGTATTCGTGTTTAATAATGATTTTTTTTATTTTTGGCCAGTGAATTTTCGCTTTAATAATTGCACAAACAATTGTCTCCGCTATTATGGGTTGATAACCATTTCACAATTTCTTTATGTTGGGAAAAGAAAATTGTAAATTACATTTTTATATAATACTTAAAATTCCAATAATTTTCGAAGGAGCGAAAAAAGCTTTTGCTTTTTTTTTGTTCATATTAAAATAAGGATTATGAGAACAAAATAGATAATACAATCTCCCTTATAAATTAAAATTAAATGCAATATATTTTATCATTTATTTATTTAGATCCACCAGTGATAATTACATTAAGCAATAAACAAGAAGAAATACAATATAAAAAGTTAAAGCTAAGTATATGCATAAATTATAATAAGCATATATAAAAATGTATGAACTTTATGCTCTCAATCTCTATATAATGTCAATTTTCATATTTTATATGCATCCTAAAATGGGGTACAAATTTATTTTCTTCACATATCATATATATATATATATATATATATATATATATATATATATATATATATATATATATATACATATAAATATATATGTGCAACCTCCTTTACAAATAACAATCTAACTTACAAACAATGTACCAACCTAAAGATAAAAATTTTGCAACAACAAACGATTAAATCAAACATTTAAAAACAAAATCGACGGTTATCGGCAGAGTAGGATTACTTTGTAAGCGGCACCCAAAGGTATTTGAAGTGCATGGGATATTCGAACTTATTTTCATTCCTAATAAGGGAAATAATTCTCCGTATTCACCACAGAGTGACTTGCAGAGGCACGGTGGTCCACAACAAATGCCGACCACTATATACATTTTTGTATATAGATAACTTAGTGCGTAGAGGTAGATGGAATAAATTGTTACTATAATTTTCATATAATTATTATATTTTTTATGTGTAAAGTGAGTTTTGTGATATATTGCTCTGTTCTACATTATAGGTATCTGGTTTTTTATTATTTTTTACTTGATATTGTATTTTCAATTTGAACTTATTTGAATATAATAATTATATAAATACGTTAACTACAGATGTATATATGAAGTTTTTTTCTTATCTCGTTACATTTAAATTTTGATTTATTTATAAAAAAATGATCTGCTCTTATTGTTATCAATAACAATAAAAAGTTTCTATTCTATATAGTAAACAGCTTCACGCTTTATATCCGGAGCTGGGTAGGCAGAGACGATTAAAATTGTGTGTTGAGGCGAGAGTCTATGCCAGAGAGTGGAACCCACTACCAATGACGTTTACAGTCAAACACTGTTCCACTGCGCCATAATGACTACCAAATATAGTACTCCTGACTAGTATTTAAATAGTATATTTAAATAATTTCCTAAAATTAGATCTATTACAAGTTACTCTATCGGTATATCACAGGCGACATGAAAGGCCAGTATCGATCTGACCGAGGATGATATATGAAGAGGCTATGACGTGTTGCTTTGATACCACGTCAATATCTGTTAGTGGCTCGAGTGAGTTACATGCGACCATGATATTTGGATGTGGCAACGTATTTATTTTTATAAAGGCCTATCGTGGCGCAGTGGGACAAAACGTGGGACGTCTGACTGCAAACGCGAACGGTTCTGTGTTCGATTCCCGCTCGGAGGAGTGATTATATTTAAAATATTTATGCTTTCTCGCCCTGCTAAGACAAAGTGCGGCGTTGTGTATCACCACTAAACACGCAATGTCGTGATTTCGATGTAAAGTTGACGTAGTGTCTTGATACTAGGTACTTTCTGTCTATCCTGCTATGTGGGATAATAGCGTGAAGCTAATGAAAAACAAAAATATTTTTAAATATTTTTACAAAACCATTCCCTAATGATGCACTTTAGATATTTAATACTAAACACAATCCCCTTCAAAAAGTATAAAATACGTTAAAAATAATAGCTTCGTTTTACTTGTATAGTAGTAGGTAAAAAAGTCAAGTGTCTAGATGGCGGGACATAACCCCAGCTACCTTATATTTGTTATCAGATAATTTAAATAAATAAATATATTTTCAAAAAAATATAAAATTATTTACTATTTTTAAAGTGTTATTCCACACTTAGGATTAGAAAACATTTTTGAGGCGCGGGTTCGAATCCCGCTGCGTTCAAATTTTTATACGTTTTTTCAAAAATGTTTTCTAAATATAAAATTGCTTTGGGCTTGCATTAATTTTAATTGCAAATTCTTAAGCTAGTCGTAGTGGAGTGTTCCACACACTACTATCCTAATAAGTCCTAACTTAAATAAAAATTATAAACGCCACTGACAATAACTCTCTTTAAAAAAAATTATATATCTATATATCATTTTACACATTCGCAGTCTACAAATATACCTTCTCCAATACATAGTAGCGCTTGAATCGTATCATTTTAGTGCCAGAGGTCGGAATTTCGATGCGAGGGTTAAAGAAAACCCTGTGGCCTCTACCGACGATGTTGGAGGTGACACACCAGTCACTACATGTAAATGGGTAGACCATTTACATACATACATACATATTTACCTATATATATCTATATATATAAAAAAAGACATCATGCTATATCCTGTACAGCATGGTAGTCAGTGGGAGCCTAGGGAAACTATTTTAATCTGTAAATGTGTAAAAACCTCTTAACCCTCTATATTGAATGTATAATTGTATTTACTCGTATATGACTTGGTATCTACTGAGACTAAATCCCTTTGAAGGGTTTGCGTAATTCAAAGTGCCACAAACCCCCTTAATAAGTCCTTTAAAAGGTAATTAGTTAAATAAGATAATTATTATTGACACCGGTAGTGGCGCAGTGGGACAGCGTCTGACTGTCAACTCGTGGGTTCAATTCCCATTTGGGGAAATAATTATATTTCAATTATTTTTATTCGCTCCAAGTAGTTGGGCCAATGTCTTAATATTAGATACTTCCTGTCTACCCTGCTATGTATGTTGCAATTTTATAAACAAGGTGTGTACAAAACACTTGAAAATGCAGTATTTAAAATATATTGATTTTTCTTACAAGAGAACTATAGAAAACCTGTAATTTAAGAAATTAAAGATTTTTTTATTCATTCTTTAATTTAATATCATTTATCTTATAAATTTGAAGTAAAAGGAGACTTATGTTATTTTTTTGTTAAATCACCTATTTTTTGTAAAAATCCCATCAAAATCCACCCGTTCAAACGTTAATATCTGCCAGTGAACGTTCCAAAATATTTGATCAGACCATTCCAGAGATTAGCCATAAAAAAATAGATACGGCTAGCTAAATATTTTAACAAATATTATTTTGGTATACGTGTTAATATCGTATACCGTATAAGTATAATATATATGAATTAAGTATTTAGTGTTTATTTTTGTATTACAAACAGACACTTCAATTTTATTTATTTATATGTATAAATAAATTGAATGTAGAATGTAGGTTTTTTTTTAAATTCTTTATTTAAATAAAATTATATTGTTTATTACAGCTTTGTTATTTCTATCTATGTTTTTTTTGTGTAGAATGACAAAACGAACTCAATGCGGCGTTATGTCGCAATAAATGAATGAAAATAGTTTAAATATAATCATTTCCCCAATTGGAAATCGAACTCACGACCTATCACGTTTACAATCAGACGCTCTTCCACGCAGCGATACTTGTACATACATGCATTAATTAGGATTAGGAAAGAAGTTTATTGTTATATAAAAGTATTCAAGTAATCTTTAATATTTTCGTATATTGGTCTTATATGAGGTATTTATGATCCACCAAATATCTGATGATGTGTTCCGGTTCGGTGTCGTGTAAGCCGTGTAAGTGTATTTAAATTATTTTCAGTTCTTCGATCTGGTAAGAAAAAGTGCGGTGTTGAGTACCACCACTCAACGCGTGAATTCGATGGAAAGCGAAGAACGTAGTGTCTTGACACTAATAAAACAATCTATATAATAAATATTATTTTTACACATATATAAATAGAGGCATATTGGTTTAAAAAGAATATTTTGAATCATAAGTAGATTAGTGACCAATTACGTGGCGGCGCCAGACCATCACAATGGCGGCACGCGCCCACAATAAACTCTTCCTTCCTAAAACGCCTACTTTTTTTAAATGTATTATATTCGGCTGGATAGTTTCGAGGGTTACTCTCATTCGGTTAAAACGCAGCGGGAATTTTTTTGCTGATTGTCGGCTTATTTTTTTTATTGGAAGGAATTAGGAAATAACCCATGAGTGATGTGTTAATTTGTTTTTATCTATTCGGAGTTATTTCGTGTGTTTTAAAGCCATCAGAGCCAGGACGCAGTTTTGAATCTAGACTGGGGAATGCATATTACTATACATTTAATTTTTTTGCCATATAAACCGTAGTTGTAAAAGTGACGGTTGTGTGTTCGATTCCATTTAAGGGTAGAGGTTTTTATTTCTATTTTTTTATTTCTCCGCTCTTGTAAGACAACGCACGGCGTTGATATCAACTACTGTACATGGAATGTTCAAGATATTTTATTTCGGCACATTTGGGTGCAAAGAAGAGATAGTGTCTTGACATCTAGCCTCGGCATTGAAACATACAGCTAAAATAATCTATTAAAAAGCCTTTAAATTACATTAACAATATATATCTATATGTGAATACATAAAAAAGCTTTTATCATATTTTTATGAAAACTTGGAAGAATTTTTCGGAAGAATAAAATTAGAATTTGTATGGAAAAAAGAGCAGAGAGCTGTTAGTTTTTTAATAAGATATTAGAAATATAATAAAATAAATACTTCCCACATATGTTTAACATTAACATATGTTGTAATGAGTGACGTACAAGTTGCTATGGTTACATATATTTTACGCCAACAAGATATTTAGTATCAATAAAACCAAAACCCGGTCGTGGCGCACTGTGACAGCGTCTGACTGGAAACATGACGAGTTGTGGGTTCGATCTCCACTTGGGGGAGTGATTATATTTAAATTATTTTCACTTCCCCGCTCTGGTAAATTAAGATGCGGCGTTGAGTTCCACCTCTCAACATGCAATGTCTTGAATTCGGCGGAAAGTACGGCGTGTCTTGACACTAGGTGCTTTCTGTTACCCTCCTATAAAATTATATAAATAGTCAAAATAAGGTATTCTCAACCCCATAGCCAAATCAGTCAGCTTCAAAAAAATCAAAAAGAAATCTCCATAAGGACGTTCACAAAAAGGGATTTATTTTTATTCCCAGACATGCGGGTGCTGTTTGCAGTTGCAAATATCGTTAGGGGTGGGGGGTGGATTATACCTATATATAAATCCTATACATTTATATATTATGCCAATATATAAATGTATAGTATATTATGACTTTATCTTTACGAGATGTCCAATTGACGCGTCAAAAGCGCGTTGCCTTGGCAACGTGTAACAAAACATATGGTAGTGAATGTTACGTTTATTTTATTAACTTATACATTATTTTAATTGTTATTACTCTGTATAAATTATACCTGTGCCTTCCTCTCTGTCCGTATAAATTTCATACAAAAGGGTTTTTTCAATGTTTCTTTTAATTTAAATAACAGCTTCATGCTCTATACTGTATAGC
The DNA here is from genome assembly GCA_032432895.1 of Dryadula phaetusa. Taxonomy (NCBI): domain Eukaryota; kingdom Metazoa; phylum Arthropoda; class Insecta; order Lepidoptera; family Nymphalidae; genus Dryadula; species Dryadula phaetusa. Next base: position 1,446,514 of record JAOYRS010000001.1, read on the forward strand.
AGATTAAGTAAATGGAATTGAGATAATTGCGTGTCAAGTGGCAAACTCAACGACGCGCTTTGTCTTACCATAGCGGAGACATGACACAATTTTTTTTTAAACATAATCATTCTACCGAGTGAGAATCGAACACACAACCAATCGCGTTAACAGTCAGACGCTATCACTCTGCCCTTCAATTTTAATAATCATTTAATTTAGCGAAAACAGTGTAATGTAATTTGTTTCGAGAATGGTGAACGGAGTGTCTTGACACTATATTCTCTTTGATAGTAAAAACCACAATAATCCATACATAGACTTCCTGGTTTTGGTCAATCAAATATGATTCAGACACTGCGTTTCGATCTCTATATCATTAAGCCGTCTCTTCACTATGGTCTACGCGACGTAATTATGTATGTTGCACGCGTCATTGTACCGAACCCCTGTTTGTGGGGTTGAATAGTTTTGATCGTTTGTATGTTTTCATAATTCTATATTTGTATGTAAAAGGATTTTTTTTATATACAATATGTTTTATAATATTATTTTACATATATATTTTTAATTATTTAAATTAACCGGTAATAATAATATTAAACCATTTTCAATAGAAAATATAATTTATAAACATACAGTGTGCATTGACAAGAAAAAAAATATAATTATTTATTCAGATTTTTTTAAATTCATATTATTTAATTGAAAATTATATTGCGCTAATAAATCGTTGATTGAGAAATATTAAAAAAAACATAAATTTGAATTACCTTGAGAGTTATAAATTTAAAAAAAATGTCAAATTATCCACATAGAAAAATAATAAATTGATTAGTGGAGTACATATATATATTACTTTTTGTTTTGTGAGATGGTTCGTTTCTCCGCTTTGGCGATATAAAGCGCGGTGTTGAGTTCCGCTAATCAATAATGTCTCAAAGTGTAAAAGTATCAAATATAACGAACGATACGACCGGCGCGCCGTGATTACACAGACCTAATTCGATAAATAGGGCTGCAACCCTCACTCTAGTGATGTTTAACTGAATTTATTACATGATTGCATCGTTGTGCGCACTTGTTCTTGTAATTGCTATGTTTTGACATGTTCAATATAAAATAATAATAAAAAAAAACGAAAATAGAATATAAAATTGTTAGTTTCTATTTGAAATAAAGTTTCTATTCAGAATCGAATAAGCGTGGTGATTTTTATCTTATTTTGTTGTATACGGTTAGTGGAATCGATTTTTTTGTATGACACGTGTTTAATTATTTAATGTTTTATTAGACTATATACCTTCTGACTAAACGTGACAGGTTGTGGATTCGATTCCTATTACGGGAAATTTGAATTATTTTCATTTTATACCTCTTTCAATACTATATAGGCCAAAACGTGCCTTTTAAGACTATATTGTAGTGTGGTAGCCTGTGGCATTTCTCAAGTGTAAGTTTAGTGTATGTATGATCAGAATAAATCAGAACCTGGTACCAACAAGACGTCTTTAATTGATCCCAACATTACATGGCGACCCTGCCAGTCGGTGTGCGCGCGATAGCCTGCGACGCGTGCACCGGCTGGCCACCGAATAAATATTATTATTTAATGAAGAATAAAAATGGAAAAGGAAATAAAAATAAAATGAAAATATATTTTATGGGTAAAATTCCCAAATTAAAAACCTCTCGGATTGACTCGTAAAAATCAAAACGTAAAGAGAATAAAATAACAATTATTAAAACTTCAAAAATGAATAATTTTTCAAAAATTATATAAAAGGCAGCCCAGGAAGACACATAGAAGAAAAAGAAAAAGAAAGGTAAATAAAAAAAAAATGGAAGGAAGATCAAAAAAAAATGTTATTGATCTATTGAAGATATTCCTTGAGGAAGAATGATGGAATTTATTGAATTTAAAAATCACCGCAGCATGCAAAAGGATATTCTACAAAACAAGTTATCCAAGGAAAACGCCTTGTACATTTTTCAAATGTGAAGTAAATGAAATAATGAAGATAAAGAAAAACTACACCGAGTGGCCAGTGTAGTAGTAATGGAAATGTGAGTGAGTAAATTTTGTTTTAAGAAGAAGATTAAAAAAAAATTAAGGACACTAATGTTATCAAAAAATAAATAAATAATGAAATATTAAAATATGAATAAGATAAGATGTCAAAATATGATTAAGATTTTAATTTTTATTTGACCACGATACAAAATTAAATTTTAATTACAATAAATAGGAATAAATATTGTTATGATATTTTTTTATTAAATTATAAATTAGTATAAATGCATATTAAAAATATATCTATCGAAATCTAAATACAAAATTTCGTGTAAATTAATGTTGCAATTATTGTAAATAAGATAACTTTATTCTCAATATGATGATATAGCACGGTTCATATGTACATATTCTTCGAAATGTAAGTCTTGGTTCCCATACATGGTGCAGCTCAGATATTATAGAAACGTTAACACGAAGTTTTACGAATAAGGCGTGGAATTTGTAAACTAATATAATATTGAAGATTCAGATTAAACGCTGATGCAATTATTTGTAGATACCATTGTTGTCTCCTGGCTTGCCTTTGCCATTATTTTTACATTTATGTTGTTTTGATATTTTTTTATTATACGGCTTTAGTGTTGGAATTGAAAAAAATTTCTTTCTCGTATTTAATTTTACTTAAAATAATCAAATAGTTAATAGTTAATATTGATAATTAAATTATATTTCCTTTTTATTAAAATAAAAAAAAAGCACGGACAATGAAAAAAAAACGATAATGGATTAAAAACTAAATGTTGTTAATATTATGACTTTGAAAGAAATATATTATGTTATATATAAAAGGAAAGTATAAAAATTAAAAGTTTTTTTTAATATGGATTAAATTATATTATAGAATGGAAATTGAAAGGCATGGTAAAGTAGAGAGATGGCGTATATTTACGTTATTGTGTGGGAGTGGTATGATTATGTAGATGGTATGGTTTGACGTTGTTGTTTTGGAAAATGTGCCTTTGAAGCTTAAGTTGGCTATTTGTAGTCGGTTAGATCAACCGATGAATTATCGTGGACAAGATAAAATTTCCTTGGTACATATGGAGTGTTGCGTGTGAGAATTTATTGGAATAAAAATAAATATGTAGCTAAGTGCTACTATAATTGCATATGTATAGGCACTGGTTATATTACTTATCGTATTGTGCTCGAGAAGCCAGTATGTAGTATATAACGTTTCAGTCCTAAATAAAATAAAAAGTAGAGCTATATAAATGTTTTAAATGAAACTATTTTAACCGGATTAATCGCGTATATTTTGGTATTCTAAAATACATTTTGGACACCTGACGTTTCGAACACTTTACAGTAGTCCGTGGTCACAGGTAGACTGGACGGACTACTGTAAAGTGTTCGAAACGTCAGGTGTCTAAAATGTGATTTCGAATACCAAAATGTACGCGATTAATCCGGTTAAAATAGTTTCATTTAAAATGTATAAAAATCACGAAATTCAAAGATCTTATTATAGAATTGTTCTAAAGTAAAGGAGTAAGTTTTTGGCAGGGTTATATAATGAAAGATTTTTAATAGATCTAAGGAAAGAAAGGGTTATATGAGTATGGTTATAGGAAGTTTTAAATGTAAGATAAGGTGTGTTAATATATATGTAAGGATTAATTAACTATGTCGATCTAATTCGCTGGTTTTATTGATATGACTGTATGATATTGGCTATCGGATATTAGCTTAGCTATGTTTTGGGCCCTAACGTTAGTTATTCTAATACATCGATATGCTTCATTGTAAGATGATGGAAAAAGGAATGCTATGGTTATTTATTTTTTAAAGAGAATAAAAAATAAAAATAATGTACCGGCACACTTCTTGATCATGCTGTACGCGAGTTCGTCCGCGTGAAAGATTGTGCAACAAATGGTACTAATAAATAAATGAAAAAAGTGGCTAACCAAATAAATAACCTTTATTTTATATAAAGAATATTGGGAGTGTTTCCAATCAAATAAAAATAAATTATATTATATAAATATAATAAATTAATAAAATAAAAATAAATAAAAAAAGGCCTATGGGCGCGCCTGAAATGAGAATATGTAATTAAGAGAAAAAAAAAATTAAATCGCAACTAATCTCGGATATGACTTTTTAAAAGACGTCTTAAAAATAAAATTGTATATAAACCATATACTTTAAAAAGGCTATGAAAGAGATGTTTCTCTTACAAGGAAATACGTAGGTACATAGATATACACGTACCTACGTACTAATACTGACTAAAACGACCAAAATATACTTTAATTTTATTAATACTTAAATAATAAAGAACTTCTAGATTATAAGTTTTTTTTTTCTTTTCTGTTTAAATTAAGAATACCTAGGTTTTTTATTCTGTGTGTATTTCTGTCTGTCATTTTTTAAAAACGTTATTTAAAATAAAACTTATTCCCAAAAAATGAATGTAATAAATCAGCTAATTGTTATCGAAAAAAAAAATATATTTGTAATTTTTGAAAAAACGTATAAAAATTTGAACGCAGCAGGATTCGAACCCGCGCCTTTTGGATTCCGTTCAAGCGCTCTGACCGCTAAGCCATGCGTTCTACTACCAGCTGCGACGAAATTCTTATACGTTTTTGTTACAACTTATTTATGTTGTTTAGCATCTCTGTAGAGAGATTTTTACAAATTTCTACTACTTAAAGATTATTAAGAAATAATCGTTTAACAAGAGAGATTACTATTTTATTTTAACATTTACTATTTTTTTTAAAGTGTTATTCCACACTTTTGAAAAATCCCGTTCGCTGCGTTCAAATTTTAATACGTTTTTTCAAAAATGTTTTCTAATCCTAAGTGTAGAATAACACTTTAAAAATAGTAAATATATTTGTAATTTTTTTTTCTTTAAATGCCGTGGGAAGTGTAGTGTTAGTGTGGTAGCCTGCGGCATTTCTCAAGTGTAAGTTTAGTGTATGTATGATCAGGATAAATCAGAACCTGGTACCAACAAGACGTCTTTAATTGATCCCAACATTACAATATACGTAGTTGTCGATTTAATGTATGTATTTTTATTAATAAAAATGTGCTAAAAATGGTAATACTGCAGTATCAATACATATTATACCTATTATAATATATATTCAACAATACTCGTTGTTTTAATTGATTCGTATATTGATAAAACTAGGATACGCTTTATCCCGTATAGCAGGATACTCAAAGATCTAGTGTCAAAAACACTCCCTTGACTGCAGTAAAGTGGGAAGTAAACAATATACTTACATTATAGTACTTATTTATAGACTGTCACCTATAATTCTATGAATATATATATATATATATATATATATATATATATATATATATATATATATATATATATATATGTATATATATATATATATATATATATATATATATATATATATATATATATATATATAAATATATCCTAAGAGCTTGGCATTTCAAGTGAACTTAAAGACTAAAGCCATTCCATATATAACACTGAACATTATATGTCTTTTTAGGGACTTTACACTGAACCGCGGTGCTGAACGCCGTACACTATCAAAACGAACCACTTAAATAATCAAATAGCTTAAAAAATACGTTTTTCATATATCCACTAGATAAATATTATAGCATTTCTATCAGAAATAACAGATTATTCGTTTATGAACATAACATCTAAGTAGTTATTGCATTTAAACTGCCTTACCCAGCTTCTATAGCCCACAAATAGCTAATATTGTTGATTTAATAATAGTAATCCCTTTTATTATGTAGATATTATTAATATGATATACTACATTCAGAATAACCCATCGTCGCCACTGAGTAATAACAGTAAATAGTAACGAAAATGAAGGAGCTGGGTTGATCCTTTACATTATATTGTATGAATTATTTTTAGTCGATATATTTTTTGTAGTGTAGCTAGGTCTTTTTGTAAATATTTAATGCTATTTGTAAAATTTCAATATTTATTTGATATCATTGTTTTGTTAGGAATGAAAGATGTCTCAAAATCTGACGGAAAGCAAAAATAGAATTGTGAAAAGGGTAGACCAAAATAGTCTTTCTGAAATATATTTATTTAATATATAATATATACTTAATGTCTATAATATATATATATATATATATATATATATATATATATATATATATATATATATATATATATATATATATATATATATATATATATATACATATACATATAAATATATATAAAAAATGTCACTATTATTCATTTTAAATGAATATCTTGTTTCATTTAGACTATTTCAGTTAGACTATCAAACATGTGTAAATATCGCAAATTTCAAAGATTTTACCAAACCAATTATTACCCAAAAATTTATTACACAAAATATTCGAAATATTTCTTTCTGCCTGTATTTCCATTTAAATAAAGCCTCACATAAATATCATACTGTACTTGCATCAATTACTGGTTGAAACGTATCGTATGTATAAAATATTCCAGTCACGAGCATTCCGCTCAGATACTGAAATAAACAGCGAGAAAACGGTACGGGTCGATGGGTATTCGGAGGCTTGGGGGGTGGGATTAGGGTTGCCATATGAGGGAAATACAGATTTGTATTAATATACCTATATAAATATATATTGGCGCATTCGGTAACGTCTGACTGTAAACGAGATAGGTTGTGGATTCGATTCCCACTCAGAAAATGTTCATGTTTAAAATTTATTTTCATTTCTCCTCTCTGGTTAGTTAATGGAGTGTCTTGACTCAAAGTTATCTCTGACTACCGTGCTAAGCAGGATAAAGCGTCAAGCTGCTTATTAAAAAATACGATAATTTAAATTCCATTTAAAGTACATACATATGTTAGATAGATTTTCCTTTTCACTGAATGAAATTCTAGCTTGAAAGTTTAAAAAGCAGCTTCACGTGTTTTTACGCTTGCCGGAGTAGTCAGAGAGAACCTAGTGGCAAGATAATTTTTTCTCCACTTTCCGCTCGAAATCTTTATAAATATAATAAAAGATAGTCCTATAATGACCTCTTTAGATGCTGTGTTCATAAATTTTAATAAAATATTATATATATATATATATATATATATATATATATATATATATATATATATATACGTAGAGAGAGAATGAGATAAATATAGGGGCATGTTAAAATAATTGTTTTCTCTCATCGTTATAATCTTAAATAACAATTTTTTTTCATAATATAAAAAAATGACGTTTAACTACAAAAAATAATATTTTTTAATATAAAAAACGGAATAAAATGATCAACCCTGACACACCGAGTGGGTGGACGGTGGATTAGATTACCTGCCCCCTAACAAACAGTTCGTTACGTTAAGACTGTCTTTGCCTCAAGACGTAGGTAACGAAGTAACTCAACGCCTCGCTACCATCAATATTTGCTCTGCTATCGCGATACATCTCGGCCTTTAGACTTTCTATATACACTACTTATTTATACTACAAATAATTTCTAGTGTATATACGTTTTGATAGTTACGGAAATAATGCAATTTTATTTTGTAAAATCTTGTTTAAAATATTATTCGTATCTATACATTAATACGTGAAGCAAAATCTTTGTACCACTTTTAACGAAAATAACGGGAATAGAGGAGTATCGTTTATATAGATAAAATGTAGAGAATGCTAATATTGTTTTTAAATAATGCATAAAAATATATTAAATTAATAAAATATATGTAAGAACGTGCTCAGGTAGTTGATCGGGCACGTTGAGAGAATGAGTGATGTAAGAATGGTAAGAAAGATTTATGAAGCCAAGGTTATTGGTACGAGAGGTCGAGGGAGACATTGGTTGACCTTTGAAACCACAATATCGAAGATACCGGAGGAAAGTGACGTGAAAAGCATAAGGACCCTCCGAAGGGCATGTATGAAGATATGACTAATGACGGTGGACGAGGCGAAAGAGGTATGTTGGGATCGTAGCGTTTGGCGCTCCGTCCTTTCTGACTACCTCGCAAGGGATAAAGCGTGAAGCTGTAAAAAAAGTTTGACATACACGGTCATACACGTGGCTACGACAATGCGTGGCTAGCCCGTCAAAGGGATATCTAGATACTATATTTCCTCTTGTTCTTCACATATCTTTCTTACCATTCATTCATCGTTCATCATCTCAACCCAAACCACCTGAGCACGTTCTTCGTTCTTTCTCTGACACTCTTGCTTAAGCATGTCATTCTGCGTATCTCCTCGCTGCATATACGGTCAGCTAAACTGACTCCGCATATCCAACGAAGAGATCTCATCTCTGCTGCATTCATCTTTCTTTCATTCTTCTTTTGACACACCTATGTATCGCTGTCATTGAACAGCCTCAAGCTAAAACAAAATCTTTTCAAATATATTTTTAAACAATATTAAGTGCTAATAAAAAAATCTCACATAAAGTTACAATACTTTTGCCTTATTATAAGTGGAGAGCACATATGTAGTGACTGCTCACTAAGTAAAAATAAAAATAAAGAAAAAAAGCAAAATCAATCCATCAATTTTATATGAAACTGTATTAAACGGATTAATCACGTACATTTTGGTATTTGACAATACATTTATACTTTACAGTAGTCCGTGGTCACAGGACAAAATTTCCAATACCAAAATATACGCTATTAATCAATTTTAAAATACTTTCATTTAAAACGTGTAAAAATCGCGAAAATCAATGATCTTTTAACAATTGATCAATTGTTCTCTTGAAATCTAACATCAAAAGTCACTATCCCCTTAAACCGAATGGGAATGAATCCCGAACACCAAATAAGGCAGGAGGGTCGTCCAATTACTGTACAAACTAAACCCTATAATAATTACAGGCTTTAATATTCTACTGTAACTGCCAACCCCTTGAAGGCCTGAATGGAATAAATTTACATAATTGTATGCAATGCTACGATTTCCCTTTGCATATTATGTATTATTATTATTATCATTTAGTCTACGGTATACATTTTCATTTGTCTGTTCAGGAGAGACTGAGTGCGGCGTTTAGTTCCGCTGCTCAACATGCATGCAACGTGTCCAGGTAGAAGTTCTGAAAACCTAATGTCAGTTCTATGTGCCTAATGCTATGCGGGTAAAAGAGAAAAAAATATATTTGTTTTAGAATATATTATGAAATAAGCTCGTATAAGTTCGTCGCATTTCATCTATTTTGGATATATAACGTGTCGGATGGCGCAACTTAGCACCGTCTTATGCTCAACCAGACCAACGTTTTTTTTAAATGGAAATGAATATTCTGTAGTGTATGTTATCTAACATAACTAGCAAATTAATACCTTTATTTATTAACTCCAAATATACAATTGTATGATCTGGTTATTACAATAACAGTATAACTCCTTGTACTTGATGAAAATTTTTTTTATCTTTAACAGTGAGCTTTGAAATATAATCAGTAAAAAAAAAAGTTCTCCTCACACTATCTCGCATATTGCAAAACTATACCAAAAAAAGAAACACTTAAAAATACACTTCCTATTACAAAAACGACAGTACTTTTCCATAATAATCATATTATAATAAATTTGAGGTCGAAAAATGTCAGCAATTTGCATAGAAATAGATTATTACATATATATTTATATATATATACATAGATAGTCTATCTGTATGTATATTCATTACATAACGCCACCCCAAGCGTGGGTGTGAATAAATTTGAATAATCATATGCCAGTACATATGATTATATGTCATCGACGTAGTGTAGCGTGGCTTTGCAATTATACTACGTAAATCGCAATCAAATAGCTTTGGAACGAAATGTATGATCCGAGCGGAGATTTCAGTGACTTTAGGTTTAGGTTTAGGTTTTAGTTTTGAGGTCATCGTGGTGCAGTGGCAGTGTCTGACTGTGACGGTAATTGTGGGTTTGATTCCATTCTAGGCGGTGGTAAGCTTCGTCACTTAACAAGTGTTATGAGGCGAACAGAGTATGCGACACTGGGTTCTCTATAATTGCTCTACTATGCGGGATAAAGCGTGAAGTTGCCTTTTTTAATATGTATTATATTATCTTTTAATAAATTTGTAGTTATTACTGTAGTTTTACGTTTTTGCAATATTCAAATGAAATATTTAGTTTAGAAATCTATAATTATATGGGTAAATTGCTTTTAAAATGGCAGCTCGAAGCATATCTACGTGTTTAAACCTAGCAAATATATGCTAGTCATCGATATTTTTGTTATTAATACAAAAGAATATTACTATGGACATACATAAAAACTTCAAACAATTAAATAGATATATACATTTATAATATGATAAGGTTTTTTTTAAATATAGAGTAACGTTTTGTTTTAATATTTGGAACGAAAACTTTACTGCCATAGCAGCTAAAAATAAAATAAAAAAACAAATAGTCACTTTCTCATGTCGCGATTGACGTACTGTGTCACAAGTATGTATATACAAAAAGATGTATTCTTTTTTGTACTATAGAATCATTACAATGCAGGAATATTCTAAATCTCAGGTTATTTGGACTAGGTAAATTATTTCGCTTACAAACAAACATAATTTATGATTTATTTAAAACTTTAAATTTAGCTCTTGTCACTCTTTCCTGAGCAATTCGCTAAAATTATTGAGTTAAGTTAGTAAATAATTAATTAAATTAAAATAAAAAAAATGTTGTTTAAATAATCGATACAAGCCATGGGGCTTGAAAGTCAAAAAACGATAACAAGAAAACAATATTAGTTCTCCAGTAGTTTTTTTATATATTTAGTTTTTCATATATCTGAAGTTTTTTTTTATTGAAAAACAAAAACATACTGACACACCTGTAGTGACGCTCTGCTGCAATTTATATTCAAAATCGAGACATTGCATCTTGAGTGGTAGAGCTCAACGCCGCGCTATGTCTAATCAGAGCTCAACATTTCCTATAAAATCTGTAACTCTAGCTTAACTAACCTAGAACTCTACTTTATAAACAAGAAGATAAATTCCTAAATAAAATAACAATTAATTGAAATTACTTAACATAGAAAATATATAAAAAAAATAACATCTTTGTTTCAGCCGATTTGCATTTATAGCGCTCACAATGATAACTATCGGTAAGGTTTAATGTATTAATACCAAATTTTATTGTAGAGTTAACCGATCCCTAACATACATATGTACAAGAGCTTATGAAGTCAATAATAACGTAAGAATTCAAAGTTGCTCAATACTTAGTTTAATTAAAAAAAACTCGGCTATGGAGAGCTAGGGAGATTATAAGATGAATAAATTTACTATAAAGAGACCATTTGAACGAAGCGATTTGATAACACTTGTTGGATCTGATAATGGTATGGCCGTGAACACTGGTGCTGTGAGCGTCATTTATCTCGTTATACGCGATAAGTGCTAAACGCGACCTGTATACTGATGTTTTTTTTAATTTGTGTGTATTTTAATTTTTAAATAAGCTAGGTAAAGATAATGTGAGTTTTAACTCTATCTACAGTAATGATCAATTTAAATTAAAAATTATATATATATATATATATATATATATATATATATATATATATATTTTGTTTATGCGTTGTTTTGCTTGATATGTAAGGTATATAGAGAATTTCATTAATTTTAAAAATATACAATATTAGCTGACACTGATGATATGAGAGATACTGATGTTGATTCACTCCTTTATCTACTTTCAGCTTCAAAACGAGATTTTGTATGCTGATAGCGTAACTAAGCGCCGCATCTAGTTAGAAACAAACATTTAATATCACTCCTTCGTGTGGGGATCGACGTTTTTTATTCGTCTTTAGTAAATGCAAATATTTTTGAATGAAACATTCGAACAAACCAAAAATTAAAACCCAGAATCATCTATGTTATATTTCTTTTTCAGGGCTCGTTTGCACGTTTATAGGGACGTCACATCTTGACAAATGTAGTGCGAAGGCAGTTGCGCTGCCTTGGCTCGGCGCAGGCACAACTCTATGCCTTTTTGGTCTTGCATATATGTTTTATTACATCACTATATTATTAGTATATTTACACAAGGAAGTTCGTTAAATTATAATAAAAATTAATTTAAGATATATTATTGTAATAAAATATACAATATTATAGAGAAAAGAAAGAATTATATTTAATTAATAAATTGTTTTTTTTTTAAATGAATATTTTAGAATAGTTATCGTAATTTATAATATATATAAAGAAAATTTTTTGGCGTTTGAATCCTGCGCAATATTTGGTTTTTTTAAATTAGAAATAGCTGCGTTCTATTTCTTTAATTCAAATTCTAGCTTCCTTTTGACAATACCGTTATTTGATAGAGTGTGTAGGGATTAAACAGAATAGGCTTTTTGTCTCTGACTGTAAACGCGATCGGTTGTGGGTTCGATCCCCACTCGGAGGAGTGATTATGTTTAAATTATTTTTCACTTCCTCGCTCTGGTAAGACAAAATGTGACGTTGAGCTCCACCTTTCAACACACAATGTCTCGAATTCGGTGAAAAGCGAAGTACGGAGTGTATTGACACTAGGTGCTTTCTGTCTATCCTGTTATGCGGGATAAAAGCGTGAAGCTATAACCATGTTTTAAAAAGGCTGAAACTGAATAATGGAGTATCTTAACACTTAAATGTCTCCACTTTTCCTACTAAATATTTTTATATATATATATATATATATATATATATACATATATATATATATATATATATATATATATATATACATATATATATATATATATATATATATATATATATATATTAAGATAATATTTACTATAGTAAATAAGTTTAAAAATTGAAAATTAAACATATTATATCTTCAGCTGATATTAAGATCAAGCAGGAAGCTGTACCCGAAATGATTAAGCTCGATGCAAAACGCGCGGGGCTGTTTACACACGGTACGATTTATTCACTGGCCGTCGTAAATAATAATGCGCCAACCGTCGACAGATATATGGAGCCTTGTATTTATTACGGTTTGTTGAGTGTAAGGATAGCAAATAAAATATAGATAATGTTTTCGATTTCATGCGGGAAGAGGAAAACGGAGTGTGTTCACACTAGATTCTCTAACTCTGCTAAGCAGTATAATTTTTTAGTTAGAAAGTAAAGTACGGAGTGTCTTGACTCTAGGTACTTTCTGTCTACCCGGCTATACGGGGTAAAAACTTGAAGGTAAAGTTAGAATGGGTCTACATTAAGGTGATTGATTTCATTACTCTACTGTGTGCCAACTTAGTTCCTTTTTGTTTTACGTTCACTAATGTATTGTGACAATTAGTTCCAAATTCGGGCCAATAACAGCGAAAGGAGTGTCTTAACACTGAGTTCGTTCTGTATACTTCTTCTGCTTCCTTTACTATTATTCCCAAATCATCAATATAATTTACATGCCGACGGTACACAATCGTCAACAGTGTTAGTCGCGCTTTTTTCGCGCGGCAGCACCGCCCGCTCTCTTTAAAACTTTTCACGTTAATTCTTTCATATTTAGTAGTACAAATAAATTACGTGGTAATGAAAGCGAGTTTTTTTACCATTCAAACGTCCACGCCTTGAGTTATGCTCGCTCGGTTATTGGATCTTATATTCATAATCAAATTTTGATTTACAACTCGGGTAGTTATTAAAGTTTTAACCGTCTGACCGTTTCGGAGGTCTGCGCGTCACAGTCTGTTTAATTGAAAATCGATCGAGTTTGTATGTTTGCTCTCTCTCTCTCTCTCTCTCTCTCTCTCTCTATATATATATATATATATATATATATATATATATATATATAAATAATCTTCTATACTTAATGTTGAGTTAATATGTAGAACACTTTATTGCGTTCGAGACTTTGTGAGGATTAACTGAACGCCACACTTTGCTTTACCAGAGCGAGAAAATTAAAATAATTTCATGATTCATGATTTTGGTAATCAGAAAGTTACACTGTTTTTTACCATAATAATTATAATTTATTTTACTTTATTAAAAAACTCTACGTATATACGTGTTTATTTTTAATATGACAAGTTGCTCTTTGCCAATATGAGATTCAATGATATACTATACAACAAAAAAATACGTGTTTGATAAAAAAAAGATACACAATACAATAAAAAATATTTTTAATAAAAACACACAACAGTCGTTATTAAACCACCCAACCGACTATCTACTTTTTTAGTTTTAGTTATAATAATCACATAGAAATGTATAAAGGTGTTTGAATTTCCATCCATTTTCACCATAAATATAAGTCAGATGTCATAATATCTGAAGAGGTAAATCATGCTTACTGGTAACGAAGCGTGGCGCGGCGCGTGCGCGTGCGCCGACCGCGGTACAAAAACCGTTTATTACGTACAAATATAGATAAAATATCGGTTTTAGTATTCTCATATACTTAATATTAATCAATTCTAATGGTCAATATAAAAAAGTATAATTTATATATATATATATATATATATATATATATATATACAATAACATTTTTTGTTTGTTTATTCAGTCTATTATATTTGGAACAGCTTGGCAGATTTTGAGGTGGCTTTCTTTGACGTAATAAGAATAATAATAGTTTATATAATAAGAACTTAGGATCCTTTTATTTTAAAATTATAAAATTAAGATCCGGAGATGTTAAATTCCACGCATGAGTTCAATCTTTTTTTTTCAATTATACCCTTCTCACAAACACTTTGTTGAACGGCGGAGCTTAACGACACAGTTTGTCTTAACGCCATGTGAAGATCAAACCGAAAATAAAATCAATATTTGCGATTTGTCTCCTTTTCATCATTATAAATCTATTACGATAGTTCTCAACATATTAATTTTATGTAAACAGATTATTTATATATTCACCAAAGAAATTCATCTTAATAATTTATTTAATTATAAATATATATATATATATATATATATATATATATATATATATATATATATATATATATATATATATATATATATAAAATATATAAAATTAAGCTTATTAGCTAAAATCAATGAAAGATTAAACACATAATATGTAATAATTGTAACAATACAAACGAGTACTTTGATCGACTAACTCCAACACTCCCACTGGCACAAAGCCCTCTATAACCCAACCATTAAAAATGTATAGTATCGTAATCGTTACACCGAATGCCATGTAATTTTCGCATTAAGTTATTCCAAATTCATTATGGGATCATTCGGTTACTTTTTCAAGAACGAACAGGCCGCGTGAGAGCAATTGTATGACACGCGACTTTACACCTCGCTGAATTTCAATGTAAACCATTTATTTAACTCTACAAACAAAAATCGACTCTATATCTCTACTATATAAGTATTTTATTCTAATCTATACAATACATCTATAGTTCTTCAGTTAATTATAGTTTAAACGCGAGTTAAATCAATTTACATCTTATACAGTTGGTTTAGAGTGGGTTTTTGTTTAAACAATTTGGTAGAGAACGATGCAATGAAAAGATTTGTTTAATTCAACTAAACATTGGGGGTTTATTGTTAATGCACTCCACACTGCACTTCGTGAGATAATTCTGACGATATAATAGTGAAATTTATTTATTTTGATGTGTGTGTGTTGACATTGTGGAAGGTGCCTTGTTTCCGAATAAATTGCAAGGTGTATATGAAGCTTTATAATGTATGAAACTATTTATAAAAAGGTGTAGATTGGTGATTTTTTTTAAAACTAATTATAAAAAAAATGTATACGTTTTCATTTTATTTTTTTAATATAGTTGTATTTTTAACATAGTGTTCCAATAATTGTTGTATTCCCTGAAACTATCTCTACACGACTCCAGATATCTTAGGCTTTCATAAAACGGCAATGTCACTAAATCCATTCTGAATAAACATGTCAAAATGAAAGTCAAAGTCAAAGTCAAATAGTTTTATTAAAGAAAGAAGTTATATGCTTCATGTTTTGAACGTCCAGCAGTAAAGTTAATGTCTCAGACCAGAGAAGAACCAGCGGTAGAAACTCAAGGAAAAAAGAACAAAAGCAGGATTTTTCTCTTTTTTTTAATACCAATAATTACAAATTAACAATTTTTACTAGCGACAAACATACGTTTGAAATAGACTGGAGCGAGCATTTCCAGGTATATTTATGAAATTATTAATATGGTAATAAGCTTTAACACACAATAGTCTTTCCATAACTTTTTAAAGTTGTGATGATGTGAACAATATCGAAGGTTTTCTGGGATCCTATTGTAAAAGCATACCGCATAGCAAAATACAGACTGTCTAGAATCGAATTGAAAATCGAAAGAATCGAATTACAGGCGTGTTAAGCTTATGCCTATTTCTAGTGTTAATGTTGTGTACACATCACCGATTTTAGTAAAATTGTTAATATTTTTCTTTACAAACATTACATTAGCAAAGATGTATTGAGATATATCTATTTCTTTAAATTTTTGCCTCAAAGGATCGGGCAAAGGATAGGACTTAATTTATAGATTGCATGAATAGCGCACGTCTGCAGGACATAAATGAGGCTGGTCGTGGCGCAATGGAACAGACAGAGACTGACTGTAAACGCAATTGGTTGCGGGTACGATCCCCACTCAGGGACCCCAATATTAAATTATTTTCACTTCCTCGCTCCGGTAAGACAAATTGCGACGTTGAGTTTCACCACTCAACACGCAATGTAACGATTATATTATTTATTGGACGTCATGTTTGAAGGTAGAAGCCCTGGATTATTAAAAAAATGGTTATTTAATATATGACTTAATCTGACTTAATTTGCCCAAATTTGTGACTTAATTTCCCGAAATATCATTTTATTTTATTATTATTAAATAAAATAAAAATAATAAAGCCTTTTATTTCTTACTACCGATGCGTTATCTCATTCACCTTATACATCGATATACATCGATATATGTTACGACATGGTCTTATCATTTGTACTGAGCAAAATTTGGTGAAATATGAGTAGCTTTGTAGGATTTTCTCATATTGTATAACTGAAGCTAATTAACGGTGTCATGACTTTATACTGTAATTAGACATAGTACAGTGTTTTTTTAGCTTCACGCTTTATCCCTTGCGCGGTAGTCAGAAACAACGGAGCACTAAACGCCACGTTCCCTGCATACCTCTTTCGCCTCGTCCACAGTCATTATCCTCTTCACACATGCCCTTCGGGGAGTCCTCATGCTTTTTACGTGACCTTCGTTACTTAGAGAGTTTAAGTAAAATCAAACGAATAAAGAAAATTAATTACCAAAATTTATAAAGAAAAATAACATATATACATAATTTTATAGTGTATACAGTATATACAGTTTTATAGTATATAAAGTGGAGTGTCTGGAGAACGGGCTGACTCGAACACTAAGTTCTCTTACCACCGATACCCCTCCTACTTCATTGTCATCTGTTGTCAGTTGTCATCTACCTTAAAATATCTTCAGGAGCGAGCTACCCTTGCCCCCCCCCCAGCCCAGTGACGCTGTCAAGGTGACTTGTCGATTCGAAAAAAAAAACTAAATTCTAAGTGAGAAAAAGCGTGAACCTACACCTACCTATTAACATTCTTATTACACATGTTATACGTACTTATTATGTATATAAATATTTGTCACGAACTCACCCCGTCCCTAGGGGTGGGATATTAAAAACAATAACACGAACAATTCCAAACTGCTAGCTAAACTAACAAGTCCCCGTAGAATTGAATCCGTTTAGTTGCAAGCATTCGTTACTGATCGCACCCCTATTTAGGTGTCAATAGAAGTAGATGTAATCTCATTACTACTGTGCGGTTCTATGCGATTCTTTTGCAATCCTTTTTGGATGTGTATAGTTCTTTTACGATAGTTCTGGGTTTGATTCTCGCTGAAATATATATGATACATTTTAGAAGAAAATACTTTTTTTTTAGCTTCACGTTTTTATCTCGCATATCATGGTGGACAGGTAGTACCTTGTGTCAAGACACGCTGTACTTCGATTTCTATTGAATTTGAGGCATTTTGTGTCGATTGGTGGAACTCAACGCCGCCTTTTGTGTTGCCAGGGAGGTGAAATGTGAATATGTTTGAAAATACTTGATTTATTTTCTACTAAGAATAAATTTGATACACTACAATAGCTTCACGCCTTCTTTCGTATAGCAGGTTAATCAGGAAAAAAGTAGTATTAGGACACTGCGTAGACTCCTTGATGCGACTGATGATTATTTTTTCTCTTTATTATCGCTTTATCCCGCATAGGTGGGTAGGCAAAGAGAACCAAATTTCGGTATATTCTGTTTTCACCTTTCGCCCGAATTTAATTGCTTATGATTTTCGGAACTCAACGCCGCACTTCACCTTATTATTATTATATAATCACTCCTCTTAGTGGGAACCAAAATCACATGCATCGTATTACAGTAAGACGTACTGCCATTGTGTCACGATGGCCTCAATGCATTTATTTTATGATGATATAGTCAAGCTCAAGTCTAATAAGAATTAAACTAAACAAGCGGGTTGTGGCGCAGTGGGACAGCGTCTGATTGTACACGCGAAAAGTTGTGGGTTCGATTCACACTCGGGGGAGTGATTATATTTAGTTTATTTTCACTTACTCGCTCTGGTAAGACAAAGTGCGGCGTTGAGTTCTCTGCCACTCAACACGCAATTTCTCGAATTCAGCGGAAAACGAAAAACGGAGTGTCCTGATACTAGGTACTTTCTGTCTACGGAATCTATGCAGCATAATAGCCTGAAGCTATTATACCGCAATAATATCGATATTCATTAAAAAAATATAAGGAACGCCTATTAAAAAAAATAACGTGAAACTTCTAAAAGTTTGTAAGTTCAAAATTCCAAAAGAATATCATTAAATATATATATAAAATTAAATCAAACGAATGTAACAAATGCAACTTGTAAATCCCAACCCTCTGATCAAGCAGTTCTGTGTAAGCAATGAATGCGGGCGAGGCGAGGGGCAGTCGTGCCATGTAATCTCATTGTACTAATAGTCTTAGCCGCACAAAGGAATGATCAAAAGCGGCAATTTAACGCGCCAAATGTCATACTGTCTGTGCTGGCGCTTTTTTATATGTGTATTAGAAAACGGAGTGTCTAGACACTGTTTACTTAGTTGAAGTCAAAGTCAAATAATATTTATCAAATTATGAAGCTTCATTTTTTGAACTTCATACAATTTACCACCAGTTGACTAGGGTTCCTCCTACCGGATCCGGTTCTGAGGCATTAAGCCTCAGAACTGAGAGGACACTCACCGGAGCAGGACACTCAGCGGGGCATTCTCTTTTTTTGAAATGTCAAAAAATTATATATTAATAACTTTTAATAGTGACAACGATATCTTTAACATAGACAGGAACGAGCATTTCATTAACAAGACTGTAGGCTGTTGCGTCAATTACCTGTCCTACCTGTACCTACCAGTTTTTCATTTATCAGAACTGAGTGTCTGGTCAGTAGGTACACGCTGTCAGCTACGCACTATATTAAACTTGGCGTCACATAAATTTATTTATTGATTTATTTTTACCTACACGCGTTTACCTCGCATAGCAAGGTGTGATAGGAAGTACCTAGTGTCAGAAAATAAAAAGAAATCAACCACTAAACACACTTGTCTGAGAAATGTGGAGTGTCATGACACTCCGTATTTCGCTTTCTGCTGAGTATAAGACAATAATGTTGAAGCGGTTGATTTCTGCCTGCGCAAGAACTGTAAGCTACTTTTGTCTTCGAAAGAAACGCAAAGAAAAAATCTAGTAGTGGGCCATTTTATTAAAATTACGATTCGGACGATGAAATAAAGCGGTAATATCACCTCTCAAACAAGAAAATATATTAAACATGAATTTCCTGAACGGAATCGAACTTAAGCTTTGCGTATTCGCATAGTTCTATCGATCGATTATGACAAATGATTAAATAAATAAACATAACAATCAAAATTTAAACGAAAGCTAAATATAATAGAAGCTACAAAAAAAACACATTCAAACTAATTTAGTGTCTCAATATTATTTGTGTTAGTGTCTTAATAATATTTCAGTGTCTTAATATTCTTTGCTCAGTGTGTGTACCAGTGATGATATACGAAGGCGAGGCGTGGTCGCTGTATCCCATAAGTAGGTTCAAGGTCACCCAGCGGGCAATAGAGAGATCAATGCTTGGTATTTCCCTACGAATAGAATAGAATCAGAAACGAAGATTTTCTTTAGATAACAAAAGTTACCTTAACCTACATTGCTCGAAGAATTGCTCAACTAATGTGGGATTGGGTAGGACACATAGAAAAGAACCGATGGTGTTTGGAAGGTTCCCGAATGGCGACCACGTAGTAGACTTTCTGTGGACATACCAGGTGGACTGACGATCCCATCAAGGCTCTAGATGGGGAAGTGTTCGTCCTAAAAATCCGGGGAATCTGGGATCTATGCCCAGCGCAATAAGGCTGAAACAACTACAATAAAATGAGCCAAAACTATCTATTGTTTGGTTTGGGGTCGTGGGCCTTGCATATGCACTTGTATATCACTAATAAACCAGAGAAATTATACGTTTGTAACGTATGCAATAATTTTAATATAATAATAAATTGTATATATTAAATTAAATTATGTTACTAACTCTTTACAGTCTTTAAATTTAAGAATAAAGTTGTGGTACCTAAATTGCTACCTATTTGTTAAATTTTACGCTTTTCATCCCGCATGGCACGGTAGACAGAAAGTACCTCGTGTTAAGACACTCTGTACTTCGTTTTCCACCGAATCCAGTATTTATATATATATATATATATATATATATATATATATATATATATATATATATATATAATATCCAGTACCCAAGGACTATGAACACGGAATTTATTGGAATTTAAAGAAATAAAAAAAGGGTAAAACATTTTGATACTAATACAGTTCTGAGATTTTAAAAGGTTACAATAAGCGTCGGACCTTATCAGACAGGACAAACATAATATAAATGTTGCTTAAAAATAACAAGTCCAAAAGTTCGCCAACAATATGTAAATACCAATTCGTCAAAACCAATACCTCAATACCAATACGTCAAAACCAATACCTCAATACCAATACCTCAATACCAATTCATCACTACCAATACCAATATGTCAATACCAATTGCAATTCCAATAAGACTGTAAAAAAGTTTTCTATTAAAATTATTAGAGATAAAAACAGAAATGGTTTCGACTTCATATGCCAAAACCTATTAAGGGTACTATTAGTAGTACTTACCTAAATTATAATTAATGCCTTATTATGTTATAGGTATAGTTCAACATTTTCTAATATTTTCCATATCTTGAATTCCATTTTAAATTGCCCGTTGCGCTAAGACAATTTGCGGTGTTAAGTACGTCATTTAACACGCAAAGACCCGAATTCGAGTGAAAAGCGTGGAGCGTAGTGTTTTGACACTAGATAGTCCTGAGTGCTATGTGGGATAGAGCGTGAAAGCTGTAAAAAAGTAAGTTTATTTTCCATCAAAATTCTTCACAAGGAAAATTTGGACAAATACGCTGATTGTGAATTCGGGGTGAGGTCGCGGCGGGTCCGGAGCTGCCCTACTGTGTACCGTAACTCAATTTACTGCCCGATGAAATGAAATATATATGAAAATAGATATATGAATGTTTTTCACAATTTTGGCCTGTTGGTAACGGTTTTTATTATATGAATATTTTATTTGTACGTATGAATTTTTTATTATAATTTTGCTATTATATAACAAAACTAATGGGTTCACAATCAAAGCTTTACAATCAAAACTTCGTTATATATATATATATATATATATATATATATATATATGAAAATAGATATATGAACTACTATATATATTTATGTATATAACCACTAAGCCATACGTTTTTATTCAGCTACGTTGAGTTTTTTCTACCTGTTTTTAATGTTAACATCTCAAAAGAGAGATATTAATATTTTTTTTAAAATAATCGTTAAGAAGGGTTATTTATTAAATATTTTAATACATATGAATACACTAGCTATACTAACTATTGTAACACGCTTGCCCTTGATTACTTCCGTTGATATGAATTTGCCATCGAAAGCTGTCTATGTCGAAAGCGAAGTACGGAGTGTCTTGACACTAAGTACTTTCTGTCTACACTGCTATGCGGTATAAAAGCGTAAGCGTGAAGCTAAGAAAGTATTAAAACTTTCTTTTACGTAAGTGTTTAGCTGCTCTTAGGAGCCTATTTGGATATTTGGCACCAGCCAATAGTTTATTAAACTTAAAGTGTCCGGTTATATTAGCAAAAATAGAGATAAGCGTGTACATGCAAACATAACGTACAGATAGACAAAAATTAAAACAATCATTTAGTTGTATATTGTAATTATGATATATATATATATATATATATATATATATATATATATATATATATATATATATATATGTATATATAACAGTTGTTTATTTACATCCGTCTGTCTATTACTTTGACTCAGTTACTGCAAAGTGTTTTAAATAAACGGAACGAGTTCTAAGTAATTTTAGAATATTTTAACTTAACTGATGACTAACGTTGCATACGTTTCATACGGGTCAAGTACAGTAACATTTTGTGAAAAAAAAAAACTTAATATCAAGTTATTTTCATGAATGATATAATATATTTTTTGTTTTTTTTTAATCTCTATATTATATCTATACTTTTTTCATCCCGCAAAGCAGGGTAGATAGAATATACCTAGTATCAAGACACTCCGTACTTCGCTTTCCACTGAATTCGAGACATTACGTGTTGAGTAATGGAACTCAACGCCGCACTTTGCCTTAGCAGAGCGAGGAAGTAACAATAGTTTTAAATATTAACACTCCCGGAGTGGGATTCGAAGCCACAACCAATCGCGTTTACAGTCAGACGCTGTCACACTGCGCCACAACCGGCCTCTTATTAAAAATATATATGTATATATATATATACAGTTTTAGTTTTCATCGTAGTGGTAGTGGGAGATAACTTAAAATCAATACACTCATGTTTTACCAGAGCGAAAAAAAATAAAAAAAATGGGTAAAAATATTCATTAATCCGAGTGGGTATCAAAATCAAAATATTTTTTATTCACATAGGCTGTTTACAAGCACTTTCGAATCGTCAATCAACACAACTGTCAGTATTGTATGTAATATAGAAACCTACCACTGTACCGAAAGGCATTTCTGCTGAGAAGAACCGGCGAGAAACTCACAAATTTTTTCAAATAAAATTTTACAATGTGTTTGACAATAATTACTTTCCTGATTGAGTATAAAATAAAGTATATAGGGTTAAATAAGACACATAAGGCTTTTCCTCGTAAAAGCTTCAACAATCTCTTACTATAATCTCTTCTGAAAATTTTATATCCTTTTTAAGATAATAGATAGGTATTAACATTTGCTTGACACTGTTACCTCTGAATCTCTAAAAGTTCTTGAGTTACATACGAACACGACGATTTTGGTTCCTACCGCGTCACGTATCATGAGCCAAGGCGTGATTGTATAATTATAGTATTAAATATATTAATACTATTACTATATGGGGGGTAGATAAACAACCAATGACGCCACTCTTATCTCATTGAAATACAAAAGAAAAAAATATATATCTGGTAACGACATCATTACGCACTTTACGCACTTGCGAACACACCTGTGTAAGAGTGTGCCAAATTACTTAAATTATCCGAAAGACAGGTTAATTTTGTATTTTATAATGTTATCTTCACGAATCTACCATATGAAGAGGGGTAGATACTAGATAGAGATCTGCTACTTGTACTTGTTCTTTTGTTCCTTGTATTATTATAATATCTATTAATTAAAATATAGTACACTATTATATTTCTCTTTGTTCGTTATGTTATACATATCAATGGTGAAAGGTGTTTCTGTAAACGTAAGCCGGCGTTAGCCGGAAATAAAAATCAAAATCTTTAATTAATGAGTAACTGATTTACATTGGAATTATCTTGTATGATTTAATTTAAAAATGATTTTATTTTTTTTTTAAATATCTTAAATTATTATATAATTATTGAGTGGTGGAACTCAACGCCGCACTTTGTCTTACCAGAGCGACAAAGTAAATATAATTTAAATATAATCACTCCCCCAAGTGGGTATTGAACCCACAACCGAGCGTTTACAGTCAGACGCTGTCCCACTGCGCTGCGACCGGCCTTTATTGTTTATTTAATACAAATATAAGGTATTTGTTTCTTTTTATAAAAATTGAACAAATGGGAGTCGTATTCTAAAGTTATTTCGCCACTGATAGAGTCTTATCTAAATTCCATTTAAAGATGGACATAGACATAGAAAAAAATCCAGGCAGAATTTTTTAGTACCTTTTTCTGCTGAATTAATCTAACTCAAGTACAATTGAATTATATCAAAGAAATATAATAAAAAATAAAATAAAAAAGAAATATTATGAAAAATAATAAAAAGGAGCTCCTTATAATTAGATTATTTTGTATTTCTTCACCTTCTTGTTTTCAATATTAAAATAACCTTTTAATGCTAAATGCATACCAAAATAACAATATATACAATTTTTGTTTGTTTATTTGTTTTTATTAATTCTTGAATGTAGGATCAATTTAAACGTAGCTTTTAAAGACAGATAGCTAATGTGATATAAAGCCTATTTTAATTTTAAAATTAACAAAAGGTCCAGAGATATTAATTCCATGCATACGGGCACAGCTCGCCCCTTACAAATATGTTAGGTAAAGATACTCTATAAGGCACACAATTCTATTTGGACTCCATCTGCAACTTTGCACAGGTGAGTTGCAAACATGCATTATCTATTCGCCTAAAACATTTCCTATATCAGCTATCGGCCGTTTCAAAGATTAGTTAAAACAAACAAATAGATGGACAGATTAAAATTTGTAAAAAAAAGACATTTTTGTTGTTATTTTAAATGTTATTTTAATATTACAAACAAACACACCAATTTAATTAATTAATTTATTTATTAATAAATATTCATTTATTTATTTTTTTATTTATTTATCAATAAATAAAAAATAAATATATATATTTATACGAGGGACTTTTTAGTACCATTGGGATCTTTATCTTTTTTTTATTTCAAAACCTTAAAACTAGAGTTTGATTAATAAAGTAGTCAGATTTACAACATTGTCAACACATTTCCTTTTCTATTTTCTATCTAAAAATCGAGATATTCTATTTTCTATCTAAAAATCGAGAATCCAAGAATACGCTTTGGCTCACCCGATCGAATGGGATTCAAATCCGCAACCGTGTGGTATATTCTAACAACGTTTAGTATTTTTTTTAAAATGAGACTCTAAATATGATTGGTTGTGGGTTCGATTCCCACACGATGGTTTCATTATATTCAAAATTTGTAAACAAAGTCTCAATTTCTGTCGAAAAGGATTCAACGCAGTGTTTTGACACTAGATTCCCTGACTACCTTGCTATGGGGGATAAAGCGTGAACCTGTAATTAGTACATATTTGAAATGTATATCATTTTTTTTTTATTTTAAATGTACACTTCCAAAGATTCCAAAACATTTCCAACACGGACAAAGTTACAAGCGAATGCTTGTTACAAATAAATGTTAAAAATCGAGCTCAAAAAAGTTTTCACCCCGAATTAACATTACGAATTCAACGGCGATTCACAACAATAAAGGACTCCACGCACAGAGCGGAGCTGGCTAACAAAATTACTCGTTCGTAAAAATGGCAGGGGCGTCAACGCAATTAGAATTTCAAATTTTGCAATGAAAAATCGATCCTTCCGGCCAATCCCGAAGCTTCCGCCGCTCTTACGGGAGCTTTAATAGGGAATTTAAAGCTCCCGTAAAAGGGAATTTCAATATTCGATGATGCTAATATTAGTGGTTGATGACACAGTGGTCAGTGGTCAGTGTATGATTCTGTGTAATGGTCATGTATTCGATATCCACTCGGCAATAGATTGTATTTGAATAATTTCAATATAAAATTCGTTTGAGTCAAACAATGTGAATATTTTTAAAGAACATATAATTATTTCAACGCAGCGGGATTCGAATCCGCGTCTCTTGAAAACTGTCCAAGGGCTCTGACCGCTATGTCATGCGTTCTAATCTGTAAAAATCGGCGTCAATTTTAATACGCTTATTACAACTTATTTTCTTGTTAGCATATCTATAGAGTTTTACAAACTCCTTCTACTTAAAGATTATTTCTAAGAAAAAATCGTTTGGCAAGGGAACCTCTAGAAAACCGTCCAAGAGGTGCGGCTTCGAATACTGTTCGGTATAAAATTTTATATAGTTTTTAAAAATATTTTCGAATCCTAAAAGTAACATATTAAAAAATATTGAAAAGAAAAAAATTTTTGTTCCGCCTGTCAACACGCAATATCTCGGATGAGTGGAAAGTTTTAACACTAGGTTCTCTCTGATTATCATTATGGATTAATATATTTAAAAGTTTATACATATATAAAATAATGACGTCATCGTTCATCATGATACAGACAATATATATTTGTCCAAATTTATAAAAAAATTGATTATTTTATTTTTAATAACAACACAGCAAAGGCGCATGTTAAAACTTTAATCTCGCGAATTGTACAAAATTACAATATATTAAAAAATAGCAGTAAAAGCATCATCGATCAATTTTATTGCACAATCTGCGCACATTGCTCAATAATAAATCAGTTTTCATCGTTGCAGTCATCCTGAGCCTGTGTTCAAATCCTGTAATTGTTGGCTGGATGGGTCTCTCCATACCTCCCACTTCCGGTGCTCGGAGAGAACGCTCATTAAGTACTATCCCATAGTCAGCTCGATTCAATTCAATTTGCTTCCCTTCCAGAGTACATTTTGGTATGTTTTATAAAGTTATAGGGGTTTTTTTTATATTTTTAGACATTGTTTGTATTTTGAGGATAGCCAAATATGAAAATCATAAGCCAGTTTTATATTTGCTTGTAGTTTTTTGTAGCTTCACGTTTTTAACTCGCATAGCAGGGTAGATAGAAAGTGCTTAGTCCGCTATCCGCTGAATTTGAGATA
This sequence comes from Dryadula phaetusa, assembly GCA_032432895.1. Lineage (NCBI taxonomy): Eukaryota > Metazoa > Arthropoda > Insecta > Lepidoptera > Nymphalidae > Dryadula > Dryadula phaetusa. The sequence continues at coordinate 1,473,683 of JAOYRS010000001.1, forward strand.
TTGCGTGTTGAGTGGTGGAACTCAACGCCGCACTTTGTCTTGCCAGTATAAATGTATGTATTTTAAATTTTAGCTTCACGCTTTTATCCCGCATAGCAGGGTAATCGACATTCTTTACTTCGCTTTCCATCGAATTCGAGACATTGCGTAATGAGTGGAGCTCAATGCCGCACTTAGTCTTTTAACCAGACCGAGAAATAATTTAAATATAATCACTCTCCCGAGTGGGGATCAAACCTACAACCAATCGCGTTTTCAGTCAGACGCCGTGCCACTGCGTCTCTAGCTACCGGCTCTAGTTACATATAAATCACAGTATACTTACAGTTAGACATTCAAAAACTCTTGTAAAATAATTTGAAAAGTCTAGAAATTTCAAATGCCTAAAACCGACCTAAATACTTACTTGATCGTCGACGTCCCATCATCAAAATTGCAGTCTCCAGTGAAGAGTCATTGTGACAAAAAGAAATGATTACGTCTTTTAATCCCAAAAGTGCTGTGCTTTTCACAAGCACGCGGCATTACGAATACTACTTACCCTCTAATAGTGACATACTTTTACCTCTAATATTATATAAAAGAAAAATAAATAAATTATATTATATTTTATTGAAATAAACATGTTTAAAATATATATATATATATATATATATATATATATATATATATATATATATATATATATATATATATATATATTTAATTTTTTTTTATTAGACTATATTTAGTTGTTATTTTTTTCATCTTGTACTTTTGATTTTGATTAGAAATTACAGAACGGAGTGTTTTGACTCTAGGTTTCTTTATTTTATCCTGCTTTGAAAAGCATACAGGAACAAATGTTAAGCTAATATTTTATAATATATTTTACTTGTTGGAAGCTTGAAAGTTTTTTTAAAACATAGAGAAATTTATGTTTATTTAGACATTTCATATGTATGGCTCTATATGTATATATATATATATATATATATATATATATATATATATATATATATATATAGCCTGTCTGTGACTGTAAACGCGATTGGTTGTGGGTTCAATTCAAAATTCGGAGAGAGATAATGTTTAAATTATACTCACTTCCTTACTCTTGTAAATCAAAGGGCGGCGTTGAGTTCCTCTATGCAACACGCAATGTCTCGAATTCGGCCGGAAGCGAAGTCTTGACAATAGGTACTGTTTGTATACCCTGCTATGCGAGATAATAAGTGGAGCTATAATAATAACAATAACGATATATACTTTAATGATTGTTATTTACATACGGTACGATAAATTTTTGGTAATTTTTAATGTTGAAATGGGAGTGGGACAACGTCTGGCTATAACGCCGATGACTGAAGATTTGATTCTCTTGGGCATATTTAAATTTAAATTATAGTAAACTGTTGGCTCCATATGGAATATGGATTTAACGGAGTGTCTTGACACTAGGTTCTTTTTATAATAATAATTTCTATAAAAATAATTTTAAAACAAAAGCTTTACCAGTATCTTATTATTATTATTAGAGGCAATACGAATTTTCAACAAAAAATAAAATATTTTATTAAATTCCATCGTATCGTATTTATTTAATTAGTCAGAACAAAATATGTACATAATGTCTATCACTGATAATACCAATTAAATATTAATTGGTGTCTTTAGGTGCAGCTGTCAATGATTTTCTATTTAGTTAAATATATTATAATACATCGATTTTATCTAACCGGGCCGTGAAAGTATCTGTTATACATATAAAGTAATTTGATTATTATAGTGGCCTAACGCTAAAAAGTGTTTTTTTTTTAAATTAAAATAAGCTATTTAAAATCAAAACTTTTGACTTAGCTCACTTTTATTATATACAAATATAAATATTCTTAGAAAGGTATTTTAAGTTCATATCTTGATATCTTCTAAATATATAAATGTAAATATGTTTTTTTTTCAGTTACTTTTATATTAAGCAATTTTTATACTGAAATCCGCAAAGATAGTTCTGTGAATATAGACACTCACGCTACGACAGGCTAAAATTAAAAAAAAACACACACACACACACACACAGAATCACACCGTATCTAAGAGAAAAAAAAAATTACAAAAAATACTAATCCGAAAAAAAAAATTCCAACCAAAAAGCCTTACACTATTAAAGATTAAATAAACATAAACTTGAAAAAAAAATCAACAGAATCCAAATCCGACACGCAAAATGCTGATTTAAGTGTAGTAACATTTTTTAGTAGTTTGGACTTTCCTGGGGACGTGCTCTGTGTGGACACGCCTCGCGCGGCGGCCAATGGGGAAAGAGGTCGATGGGGGTCCGGACACCGCCTCGTCGTCTCCACTCAGTTCGCGGGTACCCTGTGAGACGCGAGGTCGTTCAGTTCTGTGGCATGGCATGTTTGACATTTAAACGGGAAAAACCATTGTGATTTTTATTGTGTTTTTAAGTGTTTTTTGTGGGAAAAATGAAGGTAAGGTTATGTTGTTTTTTGGATTTTTTTTCTATTATAATTTTTTTGGTAATTCCATTTCAATATTGTTTTGTGAAACATTCTTTTTGAGTATTGGTGACTTAGGTATGAATTTGTGGGTTTATTTAATCATGTATTATTTTATATAGGTATATTTAAAGAAATTAGTTTCAATTAGAAAAAAAACTATACTTGAATTTTTACTAATATACTATAGAAATCATACTAAAGCGTATAATCAGATAGAAAAATAAACTAAATAATAATTTATACATTGGTTTTAGATAAACCAAGAAATTCAACAAGATTAGTTCATTATTAATTCCAAATATTACATATGACTAGCAAACCACTTAACAATTGTACAAAATCATATTTTTTTTATAAAATTTCACAAACAAAAGTAACTTGAATATTAATTATTTGTATAAATTTATTTTCTATCAGTACACTCAAAGTTAGGTGAATTTGGCCTACGAAGCAATAACCAGCATTATACAAAATTAACTTACATTTCTAATATATTATTCTAAATCAATGTAAACGCTATAAAAGTGGAAATAATATAATTTTAACTAAATATATTTTCATAGTAAATTATATTGATATATATTGATTTACTATAGTATACTGTACTGCTTATTTAGTCCGTCGGTATTGGATGTAATGACCTATGGTTAGTTAGGTATAAGAAAACCAGAGAATTGTATACGTTTATAATCAAATATAATCATATTTATATAAATATACGTATTTAAATAAATAACTTAATTTTTTTATTCGTATTATAATATTTTTATAATTAAACATATCTACGCTATTTTGTACTTATTAAGTACCAAGATAAAGAGAATCCTAACTATAAAAAAATTACACTATGTTTATATAGTTCTAAGTAAAACATAATAAAACAACAAAATTTTAATTCTTATAAAATTATTTTTTTTAAATCAAACATATAAACAAACCAAATTTAATGCTTTTAACACTTTCCAAGTAGCTTTTAGCAATTATTTGCGTTAATTTAAATTTTATAAAGCTCAATGGGCAGCTTATAACGTCAACAAAATAAAACTTATAAGTAAAAATTTTACATATTAAATTTTTTTATACTTCATATATAATAAAGGTTATCATACTTTTCTTCACTACTGTATTATATAGTAACTTGAAATAAATGATTGAAATAGGCTTACACTTTGAATAACATTAATTGATAAACATTTATTAACAAAATAAGCAATTTCCCCTTAATGGGATCGAACTTGCTACATCCAGTTTAGAAGTTACATTCTCAATAAAACCGATAGAAAAGTCAGTTATGGTCAGGAATTATCAAAAATATTTTTTACCAAGAAAATATCAGTATAACTCACTCAATGTGTTGATCATAAAGCCACAATATATCACCATTTCTTAGGCTTTTGACAAATTATTCATATTAAATTGTAATAAATTGTATAGAAAATAATGGTTTAATATTTAAAATATATATATATATATATATACATATATTTTGATTGCTTGGAGGTAATTAATAAAAATGATATTTCATTATTCATTGGGCGCTTTATTTTGTTTCGGCAAACATCGTGGGAAAAAATAATGGGTATATATAGATATACATACATAGATATATAGATATTAGCTTCGTGCGTGAGTTCCTCCGCTAGGAATTTAACATATATGTACCCTTTTCTTTATAATTCTAAAATAAAAAAGAAACCTAAGCCTAGAAATTATAAATAACGTTACAGATATAGTAAAAAGCGTTTATTTTAATAACACTAACAGACACACCAATTTTATTACTTTAAAATCTTTAATACTACAAATTTATATAATAAAATAATAAACCTACATTAGTATATATTTACAAATTTACTCGAGTGAGCGGGCAGAAATCTATGATATGTAAAGAACAGCGGAACTGAACACCGCACTTTGTTAACCGAAGACAAAAATATTTTATACACGAACATTTCTCATTGAATTTGAATCCATATTTTGTAATAATATAGAAGGTTTGCAATCAAATTTAGAATAAATTTATAAAAAGCGAAATAAGACAGAAAAGAGACGATATGCTATTTACCTATCCAAGGTTTATACCGTATAGTAGGATAGTCAAAGATAACCTAAATGGAGACGCTTCGTTCCATAATTTCCGAACAAATGTCTCTACATTGTGTGTAAGGCGGCGTAACTTAACGTCGCATTTCTTCAAACCAAATACCAAAATGGGAGAATATAATCTGTTTATCAAACCGAAAACCATCGCCTTTACAGTGAAACGCTGCACCACTGAGCCACTACGGCTTCTAACATTATAACATGAGAATTGTTAGAAAGTATATAAAAAATTTTTACGAATTTCAACAAAAAAGAAATAACCGTCGAAAAGATAATATTTGTTCACTTCTGTTTTGAAATTAATAAAATCTTGTAATAATTATCAAGAAAACTTTTTATTTTAAAAACAACATTTTAGATAAAGCTAGAACAAGAATAGTTAAAAAAAATTGGCATGTATATATTGAGTTGTGGCGCAGTGATACTCTGAGTGTTAACGCGCGTTGTGAGTTCGATTCCCACTCGGGGTTATTATATTTAAATTATTATCATTACCTCGCTCTGGTAACACAAAAACAGCGAGATTGAGCCTCAAATTCGGCGGAAACCGGTGCACGCTATATCTTGACACTAGATACTTCCTGTCCATCCTTGTATACGGGATAAAAGCTCAAAAAAACCAAAATGTATGTTTTTATTTTTTATTATATAAACGACAAGGATAAAAATATACAGTTATTTATGGTAATATCAAAAATAAACTTTTTTTTTATATTAGTACTTGGAACAAGGAAGTCAAATAAATTATCCGCAAACCATCTATCTTGACCGCGTAAGTTCCAAAGAATAGTAAGCAGCTTATCTACCGCTTTTGATAACCGAAATTAACATATCGTGCACCCGGAATTATATTATACATTTGAAATCGACGATACTGTATAATTAGATGCATTGTTTTAGATATATCTTTAGTGTTTTTTGAGGCCGTCGAGGCGATCGAGGCCCATTGAGACAGTGTCTGACTGTAAACGAGACTGGTCGTGGGTTCAATCACGGGAATGATTACTGATACTATTTAAAAAAAGAATTGGATCTGGTCTCAAAGTGCAGCGTTGAGTTTACCCTTCAACACGCAATGTCTCGTTTTGGGTGGATAGCAACTGAGTGTCTTGACACTAGTTGTTCTCTGGCTACCCTTTATCGGGATAAAACGTGAACAAATATTTTTTTATTATTGCATTCTTTTAGAATTCTACTTTAATAAAGACACTTCTTGTTGACACGTAAAATACATGTTACCTTAGCAACGTGTATGTCAAATACATAATAATGTCTGTAGTCATATTTAATTTACGAATACAATGTGTTTCTAAGAGAAAAAAAAATATTCTGAAAAAATATTGATTTTCCGAATTTCTCCATATTTATTGCAACGATTATATTTAATAATATTCCGCCTAATTTTCGTAAAAATATCGTTCTATCAAATATTTTCAAACTAATTCATAAGGTTTACGTTGTTAGTATCATATTTACAGTTAGTTTGTGTGTATTATATCTATGATGGGGCTTTTAATAGCGGATGTTATTCTTAACTACAACTTTCAATACTTATAAAAGATATAGTCACAGCTTAGCATTGTGTAATCAATGTTCAACAGTGTGTTATTAGTGTTCGACATTGTGTAATCAATGTTCGACAGAGTAAAATCAGTGTTCACTTAGACAGTCCCAACCGCACGGCGTTAAGTTATGATGGCTATACTTTAAGCAATAATCTTAAAAAAATAAATAAAAAGAGAGAAAGGAATATTTTAACACTTGTTACAAAAACCCCTTAATATAAACATAATAAAAATACTTATAATTGATATTAATTTTTTTTATATTACCTATATATTGAAAGAAAATTAGTTTTTCAATATAACATCAATCAAATTCAATATATAATATGTGTGTGCTTACTTCTAAATCTATACCCCCTTAGTTACATACGGATCTGGGTTCAATTCTGGTACAGGTAAAATGTTTATCATAGTACAAGCTGAATAAATAAAGCAATGAGATAGCTTCATTTTTGTTACCGCTTAAATCGTAATAGGATTTAAATACGGCTTTTGGAATAGCAATCTAATGTATTATATAACATCATGACATACATCGGCTTCGTTTAGATATAGCCCGGCGTTGAGTTACGCACAGAAAACAATCTAAAATAACCATAAAGTATAGAGCAAAAAAAATTTTCATGCCACCGATGTCTATGGCGGGAATAAAAACCAAAAAGACGAAGGAGAATTCTTTCTACCTTTATAATTGTAAAAACAAACCGAAAAAAAATACAATAATTAGAATAAAATCATTAAAAATAAACAGTAAAAAAAATAATAATAGCCACTTAGTATAGTAATTACAAAGGTACATACAAAAGCAACGCAACACGTACCACACGTAATCCTTGTATCAAATCCTATTAAATTCAAATCGCGATAAATCGTTACCCTGTCGTCGGCGGCTATTCATTTTGTGCCTTTCTACCAAATAATTCGAATCGCTAAGAAATATTACGGCGGACGCTTTATAAGCTGATGTGTGATTTAAGGCGGCTGAGAGGCCCTGGAGCGCTGCCACCGACTCAAAGAGGATATTAATGATGCCCATGTATCATGCAAATGTAAGGGTCAGGGTTCGAGTCCTGGGTGAAGTAAAGTGGTAATGCCGCCCATATGTGTTATACAGAGTGATAATATCATTGGTTTACGCGATTTTAACACATTTTTACATATTAGTTTAATTTTTAAGAAAAGTTTTTAGTTATAATAATTCCAATTTTTCAGTACAAATTTCATTATTTAAAAGTAGGCTCGTAAAGAAATTAGAGTCTCTATGTATTTTAATAGGATTAATAGCGTATATTTTAGTATACGAAAATATATTTTAGAAAACCCAGCGTTTTGAATATTTTATAGTAGAAATCACATATAGAAATTATATATATATATATATATATATATATATATATATATATATATATATATATATATATATATAAATATATATACATATATATATATGACATACACATACACTATTCGAAGTATATTAAAATAGAATAATGGGTCAATTTTAGTGATTTTGTAATACTAAAAAGATATGTATCATTAAAAGTCTTATAAAACGTTAATTAAATAATATGTACAAAAAATCTTTAAACTCCTAAATCCGAAATCATTCTATCCGTCGCGCAGTTTAGAAAATATATAGAAATTGTATCATAATTGTCTTGTTTACTTTTATTTAAAAGCTTGCTGTATTGTAGAAGTATATAATTTTAAAATAAAAGAAGAAATATATATATATATATATATATATATATATATATATATATATATATATATATATATATATATATATATATATATGTAGATAAAGTTTAAGTAATATATTATAATCATAATAATTTAATACAATTTAATATAAGTAGAGCAAGTAAGTAGACAAATTCATAATGTAAGTCTCTACAGTTATTGTTATCTAAAAAGCAGTAAAAATAATTTACGATAAACTACAATAAACCTGCAAATAAAGATTCTTATTAAAACGATATATGATTAACATTTGTTGCGTTTCGGAAATTACTACTAAAAACTTTGAAAACATTTTATATTTTTCCGCGTAACCTAACGCTGCTCTTTGTCTAACCAAGTCAAAAAAATTTATACACCCCCTTAACAAATATTGCCGTCGGATGTACAGTTTTTTTTAAAAGGAAAAACACTCACTACATAAATATATTTAAATTAATATGAAATCTAATCATCATAAAGAACAAAACAAAACGTACTTACTAGCTGAAAAACAAAAAGAAAAACAATAGATACTGAGTATATTTTAAGATATTTATTATTTCCTGTCCTTTCATGCAGAAAGGACTTTAGGCTTCATAGAATAACCTGTAACACATAACCGATTCCTATTCCACACTCATTTTGGTGTTCAGTAACCTGTCATACCAGAAAAATGATATATTTTTTCAAATTGCATCTATACGATTTCAAATAGCGAATAGCGCTTTGGCAAATAATAATTATTAAAATAAATATTTTACAATAATATAACTAGCCATATTTGAAACAGTTAAGACAATTTGCACTGGAAAAAAAAGTACCACGTATAAAGTATTGTGACTTACAAATTAACATAGTGAGGTAATTAAGTACAAATTATGAGTTCAAGTTATAGGTTCGTGCGTTGTAACTATTAATATTAATTACGAAACGAGAGCAACTTTTTAATAAAAATTCAAATTTTAAACATAAATATCAAACGCGAAATAGTGTTTTTTTTTGTGTGTTAATTCTTTATCAAACTCGTGTGGTTTTGTCGGCAAATAAGTCGATTTTATTGTTTTTTTATTGATATATATTTTATATTTGATTTATACTGTGGCTTTGCTTGTGTTTTACTATTTATTTGTGATATTTTTGTGGTAGAGTTTGATTTTTGGCTTTGGTGCGGTTGACATATATATCAATATGAATGTAATGGCTACGTGACATGACACGAGCGGGTTGAGCTAATTTATTAAAATTAAAAAAAAAACCAAAGATTATACATGCACTATAAATATCTGTTCCACTTTCCTTTTCGAGATGGCTTAAAGATATTGCCGATAAAGGGTGTATCATAGAAAACGGAGTGTCTTGACATTATAGATACTCTTTTACTACGCTGCAATTATTTTTGTGCTGAGTATTGTAGCTTACAACTTAGCTTTGTATGAATATTTGTGTTTCATGCTTTTACGATATTATTTTACTTTATGTGATATTATTGGCCAATAGTAAGAAATCTAATATCAATTAGTTATTGAATTCATTATGACATATGACATATCTCTGTATTGAATAAGAAATAGAGAGAATATATATATATATATATATATATATATATATATACATATATATATAAATATAAATATATATATATATATATATACATATATATATAAATATAAATATATATATATATATATATATATATATATATATATATATATATATATATATATGACTTAAGTGTTTTGTATTAATTTTAACATAAATATGATAAATATTAGAGCATTTTCTTACAAACAAACCGACTTACATATCACCGATCAACATCAACGATCAGTTCTATCGAAGTATATAAAAATACTATTTAAATTTCAATATCTATGTTAGAAATTTAATAAAAATTCAAATGATCTCCATATCAAATGCTACCGATGTGATTCAAAATAAGGTCAGAAAGAGTTGACAGGGGACTGACGAGACGCGGATGACTATTTATTGAATAAACAACGAAAGATGCGGCATTGTGCTGGGATGACGGTGGACTTCTTGCTTGGGGATGCTTAGAAGAATGGTCCACGGCTTAAGCTTGAGATGAGATTGCGGAATGAGATGTTGCATTCCTTAGTGCATTGATAGATTATTGATTAATTTACATTTTTTTATGTAGAAAACTTTCATTATAATGAAACTTATGGCTTAAGTGTAGGAGAACATTGATATTTGCCAATAAAATACTTGACAGAAGTAACCTTTGTATCTGATTTACTTTAAATTTCCGTATTCATTAGGCTGTGTAGCAAGAGGCAATGTTCGACAATTAATATCGGACAAGGAACACGCCCTAAGCCCAGCTTAGCAGCAAGTTACAAATTAAATAGGTTCACGCTTTATTTTGAATACCAGGGTAGTTAAAATCCTGTGGCAAGACACTCTGTTCGCCGCCGTCTACCCAAATGTAATATATTTATATGTTAAACGGTGGAACTTAACGCCGCCTTTTAATTTACTAGAGCGGAGAAATTCAAATATGATCATTCCAAACTAAATAGCAGTATATAATTAAGATTTTAACTGAAACTGTGGGAAAAATTTGTTAAAAATATCTTAATATTGTTATCCAAATACTTAAGTATTAAATGGAATAAGATTAACTTGAATATCACAGATAGAGACGTTAACAGCGCTCTTATCTCAGCTATTTAAATATATATTAGAGCTAATTCAAGACAACTGTTCTTTTTAATTCTTTTTTATATAAAACTGAGATATAATGGTTGTGCAGAATAAAAGTCTGATATTATACATACATGTAGTAGATTCGATTCTCGCTTGGTGTATACATTTCAAATATTGTCAGTTTTCTGTTATATTGCACAAAGCACGGTGTTAGTACTAAACTTAATTGAGAAAATTTTAAATAAAATGATTTATTATTTATAAAAAGACGCGTGAATAAGTAGAGGAATCCATAGAATTCGCAAGAATATATTTAGTTGTGTAAACAAGCGAAAGTTGCGAAAAATGTAAATGTGTATAAAAATCGCATATAATTAATTACCCCACAAGTAGGTATGAGCCATCACTGTGACAATCGGCGGAGTCTTTGACACGAACCTTGGTAATTATTATCTCATCGAATCAACGTAATTTATGTTCGCTAATTTATTAAAATAGAATAGAGACTTTACAACATATTCTTGGATTTGAATAACTTTAAAAGTCGACGAGAAGACGATCATATTTTTTTTATACGCCGCTTATAGAAATTGTGAGTAAACAAATATGTTTAGTAATTTTAACAGTTACTGTCGGCTTAGTGGTTATTGACTGTTAAGAGATCGTGGGTTCGATTATCTACATACATTAAACACACAATTAGTGTAATATTGATACTATTGTTATCATTTCTCTGTCCTTGATAGCAGATTTGAAATATATATACACAATAATAAGGCCAAGGTAAAAATTTAAAAAAAAATATGACAACCAAAAAAAGAAAAAAACGTGAAAGAAACCAAACACAAAACATTTATCAAAAGTCAGTCATACTACGGAACCGTTCATAATATAATTAATAACGTGATATCCTTCGAGGTTGCGCCACGAACACCCGACGTATTCTAAACAATTGTCGCGGCGATAAAGACACAATAAAGCAGTTTGAAAGCGCGAGGTTAAAATGCGGCTATATGTTATTTTTTAAACTTTTACTATTTTTAAAGTGTTATTCCACACTTGGGATTGGAAGATATTTTTAAAAGAACGTATAACAATTTAAACGCCGCGGGAAACGAACCCGCGCGTCTTGGATACCGTCCAAGCGCTATGACTGCTAAGCCATGCGTTCTACTACCTGCTGCGTATGCCATATAATATATATATATATATAAAATGAAACTATTTTAAACGGATTAATCGCGTATATTTTTGTATTCCATAATACATTTTGGGAAGCCTGACGTTTTGAACACTTTACAGTTTATCCGTGTAGTCACAGTTTATCCGTGACTACGGACTACTGTATTGTGTTCGAGTAATCCGTTTAAAGTACTTTCATTTAAAATGTGTAAAAATCGCGAAAATCAATGATTTTATTGTCATATATACACTCGTAATAATAATAAATAATACTATAAAAATATAATATTACTATAAATATAGATAAAATTTACTATAGTTATAAAAGAGTAGCTTTGCATTCTTATAGTCGCGGAACTCAACGCCGCGTCGCGTTTTCTTCTTTTTCTGAAATTAATTTTAAAAAAATTCTCATGAATTTGTCAGTAAGTCTTTGTCCACTCGCCAACAGAGCCTAAATGTATCCTATTGTAGATTTAAGATAAATATCTCAAAATTTAAGGTTTCATTCAGATTTATTGCAACTTCTTTATAAAATAGGTTAAAGTTATAAAATTTAAGCTTAAATTAATAAAAATAGTTTCTTACAGATAAATATACATAAATCGCTGTTAACAAGTGTATTATAAAGTAAAACTATAATTACTAACCTTATATACCAATAAAAATATCATGCTATAAGCAAACTATCAAAAAAATGCCAAAAATGTCATCAAAACGGGCTCAGCGGAATTATAATGCTCATGTCACACCGAGAGGCGATCGTTTTATTCATGACATACATACATATGTAGGTACATTATAAGTAAAATACCGGATATAATTAAAATTTTACGACTGGATTCAAATATTGTCTTATCTGAGCTTGTGTTTATTGGTTTTGATAAAATCATTAAAGTGTGGGACGATTCTATATCGAATGTATAATGTAATATTATGTACTTACATACTTGCTAGATTGTTGGTAATTTCTGCCTGAATTACTTACAAACACCCTATTGGCTCAGTGGATAATTAACTGGCTGGGTATACCGTTATGGGTGCAAAGAAAATTTGTATATATATATATATACCCTGCTTACCCTACTGTACATTAAAAACGGAACATGCGGTAAGATAAAAGGAACCTTATGAATAATTAAAATTAAAATATTTTATTTACCGTTTCTATTAATATTTATATAAATCAGGTGATTGGTCTATAATGTTATACTTATACAGCATTCTGACTTTCTCAGCGTTTCTACTTTACATGTAACACTATATATAGGTCTCAAGGGGTCTCTTAGGAGTATATTTTAAACGGTTCTTTTTCAAATAGACCTTTTCTAATAGCCTGCAAACTTTTGTTTAGAGGTTCGATACTCACTCGGGGGAAGATTATATATTTTTTTAGCTTCACACTTATATCCCACATAGCAGGGTAGACGGAAAGTAGACACTCCGTACTCCGTTTTCAGCCGAACTTGAGACATTGCGTGAATTAAGTGGCAGGACTCCACGCTTTGTCTGTCTTTGGTTTATTTAAAATATTTCTATATCGCTAATCAGCTAAAAAAATTGCCTTTTAACATGCAATATTACAATTTAAGGATAGATAAGAACCAATAATTCCGTTTAGAAGGAAAAAAATATACGACCAATTTACAAATCCAACCAAATACAGTCTAAAACAGTTTCACCTTCTACAACTAACATACATACATACATATGAACTTTTTAATAGATTTTTTTCTAATATTATGTTATTGATGATTTTATCAAATTAAATATTATAATTATCGTTTCCAATTCTTGCGGATCGTCTTGATACCTCAACTTATACTGGTCTCATGAATAGTTTGAAAATTAAATAGATAAGCCTACATAAAGACATCGTTTGGCGTCATTTTAGTGGTAGCCGATCGTATGTCAGCGATCCTTTTGATATGTTGCGACCGGACATATATGACAGGGTAAAAGAGAAATTTGTTATTTAAAATAAACACGTTATTATCTTTTCCCAGAAGTGTTGGAGACGTTAGGTATAAATAAATATTATAATTTAAATCAAATTATTGCAAGAATGTATCTGTTTTATAATGAAGCAGTATATCATGCAGTACTCGATGTTGATTTTCATAGAAACCTTATCGGGTCTTTAAGTTTTGTTTTTACCTTCACGTTTTTATCCTGACAGTACGATAGACCGAAAGTACCTAGTGTCAAGACACTCCGTACTTCGCTTTCCACCGAATTTGAAACGTTGCTTGAGTGGTGGAACTCAACGCCGCACTTTGTCTTACCAGGGCGAGGTCTTTCAATATAATCACTGCCCCGCGTGAGGCTCGAACTCACAGCCTTTTAAGTTATAATGTCCAAATAAACAATATTACAATTGTATTAAAGTACCGATCAGAAAAAAATATATATCAATACTAATTACTATTTTTAAAGTGTTATTCCACACTTCAAAAATGTTTTCTAAAATGTATATCACTTTTACCGGATGGCTTTCACGTTGCAGAGAAAGCAGTGCCTACTACAAGGGCCCGCAAACAAGCCTAGATTAAAATGCGGGGCCCCTCTATTCTCCCCATCAAATATTTGACCATCTTTGCATACTGTCGGATTTGTTTGTAATTTTTTCCCTAGACTTTTCCTTACTGAGTCTGACTGTAAACGCGATCGGTTATGGGTTTGATTCCCACTCGGGGGCGTGATTATATTTAAACTATTTCCACTTCCTCGCTAAAGTCAAAGTGGTATGTAGAGTTCCTCCACTCAACACACAATGTCTCAAATTCGGTGCAAAGCGAAATACGGAGTGTCTTAACACTAGGTATTTGCTATCTACCTCGCTATGCGGAATAAAAGCATGAAACTAAAAAAAATCTTAGAAAAATAATTCTTTTTTTTAATTTTTTAGCAATATTGTTTAAATAATGATTTTATAGTTATTTTTTGTTACACTTCCGGTACGCTTGTGAGGCGGGCGCTTATAACTGCCACTCAGTATCAAACTAATGCAGGTATTATCGTTATAAAATGTTATATTTATGTACCAAAGCTTGTAAATAAAAAATATTATTATTATATTACAGAAATATATACCTTATATACTCTGTAATCACATTTTTTTTTAAATTCTAGCCTAATTATTAATTAAAAACGGCTAAGTCCGAAATAATCTTATTTCTCTTAGGAGTTTATACAGAAACGCTGTAGTTTCTTCACAAAATGCAAACAAACATACATTTGTATATAAAGATATATAATATCGTATTTAGCTTATCGTATTCATAGGGAGTATAGCCAAAGTATACAAATGGAATAATAAACTATCAAAAGCCATCACGACTGTGGCCAGGTTAAATAATTTTATTGTGTTCTTTCTATATTCAATGTATATGTATATATATCGATCTCAAGAGTGATTGACGGATAGACATGACTAATCGTTTATAGAAATTATAAACCTTTTTCCATTTGCACAATCGATTCGAATCAAAGGATGACATAAACTCTATGTAAGAATTTGTGCGTAACGAAGAAAATGCTGGGAAAAAACGCTTTCTCCCTAATAGGAGTGATCAGAGAGTACAGTGTCAAAACATTCCGTTCGCCACGTAATCTGTAATATAGCATAGCGAGCGGAGCACAACGCCGCCGCGTCTACGTTCCACATGTACAATAATCAAAATGTATCCCAAAGGAATGTGATCTTTATAATATTTATTTTTTAATATGTAAAAATTTAACACCTTCGCTCGGTGTTGGTATGATAAATCGATTCGCGGTCACCGCGCATTATCCGCCTGTCCTGGAATCCCGACCCATTAATATTACATCAAACAGATGCCTTTAAATATTAATAGTACTCGATACGGATGGACGGACAAAGCGTACGGACAAAAAACACCCTCTGTTGATGCCTACAGTCAAATATATATTTCATATTGACTAAATGTTAACAATTTTTTATATATTGATATCGACCACTCCTACGCAAAACATCGTAAATGCATTTTATTTTACTATAAGGCCGGACCAGCATTTAAATTATGTTTATATTATGGATTTTTTTATATCAAATATAATTATGAAAATTAATACATTCAATGATTTACCGAAGCGCAGTGAGACCGCGTGTGACTATAAAAACGATGGTTGTAGGTTCAATTCCCATTCGAGGGAGTACTTATTTTCATTTCACGCGAAACAAGGCGTTAAGCTCAGTTAGTCGACACAATTTGAAAGAAAAGTGGAGAACGGAGTATCTAGACAGTCGGTTTTCTATGCCTATACTGCTGCATAAAGCGCGAAGTTAAAAAATATGTTGGCTATATATATATATAGATTTTTAACTTTCATTTATGTACGTATAGTATGGATATACCTTCAAATCCTTATTAAGGGTAATGTGTACTTGTGTTTGTCATATAAAATTTAATATATATATTTTTTAGCTTCACGCTTTTATCCCGCATAGAAGGGTAGACAGAAAGTACCTGGTGTCAAAACACTCCTTACTTCTATTTCCACCAAATTTGAGACTGCGTATTGAGTGGCGGAACTCAACTCCGTACTTTGTCTTACCAGGAAGTACTAATAATTTAAATATAATCACTCCCCCTAGTGGTAATCGAGCCCACAACCGATCGCGTTTACAGTCACACGATGTTCCCACTGCGCCCCGTCCGGCCTATTTAATATATATTTATATTTAATATATGTAATAATTTTAAAACTAGTTTGTTTATATAAAAAAAATCAGCTTCTATATATATAGTGTTACATCACTACATTCCTCACTCAACACTTAAATAAAACGCTAGGTAAGAACAAACAATAATTGCATGCTTACACCACTATCTCTTACTATACTATACATTTACGGTATTATAAACGCGCTCCCACGTTACAAGGTAACTCAACTCGATACGATAGCCGTCATCAAAAGTAATAAACTGGATCTGTGGTTGAAGCGAGTTATTTTAATTTTTTTCATAGTAATCTATGATATCGAGACAAACATAAAAATATTTTTTTATATTAATAATGAGATTTTGATTATTATGAGGCGATCGTGACGTTTTTTCGGGTTTTGTAATTGATTTCTTTCTAGTTAAAGTTTAATATATATATATATATATATATATATATATATATATATATATATATATATAAAGGCCATGTATGACCTGACCATTGTTTTTGCATTATATTACTTAGTTAGCATCTGATATACGGATGAATGTGCCTCAGAAGTACTTTTCATATAAAGAGGTATTTAGATTAGCCGTTAGGCGGGATGGCTCTCGAATGGAGTCCATAAGTCGATTAACGCTCAGTGGGCAGGTATACCAGGTGAACCGCAGTTCTGATCCAGCCGGCCGCCGACCATCGTTTAAATTCTTGGGAGACCCCTACGTCCAGTTAGGGTTAGAAGGTTGAGATACCGACTAAGAAAATACAAAACTGTATGCAAACGGGCTGAGGCCGTACGTGGCGCAGTGGGGCGGCGTGTGACTATAAAAGCGGTCGGTTGTGGAGTGATTATATTTTAATTATTTTCACTTACCCCTCTGATAAGACAAAGTGCGGCGTTGAGTTCCACTACTCAACACGCAATGTCTCGAATTCGGTGGAAAGTGAAGTACGGTGTTTCTTGACACTAGGTACTTTCTATCTATTTAAAAAAATACATTCTCTCTTCCCAAAGGGTCTTACTTAACTACAATATCAGGTACTTGTTACAAGCTTATAAGAATTTAGATACATAGCGCGGTACACTACGTACTAAGAACGGTTTAATTAGCTAGAGCGCGTGGTCGGTTTCCATGAGGCAAGGTTTCGATAAATTCAAATAAATATTTAAAACTATAAAGATATTTTTTTAAAATATTTATTTTTATAAAAATAACAATTTAAAGAATGTTAAGTTTAAATAATCATAGTGCCAATATATACAGCTTCACGTTTTATCTCAAATAGCACTGTAGTCTAAGACAACCTAGAAATCGAGATATTGTGTGTTGGATTGCGAACTCAATCCCACCCTTTACGTTACTAGAGCGAAGAAATGAGAAAAAAAACTCATTTTTAATCATTCCTCCGAACGGGAATCGAACTTACAACCAATCTAGTTTACATTCAGACACTGTGCCATTGGGCCACGCAAATGGGTAAAAAGAATGTAAATTTGTAAATAATAACCAACACCTTGCAAAAATATACATATACATATGGCTAAAAGCGAAAAAGAAACCTAAAAGTGTATGTATAATGCGTATTATAAAAGCGTATTCGTTTGAAGGAGGCCTATAAATCATTATACTTCGATATGAGGCGACAAAAGCCTTTCTGAGGTGCGATTTAACTCTTTTAATTTATAAGCGTGTTTAAAGAATTCCTTATGCGGTAGCGGTTACTTAAATTTTATTGTAAATTTTATTAAGTGAACTTATATTTAGTTCATTATTTTTATATAAAAACGTATCTCTACGCTTTTTAATGTATAGCTGTACGTAAGCTTTCTCAATTCAAGATATTAGGTGTCGGAAGGTGTCTAGTGGTGGAATTCAACGCCGTTGTTTGTCTTATCGAAGTGGAGATTAAAATATAATTTCTGAGTGGTATATTTAATCGATTCTTGTCCTATATTTTAATATATTTGTAGTTTTCGACATTTCAAGTTATACTTCTAACCAATCTAGTGTTTTCTGTTGAAAGAAGCAGAGACTACATTAAGCAGTATGTCATTAAGAAATATCACTAACATATAATGAGTTCCACCACTCAACACGCAATGCCTCGAATTCGGTGGAAAGTGAAAGATGGAGTGTCTTGACACTAGGTGCTTCCTGTCTACCCTCCTAAGCAGGATAAAAGCACAAAGCTAAAAAAAATGAATAGCTGCACGTCTTCTATATACTTGTACACACATAGATAGATACATGTTATTATATCTTCATTCCGTACTCCACTTTCCACACAATTCGAGACATTGCGTATTGAGTGGTGGATTTCAACGCCGCACTTTGTCTTACCAGAGCGAGAAAATGAATATAATTAATTTATACATAATCCCTCCCTCGACTGGGGATCGAACCCATAACCGATATCGTTTACAGTCAGACGCTGTCCCACTGCGCCACGACCGCGAAATGTTATTATAGCGTGTGGTATTGATTGATTAATTTGAACAACAAGATTGAAATAATGTAGGTACTGTACCTTTTTATTACTTATAATTACTCACGAAAATCGAATGATTCAGAATATATATGTGTATAAAAGATGGTAACTAACATTTTTATTACAAAGATAATTTCAATTTTATTAAATTTATTCTCTCATAAAACGTACATTCTAGATGTTATATTTGTTTTTTTTTATTATATTTATATAGAAAAAAAAAACAATATGTTCGAGCTTAACAGATAAAAACTGCAGCTTCACGCTTTTATACCTACCATACATAGTCAGGGACAATCTAGTGTCAAGACACTCCGTTGATCCTTCCTGTCCGAAGTCAAGAAATTAAAAGACTACAAAAACAGGAAGTTATCGTTTCTATATATATTTATATATGTAATATTGTTAGAATTGAATAATATTAGAATATGATGATCCATTTAGGCTTCCAAGCACGTATGCTTAATTTCGTAAATCTATGTTTATATGTTTGTATGTTCGTCCACGAATTTCTCATAAACAAAAAGTCATATTGAAATACTTCTTTTTAATTCAGGTTAAGTATACTTCAATTTAAGTAACAATGTAAGTTTCGTTAAAATTAGCCCAGTAGTTTCAGATATAAAGAATATATATATATATATATATATATATATATATATATATATATATATATATATATATATATCTTATTTTTATTTACTTTAATAATTGTTAACTTTACATTAATATAAAATATTATTTAGATGTAAGGTTAGGCGATGTTTAAATGTTTTTCCTGTTCACTATATGTATATTGCTAAAACCTTATATGAGATGCTTCTATTTTCGATACACATTACTCAAGTAATGTTCACTTTTTATTGTATAATTAGATAAGAATAATAATGTATAAAACTTAAATTATTATTATATATACATATATAAATTTCAAATACATAAATAAAATAAAACCCATTCACAGGTATTATGCATCAAAACATGACACCACGCAATGTCCAATCAGCTTAAAGAATCCACTACATATTACATATCATTTCAAATCAAATTTGAACCCTCAACCACTGATTACGGAATTACAAATATATTCTTATTAATTTAGCATTTAAAATAAATATATCGCCATACATTAAAGTATAAGTAATCAGCGTCATCACAGCTCCAACCAAACACAGGCATTAAGGGTCCGACATCGCCATATAGGACGGATTTTACATAATTGTAATACATTATCAACCATTTTTTATTATGAAATTACTATAAACTTATACATTTACAAATGTATTCGTGTGTAACACAATGAAACAAACATAATTCTTGGGACGGCGCAACGTTTCTAAGTTGTCGATACTCCCATCCAATAATCCTTGTAAGAAATTATTTCAAGGGGATTATACTTGTCCTTGTGGTAATTTATCAATTTGTACCTTGGATGCTTTTATTGTAGTATAGAAATAATATATTTTATTGTATATATGTATATATATGGATAGATAACGGTATTTGAAACGAGCGCTCTAAATCTCACTTTGAAGGTGACCCGCGTTGGTGATATTAAATGTTCTGTTATAAATTGATGAATACTTTTTTTGTGTGTGTTGATTTTTATAAGCTTGATCTATTTGTTTTGTGTTAATATGAAATAATATAATATCTTTTTCACAAGATATCGTGTGAATTTGTCAATTTATTTTTTTATTTTATAATTTATTTTTTATTATTTTAATTTTTTTATCATAAAAATTAAAATAATAAAAAAATAAATTATAAAATAAGTGTAAAAACATGTACAACCGAGAAATTTCGAGAAACCGCGAAATTTCACGTAAAATTTATAAGTTCCTTTACTGCAAGTAAATTGATATATTAAATTATAAAGTATGTAAGCCCTAGATTAGCTCTCAAATTATTATTATGCATCCAAAACCTTATATTTTTTGAACGAAATTCCAAGCAAACAACAGTTATATTGTAAAATAAATAGCTATTTATTTTTATGTTTCATGGGTTCATGGGTTGTTTAAAGAAAACAAGTTGGGTTCATTCATTTGTCATCGCTAAGAGCAGAATAAAACGGAGAGTTTTTGGTGTAAATAATAAGAGATTTTTGATAAAATATAGTATTTAATATATATACGTATATATTTATTTTGCCGATTTTTAGTATAACAGTGCATTATGTATAACTTTGATACTTTTATAAGCAGCTATTCAAATTAAAATTGATAAAATATATCCCCACTTTAAGGAACATAAAAACAAAAAAATATATATACCCTTAAACAATGGCATTCACAATATTGTTCAAGACAATGATAGTATAGTTCACATTTCATTAAATATTTACTATATAAAATTGTCGTCATTTTGACGCTGTGGTATTGTTTCTTACTGTAAACCTGATTGTTTTAGGTTTGATTCTCATTCAGAGCAAATAATTATATTTTTAATAATTTCCTTTTTCTCCGCGACTTATCACGGCTCATCTTTAATTCGAGGGAAAAGTAGAGAACGGAATGCTTCGACTGGTTTTTCTTTGATAATAAGAAATAATAATAAAATTACCACTAAAACAAAACATGCGGAACCAGGGCGGGTCTCCACTAAAATATAAAACTTCTTCTTAACAATCCAATTACATTGTTATAACAGAACGTCGTAAGCGTAGCTCTTAAGGGCCTGAGAAGGCCGTGCCCGGTACAAAAAATCCTTTATTGATAACTATAAAGACAAACAGTATCGTCTGTCCGTCTCTCCACGTTATTTATTAAAATACCCATTAAATGTTTGAAACGCGTATAAATTTTTGTGTCTGACAATAAATATATAACAATGTATGTAGCATATGTTTTATGCGTTTGATAATTTGTATGGTAAGTTGGCTTAAAGAATATACAAGTGATTTTTATTTGAAAGTAGTCTATTGATGATTATATTTTTTTACAGTTAGCAGCTTCACGCTTTATACTGAATATCAGGGTAGTCAGAAAGAACCTAGATACTCCGTTCACTGCTTATATATTAAGTAAGTGTACCAAATGAATAAGAAAGTTGTGCCTAACTCAATTGAACCTAGAGGACCGCCTTCTCTAAATTCTCTAAATAATACCCACATATACAATAAGCAACTACACGCTTTATATCGCATAACAGTGTATTGAAAAAGGACCTAGGGCTAAGACACTAGGTTATTTTATAATTTTTTTTATATCTTCTATTAAAATATTATATTTAAAGTATGATTTGATTAAAATATTTAGTTTCAATAATCGTTCTTTCTTCCAAATCTTTATTTAATTTAATTGCTAAGTAAGCTACTATTGATCGATAAAAAAAGGCACAGTGGTACAGTGACTTATTGTTAATTCGGTTTGTAGGATCGATTCCTACTCAGGAGAATGATTATATTATCAACGGAGTTTCGCAGATTGTCTCTACCATGCTATGCAGGCTGAAACATAAAGCATCATTATAATATTTCAAAATTAGCTTTTTTTTCTTAATAACAATTTTTTAAGTATTTTTTAAATATTAAAAAAAAATCTTTTAAATTAAAATTTAGTTATCAATCAATATATGATAACCGGAAATCACCTCAGGTCAATTAAACCAAATAAATATTACATATAGTACTTTTAGACACATTATATACATAATAAATTAATTTTCGTCAATATAATTGGAATAACTAAGTTATAAAATGATATAAAATCGGTCAAAAACAGACGAAACTCGTGTGAAAAACAAACTTACAATTTTGGCCTTCTGACATCTTTATTACTTGACTCTACAATATCGAAATGCTGAATAAACTGCCTCCCGTCAATCAAACATGTACCTAATTTCCATTAAAATTGAATTCAAAATTAGATAACAAGGCCATTGTATAAACAGTTTGCTAGAGTCACTTGTGTCAAGCGTAGGACTGCGTGTGACAGCGTGCGTATGTTTTCATTTAATATTGGACCTTATATAAACTACGTCGCTGTGGAAATATAATACAGATGTTTGTATTATACTATTTAAACATATTCAATAAAATTATTTGGAAAATTCGCTTAAACATGAGCAAACATAATGACGTAGAGACGGGAAGTTGAAAGGATTTATGTACAATTTTATGTTTACAATTATAAATATTCTTGCTCCAGTTTAATTAATACGACTTATATATTTGGATCTCATTTAATAGGTAAAAACACATAAGCGTTTAGCTTGTGTGTTTTTTTACTTGTTTTGTATTCTCATATTTCTAAACTCGTATCGTTATTTTATAATTATTTTAATTTTTATTTATAAATTCTGATTTTTACTAGAAATTAACTTTTGACTTTTGGTTGATTATATTGTTAGGTTAAATCATTATTTATTTTTGCATCTTCTAGATCACGTGATCTAGGTAGAGATAACCTATAAATTTATTTCCGAGAAAATATAGGTGGCGGAACCCGACGCCACTTTTTTAAATATATTTATTAGTACAATGCCTCTTAGTTACCTAAGTTATATTATTTATAAAAATATAATCATTATCCTTTTATAAATACCGACTCTAGAAAAAATCCAAAAGAAAAAAACCACATCAAAGAAAAATATTTTTAAATATAAATTTTATATATCTTGTTCTCTTGTAGATAAAAATTAAGAAATATATAATTTTCATGTAAAATATACATATGCATGTATAGTTACCTAACTCGTGTGCTGTAAAAAATAGAAAATAATAAAGTTTTGTACACATTTACAATCTTCCCAAACGCGTCATTAAAAGAATTAGCGCTTTATTGGATGTTCGATTAATATTGCTATCGTTTTACTACTTCCACATATATCTTGTGTTATAAATTGCATCTTTCTCTACCAGGAAAAAGTAATAATATTGAAGATTTACAAAACCATTTAGATATATATTGTGTTTATGGAAAATTTGAAAAGTACATGATAATTGGTACAGTATTTAATATCCCACTCGAGGGATGTTTATATTAAAATATTTTATTACAGTATGTTTGGACATCGTGCGGTGTAGAGTTCCGCAAGGCAACGCAAGTTATCTGTGAAACTGGTTCAAAATAATCTACAGAGTATTTTATCATTACATTTTATCCACTTTGCATGGTACAAAGGAATCCAATAACTTAATGTTTCAAAACATCATCAACCACAATAGTAAAGCTATTAAAACATGGTATTTCTATAGAGATACTAACAACAAAACTTGTAACAACCGTGTATAAAATTCTTCATGGCGCCATATTAACGTTCAAGTATAACTTAATTGATTTATTAAAGCAAATTTTGGTACGTTGGAAATATATACTTTTGTCATTTCTTCCCATACTTAAAATATACATTGGATTAAGCATTTGGGGAAAGTTTTAAATAATTTATTAAGTAAGAAATATGAGATATCAATGTACAAGTGGCTTGCAATAAGTTTCATAATAAATTTCCATATCATATCCTAATTCACGCTATATCTTGCATATAAAGCTTCACGCTTTTATCCCGCATAGCAGGATAGACAGAAAGTACCTAGTGTCAACACACTCCGTACTTCGTGCATGTAAAGGTGGTCGGAAAAAACCCAGTGTCACGACAATTCGGTTGAAACACTGTATTTTAAGTGGCGAAACTCAACGCCGCACTTTGTCTTATCACACCAGATAAATCTTTTAAATATAATCATTACTGCGAATAAGAATCGAATCCACATTTAATCGTTTATATATATATAAAATTGTAAGCTAAATTTGTCCGTACGTTCTGACCGACCACCAGGCCAGCTTTCCTTGAGGTTATCAGCGGGATATAAGTTCGATTGTGTTTAACTAGACAATGGAAGGTATTTACGCGTTCAGAGCAGGTGGGGCACGAGCGGCTCCCCGCAGCTTGACGGTTATAGATACATATGAGCACGAGAATGTCTATACCACTTCATATTATTGTAATTTGCCGTGTGCTTGATTTTTTTTTGTGTTTGGTGATGATTTAATTTATTGTTGTGTGTGTGTTTTTTTTAACTCTTAAATATGAAGATATAATATATATAATTGATAGCACTTTTAAAAAAAATGCAAAATTGTATGCAAAAATGATCATTCTCGTGTAAGCTAAATTTATCTTTAAAATAATTTTTTTTGTCATAAAAAAATTTTAGCATGTCTCAAAGTGCAAGAACGAAGAAGGGTATGTGTTCTCATACATATATTTATATAGTTTTAAAAGATTATTAATATAAATGTATGTATAAGCCTTCTTTAGGCGACTTCAACCACGTGAAATTTAACTTATCTGTATGTTTATTTTATAACTCAAAAAAAAGTAACCTCAGTAACTTCTTATTATATCAGCTATGTGCCAGGGAAAGTCGCATCAAAATCGGTAAAGCCATTTCATAGATTAGCTATCAAACAGATAGATATACAGAAATGGTAAAAACGTTATTTTTGTTTTAAAAATCGGTTATTTTAATATTTCAAAAAGACTAATATTATTTATTTGTGTATAGATTATGATTAGATTATGATTTGTGAATAAATTAATACATTCTAGATATTAACAGATTCCCAATTGCCTTCTTAGTTTTTACTTTTTTATATCAAATTTGTGTTGTATTTTATTATAGCTTCACGCTTTTATACCGAATAGCAGAATGTACCTAGTGTCAAGACACTCTGTACTTCTCTTTCCGCCGAATTTGATCCGCTTTCCGTCGCAGACCGGCCTCTTATTATTTTAATTTTAAGATTTTCTAATGTGACGTATTGCTAGCTAACTAAAATGGCAATATTATTAAAGTATTATTAACGCACTTTGGATAAATGAAACTATTTTAAACGGATTAATCGCGTATATTTTAGTATAAGAAAACACGTTCGGAGATTAGGTATGTCTACCTGTGTCCACGTACTTCTTACTTACTTGTCGAGTTTTCAAACATATATTTTCGAATACTAAAATATACGCGATAAATCCGTTTAGCTTCATTTAATTGTGTTAAAAAATCATGAAGTAATAAAATTTTATTACATGTACTACATAAATAAATTAGTTGGAGCATACAGACGCTTTCAGAGAGCGGGTTCAAATACCGATACATTTCAATTTTTACTAGTTTGCTAAAAATTGTTTTAAAACTTTAGATTAACTTAAATACGTAAGTAAAGAAACAGTATAGTAACAGTATGGTATCTTGTATAAGAAAAACAAATATGACTTAAGACTTTTTAATATAAATAACTAATTATATTTATATCTATATTTATAAATATAATTGTAGTGTCTGTTCGCAATATTGAATGCAAGGATTTTTTATACCAAAATAATATTTTTTTACAATTTTTCTCTTTATTTTTATTTATCTGATTATTCTTGCTTGTTCTCTAGAATGGCTTGATCATTTTTGGTGGGATTTTCACTGGTTAGTAGCTGATTTAAAGAATGGAATAATCATAACTATGAAATCGTGTTTCTAATTGAATAAATACATTAATTAATAACTAATTTTGATTTTTAATTGAGACCGGTCATGGCGCCGTGGGACCGCATTCGACTGTAAACGCGATCGGGTTGTGGGTACCATTTCCTCAAACTAGTAAGATAAAGCGAGGCGTTGAGTTCCGCCACTCAACACGCAACGTCTCGAATTCAGCGGAAAGCGAATTACGAGTGTCTTGACACTAGTTACTTATTGTCTATCCTGTTATGCGGAATGATAGCGTGAAGCTAAGATAATATTAAAAATATTCATTTTACATGTCAAAACATGCACATGTTATAATCATCTATTATTCATGTAAGCGTAGATTATCAAAGTCTTTAGCGTCTCGAATTAACACCTGTCATCGATTGATTTTTCGTAAGTAGGTATAAGCGGTATTCGAGAAAAAAAGAAACAAACCGCTAAAGACATCGCCGTAATCAACATATGAGTATTTATTTATGACTCTATAATATCGTACAATCAATTTCGTATATGTGTGACCTTTTTTTGAGATGTGTGTGTCCAATATTTCAATTCAAAATAGTTCTGTTTACATTTATAAGTATATTAATATGATTTTAATAGCATGATGGTGAAGTGGTTTTTTTTAATATATTTATATTGCAAGGATAAATTCTATAATTTTTTTAAAATATATGATTTCACAGAAATAATTTTTTTTTTCAAGAAAATGCGTTTAAAATCGTTTTAAACAATAATTAAGCAGCCCAATATAAAATGTTAATAATTAACTATTTTTAAAGTGTTCTTCCACACTTCCACATACTTAGTTTAAGTAGTAGAAATTTGTAAAAATCTCTAACAACATAAATAAGTTGTAATAAAACGTTTATAAGAATTTCGACGCAGTTGGTAGTACATATGGCTTAGCGGTGAGAGCGCTTGGACGGTATCCAAGAGCCGCGGGTTCATATCGCTGCGTTTAATTTTTATATACGTTTTTTCAAAAATGTTTAATTTCAAAACAACAATTTGAATTATCAAAAACATATTAATTTAAGTAAGGCCCAGTTGAAAAATTAAACCCAGAATTCGTAGTTAAATTAATAAATACATACAAATATGTATAGAAACGCCAGTAACAATTTTAATAACCGTTAACTAAGTAAAGATCAACAATCTTGGTATCATCTCATTAGACTTTGAGATGAAATGAAGAGATGATCAGTAAATTTATTTGATTATAGTAAAGATCGAGATTTCAAAGATATGGTTTGTATGGACATTTAAATAAGTCCGCTTTGCGGTTTGGTGAACTGATAGAAGCTGGCTGGTAGCTGGCTGATAACAATCGTAATGGTAAAACCGTGAAACAGTGGGAAAATATCAAAGAAGTACTTAAGAAAAAGATAACAATAAATATTCGAGCTACTTTATATTACATGTGGCAAATACAGAATTTAGGAGTTTAGTTTAATGACTTTTTTTGTTTAGCTTCACGCTTTTATCCCGCATATCGGGGTAGACAGAAAGTACCTAGTGTCAACAACACACTCTGTACTTCGCTTTCCACCGAATTCGAGACATTGCGTGTTGATTGGTGGAACTCAACGCCGCACTTTGTCTTTACCAGAGCGAGGAAGTGAAAATAATTTGAATATAATGACTCCCCCGAGTGGGGATGGAACCCACAACCGATCTCGTTTACAGTCAGACACTACCACGACCGGCCTCTAGTTTAATGATAATAGAAATTATTAAATATTATAATTATACTGATTAGTCCTTGGCCGCATAGCAGGCTAGGTAGAGATAAGCTACTGTCAAATTTGCTACTTGGTTTCCGCCAGATATTGCACGTTCAATAGTACTTAACGCCGTGTTTCGTCTAACCAGAGAAGATGATGAGATATGGAAATAAATAAAGTAATACAAATATATATAATTATATAATTGCAATATAATTTGCAGGTTACGGTTATAACTTGAGGTCGAAAGGTCGTGATCACATGGATATACGAAGTATGTCCTTATGATAACCAATACCCAATACCAATTTTAGTGTAAATATACAAAAGAAAAAACAAAAAAAAATAGTAATATTTTAATTATATGAATTTTGGCATAGATATTCACAATTCTTCAATTATAAATAGAATATTTTTTTGGAATAGACTAAATCTAGCAATTTTTTATGGAATTATCATATAGGTAATAGAGTTTCAAAGTAGTTCTGTTAAGCAAAAACAACAAGGAACACCACAGTTGCTCTATTCAAATATAAAAGTTAAAATTTTAATTTATAATAAAATGATACGTATAAGGCCATCGTGGCGCTGTGGGGCGGTGTCTGACCGTTAACGCAAATGGTTGTAGGTTCGATTCCCACTCGGCATTGACTTCACCATTCAAAGCAATATTACCACTTCGGGTGGAAAGCAGTGAAGCAGAGTGTCCTGACACTAGGTTGTCTCTGAATACACTGCTATCTGTAGTAAAGCGTGAAGCTGTAATAATACATATCCTGCGTGAATTCATATACCTTAATTCATTATATTTTTTATATTTTAATAATTATTATATAAAAAAGTACCTAAAAAGCCTTATTTAGTAACATTGCTATCACAGTATACTATCGTAACTTGACTTAAAATTATTGTGACTCACTTACATGAAAATCATTTAGTTACCTATTAAATAACATTATCTCTATACAATTATAGTATATTGAACTTAACCTATACTTACTGTAATTCCCTCTGTACGTGATATCTATATCACAATATAAGTACAAATTCTTGAAAGCACAAAACGCAAATATTTGGGTCAACCATCGCGCATCACCACATACATGAACAAGTTTTAATTGGTTTTAGAATTTTTGTTTGAAAACGCTATGAATATTAAAAACTTGCCGACCGTTTAATTTACTACTCAGAGACTCGCCCGAAGCAATTAAATCCGAAATACAGAACTAGCATCAAATTAATAATACTGGCGCCTTCGGCTGTTAGGAAGAAGAAATTTCAAATTTATACATCAATAAGATTTGGTCGGGCTTTATCGTAAAATGTATATACTATTAAATATAGTTGGCAAGAGGGGCCGCTTCTATTAATGGTTAAATTATATGACAGTAACGATGCGACGGACCGTCTCGCCTTACGGCTGGTACCCGAAAGTTATATAATTTTTTTTTTCAACATCATTGCTAACCGGGATAGGCCTGTTGGGCCATGGGATATGAAACCATAGGTTAAGGTAAGGTGGAATGATTTTTTTTTATTATTTGCGAATTAAATATTTTATTTATTTATATATTCTTTATTGTACAAATTTTTCACATATATATACAAAAGGCGGATTTAAAAAATTATATAACATTCAATATATATAAATATTTGACATGTTCATTAGATATTTCCTATATTTCATAATAAATAATTAAAAATATACTATTCTTTAAAATAAATAAAATAAGAAGTAGAGTATATTCCAGATAGAAGAAAGAGAAGATAGAAGAAAGTTTTGTTATTGCCGCTCAGTTTTGCCTAACCAAAGCTATGGGTAGGAATTAGAAGAACATTTTATTTCCGCCCATAAAATGTACCAAGAATTTAATGTTATTATTATTTATTTATTTAGTTTCACGCCCTTATCCCTCATAGCAGGGTATACAGAAAGTACCTAGTGTCAATACACTCTATACTGCGCTTTCCACCGAATTAGAAACATAATGTTAATCCCGTACAGTTACATTAATAATTGTAATTTAATTGGTAAAATTAAGAAGAAGAACAAACTTATTAATACAAGTTCAATAATTTATTATTTAATTATCTAATTAAATAAAAAAATCAAGACACTACGTTGACTGTTTTCCATCCAAAATCGAGACATTATGTGTTAAATGGCGAACTTAACGCCGCGATTTGTATAACTAGAGCGAATAAATTATATATAAAATATAAATATTAACATAATGAAAATAGAATGTATATTGAATTTTTAATTTCAACTAACCCAAATTATCACATATATTAGACATCAACGCTCACAAATTGGGTTACAAGAAAATGTAAGAATTTCTATTTGTAAAAACTAAATATATAAAATCACTAAATTTATAAATATAGCTTATTATTGGTATTGTATTGTTGCTTAGTTGACGGCATAGGCTTTCGGTTCGATTCCCGGTACATATGTTAGAGCAAAATTTACTTATTATTTATATATAAATGTGTTTATATTCCCTAGTTATATTACGCAATTTCTTTGGCGTGGACTTTATGATCGTTTAATATTTATTATTATATGGAAAATGAACATTTACCTTTATTTATTAGACACCTTAAACAAAGTAATCGTGTGTCAGCGTTGGAAACGACTGCAAGGTGACATTAAAACTGTCAATAATTTTCTTTTAAAGTTAAAATAATTGATGATTATGACGGAAATTTGAGTTCTCTGCAATTAACAGGTAATAACATGCTGATTTTATGACAATTAAATATTTACAGAGGACTGTCGATGCGCAGTGCCACAGTGTCCAAATGTGAACACGTTTGGTTGTGTATTCGATACCTATTCGGGGAAATGATTATATTAAAAATTTATTTTATTCTCGTCCGTAAGACAAAACACGGCGTTGAGTTCGCCACTCAACATGCAATATTGTGATCCTAGGCGGAAAGCAGACAACGGAGTGTTTTGACACTAGGTTGTCTCTGACTTCTCTGCTATGTGGGATAAAATGTAAAGCTGCTTCATTTGTTTTATGCCGTGAGATCCTTTGTTTAGGAAACTATTGTTGGAAACACTAATAATACACAAATAACATATATATATATATATATATATATATATATATATATATATATATATATATATATATATATATATATATACATATATGTATATGAATAAAGCAGCGAGTATGCAATTTTGCATGTTGAGTGGCGTCAATCAACGCCACACTTTGTCTTACCAGAACGAGGAAATGAAAATAATTTAAATACAATAATTACTCCGAGAGGGAATCAAACTCACAACCGATCGCATTTATAGTCATACACCACGACCGACCTCTTATACATGCAAAATGAAAAAATACACATAATAAAAGCAAGACGTTAACTCATCAAGTGGGAATATTAGTTATAATCGTATATGTATATATAATTTGCTTAGCAAGCTATAGCTTATATATATATAGGTTGATTCGAACTGGCGCCTTACCTGATAATGTAAGCAACCTACCTAACTAAACTAACAATCCCTTGGGAGCAAGATATGAGTATAGCGTCCAATTGTACATAATTAGTCGATCTTTTCACCGCCTGTGCCTTTATTGACTGTTTATTACTTAATACCGTCTAAATGTTTTCTGTTGCACAAAAATATAATGGCTTCTCGGGTCGTCTATAGCTCGCCGACAAACATATTAACGATTGCTATGAGACTCCTCTAAGACGTTTTATACACGCGTACGGGCTTTGGCGCCCTAAATTCATTTTAGAATATATTTTATAACGTTATATGATTGTTATGGATAGGTTTTATGAATACGTATGAACGCTTGTTATGATACAAATTGGATGGTTAATCTTAGTTTTGTTGAGTTATATATATATAACTAAGAAAGTTCGGCGTTGAGTTCCACCACTCAACACGCACTGTCTCGAATTCAGTGGAAAGTGAAGTACTGAGTGTCTTGACACTAGATATTTTCTGTAGTGTCAAGACTGACTGTTGATTACTTTCCACCCGAAATCGAGACATTGCGTGTTGAATGGCGAAAATAACGGAACATAACGCGGCGCTTTGTATAGCCAAAGCAGAGAAAAGTAATAAATTTAACCCATACAAATATACAAATTGAAGTGTTTGTAACATTATAATAGTCGCTTCTTACTAAATGCACACGTATATACACAGTATTACAATTTTTATCTATCTGTATGTTCGTCCCCGCTAATCTCTGTAACGGCTGAACCGATTTTGAGGGGATTTTCACGGGCAGAAAGCTTATAAGAGCTAACTTAAGTTATCAATATTTTAGAATTGTAAAATAGAGATCTAGATATGTTAAATTCCACGCGGATAAAAGTCGTGAGTGCAATTGGTCATAAATAAGTATAATTATTCACCCTAGTGGGAATTGAACCCACAACCAATCGCGTTAACAGTCGGAAGCTGTTTCACTGTGCCACAATGCCTTCAAAGCTATCTTTGTAACATCTAACGTAAGACGTTCTAATACACTAAATACAAAAATTTAGGTGACGATATATATAAATGTAATTAAAACGTTCAAGATAAACATATTAAGATAACGACAGGTTAATTAGCCGCATTTAGTGTGGAGCGTTCGCTGGCCATCTCGTATGGGGTACGCGGACCACGTGGCTTGTGCAGGAAGCTTAGAGAATTTGTTCCATCTGGCATAATATGGGAAATAGATATGGGAAGTGTCATAGAGAATCATGTATTCTTAAATTTATATACATATTTAATATTTACCTTCTCCGTTCATAAAATATAATTTTGTCTAAATAAAACAGAAAATATTCATATTTATATATTTTTTTATTTTATAATATACATTTCTTTAAAAAATTATATTATTATTATTATTTCTTTAAATTATATCAAAAATATAATATTTTTGGTATTATTTAAAAAAATATTATATATAAATAACTTTTTAGATGCCACATTGAAATGGCAAAACGTTGACATGAATTCTTTGACTAGTTTTTTTTGGCTTTACGCTTTTATCCCGCATAGCAGGGTAGATAGAAAGTACCTAGTGTCAACACACTCCGACTTCGCTTTCCACAGAATTCGAGACATTGCGTGTTGGGTGGTGGAACTCAACGCCGCACTTTGTCCTTACCAGAGCGAGGAAGTAAAAATAATTTAAATACAATCACTTCCTCGAGTGGAATCGAACCCACAACCGATCGCGTTTACAGTCAGACGCTACGCCACAACCGACCTTATCAATTTGATATATAAAAATATTAAAAAAAAATATAGTACGTTTTTGCAACGACATTTATATTACTCCTAAATTAAATTAATGTTTTATAACATTTTTTCCACGTTTTTTTCCGCATAACAAAAGAAACAGCCATCTGTTCTTCATTTTCCAACCGAAGATATATTGCCCGTTAAATGGCGGAGCTTAACGCCGTACTTTATTATATTATATTTACATTTAAAATATTAATTAAAAAATAATACAAGTGTGTCCTCAGTTAAGTTAGACATAAACAAGTACCGAGGATTAACGCTTACTTACTTACAGTCTTATTCGACAACTGAGAAAAGAGAAATGAATCACTAAATCCTCTATATATCATAAAAATTAAAACACTAAGAACGATTATTTACGTATATAGACGTTTAATGCTAATACAAATTAAAAAAAAATAATATATTACCAAAATAAAGTCATAATAATTAAATCTCAAGCAAACCAATGTGCAAAAGCTAGTTTTAATAGAACATGGAGGCAACTGTAGAAACCTCTAGCTGTACAGACGTGAGCAAACAATGACGTCATCGCGACACGCCCAGTCCCGCCCGCTGAATATTTAACGGTTTGCCATACAAAAACCTACCTTATGCAATCATAATAAAGATCATTTTATAAAAAAATATTGCCAGCAACACAATTTTGCCATAGGAATGGATGGCGATGTGAAATAATAGTAAGTTTAATCTAAGAAGCTTAGGGGTGGTTGAAATGTTGTCAATGAAAAAACTACCTTATGTACTATGAATGAGAGTATATTATAGTTTGTTTTGAGGGTTCTCAAATAAATTTTGGTTGCTTTCAAATAATTTTCTTCAGATTGTTGACATTTAAATAGTAAATGTTTGGGGAAATTTTATATAAAATTTTTCTTTCCTAGAATTTTAAATGGAAAAATTACAAAAAAAGAGGTCGATTTGAGGCCGGCCCTGGCGCAGTGGGACAGCGTCTGACTGTAATTCGATCGGTTGCGGGTTCAATCCCCACTCGAGGGAGTGATTATATTTCAATTATTTTCACTTCCTCGTTCTGGTTAAGACAAATTGTGGCGTTGAGTTCCACCACTCAACACGCAATGTCTCAAATTCGATGGAGAGCGAAGTACGGAGTGTCTTGACACTAGATATTTTCTGTCAACCTTGCTATGAAGGATAAAAGCGTGAAGGTAAAAACAAATATCGGGCTTGGTCGGTACTTGTTACTGTTAACTCTTTTGTTTTTGTTGACATATTTTCAACGACTGAGACGATCCGTTACAATTTAAATTATTATATTATTACGTGAAGCAATAAATATGAGGTCTGAGCGATATACA
The DNA here is from genome assembly GCA_032432895.1 of Dryadula phaetusa. Classification (NCBI taxonomy): domain Eukaryota; kingdom Metazoa; phylum Arthropoda; class Insecta; order Lepidoptera; family Nymphalidae; genus Dryadula; species Dryadula phaetusa. The sequence goes on from JAOYRS010000001.1 coordinate 1,508,406, forward strand.
CACCCATTTCCTTTAAAATTACATTTCAAGTGTTAGCTATTCCCAAAATACATAATAAACAAATATGTTCAATTATCGGTAGTGGGTTCGATTCACACATAGGAACAATTATATTAAGAATTTATTTTAATTTCTCTGCTCCAGTAAGACGAATTTCGGCGTTAAGTTCTCCACTTAACACGCAAAGTCTCGATTTCGGACGAAAAGCAATCAACGGAGTGTCTCGACACTAAGACATCTCTGCCTACCCTGCTATGTGGTCTATATCTTGAAGCCTCTCACTCAATATGCATTAGCGTAAAAAAGTTAACAGTTTGCTTGTTTGTTTACTAAAAAAAACACATAATAGAGCCCATAACATTATATTTCTTTGTCCTTTTGATATATTTACAATAATATAAAAGGATCTCTTTTTATATTCCAAGAAATATGACAATTTTGTATTATTTCTGAAATCACAAGTTGCCACCAAATAATATATCTATTTGTATAAACAGTAGTTTTTGTATGAACAATCTTGTGAGTATAAAAACTAAATTTAGACTCTCAATTGTATGTTCTTGTAAACACTTTGAAAGAAAACTAAAGGATATGTTATATGTATGTATTTTTAATCGAACTATCTTTTAGTATATAATATCAATAAACTACAAATAAGATAAAATACTCTAAAATATTATTATATTACAACTTAATACTCCTATAATAAAATAAATATGTTTTTTTCTGTACATCTTATTCAAAAGAGGCAACATATGAAAATAATTATATCGCCGCTTTCCAAACGGTTAGGCTCGAACACAGCCAGGTGTCACGTCAATGCGGAGTACCGACCGATCATTGACGGATGGTGACCCGTCACAAAAAAAAACACAGAAACCAAACGTGTGAATGGTGTGAATCTGTACCCATTATCCTGCGGCGACACCCCGCTGAGACACTTTGCCCCAGCCCCCCCTTGCTGACACACATAAGTCATATCCGATATCTTTTGTTAGTTTTTTATTTCTTATTTGATTATCTTCAGGATTTGTTGTTAAAAGAGTATAGTGTTAAAATACTCCGTTCTTCAAATTTTTTCGTTAATTTCGTTAATTTTTAATGTGAACCTACAACTATTGTATAGATTTCCCAACTGAGCTACAATGGTGTCAGTCGCATCAAATTTACGAACACTTTGATTTTGTATAAATATTTTCCGTCGATCGTCCGCGAACGCCTTCCTGAATACAAAACATCCGAATATCCGAGATTGACTACTGTTATGGTAATTTTAAAGAAAACCACCTCTCGTTTAGTCGTATTGTTAGAAAAACTTGGGGATTTCTGAACGATTTACTAAACTTGTATGAAATAAGTGCATATATATATAAGCTATTTTAACTCACGTATCTCTTAGAGCTAAGACACTCTATTCTCTACTTTTCAACTAATGTTGTGGAATTTGTTGTGGAAGTTATTTAGTAGCGGAATTAACTTGTTTTGTCTTAACAAAACGATGAAATGAACAAATAATTTTAAATACAAAAATTGGGAAACGAACTCAAAACCTTCGGGCGACGACCGTATCTACACTACTACGCTATAATACCAAACAGTAATGGCGGGTAATAATTGTGACTTTATAATTTGCAAATTGGTGGGTAATGTGGGGTGGCGTGAGACGACCCCCCGCGAGCCCACTGTCGCCCGCAAAGGTGTCTCCATTGTCCCGGGCTTACGTTCGCAAATCCGATTTATATTTGAATATAATTGACTTTCGGCCACGTATAAGGTACGTATAGCTTGTACCTTATTGTGTCTGAACGGAATGGTATTTTTATCGGCTGAACATGATAAATGTGTTACGAAGATTAAGCGTAGTGGGTGCGTATTGAATAGTTTTAAAGCGATTTTTTTTTATAAACCGATCTCAAGTTAACTTTTAGACGTATATCTATGTATATTTAAGTATGTAGTATATCTACAGAGGCGCAGTGATACAGTGTCCACTTAAGGTTAGACCGTGAGTTCGATTCCCATTTAGAAAACGTGTACAGTATAGAACTGTATAGTTCACGCGAAGCGCGGCGTTGTGTTACGCCACAATAAGCAGCCAAAATTTGGCGGAAGGTGAGGAGGATAAGATAATTAACTCAAATCGAGAAACGATAGACCAATTCCAATTTAAACGAAAACATTCCAGAGCAATTTATTGCGGCAGCTGATTAGTATGAACTTGTTTCTTCCAGCCATAATAGTATGGAGTCACATAAATTGTGTATCAACGTAAACGGACTGTTGGGCTGGTTGTTATTATTTATTATTATTTTATTTTTCCATAATACAAACAGTGCTATATCACCAAAATGTATGTATGTATGTATGTTTGCATGTATGTATGTATGTAAAATATTTTTTTTTAAATTGGATGTTTCTGTGATTTAATAATTAAGAAAAGATATACTAGTTAATATTGTGTTTTAAACAAGACTATGACGAATGGTATTGGATTCGATCCCCGCTTTATTTCATATTACAATTATTATTAATTCTCCGCTTTATTAAGACAGAGCGCGGCGTTTAAATCCGCTATTTAACGTGAATTATCTTGATTTCCGGCAGAGTTTTACTATGTTATGCGGGAAGCAGGGTAAAAAAATTTTGAAATAACATCAACTTAATATAGTAAATATAATGTATACATTCAAAAACCTGATATTTTAATATTAAAACGGTAAAAGCAAAAAAAAGGCTAACTTAAATTCACTAAAACTGCATACATGCCGTTCCACTCTCGTAAAATCGTCACGCCCAAATCTTGCCCTATTGTGCCGACTACCAGTGTACTGTTATTAGATATCGATGACTCTCCCATTGAGAATGCCATCATAAAGTGTCGAGCTTTTGTAAACGATCTGCCACAGACATGGGTTTTGGAGTGTTAATATTATTTATTGACTTGGGCTTTTGCAGTTTATCAATTTGGATTTTGAGCGGCCGATTGTAAACACGATCGGTTGCGGGTTCGATATCCGCTTGAAGTGGTTTTTTTTAGCCTCACGCTTTTATTCCGGGGGGTAGCATTGCGGAGTAGATAGCAAATACCTAGTGTTAAGACACTCCGTACTTCGCTTTCCACCGAATTCGGGACATTGTGTGTTGAGTGCTAGAACTCCACGCTGCACTTTGTCTTTACCAGAGCGAGAAAGCGATATAATTTAAATGTAATCACTTTCTGTGTGGGGATGGAACCCACAACCGATCGCGTTACAGTCAGACGTTATCCTACCCACAGCCTCGTATTTTAAGACAGTGTTGCCACTAGCCTAAAATTGCTTAGTACATATCATCATATATCATATCAACCTGCCAAACATGTTACAGATATCTAAACAAAGGAATAATTGATAGTAAAATTGAAAAAAAAACTATTTTCTAATTAGTCTAGTATAAGTACCTTTGAATCGTCAGTTCCACAAAACTGTCAGTATTGTCAGTCGTACAATAAGCTAGCGAATAGCTAAGCTAGATATTCGCCTCTTTTAAAACATGATTTTAACAATAAATTTTTAAACAAACATTAGATACCCAAGTGAACATCAACAGAATTTAATTCCACAAACAAACCAGTAAAGTATTGCTAGCTTTCAATAAAAAATATAAGACTATAACTGGTAAGAATTTAATGGAGATTAAATTCTAAATGAAATCTCAGAGTGTGGCGTTACTGTTACAGGAACAAAAGGCCAAACAACAAAACAATCAACGCTACCAAAAAGCAAACATTTGAACAGTTTAAGTAAGAAAGATCCTCCTCATATTTGCATAATTTTAGACAAACCCCTTTCAAATGACCCGTTAAATACTTACAAACGGCTTTATTATAATGGGGCAGATTGTGTTATAAAAACATGGGAGTAGGCAAGTCTACGGGCGGGAAGCGCCAGCGCCACTGGAGAGCCTTTTATAGGGCTCATTTTTTTGTTTTCACACTCTACCTGCGTTTTACTCGGTCATCACAGAGAACTGAGTGTAAAGACACTCCGTTCTCTATTCCCTGTTCGTTTTAGAGTTATCACGTTTACTGGCTGGCAGATAAGATGAGATTAGCTAATTAAGAGACGGAAATAAACGCCGCGCATTGTCTGATCAGATCGAAGAAATGTATATATAATATTTCTACGAATGTGAGGCACACCCAGTACCATCACGTTTGCTATTAAGAATAAAAAAGAAGCATAAACCATTCGAACGGGCATCGATCGCAAAACCACCGCGTACTGTCAATCATTTGACAACTCCGCCACTTCGGTGTCGATATAAGAAATCTGTTGTACAAAATCCTTTTGTCCCTTACATATACATATGCGGTATATTTTATTACCAACTGAGGGTACCGAAGCGACGCCAAACATTAATATTATTTTATTTGTTATTATTTGCCGGGTGTTACAAGTCAGTATTGAGTGGAAATTTATAAGGGGATGCATTGTACCCCTTGACGGGATAGCTGTATGGCTTTTACATGCTGCCCATGGTTTAAATTTTTGTATGTGTTTCAATAGATATTGTAATATAAGAAGTTGCTTTAGCTTCACGCTTTTATCCCGTATAGCAGGGTAGAAAGAAAGTACCTAGTGTCAAGCTACTCCACACTTTGCATGTTGAGTTGTGGAACCCAACGCCGCACTTTGTCTTACCAGAACGAGGAAGTGGAAGTAATTTTAATATAACCACTCCCTCTAGTGGGAATCGAACCCACAACCGATTACGTTTACAGTCAGACGCTGTCTCACTGTATTTGTATTTAAAGTGTAATATTATAGTTTTATGTTACTTTATCTATAGTTTATATTTTATGTTCGTAGCAGCTTCATTCTTTTCCTAATATATAATAGGATACTAAAACCGAGGGTCAAGACTATTCGTTCTACATTTTTTACCTGATCGAGATATTTTGCGTTGAACGGCAGATTTCAACGCCGCGTTTTATCTAACCAGGGAGACAGAAAAAGAACCGACATTCTTATGATGTAAAAATTCTTGCTTTAACACAGTAGTCAGAGACAACCTTAGTGTCAAGACACTACATCGACTGCAGGAAATCAATTGCGTGCTGAGTGGCGAATTCACCGCCACGCTTCCTTTTACTCGCTTATTTCGATATAAAAACCAGTTTCTTTAATAAAAAAAAATACACTTCTATATCCCCTTTTTTTAAACCTATAATATTTTTTAAATATTTATAAAGAAATATATATTTTTAAAAAATTACGCTACACATTTTTCATCCAAAGAACAGTACTAAAGCTTTACTGTAAAGAAATAAATGACGGGAAATTATTTTAACCAAATACGTATGTAAGCAAATATAAGGCTTACAAGAAACACGTTTGAAACTGGAGTTTCAAGTAAACAGTATTAGGAGGCGGCTAACAGCACCCCAGCAATTATGATAATTAGATATATCAACTAATTTATGATGTCAGAGCTCATTTGCGGGCTTACGTTTATGTTTCTATTTGAATATATATATATATATATATATATATATATATATATATATATATATATATATTGTTAGTTTCACACTCTTATCCTACGTAATATGAAAAACAGCAAGTACTTACTGTCAAGACACTCCATATTTCGCTTTCCACCGAATTCATTGCGTGTTGAGTGGTAGGCTTAACGCCGTGCTTTGTCTTAGCAGAGATCAATAAGAGGAATGCTTATATATAATTATAGGAAAACCTAGAGGAAATCGAACCCACAACCGATGGCATTTACAATCAGTCGCTGTCTCACTGCATCATGACCGACCTGTCTTATATCTACGCATTACTCTTTAATATATTAAGAAATAATTTTCAACCCCTTTTTACAATTCAAATGAACCAAAAAGCGTGAAATTTGGCCCAGTTACTATTTATATGAAGAAAAAGTTCTGAAAGGCAATTTTTTATAATAATTCATATTTATATATATACATATACATATATATATATATACATATATATATATATATATATATATATAGTACGCAAGCTAATTTTTAAAACCGCTAAATCGATTTAAATGCAGTTTTCACTATTGTATTTTGACAACCTTTCCTTTACATCTAGTGTTCATTCTATTTCAAACGTAGGGCAGTCACTAGTATATTATATGTTAATTAAAATAATAAAAGAAATTCTACTTATATATATGCGATTAATATTAATATATTAATGACGTACTCATTGTTTATTTTTTTAACTTAGCTTAAGTTTTTATTTTATTTGTTTAAATTAGATTACTTCATTTTCCACCGAATTCGAGACATTGTGTGTTGAGTGGTGGAACTCAACGCCGCTCTTTGTCTTTACCAGAGCGAAGAAGTGAAAATAATTTAAATATAATCACTCCCCCGAGTGGAGATCGAACCCACAACCGATCGCGTTTACAGTCAGACGCTGTCACACTGCGTCACGACCGGCCTCAAATTAGATTATATGAAATCTAAATCTATATAACTAAATAAAATTGTAGTATTTGGTTGTAATTTTAAAATATTTATTTACAATTTTTGTCTGTTTATCTTTCGATTCGTTTCGGTTAATCTTATAACGGCTGGATAGTTTTTGATCAGACTTTCACTGGCAGATAGCTGTGATTTAGGCTTAATTAATTTTATTTTAGAATAATAAAGTCCTACACGAACGAAGTGGCGGGCACAGCTCGTTTTGAATAAAATAGTCGGGTTTTTATCGTTTTCCGGATTATATTATTTTATCCACAGACATCCTTATCGACATTTCGAAATAGCCTTTATTAAACATAAACAAATTCTAAATATTATTATATATTTGAAAATATATATAAAAAAAACACTCAAAACGAACACCAATTTATTTAGTTTTCTACTTTAAAACAAACAAATAGTTAGCAAATATTTGATTAAATCAGTTTATTCGAATTGTAATACTAAAGCATGGGGTGTGTATATTTACGTAACGCCTCCATTAGATTATACAGACACACCCCCTTGAACGGCGACACATGTCGAATTGAAATCTACAATAGCGTTGAATGACTATGAAAATTCTTATTACTTCATTACTTTGTACTACTGTATTTGAAGCCTTCCGTCCGATGGTATATGTTGTTTTTTTTGGTGATTTTTTTACATGAAATTTTAATTTTTTTTCTATTGTAACATTGGGATATATATTAATTTAATATATATGTATACATATTTGCTTTTACTAAAAATCGAATCTGCTATACTCACATATAGTAAAACGGTGAAAAATTCAGATGTTTCGAATGTTGAGTTATTAGCTAATTTATATTATAAAAAATTAAATAAATATACTTTAAAAATGTACGTTTTTGTGTTTGTATATATACATATTTATTTTTGAAAATACCTTGAAAGCTTTTCCTTTTCTGAGTGACTGACAGGCAAGTCGAACTAGGGACGTCATAAGCTTCTGGACGTACGTCAATTACTGGATCGACCGTATTATGAAATTTAACATGTAGGTTCCTAGGGGATTGTAAAAGGATTTTATGAAATTTTGGGAATTTATGAGAACAGGAATTATTGGATTTTACCCTATAGTCTCACAATAAACTGGGGAATATAAGGAAATCAGTATTGCAGACAATTTATTAAGGCTTAAATAATATTTTCAATTAATATACTATTTTTTTTAAATATTTCCTTACTGTGTGAGATGTGATGTGTCATTGTATGTATATTTAAGTAGCAATGTTAAAGTTAGCTTTGCACACTAAAAATATGTAATAAATCTAACTATTTTAAATTTGAAACTATTTTAAACGGATTAATCGCGTATATTTTGGTATCCGAAAATACATTTTTGGAAACCTGACACTTGTCTTCTTACAAGCGTAATATATTTACATACTCGTATAATTAGATAGTTGGGTTTAATACCTTTTATTTCAATAGATACTCAGAAATCAACGGAAGCGATACACATTGCCATATTAACATCCATGATATTTTATACATAACTGTATGTAAAACATACATTATTATTATAATTTGTTTATTAATTTATATTTAATGTGTTTTTAATGCATTTTCACAATTTTCCATATAAACTTGCATAGTTTATTAATTTCTAAAGTTTTTTCTTCAACTCTTAATAACCTCTAGTACAGACTGAGTCTGCCTGTGACTACGGACTACGGTAAAGTGTTCGAAACGTCAGGCTTTCAAAAATGTATTTTTTTAATACCAAAATATAAGCAATCAATCGTTTAAATCTTTCCATTTAAAAAAACACAACCGTCGCGGAAAAGATAGAGTAAGTCATGCAAACTACATTATGATAACGTTCGGTAAATAATTGTGATTATTTTCTGCATAAAATTTGGTTTTCAAATAAAACAGAGACTCGTTTAACCGGACTTAATCTTGTCAGGCATTTGGATAATCGGAAACCTTAATGGTGAATGTATGAAGAAAAGCGTACGTATAAATGTTATGTAATTATTAAAAATACTAAAATAGCAACAAATTTATGATTAAAATAAATGTTTATTAAAAAAAATATTAGGAAGTGAGAAATATTTTTAAATCAGAATAAATATCTTTATAAGCTATTTACTTTGGCTTGGGGGCCGAATAATCGAGTTTCTACTGTATGAATACTTTAACGAATTTGGTGACTTCTTTAAAGTACGCGGAAATTTTTATCTGTCTTATTAAATTTTTAAGCATCTTTCGCTCTAGTAAAAGCACCTGGAACTCGTAACGCGGCGTTGAGTTCCGCTACTCAATATGCGATGTCTCTGTCTGATAACAAAGTGTCAAGCAAAAAAAATCACAAAATGATGTAAGTCATGAGCAGTCTACAGTATATATGGTTATTATATATGGTGATTAGCCTAGAATACTTGGATTCCCAAGGCGCGGGTTTGAATTCTGGTATGTTCCAAGTCTTGTACGCTTTTAGATCTTGGTCGTGAGGTTGTTTGCAATTGGGCGATTTGCTTAAATTTGACATATTCCCATTTTCCTTGTCTATTTTGAGACATCGAATAAAGATAACTTATATCAGGCGATTTAAAATCTCTCGACAGACTTACCGGAAGTAAAGAATCGAGCTTTTGGACATGTTGGTTATCCAAAAACATATTTGTTTGACTATAAACATGATTGTCTATGGGATCCCAACTGGGAGGAACTATTCAATAAAATATTTCCCTTTTTCCGCACTGATAAGACCAAGTGCGGGTTTAAAATCCGCTCGTCAACATACAACGTCTCGGAGAATTGAATTACTTGACACTATATTCTCTCTTACTACCAAAAACAAATGAAAAAACAATTGTGACTATTTTTAAAGTGTTATTCCACACCTAGGATTAGGATATATGCATAAAAATTTGAATACAGCGGGATTCGAACACGCGCCTCTTAGAAAACGGTAAAGGACGATTGGACGGATTCCAAAAGGTGCGGGTTCAAATCACGGTGCATTCAAATTTTTAATACGTTTTTTAAAAATTTTATATAGCTGGACATTTTGTAAGTAATTAATAGTAAACAAGAAACACAAACTGGGTGTCTTAAAATAGCTTAAATATTTTTATTATAACCTTTACCAGACCATTTAAATGTACCCACATTCGAACACTCAAAACACAGAGTCGGATTCAATATATTATCAGAAGATGTTCCTATGATATTGTTTTAAAATTCTTTAAGGCAACGTCTCACCGTAAGCGCGATCGGCTGTGGGTTCGATACTCACTTGGGGGAGTGATTATATTTTAATTATTTTCATTTCTTCGCTCTGGTAAGGCAAAGCGCTGCGTTAAAATCCACCACTCAACTCGCAATATCTCGAAATCGGTGAAAGATAAAAGCGAAGTATGGAGTGTCTCGACTCTAGGTACTTTCTGTCTACTCTGCTATGCGGGGATAAAAAGGGGAAACTAAAAAAATTTGTGATACATTTGTGCCCCTTCAGAAATAATATCTCTAAAAACATAATTTATTATTTTAAGTAAAACTTTTACTTATTAATATATAATTTATTATTTCTAGACGGAGCATCGTACTTGTTGTGCATGCGGAGAGCCGATAGCCGACCGTTTCCTTCTAGAAGTGGGGGGCGGTGCGTGGCACACCGGCTGCCTGAGATGCTGCGTGTGCGCAGTACAGCTGGACAGACACCCCTCCTGCTTCCTTAGGGATAGGCAGGTGTATTGTAAACAGGATTACGCCAAGTGAGTTTTCTTTTCTATTAAATAAGTGATTTTGCTATGCTGATATATAGAATTTTTTTAGGTGTGATTTTAAAGGATTATTTTCTTAATTATTTTACGTCTCAGGTGTGTATTTTTTCATTTTGTATATTGCCCCGACATATACCAAAACATAAAAAAATTAATAACTCTATTGATTCAAACGGAAAATTTTGTATGATATCTATACAAACAATATAGAACTCAATATTTTCACCTTGAATTTCAAAGGAATTGCTTGGCTTTTTCATTTAATTTTTTTTGTATCAAAATTAAACTTAATTTGGACAGGTCAAAGGCAACTGATATGAATAGATGTTTAAATTCCTAAGTCATGCGATGTCATGTAGAGTTTGTCTTTGTTGGACCTCGGCTGGTATGTGGAGATTGAGCCACTCGCTGTGTGGCCGTGATACTGCATTATGCTTCAACGTATATATATATATATATATATATATATATATATATATATATATATATATATATATATATATATATATGTATATATATATACCCTTAGCTTTTTTAATTATTATGTTAGCTTTTCTTTTACTATTATCTAGTAGTCTATTTATGTATTAAAAACGGCTGAACCAATTTTGATGTGCCATTTTGATTACTAATGTCAAAAACGTATAAAGCCCATAAAATAATCTATTAGTCTAGCATATCCGGATCAACTGACAATCCACACAGCAGGTGCGTGAGAATTGTGTATCAAACCAAGAAAAAAAAAACAAAAAAACAACGAGGGCGATGTCCTTACATTGGTTTTATTGAAAAGCTCGTCTAGTACACAGAGCGACGACGGGAATGTTGGCGTAAGAAACACCGCCATGACTTGCGTTAAACTCCGACCGTTTTCATTTGTCATTTATTTTGATTGTTGATACGACTTGAAACGATATATTTTAATCGGACGGCCGAATGTGGCCGCGACCACCTCGCTGGAGGACCGGGTTCTTTTGGCGACGTCACGTGACGTGAGATGTCGTGAGGTCGGATTGTAAAGCATTCATATACACCCTAAGTAAAAGTGAATTATCAGATATTCATCTTGATAATTAATTTAATCTTTAAAACCAAAATTATATTATATTATGTGTACTTAAATCATTTTCTATTCGAATTTGGCTCTAATCTTTGTGGAAATTATTAATTTTAAGCTTCAGTACTGAATCCGTTGAAGAAATGTTACAATTTGCTTAAGAACGAGATCTATATTAAAAATATTCATATTCTAATGCCACTTAAAATGCATAATATTACCGGCCGAAAGACATCCAATTCGTTATACAAGCCTAACTCTCGTTAGTTGTAACTATTGGGAAAGGGCAAGGAATTTAAAGAAATTGTGAATTTTATTGTAATTTATATATAAGTTAATATCGCAAAAAAACGGATCAACAAAAAAAACTCAGTTGCCCGAAACATCTCGTTAGTCAAAACCTTGTCGCATACGGATAATGAATACAAACAAAATAAAAACGATATACACTCCACATATAGAGAGGCTCTATTAAAAATCTATTGATTCCCAAATGATGGTAGACGGGCGGCACCTTAGCGATAGGTCAGCGCGTGTCAATCTGCAATCTCTACGAATACTTGAAAGTAAAATATAGGTATATATATATAAGTATTTTATCCTTGGCATTAAGATCTATAGTATGTTTGAACAGTTATATATATATATGTACATATATATTTTATTTACCATATTATAATTAAGGCTTTTGTTGGTAGAGACGAATGCGTGTCAATTTCATAGTTTTGATTCCATAGTGTAGTGGTCGGGATGTGTTAATCAATTTGATGTCAATTCAAATTTTACAATTATATGATTTTCTCTGATCATTTTATATGTGGATTTTGTTCGCTTTTTTTTTAGGTTTTTTTTAGCTTCATGCTTTTATTCCGCTTAGGAGGGTAGACAGAAAGCAATTAGTGTCAAGATACTCCGTACTTCGCTTTCCATTGAATTCAAGACATTGCGTGTTGTGTGGTGGAACTTAACGCCAGCGAGGTAGTGGAAATAATTTAAATATAATCACTCCCCCGAGTGGGAATCGAACCCACAATCGATCGCGTTTACAGACAGACGCTGTCCCACTGCGCCACGACCGGCCTCAAAATTACAATTAGTTTTGTTCTGTTACTTAACTATGCTTAGAACTAACTATATATATATATATATATATATATATATATATATATATATATATATATATATATATATATATATATATATATATATATATATATATATCATTCATTTTTCAGTACAAATTGTTTTTATTACTGCAAAAATCTATTTATCTGTATGTATGTTGAAATTAATTTAACTAATTTACTAGATTTCCTAATAGATTTCCTACTTGACAGTTATCATTATATTGTTAGAGAAATTTTTCTCCCACGATCTATGAGCCCTCTATTAGGTACTTTATGACGCTCAAATCAATCGTATCTTTATAATTTTTAAACTATTCGGCCAAATTGCTTGATGTAAAACACACATACACACATAGTTAATCTATATTAAATACTTAAATGTTAGTATTCAATTTAAATACATTTATAATTCACTAATTTTTTTATAATGGCTTCCACATAAAGGATATATATATATATATATATATATATAAATATATATATATATATATATATATATATATATATATATATATATATATCATTATGATATAATACGATACGATTTTTTTATACTAATCAATATAAAAAAAATGTAAATTTTAGTCTATATATTATTCTGATTTACAACCTATAACGCCTTAAAGTTTCATTCAAAACAAACATACATATTCAGGAACTTTTGCTTTTGTGATGTTAGTAAACTGTTACAATATTTATTGCAGTATGAATATACTTATTATTTTTTTTTCTTAGCTTCACACTTTTATACCGCATACCAGGGTGGAGAGAAAACATCTAGTGTCAAAACATTCTGTTCTTCGCTCTCCGCAGAATTTGAGATTGCGTTTTGAGTGACGGAACTCAACGCTGCACTTCCCTTGTCATGGTAGCGCAATAAATTACGCGACCATGTTTTTTTTTATTAGTTTATAATATCTCAGGTGGGAAATCGATCGATTACTAAAGCTAAAATCTCGGCCCGTCCGATCGATTGTTCCCTTTTTTTTAAGACAATATTGTTAGTGGGAGCATTTTACTAAACTTATCTAATTAGTATTTCTGTAACTTTATATATCTTAAAACAAATTGATTTATATATATATATATATATATATATATATATATATATATATATATACATAAAGCACATATGAAATGATCAGAGAAAACCATGTGAAAGTAAATAAATAAAACTTATATAGCACTAACTAACTACTAAAATCACATCCAACGTCCCGCCTTATAAGGTGCATTTTGACAAGAAGAAGAATTATTTATTTATGGCGATTTTTGTTAGCGCTAACACTCAGCCTAGACTAATTAATGATTTATTATAAAATATACGTTTACGTATATATATATATATATATATATATATATATATATATATATATATAAATACGTATTACGTACGTACAGACAACAAAGTTTTGAGCAAATAAGTCGTAAATTACACATCTATTTTATTGATAGTTTGAATGGTACGATCCCATCTTTTATGGTGTAATATTTTGCTCATTATAAGTCTAATTGGAGACCAGTTAATTATAACCAAATTGAACTGTTTCTTGTATATACATATATTTTTTCTGTTCAAATTGTTTTTTGGTCAATTATACTCTCAAATAAGATAACGATCACTGTTAATTCTTATTACTTTATTGGTCACAGATAAAATGTTTTTATTTGCGTGCCTTACTAGCGATGTATGAGATTGATACAATAAAGTGTCTCTGTTCTCCGTTTTGTATTAAAATCTATCTAGTATTCAGTAAATAGCAAAATTTTATGTTGAATTTAATAGAAAATTGTATATTTTTTATATTTAAGTCAAAAGTCAATTCGTTTAATAGTTAATGGAATTCATAACATCGTATTATTTCAGGCAAACGGCAATAGTTTAAAATAGGAATTTAGTTACTGTATTTAGATACTCTGGCCTCATGTGTATTACGTCTAAAAATAAGAATATTCTTAAAATATACTATTAAAAAACAATAATAAAATATGTTTTAAAAAATCCACAAAAAAAATTACGATATTTAAATTACTTTCATTAGTTCTTGTTCTGGCGGCGGTGAGTTACGTCACCCGCTGGAAACTCGGTTGCCTCGCATCCTTTTATCAAAAAGATTATAATAAAAGCTTTTTGAAAGTATCTCAAACTTCATATTAGAAAAAAAAAACATATTTCAATTAATACTATACTGTATGATATCCAGTTGGCGGCTGGTTGGCGCTACCTAACAAAAAGGTGCGCTAAATAAACAATAAGCGTATGATATATTTGAAAGCAATTACAGCAGTGGCCGCCGGCGACCAACACTCGTTACAACGAGATATTTATATGCCTACTCGGCTAACGATTTGGATTATTCTACCGTTTATGAAAATTATAAGCTTTTTCAAGCCTTTTATTGTAGATCGAAAAAAATAATATTTAATATTTCTTATATAAGAGAGAAGAAAGTTTGAATTAATATACAAAAGTTTACGGGTTCGATTCCCACTCAGTGGAATGATTTTAGTTACAAATTGTACGGCGTTAATCTCCATTCCTTAACACTCAATGCAAATCAAGGGAATAGGGGTGGAAAGTAGAAAACAGAATGTCTTGACACTATGATCTCTCCTACTATATGTAGCTGACAAAAAGATGGAGATACTGCTTTTGATTTTTAGTCAAAAAATAACGTGCGTTTTAACAGAGCTAGATAAAAAAAATATAAATACATTTATCCCCTTGAGGGGATCCCCTCAATTTGTCTAACAAATTTTAGGCTTTTTATGTATATCTATATCTATTGATTGTTTGTGTGTATAATTAAAAAAATATATATAATTAAAAAAATTAAAATATGTATTTCTTATATAAAAACATTGCTTTTTACTAAATGCATGTATATATTGAAGAAATATATATCTACCAAAATAATTTTACTAGTTTTGTCTTTTGGTCTGGCTGTTTGTTCTAACTATACTCTGAAACGGTTGTACTTATTTTGATGAAACTTTCTCAGGCTGATCACTTCGTTTTTCGCTTTCCATCAATTTCAAGAATTTCAAGACTTATTGAGTGGTGGAACTCAACGCCGCACTTTGTCTTAACAGAGCGAGGAGGTGAAAACAATTTAATAAATAATCACTCCACCGAGTGGGTATCGAACCCACAACCGATCGTGTTTACAGTCGGACGCTGTCACACTGCGCCACGACCGGCCTTAATACAAGATATATTGTAGTCTATATAAGAATTTTCAAATACTTGTCGCCTAATAAATTAATATCAGAAGTCCTCAAGCGAACCATTTTATAGCATTACTATTGCTGCCAAGAGAACGGAAAGCATAAATTTTGATACAATAATGTATTACAGTTATTGATGGAGGAAATTTTCCTTAGAGTATTCCGCAAGGGATAAAGCGTTAAACTAAAAAAATATTCTAAAATCTAGCTTTCTAATTTTGTTTGAGCTGGATACGATTTCAACTCGGGCTTAGTATCATAAAGACGTATTTATCTTTTTTTTATAGGAGCATAGACAAAATAGTACTGTGTCTTAAAGGACGGAACTCAACGCCGCGCTTTCTGTTGCTACGTCAGAGTAACTAAATATAACTGAATATAATCGTTTATAATCAGAAATAATCAATCTACTGCGATACGATATTCTATATGTTATACTTTTTTTTAGCTTCACGCGATTATCTCGCATAGCAGGGTAGACAGAAAGTATTTAGTGTCTAGACACTTCGTACTTCGCTTTCCACGGAATTCGAGACAGAAAAAAAAAAACTTTACAGCGCCATTTTCGAATAAAGAAAAAACAATGTAAATATGTATATCAAAATTAATTCAAATTAGAAAATATACAAATAAATTCATATTGTAAATAAATCAGAAATACTTTTTTTAAACTACAAATGAAATATAAGTAATTTTATAGTTCAATTAGATGCAGCTTCTGCCTTTATTAGCCGAGAGAGCTGACATTCAAGCCTTAGTAATTCTTAACCGGTGTTATTTTGATAAGAGAGGAACACTCAATAATATTATATACAACACGTGAACCTGTTCCGTGATGTTCCTGTAAACGCGATAGTTTTGGATTCGATGCCTATCCGGGAAAATTAAAACATTTAAATTATATTCATTTTATTTTCGTGATTATATTTAAAAGTGCGGCGTTGAGTTGCACCACTCAACGCGCAATGTCACGAATTCGGTGGAAAGTGAAGTACGGAGTGTTTTGACACTAGGTACTTATATTATAGGATAAACAAAAATATTCATATATTTTGTTCTGGAAAGACACCGTATAAAGGCTCCAGTACTCGAATTCAGGTGGATGATTGAAAAAGGAGTATAGGTTCATTTTATTCGCGATAAAATGTGAAGTTAAAAAAAACAATTAACTAATATAATAACAGTTAGAAATTATTTTCTGTCTTTGTACAGTTAATTTAAATTATACATTACTACATGAAACACGTTGAAAATAACATTTCAAGAATTAAAGTTGTATTCAATATAAATATACTTGAAAATTATAATATTTAACTAAAGCCAAATTCCAAAAATTCGTCCTTAGAGGCACATTCATACCAACAAGAAACATCAACACACACACACATTAATTACAAACACACAAACACATTACACATTAAATTACACGTAACTAGTAAAAGGCTCAAGTAGAAATTTGAATAAATAAGGCAAAAGCAAAAGTTCTATTATAAACAGTTGTATGAAGGGTACACGCGATGTTTCGCCCACACTCGGTCCAAATGCAACCACCATGTCTTATGTAAATGGACCATGTCCCCTGTTTAATTAATCTATACTCGCATAAATAAAGCCGAGTGGATACTGAATATTAAACAATACCGGCGCCGGCGCAATCATATCGCTAATACGAATAAATACTGGTATGTTGGTACATTTTGCCTTTTATTGTTTTATATATTGATTATATTTAATTGATATCATTTCATTGTTCTGCTGAAGCACAACGCAGCGTTGAGTTGCGCAAGTTAATGCAACAGTTCTGATGGAAAAATGGATAACGGAATATTTTGACACCCAGCTCTGGCTATTTGAGAGTAACGTAAGAGTAAGAGGGGTAACGATGGGTATGGACTTTTTGTAATTGAATAATTTAAGTGCAAATTACTGTACGATATATAAGTCACAAAAATCAAAAAAAATATTAAGTTAATTTATAATATGTTTTACTCTATTATTACACTCTTGACATTTTCCATGTCATATGATATTTATTATATTTTTTGGGTAATTTCAGCCATCTTGGAATTATCTCGACTGATGCTTACGTCATAGTTACTTTTTTTTTTAAAAAAAATATTTAAAATAAATTCAGAACAAACTTGTGACTTTTATGTATGTGGCTGATATTAAGTTTAAATATATGTATGAATGTATAAATATAATATATTTAATGTAATTATAGTCTTTATCAAGATAATCGATATTTATTTATTTATATACTTTACACTTAATCAGAATAATCATGTTTATCATTTTTTTTAATTTAAAATCTTCTTAATCGCAAATGAAGGTGATTACTTACATTCAGTACAAAGATTATTGTTAAAAATATAATAAAATAAGAGATTAAATTGTTGTTTTTTAATTTAATTAAAACAATATATTGTTGGTTCTAGAAATAAATTAAAGCTTAATGAGCAATTCTTGATTATTTTTATTGTATTTAAAAAAAAAGAAATCACTAGCCTTAATATAATTGGTTTAATTAAATATATTAAGTACTTTAAAATCAATAATAATAAATAATTGTATTTTTTTTTTAATAAATTAATTTTGTCGGATTTTTGTATAAGATAAAAATATAATTTCAAAATATTATTGTTCTTTTCTCTTATAATATTCTTGGTAGTTTAATTATTTGTACTTTTACCATGTACGGTCTCCGATGTTTATATAAATCGATTGAATAATAATTAGTTATAATAACAGTATTACACGTTTTATAATCGTTCATTAAAATTCCAATACAGTTACCGCAGACAAAGTCCTGGACTGAGCCGCCTCGAGCGCATCGTAAATCCTCTCCCGTTGATTGCCTGTACCCCTCTCCACCCCTATGTCCCCTCCATTTACCCCATATCTATACGACCTTTACTGGACGACATGATTTAAGTTATTTGTTTTAGAAACACCAAGAAGATTCATTGGAATATTATGTATGTGTATTTTATTTATACCGCGGGCGTTTTAGGCTGGTCTTTCACTGAATAGAGCGCTATAGACCAGCATTATCCCAGCGATGTAGGCGTGGTGAGGCTAAGTGATGCTATATATCAAATGGGTAGGCGAAGTTATAATATATATTGTTTTTACAATCTAAGAGACAGTGGAGGTTGCCGCGGGCGTTTATGGACGCGAGTGTGTTAACAACACCCTATGTGACTGATAGCTTTATATAGCCAGCATAATTGCCTTTCCTTTATTGAGTTATTGCAGAGTTAGCTTTTTATTAATTGTTTTCTTACCACATTACGTTTGTTATCTGTTTATTTTCGTACGTCATTTCGAACGGAGATAAATCGATAAGTTCAGGTTAAGGTCAGGTAAGTACTGTGGGTCTATTGGTAATTTCTAACGAGATCCGTTCAGTCTCTGTTAAACTGATGAATGATGTATTTAATCTTATTTTTTAAGATTGTAGTATCCTATTTTTGTATTCGCTTTCGTTATATTATAAAAAAAAATCTTTAATTTTTATGAAGTTACTGTGTTGGGTGGGTAGGAAGAAAAACCTATTTTCTCCATAGTCCATTCTCCATTGATTAAAGAATGATGAAGATAACTGCAAAATATTCTACCAATCGATAATCAAACTTACTACAATCGTGGAACTATAAGAAAACCAATGATCATGAATAAGTAGTTTACAATATTTTAATATAAACAGAAATTCGGAAACAATGTTTTGCTCAAAGGTCTGTTTTACACCTATATAGATGGATTTACTTAGCGTCATAATTTAAAACTATACTACATTTCTAATAGATTATATATAAAATATAATTTAAACTTGAAATTTAAGTTAGCAAAACTACACATAACCAATCAAACATCAAATTATATTTATTATTTTTAGTATTTACTATGAACATGATAAATAACCGCTAGTAACCACAACGATTTTCCAGTAAAGCACGCCGTCACAAGTGACACGGACCCCGCTACCCCCTCCACAGTCACCAAACCCAGTTTATCACGCAAGCAAGACATCTTCATTACCGCCGAGTGTTAAATCTTGTTAATATGTCACTACGTAATTATTATGCAGGCCATTAATTGATTCAGCCGGCAACAGTATTATAATAAGTTGATACTAGAATCTCGGGCGAGGTACGCGAGTTTGAAATGCAAATGCAACGCAACGTTATAGGATAAATATGGAATCAATTAACAGTTTACATACGAATTTGCACTCTGTAGGTGTTTATTTAAGATGCGTGTGATTTGTGATCGTTTGGAGTTCGGTTCTCGGTTGGGAGGTTTTGATTTATGATTTCTTTTTAGTTAAGTTGAACGTGAAAGTTCGATGTATATTGAAAGTTTCATTGTAAATCGCGGTGTTAAATTCCGCAACTTAAAGGAATATTTGATTCATTTTTTTGTAAGATAAAGTACGATGTTAAATTACGCAACTTAAAGGAATATCCCTGAATTTACAGTCTTTAGGCTTTTATTTAAGATGTCTGCGATTTATGATCAGTTCGAATTCGGTTCTCAGTTCGGGTAGGTTTTGATTTAATTTTTTTTTAATTATATTCGACTAGAACGTGGAGGTTCGATCTATATTGAAAGTTAAATTATATTTGAAAATATTTTAGTTCCTTTCTATGTATAAAGCACGGTGTTAAGTTCCGCAACTTAACTTGGAATATTTCTAAATTTGCTGGAAAGTGAACGACAGAATGTTTTAAGAAACGGCCAGGGTAAGTGGTTTGTAAATGCAATTGTAGTTAAACGTGTGAAAATAATAAAGAATCAATAAAAAATAAGATTGTAGGTGTTTTTAAGATGCGATTGATTTGTGATGACTGTGAGTTTGATTACCGGTTGAGATAATTTTATATTTAATATATATTTTTTAATTATTTTCATTTTCCTGGTCTCATTGAAGACAGCACGGCGTTAAGTTCCGCCAATTCTAATATCTCCAAATATTGCATGTATTAAGATAACGATATTTTTCTCGATCTAGTTGACCTTATACAGATATATGAAACCAATTAACGTCCCAGGGTAAATTATAATTATAATTATAATAAAAATTATATATATAACATATATATATATATATATATATATATATATATATATATATATATATATATATATATAATATGTGTATAATTTTTATTCCTGCGAATTCTAACTACAAATAATAAGCTACTTTTTATTTCTTTCGTTTAGCTTTCCTCTTTTATCTCGCATAGAAAGATAGACAGGCAGTACCTAGTATCAAGACACTTAGTAATCCGCTCTCCGCCAAATTCCAAACATTGGATGTTAAGTGGAACTCAACACCGCCGTTTGCCTTAATAGATCAACGAATTAAAATAATTTAAATATAATTACTCCATCAAGTGAGAGTCGAACCCACAACAGATCGCATTTACAGTTAAGTACTGTTATATTGAAGTTGGGTTAAGTGCGTTGTATAAGACATGAATGAGCAGTTTTTTTAAGTAAATAAGATTCAAAATATTCGTATTTTCAAACCTACATTGTTTCATAGGTATATTTGAAAAGTCATTAACAATTATATATTTAATATTATATTATTAATTATTTAGAAATAAATATTAATACTAAATATAAAATATTTTAAATTTGAAACGTCCCAGATCAAGCAATTCTTATTAGTAATTTAGACAAATTGCAGTGTTTAGTTACGTTCCACAACATACTATGTTTATTAATGTTAGTAAATAATGATATCTAAGTATTCAATAAATACGATATATTGATTCATTGTATATAATAATATAATATTTACATATTTAAAACTTAATATTTATTCGTTAGAAAGCCCATTCCTTCTCTATTACAAGAAAAGGGGAAATAAAATGAATGAAGAAACATTTACAATTTTTTTTTTTTATAAAATAATTATACCATCAGTTAATGAAAGAAATGAATTTAATAACAAAAATGATAAGGTTTTAATAATAATTAAGCTATTTTATTAGCTGCGTGTCGAGTAAGCTGTTGTGGCTGTTGCCTACATGTTTATATATATATATATATATATATATTGCCAGAATGGATATATAAATATTATATTACAAACTAGATGGCGTCATATTTTTGACTTGAAATCTCGTTTATAAGTTCTTTAAGATGTTTGGAATGAATTCAAAAAATAATTTACTAAAAATCATACATACTGAATACTGCTTTTCGTGTGTGTCAAAATAGTATATTTCTTAGTGAGTATTAAAAAAATCTTTCCAGCGATAAACTGATGCAAATATTTGACATTAACAGTTACTATTATAATGCTTTTGCTTTCATTGTTAGATGTAGAGTCTTTACTATCCAAGCCCAACAGAATTTTAACAATTGATTTTCTTAATATGGACCCATCCAGGCGAATCTTGGTATAATATAAAATACTGAATTTCCATAAATAAAGGAAAACAGGCTATAAGAGTGGAGAAGACTAGAACTGCGTTACAATTGAAATAAAAGTATTGTTAGTCAAACAAAAAACTCTATATTAAAACTTAAAGTAGTACAAAATCATTGCCTTTCATTGTACTAATGGTTAGTTATATTAATATAAGTAGTACAAACTAACTAACTCACTAACTAAAACCTAAACTACACAATGACTAACTAAACTCGACCACTATACAAATTTCAGAAAGTATTCGAAAACAAAGAACGCAAAATATATTTAATTAAAACAGCCAAGCCACGGCCGACCCTCGTATCTTACCACCATCAACAAATTCACCGCAAAATTTATTCACAAACCAAACACGTTTAAATCAAAACAAAAAGCAATACACAGATATCTATATACATATACATATATATATATATATATATATATATATATATATATATATATATATATACACACATTTATATGTATACGACATTTTAAAATCGCAACTCCTTTATAAATTACAAGCATTAAAGTTATCATTCGGTAGCTGATCGAAGACGTTCTGATAAAAATTCATTTCAATGGCTTCTGTAAAAAAAAAATGAAAAAAATATAATAATATTCCGAATCGAGTGATATGATAGCGTGTTAATGGTGTGGAGTGTATTTAATTAATTAAATAAAATCACGGGACCCGCGAAACGTAGCTTGTTGATAACGCTTGACTTATGCGCCGGCGCAGCGGTGTTTGAAAGGAATTGCTTTTTGTGTTCATTTTTTTTTTCAATTTAATTGTTTTATTGGAAATGTAATGGGGTTTTTTAAGATGATAGTTCGGCTTATCTTGAGTTTTTAGGATTAAATAGCTTTAGATATAGTTGTGTACCAAAAATAGTGAGTATTTGGTTCTTTGCTCTTTGAATTCTGAAACGACGTCTTGATATATACATACACACACACACACACCCATATATATATATATATATATATATATATATATATATACATATATATACCAATTGTGTGTATATATATATATATATATATATATATACACACACAGTTTAATTAAAATGTTTTAAAATTTATTTAGACGATAACTCCTAAACAGTTTGTATCAATATATAAATTGATTATAATTCAATTACCAAAAGCGTTCAGACGCACGATATGTAGATTTTAGTTATTTGATTTAAATTTTCTATAATTTGAATAATCCAATGATAACTATTAAGGCTGATATCACAAATTTACATTTATAAGAATCCAAAGCATCGACCAAAATACTCAACGTGGTCTTTTGGTAATTTCTTGGTAATTTTTAATGGAACAGAACAATTTCTTGGTAGGATATTTAAATTTAACGAAGAAACGGAGAACGGAGTGTTTTCAAAACTAAATTATTTCTGCCTGTTTTATACGTAATTCAAAAATATGCATGTCTTTCTATATCATTAGGAAATATTTATATACAAAAGTTTTAGTATTTTTTTGTGAAATTCTCCTAACGGAAAAAATAGGGAATAACTTCGATTCACAAAAAACAACCATAAAAATCGATAAACATCGTGTAAATTATCGTGCTTTGATATTTTTCTACTGTTATTCATAAACGTCACGGTGTAGACAGAGTATATCTAAAGCCCAAAACTACGATACATCTGACCAGAACGAGAAACATGAAGTATGAGATTATTCTAATTAAAAAAAAATAGACAAAACTCCGAAAAAAAATGTTATTATGGACTCCAACGAGTGACAGCTGAAAGATCTGTAAGATTATTACCATTTGGAATAGCATAAAAGTATAGAATTATAAACATCTTATCTTTTCTAAATAACTATAAAATTTAAGATAATCTTTGATCTCACAATATGTATGAGAATCAATTCGATGTTTTAATTGCTTAATTAAATACACATGTCCGATTGAAGTTTTAGGAGAGTTTATGTTTGTATGATTATACTTGTAGAATGCGACGGTTATTAGTTTTGATATACGTTTGAATATTGATGTCGTCAAGGCCTGGTCGGTTACCAGGCCCAGTTACTCGTGGGAGTTCGGTTTACATCTGGTTTCCACTATACAGCCACTCTGCTTTCAAATATATGATTTATATATATATATATATATATATATATATATATATATATATATATATATATATATGAAAATAAATTTCTTTTTGTCTTGTTTTTTATACAGTTCTTTCCAGAAATAACACATAAGGAAGCTAACCTAAAAAAATTAGTTCTTGAACACATTTTATTTTTTTTATTGTAATTTCGATTTTTACAATATATTAAAATAAATAAATAATAGCTTCTCGTAGACTGTTAATAAATTATGATATAAACTATGAGGAATGATCCATTTTATTTCCTGCCAGGTGTAGTAGTAGTATTACATATTTATATACAACCCGGTGCGTATGTGGACGGCCGATCATAATTTATATGTTAATAATGTGTTTAATTGAAAGTTTGACAAGACAATGACTATTAAAAACCATAACATTTTGTATATATATATATATATATATATATATATATATATATATATATATATATGTATATATGTATATATATATCTCGGAATCTTTATTATATAATTTTAAGATAAAAGTACCCTAAGTTACACCTTATTACATCTGCTATCTGCCCGTAAAAATGCCACCAAATCACCAATCGGTCCAGCTATTGAGACAAACAGACAGACAGAAGAAAACTATAAAAAAATTTTTTGATGTACATAATACATACATATGCGTTTGGTAAAAATTATTATTATAATATTACAAAGAGATACCAATTTTATTTATATGTATAGAACAGATTACTTTACCATAGATGTGCTATAAATTTTCCAAATATTTTTCTCTTTAACATTATAATTCTTGCTTGACCTTAAAGAATTGTCACCAAATTCACTTAAAAAGCGATAACCAGAGCCCTACCTAATAAATACAAGCCAGCTAAAGGTAGATAAGATAACGATTTCAACCACCAATAATTATACATTTTACTATACAAATGTAGCAAGAGAAAATAAAAACACTGTAAACATTTTATAATATAACGTGTAATTTAAATTATCAAGTCTTACCGCGGTATTTCTTTTTTGCAGATACTGTACGTGGACTTACAACTATCTATCAAATCCTATCCTATACTATAATGTCAATGTTTTAAGCTTTATCTAGAACTAGAACAGTGCGAAATTTATAACTGCCTAGCGAAAGTACTTAACGTGTTGTGTTGCGTGTGAAGTAACCGAGTGGCGTTGAAATGTTATCTTTGTAAAACATCTGCTCAAAATGCATGCCAACGAATAATTTGTATGATAGACGTAGTTTCTTTTAGCTACTTTGAAATTATAATCAATTTTTAATTACGTTTCTACTAAAAGTTCATATTGTTAGTTTTAGAGAAATCTTTCGTTTGCTTCTCAGGAGTTTTGGTGCAAAGTGCTCGAAGTGCTGTCGGGGTATATCCTCGTCGGATTGGGTGAGGAAGGCGAGGGAGCAGGTGTACCACCTCGCCTGCTTCGCGTGTGACGCCTGCGGCCGCCAGCTGTCCACGGGGGAACAGTTCGCCTTACACGAAGACCGAGTCCTCTGCAAGCCACACTACTTGGAAACTCTGGACGGTGGTTCTATTTCATCCGATGGTAATTATGTTAATGTCACCTCGTTTTTGTTTGTGCACTTAAGATATTAACTTTATATTTTTTATAAAACATTTACCTTAATTAATAACAATTAAAACTCTGCACTTTTAAAACAGTAGGTATATTATACTAAATCAAAAAATATCACTATCTCGTCCAAGGCAAAATCATTTCCGGTCTTTAATTAACCTTTTAAACAAGGGATTAATTTTTGTATTATTTTTATATTTCAATGTTTTTGTATGTAAAATGGAGTGATGTTGACTTCAGATGGCTGCGATTCAGAAGGCTATCACAAGAGCAAGGCGAAACGCGTCAGGACCACCTTCACAGAAGAACAGTTGCAAGTACTTCAAGCAAATTTTCAGCTCGACTCGAACCCTGACGGTCAGGACCTGGAAAGAATCGCCCAAGTCACTGGCCTAAGCAAGAGAGTCACTCAAGTGTGGTTTCAAAACAGCCGAGCTCGTCAGAAGAAGCACCAGCATACTGGAAAAGGGAAGCAGAGCCAAGGTAAATATTCCAATAAACTTATAATAAACTTTTAAATGTATATCTGTATTTAAAACAATGTAGCCCGCTGCACTTTGCGATTTTTACTAAGCATTTGCGAATTTCCATTTTGTGTTTGAATACTTTGTCTGCTTTATTATTATTTCATGAGCCCCATGTTGTCTACAGCGATGTCT
Source organism: Dryadula phaetusa (assembly GCA_032432895.1). NCBI lineage: Eukaryota > Metazoa > Arthropoda > Insecta > Lepidoptera > Nymphalidae > Dryadula > Dryadula phaetusa. Next base: position 1,534,849 of record JAOYRS010000001.1, read on the forward strand.
CGTGACACAGATCCGGTGGGGTTTGGTCGGCCTATCAACCTCCACCTCACCTATTCCTTCCAGAACAAACCACCTTTTGTGCCGATAGGTAATTGAATTGTTTACATTAATTTTGCTAAGTTAATGTTATTATTTACCAACAATATTTTAATTCGACTGAAGAGACCGTTCAAGCGCTGTGGAACAGCATCCACAATAAATATGGATAGTTTTGGGTTGAAAATTGATTATATTCAAATTATTTTGTGCAAGAAAGAAAAAAAAGAGTGACGTTCAATTTCGCTATTTACGTGTGCCTTGACAATACGTTCTGTTTGTTTTTTGTATTACAAGATAGTGTCAACTTGTGTTGTTTACATACTTTAAATAATTAAGAAAAGCACAAAAAAACACAAAAAGCCTTTATCAACCAGTAGTCGATTCTAATCTTGAGTTACACAAACACTTAATATAACAATTATCGATTTCAGATGGCACTTCTTTCACGGATTCCTCAATGGATGAGCTATCTGAGGACTCGTCGATCCACTGTATGCAGAGTGAGGTGTAAACAATTCTTGCACTTAACAAACCTTGCCTTTATATAAGTGTTTTATAAACTATCGTATACCTATTGTAGATATTTTCCGTTATATATAGGTTAATTTAGTCTTAGATTTTTATTAGTTGTTTTTTATTTTAATTTGAGTTAAATTAAATATGTTTGTGGTTTTTTTTCTCTCTCTCTATCTCCTTCTTTTTCTTTCTTTTCTTATAAATATATTTAAAATTAAAGCCCTCTCCTTGAACATGTTAGTAGCAACTTACGGATTACTTCAATCAATGAGAAGTAATCAAAATATCAATAATCCAAGATTTACTTTATTGTAAAATATAATTTTTTATTATTATTTAAGACACAAAATTATCCTTAATATTGTATAAAAAAAAGAATTGTATTTATTTATTTATTTTCAATAACTGTGATACGTTCTTTCAAACTTTTGAATACGGACAGTTTGGTTGGAACAAGCAATATTAGTGTCGCTATGGATGTTATTAAAGTGCTAGTGCCAAAATAATATAACTCATTAGATAACATTTGATGTTTAATTATAATAAGAACAAGTGTATTTAAACGATCATAAACTAAGTACATTATAAGTTAATCTGAAGACGTAAAGCTTCTGTTTTTTTTTTAATTTTTTAAAAATATAGTAAATGGTAGTAATTCTTGTACTGTAATGAATATTTTAGAGTTTCCTGATGCTAGATCCCTATGTAATCCCTGTATGGGATTAATATATAGTAGAAGCTCGATTAACCGAATTATTCGGATAATCGGACATTCGGATAACGGAATGTATGAAGGGAGGCGTTTTTCTATACGTTGGTATAAGTATCATACATAATGTTTAGTCATTATTAAATATAAGAGATACGAATCAAATATATAAACAAAAAATCAATGTTTATTATTTTGAGATTTTTTTATAACTGATATATAGCTACAGTAATTGTTTGTAAATGGTTATTAGTTCGCGCTTGATATCATCCGGATAATAAGAAATCCGTTTAACTGAGGGCCGGATAATCGAGTTTCTACTGTACATAATCTATCCAACAGGTAGTTTTTATAATATATCAACGTTTCATTCTTATTAATTTAAGTACTTCATATAAACGAAAATAACTTAGAATTTCGATATAATCGCGGCTAATTCCATCTGCTTTATAAATTTCTGGTATTTTAACCCTTCATTAACTGTACTTACTGTAAGTTATTCAAATCTCAGTCATATTTTATATAATAATAATAATTTTAAGAACTCAGAATATTGTTTTAAGCACAGTATCAGGTTTCTAAAGCACATCGACAAATGTATATAAACAAACGTCTCTTAACTCTATATATCTATTTGTTGGTAATGATATAATTTCAAATGTATTATAAATAAATTTGTATAAGGTGTTTTGTAAATTATTTACTCTATTTGTTATAATCAATTGTTTATATATAAATTAATAATTTAATTTTTTTATAATTAGAATTTTATATAATTTGAACGCAACGTTTCCTAGCTTTTGACCTATCTAGATTTTAATTAATATTTTTTGTTCAGTATCAAAATTCAGGTATTCTATTCATTTTTTTTTTTGCCTTTATTACAATATTCATAGTGAATGTCTCTTTTATAATAATTTTTAAATGATTTATTTATATTATTTCACGAATTTTTCAGGTCTCTCCACTTGCTAGTTGTGTCAGCGTACGATGTTGTAAATATAATGTATTTTAGTAGTAATTTATAATAATATTAATATATTAATGTAAATTTTATCTCCCATATACTTAGATGTATCCACAACTTATCTTCACCACTTCACTTGTCAATGTATTAGAAAATAACGATAATCGATAAGACGAGTACTAGGTACTGTCTTTTTTTTCTGTACAAATTTTTGATTATATTATGTTGGTTATATAAAGCTGTTTTATTTGTATTTACGTTCAACGACAGCCTCCTTGATGTGTAAAACACGTATTGCCTTGACAACGTAAATGGCACATATGTAAAAAAGTGTATATAGAACACATGATAATTGTGTTTTAGCTTCACGTTTTGTTCATGCCGCATAACAGGGTAGACAGAAATTACCTGGTGTTAAGACACTCCGTAATTCACTTTCTGTTGAATGGGAGATATCGTTTGTTGAGTGACGGGGTTCAACGCCGTACTTTATCTTACCAGAGCGAGAAAGTGGAAATAATTTAAATATAATCACTCCTCCGAGTCGGAATTGAATACACAATCGATCGCGTTTACAGTCAAGCACTGTCACACTGCACCACGACCGGCCTCACTAAAGTGTTTGTAATATTTATAATTAATTTATTTAATTTAACTTCTAATATATTAAAATTACCTAATTTTAGCATTTCTTTGAAGTATGCTTTAAGTTATCGTAAAAATAAGTAAGAAATTAGCTCTATAACCATCTATGTTTTTATTTTATAAATTTAATATGAAAATTATCATCTACTTACATTAAAGTACAATACTATATATAATAATTTTATAAGTAATTTTTGCATATTATGTTAGAAATTCATACTTTTTTTAAAAAAGAAAATCAAATCAGAATTGTTCAAAAATTTTAAAAATGTATACATAAAACAAGGCATTTGTTAAAAATAAATGAAGTTATATTATAATCTATTATATTTTAAGTCTATATACTAAACTATGTACACTAATTGAACCCATAATAACCATCAACCAACTAAAACTCTACAATTTATCCATTGTGCTGACCAGCAGTTCCATTTCTTGATGTATTTGCTTAAGGAGATCTTTCATTTGTCGCGGTGAATCAAGGATGTCAATACTTTGCGTGTAAGGATTGTATCTGACGCCAAAGTCGCGGGGAATTGTTTGGGCAAATTTTCTAAAATAGAAAAATTATAAAAATAACAATTAAAAAAACAGTTTCATGCCTAATCCCGCATAGCAGGGTAATCAGTGATAACTTAGTGTTAAGACGCTGTTAACTGCTTTCCGCCCAAAATCAAGATAATGCATGTTTTCTAGCGAATTCAACACTGCGGCTCGCTCATATATATATATATATATATATATATATATATATATATATATATATATATATATATATATATATATATAAGTGTGTGTGTGTGTGTGTGGTGGGTTCCATTCCCATTCCATTTATATATATATTTATTTTAAGAAAAATATTAAATTATAATAGCTTAAGTTCAATTAAATTAGTTTGATGGTGATTCTATTTCAATTATTTTCATTTCCTCACTGTAGTAAGATCGCGGAGATCGCGGTGTTGAGTTCCACAACTCGACACACAATGTCTCGAAGTCGGGTGGAAAGCCATTAACAGTGTAACGTGTCCTGACACTAGCTACATCCTGTATAACATAAATGTTATAACAAAATCTACATCAAAACTTACATCATTTTCTCTTTGGCATTTTCAAAACTGTTTGCGACGAAATATATTGGTTGATATTCAGTTATAGGATATTTCTGTAACCCCGTCACTTCCGGCTCGAAGTCCCTCAACTCGGGTTTGTCCGAGAGACAGTATTGGAGCTCCCCGAATGAAGACAGGAGACCAGCTCCGAACGCCTTTAGCTTGCCCTCTTGCCGACACAGACCAAATTCTACGGTGAACCAGAAACACTGAAAACATATGAAATAAATATTATTTATTAATATTGCATAGGATTGAGAATATCTTATTTATGTATGTACTAAAAGAAGCTAACGTGAAGATTGGCAGTGAGTTTAACTCCACGATAAAATAAGTAAATTAAAATTATCTTTATTTTTCTGTTTTGGACAAAGCGCGGCGTTGAATCCCGCCATAAAGGACAAAATGTCTCTTTTTCCGGCTAAATGTGGATTACTAAGTCTCTTGATACTAGATTCTCAGTGACGACTTTGCTATACGGGAAAAGGGCGAAGGCGAACATGAAAATAAATATATTATTTATAAAATAACACACTATCTACGGTATGGTAATTTTGGATACTTTTAGCGAGATTAAAGATTTTTATTTTATATCAAACATTATATGTAATACTAGTTTGCAAACTGTATGAATAAAGAAATAATTTAAAGCAAAAATAACTTGCCGTTGCCAATTTCTCAATAAAATCATCGGGCGCTCCCAATGAAGCGAGTCCAATTTCCTGCGAAAATTGTGCAAAAGCTGGGTCGGCGAACAGTGGGGCGTGTCCCAGCAACTCGTGGCACACATCCGGTTCCGGGGTGTATAGTGGACGCGAGTGGTGTCTTATATACTGGGTGCTGTGGAACACACGGAAGGCCAAGCCAGCCAGAAAGTCTCTGGAAGATAGCAAACCAGCCACTGGTCGAAGAGTGAAGCCAGTGCAATCTGAAATCATAATATAACACTGTAAATCTGATAGGTTGTGGATTCAATACTCAAAAGATAAAAAATACCATTAAGTTAGTAGAAACCCAACATGCTTGCATTTGCTTGCATTCCAGGCATTTCTCGAATTGGGTGAAAAGATATTATGGTAAGCAGGCTAAAGGGTATTTAATTAATTATATATAAAAATCTTAATATAATAGATTATAATATTTGACTATAAATTACCTTTTAGGAAGTTAGACACATCTTCTAATTGTGGTATATTATCCTCCCTGTACCCACAATTTTCAATTAAAAGTGGGAAGACGTGGTTATGTTCTTTGCAAGCATGGGTTGGGTACAGCTCAGTGAGTTTCCTAAACACTACGCCCCAGGTGCCGATTTCTTCCTTACTGTAATCCACATGAGGCAAGGGTTGGCCATGTTTATAATTATAAGCAATATCTGCAAAGTACTTCCTTCTGGCCCTATAATCAGGGTCTGTGAATCCAGGATGGTCAGAGTCTAGCTCAGCGCCATAAGAAAGGATTTGATTGGCGAATCTGTCCAAATCACGTATACGACGTGGGAACCACGGCACGGCAGCTGCGACCAAATAAAATAGTTGAACATTGATGAATTATATAAAAGCTTAAATTTATTAACGTTTAAATGCATTAAAATGTTCAAGAAAACATTTACTCAAACACTTTTTAGGAATTTCCTGTTATCTCTATAGTTCTAATTTGATATTCTAATGCATTGAATATAAAGCGATTCTCACACTCGATTTTATGGCCGTAGTGATATTAACTGCTCTTTCTTGTCTATGAATTATAATTTACTAATATAATATAGACTTACATCGGTTGTCTTTGTAATCTCTAGATATTATGTTCAAGTATCCAGTATTTTCCTTAAGATCTGCAAGAACTGCACCAAAATCTCCTGAGCCATGTTCACATTCCACCATGAATTCATATCCAGGTCGTCTTGCTGAGGATCGGGACTCGATGTGGCTGAGATTAACGCCATGAGCTGAGAATATGCTTAAGAACTTAGCCAAGGAGCCCGCCTGGTCTGGTGTTTCAGGAGAGAAGAGCAGCCAAGTGGATTTGTTTGAATCGCGGCCATCAGCAACGTAATTGCCGCCATGGTTTGGTTTTTGCTGCAATAATTGTGTTAACATTTTTATAAAAAACGTATAAAAAATTAAATGCAGCGGAATTCGAACCCACGCCCAAGCGACCGTCCAAGCGCTCTGACCACTTTTAAATTTTCATACGCTTTTTAATAATGTTTTCTAATCGTATATAGGGAATAACTTAGCTTTAAAAATAGTAAAATGACAATAACGTATGTTAATATATAATTAATAGTTATTTATTACGATGGTTAGTAATAAACGAATTTATGATTACTTATATCACACTTTCTAATATGTACTCATTTTCCTGCACACATTGCAGTGTCCACGGAACTTAACGCCGCGCCCTATCTGACCACTCCCTTAACTCATATTTATTTTTGCATTAAGTGAATTAAATAGAGAACACTATCAATCCGCGACTCTACTACTGTTAAATACCAGTAATAATAGAACAAAAAGAAATAAAAATATTTCCCAAAACCCAATGATTTTATGAATACAAAATTTTATGTTTTAATCATCGATAGCCGTATGATTAAATTAAAATATCCATATAAATTATAACATTCAAGCTACACTGTGATTTTTATCGGGATATCTACACCAGATCTCCAATAGAAACGGGCAGCTGTTATCTAATCGGTTAACAAATGTGGTAAAGAGACAAAATTTTAATTAAGAAAGAACTAACCCTATCTGTCGTCGATATAATGTTTGGAACGCACATAAAAACGTTAGGTGCAGGTTCTTGTTTCTTAATATGATCTTTGGTTATTGCGATTTTTGACACATTTTAAATGCAAATGCGTATATTTAGGTATTCGAAAATAATAATTTTTGGAAACCGTGACGTTTCGAACACTTTACAGTAGTCCGTGGTCACAGCTGCTACCTCGTGCAAATTATACGCGATTAAGCCGTTTAAAATAGATTCATTTCAAATACATATTTCTTCTTTTTTAGTTTCATGTACGTTATTTCGCCTAGCATGAAGTACCTAGTGTCAAGATATTGCGCACTCCGCTTTCCACCAAATTCAAGACATTGCTTATTATGTGGTGGAGCTCAACGCTGCGCTTTGTCTTACCAGAGCGAAGAAATGAATATATTTTAAATATAATCATGCTCCCGAGTGGGAATTGAACCCACAACTTGTTGGATTTTTATTGTAAACCTAAGGGATGTGAATTCTGTTTTCTTCATATGTTAAAATATTTAATGCAGTGTTCAATTTAATTTTGTTGCAAGAATTATATATTTTATAATTTTAACTGTTAAGAAATGAATTTCAACAAAACTATTTTAAATGGACATAACTTTATTTCATCGCGTTTATGTACTCCTATTACGCCAATATTTTGTGCAATCTATGTATATTGTGCAATATTTTATATATTTTATTACATATAATTCTGAAGTCAAATGGTGAATGTAGAAACCACAAATGCATAATATCTTGAATCATATAAAAAAAATCTTACTATACTTTAATATATACGTTTTGTTTTCAAAAATTCAAAGCAATTCATTCACAAACGCTCAAATATTTATTATTATTATCACTTGTTTTAAAATCTATTTATTTATACCCATTTTAAGATGAATTTCAAGTACTGATAACTGATATCAGTTGGTTGAAACGCTAGATAACCTTAGTATGAGCGTGTCGTTGGCCGAGGAACTATTGAACTGGAATAATGATGACATATGTACGTGTAGCTAGATAATGCTTGCGATAACTTTTACTTACTTACACATATATATATATATATATATATATATATATATATATATATTGTTTAAATATTGTTTACGCATCATCCCGCATAGCAGAATAGACAGGAAGTACATAGTGTCAAGACGTCATACTCAGTTTTAAGCCCAAATTCGATACATTACGTGATGATTGGTGGCGGAACTCAACGCCGAGCTTTTTCTTACCAGAGCGAGAAAAAAATGGAGAATTATTATATATTAATGAAAATAATTTTAATATAATCATTCCCCAGAGTGGGAATCGAACCGACAACCGATCGTCTTCACAGACAGACACTGTCCCACTGCACGACAACTGGCCTTTCTTAATATATGTATAGTATATATTAATATTAGGTTATTACGTCAAATTAATAATTTCTTTAGTTAGCTCTACAAGTCTCTTTAGAACGCTTATAGGCAAGAACAAAAACGATCATTACCTCTACATTAATAAACGTTCAAGGACATGAAGCTCATTTGTTAAAAGTGTAATTATCGTGGTACAGTGGGTTCATATCGGCAACGTGACATTTTAAGATATTTTTTTTAAAATAAAGCCTTACAAATCAATATTGGTCTGAAATATATTAAATAAAACAAACTTGAATGTATATATTATTCTAGGATTAAGTGAATTACAAATTTTTTTTAAATGCAATTTACATAATTTATTTTATTCATTATCTATGTAGCTTTGTAACTAACATCTGTTCATGTAACACACTATAGTTTCACACTATAGCTTCACGAATAGCAGGATAGTCAAAGAGCTATCCTGGTGTCATTCAATAGTGTCATATACTCCATTATCCGGTTCCGGCTTGAGTTCGAGGTATTGTTTGTTAAGTAGCGGAACTTAACGCCCCATTTTGTTCTACTCAATTGGAGAAATAAAAATATTTTTTATATAGTCATCATTCTGAATGGGAATAGTACCCACAGCCGATCGTGTTTACAGACAGATTATATTTTAAATATTTTTATTTCTTCGCTCTGGTTCGCTTGGTTCTAGACACTAGCTATTTCCTGTCTACCCTGCTATGCGGGATATTGCTGGGCGGTCGTGGCGCAGTGGGACAGCGTCCGACTGTAAACGCGATCGGTTGTGGGTTCGATCCCCACTCGGGAGAGTCATTATATTTAAATTAGTTTTACTTTCTCGCTCTGGTGAAAACAAAGTGCGGCATTGAGTTTCACCACTCAACACGCAATGTTCGAATTGTGAATACGGAGTGTCTTGACACTAGGTACTTTCTGTCTACCCTGCTATGCGGGAAAAAAGCGTGAAGCTAAAAAAAATAACTATATTTTATTACAATAATAAGCAAATTTCGAGCTTAAGAGCTTAAGTACATTTTATATATATCTTAATTACTCGTCTCTCTATTGAATATTTAAGATAAAAGTTATAACCTAATTAACTTAATTAAAGTTTACAATTAAACTCAGAGATATTAATTATAATGGACATTATGTCATATGTTTCTAGAAATCATATAATATCAATTAAATACTAATCATCGACACTCTGTACACTCAGATATAGGTTAGCCATAGAGAGAATACTTCATTTTGTTAAATATTTTTAAAAGTAGCAAAAATGCAAAAAGAAAAGACTCCTGTAGAATGACGTGTTGGTGTATCTTGAACGTTTTAGTTTAATAAATCCGAATGCACATGCACATTTTTTTACTTTTACAATAACTAAAAAATTTTAGATAAAATGTAGAATTAAGTTCTGCAATTTAGCGCACTAGATCTCTTAAATATTTAAATATGCTATGAAAAGGACAAAAAATACACTTCAACGCGATCGTTAGTGAGTTTGATTCCCACTTGGGGGAATTGTTTATAATGAAATTAATGTAATTTTCCTGTTCTGTTAAGACAAAGCACTAAACACGCAATGTCTCGATTTCGGCCAAAGCGTGGCCAGGAGAGTCTGGTCGTTAGGTACTTCCTGTACACCCTATATATATATATATATATATATATATATATATATATATATATGTTATGTACGTACGTCAATATTCCTGTTGAAATCACTTCCTTAAGTGAGTTTTCTTTTAAAATTCTTTGCGAGCAGTAGTTTTTTAATTATTTAGATATTGCCTTATATACTGTATTGGAATGGAAATGGTAAGCTGAGCTATTTGTTGTATAACATAAAAATGCCAATTGGTAATATCCGCATTCCTCCTTTAAAATTTGTTAACTCTAAAACTATTGTTAATTATGAAATATTATTAAAGTGAATGTTATCATTATTGTTATAGCCTTACGCCTTAATCCCGCATAGCAGGGAACACAGGAAGTACCTAGAGTCTCCGTACCACGCTGAGGCCGGTCGTGGCGTAGTGGGATATGTGCCTGAGTGTCTGACTGTATATGTAATCGGTTGTGGGTACGTTTCCCACTCGACTGAATCGAATATTTAAATTATTTTCATGTCTTCACTATGATAAGACAAAGCATGGCGTTTAGTTTTGCCACTGAATACGCAATGTCTCGAATTTGCCGGAAAGCCAAAAACAGAGATTAAATGCTTGTAAAAAATGTATTCCAAGAGAGTCCCTAACTCTGAAGTACTCGTTAATACAATCCAAAGGGTCATCCAAATTATACAATCCAAATCCAAAGCCTTGTGTCACAAATCCAAGGCTTTATTAGTTTATACATATATATATATATATATATATATATATATATATATATATATATATATATATACAAACCAACACGGAAAATGGAGAATTAAGTCACTAGTCAAATTTATATATTATATAATTCAAAGTGAATATATTATAAAAAATAAATAACATTTGAAAAACAACTCAACCAAGCTTACAACAAATCAAGCCGAGCAAAAAATTTTAAACAGGTTTCTTTCTACGCGTAATTATTTTTTTTACGTTTATAAACTTTTAGCAATTTATTGACTTGCCGTTTTGAATAAGCTCGGACATGTATAAGAGGTAAATATCAAAATCGCTTTGTTAATTACTTAAAACAATAATATTATAAATATAACAATATTTCATTATTTAAAAATAAATTACAAAAAAAAAACAATCGCAATTTCTACAGGAAATATATTAGAAAATTAAAAATAATGTAAAATTTTCATATAAAAAGATATATACATATATATATATATATATATATATATATATATATATATATATATATATATATATATATATATATATATATGATTTGTAGAATCCTCAAGCATATGACTTAATAGTCATTCTGGGTTCACATCAAAATTCCAATAGGTGCGAATTTGAATCCAGCAGAATTTTAATATTTAATACTTATTGATAAAGCAAATTACCTTATCTTTATGCGATTTTGACAAAAGGTCGTCCTGGACTGGTGACATTGTCTCCATGATGTAATGTTAGAAAATGTTATTAAATAATTATAAATATATATATAATTGATCACACTGTACGTCTTGCTTCGACTGTGGTAGGAACTATATAGAAACAATACTTGGTTGTTACAAGCTCTTTTATTTGTGCAGTGTGTCGTAGATGAAACGTCAACGGGGTGAGACGTGTAGATAATACGAACTATAACGATATATATATATATGCGCAAAGTAAAAATGTATCTCTAGTATGTCTGTGACCATAACATGATGATTTCGATGGTAGAGTGTTCAATTTCCGCTCAGGGCAATGAATGCTTTAATTATTTAGAATTTTGCTTTATGATATTAATATTTATTAATAAAATAAAAATATTTTTATTTTTGTGAAATGTTTTTTTTCATATTATATATTTTATAATGTTTTTGTTTTTGTAAAATTATCTATACAAACTCTATTTACAAATAATCTGGACGCTTTGTAAAGTTTTTTAATTTGCTTTGCTTTACAGGACTTTTAAAATCTTATTTATTTCAATGTTTTTTTTAATAAATCTGAGCGTCTGATTGTACATGTGAGTGGTTGTGGGTTAGATTCTTGTTCAGAGTAAAGATTATATTAAAAAAAATCATTTCTCAACTTTGGCATCAAGACGCGGAGTTAAGTTACGCTATTCAACAGTACCTCGACTTCGAGTGGTAATTTGAGAACGGAATGTCTAACACTAATTTCTGTTATTTCTGTTTTGAAAATGCGAAAGACGGAAATATTAATTACTATATTTAATTACATCATTTTAATTTCCTCACTCTGGTAAGACAAAGCGAGGCGTTGAGTTCCGCCTCTCAATACTCTATGTCACGATTTCAGTGGAAAGCGGAGAACGAAGTGTCTTGACACTAAGCAATTCCTGTCTACGATGGTACACGGAATAAAAGCTTGAATTTAAGTAAAAACTGCATTTACTCCCATTATATAACTATACGTATATATATACGAAAATTAGCCAATGCAATATAATGATACTGTTGCGTTTACAGTTTTTACCGCGTACAACGCCAAGGTCGCGGCGATACAAAGAAACAACTGGTAAAAACCTATTCGAGCTAGGCGTAGAATGGGAAATATTATAATGGATATATACAGACATTTAAATTTACATTTTAATACAACAAAATAATTGAGGCCGGTTGTAGCGCAGTGTGACAACGTGCCTGCAAATGTGATTGGTAGTGGGTTCTGTTATCGCTCGGGGAAGTGATTATATTTAAAATATTTTCAATTCCTCGCTCTGGTTAGGCAAAGCGCGGCGTTGAGCTCCGCCACGCAATGTCTTGAATACGATGGAAAGCGGAGTGTGGAGTGTTTTGTCATTAGGTACTACCTGTTTACCCTGCTATGCGGGATGAAAGCGTGAAGCTAAAAAAATATTATTATTATTATTTCAGTAGTTAATTAGAATAACCTTGTATTAACTTAAGCTTTTATTGTCTATATAATAATGTATTCATTTTGATATTACAATAAATTTATTCTCATAGCGAAAACATAGCATTTTAAAAATATATATAAATAAGCGGTTTTTTTTACAGTAGTTCTTTTTTTGCAAATAATATGTTACCAGCTATTATATCCACGTTAGTGACTACGTTATACATTTTCCTCTTACATATTGAATATGTGGAGCTTAACTCCGCAGGCTACGTAACCAAACGAATTATTCTGATAGCAATACCACCTGTGATGCTAGGAATTTATAATGTAATTATAAATGTATTAAAAAAACGCTTACAAATTCTATATATTAATACATAAAACAAAATCTTTGAACCCATTCTTAAATAAATTACACGAAGAGGAGTATGAAATTTGGCACAGTTATTGTTATAGAGGAGTATGAAATTTGGCACAGTTGTAATTTTAAAAAATATATTAAATTAATGAAATAAATGTAACACACACTATCATTTGTATGACATTAATATTTATATAAAGCGACGTACACGTTGCTAAGGCAACGTATTGTTAACTGGACATCTAGTCTCTAGAAAAGGACGGGTGAGTAGGAAATTACTTTTCTATTCAGTTTAAAGTTTTATATGAAGCAGAAGAAGTGGCAAAATACACATCAAAAATGCACAAAAAATAGCTAATGTGTTTTTTATAAAATCCTATACACATTCGCTAAGGCGATTTGGACAAAAAAATGTGATATTGGCAGTATGGTGCTTGTATATATATATATATATATATATATATATATATATATATATATATATATATATATATATATATATATATATATAATATATTTACCTTAATATATTTATTTGCCAAAATCAGTGTGGCTGTTTCTGAGATTAGCTAAACTAATAAAATAATAAATAAACTAATCTGAGACAGACATACATACAAATATTCTAAAATGTGATATTGACATTATGGTGCTTGTATATATATATATATATATATATATATATATATATAAGCTCGCAAATAGCGTCGCTGGCAAATATATTAAATAATAAAAAGTCGTCATGTGTCGTCACAATCAAACAACATGTTATTGCTTTGATTAACCGTAAGTCAATTTGTTATATTAACTTGGTAAGATAAATTTTGTTTTATTACAACATACTATGATTAAAATTGTTTTCTTTTCACGAATATCTATATATATATATATATATATATATATATATATATATATATATATATATATATATATATATAATGTGAGAATTCTAACAATTGTACGTTGGGAAGCGGAACTCAACGCCGCGTGTTATGTTACCAAATCAAACAATGAATATAATTGAATAAACCTTTTCTTTATAAACTATAACGTGCCAAATTTCAAACTCGTCCCTCCGCTAAAAGAGGTAAACAGATTTTTGTCGGCATGTTAATATAATCCCACTAATTGTAATTTTTATAATTTGCTATTTTCTTAGATCTGGTTTCAAGAATTATCAAGCCAAAACTATTATTGGTATAAAATAAATAGTTATAGATGAAGTAAATAGGAATGTAATGAAATGCGATGGTGGTCAATTTTTTTTTAATTATAAGACCTGGTAAGCGAGCTGTTCAGATCACCTGGTGTTAAGTGATTGCCGTGCTCATGAATTATTGCTCGTTACAGCACCGGAGTTCAAGGGGTGAGGGTAATGTACTACTTCCGGTTGCGTCAGGTACGGTAATAGGAAAATTGTAACTAGATCTTTTGACCCTAACACAGTTAACTCTGATCATCCCTATTTCACTCCAAAGGTAAGACGAGAACAGAGTGTTTTATCACTTGAAACTCTCTCAATATTTTTGGTTATTGATTTTGCTATATGCAGAAAAGTACAAATCCATATCCGCAAAGGTTATTAAAAAAATATTTGCAAAAACTTGTTTTGCAGACTTCTTACAAAAAACTAAATCAATAAGACTCCAATACGTCAGTGTCAAATTAATAATTATAAATGACGTTAGATCTTATAAAGGCAATACAATTCATATTATTATATATTAAAATATATTTATTATTTTTTTATTAAATAAAAAAATATATATTTATATAAATAATAAATATAATAAGTTGGTATGGTTCAATTAAAACAAGTGTCGTTACGATTGAAATCCGTAAAGAATATACAAAAAATAACCAAAACTATGAAGATGGTGTCGGCCAGCAAGTGAGGGTTTTATTTTTGTTATACAATTTGTAGTCCACTTTCCACTCGATACAAGATATAGAGTTATGGCGGAACTCAACGCCGCACTATATCTTACTAAAGAGAGAGAAAGAAACTAAGGTAAATCATAATCTTTTTCCCAAGTGAGGATCGAGCGTACAATTTTTTTTTAATTAAATGCTACAACAAGGCGCTAGGATGCTTCTAATTTTCTTAGGCAAAATATTTTTATATCCTCCAAAATTTTTCCTTTCCTCGATCTGATAAGATATAGCCTGGCGTTGAATTCCGCCGCTCAACACGCAATGTCTCAAATTCAGCGGTAAACGGAATACGTAGTGCCTTGACATTAGGCACTTTCCGTTTTCCGTGCTATGCGGGATAAAAAGCGTGAAGCTAAATAAAATGTAAGTCATATTCCTAGTGTTAACACAAAAATAATTCCAAAATTCTGTTCTGATCGAGTTTTATACAGTTACGTACCGGAGGAAAACTTAGAAAACTATATCCTGGATACTTTACCAAGTAATGTTTAATTTAAAAAAAATCTTCATCTAGCTGAATGTATGGAAAAAAAATGTAAATAAAATTCTTTTTTCATATATAAAATCAGCCAAAATAAATAATCGTCTTGTTTCTCTTTTTTCAATATTTTCAGTCAATTTACCAATATTTATTGGCAGATTCACAAAGGCCGAACGTGAACTGGCCTCCGCCAGGCCATTTGGGTATGGACCTCAGAAATTTTACGAATCCAGCCAACTGATTATGCCTGAGAAGAAAACGGATGCTAAAGCCAAGGAGGAAACACCGGAAGTAGTAGCGGAGAAGCCTGAAGACGAGAAGGGTGATAAGAAATTAAAGAGGCTTTACGTGGCTGTCACCTCAGACAGGGGTCAGTCTTAACTGTTTTTTTTTTAATTTAGTAATATTATTCCTTAATTAATGGTACAATTGTATTATTAAAGTAAAACATATCACATATTCATGATTGAGCGACGAAAGGGCTATAATGATTATAGCTAGAGTTACAGCAGCAGAGGCTTCCAATTAATTAGTTTATACTTTAAAATTATTTAATTAACGTCTCTGTGTGTTTTGGTATATTTTTTTTTAGCTTCACGCTTTTATCCCGTATAGCAGGGTAGACAGAAAGTACCTAGTGTCAACACACTCCGTACTTCACTTTCCACCGAATTCGAGACATAGCGTGTTGAGTGGTGGAACTCAACGCCGCTCTTTGTCTTTACCAGAGCGAGGAAGTGGAAATAATTTAAATATAATCACTTCCCCGAGTGGGGATCGAACCCACAACCGATCGTGTTTACAGTCAGACGCCGTCCCACTGCGCCACGACCGGCCTCAATAGTATGATTATTGAAGTAGGGATTTTTTTATTTGTCTAATAAAAGTAATATAATGAATACAATGTTTAATTTTTTTATTGGAATAAATATAGAATGAAAAATGTCAAAACACTCCGCTGACTGACGAAATTCAACACATCCTTACTGAGTGTAGAAATTAAAATAATTATAAATATAATATAAAATATAATATAAAGGCCGGTCGTGGCGTAGTGGGACAGCGTCTAACTGTAAGCGCTATCGGTTGTGGGTTCGATCCCCACTCGGGGGAGTGATTATATTTCAATTATTTTCACTTCCTCGCTCTGTTAAAGACAAAGTGCGGCGTTGAGTTCCACCACGCAACACGCAATGTTTCGAATTCGGTGGAAAGCGAAGTACAGAGTGTCTTGCCACTAGGTACTTTCCGTTTACCGTACTATGTGGGATAAAAAGCGTGAAGCTAAAATATATAATCATTCCCCGCAGTGGGGATCGAACCCACATCTGCATCTGGAAAGATCGAATATCACGTAGATTGCTATTTATTAGATTAGTTTTTCCAGAAATTTACCACTAACTGTGCAATATAAAGTTCATAGGTGCAATATAATAGATAAACTTTCACCAGACATTAATATAACATTGTATATATATATATATATATATATATATATATATATTTATATATATATATATATATATATATATATATATATATATTTATATATATATATATATATATATATATATATATTTATATATATATATATACACACAATTGTAACGTTGTTTTTGAGTGTTGAGTGAAGGAACTCAACGTCACTTCTTATCAAATCAAAAAAATGAAAATAATTTAAATATAACGTTTTCCCCCGAGTGGAAATCGAACCTATGACCGATCGCTTTTCACATGCTGTCCCACTGCGCCACGGTCAGCCACATATATCTTATTAGGCAAATATAGAATAGGCAAATATAGATCCGGTAAGCTAGCTAGTTTGGTAAATCTTGAATACTTTATTGAAAAAATGAATTAATTTTCAAAATTTACCCCTTAATAATCACTCTGTATCTGATTAGAATTCGTGACCCTTACATGTTATTGGTTAACAAAACGAACTACTGCACCGTTAAAGCAGAATTTTTTCTTTAAAACAAGATTTTTTTGCAAATAATATTTAAATATATATAAAAACACGATAATAATCCTTATATACACAATCAATATTTGCGATTATATACTAAGTATATAATAATATAAGTGTGCCACGTATCTTGTATATAGGTCAATACGAAGTACCAAAAGGTCGTGGGTTAAAAAATGATTTGACTTTGAGATACGTATATGTTATATCTATGTATATAAATATTTAGTACATATCGGCCAACACACGTTTCTACAGTGATAAGAAAAATTGCCATTTTTTGCTTGTCTAAAGTTAACTGTGAAAATTTATATTCAAAATTTTTCTAAATAAATTATTATGAAAATTGATCTTAAAGTACTTTAATTTTTTTTATAAATTTATTATTACTTTCAGTAGAGTCTTTTAGCTTATAATAATATATATGCTTATATTTAAATTTGATGGGAAGTAGAATAGAATTAACATTTCTTGTATAATGTACAATTTCTTCCGATCTTATTCACCAGTTCAAAAAATGTCGTGGGCATTTGAACGATATTTTGTTTAAATCATAAATAGCATAAAATTTCCTATCAAATAAAGCCATTAAACATAAAATTCAAACATATATTACATGTTTTATTTCAATTTCAAAACATATTGTTCTTATTGGGAAAGCCCATGTAAGTAGACAAATTTCATCTGTATTTGAACTGGTTATCATCAGACTCGTATATATTTTTTAACTGTTCCACTATATACTTATAAAAGTAAATAAAAAATATCTACTTATCTTATTTTTACAAAGGTTTTAATATTTTATATTTTAATTATTTTTATTGTCATAAATTTGACATCATTTACCTCACATTAATATTTTAGTGTTTTTTGAACTAGCCTAGATTGCAAAATGTAGGCACATTTAAAAAAATTGCCAGTAAAATAGTTTTGATATTATATTCAACTATAATAAATATAAAGCGTCACGCTTTTCTCCCGCATAGCAGGGTAGACAGAAAGTACCCGGCGTCAAGACACTCCGTACTTCGCTTTCCGTCGAATTCGCGACAATGCGTGTTGAGTGGTGGAAATAAACACCACACTTTATCTTATCACTCCCCGAGTCGGGATCGAACCCACAACCGGTCGCGTTTACAGTCAAACGATGGTCCACTGCGCCATGACCGTCCGCAAGAATATTATTCTGAAGTATTTCATTAAAAATAAATAATTTGTTGATAAAAACACAAACGGTCAGTCGTCAAAGCGAGCTATGTCTTGAAGTTCACGGTATTTGAACACTCATAAAGAAATGGCATTGTATTTATTATACCAATAAAGATTTATTTTTGTTCAAGGTCACCCTTATATATTAACGTCTACTTAAATACATATAAAAAAACCCCGACAATCTCCGGATTTCGGTAATTTAGTGATGCTGGCAATTGGTACGTAAAAAACACGTTGTCTTAGCAACCTGAATGTCATTTTATACTAAAGTCTTATATCAGGCGCATGGTAGTGTGTGTAATGTTTATTTTATTAATTTTTATACTAATACTAGACACCGTAAACGCGATCGGTTTTGGGTTCGATTCTTACTTGGGGGAGGATTTAAATTATTTTCACTTCCTCGCTCTGGCAAAAGACAAAGTGAGGCGTTGAGTCTCACCACTCAACACGCAATGTCACGAATTCGGTGGAAAGCGAAGTATTGAGTGACTTGACACTACGTACTTTCTGTTTACCCTACTATGCGGGACAAAAGCGTGTAGTTAAAAAAACTAGACACTACTACTATTCATTTATATAAACTTAAGTATGAATTATTAATAATAAACATTAAATAGATACATGAGGCCAGTCGTGGCGCAGTGGGACAGCGTCCGACTGCAAACGTGACCGGTTGTGGGTTCGATCCCCACGGCTGAGTGATTATATTTAAATTATTTTCCTCTCTCTGGTAAGACAGTGCAGTGTTGAGTTCTAATCAACATACAATGTCTCGAATTCAGCAGAACGCGAATTTCAGAGTGTCTTAACACTAGGCAATTTCTGTCTAGCCTGCTATGCGGAGAAAAGCAAGAAGGTTTAAAAAAATAGATACTTTCTAGGGAAACGTGTGCCATCGTAGACCACATCAACGCTTACCACCAAGCTCCAATGTAATTTGTATGTGTGTGTGTGACATATAAATTCTCGACGTTTCATCTAATCACATAGAAATGGTAAAAGGTAAAATGGTAAAACGCAGGCGGAACTTTACACTCTACCAAGAACTGGTCGTTATTGTACCTAATAACGTCAATAAATCACATTTTCCTTAATCCACTTGCTATATTACTCGTCTAGTGTAACAATTTATTCAAATTTCATCATAGAAATTTTATATATATATATATATATATATATATATATATATATATATATATATATATATATATATATATATGTGTGTGTGTGTGTGTGTGTGTGTGTGTGAGTGTGTGTGTGTGTGTTTGTAATATAAGGTTTAATATTAAATTTACATAAATCAAGTTAGCTTGTCTTTTTAATTTGGTGTTTAATATGAATGGAGCAGATCATCAGCTATTGTCCTTTTAAAAACACACAAATGCACACACGCACACACACACACACACACACATACACACACACACATACACACACACACATACACACACACACATACACACACACACATACACACATACACACACAAGTATTGTGTGTGCAGGCACGCATAATTGTGTGTATACTTCTTTTTTCTTCATTCTCCCATAAACTATAAATATGCCAAATTTGCTTTATTTGTGTGGAAATATGTATGTATCATGCTTTTCTTTTACGTTTCAATTAATAAATATATCGACATTAACATTGCGTGCTTACAATTTCTATCGATAAGGAATGTTCTCATTATTTTCTGGTCAAAACTACTTTAATATCAATCTATTTTTTAAATTATTATTTACAAATATTACATAATATGTACTTACTTTTATATTGTTAGTTAATAATTATTGTTTTGAAAAATATTCAATTGCGATTGCGAATTACTACTTGTATATTAGAGGGAATGACACACTATTACGCTATCCGCCTTTCATTTGTTTAAAGACAAGGTAACTAAACAGAACCGGAAACCAACGCCGCAGTCAGTCTACAGACTGAAAAATTGGATTTTTTTTATTGATCCCTGTACCGTATTGCGCAAGTTAGATAGAAGATAAATAAAAGCAGTTTCATAATTTTATCCCGCACAGTCGGGTTGTCTTAGACAGTTCAGCTCGCCCAATACTCAATGTCTCGATTTCGGATGTCAATCGATCAACGTGTAGATAGAAATAATATAGTTATTTTTTTACTTTATATTGGCTTAAAGATATTAATAGGTTAAAGGCGGCGCGAAACACCGTATTTTGTTAATATAAAGTGGCAAAATTAAAGTGTTTTTAATTTCATTATAACCATATTTAGTCTAACCTCGATCTTAATATATAGTTTTTGGAGGCCAACGTGGTGCACTGTGACTGACAGTGTCTTAGAGTAATGATTATATTTAAAAAATATGTTTTTCTCCACTCTGGTAAGACAAAACGCAGAGTTAAATCTGCAACTCAGCACGTAATGCTCCGATTTTGAATGGAAAGCAGTCAACGGAGTATCCTGACACTATGTTGTCTCAGACCACCCTACTGTGTTTTTCTAATTTTCCCCATGACAGGACTCTGCGGTGGTGTCCATACTGGTGTCTCTCGTCGTATCAGGCGCTCTCTAACTACCAGGGCGGGGGATGCTGCGATGAACAAGCTGGTGTGCATCGGAGATAAATCTCGGGCGATGCTCAGAAGAATTTACAGTGAAAATATGTTGATGAATGTGAAAGATGTACGTACATTGTTTTTATCGGTTTGTGTATAATATTTTTTTTGTTTAGCTTTACGCTTTAGTGTAGACAAAAAGTACCTAGTGTTAAGACACTGCGTACTTCGATTTCCACGGAATTCCATACATTGCGTGTTGAGTGGTGGTACTCAAACGCCGCACTTGGTCTTTACCAGAGCGAGGAAATGAAAATAATTTAAATAAAATCACTCCCCCGAGTGGGAATCGAAACCACAACCAATCGTGTTTACAGTCAGACGCTTTACCAATATATATTAATTGTGTACGTGATAACTGTCTTAAGTAGATCTTTCTAACGCCACTGTAAAAAAACAATAAGGTAAAATTAAACAAAATAACTACTTCTCGTACTTATTTCGTTAATTTTTCCCTTTTTGCAGACAAAAATTAGCATAAATAAAGTGTTTTTTATTCGTACATCATGATCACCAGAGAGGACCGAGTGTCAAGACACTCTGTCTGCCACTTTATCCCGTATATTAATTTACAATATTCCTTATTGTATTGATAGATGATAAAAGACTAATAAATACGACCACATAGAATTTTATAGTGGATTTCATATAATATTTAATATGAATATTTATATTATACACTTATGTTATCACTCACTTATTGTATACTGGTATATTGTTATTTAATAATTATTGTTTAGAAACACATTGAAGTACATATTTGACTGATTGGTAGATTATTCAGTTCTCCAGTTTACATTTATTTAAAAACATATGATACCGGAAACTAATGCCGTATCCGTTTTCTTGACCCTCGAGACGCTTTTTTTGACCCCTCTAAATAGACGGAAATAATAGCAGCATAATGCTTTTGTCTCACATAGCAGGGTACTGATATAAAACATAAAAATGTATAATATTTAATATGAAAATTCATATTATATACTTTATTAAGTAAACGTATGGCTTAGCGATCATAGCGCTTGGATGGTTTCCAAAAAGCGCAGGTTCAAATCTTGTTACGTTCAAATTTTTATACATTTTTTAAAAACGTCTTCTAATCCTTAGTGTGGAAAAACATTTTAAAAATAGTAAAATATAAAGTATTTTGTTGCATATCAATGTTCTATTCTAGATAGGACGCATAGCCCCGGTGTTCATGGACGCGTCTAACATAGCAGCAGCCATAGTACAGTCGGGGTACATGTATGATATAGGCGAGATATACTACAACAAGTATTTCAGTCCAGTTAAATATGAATTAACTATAATACCTTTCTTCACTAAGAATAAAATAGAAGTAAGTATAGCAGAGTAGGTTTTGTTACTTTTTGTTGTTATTTTTCATATATTTTCTCTATTGCGTATTTATTTTCTTTACAATATAAAAGGTTACAGATATTAAAGCTAGAAAATGATTAAATAGAAGTGAGAGAATGAAAATAATTTATGAATTAACTTAAATTTTCACCAGTAAAAATTGAAGCTGCTACCAAAACGTTATAAAAATCTTAATATTCGATACTACAGGCTCATAACAGATTACTCTTAAATATAAGTATATATGAGAACGCTAGTACCATGTCATTAATTTCTGAATTTATTAATGAAATCAAATTATTTATTTAAAAAGGAAACAACGTGTTTTAAGTAAATAAATAATTTACATCCAGTCAGCACCAAACATGAGTGCGTTCGACGATATAGAAGAGGACCAGCTGGAAAGCTACATCGAATGGACGTTCGCCGCTCTTCTCTTCTACGCTTTAAAAGAGTCGGCGGCATCTGAGCAATCCGCTCGGATGGCGGCAATGGACAACGCTACCAAGAACGCAGATGACATGATAAGGAAACTGACGCTCCTGTTCAATAGAACTCGACAAGCTGTTATAACGAGAGAGCTCATTGAAATTATTTCTGGTGCAGCTGCTTTGTAATTCTTTTTTTATTTTTTTTATCTGGAAGAAGCCAACCAACTGTTAAGATATTCAGTTCCCTGTCTTCTGAAGATCTAAGGAAGATTTTTTCCGTAGTTAAATGATGTGATAAATATGGTTTGGTAATGTCAGTATAGTATTTACATTAAAAGTGTTGTTTGAAGAATAGCAAGTGTTTTTTTTAATTATTTTTGTACATTTTGTGGTAAGAATATAGGTAAAGATTATTCCGTAATATGCTTAATGCTTTTAATTGGGGAGTTTATTTAAGAATGATTGCACTTGATAACGAAAACTAATGTCACACTTGGTCTAGTTAGCGCGGAATAATAAATCATTCTTTTTTTTATAGTTTCAAACTTTTATTCCGCATAGCAGGATAGACAGAAAGTACCTAGTGTCAAGACACTCCGTACTTCGCTTTCCACCGAATTCGAGACATTACTTTGTTGAGTGGTGGAACTCAACGCCACGCTTTATCTTTTACCAAAGCGAGGAAGTGAAAATAATTTGAATATAATCACTGGGGAGTGGTGATCGAACCCACAACCGATTGCGTTTACAGTCAGACGCTGTCCCACTGCGCCACGACCGGACTCTAAATCATTCTCCCTCGTGTTTTTAAACCACTTGAGATGTACAGACTTTTTTTCAGACATGCCATGGCACACTGAACATTTAAAAAAACAGTTGACAGTAGTGGCGATAGACTACCACAATATCTGATAAGACGTAGAAAAATCTGACGCTCTTGTTACGTCGGATCTGACAGGGATTTTTTTTTAGTTAATTTTTGATACAACTGCTTCTTAATATTCTTTACCTCGATACATTTATAATTTTATGTGGAAGGCAGAAATAACTTAATGTTAAAATATTTGACGCTCTAAGAGGATTTAATGGAATTGAATAATAATATTAGAAAATGAATATTAGTGAAAATATATGTCAGGTGATTTTATGAAGAAAATTGTAATTTAAAATTACAATACAGTAAAAACAGCTCTTTTAGTGTTCGACTAGATCGTACAACGTTACGCAGAAATGATTATTTTTTTTAAAATAAACAAAAAATAATACGTAAGTTTATTTAACAAATGCAACAACATATTCGATATATTTATGTAAGTTTCTCATAAAAAACAATTTCCTTTTAAATACAATTTAACCTGTGCCTTACTTAATAATAAAATTATGTAAACCTTTGAATTGTCAATTTTAACCGGCTAAATATTTATTATCGTTTGTTATAGTAACTGATTTATCAGTTTTCTGCACACTTCCAGAATATCGAATGTAGATTACAAACTAACTTAACAAAAATGAAGGTCTGGACATCTCAATGAGACTCTTCCAGGTACTTGTCGTATGTCGACTGGTCCATTAGCTGCTGTAATTCCTCAGGGGATGAAAGTTTCACTTTGAATAGCCATCCCTCTTCGTAGCAAGACTTGTTAATTAAAGATGGGGTTGATTCTACAGCATCGTTTTTGACAGTTACCTAAAATTTAGATATTATTATATAAGAGTAGAAATTTTAGAAAAATATTTTCGCCGTAATAAAATTTTTGATTTAACACCGCACTTTGTATTACCAAAGCGAGAAAATGAAAATAATTTAAATATAATCAATCCTTCGATTGGGATTCAAATCCACAATCGTCACGTTTACAGTCATATCGTTATCCCATTTGTACCACGACCGGCCTTAATAAGTCGTGGGTTTAATATGTAATTAATACTCACAGTTCCAGAAACTGGTGAATATACTTCACTCGCCGCTTTAACGCTTTCCAACGCCCCACATTCCTCACCAACAGACACTGTTCTGCCTACATCCGGTAATTGTGCGAATACCACCTCTCCCAAGGCATCCTGGATAAATATAAGCATAAATTTTATACTAATGGTGCTAAAGTGTAAAATATATACGAAAGTTTATGTAAGAAGCTTAGTATCAATAAGTAAAATAACATTTTTGACATTTTTGTCTGTCCATCTGCCTGTTGTACCGGTTAATCTCTGAAACGGCTAGACTGATTTTAACGGGACTAAGTTAGGCTATTTTGTTATTATAGTATTATAAAAAAGATCCAAAGATGTTAAATTCTCCGCGGGGAAGTCGCGGGCATGGCTAGTTTTCTATATATATAAATACATATATATATACACGATTGCGTATAGGTCAAGCTCTACTCAAACACATTTAAATCGTTTTTATTACTTTTCTCTGATTGTTGAAATCAAAACATTCAATTCAGCTGTTCAATATATGCGTAATATCTAGATATTGTGCAGAAAGTGAACAACGAAATGTCTTGACACTACGTTTTCTCTAACCACCATGATACGTGGGAAAAACTTCGAATCTAATTATAAAAATTAGTTAGTCAGCTTACCTGTGCATAATTTGATATGCCTATGGTCCCTATTCCAGAGTCCACTGACACCCACTCGTGTTTCTTTGTAAAATAACGGCCTGAAATATATATATTTTAAAGTATTAAAAATAATCGAATTATGATTGAAATTATGTTAGTATAAATATTTATCTAAGTATAATATTTACGTTTGTTGTTCAAGAAACATTCTCCGTTATATATTTATTAATGAGGACTTAGTGTAGCGTAGTAGTCGAGTTTTATACATATTGGAAATGTTAATTCGTTATTAGTTGAACCAAAAATGTTTTATATGTATATATAAGGCCGGTCCTGGCGCAGTGGGACAGCATCTGACTATAAACGCATTCGGTTGTGGGTTTGATCCTCACTCGGGGGAGTGATTATATTTAAATTATTTTCACTTCCTCGCTCTGGTAAAGACAAAGTGCGGCATTGAGTTCCTCTCCTCAACACACAATGTCTCGAATTCGGTGGAAAGCGAAGTACGGAGTGTCTTGACACTAGGTACTTTCTGTCTACCCTGCTATGCGGGATAAAAAGCGTGAAGCTAAGATAAGATAAGATACTAAATCACTGTTATTAAAAAATAAAATGAATAGTTAAATAGATAATAATTAAGAGAATATTTTTGAAATAACATTGTTAGGTACAAAAATTATGCGCAAGCTCAAAGTAACAAAAAGAAGCAATTCAAAAAATATATTTTAACATATATCTAAATAGTCCTCTGCTACAGTGTAGTATGAAGAAGAGATTTAAATATCTTATTATTTTACATAATTATTTAAAATACAATACGCAAATAAACAAAAGCGTGTAGAATGAAAACTGAATTCGCAAAGCTTTTTCATATATTACAAAGAAATTCGCCCAATGAAAGACTTATGAAGCAAAGGAGAGTGAGTGGTACGAGAGATTGGGGGAGTCCCCAGTTGACCTTCGAAAACACAGTATACTAGATGAAGGTCACGTAAAAAGCACGAGGATCCCCCGAAGGGCATGTATGAAGAGGCTAATGACTGTGGACGATAATCAGAGAGAAACTAGTAACAAGAAATTCTGTTAACTTTTTTTCGCCTGAAATTAAAACATGGTGTGTTGAGTAAAATATATTTAAAAATATAAGATTCACGCTGTATCCAGTATAGCAGGATAATCAGAGATAACCTAGTGTCAAGACACTCCGTTCACTATTTTCCTCCAGAGGCCAAGACAATACGTGTTTAGTACTGAACTGAACGCCTCGCTTTATCTTAACAGGGCGGAGAAATTAGAACATATACTTTAAAAATTAACGTTACTCGAGTGAGAATCGAACCCACTACCAATAGCATTTACAGGCAGATGGCATCGCACTGCGCTACATTGTTCTCATATATCTACTATTTCAGTTCTGAGATACATCCGATTAATTATTTCGCAACATCTTACATATGTTTGATCAGTTTGACCCCATAGTGCGAGATACGGTGGGAGAGTGCCACTGATACGTGGATATCGATAAAATAACTTATTATTTTTTAATTATTTAAATTCTTTTAATTAGTGACAACAAAGATTAAAATTATAAAATAAATATTATATATATATATATATATATATATATATATATATATATATATATATATATATATATATATATATATATATATTAATATATTTATCAAAACGTTCGCTTTTAATACGCTTAAAATAATTTTATTTTAATAATTAAATTTAACTAATTCACTTTTCGCACTAAATGTATTAATGATAAACTGACTAAATCGAAAATGCTTTCACAGTACAGATAATCAATCATCTTCCTATCTCAGTATTGGGTAGTCAGTCCCCTGTCTATTACGCAACTAGATATGCCTAAACTGAATCTAAATTATTAAAAAATAAAGTGATTTGGTGCAGTGGAAGCGTTTGTCTGTAAATAGTTGTGGGTTCAATTCCCTTTA
Organism: Dryadula phaetusa; assembly: GCA_032432895.1. Lineage (NCBI taxonomy): Eukaryota > Metazoa > Arthropoda > Insecta > Lepidoptera > Nymphalidae > Dryadula > Dryadula phaetusa. The sequence goes on from JAOYRS010000001.1 coordinate 1,562,347, forward strand.
GGTAGAATGGTCTTATTTAAATTACTTTCTTTACGCTTCAGTAACACAGCGCAGCGTTGGGTTATCTCACTTAACACGTAATGTCTAAGATTTGGGCGATAACTGGACAGCAGAATATCTTGACACTGAGACACTACGGAACGAGTTACCTTAGCAACGTGTACGTCAGTAGCAAGGTAGTGTGCGTCAATTTTTTTTTCAATAACTTATTTTAAAATAATATTAGCCTTTTCGAATTTCGAAATTTTCTTTAACAATAAAACATGTAGATATAATAACTATAATACAAAATATATTCCATAATAATATATCTCACATAAGATACATTTACCGCTAAGTTGTAGGTCAAAAACTAGGATATATTTAATTATTTCGCTTAGCTTAAGCTAAATTATTGCTTAACTCAAACAAATATAATAAAAATAACTTAAATTAGAAAAAAACTACGAAAAGCCCCTTAACATCTCGAAACATGTGAGCAATGTAGAATGGAGTGTCTCAACACACTTTCTCTTTATATTTTATATGTGTAAATATAAAAATTACCTTTAGTCTCCGTACTATAGAGAGCTCTCCGACAGCAGTGCGGCAAGCCCGCCCCACTTAGCCTCGCCGCCGTACGTATAATATTGCAAAGTACCATTGTTATTGTTTGCTGAAAAAAAATTATAAGAAAACTATTTAATAAATGTTATAATTTAATAACTAATATGTAACATTTATTATTTTATTTCAAATTTATGAAAACTTATTATAACTAGTGAATTCCCGCGACTTTGTTTACGTGTATTCTCGTTTGAATTTTGTCGAAAAAAATACTTCAAATTAATATAGCTTTCTTATTTATAAGCCGATCACAATAAAACAAATAACAAATGTTAAGGAAAGGTCGCTAAAATATAATAGAGAAAACTGCATTTAAATCAATTTATTTGTTTCCGAGATTACAATGCACAAACGCACACATAACAATTTAATAATCAGGGCTTTTATTACATTAATAAATGCTCTCAATATTTTTCTTGTTTATCTTTTATATATACACAGCGATCTCCTACACAGGTTGGTTATGAATTCGATTCCCGCTCGGAATAATTATTAATTTAAATTATTCTCCGATTTTTATTGGGTAGGAAAAGACATTGTTAATTTTTCTCACGTCTTAGATCGTACATTTTAATTATGTTTAATAATGTTTTAATGTTTCAAATTATTATTATATTCATAATATTTAATTATATTTCAAATTTCTTTTACCACACACAGAAAACATTCCAAGAGCAATGTTCCTTCTTAAAATACTGCGTAAATATATTTCATTTCATTTATAATTTCTATATATATATATATATATATATATATATATATATATATATAATTTAATGGTAACAATCTAACTGATAAGAAAGGCCACGACCAAACTTAGGTTGGAACAATTGATCGGAGGTCACCGGCCTTGAGCCTTCACTAAATCATGTCTTGATACAAACTTAAACAAATAACAAATACGATTTCTAAATATTTAAATATTATTTATGCGGCGTTGAGTTCCCCCACTCAATACGCAATGTCTCGAATTCGGTAGAAAGCGAAGTACGGAGTGTCTTGACACTAGGTACTTTCTGTCTACCCTGCTATGCGGGATAAAAGCGTGAAGCTAAAAAAAATATTATTTAAGTATTTACAAATTGTGGTATTATTCATATTTTATATTAATTATAATTTGATAATATATTTTAATAATAACTTTTGAATCTGTTCCGCCTGTCTACGGTGTTAGGTTCCGCATAACATCATAAACACTATGACTTTTGCTAGTTTAACGTTAATTGGGACAAAAACGTAAAAAATAAATTTGTGTTATATAACCACTACGTACCCTTCTCTTTGTGATAAGAAAGATAAAAAAAACCGATTTTTTTTTAATATAACATTGAGCTTAATTTAAGACCTATAACATTTTAAATGAACTATTTTAAACGGATTAATCTTGTATATTTTGGTATTCGAAAATACATTACAGTAGTCCGTGGTCAGTATCTACTAACTACTATTGCCTGTAAAGTGTTCCAAAATGTATTTTCAAATGCCAAAATATACGCCATTGATCACCTTAAAATAGTTTCACAACAATCAAAAAAAAAAGTTTGCATCTTTTATTCTTACTGTTATTTATCTCTCATTTACATATATTTATAGTCAGCTACTTAAAACTAAGGTCTAAATTTATGTTTAAGCGTGTTTTTGAATAAAATAAATTATCTGTTAATAAAAAGTTAGATAACTTGTATATATATTATATGCCTTATATATATATTATATATATATATATATATATATATATATATATATATATATATATATATATATATATATATATATATATATATATATAAATCATAATAAATCGGAGGTACAGTGAACAATTAATATTTTTATAACGGCGTAACGTTAGGAGATAAAAATATTCCACTATATAGACATATTTCTACATAATCTAAAGTCTTTAAGAACATTTAAAACGATACAAAACGAAGGGGGTTCTCAATTTGACACGTATTTTTTATGTTCCATCACAACTTAGGCCAATTTTGGTATGTTTTTTTTATTGATAGGACTGTATTTAAAAAAAAATGTTTAGGGTAGAAATGAAAGGGGTTAAAAGTTATACACAATTTGTTCTTAAATTTCACTATATCGATTCATAGAGAGTAGAGGGAAGGTAACTTCGAATAATGATTTTAAAATAGAATATGTAATTTTCTTCATACACACATATATATATTTATATATATATATATATATATATATATATATATATATATTTAAGTGAGGCATATAAAAAAAATTGCAAATCTTGAAATATCTCTATAAATCTAATTTTATACATATACTATAAAATAAAACTTATATATATATAATATTTATGATATTCATGGAATACCTAAGAACCTAGGAAATATATAAGTTGTCGCAAAGTATCTTTAAATAATTATCAATGGTGTCAAACTGCGTGATTTGCTTAGAAACAAGTGAAGGTGATTGTTATAGAAATACGTTGTGTTGGTATGTGCTTAACCTGACACCTGGGTTCGGAGGTAATAGTATAATAGGTAAATCATCAAGAATGGTAAAGAAACAATATAATATACATATAAAATTATATTTCTAAAAAAACGAATCCTAAGTTACTCCTGATTACATTAAAAGTCTCTTTAAAGTCGATCCAGTTAACCATAAGTTAGCCGAAACAAATAGGCAGATAGACAAAAAATGATTTTTTGGTATATGCACATTGTTGTACTTAGTGAGAAGTGATTATTATAATAGTACAAACAGACACTCCAATTTTATATATTTGTATAGATTGTATTGTTTGGGGGGTATAGGCTATAATGTATTATTAGGGGTTATTCATTAATTACGTCACACGTTAAGGGGCGGTAGGGGGAAGAGGGTCGACAAAATGTAACGTTGCTTTATAACGGTGGCCACACAAAAAGGACAAGCTGTGACAAGGCCGAGGGAGGGGTCAAAAAAAAATATATATATATATATATATATATATATATATATATATATAAATCTAATTTTATACATATACTATACAATAAAACTTCTTAAAGTTTAATTGTAATTTAAATTTAATTAGGTTTTAATTAAATTTTAATAATAGTAATAGTAAACACTTACTCTACGTCCGGGTCGGGGCGGTGTCGCGCGCTCAATGGCGGACCAATACGTTATCAGCACTGTCAAATGTCACTTAATGGGATAAAGAATATATTCTTTTAGCTATTTTTGTGTGTATTTTTTTTCATTTACTATGCGTGTATAGTGAATTAATTAACTATAAATATATTCAAAAAAACTTGAAGCAAAATTAAAATTAACGGGATTGTAGGTCCGATAACTTTTGAGAAAGTTATTAGTGCCAAAGTTATTGCGATTCTCCGTTCTGGTAAGACAAAGCGCGGCGTTAAGCTCCACCGTTTCCAGGTATTTTGAAACAAGTCTAGTATCTTGCAACTGGGTGGTTTCTGACTACTGCATACTAAGCGTACGCCAACCATTTCTTTACTTTCCCTCCAAACTCAATTTCTTTTTAATATTTTCATGATACTAGTTTTCATATTGTGATAATTTTATATTTTTTTCAATAGAAATTTAATATCTCATTGTTAGTGTTAGAAACGTAGTGTCGAGACACTCCGTTGACTTGTGTGTAGTGTGTTAGAACTTATATTACTTAATAATCTTTCCCCTGTGTGAGAATCGAACCCACAACCAATCGTGTTAATGGTCAGTCGCCAATAGCCTCTACTACTACTGTAATATATATTACAGTATAACTATACTAGACTACTATGGAATAACTACTCTAGCAAATCGAAATTGCACCTTTGTACGATGTTTAAGTACCAGTAAGGTCTTCATAGCGCCCCAATGTAAGTTGCGTTGGATAGATAGACAGTGTCGTATAAACGGATATACTCAAGTAGAAATTTGAATTAATTTATTATAGAGAGCGTTTTAAAAGATACGTAATGTACTTTAATTTATTTTATTTAACTAGTAACTATAAACTTAACTCTAATTAATTATTAATGGATACGTGAAAAGAAGATCTCCTCAGTATATCGAGAATGTAACGATAGACCTGAACGTCTCTGGGTCCAGGGAAAAAGAAAGACCGAAGGTGAGATCACTGAAAAAGACATGAAGGCCAGCAACGTTTCCGTGGATGATGTCAAATAGAGTGAAGTGCAAAGAGAAGAGAGGGGAGGCAGACCTTATATTCAGAGATAGTGAGAATGTATTAATATAATTTTAGTACAAAACTCTATAATAACTTCAAATTGATCATCAATTGTTTAATTAATAGCAATAATCATAAATCTAGAATAGAATAATAAGAAAAATAGTAAAAAAAGACCTCGGTTGGCCTTAGAAAACACAAGATCGCAGGTACTGGAGGAAGGTCACGTAACAAGCATGAGGACCCCTCGGAGGGAGTGTATGAAGAGGGTAATGACTAAACTTTGACACAGCAAGATAAGCAGCACCTAGTGAAAAGACACTCCGTTCTCCGCTTTCCCACTTAATTTGAGACAGTGATTGATTCAAGTGGTGGGACTTAACGGCAACATTAAAAAATATTGACGTTAAGTTCCACCTAGTTGTCAAATCTAGGATAACATAATAATTTAAACATCTAAATGTTTTCGTCGTTAGAATGATTTTATTTAAATTATTTTTATTACCTCCATTAAGTAAGTCAAAGCGCGATGTTGAATTCCGCAAAACATAACGTCTTATATTCGATTGAAAGTAGAGTATGGAGTGCATAAAAGCGCGAAGCTTAAAAAAATTCACCGAGCAAAGATCGAAACCGAAAATCTTATCTTTTAAAATCAGACGTTCCACTGCGCCATTTAAATCAATCAATGGAATTTGTTTGGTGGTTTGTATATAAGGAGATAATTTTTCCATATTCTATGATCTTATAAAAATAAACAATAAATAAAAGAAATCATTAATAAAATTAGAAGAAACCGAGAGAGGTTGTGGTTAGATTCCCAATCGGAGGAGTGATATTTAAATTATATTCACTTTCTTATTCTGGTACGAAATAGTACGGCGTTGAGTTCTACCACTCAACACGCAATGTCTCGAATTCGGGGAAAAGCAAAGTACGGAGTGTCTTGACACTAGGTACTTAATGTCGTAAGCGTGAAGGTAAAATAATAATAATAATAATATTGTGCCTTTAAATGATTATAAGATAAGATGTATACTTTTTTCCTGCACAGCAATACTCAGACAGGTTTTAGTGAAACACAATTCCAGCCCACAATATCCGCCTAAAATCATGACATTGCGTAAACAGTGGCGGAGCTCAACGCCACGCTTTATCTCACCAGATATATACTCACATTCTATATTTAGATTGTGTTATATCAAGAAATAATTAACTGTTTATCCATCACGAATTGTTTAAACTTCAACTAATGTTATTAATAACATTCATTGTTATTGCAACTATCGTTTTGTAAACATTATATTAGTTAGTGCTTCTAGGGAAAACCTTTTAAACTAAACTAATTATAAATATTTTTAAATTAATTTTATATATTTTGTACAATTGGCTGAATAACATTAAACTGTAGACATGATATAAAAAAGTATATAAAAAAACCAAAACGATTGATATTTAAAATGGCGCCAATGCTCATTTACTATAGCAATAAAAAAGCAATCAAAATATTTTTTTAGATTACGATAACAATTAATAATATGTATCAAAAACATTATCCTAATTAATTGTATGTAGTAGTAGAAATAACTGTCCCATTATATATATATATATATATATATATATATATATAGATATTTGTCTTTGAGTACATAATGTTGACCCTGTTGGTTTTTACAGGGCAACCGAGACGGGGAGAGAAGAGGGTGCTCTAATCCTGCAAAAATTAGCAAGCACTGACGTGGCTGCTTGAGAGGAAGTCGACGACCGCAAGGGCGCCTTGACAGCTTGCGGTCGGGGAGCGGGCTGGGTCCCTTATTTATATATGATCTAGGACTCATTTGATATTACATGACTAAAATATTTTTTGTAACCCTACTGATTCTGATACGGACATTAAAATTGTCAGATTAGAATCAAGTTCTCACATTCGGACATGTGGACAATTTTAAAAAGCATATCGTATAACCATACTACAGTATAGAATAAGGTATAAAGGCGTGTTAAAAAAAAACTAAAATTGTTTTTTGTGTGAAAAATAAACGAGAATATCCAGGAAAATTATAAAAGTAAATGGTGATTTAAATAAATACTTATTTTTACTGTATTAAAACGTTTCACAATTACTAATTTTATTCCTTCATTAATATATTTTATTTCAAATTTCATAAATAGCCGGTCGTGGCGCAGTGGGACAGCGTCTGACTGCAACGCGATCGGTTGTGGGTTCGATCCCCACTTGGGGAAGTGATTATATTTCAATTATTTTCACTTCCTCGCTCTGGTAAAGATAAGTGCCATCACTCAACACGCAATTTCTCGAATTCAGTATGGAAAAAAATCATAAAAAAGGGACTTTTTAAAAAAATCTTGCCTTTTTATTAAAATAAAAAATAGAATATTACTGACTCATTCAGTAAAGTGAATATAAAAAATATTAAACTATATTTTGTAAGGAAATTAATAAATAAAGTACCGATACAAAAATAAAATATATATATATATATATATATATATATATATATATATATATATATATATATATATATATATATAAAAATCGATATCGATAAACAGTAAAGTTACTGAAACGTCTCTACTTAAACAAATTACTTATTTAATTGGTTTATTACTTCATCAGCATACGCGTTATCTATGTCATCGCAAACAACTCCGTAGGGGGCTTTATTGCCTCACATAAATAACTTTTACGTCATTATATTATTTTATATTATATTTTTAGCTTTAGTGCCTTACTAATATAAAAATTATTAAAATATGTATATCTGTTCGTCTGGAATTTTGTTATACAATTACATAAAATTTTTAATAAATATATAAGGAATACGTAGTACGCAGATATTAAAACACTTCCTATAAGCAATATTTTTTATGAGACATGTTTCTCTATTGTTGGTAAATATCTGAATGTAGGCAATAAGTGAATTGAATTTATAGAGATAAAAATTTTCATACTAAAGAGCGTTAAACAAGAAATTACTTAGTTAGCTCTCTAAGCTCGATCTATCGTCTCTAACTTTATAATTACCGATTAATTATAATTTAATGTAAATATTTCACAGGATTTTTAAATAAAACAACATAAGACGATCATATTTTACTTTATTTAAAACATACGTCTTAATAAAATATACATAAATTTTATGATACGAATCCATAAACGTTTAGTAACACGACACACTGTGTTTTATTAAACTCTAGAGACAATATAATAATAATTGTCATTAAAAAAAATTGCATATACATATTAAATTTCAAAACCGATTGTCATTTGTTAGTTTTTTCTTGCAAAATTGTTCTTGCAAAAGTTTTTTTTTCTAACAAAAAGTAATCATACATTACTAATAATCGTTGTACAAAATTAAATTATAAGCATAATATAATTATTAAAAAAAAGCATTTATATTAAAAAATATAAAACTAGGAATAACTTGGATATACTATTGCCATTACAATAATATAAACTTAGTAAAACAAAAAAAATTGAAATGACAGCCGTCACGCATAAACGCTTCAAGCATTAAAGCGCTTACCGCAAATAGCATGGTGTTGTTTGCGAAGTGCTGAATATAGCGCTTATAGCACTGTAAGTTGCTGCTATACCGCCGACTACGCCGATGACGATCACTTCCCAGCAAACTAATTTCACCCAACCTGCCACTTGACTGCAAATTATAATTATTTTATTTTATTATTATACAACAATACAGTACAAACACATGAAATAGAAGAAAACGTAGAAAATATGAGAAAAATCGCAGGTGAGCAATAACTCAAAAATTATATATTATTATAACAGATATTAAAAAAAAAACAATCTAGTTTTTACTATTTGAGTCACGCCTAAATTATATTTCCTCTTAAATTGAATAATAATTTAATATTACAGTTGAATAAAACCTTTTTTGAAAAATTACTTTATTATATAAACAATATAAATAGAACAAATTAAAAAGAAACAATCAGTGAAATTACTGTCACTTATATATGTAATATTATGACGAGGTTTGTCGTGGCGCAGTGTGACAGCGTCCGACTGTAAACGCGATCGGTTGTGGGTTCGATCCTCACTCGGGGGAGTGATTATAGTTAAATTATTTTCACTTCCTCGCCTTGGTAAGACAAAAGGCGGCGTTGAGTTCCACCATGCAACACCCTACGTCTCTAATTCGGTTGAAAGCGAAGTAAAGTGTCTTGAAATTAGGTACGTTCTGCCTACTCTGCTATGCGGGATAAAAGAGTGAAGCTAAAAAAAATAATCATTTCTTTACTCTGGTAACAAAAAGCGCGGCGTTGAACTCCGATAGTCAACACGCTACGTTACTACACTACGTTTTCTTTGACTGCAATGCTAAGTGTGAAACTGAAAGAAACTACTTACGTTGGTTGCTGTCCTTCTCTTGGAGTTTGATTCACAAGGCTCAAATAGCAGTAAGATGGTAGGACAAACGTCAATAGAGCGATAGTCGTACCGCCAACAAGAGCCAGAATTGTATAGAAACGTGGTACACTCTCCCCTATGAAAAGAATGCCCGCCATTATGGACAGACGGATGAGGGTGCGATAGCCGATAGCATCTGAAATTGAATGTTAATATTTTTTTAATTAAAAATTAAATTAATATTTAATTTACTGTCGTATTTATTGTACATATGTTTGTAATGGGTTTGTAAAAAGGTTTATAATTCCGAACTAAAAATCAAGCTATATTTAATACAAACTGTGGCCGTATATATATACATATATTAAAAATCGATTACTTTATTACCACAATCTGACACTCCAATTGTATTTATTAGTACCTATTGATAATTATATATAACAGTATGATCTGATATATTTTGTAGTTAAAAATGTTTATCTCAAAAATGATACATTTTAGCAAATATACTTTTAAGGGTTTTATAAAAATATATTTCTTAAAAAATAAATATATTAATACACAGTACCAACCTCTGGACACCTTATACAATTCCTCCAGCTCCTGGCTGACGGGATTGATGAGGATCACAAAAGCGGATACCAAGTGCACTGACATCAGAATATCGCCCACCAGGGTTAAGGGTGTCGGAGAGAGAGATGTGGCGAAGTTAGGTCCCACTGACTCTCCGTATACTGCGTAGCCGGTAACCGCCATCAATAGATACAAGATTAAAATTGCTGAAAAATTAAAAAAAACATTTTTAAAACAAATAACTCGAGTAAAGGAAACTTTATTTTATATAAAATCTGCGGCGTTAAACTCCGATAGTCAATACGCAAGCGTGAGATAGTAAAAATACTTCCATAGGCTGCTGTTCTTCTCTCGGTCTACCAGTAATAATTATATTAAGCAATGAACTTTAATTAAGAAATGAATAAGAAATAAAATCTAAAAACTTGAAGTTAAAGATATATATATAGTAGTAGTTCTCTATATCGAAGGTTATTATATATATATATATATATATATATATATATATATATATATATATATATATATATATATATATATATATATATATTTATATATATATGTATATATATATATATATATATATATATATAGATATATATATATATATATATATATATATATGTATATATATATATATATATATATATATATATAATAACCTTCGATACAGAGAACTTGTTGTAAGAAAACAAGAAAGAAATTATAAGAATGGATGGAAGAGATACATAGGACACATCCAGGAACAGGCAGGGAGGTGCCAAGATATTCGAATCATAAAGTTTTAGACTAATGAAGAATTTCAACTCGGCCAAATTTTGGTCTTGAACATAAAAAAATTGAGATTAAATTTTCACGCTTTTATCCCTTATAGCAGGGTAGACAGGAATAACCTAGAGTCAAAGCACTCAGTACTCCGGTGTCCGCCAGATTCAAAACATTGCGTGTTGACTGGCGGAACTTAAAGCCGCGCTTTGAAGAATGATGAAATGAAAATAACTTGACGCATGACTTGATGACGCGTCCCTCGCACCACAACCAGCCTAACCCCTCGTTAAATAATATTTTCAGCTGGTGTACCATATTTCGATTTCCAATTACTCGGGGGAATGATTATATTTAGATTATTTTTATTTCCTCCTATATGATAAATGCATCTCCATTCTAGGTTTTTTCTGATTACTTACTGCTTTGGGGTCAAAATAAAAAATAAATAAAATAAAAAATATATATGTTTCTAAATTACATACCCAAGAAACTGTATTGGAGACTCTTGTTAAATTTAGTCTTGTCAGACATGTCGTTTTGTATCGTTGGGAAGGTGGAAGCTCCTCCAAACGTGAACATTATAATGCCGAAAGCCAAAAAGAAATCGGAAAATCCGTGAATTCCCCAACGGAACACGAATGGGCGTATGTCGTTCATCATTTGTATGAAATATAATATGCAGGCCACCACGGTAGAGAAGAATGAAATCACTCCTAAGAATCTGTAAGTGAACAATATTTTATATGGAGAGATGTGTCACTAAGTATAATATGATTTTTTAGCTTCACGCTTTTTATCCCGCATAGCACAGTAGATAGAAAGCACCTAGTGTCAATACACTCTGTACTTTGTATTTCTAAAATAAATTTTAGAAATTTAAAATTGCGCCTTTTAATATATATTAGCAATATTTACGTTGTTGCTTACAGATCATTATTGCTTACAGATCTTAGACGGCGCTGCTTACTTTAATATATAAAAATTACCCGCTCAAAAACAAATCCAAGGATATCTGATGGTAAGTAAATATTTAGGATTTATAATATAAACAGCTTCTAATTCAAACAGACCGAAAATGGAAAACACAGTAGCTATTGAGGTACAATATATGTGAGTGATATCTGTATGTATAAAATAAGTCAATTAAATTGTATTTAGTGGGCATATAACAAGTGTTTCACTTGTATTTTATCTCTCTACACATGACACCACTAAATAGCTCTATTTGGTCCAAGAAAAAAAAAATAATATGGTAACTTTTTAAATCAAATTATTGAATGTAGATCCGATTTTGATTCAGAGCAATGATTATATTTAAAACAAAATCTTTATTTCCCCGCTCTGTTTTGACTTGCTGTGCTGTGCTATTCAAAATGCAATGTCTCTGATTGGTTCGATATCATGTAAGCCAGCTTTCCCTTCCCTAATCCCTCCCATCCTATCCCTCAGAGTGTGGTGATTCCAACAGTTCCGACTTTCGAGGCCATTACACTATTTCCTCTCACTTCCATCCCAAGGCCAGCAACGCATCCGAATGTGACTACATATTATCAGATGGCCTTACCTGTTTACCTCCTTTTCTATATAAAAAAACTATAAATTAAGCGTTAAGCCATTATACTTGATAGTTTACTATTTTTAAAGTGTTATTCAACACTTAAAATAAGAAAAAGAATTGGAAAACTTTTTAAAAAGACGTATAAAAATTATACTTACGAGAAATCCTTAGGTGATCCGAACAGCATAAGGGGCGTCATCACGCCCACCACCACGAGGTACCAGATACAAATGGTGACAGTCGGCATCAGTGATAAGAATATTTGTTCAATAATCTGAGCTGCCAGCAGTAAGTACACGACGGCGATACCGAACTGGGTGATGATCATTGCGAGAGACACCACCACGCTGAAATATATTCAATACGAAAATTTTAATAATTGTTAGTAAAGAATTTTTTTTAATTAGACCGTAGCGTTTGGCGCTCCGTCCTCTCTACCCTACAAGCGATACAGCGCGAAGCTAAAAAAACAAATATATAAAAAAACTATATATATATTCCTCATACTTGCAAGCCTTTGTATCTTTTTTTACACAGAACACTCCGTACTTCGCTTTCCACCGAATTCGAGGCATTGAGTGTCAGGTAACAGAACTCAACGCCGCACTTTGTCTTTACCAGAGCGGGGAATGCAAATAATTTAAATAAAACACGCCCCCCAGTGGGGATCGAACCCACAACCGATCGCATTTACAGTCAAGGCGCTGTCACACTGCGCCACGACCGGCCTCAATATATTATTATAACTATAAATTCTCGATCACTTTTCTCAAAAAACCATATGATCAGTAAATTCAGAATCTCGATATATTTACTTATAGATTACATAGTAAGTTGTCATAGTAACATATTACAAATATATTAAACTAACGAATTGTATAATAAAATATCCGTTACTATAACAACGCATATTTTACGTAAACACGTTTGCTACTTATTAAAATTACGCCTACAAAATTAGAACCCAGAACCATCACCAAGTCTCAGTGAACTTGAATACATAATTAATTGTTTACTATACATTAGTTATAACACGCTGACCTTAACGCTGGTATTTCAACGCCTAAACTAATCAAGTTGATCGCCGTGATAATCTTTGTTAAATCTTTGAAATTTTATTATGGAAATTAGATATCTTACAGGAACTTGTTTTTTTCTTAATAATAACCGATCGTGGGAACAAATTGAATGGAATATAATCTCATATATAATTAAATATAACCTACATATTATATATTGGACCATATTGACATCTTTCACACTTAGGGTAAGTAAACATTTTTAGAAAACGTGGCGTAGTGGAACAGCGTCTGACTGTAAACGCGATCGGCTGTGGGTTCGATTCCCTCACGGGTAGTGATTATGTTTAAAATTGTCTTCAACCTCTCGCTCTGGTAAGATAAAGCGCGGCGTTAAGCTCCACCATAGATCACGCAATGTCTCAAATTAGGCGGAAAAAGGAGTACGAAGTGTCTTGACAGTAGAGTAGTTCCTGTCTACCCTGCTAAGAGATTAAAATGTGAAATTAACAAAAATTACGCAGAGGAATTCTAACCATCCGAGCGTTAGCTAAGTTATTAAATATACTTACCTATATTGTATATATATATATATATATATATATATATATATATATACATATAGTTCAACTAAAAATACAAATATATCCACATTTACCTCCACATTTTCCCCAAAGACTGCTCAGCGATTATTGCATACGGATTCCGTTTCCTGGTCCTCATCTCAGGGTCCCGACCTTCAATGATGGTCCAGCAGTCGCCCAAACGCTTGCCACTGAACGCGGCGATCACACACATCAAGACTATAATGGGTACGCCTACCCAACCTAAGTAAAAGAAATTTTATATTATATACTATATGTACAGAAGAAGAAAGAACAAGAAAGTAAGTGTTTTAACACTAGTTATTCTGTAAATGAACTTTCGCGATTTTAACACATTATAAATGAAACTATTTTAAGCGGATTAATCGCATATATTTTGGTATTCTGTCAGTTTATATAAAAATTCAACTGACAGACGAATGCCACTTTATATATATATATATATATATATATATATATATATATATATATATATATATATATATATATATATATATATATATATATATATATATATAATAAAAAACGTAAAAAATTTTATCTTTCTGTCTCGCACACACGAGGAATGAGGGAAGAGACCTAGTGTTAAGACACTCCATATTCCGCTTTCCGCCGAATTCGAGACACTGCGTGTTTAGTGGCGGAATTCAACGCCACGCTTTGTCTTATCAGAGCAAAGATAATGAACATAAATTTAAATATAGTCATTCCTCCGAGTGGGAATCGAACCCAAAACTCATCGCGTTTACGGTCGGATGCTGTCCTACTGCGCCGCGACCGGTATTTTTTTTTGTAGAATCAGTTTTTTCTTAAATCATTCTAGACGTATGCCGAATAGAATATATCGCGAAGCGTTACACTACATTTTTTTATAAATATATATGCAAATGATATATTTAAATTTCGCAAGACATTCATTGACATCGCTATACTCTGAGACAAACCAAGCTATTGGGAAACGATAGAAACCAAATATATAAATTAATAAGAATATTGTTTTAAAATAAAACATTATTATTATAAATATTTTAAAATTAATATAATTATGATTAATAATTAGTAAATTACGTAGCTCATATTATATAGTAATTATACGAAATTAATTCCAAGTAAACGCTAATTAACGTCTTTGTGTACGGTTTTAAGTAGGCTCAATATCTTAAGTGATTAATGTTAATTTTTACGAAGGACAATAAAACAAAATTTGGTAGTGACCGTCTGAATAATACATTTAAGTAAGAAAAAACACTCTTGTTTTATTCCTGCTCGTGTTTTAAATAACATATACAAAATTTCAAATACTCATCAAAATTATATATAATATAGATAGATGCGGAATAATATGTAAATTGGATCCTTTTAACATTTTCGTTTTTAAAAATAAATGTCAGTAGTTTAAATTGTTCTCGTAATTTCTAATTTTTTCTAATTTTTTCTAGTCTTTTCTAGTTTTTTTCTAGTTCTTTCTAGTTTTTTCTAGTTTTTTCTAGTTTTTTCTAACTTTTTTCTAGTTTTTTCTAGTTTTTTTCTAGTTTTTTCTAGTTTTTTCTAGTTTTTTCTAGTATTTTCTAGTTTTTTCTAGCTCTTTCTAGTTTATTCTAGGTTTTCTAGTAGTTTATTAATTTATATACAACAAAAATAACATAGTTTTATACTCTCTACATAGAGTCAACTCGTCGTTGTTGTATGCGTCAGAAGAACGAATACGTTGGAATCTATTATAAAAATTTGAAACTGGGTGCAAGCTAAAATATTCAAAAAGAAATTGTTTATTTAAGCTATTCATATGAATTATTTCAAAAAAATTTTAATAACAAGACGCCTAAAGATTGGAATTTAAAATCTTTAATAAACAAAAATACCCATAATAGAATAATTTTTTATTAAGACAAAATAAATAATTAATGCCATTTCTATACTAATAGCTATTTAATCTGTGTTCATACAAAATCGTATGATTTCTAAATTTGTATCGACGAAAAACACTTGTGTGAGTAAAGCTGACCACCAAACTCATTATCATAGCAACTGATCAGACCAGTTTATCTATCCTTATCTAAAACGATGAGGTGGAAAGGGACAAATAGTTAATTTACAAAGGGCACCTTTTTTATGTTTGAAGTAATTTCTTTATTAATGATACTATTCTTATGATGTGTCAGTGTTAGTTAAGAAATAAAGCCTCTTTCTTGTATTGATAATATTGTTCTAGAACGTTCTCGTAGATACTTGAGGCTATCGTGGCGCAGTGGGATAGCGTCTAATTGTAAACGTGACTGGTTGTGGTTTCAATTCCCACTGGGGAGAACGATTATATTTAAATTATTTTCATTTCCTCGCTCTGATAAGACAAAGCGCCGCGTTGAGTTTCGCATTCATTACGCAATGTCTCGTATTCGGCGAAAAGCGGAGTACGGAGTGTCTTGACACTAGGTATTTTCTGCCTACCCTGCTATGCGGATAGAAAGGTGAACTCTGCTCGGTGGAACAGTTTTTGTTAATTATATATACATTTTTTTAGCTTCACGCTTGTATCCCGCATAGCAGGGTAGACGGAAAGTACCTAGTGTCAAGTCACGCCGTACTTCGCTTTCCACCGAATTCGAGACATTGCGTGTTGAGTGGTGGAACTCAACGCCGCTCTTTGTCTTTTTACCACAGCGAGGAAGTGAAAATAATTTAAATATAATCACTCCCCCGAGTGGGGATCGAACTCACAACTGATCGCGTTTACAGTCAGACGCTGTCACACTGCGCCACGACCGGCCTATATATACATATGGGTTCATATATTCTAAGTTATTTAGTGTATAAGATATATTTAACTAATTTTATTTCTCCGTTCTGGGAAGACAAAGCGCGTCGTTGTGTTCCACCTCTAGATAACATAACGTCTCGATTACGACTTCAGAACAGAGTATCTTCTAAGTACATTGATTATTTCTTACTTTCCGAGGAAAGAAATTGTGAAGCAACATAATATTTTTTATAGAAGTATCTTTATTAGAAGACAATAAATTTATTTTAATATATTCAAATTTGTTATAATTCAACTCTATTTTTTTATAATTCAAATCAGCTTAGACAAAGACATTTTTCACCCGTACCATCTTTTACATGTTTGTATGGGATTTTCACCTTAAAAGTGTTCTTTTAAAGGAAAATTCCCATAATTAATGAATTTAAAAAATAAATATAACTCACACAGCCGTACTACTACATGCGTTTTTAGACAATAAAAAAAAACAAATTATAACACTAACCAACAAGTGAAAGACAAAATGTATGATTTATTTAATTGGCATTAACCCCAACCAGAATGATTCGGTTTAAAGACATTTATTTCTCAAAAAGAACACTAAAGTTCACTTATAATAAGAAATTACAATCATATTTTCTTGAGGGTACATTTAAAAGTCTGCCTTATGAATAATATACAGTAAAATAAAATGTTGCGGGTAGTGATATTACACAAACATGTTTAGGTAGGGGTTACATTAACTTATAAATTATTTTGCACATATTCCATTACACGTTTTTTGAATATAGGAAAACTCTTGCTATTAATGATTAGGTCTGATAGTTTATTATAAATTTGAACTCCTTCAAATAAAATGTTTTTCTTTCCATAGTTGGTTCTGGTTTTTGGAAGTTCTAGTTTATTACGTTTCCTAGTGTGGTATGTATGTGTTTTTTTATGAAAGTGTAATTGTGAATGTGTTTTATTTGTTATTATTTTTCTAATCAACATGCAGGTTTTTAAAGTGTATAATTGATTTATATTAAGAAATTTTGTTTTTTTGTATAATTCAGCGGATGGCGTCATATAATCATATTTATAAAGAACTTTAATAATTTTATTTTGTAAGGTTTGTAATGACTTTATGTTAGACTTCGCAGCAGTTCCCCATATTTCAATAAGATATTCGATATGAGGTTTCACTAAAGAATGATTAATTAAATAATTATAAAATTAAATAATTATTTATCTACCGAGAAAAGACTGTTACAAATAATTATTAAGATTAATATAATAAGGATATTGAGGCCGATCGTGGCGCAGTGTGACAGCGTCTGACTGTAAACGCGATCGTTTGTGGGTTCGATCCCCACTCGAGGGAGTGATTATATTTAAATTATTTTCACTTCCTCGCTCTGGTAGAGACAAAGTGCGGCGTCGAGTTCCACCACTCGACACGCAATGTCTCAACTTCGGTGGAAAGCGAAATACGGAGTGTCTTAACTCAAGGTACTTTCTGTCTACCCTGCTATGCGGGATAAAAGCGTGAAGCGAAAAAAACATAATAAAATAACGATGGGAAAACGAACATGTTAATAATATTCAAGTAACATTCTTATAATCTTTGATTTCTTAAATCTTTGATTTTCACGATTTTTACGTTTTAAATAAAACTATTTTAAACGGATTAATAGCATATATTTTGGTATCCGAAAATACATTTTCGGAAATATGACATTTCGGACACTTTACAGTAGCCCGTGGCTATAGTAAACCAAAAACATATTTTCAAATACCAAAATATACGCGTTTAATCCGTTTCAAATAATTTCATTTAAATAGTAACGTTCTATATACACATTGTGCTTCGAGAGGATGCTGGTATAGCCAATTACTTGAATGCCCCATTCAATACGATATCTATTTTAAACGAATCAAACGCTTATATTTTGGTATTCAAATATAAATTTTAGGAGACTCAACGTTTCATACATTTTAGCTCTGTCTGACTGTAGCGTGGTATTTTACTATATATGTATGTGTTATTTGCAAAAAATGGTGTTTTGTTATTATCCATACAAATTTTAACTAACCAAATTTTAAACTCCGAAAGATGATCTATTATTTGATTAATGGATTTTTACTTTATATATTACATTATTGTAATACACCTAATTTAATAATTTTTTTTCACGCTTTATCCCGTAACAACGGAAAACCTAGTGTCATGATAATCCGCTGACTGCTTTACGCTTAGCGTGTTATAAAAAAAACTGTTTTATATATATATATTAAAAAAATCTTTAGAAAATTAACTCAGGGTCAAGTAAATACGTACCTCCAATTCCCTATAATTTATTAAACATTAATATGCAATATTAGCTAAATCTTATTTTATCAAAGATACAAGTTCTATACAGTATATTCATAAAAATAGAATATTAATTCTGACCATGAACAGATATTATACATAGATACCAGTTTAATATACATAAATATATCTACATGATCATAAGCGATGATCGGACTTATAGCCTTATTTTCTTAGGGATTAATGCCATTGTCCAGTTAATTCTTTAAATTTTGAAAGTAAACAAAATGTCAATAATATTCTTATTCATATTATTAAATAATGTGATGTCAATGGAAAAATAATAACATATATATATATATATATATATATATATATATATATATATATATATTAAATAAATTAAATCTCAACATATTTGGGTTTTTATATTATAGTTTCAAAATAATATATATGGTATAGGTGCTTTATATAGTACATATGCAATTATTAAATTATTTTAATATAATATCACAAACAAAGACTCCAATTTTATTTATTTTCCATAGAGATGGAATAAATAAATATTTTAGAACCGTATAACAATTTAAAACGTACAAAGCGGGATTCCAACCTGTGACCCTTAGAGAGTTACGTTTGTAGAAGTTTTTTTACATATATACAGACACTTTATTCTATATAAAATATAAACATTTTTCAAAAATAAACATACAAAACAAGCCAATTCGCAAGCAGAAACAGAATATATTGCCACAAAAAGAATTCGCAAGCTTATTAAAGAATAATAAATAGCAGTCAACGGAGTGTCTTGACACTAGATTGTCTCTGTCTACCCTGCAATGCGGGATAAAGAGAGAATTTTTTTTCTGAAAAAAAAATCTATTTTTCTTACCAGTCTTAACGAGTGCCCTTGGTAAAGCCAGGACTCCGCTGCCAGCCATTTCACCAGCTATGAGGAAAGCTGTTTGGTAAGTAGAAAGACCTCCGCTGCCATTCTTGCCGGGCTCACCACCATCACCATCTTCTGGATTCTGTTGATATAAAATTTGAAAACATTGCCATTTAGTTATGATGTATATAGCAAAAAAAAATATTTCGTTGCATTTTAAACCTCAGTTAAAACTATAGTTAAATAAAAGGGTCTTGCTAAGCAAAATCTATCATTTTGTACCATCTAAATTGGATTTTAGTTAGAAAATAAGTATTACATAACCTGCAAAATGCTTAAGGATAAAATATACTTTTTTTTTTAGTTTAACACTTTTTATCCTGCATAGCAGGGTAGACAGAAAATACATAGTATCAAGACACTCTGTACTTCGCTTTCTGAATTAGAGACATTGCGTGTTGAATGGTGGAACTCAACGCCGTGTAAAAGGGAAATTAATATAGACATAATCGATCCCCCGAGTAGGGATCGAATCCAAAAACGATCGCGTTTACAGTCGCTGACGCTGTTCCACTGCGTCATAACCGGCCTCAAAATATACTTATGAAGTAGATATATATATATATATATATATATATATATATATATATATATATATATATATATATATATATATATATGGTAGCGTTTCTTAGAGTAAACGTTTATTAAGTTAGTTCACTGTACACTGACAGCCTCATTATATCTAGTTTCTACCAGAGATCTCATACTGGTTAGAGATAATAACAAATAGTTACAAGTACTTAAACAATTACGTATTTTAAAACGAGTTGTCGCTCACAACTTCTTTTTTATAGGAATTTAAAGTAACGAGTCCATCCATAAACTACGTCACACGTGAAAAGGGAGGGAGGGGTCGACGAAGGGGGTCTCACAAAAGGGACCAGCTGTGACAAGGATGGGGACACGTCAAAAAATCATGAAATTCATGTGACGTAATTCATAGATGATCCCAAAAGTTAGGGGTTAGATAAAAAGTACCTAGTGTCAAGACACTCATATTTTTTAGCTTCACGCTTTCATCTCGCGTAGCAGGGTTCATAGAAAGTACCCAGTGTCTAGACACTCTGTACTTCGCTTTCCACCGAAGTCGAGACATTGCGTGTTGAGTGACATTCCACATTCCACCACTCATAATTATAACAATTATAATCATCTTTTATAAAGTAAGTTATTGTTTAATTCATACTGTACCTAGCTGATATATAAAAATTTATGAATTAGTTACTTCTTATATTTTTGTGGTTTTCGAGCAATATCGAGCCGAAACGAAAGTTCAAGGCAGACGTTTTAATATATTTCTTAGAAAAAATTCTACCAACACCGTATTCATTGCATCGAAATATCTTATTATATAAATTTTAGAACATGTGATAAGAACATGGAAAATGAACAGTTTTTAACAGAAGTGTATAATATTATGCATTATATAAAATTATCTCTAATAGCTCATCTTTTAAAAGTTCAAAGCTTATTTGTTATCTTTTAGTATATATTTCTATATTTTTATTATAAATACGCATACATTCTTTGTGAAAGGCCAGAATTTAATATAAGATATAAACTTAATATAGAATGTAGGTATGTAGGTAATTGTGTAATTCTCAATATGAATGCATGCATTTAAAGGTTTTGAAAGTTCAAGGTTTGAGTCCGGTCTGTTATCAAGTGTAAGAAATTAAAAACAACAAATATTCGAGCAACTTTTTGCTTTAAAATGTCCACAAAATCTATAGACTACTTACAGAATTATTTACTATTTATTTATTGTAAGCGAACGGAAGGAACACTTAGACTACCCGAGTCAAATAGAAAAATTCACTCCGTTCTGCACTCTCTGTTCGAATACGTGACTATGCGTGTTAAGTTGCGTAACCCTACGCCGTGCTCAGTCAAATCAAATGTTAATTACCATTTTATATTTACTAACTTTACTGGTAATTAAGATATCATAATAGTAATTAACTAATTATTCAAAGAAGCCCAAAAAGCCACAATTCTAATTAGACGACTAAAATAGAAACCTATTAACTAAGATTCGAACCTACCATATAAGAACATTAGTTGGATAATTTCAAACAACGTTCAATATTACTGGAAATAAATATTATCAGGAAAACTATTATGCATTTATGCCTTTTTAAACATTCTACTTCACGTGTGCTTTGACGTTATATACTTCTAACTGTGTTTACGACTTCAGAACAAATAGACAAACAAAAAACTACAAAATATTGTTGTTGTATATATACATATGAATTTAGTAAAACATTTTTTTATTTTTATATTATAAACAGACACTCAATTTTTTTTTATTTGTATATATAATAATTATACCGAGTCAATTAAAGTACCAAGTAATTGATTACTTGAAGTCTTGTACTTAATATATTGCTAGTAACTTATCTTACCTTGCGATCATCATCATTATATAGTATATTATTATAATTTATTTATTTCAAATAAATGTTATATATTCTTAACAAATCGTTTCCAGAATCTAAAAATATATACATATATGTCTATTTATTTATAATTTACTATTTTAAAATGTTTTGTCATACTAAGGATTAGAATACATTTTTTTAAAACTTGGAAAGTATCGAAGAGGTGCGGGTTCGAATCGCGATGAGTTCAAATGTGTTTTTTTTAGTTTCACGCTTCCACGCTTGATTTTGATACTGTGGTTGTGGTTTAGTTGATATATATATATATATATATATATATATATAGCTCCACCTTCTTCATAGAAGGCAGTAACGGTGTGGGTTCATATTTCAATGACAGAAAACAAATGAGTCAAAAATTTGAATTAGTTAATTGAATTAGTTATTTGAATTAGTTATCATATTTCTCAACCATACTTCAAAAACGACATTTTCCTTACTAAATTTATTAGATAAATTAATGATTAAATACATTTAAGTAAATAGATAATGAATTTAATTGTGAAATCGCTTAACATAGCTATTAGGATTTGATAACATTTTAAGAATAGGTTGTTAGTTCCAATCTAACATGGCGAAACTTTTCTCTTTTTCTTTTTTTTTTTTTCGCTTCTCTCTTTTATCTATAATATATGTATATGGATAGACAGGATGTAGTTAGTGTCAAGACACTACGTACGTTTTCCGCTGAATACGAGACGTCACGTGTTGAGTGACGCAACTCAACATTCAAGTACTTTTTATTTATTATATAATATAAGTATTTCTACGATCTGAAAAGACAAAATGCATGTTTATGTTAATTCTAATGACACGCAATGCACTATCTACAAAACAAATTAAAAAAAAAAGAAATCCCCCGTAGCTGACAACACTAGTGAAAGAGAAAAATACATTACATTACACATACACTACATTCTCCACTCTCCGCCATTCCCCATATTCCCATTGAGTGGTGGAACTCAACGCTGCTATTAATCTTACTGGAGAGGCGAAAGGCTAATTATTATTTTATATTTAGTAACTACACTGGTACTGTTCTTCAGTTTTTATATCAAATATATTAAAATAGTAATTAACAATTTGTTCAAAGAAACCCAATAGGCCACATATCTATCCATCTTTAAACCTTAGAAACTATTTATATAAGCACAGCAAATCGCCTAGCAGCTAAAAATCTTTAAGGAATCAGGACATCTTGATTCCTCAGCTTCTCTAGACGGTCATCACTTCATGGAAGCAATACCACAATAACAACAGTAGACCATTTCAAAGCAACTCATTTAAAAATTATAGCTGAGAATAACCTGTCACGCCAGCTTTCACATGAGCTACGATGTCACGGACAAACATACCCACACTATTTTTCCACGAAATAAAGTGGCTAAAAAGTTACAGAATTTCTTATTGATCGTTTATTATTTTCAAAATCATTTCTTTTAATTGACTTACTACGACTTGTTGCAGTTTCATTTTAGCTCCACGCTTCTATCCCGTATAGCAGGGTAGACAGATTGCCTAGTTTTAAGACACATCGTACTTCGCTTTCCGCCGAGACATACGTGTTACGTGTTGAGTGGCAGAACTCAACCCCGCACTTTGTCGAACCAGAACGAGTATGCGAAAATAATTTAAATATAATCACTCCACCGAGTGGAAATCGAACCCAGAATCGATTACATATACAGTCAAACGATAACCCACTGCGCCATGACCGGCCTCATTGCATTTTTAATTTAAAAATAAAAGCAGATTCACACTTTATCCCGCATGACAGTGTCAAATTTGAATTTACATGAACAAATTAAACCATATAATATATAACTGTATAATTAAATAGATAGTTAGTACCTAGCTGCCTACTACATTTATTTGCACGTCACAGTTTACTTAATAACAATGAAACTGTTATCTTATCATAGAGCAAATATTTTATTTATTTTGCTTATTAATTTACTACTACTTTTCAGTTTATTTCGAAACAATGCTTTGTGCAAAATATATAATAACTTTAACACGAATTTTAACTTATTAAATTAATTTATTTTAAATATAATATAAAGAATATTTTTTTTATATTCTGTAAAACAGAGTGTCTAAAACCAAACTTAACCTAGTCTAGGTTCTATCAGACTACAGTGTTCTGAGAGAAAAATAATAAAGAGACACTAGAACACAGAACTAATTAATAGTAATTTACTTAACACGCAATGTTTCGATTGCCGGCGGTAAACAGTCAACGGAGTGTCTTGACACTAGGTTGTCTCTGATCACCTTGCTATTTGAAAACGGCTATAATACGTGAATCTGCTGTTTATAGCAAATTAAAACTAATTAAATAAATATATAACTAAATAACTAACTATCGTACGTACTATGGGAGTAAAATTTAACAATAAAAAAATTAAAACCTTAAATGTAGGTATTTGTATAAAAAGCGGCAAACCACTCATATCATGATTGTGTTTTCAAAATCCTGTTTTTTTTTAAGAAGTGAATGTAGCTTATGTAATAAATATTATGAGGCCAAAATACAGAATATATATATTATTTATCTTATAATTATTAACTAGATGGTTATTAATAAATAAAATGGAAAATTGGCAAATTATACAAATATCTGTATAAATTATAGCCTGTATAGTAGTACTTACTTAAGAAAGTTCAAAATTTCTAAATAACTCGTACAGAACTAAAAAAGTCGCAGGCCTTCTCTTAATGATATTTTGATATATAAGCTATACCTATACCTAACTGTATCGTTTCATCTATATCTGTTCAGTTGTACTTACTTGAAATTCTACCAAAGTCCGACTATCCTCATATAATTATATACGTGAAGTATTGGCAATTAAATATAAATAATTAGTGTTATAATGGCATTAACTTTTTTATTATTTTTCAGCTTCACGCAAAGTACCTAATGTCAAGACAGTCCGTACTTCGCTTTCCACCGAATGTGAGACATTGCGTGTTGAATGGTGGAACTCAATACCGCACCTTGTCATACCAGAGCGAAGTTTGAAAATAATTTAAATATAATCACTAATAAATTAATGCAAATATACATATATAGATAAACCTTTTTAACTATACACGATTAATGCGAGTGTGATATTAATTGACAACTCTGAGTGAATCGATATCATTTAAAATCATTTTTAAATCAATAAAAACAAAAAGTGAATGTATTTTTTTGTTTTGTTTAAATAAAGGCCGTGTAATATATTAATAATATAAATATAAATATGTCCTTATATGGACATAACAAGTAAACATGAAAACATTTAAATGAAAGTGAATACACACATACATACGTTTACCAAACGGCACACATTGAAACCAAGTTGCGGTTGAAGCTGCGGCTTGTTAGTTTTAAATGAATATAAAACTTCTATAGATCACAATAAGGTAAAAAATCGTTTTACTGCTATATTTCTAGAACAACGTTTAATTAGGGTTGTGCTCATTTGTTAATACCATGGTTGACAAAGACTGTCAGTCTAGACTAAAAGAATTTTAGTTTTTAATGTTTATGGTTTTTATAGTTGTTGAAACGTACACCAGGTCATCCATTCCATACTTACATCCCACCACCATGATCACGATCTTCAAATACGAAAATACCTTAGAACTTAATCTCATGATTTGTTCAAGCAAAGTAGAAATCATATTTAAACTATAAATACCTAAATTATCTAATATTGTCAGTAATTTAACAATTTTAATATATTAAGCTGTTATTGTATATTTCAAAAATTACTTAATTACCACGTTTAAATGTGTTTAATTAATTACAGTTTTAAGGAGAGACAATGGGCGACGTTGAGTTTTGCCATATAACTTATAATTCTTCAAGTTAGTAGTAGAGTTTTTTCTGACTACCCGGCAATGCTGGGTAAACCGTGAAGCGTTATTTTTTTAACTTTTATATATATATATATATATATATATATATATATATATATATATATATATATATATATATTATTAAAGTCCACCCACATTCCCGATAAGACACGCAATATCAATTAAATCAAAAGTTTTTGTTACTTTTAAAACGTTGCGCAACATTGATGTTACTTGTAAGGCAAGGCGTTAGAACCTCCATAGCTCCTCTAAGTTTGAAATTATCAAACCGGTTCCTATGATTAAAACTGTCGTTTCTGATCTATGAATACATTAGAAACACATGGCTATTTATAAAATTATAAATTATTTTATAGGAGTCTTTGTAATTATGTAGGTAAGTATATATTAATATGTAGGATATTGATTTAGTTTTGGACATGTCACTAGTAGCAGATTAGGTAGGTAAGGAACACCAATCAAATTACGCGTTGAATCGGAAACAAACGCCTCGTTTAGTCTTACAATATATTAAAAGCACATGTATTTCTAGAATTACTGTAAAAGTAATAGCTTTAAGAAGTAAAAAAAAATATTTAATTTTAAAATATTACCAAACTCACCTTGGATACTAGAGGTGTCGTCTCTGTAGCGTCCGACTTACTCGTCGCTGCTACTTCTGAGCCATTTTTCTTAGACATTTTTGAAGAAACTGTATAATAATTATAATCAAATATATTATTTTAGTTTACGTGAAAGTGGAATAAAAGCTATATATGTGATTTTTTAAATTATTTTGAACTGATATCACGTGGTTCTTGTGTATCACAAGCTTACGCTATATAGTAGAATAATAAAATTGCCTAATTTATAATAATAACTATCAAATTACTTTAATGGTTAAAAATAAGAAGAAAAAATGCATGTTAAAATAAAAGCTTTTAAAAATATTTCTATGAGCTATAAAATATACCTTACAAATATTTAAAAAAAACACGAGAAACACCGGCGCAAGGTGTATTCAGTACTAAGCAACTAATTATAATACTTCTTTTTGTATCAGTAACTATGTAACCACGTTCTTAACGTACGTACAAACATGTACGTATGTTTGTCCGTACTGACGTGAAGAACGTATAGAAAAACGTATCAAATTTCTATATATCAATGAACTAAATTAATTGTATGGCTTCAACTCACCGAGCGTTAAGGCACATCCGCACGCAACAAGCCTCGTTACCAAACTGGATTTCGATTCGAGATCTTAGTGGATTGTGTGTAATTTAATACATAATTTTATAATATATGTATAGAGATGTTTATATATATATATATATATATATATATATATATATATATATATATATATATATATATATATATATATATATATATATATATATATATATATATATATATATATGGTTTTTAATACAGATTACTATGGTGGGTATATAATAAATGAATATGGCGTATCTATTATATTCATATAAAAATTTTGAGAAACTTTAGAAATTCAATAAATATTTTGTAGTTTTAAGATAGTAAATACACTACCGGTCAAAAGTTTGAGACCACTAATAAAACTTTTGTTATCAGTAAATATTTTATAAAATATTTATATTTTGATTTAAATTGCCTTAAAACTTATTCTTAACTATAGAAGCCAAGGAAAGGGCAATAAACAAGCATTGTATCCAGACACCAATATCAGCCGCGGAAGCGGTAGAGCGACAGATCAATTGTCAAATATTTATTACCTCATTACCGGAGCTGGCGCTTCTATTTTTTTACATCAACTTACAATACAATTGTTTTAATTTCTCAAAGCATTTATCTGGTCATTTACGAATATCGAAAGTTAGTCTGACTGTATGTCTTGACTGTAGGAACCACAGTTCCTACAGTCAAGACATCTCTGAAATGGGAAAAGTTTCGGAAATTAGTGTTTAAACTCGATCTGCCAATCTGAACGTCAGATAGCGAGTCAACTCAAGTTATCGAAGACGCGCAGGGGTTCAACGGACTACTGTGCGGTACAAGCAAACCGGCATTAATCAAGATCATCCGCACTTTGACAAACCAAGGGCTACAACATCTAGTGAAGATAAGCCTATTATGGTGATCAGCAAGCGGAATAGATGTCTGACAGCCCCAGAAATCCGTGTAGAAAAACCAGTGTCAGTGTCTATAGTGCAAAGACGATTGCCAGACGCCAAGTTATTTGGACGCGTTGCTGTGCGTAAACCTTTGTTAAAACCACAAAAGAAAAAGAAACGGATGCAGTGGACCCTAACCCATCGAGATTGGACCGAAGAAGACTTCAGAAAAGTGGTTCGGGTCCAAAAGGCAAATTTTCGTTCAACGCTCCACCGAAGAAAAGATGACGCCGCAGTGTGTGGTACTGACTGTGAAGCACGGTGGCAGATCAGTTATGGTCTGGGGTTGTTTCTCTGGCGGTGTTGGAAATCTATTTCAAATCTAAGACATAATGTAAAAGAAGAAATTTTGGAGAAAAATGCCAATCCCTCCGGACTAAGGTTAATCGGCCGAGGATTTATTTTGCAACAAAACAATGATCCGAAACGTAATTTGAAATTTTGTAGACACTAAGTCTAAGTCAAAAAAAGTCGGAAAAAGTATTAGAAAACATGACCTGGCCACCTCAAAGCCCCGATTTTAGTCCCATTAAACTTATGTGGGAAGAGCTCGATTGCAACGTTCGGGAACAGTGCCCATCTTCACAGCGGGCCATATTGAATACCTTGGAGGGAAGCTGCAATAATATATAGCAAGAGACTTTAGATAAATTAATAGCTCGAATGCCTAGATTGATAAATGAAGTAATAAAGTGTAAAGGAGCATATTTCGACGAAAAATCAGCTTAAACTCTCTTGTTTCTATATTGTTAAGAACAAAAGTATTCGTCAAGTTTTTTTTAGTTTTAAATCTTATGTGTAAGATGAAAATAAAAGTATCTTGAGTTTTACTTGTTTTCTCATATTTTTTCACTGTGGTGGTGTTTTAACTTTTGACTTAGTATATATCTTCCCATACGATATTACTATAATTTACCATATATGTATATATATATATATATATATACATTTATTTATTTCTAAATCTTAAAGGAATTTTATAATGTGCCAACAAAACTCATGTAAGTGTTAATTTAATTCAGATTTTTTTATTTACATTGCGCCCTAATCGAGGCAATCTGATAAGAAATCTTGAAAAAATAAATTAACGGAGTATCTTGACACAAGGTTGCTTCTGATTAAAAAATAGCATTTTATAAGGCATTCTGCCTTCACAGCTAGAACGTGTAAAGGGTATGAGGTAAGGTTAAAGCAAACATTTATATTTTTTACCTAAACATTTGGATTTTCCAGTTTTCAGCCCTTTTATATTAAACATAAAGATACATAACGTTATTTTTAAAATACTGCTTCTATTCTTACTTAACTTGCAATTTTAATTCAGGATATTGATGTCTGGACATATTGTTTTAACTATATGTACCTAAATCTTATTAGTTATATACATACGTACATACATAACTACAATATATCTTAATAGAAAGCATAAAAGAACAAACAATTGATATCATAAAAAATAGAAATTAGTTCTTTTTTAATGGACACCCTAATTTAAAATAATTATGACAACAAATGACGATCCAATGTAAACATATGAAAAATCAAACTATTATTTTCAGAGTCAAGATCTCTATTATAATTTCCGCCCAATATCTATTTAATCTAAAACTAAAAAATTAAGTATTTACATTTTGTAGAAGAATATTTATTCCAACAGAA
The DNA here is from genome assembly GCA_032432895.1 of Dryadula phaetusa. NCBI lineage: Eukaryota > Metazoa > Arthropoda > Insecta > Lepidoptera > Nymphalidae > Dryadula > Dryadula phaetusa. The sequence continues at coordinate 1,592,142 of JAOYRS010000001.1, forward strand.
TATCAACTTCCAGAAACGACGAACGTCCTCGGTGGCATTCACCTTCTCGTCTCACCTGGTATTAACCTTTACAGACATTTGATACTGTACAGTGAGTGCTATTTTTTCTAATATAATTTCAATAAATAATTAAATTTAAAGTAAGTTGAATAAAAACAATAACAATAATAATGTCTGATTCGTTAAAAACAATTCAAAGTAAACTATGTTTTAAGTCGCGTAGATAGGTCAATTCTTAGGTGACATGACATAGCGTTCTACAACACTTAATACTTCAGGTATTAATTCAGCCTGCTAACGTAATTTTTATAAACAAAATACCTTTACCTGAAAAATTTAAAAGAAAGAAAATTAACTTTAAAGCTGTTATATATATAGAAATATTTATAAAACGTGATGCCGTCACACTGTAAACGCGATTGATTGTGAGATCGATTCCCCTCAGGAGGAATTTTAAATAATTAAGTCATTGTAATATCCTCGCTCTGCTAACACAAAGTGCGGCACTGAGTTCCACCGCTCAACATGCTGCGTCTCCAATTCCGTAGAAAGCGGAGTACGAAGTGTTTTGACAATAGGTATTTCCTGTCTACTCTATTAGTATTAGATTGATTGAAAATCATGAAGCTAAAACATGTGCGTCATGGGACGCCTAACCTTACCTGAAGTTGAAAGCTTAGATACCCAAGTATTATGTATGTGAGTACATAATGTTAAAAAAGTTTATATTAATATAATAAGTATCAAAATATTCATTTGTTCATTTTCTCAAAGCTATATATATTTCGCATAATACCTAAATATGTAATGTCTTCTTCATTCTGGTATTAATTCCAGCACTTAGCCAGGGGCTGCCTTTCCTCTTAACCTACTTACAGGGCCTTAGGCATCCTCGACAATAAGCTATCATATTCTGTTTCAGAACATACAGCCATCGTTTCCTTGGGCGGCCAGAGGGTCTAACTCTAAGAAAAGATGTATCAAGGCATGTGCTTCCGATATAGTGCCCTGGGTAATGTGGCTATACCTGGGCAAAGTGGCTACACCATTGCAGAAGACGCTCTCGGAGCTTATTTCCAAAACTACCTGAATTGATTGTGTTACATGTGCAGTCAGCCCGCGTTAGAATGTGCCGAGTGCTCACATAATCATACGATACCATAAAATGGCGCCCAAGGTGCCCGATCCTAGCTGAAATTGATTTTAACACCCAAAAACAGTAGACTCCTGACGAAGCCGAAGATCGATCACGCCCTCATAAAGCTTCAAAGTGTGATGTATAATTTTAATGTCCCTATAACAACCACTAATATAGCTTCAACGCCACCGCCATGATATCGCTTAGTTTTCAAGATGCGGTTAAAAAGATCAGTAAGTATGAGCACACCAAGAAATTTGAATGTCGCCAAGTTCTACTATCTGCGAGTCGTCATGCACCGAAGACTATCTCGAATTTTGTCAGATGTTATTGGGGCAAAGTCCAAAATAAGAAGGGGGTTCGGTTGGAACACTGCACGAGTGCTGAGTGTTCAGAAGCTACTTCAGTTGGCATATCTATCTTTTTTCCACAAATTTATAACGCTGCATACCCTGAGAATCAATCAAATCACGCAAAATCACTTTGCGATGTCTTGCGTCACATTGCATTATATAGCCTTATTATTGAGAAGGTTCGGGAAGAGTCTATCACTAAAGGCAACCTTCCTGTCAGTAACCACCTCCCACATTTTCTCATTCCTATGCAATTTCTTCTTGCCGAGGTCTCGTCCATTACAAGGAGACAATGTTCGCGCCGTCAATAACATATATGATTGCATACGACACCGTCTCGTCAGGAAATATTCTATTTGGCTTGAATGGGATCCTTTTTTATACCTTACAAGGAGCTGCGGATTCTTTTTGGAGAATTGTGTTTACGACAGCTAAGTCAGACACAGTGTAGGTTCTTAGAATATTTTAACCCTTTGTATTGTGACTATCATAATCATGATCGCCATGAACGCTTTTATACGTCTCCACAACGTTATGTACGTGGCCGTTAAAATCAGGAAGATTTACTACGATTACTTCGGAAATTCATAGTTGTAAATATGTAATGTATGAAAAAATAAAGAAAAATATTGAAGTATTCTAAGACTTCAAAATAAAAATATGTATGCTATCTTTTCTAAATATATTATGTAACTAATGCCTAATTAGTATCTTTATGACATCAGTTTCTGTTATTACTTTTAAGACCATTTTTATATAATTTTCAGAACTTAACTTAACTTTTTTGTATACAGTATAAATGATAAAACATTTAATCTGAGTAGTAGAAATTATTATTAATATATTGGTCAAATTTCATAAATGTAGTATTGGAAATATAGGCAAACTGTAGATTAATATAAAAATAATTAATCACAAATTATACAACATAGCGTTATAAATAAATAATATAATTAATATATTATTATATTATCATTAAAATACTAATTTAAACTCATATATAAACAACCACGTTTCTATTTCAGCAGTAATCTGCGTGGAATGGAACGTTATAGAGCACTGTCATAGACAATATAAATCGATTTAATTCTATAGTCCAGTGACCTTAAAAAGTTCTGTAGGTAACGGGTAAACGTAATTTTGCCGTGTAAACCTATGTGTCAAATAAATGCTAAAATCTGTATCAAATACTAACGAAATCCATTAATTCGCTAATGACGGCGTGATTGTGGAAAAAATTATCTAAACTAGTTTTATTCTAGTTGATTATATTGTTTTTTAACATCAAGATGTTGTTATTACAAGTGATTGCAGCACAAATGCCGAACTAAAATACTAGGTATTTTTAACGTATTTCTGCTTGTTTATCTAATTTATTATTTAGCGCATTTTGTCATATTCATCTTTAGTTTCTTTATTTTGTCGTTATATTGTCACTTTTCTTACTTTTTTATTTATTAAAATCAGTGGAAAGTAATTTTACTATACAAATGCAGTTAACGTAACAAAAATAATGGTATAACAATAGAAAATATAAAAAAATATTTTGTACATTATTTAATCAATGTATCAAACTAATCATTTAAAGTCTTTTAAATATCCTAAAAAAATAACAGTAAAGATTCTCTAGATCAATATATATGTCAAATTCTCTGTTTATGTAATTAAATTAAAATGTAACAACTGTTTTATATATTTTAATGGCTTACTGACTTAACGTTCATTTATATAATAAATTATCCGTAGAAATATTTAATTAAAACATAATATTAGTTCTAGAATGATTCCCTCTTTCCATTGTATGTGAGGAACTGAGAATTGACTTGTCCCACATCTAGCATTTACTGCAATGACTCACCAATAAATCAGTGGTGTGAGTGGCATTAATATATTACACTTAAAGCTGATAGTTATAATTTAAAATAAATTCCTATTTATTTAAATAAAGAAAATTTAAATATTTCTAATAGGCAAAGTATTGTTTTATGCTAATTTGACAGCTTGTTACTAATTAATTTCGTTATTGTTTACATTTTTTTTATTTAACAAACAAATTTGTCACAGATAAGCATTGATAATTGATAAATGTGTGTAGATAAGAAATAAATGTTTCATTTATGTGTTCTAAGTATTTGATGGCACATTTTGCTTCAAGTACTGGAACTAGTTCTATCATTCAATTATGATTCTATACGATTCTAATTGAATCATTGCCTCTGGAGCTGTGCGTTATTGACATTATGCTGTTTATACTAGTGATGTTTTTTTACAGTTTGGTTGATATAAAATAAAAAAAATATTAAAAAATGTCTTTTCATTGCATCATATTTTTTAAAATATTATTTTACATACTATTTATTACTGGATGTATGTATTTATGAGAGATTGTGATAAGTTGAATTGCACCATTCAACATGCAATGTCTCGAATTCGATGAAAAGGGAAGTATGGAGTGTCTTCTTGTGACACTAGGTACTTTTTGTTTGCTCGGCTATGCGGGATAGAAACCGTGAAGCTAAAAAAAAATAATAATATAATAATATCTTCATACATATTTGCTATTGCGACTGTTCTTAAATATAATTTGAAGTATGGTCATGGCCTACTTCTATAAATGTAATATTCCATTAAAAAATATCAAATTTTATAAAATCTAATGCAATTTCATGTTTATATTTTAAGCAATGCTTTTGATTTTAGGCGCAATGTTGCAGATTGGAGTCTTGTCTAATGATGTTATCAAAGGTATAAATTTGTCAATCCTATATTTGAATTGCACTTAAAATGCATATATTAATCATCGCTAAGCCTGTGTTGTGAGCAAACAAACAATCAGATTTTCATATATCATAATGAAATACAGCTTGACACTGTTTATTATTTTATCACTAAAGTGAGCACATTGCGTATGTTATAGAAATAATGCCACAGGTTCTATTATTAAAATGCTATTGATTTCATCCTTTCAATGACCATACCGTATCAGTGTTTGCGAAGCTTACCTTATGTGTTAACTTACCATCAAAGCACAAATCATGTTTTTGTTTTATCATTTTCTGTGAAGTGTATTTTTTTTTCTATTTTAGTGACATAATCACTCTTCAACTATAGCTCCATTCTAGCAGATTCCTAACTTTCATTACAATATGATGACGTCAGAAGAGTCGGACTCTCTGAGTACTATACCCTCAGACGGTCATCCTGAAGATGCGTCAGGTTTGTATTTCATAGCTTGATTGCTTGATTTTTTAAAGAAATGTATGAATAGCTTGTTATTTTTCACATGCCACCATTATTATTAGCACATTGAAATGCTTGAAGTTTGCATAACATATAGGTAATGTTTGTTATTAAAATTCTAGGTCTATTCAAAAAATGTCTTTTTATAGTATACAAGTTCTAAAACATTATTTCCTTAATATTAAAAATAATTTGATAAACTATTCATATAAATCAATCAATGTCCCTTACGTAAAAACGGGGAATGTATCTTAAAAAAAAAACAGTAAAATAATATAAAAAAAATGAATTAATAACTAAAAAAATATATTTGTATTTTAATTTATTATAGAGATCACTATAGTAATAATCATCTACCTTCCTTTAGCATCAGGCACAGAGGAAGCTCCATCATCAATGGTGTCAAGCGAGGCGGAGTCCGACAGCGTGTCGGAGCACCCGCGCCATGACGACCGCGACCTGAGCCACGAGGAGCCCGGCGCACAAGACAAACCCGCGCCAGACGTGCGAGCCGTAGGCACTACGCTAGCATCTCTTGTGTCTACACGAGGTATGTTTATATTGATTATAAATTAGCGAGAATTATTGCATAAACAATTTTAAATCAATACATATCACAAAAAGAGGCCGGTCGTAGCGCTGTAGGGTTGCAGTTACTGTAAACGCGATCAGTTGTGGGTTCGATCCCCACTCGTGGAAGTGATTACATTTAAATTATTTGCATTTCCTCGCTCTGGTAAGACAAAGTGCGGCGTTGAGTTCCACCTAAATGATGTCTTGAACGCAGTGTTCAATTGAATTAATGAAAATCGAACTTACGACCAATCGCCTTTACAGTCAGAACCCGTTATATAAAAAAGTATTTATAATATATCTTTTATATGTGTAATGTTTTAAAATATAAATGTGTTAAAACCGCAAAATTAACTCAAAAACATAATTGCTTGTCATTTGCTGTTATTATATTAAGAATGTTATCAGCCCTGTCATGTTATCACATACGGTGGTTTCGCCTTTGAATCCTTATATGGAATATTTTTGTATGTACATTTATATATATAGAGTTTTAAAGTGCACACTGTTTTCAGACAAACTATGGTGAATGATTTATTATTCTATTCAACACGCCATATCAGCAATTGATAAACTTCAGAGTAAAACGTGACGTAAAAAGTACACTAGAGAGACAAAGTTGTGGGTGACCCGCTACTTTATTTGCGGGGACTATCGACTCTATTTTTTCGTATTTTATCGAAATTTATATTGTAAACTGTAAAATCGATTTTCTTTGCCGCTTTTTTTTTAAAAAAATACTGCTCTTGAATATCCTAGTTTGCTGAGGAACACACCAAATATAAGTTTTCAACGCGCAATACTTTTGGTTATTCGCCGTCTGTCCGTCACCCATTAACGATAGAGTTTTATATACAGACATTGTTACGTGAATTGTTAATAATACTTATTAATATATCGTTATATTATCCAAGGAAACAGGAAAACCAGTCAATGCCCACTTGAATTTAGTGTAGTTAACATTATATGCAAAATGAGAATGTTCCATTTAAATATAACCAAGAAGATGGTGTTTCTAGGTTCAATGCTGCCCTGGGGACCTAACAAAGGGGCCATGGTCGCCACCTCAGACACGGACAGGCCGGGGGAGTTTGTTATGAGGTTACTGTTTACTGAGTTCACTGTGCAAGCCGAGAGGAAAATGGAGGCGGTTATGGCTGAAGCTTTAGTAAGTCATTATTTTTTTCTATTTTAAACTATGTTGGCATTGCGTTTTTTTTTTAATTTAAATTAAATTAATCGTTTAAATATTGTTTTAATTAATTTAAAAATAATTCATTTGATAAAGAATCTACTAGTTCCTTTTAATGTGGAACAGATAATCGAGATTCTCACGTTCTCATTATGCCGGTATTATTGTTGAATTATTTTAATGTTTATTTTAGATTGTATTATTTTTGTCGTTACCAAAAATTGTTTTCGTGAAACAGTTATTTTGCATTTGACCGTATTTAGTTCTATGTTTCTTTGAGGAATATTTATATTCATTATTTAAATAGACTGATTTAATTTACGATAAGTGTTTTTTTGTTAATTATCCTTTCAAAGGCAGAATCAAATGTCCGAAGTATTTTGTGTGACCAAAGATATAAGTATTTATATAATAAGTTTTAAAAAATACACTGAAAGAATTAAGTTTTCAATGTTTTTTTGTAATCCAGATCACACTGATGGTATGAAAATATTGTTATAATAGCCAAGTGAATAACGTTGCAAAATAGTACAAGAGATCTTTCATTGTTTACTATTTTTAAAGTGTTATTCCACACTTAGGATTAGAAAACATTTTTGGAAAAAAATGTTTAAAAATTTTTACACGTTTACGTACAGATTTTTCTTTGATTTGTATATATTCAAGTGAAACTAATAAAATCATTTTAATAATATATTTCTAATAAAATCAGAAAGGATCTTAAATATGTTTTGTTTATCAAGTGCAATAATTTTGGCTGTGAATTTTACATAACTGGATCTTAATTTTATAATTCTAAAATAAAAGTAAATAGTTACTCCTTGTTAATACGTCAGCTATCTGCCAGTGAAAGTTTTCCCAAATATGGTCCAGCCATTCTAGAGATTACCGAAACAAACAGACAGACAAACGGAAAATAATTGTTTAAAATTATAGTTAATTTTAATAATAATATTATATTAATTCTATATATATATATATATATATATATATATATATATATATGCATTTATTTTAATATTACAAACTTCAATTCAAACGTCTTTATATTATATTTATTTTTTCTCATTAATAGGAGAAGCCGTTAAACAAAACACTGCAACGCGGGGAGGATCCACAATTGGATCAGATTCTCTCCGCTTTCGGCACAGTTGCGGAACACTGTCTCCCATCTCTCCTGCGAGCTCTGTTCGGCTGGCTTGAGAGGCAAATGGCTGAATCCCCTCAGTTGAGTGAACAAGCGAAGAAACCGCATCAGGATTCTAGGAACAAAGGGTTAGTTGTTCTTTAAAAATGTTTTAACCCGGGCGAGGTGGAGGATAACGTTGACGGTTGGTTGTGGGTTCGAAGCCCGCTCGAGGATAGATCATATTTAATTTCTTTTTCATTTCTACTTAACACGCAATCTTTTGAATTCGGCCGGAAAGCCTCGGATGGAATGTGACACTAGGTTCTCTCTGACTACTGCGAAGTTGCTTTTTTGTTTTTCTTTTACCTTCAATCTCTCTTGATATATTGCTAGGGTAAACAGAAAAAAAATCTTATTTAAGACGCTATCCTATTCATTTTCGAAACATTGTGTGTTAAATTTATGAATGGAATTCGTCTTTGTGTTTTATTAAAAAAATATGTAATATTTGTACAACTAAAGATTTAGACCCCTTTTATGGAGCAAGTACCTGTATCTAATAACCCGTCGAGTTTATAAATAGACGTTAAACGAGCATCGTTAGTGATGCCCCGCACTCATTTATTATTCAATTAAAAAATCGATTCAATAGTAATTAACGTTAAAATGTTAACCTGAGGGCTGATATTTGAATTGTAATACTTATTTGTTATTTGACAGGCTTATTACTTTATTTGTAATATATAATTTTATATGTAAGAATTGTTTTTGAAAATTTGGTTTACTCCTTTATTAAAAAAAAATGAATTCATATAATTTTAAATGGAGTTATGGGTTCGATTTCTATTTGGGGGAATGATATATTTTAAAATTATTTTTCCCTGTTCTTAAGTTTGATATAGAGTTGTGGGTATCAATACATAGTATTTGAAATTCAAGCGGAAAAAAGCGCAGAATGTCTTGACGCTAGTTTATCTCTAGCCGAAAAGAACACAACCAAGTGTCAAGACACTGCGTTGACAGCTTCCACTCTAAATAGAGACATTGCGCGTTGACTAGCCTCGCTGAAATGAACGACTCGCTCTGTCTATGTTAGTTTTTCAAAGAGTGAAAATATATTTTTAATAATATAATCATATATTTTTAATTATAAATTTATTTTTAATAATATAAATATATTCATGTTCTCCGAGTGAAAATTGAACCCACAACCGATCGCGTTTACAACAGTCACATGTATAAAAAAAAGTGTATTTTTTTTTAATTTTTCAGCATAATATCAATAGTGTCGGGCAGCGGGGCGGGTCCAGAACAAGTGGAACGGTCTAACGAAGAGTTGCAAGCTGAAAGACGTGATTTAGCTGTCGAGTTTCTGTTCTGCTTGGCCCTGATAGAAGTATTGAGACAATTGCCTTTTCACCCCGGACATGAGGATTTAGTACAGTACATAGAAAATGTTGCCTTCAAACGGTTCAATTATAAGGAGGGGTGAGGTTTTTCTTTTCTTATTATATTGATTTTTAAGTTGGTCGAGGAGTAAAACAACCGTTGTCTTGGTAACGTGTGTGTTTGTATGTCGTTTTATATTTGAGTGTTTTATTAATTGAATCTGTTTTGTAATGCTTTGTTATTTGAAGATATTTCAAACTTTATTATATCTTGAATTTTTTTTTATATTGTTTTCATCCGGATTGGTCAATATTTTCAAAGTAGTTATACATAAAAAGGGTAACATTTTGGCAAATATATAATAAGTTTTTAAAATTAAAACTAAGAGAGCAAAGTGCTTCACTGCAAATTTTATATTTTAATAGGAGGCCATCGTGGCGCAGTGGGAGAACTTCCGACTGTATAACGCAATTGGTTGTGGGTTCAATTATCATTCGGAGAAATGATTGTACTTAAAATTTATTTTTATTTCTGCTGTCAGGTAAGACAAAGCGCTGTGTTGAGTTTGGCACTCACCGCGCAATGTCTAGATTTTGGGTGAAAGTGCAGTTCTCTGACTACCCTACTATTCGGGATAAATGTATAAAATAATAATATTTTATATAAATTATTATTATTTCGTTCCAGTCTCCAGTCAAATCCAAATGCAGCTAACGTTCATATAATAGCTGACCTGTATGCTGAAGTTATAGGTGTACTGGCACAGTCGCGTTTCGCCTCTGTAAGGAAACGATTTACATTGGAATTGAAGGTAATTTAATTAGATATATAGAAGTAATATGTTTGTACTCTATTTAAATATATATTTTTAACATAACCTATTAAATAAAAAAAAAACAATTTGTATGATACTCTATACAAAAGTGTACGTCGAACACGGTTGTATCAGTTTGATTATATTTAAATTATTATCACTTCCTCGCACTATTCGCCGATAAGACAAAGTGCGGCGTTAAGGTCCACCACTCAACACGCAATGTCTCGAATTCTGTGGAAAATGAAAAAAAACATATTGTCAATGTGCATTAATTATCCATAAAAAAATCATATGTCAAATCAAATGTATTCTTTTGACTGTTTACTTATTGTCTAAAAAAGTGAAAAGATTTCACCTAACATAGTAATATTCATATAAAGGGGTAATAAGTTGATAAGTGGACTTGAACATTACATAAATATTTAAGCATAAATAAATATTAAAAAATATTCTTATTAAATAATTGAAACTTAAAATGGCGGTACTATAAAATATTTTATTTATTTTTTTTATTTTTTAGCTTCACGCTTATATAGCACAGTAGACAGAAAGTACCTAGTGTCAATATACTCCACATTTCACTTTCCATCGAATTTGAGATTGCGTGTTGAGTGGTGGAACTGAACGCCGCACTTTGTCTTACCAGAGCGATACCAATGTCCCTCGAGTGGGAATCGAACCCACAACCAATCACGTTTAAACTCGGACGCTGTCCCACTGCGCCACGATCGGCCACAAGGATTTTTGAATTGTAATATCTGCTTATTTCCAGGAACTAAAAAGCCGCGAACCCTCCCCCCATACAACGCAGAGCATAATATCATTGTTGATGGGAATGAAATTCTTCCGTGTCAAAATGGTTCCCATAGAGGAGTTCGAAGCATCCTTCCAGTTCCTACAGGAATGTGCTCAGTATTTCTTAGAAGTAAAAGACAAAGATATAAGACACGCCCTAGCTGGCCTGTTTGTGGAGATATTAGTGCCCGTTGCAGCTGTAAGTTAGGGTTTTTTTTTATTTTAGTTAGTTAGTATTCATACCTTTAATTTTGTAGGTGTGTATTTTAATTGTGATTAATTAGTATTGCTTTTAAATGAACCTGACGTTTCGAACACTTTACAGAAAACCATGGTGACAGGAAGACTACTGTAAAGTGTTCGAAATTTTTTTTTTTCAAAAATATATTTTCGAATACCGAAATATATATGTGATTAATCCGTTCAAAATAGTTTCATTTAAAATGTATAGAAATCGCGAAGATAAAAGATCTTATTAGTATAACTTTATTTATATTAATATCTAATAAATAAATTTTCTTATTAATTTTTAATAAAAGGGCTCAATAAGTATGCAAGATATTTTAAGCATTATATTTACTTAACTAGTGTTTTTATTTTTTATTTAATTCTTAAAAAATATACATTTTAATTTTGAATATATAAATGGAGAATATCATTATTTATTACTGTATTTATTTTTTATATTTACTGAATATATTTAATTATTATTATTATTAAATAATGCTAAAATTGTTTTTTTTTTTAAATTATCTAATCATTTATTTTATACTTGCAGACAGTCAAAAACGAAGTGAACGTGCCTTGCCTCAAGAATTTCGTAGAAATGCTTTACAGTAACACATTGGACACCAGCACCAAATCCAAGCACCGGCTGGCCCTGTTCCCACTGGTCACGTGTTTGTTATGCGTTTCCCAGAAACAATTCTTTTTGGCCAACTTACATTGCTTCCTGGCGATGTGCTTGTCGCATTTGAAGAACAGAGATCCGAAGATGTGTCGAGTTGCTTTGGGTGTGTTTTGTATTATGATATTTAATTAAGATAATCATATAAATCATCAGTTATGTGGCTTAGAGGGTCTGTGCTGGTCCGACTTATCTGGTCTTGAATCCACAATCAGACGGGTATATTCTTCACAATAAAAAAAATTGATAATCTACATTTCTTTATTGTCAGAATTAAAATTACAGTATACATAATTTGTTAATAATTTAGAAGTAAGATGACAATAAATTACAACTATATTTAAGGTAAAAATTAATAAATAGATTTCCAACGTTACATTAATTAAAAAATAAACATAATCACATTAAAATTAAAAAAAAATAAAAGAAAAAAAACACAGATTAAAGGTGTTTTTTTTCTATACTATACTAAATTATTATGATAGAAGTAACGTTATGTTTAAATTTAATTGCCAATAAATGTATTGATTTTGTTATACTAATTTAATTTACTTTCCACAGAATCCCTGTACCGTTTGCTCTGGGTGTACATGATAAGAATAAAATGTGAGAGCAACTCCGCCACCCAGTCCCGTCTACAGAGCATAGTCAATTCCCTCTTCCCTAAGGGATCGAAAGGCGTAGTCCCGCGGGACACGCCACTGAACATATTCGTCAAAATTATACAATTTATAGCACAAGAGCGCCTTGATTTCGCCATGCGGGAAATAGTGTTCGATCTGCTAATGGTTGGGAGGCCTATTAAAATTATTTTGACACCAGAACGTATGTCGATAGGGCTCCGAGCGTTTTTGGTTGTAGCTGACAGCTTACAACAAAAAGAGGGGGAGCCCCCTATGCCTAGGACATCGGGGACTCTACCGTCTGGAAACACATTGAGAGTGAAGAAAACTTTTCTAAATAAAATGTTGACTGATGAAACGGCTAGGTCTATAGGCATGAGCGCATATTTTCCATATGTTAGACGGGTTTTGGTTGAAATTCTAAGGGCTCTAGACGCGCACTATGGCAGGCCTCTCATGTTGACGAATACCCAAAACGTTACTAAAGAACAAGAAATCAATACTGGTGAAAGGAAGCCCAGGATCGATTTGTTTAGGACGTGTGTTGCTGCTATACCGAGGTATGTATATATATATTTTTTTCATTTGGAAGGTATGTTCTGATTCTGTTATTTGTATGTATTTTATTGAATTTAAATATGAATAATTATTTGAAAGCATTATATTTTGTTAAATGTTTTATTCTGTATACATAATCTTTTGTTTACAACAAAAGTATATTAAAATTGTATATAGACGACATCTGAGAATAATTCAAATTCAAGTATGAACTTATAAAAATACCGTAATATATAATGTTTTTTTTTATAATTTATCAAATTAACATTTGAAATAAAAGAAAACAAGTTGAACATATTCTATCATTTTTTTTTCTAATTTCCAGGCTAATCCCAGAAGGTATGAGCCCCAACGAGCTAGTGGACCTCCTCTGCCGTCTCACAGTGCACATGGACGAGGAACTCCGTGGACTCTCCTTCCAGAGTCTCCAGACCTTAATAGTGGACTTCCCGGAGTGGAGACAGGATGTGCTGGCTGGCTTTACACAGTTCCTGGCCAAGGAGGTTCAGGTGGGGTTTGAATTATTGGTGACATTTGTTTATGTATATCTATCAAATATATAGAAGTATATCATAATTAAAAAATATTTATTTATTGTTAGTAGATGATTTATTTCTTAAAATGTCCACTTTCTAATGTAAAATCATATTTTTAAAATCTTTTCCGTATTTTCTACAGTTATTTGTGCACGGAGATAGTGATAATAGTTTTTTTTTTTGATTAAAATTATTTTCTTATTATTGTACTTGAGGCCGATCGTGGCGCAACGGGACATCATCTGACTGTAACTTGGTCGGTTGTGCGAGGAAGTAAAAATAATTTAAATATAGTCAATATTTAAATTATTTTCACTTCCTCGCTCTGGCTCAAAAACAAAGTACGGCGTTGTGTTCCACCAATCAACACACACGCAAGATTCGGTGGAAAGCGGAGTACGGAGTGTCTTGGCATTAGGTACTTTCTGTCTAACCTGCTATGCGGGATAAAAAGCGTGAAGCTAAAATAAATATTGTAATTATCATAGTATAGATAATAACTTAATATTATCATAATACAGTACTACCCCAATATAACGAACCTTTATATAACGATTTTTTCTTCCGTTTAAGTATTTTTTCCATATAGAACTACAAATATCTCCTTAAGCTGGCCATAGACGTTAATATAAAAAATATAGCTTTATGTTACGAATAGATTTATAAAAAACTTTTTCATTAGAATTTTTGTCACCTCCATTGTGTATATTTTGTACATTCAAATTGACAAGTTTACAATTTTTGTCTTTTTAATTGTTATAAGAGATCGCAGACCAAATTGACCTCTGTATAAGAAATTTCATTATAGCTAATAGCTTTATAAAACGAATTTTCTTAGCTTCTTCAGTTTTATTATAACAAGGTTTCGTCAAATATATATAAAAAATTACTAATAATATATATATATATATATATATATATATATATATATATATATATGTATATATATATATATATATATATATATATATATATATATATATATATATATATATATATATATACTCTTCAGGACACTTCACCTCAGCTAGTTGAGAACGGTCTCCGCATGCTCCTTCAGCTTATCACAAGCTGGAAAAATGGTGAACCCGCTACCTCCGCCCCACCCCGTCCTGAACCCCTCGCGTCCATCATACGTGGGGCGGAGGCGTTGGGCTTAGTGATGCTGTGTCAGTGTAAGGCGTATCCGAGGAGGTTGGCGGTTCATATACTGAGGTATAGTAGGTCCATATGGTGGGTTAGGTTGATGTAGTTTGATTTTGTTTTAAATTTTCACCAATAAGCAATGTCTCGATTTTTGGGCAGTCAACGGAGTGTCTTGACATTAGGCTGGTTTCATATTATCTTGTGTCAGTCATAAACTGAAATTGGGTGCTAGGCTTAGTTATGTTTTGAAATTTATAATAAAAATATATAATTCATTGACCCTACTATTTAGCATTTTAAGTAGAGTAAATGTAACGTATTTCGCTAAAATATTTAGATGGCCCCCATAAGGTTTAAATTCAAGAATTTTTAACGTTTCTTACATAATAATATATAAAAATTCTCTTCCCTTACATTATAATCTAGTTGAATAGGTCATCATCAGGTCATAGGTCAGCGCGAGGGGACAGTGTCTGACTGTAAGGGCATTTTGTTATGGGTTCGATTCTTATTTGGGGGAATGCTTATATTTAAAAAAAAATACATGTTCCCGTTTCCGCTTTTTGGTATGATAAACTGTGCGTTGATTTTAGGGGGAAAGCAGTCAATGGAATGTCTTGACACTAGGTTGTCTATTATTACCCTACTACTCGGAATATAATGAGAAGCATCTTTTTTGCAGCTCTACGAACTTAATTTTTTTTTACAGAGAAACAAAGTATCTCCTCGAAAGGTTACAACTAACGAGAGATGAACCCGCACTCATCGACGTGGCAGACACCCACGTGCCATATTTCACTGAGAAATGTCTTCCAATATTACCACCAACTGAGAAACAAGCGGTCTTAGCAGCTGGACAACCGGATCTGGTGTGGGTGGCTGAAAGGAGTCACGCAGTTTGGACAGCTGGTGAGTAGATGTAACGCGGCGTTGAGTTACACAAGTCAATAGTGTCTTAATAGAGGTGAGATGTGGAGAATGGAGTGTCTTGATAATAGGTTCTCTTTGATTGAGCTAAAATTTGCTACTAACGTTTTGTTCTGTTTTCTGCTATTATGTTTTTATATTTTATGTTAATTAGTTAATAATTAATTAATTTATGTGAAATGTAGTAAAAGAATAGTATTTGCTACTTTACTTACTACTTTACTTTACTCTTACTTTACTTATTATAATTGAAATTATCAATACATATTTTAACATAAAAATGAACAATATTATATTTTTGATTTATTTTTATACAGGTCTTCAACATGACGAAACATCGTCTAAGAATAGTTGGAGTGGAAGTTCTACTAATGGCGCCGATCCTTGGGAGGTAAATTGTTTTTTTTTTAATATTTTTTTTTAGCTTCACACTTTGTCCCTTGCGGGGTTGTCGGGAAGGATGGAGAGCCAAACGCTACGGTAGAGACCGTAGCGTTTGGCTCTCCATCCTTCCCGAGAGAGAGCAGAGGCATACCTCTTTCGCCTCGTCCACAGTCATTATCCTCTTCACACATGCCCTTCGGGGAGTCCTCATGCTTTTTACGTGACCTCTCTCCAGTATCTTCAATACTATGTTTGCGAAGGTCAACCAAAGTCTCCCCCGATCTCTCGTACCACTCACTTTGGCTTCATAAATCTTTCTTGCCATTCTTTCATCATTCATTCTCTCAACGTGACGTGATTATAAAAAGTAATATAAAGATTGAAAATAGATTAAAATAAATTAATTTATTAAACTATAAATTAAACTTTTATCTTATAATAAATACTAGTCTAAATTACTACTACTAATAGAAATTTATGTCGCCTCAGAAATTATGACCCAATAAAAACTCTTTTATTAATTGTTAGTTTTCGTCTGATTGATTGGTTGTGGGTTCGATCCCCACTTCGGGGGACTGATTATATTAAATTATTTTCACTCTCTCGCTCTGGTAAAGGTTTTTTTTAGCTTCACGCTTTTATCCCACATAGCAGGGTAGACAGAAAGTACCTAGTGTCAACACACTCCGTACTTCGCTTTTCACCGAATTCGAGACATTGCGTGTTGATTGGTGGAACTCAACGCCGCTCTTTATCTTTACCAGAGCGTCTTTACTATAATGTATTTTCCAATATTAAAATTTACACGTACAATAATAGTACATTTGTACACGATTAATCTATTTAAAATAGTTTCATATGAATTGCAAAACGTTTAAATATATAATATGTATATAATTAAAGACTGAATAGGGCTAGAAGCTAGATTTAATTTAATTGAATTAAACTATTGGCTATTTTCTTTCTACTTCTCTTAATCTGTTTTACAAAAAACATATATATAAGTAAAAATTTAATATGCCTATTTAATTATAAATATATCTTTAATTTTGCTTTAAATAATAATTAATTTTCATCCCATTTCAGGTAGTGTTATTCGGTTTACTGGAACGCAACCGCGTACCAGCGCAGTGTCCCGCTACTATTTTGCAAGCGTGGCCGATATTACACGCAAGGATACACGCTTTGTACACCATTATAGAGCCCGCGTGAGTTCTGAGTCTCTTTATATTGTTTTATTTATTTAAAAAAAAATTAGAAAACCATTTTTAACCACGTTTTTACATATAACACGGTAGACAAAGACAGCCTAGTGTCAAAATTAGTGTTGAGTCCAGTAGAACTGTGGAGGTCAAATAAAATCAATGACTTTCTATCGGATATATAATTGATTGACATTTGTATTCTACATTGATTTTGCTTTTCTTATTTTTTCTCTTCACGCTTTTATCCCGCATAAGGGTATCTAGTGTCAAGACACTCCTAACTCCGCTTTCCATCGTATTCGAAACATAGCATGTTAAGTAATGGAATTTAACGCCGAGTTTTGTCTTACCAAAGTGGCCTCAGTAGAATGTATGATTTAGAATGTTATAACATTTGTAATATGAATCTAACGGTATTACTGAAATAGCCTGTTTGATCTTTTCTAGGCAAAAATCGATTTAGTTTTCATAAACTGATAGAGTACAGGTTTACAAATCAACTAATGTCAATTTAATATTAACTAGGCAATTTTTATTCTTTCTGTCTATTCAAGTCCAAAATTGCGATACGTTGAAATTGTATGATAATGTATTTTTCTGTGACCCGTTTATTGTTCAAATTTGCAAATCAATTCCTATTTGAAGGGATATTTTTATTTTAGTTATTATTATATAAATATAACTTTTTTTACACAATTACATTGAAAATATCGTATACAATTGTTTTTTTTTATTAAAAATTGTTATTTCCACACACTGTATAACAAAAATATATATGGAATGTTTTGTTGTGTTTTTTTAATTATTACTATCAAATATACTTATAACAAATCATATTAAATATAACACTACAAAAACCACTTAGGTTTATATCGAATACCATATTCTTTTAATATTATTAGTAATTTTAGATACCGTACATTATTATCTAGGCTATTTATTAAGTGAGGAATTATGTAAGCCCTGGTGCGCTTACCGTATTTATTTATATACCGTGTTACAGATACTAAATTATTTTTAGTCATATTGCGTCTTAATATGTAATGAGAAGCTCTATTGTGAAGATGTAAGTTAGGATATATATTTTTTTTATATTAAATATTTGATTTTATTATGAAAAGAAGTAATTTTACACTTGTTAAAAAATAATTTTCAATTTGGCGATTCAACACATAATGTCTAGATTTCGGACAGCAGGCAGAGTGTCTTGACACTAGATTGTCTCTGACTTCCCGGCTAGGTGTATAGCGTGAAGCTGAAAATGCATACAAAACTTTCAAAATCAACACTAAATTGTTAAATTACAGTCCAGTTAACGACAACCGGGCGTCGCTCCTCTCCCGCGGCCCGGCCCTCCCTCGCAAGCCGGAGAAAGAGAGGGACGGGTACATGCAAGTATGGAAATATTATATGACGATGGCATATCTAGTGGTGCCGGCTGTGCCCAGTCCGGTTATTAGATGTGCCAGCCCTGATTTGAGTTTAAGGTGAGTTTTATCTATTTTTTTTTTAATTAAAATAATCTATGATGTCCTCCGGAATTTTTAATCAATTTAGACACCTCATTTGAAAATAACTTTATACCAATGATATTTTCTTTCGCTTTTATAAAGATATTGGTTTTCGAATAAAAAAAACCACATCTAAATAGATCCATTCGTTTAAATTCAAAAATTAGTTATATAAGTAAAAATTCAGTAAAAATATATTTAAACTATTTTATGATATCCATTTTGTATTTCTTACGTATTATTTGTACAATATTTAGCTTGATAACGCTCACGACAAGATTATTTTGACTTCAGCGAAATGCGTATCCCGATGTAATGAAAAATATAAATTTATTTTGGTAAAATATATTATATTTACAAAATTAAATATTTAAACTAAATCACTACTTGAAATATACTAAAAAAAAACATTTTTATACCATAATAATAAATAATTTATATATAAATAATTTTGGACCGATTTTTGGCAAACATATTTTACCTAGAAACGGGCTTTCGAAACAAACTATATTGAAATAAGTCTATAACTATTTGAGAACAAGAATGTGACAGACAGACATACTTCCAGATACACCTATATATATATATATATATATATATATATATATATATATATATATATATATTTGAATATATGAAACTTGTTATTTTTGTTGTTAAGAAATATAGTAGAAGCATTTGTTAGTTAATAATAGCGTTTTTTTATTATCTGATATGGTATGAACATTACTTATTACCGTAAACAATTTTTTTTAATACATATTTTTAAATATTTCTAGCTTAAATATATGAATAATTATTATAAATTATTTATTTATATTTTTACGTTACTAGACATGAAATCAATTCGTTTTAACTGCTTTTTTTATATTAAAAATATTGTAATATTTAGTGTTATTCCATTTTAAAAGAATGGCCCGGAAATAACTATGTCTAACTTGATCGTTTTTAAGCATGTTTTCTTGTACACATATCCATACAAACACTTTAATATTTCTCTTATAAGTTTACAGCTTACATAAATAAATGATTATATTCATATGGAAAATATTATAATTTTTTTAAGTACACTGTTAGCGTATGAAGCGTCTAAAAATTTCCGACCAGTGTTAAATATCTTTGTCCTTGGTCTAATTTTAATTTAATAATATTTTTGTTTGTCTGTTTGCTTGCTAAATTTAATATTTATTTCGTATTTTATTGATACAGATTAAAAATATTGATGTTTCAATTCTTTTTAATTTTTATGTTATTGATTCGAAATTCGTACATAATGGTTGTATTGAATAAAATTGTTCGTTTTAGTTGTTATCTGTACAACTAAAATGATTTTGATAAGATTTTAGCGGTTTTATACAGCTCTTCCCTCTCCTATAATGCTTGAAGAACTTTTTTCTTTCAATTTAATGTAATTTCTCATATAAATAAATATTTTTAAAGGTTTTTATTTATTTACTTTTATTAGTCACCTACGTATTCCTTTATTACTGGGAAGTAGCTTTTCACAGAAACTTAATATTAATTACATGCCTTAATTATTCCAAACAATGTTGAAGTTAAAAATCGCAAATTGTATTGATAACTCATGTAATATTATTTTATAAAATTAGCCTAAAATGTATTTTTATTTCCTAGTTATCAAACATGACTCAGTTACACACTTATATCAAAAGATAAAAAAAAATCCGAATTTTTAGCTTTTCAAAAAGCTGCATTTCCCTTAAAAATAGGTGTATAAGAATTAGAAAGAAATCATTTTAAAGCTTGAATTTTCTAGAATCGAGCTCTTTTAGCCTAGCCAATACCCAAAATAAAGATTATTTCCCGTATTTTCCTACTTAAATACTATGGTGGTCGAACTATTTGTTTATTCAGCTTATATTTGTTTTTTTTTAAAGCTTCTTGCTGAGATATTGAACTTTGAATGGAAAAGGATCTTTTTCTCTTTAACCATCAATATCTCGGCAACCGCTGATTACGAGAAAATAAAGGAGGGTTTATAAATCTTGAATAAAATTCTCATAAAAATCAGCGGCGCTTCTTTCGAAAAAAATATTTATCTGTCCTTACATTAATATGAAGAATCAAGAACGTTAGGCTTTAAGTTGGAAATATAGCGAAAACCTATAATGTTAAGTGTTCGTTTTACAGCTCAATATGCCCACGAAAACCTTACCTTTTGTTCGAAGGATCGAATTAAAACTTAAGTTTTAATTCGATCCTTCGAACCAGTTTTTCGTTTCGTTCGTTCTAATTTCAAAATAATATTAAAGTATCCTGATTTTGACAGTAAATGAACATAAATAATATTTAATGAAATGATAAAAATCCAGTCTTTTTATGCAGTTTTTTCGATAAAAGTTTTTAAAATGATGTAAAAAGAAATTTGAAAAAATTAAATGAAAGAAAAAAATAGATAATTTTAATTTTTTTTTACAATATTTTATCATTTCCAACGAGACTCAATTATTGCATTTTATGATTTTCTGATATTCAAACTTTAAAGGAATCAAAAATTTAATCAGAATCAAATAAAGTTGATATGCGAATTTCCAGTCGATATACACATTTCTAAGAAATTGCTCATTGTTAATTTTCGTTTTTTTTAATACTACTCCTTTCGTATAAATAAACATTTGATAAATTTGCTAAATTTTTTTTGTTTTCTTTTACGTTTTACGCTTTTATCCCGCATAGCAGGGTGGACAGAAAGTACCTAGTGTCAAGACACTCCGTACTTCGTTTTCCACCGAATTCGAGACATTGCGTGTTGAGTGGTGGAACTCAACGCCGCACTTTGTCTTTGAGAACCAGAGCGAAGAAGTGAAAATAATTTTAATAAAATTATTTAATTAAAAAAAAATCTTCGTTATTTTCTCATAATTATAACATTATTATCAATAAAACTGCATAAAAAGACTGGACGTTTTATCATTTCATTAAAATTATTTATGTTCATTTACTGTCAAAATCGTGATCCTTTAATATTATTTTGAAATTTGAACGAACGAAACGAAAAAACCGGTTCGAGGGATCTAATTAAAACTTGGTAAGGTTTTCGTGGGCATATTGAGCTGTAAAACGCACACTTAACATTAAAGGTTTTCGCTATATTTCCAACTTAACGCCTAACGTTCTTGATTCTTCATATTAATGTAAAGATAGAAAAATATTTTTTTCAAAAGAAGCGCCGCTGATTTTTATGAGAATTTTATTCAAGATTTAAAAATCCTCCTTAATTTTGTCGTACAATCAGCGGTTGCCGTGATATTGATGGTTAAAGAGAAAACGGTCCTTTTCCATTCGAAGTTTAATATGTCAGCAAGAAGTGTTCGTAACAAATTTTAAAAAAGCAAATTAAAGCTGAATAAACAAGTAATTCGACCCCTATAATGGTTAAGTTTGAATATATTGTGGACCAAAAAAAAGTTCCGGAAAATTCAGAAAAAATACTTCTTTTGGTATTTACTAGGATTTCGCAGTGCATGGTGCTTGAAAAATTTTGTCGTTACGAAAATTCAAGCTTTAAAATGCTTTTTAAAAATTCTGATACGACTTTTTAAGGGAAATACAGCTGTTTGAAATAGCCCATAAAATTTAGTTTTTTTATACGTTTAATGTTTTCCACTAGTGTACTTATACATATATACATTTATTTACATCTAAAATGTCCCAAAATTGCAATCGAAAAATAGTCTAATCTTACACATCTAATCTTATACATTTACAACAAAAACCACTCATATTATCAAAATATATATAAATATTTATTTACCACACAATCCCACGTAAAGTTTACGTAGGGCGGGCGCGTCGGGCACGGAGGACCGCGGCGAGCTGAGCTCCTCCACAGAGAGCCTGAACACTCCCGGCGGGTTCTTCACGCTGCCGCTCAGCTATGCGCGATCTTACAAACAACATAAACGCACGAGGTGGACAAATCAAACAGAAAACAAAAAAAACCGCTCGTTTGCACGTTATTTTGACACCAACCGATTACATCTACCTCGAATTTTCACTTATTTGCTGGATCATTTTTGTGAAACGTATGAAAATTTGAACGCGGCGGGATTCGAAGCCGCATATCTTGGATACTTGAATGCATGATTTAATGGTCAGACATGCATCGACGGTTTCAGCGGCACGGGTTCGAATCCCGTAGAATTAACGTTTTTATACGTTTTTTTTTAAACAAATATTCTCTTATATTAAATATGGAATAACGCTTTAAAGATAAATTTAGGTTCAAAATTAGATTTTTTATTTAAGAGTTAGATGTAATCGATGTATCATACATATTATACATAAAATCGTCGTGAATAACAAATCCATTCGGCCTTAGCTTCGCGACATCATCGTCCCTCACGCATAGGTTGCACAGCTGTATCATCATAGATCATGGATCATGGACAAAGACAAATACTGTGCTATATATACATATATAAATATATAAGTGTGTGTATATATATATATATATATATATATATATATATATATATATATATCTTGTCTTTCGTGTAAATCACTCCGCTCTTCATGGTTTTTGTTGTTTCTAATACATATGTCGGACGCTACGGAGTTGCTATTTGAATATGACATTTTACTGCGCTAGTGTTAGGTTGAGACGTTTTCAAATATTTTAGCAAAATATGCTAAACCGTTTTTTTTTTGTGTTTCTAGCATGCTAAGTTATTTCCTTTATATTCTCCTGTACGCTATGGAGTATATATATACCTGTTACTTGAATTCATTTATTATATTAATATACAGCTAAAAAAGCATATAAATATTTCTTATGCCCTTTCGATTAATTTTTAATAATAGAATATTCCCACATATGATATGTACCTAAGTATTTTACGCATTCGTTTTATTCTGCTTGAACAGTGCCCTCTTTCTATCTGCGTGTCCGGAGACACTTTGGGGGTAAAAAATATGAACATCCTTTATATTAGACATACATCGATATTATAAATGTTTTATTTTTTAATTTAATAAAATAAAATTTATATAAAATATATTTTTAATCCATAGAGAATTTAGCGTCAATGGACTCAGTCCTCTGCTACAATTATAATATTGATGTATGAAAATGTTCGGTGTTGAATATTTCTTTCGGTCTGAATGTCCCCTCACTTAGTTGAAGCTTTCATATGCATGATGATATATTAAGTAACATTTTGTTGTGGTAACAGGTTCGACGCCTGTCTATAGCAAATGTTTTTAGAAAGTTATTATATGAATCACGTTTATTTGGTATTATATATATACATATTAAAAGTTTGTAATAATATGCAAAAATAATTAACGTCTTAACTTTTTTTAGTATAATATCTTAAAATAGCTCATTTCTTTTGGAATAAAATTAAAATTCTATGTGAAAAATAATGCATATGAAAGTAATAAACTATACGTAGCTAATTAGTTCCCGTGTGTTTTCTTGCCGTGACTTCTGGCATGCGTGACGTCGGTATGTTGTGCTCGCACTGTAGGTATTTCAGTTTGTACGTAAACCTTAGGTATGAGATAAAATGTATTTTGCGAATGTCGAATTCACCATGTTCTATTATATATTTACGGTGTATATTTAAAAATTTGAAACGATCGCGGCGATGGGTTACGCAATATTGGGTTACGTAAGAAATGTGAAATTTATCGCAGAGTTGGATTACGTCAAATGCAAAGGTTATAAATAACAAGAGTAATTGTTTAAATATATGCCGTAAAGAAAAAAAAACACGATATGTATTTCAAAGTATTTCAGTAATCTACTGCTACTATAATCAAATAGGAGTTGAAGCAGTTGAATGTTATGATTGTGTATATATTTTCACAAACAGCTTCGTAATATAAATTGTGTCTCACGTATGGTTTTTATTATCGTTTTCGCCTTATTCTAAACAATTACAATATTGTTATATTTTTTTTTATTTATCTTGTGAATTGATATATGTTCGACCACATCGACAGTATATATATATATATATCCTAAAAACACACATACATAAATATATAATGTTAATCATGCTCCATATCTCACAACACATAGTATCGTGATGGCTGTTTATTGGTTTGCTTTTATAGAGTAGACTCATGATTTATCACGTAACTATCTATATGTGTTTAATTTTATATGTATTCATATATATATGTGTGTTTTATGTTTATTTTTCAAATGGATTGAAATACATATTTTATTTTGATAGCTGCTGAACGGTATTTTGTTAACTAATTTTATTGTTAAAAATTATAATAAGAGAACATTTTTACAAAACCTATAAATAAATTAACTGCACCTGGATTCGTAGCGGAATCTCGTAGAATTCATCCAAGCGCTCTATCCTCTGTACTATGTTTAATACGTTTTCTAAAAATGTTTACTTATTCTAAATGTGTAATATCACTTTAATTTTATATATATATATATATATATATATATATATATATATATATATATTATTACGTATATATTTCATGTAATTACCAATTCATGCCAGTTCGTCACCGGACTCGCTGAGTGAGCGTAGTGGTGGTGAAGCCAGAGGGCACGCGGCGCCTGCATCTCTACACAAGCTGGCGGTGCCTCTGGCGAGATGTGAGGTGCCGGAAGTAAGGGATGCTGCGGTATCCGCCTGTGGCCATATCAATGCTGATGCACTTAAGTGAGTGTTAGATTAATAAAATAAATAAATTAGATAAATAAAGACGGTTCCCCACATAGCAGGGTAGACAGAAAGTGCCTAGTGTCAAGACCTTTACCTGTATAGCTTTTAGCCGAATTCAAGACATTGTGTGTTGAGTGTAGGAGCTCTACGCCGCATTTTGCTTTACCAAAGGATCGGACTCACAATCGAACGTGTTTACAGTCAGACGCTGTCGCAAGCTAGATTAGTTTCTAGAAAACTACATTTTTCCACTTAGTACTTTTGGCTCTACGGGGAGGATATAAGATTTTTAAACGCTTTCAAATGTTATGAAAAGTTATAATAACAAACTACGGTTTTAAAAGTATTTATTTTAAACGAATTCATCGCTTAGCAGGTAATCGCGTCACATAGTCTACCTGTGACCACGGACTACTTTAGAGCGTTTGTAACGTTCTTAACGCCAAAAATGTATTTTCAAATACCAAAATATACACGATCAAATCCGTTTAAAATGTGTAAATCACGTAAACCTAAGAACCGAATTATGACTTTTGTGTATCACTTATAGATTTTTTTTAGTTTATTACAAGATATGTTTTTGTAATGCAATAATATTCTTGCAATTTGCAAAGGAAACCACGTAGCTGAGATCACAAATGTAAAAAAGATTTTAGTAATTTATTAGTTATAAATATTTGCATTATATTCTAGCTTAAAGGCTGGCAACGCTCCTGTAGCTCCTCTGGTGTTACACGGGGCTGTGGGCGGCGGTGATCACTCACCATCACGTGACCCGCTCGCTCGTTTGCCTTGCCTGTTCTGTAAAATAAAATTCTAGCTGTTGGCAGAAAAGTTTGCCTTTATAAAAAATATTCAGTAACAATGTTTTTTTAAAATGTTATTTTATACTAATTATTTTTCCAATAGAGATTTGTTCGAAGAATTAATACCGCTCCTCCGCGAAGCAGTGGACCGCAAACAGGAGAACATGCGTCGTAGACGACGTCGCGACGCCTTGAGATTGCATCTCAATAAGATGCTACTTATCATAGCTCAGAGGAAAACTTTTGCTACAAGGTAATTTGTTGTTTTTTTTTAAATTATTTTATATGTTTATTATATTGTTTGAAAACATTTTTGAAGAACGCAGCGGGATTCGAACCCGCGCATCTGGGAAACCTTGGCTTAGCGATAATAGCGCTTGGACGGTTTCCAAGAGGCGCAGGTTCGAATTCCGATGCGTTCAAATTTTTATACGTTTTTTTAAAAATGTTTTCTAATCCTAAGCGTGGAATAACACTTCAAAAATAGTAAACTATTATTATATTGCTTTTACCTTATACCTATAAACACAGTACTGGAACATTTTAATGTTAAATTTCTTTATCGACATTGCTTGATAATTGGGGCTATATATGTTTTTCTCGTATAAAAGATACAGAATCAAGTGTTAAGTCACTTTGCTCTGGACTTCTGCCCGAAATGAAGAGATGTCGTGTTCAGTGTCTGAATTCAATGCTACGTTTTGTTTTACCAAAGAGAGAAATATGAATTTATATTTTTTTTAAATATGCTTATTTCCCTGTGTTTATATATAACTTATAATCATTTGTGTTTACAGTCAGACTTACTATGATAGGATATCATATAATTACTCTACCAACTTCATAATAGCTTACTATTTTTAAAGTGTTATTCCAAGTGTTATTTGAAAAAGAAAAGTCCTTAGGATTAGAAAACATTTTCGAAAAAAAAACTTTTTTTTTAAATTGTTTTTTAAACCTTAGTGTGGAATAACACTTTAAAAATAGTAAATTATTAAAATAACATAGCAATCTCTCTTCTTAAACGATTGTCATAGCTGTCAGAGCGAAGGATGACTTACAAGAGGCGCGGGTTCGAATCCAGCTGCGTTCAAACTTAATAATATATAGTAGACCTATTTAAGCAACTTCGACCACGTGAAGTCCTACATCTTTGAACTTTTATTATATAATTAGTAACTTAAGTCACTCTTTATTAAATCAAATATGCGACAGTGAAAATTACGTCAAAATCCATCCAGCCGTTTCAGAGATTAACCAGAACAAACAGACAGTCGAAAATTGTAAAATATGTTTATTTTCACATTTGTGCCGTGTATATACTTAATATGCATTTTATGTAAGCAAAGAGGCTGTACTGTAAATATTCCAATTTGATTTATATTTCTAGATTTAATATGTACTTACACAGAGTATGGTTGTTTGTACAGTTCCTACGCGTTGGAATCGGGCGGTCTCCATTCAAGTATAACGGAGTATCTGGAGGGTGTACGTCAGTGTCTCGAGGTGGAGGCGGAAAAGGACGCGCCCGCTGCGAGGGAACAGCGCTTGACGTTCGCTGATTTCGTCACGGAATTGATTAAGAGCTTTCCACGTGAGTTTGTATCTGATATTCATATATCTTTTTATATATATTTGTATGTACATGTTTGTTTTATTATTCATTTTTTCTCTATTTTGTGGTATTGGCGTGTTGAGAGCGATTAAATGATAAGAAATTATATTAGACTTTTTTTTTTTAAATATTTTATTATTTTTATATTTTTTATTAAAAGAATAAGTGATTCTTGCATAAATTAATGTAATTAAATATTTAGTTCACAAAATGTTTATTACATCTGAATACTAAATTCTATTTTTTATTTCACAACGCACATGGAAACAGTGGAGATGTACGAGTCTCTGCTCAAGAAGGATATTTGCAAGAGCCTCTTCAGCCTGTTCGCTGGCTGGTGTGGCCCTCTAGCCAAGCATCTCGGTGCCTTGGAGCCGCAGCCTCCCGCTACTGAGATCGATGATAGACTCAATTTAGCAGCTTTGAAGGTAGGCAAATCATATATCGCTTTTTTTTGGGAACACTCCGTACTTCACTTTCCTCCGAATTCGAGACATTGCGTATTGAGTGGCGGAACTCAACGCCGCACTGTGTCAATGTAATCACTCCTCCGAGTGGGGATCGAACACATAACCGATCGCGTTTACGGCCAGACGCTGTCCCACTGCGCAAAAACATTATAAGTTTTAAGCATATGCCCCATTTTGATATGCAAACTATATATCTATAGTTTATATATATATATATACACACACACACACACATATATATATATATATATATATATATATATATATGGGTTATGATCATTTAGTAATTATTATTTTTTATTTTGAATAGGCAATGAGTGCACTTGTGTGTTGCGGCCCATGTTTCGCTCCGGCCGCCCTCGCTGAAGATGGATCCCTATATCCGTGGCTCAGTGAAATGTTATCTTCTACTAATGATAAGGTATTTATTATATAAATAGAGAAAGAGAGAGTGTTTAGTAAGTTGACTCTATTTTTTTGCTATATTTCTCGGTACTAGTACAAATTGTCCAGATTACACTGGAATTTGATATTATGCTGTGGTATTGAGTGAAACTCGACGCCGCACCTTGTTTTAACATAGTGGAGCGGAGAAATTATATATATTCAGATCGAACCAAGACCCAATCGCAGCGTACGCCTCATATATTTTTGGATTTATTAAATTTGTATGGATTTTTTAGTTTTAACGAGTGAAATAAAACAATTTATATTATAAACAATTTTTTTTATTAATTATTAATAATTATAAATTTCTATATATTTATGACAGTCTGGTGGTCTGTAAAGATGATCTTTTACTTGCTTCCGACTACAGATATCCGTAACAAGTTGAAAAACCTGAGGTTTTTCACACAAATGTCTATGTATGATTTTTAAAGAAAATACAAGATTATTATTTTTTTAGCTTCACGCTTTCAATCCCGCTTATCAGGATAAACAGAAAGTAACTAGTGTCAAGACACTCCGTACTTGGCTTTCTACCGAATTCGAAACATTGCGTTTTGAGTAGTAGAACTCAACATCGCACTTTGTCTTACCAGAGCGAGGAAGTGGGAATAATTTTAAATATAATCACTTCCCCGAGTGGGGATCGAACCCACAACTGGTCGCGTTTACATTCAGACGCTGACACACTGCGCCATGACCGGCCCCTAGTATGTTAAAATTAAACAAATTTTCTATTCAACCTATTTATTTTTTATATGGTTTTTTTTAACAAAATTAATATTTTTATTTGTATTTTTTGAATAAAAAAATAAATTATATCTAATTTTATATCTTTAATAAAAGTATCTTTAAAATAAGTGCATCCTAAGAACATTAGAACATGTAATGCCTCTAGTTTATTTCCTCTCCACGTTATGAGTTAAGAATATAGGAGAACAGCTTGCGTTTTATAATTTATTTATTTATTTATGTAACAGCGATTGGTTGTGGGTTCGATTCTCACTCGGGGGATTCCCCAGCATTCGCCTATATTTAAATTTTATGTAATTATTAAAGAATGACTCGAAATTCAACTTAAAGAGTATCTATACAAATAAGTAAAATTTGTGTGTTTGTTTGTACCGGCTAATCTCTGGAATGGCTTGACTGACTGTGACGAGACTGGTATGACTTTCACTGGTAGATTCTTGTAGGTGGGTTGTATGTGTCCTTGATTTTACGTGTTCACAGTCGCGGGCTCACTTAGTATGATATATGTACTAAGCAAGAAAGTAAGGGAGATAATAATTTTAAATGAAACTATTTTAAACGGATTAATCGCGTATACTTTGGTATTTGAAAATACATTTTTGGAAACCTGACGTGTCGAGCGCTCTACGGTAGTCTGCGATCACGGGTATGCTGAGCTAGAATTTGTCTGTCAGCTGATACAAAAATCAATAATATCAATCTACCGCCATCTGCTATTGAATTGCCTCGCGTACTGCCCTGAATTCTTGCTCAGCTTCAGATAATAGTTGTGAAGTACAAGCGAATGCGAAATTTGGTAAAACGATAATCAGTTTATTAGGCATTTCGGCTTTAGTTAGTTTGATTAGGTAATCATGATTTTAATAATTTTCAAATTTTAAGAAAAAGCAGCTTCACGTTTTATTCCGTTTATTAGGTGAATGAGACACTTAATCTCAAAACGCTCTCATTCCCTGCGAATTCAAGATATTTTGCATATTAATGGCGGAACTCAACGCCGCGCCTTTTCATACCAGCGCTGAGAAACGACGTTCTACTTTTGTCTCAATTTAATAATAATTCAGCCTTTTCCCCAACAGATATACGAACTGGCACGCGAAACAATAGTTCTACTGTTAGACTGTAATCCAGATATAGGCCCACTTCTAGACTGGACTGTTGACAAATGTTTCACGGGCCCGCCGAGGGTGGCCGACGGCTGCTTCATGGCCTTGGCTACGATATTTAGTGCTAGGTAAGTGTTTTTTTTTATTATTATGTTTCCTATTTTTAGGTATTTTAATTGATTTTAAATGAATACGTAATTATGTATTAGCAATGTGAAATAAAATTAATAAAGAAATATATAAAAAATACAAGTATTGGGAGAAATACGAATGGTTCTGTTCTTTAATGTATTGTAATATTTGGTTTGTATGTTTGCCTTATCGAAAGTATAGTAAGATATTTTTCGCAATATTTGTATATATATATATATATATATATATATATATATATATATATATATATATATATATATATATATATATATATATATATTTAGCTTCACGCTTTTATTCTGCATAGCAGGGAAAGTACCTAGTGTGAAGACACTCCGTACTTTGTTTTTCACCGAATTTGAGACATTGCGTGTTGAGTGGTGGAATTCAACGTTGCACTTTGTCTTACCAGAGTGAGAAAGTGAGTTTAATTTAAATATAATCACTCCCCCGAGTGGGATCGAACCACAACCGATCGCGTTTACAGTAAGATGTTGTCACACTGCGCCACAACCGGCTTCGATATGGAATATGTTGAGAAATTATTTGTATATGAATTAAATTAGCGATTGATCAATATTGTTAATAATACATAGTAATATTTACTATTTTTAAAGTGTTATTCCACACTTAGGATTAGAAAACATTTTTGAAAAAACGTATAAAAATTTGATTTCTAATCCTAAGTGTGGAATAACACTTTAAAAATAGTAAATGTTAAAATAAAATAGTAATCTCTCTTGTTAAACGATTATTTCTTAATAATCTTTAAGTAGTAGAAATTTGTAAAAATCTCTCTACAGAGATGCTAACAACATAAACAAGTTGTAACAAAACGTATAATAATTTCGACGCAGCTGGTAGTAGAACGCATGGCTTAGCGGTCAGAGCGCTTGGACGGTATCCAAGAGACGCGGGTTCAAATCCCGCTGCGTTCAAATTTTTATACGTTTTTTCAAAAATGTTTTCTAATACATAGTAATGTCTAAAAAAAGCTTACGATTTTGCTTGCATAGCACAATAGATAGTAAGACACCAGTACCAAAACTCCGTTCGGAGTTTTTAGTCCAAATTCGAACGGAACTCAACGCAGTATTTTGTCACATGAAAACTAGAAAATTATTCTAATATAATCTCTCTTCTCTTTCGGACAGAGAACTCACGAAATAGCGTTGTATTTACTATAAGAAGTAACGATGTGACACTATGAATATATGCAGATATAATGGTATTTTTATTTTCTTGTTTTCTAACTAGCAACTGTTATCACTTGATTTCCATCACCTTAAAAAATAAATTGAGGTGACAGCGTCTGACTGTAAACGCGATCGGTTGTGGGTTCGATTCCCACTCGGGGGGTGTGATTATATTTAAATTATTGTCAGTTCCTCGCTCTGCTAAAGTTAAAGTGCGGCGTTGATTTCCACCCCTCAACACGCAATGTCTCCAATTCGGTGGTAAAGTAAGTATGAAGTGTCTTGACACTAGGTACTATCTGTTTACCCTGCTATGCGGAATTAAAAGCGTGAAGCTAAAAAAACAATTG
The DNA here is from genome assembly GCA_032432895.1 of Dryadula phaetusa. Classification (NCBI taxonomy): domain Eukaryota; kingdom Metazoa; phylum Arthropoda; class Insecta; order Lepidoptera; family Nymphalidae; genus Dryadula; species Dryadula phaetusa. Next base: position 1,624,126 of record JAOYRS010000001.1, read on the forward strand.
TGATATTTTTTTTACTTGTCAATCAATCATCATCACGAAAAAGGCGTTGCTATTCAACTATTTCAGTTTTTTCCGACGCCATTGTTGTTTGAAGTTTTTTATATACTAAACATAGAATTAGAAATAGACTAAAGATGGCATTACTGTATATATATATATATATATTTGTATCCTGGATTTAAATTGTTTTGATGCTTTAGTTTTTGGCGAAGAGATAGAATGTGACCTTAAATGATTTCTCTTATTATTTCTAAAATTTCGTAAAAATAGCGAGTTGTCTAATTAATATTAATAATAATCGCGGCTAGATAGTTATACTAATGGTACCGGTTGAGAAATTTTGCAATAGTTGAACTGGAGACCGAAGCCACTGTGGCGCAGTACGTATATCTCTGATGTTACATAGTATAAGGGGTTCATACGATATTCATTGGAATAATAAATTCCCTTTTGGCATTTCTCGAGTATACTTAGGTTATAGACTAAGTAGGTGGTAGGCAAAAATCGAAATAACGCGTCAATGTATATATTGTAAATACAATCAAGTTAAGGATTTTTTCACAAATCAATCAGAAAATAGTGTCTTTTTTATTATAAATATCGAATTATTTTTTTTTAGTTTTTAGTTTTTAAAGTCGATTTTTTTAAACATACTTTTATTATTATGAAATTCTATGGTTTTCGCCATTTTTTTATACTTTAAATGAAATTATAACCAAACAGATTTATCGCTTATATATATATATATTTATATATATATATATATATATATATATATATATATATATATATATATATATATATATATATATATTAGCTTCACGCTTTTTATCCCGCATAGCAGGGTAGACAGAAAGTACCTAGTGTCAAGACACTCCGTACTGCGCTTTCCACCGAATTCGAGACATCGCGTCGACCGGCCTCTATTTTGGCTATATTTTGCTACGCTTATATTTTGGTATTCGAAAATACATTTTTGAATACTCGACGTTTTGTGACAGATACACAGATAGTTTACTTGTGGCTGCCTACTACTAGGCTGGTAAAGTAATGTGTTGCGATACGTGTAAGGAAATTTACGCGATTAATATTTTAATGTATTGAAATAAAGCTGATTAACGCTGTTTTTCGCATATCAGGCATTCAGAAAGAATTCACTCTCCGCTCGAATTCGTTGTGTGGCGTAAGTCAAGACCACGCTTTATGTACCCAGCGTTATGAAATGAAAATAATGTAAATAAAACATTTCTTCGAGTGTAGTCGAACGCAGGACTATCGCTCTTACAATCAAATGCTGTTCCATTGCGCTACAATGGTCTTGTTAAGTAAAGCTATATTTAAGATTCAATCTCGCAATGTACAATTATTTTTCGACTGTACTGTAAAAGCGTGTTTTTGTTATTGTCTAAACAATATTTATTTTCGTGAGCTAATATTTGACGCGACTAATAATACTAAGTGTAATTTTGAGCTTTCTAGGTAGGACGATGTGACCGACACATTCTGTTACAAATGTAATATCTATCTTTTGTCAATGTATATCTATCTTTTGTCTGTAATCTCTATCTATATAATAATCTTTAGTCTGTATGGTAATAATAGCAAAGTAGTTATGTTGTCTAATTGTGGACAATGTTTATAGGTTCAAATTATATGTAGAGGGAGATATATTTTTTTTATAATTTGATACCAGATTTATACGTATCTGGTTTGGAATAGCTCGACGGCAATAGTTGTGCTATTCAACTCGTAATATTTTTAACTTAAAAGTAAACAAAGAGTTATTGATTTTAATATACGTATGTATATATTGTGATTAAGACTGTTAGTGGAGCAGTGGGACAGCGTCTGGCTGTAAACGTAATCGGTTGTGGGTTCGATTCCCACTCAGGAGAATTGTTTAAATTATTTTCATTTCCTCACTCGGGTAATAAATAGCGCGGCGTTGAGTTCTGTTACTCAATACGCTATGTTTCGAATACAACAGTAAGTGGAGTACGGAGTGGTTTTCTTGACTCTAGGAACTTCCTGTCTACTCTGATATGCAGAATAAAAGCTATAAAAAATATTTTAGTTATTAGGTTTGTGCTTCTTGACCACGTGACCCCAAATAAGAATTCATAATGGAACCACTTGTTTGTGTTAATAATATATTTCATACATGGTTCAAATAAAAAAATGTCCATTTCTACTCATTGAAAATATCATTTTGTCCATATAAAATGTTTTTTTCGTAAATATATTCAACTTATATACATATACACTTTGTTATTGTTTTTTTGCTATATCAAAAATAATTTTTAGTATCACGGGAAAGAAAAGAAGAATAGAAAATTAAGAATTTATCATAAAGTTCTAAACAATATTTTGTAATCGGTTTGGTATTTTCTCTCAAGCGAGTCACTTTGGATGCTCGCCAAGAAACGTGCCATTTTTGTTTATGCACACTTAAAAAGTCAATTACATACCGGGTTTGTTTATTTTACTACTTATATTTACAGATAGTTCATTGATGTTCCTATGCGGAAATATAATGCTTGTATTGGTAAAATATCGAAGTTTTGTCTTCCTATTTGTGTATTTATGTAGTTTGAGTGAGCTCGAGGATTTTTAAATATTTTTCGTTTTATCCCTTTGTCTGTTAAAATAAAGCACGGCGTTAAGTTACGTCATCGATCGTTTCTTAGATGGATAAACGCTTAGAACGGAATGTAATGACGTTTAGTGTTTGCCACTTCTAAACATAGAAATTAATTCCTATTGTTATAATAAAACGATTAAATTTAATTTTGCTCCGTGTTTAAGTTTCAACATTTCTTTTAAACGCTATTTAAAGTTTGCTAGCGGAACTCAACGCCACACTTCATCCGACAGGCTAGGAAAACAATATTTCTCACGTAATACAATAAATCCGTCGAGACCGTCGTGGCGCAGAGGAACAGCGTCCAACTGGTAACGCGACTGGTTGTGAGTTCGATTCCCATTCGCGGGAATAAATATATTTTAAAAGTACGTCGCTAAGTTCGCCACTCAACATGCAGTCTCTATTTCTGGCCAAAGCAGTCAATGGAGTGTCCTGATACAAGATTTTCTCAGACTACCCTGCTTTGCAGAATTAAGCGTGAAGCTGTAAAAAATTCACAGTGAAATCACGCACATAGTATGGCCGTTTCGAATAATTCATTGTTTATTGGTATCAATAAAATGTTTATACCGATATTCAATATGTTGATAACAGCAATTATACTTGAAAATTTTATAGGAATTCGCCATTATTCTCTATTTTGTAGCGTCGTTTTCGTAGCGCAGTCTGTCTGACTGTAAACGCAATTGGTTGTGGAGTCGATTCACACTCTGGGGAATATATTAAATATTTGTTTTCTTGCTTCCGCTCAGATTTGAAAAACACAGTATAGAGTTTACCATTTAGCACGCAATATCACGATTTTGGATCGGAAAGCAATCTCTGACTACCCTGCTATGCGGTATAAAGCGTGAACGTGGCCTTCGCAATTGATTTTCATTAATACACAGAATAATTTATAAGGAATATATATATATATTTTTAGCCTTACGGTTTTTATACCGCATAGCTGGGTAGACAGAAAGTACTCAGTGTCAAGACTCCGTACTTCGTTTCCCACCGAATTAGAGACATTGCGTTTTGAGTGGTGGAACTCAACGCTGTCTTTCTAGTGCAAGAATGTGAAAATAATTTAAATATAATCCCTCCCCCAGTGGGGATCGAATCCACAACCGATCGCGTTTACAGTCAGACGTTGGCCCACTGTGCCACAACCGGCCTCTAATTCGTTAATACACAGAGTAATTTATAAGGAATATTTTATGTATAATACAATCATAATCCTAATAATAAAATAAAATTAAAAATTTCAAAGTTCTTATGTAGCGAACGCTGCCCCGGCTTTTGCAAGTAATCAATATAAGGTTTGCGAAAAAATTTAAATCAATCAATTGCGCAATTTAAATCATTAGCTTGTATGTATCTTATATTATTTATTCCAAAAAAGTGCTCCTTTTTTAAACAACTCAATATTGTTTTTTGCTCAGTTAAATACATTTGACATATTGTGACATGGCACACGAGGTCTCTTGTGGGTGTGTGAAACCACTTGTGGACCTGTGAACTTGCACATACACAAATTATTTCGAGAGTAATATTTATTTTATTATTGGTTTGTATTTCAAATACATTATAATGAAAGATATTGAATATCAGTATTTCTTCTGTACAAACAACTTTCGAAGTTATGTTAAATTTCATACTTATCCTTCCGCGTAATTTTTACAACATTTTTCTTCACGTTGATATAATTGATATATATATATATATATATATATATATATATATATATATATATATATATATATTTATATATATATATATATATATATATATATATATATATATATATTTATATATATATATATATATATATATATATATATATATATATATATATATATATATATATATATATATATTGTGTTCTGCTAATCCAACAATATTCTTATAAATTACAGTAGATACGGTCTAAAGCAAGCAAGGCGGACAGAATATAGAGTTAAGATGTATCCCAGTTAATCTACAACTAAAATTACGCAATACGTTTTTAAGGCAATGTTATATTTGATTTCACAACAGCGCGCATTTTGCCGCTTAAAATTATTGCTTATTAAGTGGCGTAACACAACGCCGCACATTTTCTTACCAAAACTGGGACACGGAACAATTTCACTATAACCATTCTCCGAATAATTATTTATTTTGATTACACCAAGCAGAAGGATGTCGTTCGATGTAACGCGTAATAAAGGTTACGTTAGGTTACCCTCACCATACGATAAATTTACTTTAAATAGATTCATATAAATTTGTATGGCGTAGTATTTGACTGTAAACCCAAGTGTTGAAGGATCTATCCCTGATCAGGTAAATGAATATATTTACTCTATTTGCACTTTTCCGCTGTGGTACACGGCGTTTAGCGCCGCTATGCAATACGCAACCATTCGATTTGGAGCTGAGATTAGAAATGAAGTATACTGACACTGCTTTCTGTGGTTGTTTCTGCCTACCTTGCTGTACGGGGAAATTACGTGAGATTGATGAATATCAATATTTAGTATATTTTTTTGTACATCTTGGTATAAGACAATAAATATACTGTAGTAAGTAAACTTATGAAGTATAAAAATTAATATAAAAATATTTTAAAATGTATATAAATTTTGTACATACCCTAATACAATTTGAACCTGCACAACTTATTAAGTTCGTTCGTTATCATAAAAAAATCCTAAGTATATGATTAACACATTCGATCGGCTGGCACAAAACTAGAGGAACTCCTTCTCTATAGTCTATATATCATATATATATATATATATATATATATATATATATATATATATAAAAGCAACAAAAGCAGCTTCATGCTTCATCCCGCATAACAGCCACTATGTTTCAAAACACTATGTTATTTGCTTTCTGCCCGAAATCTAAATATTGCATGATAAGTGGCAAAATCAACGCGCCGCGTTTTATATTAGTCAATTCATCTAACAGATACGGATTAGAGACAAACGGTCCTCTATTGCGCTAGAGAGGCTATAAATAACTAGGAAAAATCGTGTTGCGTAAGTCCATTGGCAACGGCAAGGAGGGTGCCCACTTCCCGCAATATTCTGTTATTATTAGTTGACGATTGTAGATATCTAATGTGGCTTTGTTGGTTACTTTATGTTTGTGAGAGCCATGGAGGTTTTTCGAAACGTGAATGTATGATTTTATTGTAGTTTTTGTTCATTCCCATGTGCCACTGTGAGCAAGGGCCGGTGTGAAGTGTTCAAAACGTCGAGTTTTTAAATTTGTATCTGAATACCATATTATACGCCACTAATCCTATTAAAATACTTTTTTGGTCTTTTATAAAAAAATTAAAAGCACATATATTTTTTTTCAATTCAATGAACTGAGATAAAGCTAAATTTTAAAAATACTTGTAAAACTAATTTTTTATGTAGGGAAATAAGGAAAAGACGCCGGTCGTGGCGCAGTGGGACACCGGTTAACGCGATCAGTTGAGGGTTCGATCGATTTTCACTTCCTGGCTCTGGTTAAGGCAACGTGCGGCGTTGAGTTCCACCACTCAACACGCAATGTCTCGAATTCGGTGGAAAGCGAAGTACGCAGTGTCTTTACACTAGGTACTTTCTGTCTACTTTGCTATGCGGGAAAATAAGCGTGAAGCTTAACTGCTGACCTGGATTCTTGCAGAAGAGCTGACTGTATGGGATTTTATTTTTTTTCAAAGTGCGATTTTATTTTTTTAAAAGTTCGAATACCAAAATATACGCGAATAATCCGTTTAAAATAGTTTCATTTAAAATAAGTACTTCAGTACCATAAAGAGGAGAACGGAGTGCCCTGACACCATGTTCTCTCTTACTACTCTGGTATGCAAACGAATTTCCAGTAAACAAAAGGTACTTGAAAAGTCGGACTTTATACGTAAAACAAAAATATATTTTAATATACCAAGTCTCCAGTAGACACATTAATGTATATTTCTAGAAAATCTTGGGCTTAATTATAAATTCAATCGAAAGGTTTTCTATACTACTCGCCATAAGCCTTTCTTTGAAACTTTAAGAAAAGTTACCATATGTTGTAAGTATATTTTAAAGTAACAGAGTCATCTTTAAATCTGCTTTAGTTTAACTGAATATATAAAATGTCGTATTTGTAAATGTCGCCCGCACATAAGTTGGCCACTTAACTTTTCTTTTCACTCTTAAATCTTAACTTGTACTAAATCTATACTTAATATAATTTCATACTTTCGATTGTTTTACAATTGAAATTAGTACAACGTGCAAACAATTCTACCTCTATACAAAAATATTATAACTAATTTATGAATATTTTTTAATAAAAATTATACCTGAGAATAAAATTATATCAACGCTCTCTAAATAGTAACACAGAATGAAATAACTGTACGTGTATAGCTCCCGAGATAAAAGTGAAAATTTAAAACTATTAACATCCCTAGTATTGTCGACACTTTGTAAAGAATGTCTATAGAGTTCCCTCTGTCCGGTACTCTATTCGTTTGACGCTCTGATGAAAGTTGACGACTCGTGTTTATGGAAAATTTATATGATAATTATATGACTCAAAAAAGTAAAAGAAGTCATTGTGGCGCAGTGGGACAGTGTCTGATTGAAAATGTGTTAGATGGTGGGTGGGTGTTTATTATTATTATTTCCATTTCTCTGCTCTGGTAAGACAAACCGCAACTTTGAGTTTCGTCACTCAACACGCATCGTCTCTATTTCGGAGGGAAAGCAGTAAACAGAGTGTCTTGGCACTACGTTGTCTGCTGAGCTGAGTTGAAATATTTTTAATTTTTTTAACATATATATATATGAAAAGTTTAGAATTTTATATCTTTATTATGTCAGAGATGGGTAAAACTAATAATAAAAAATAAAACCAACAGATTCCTAGAATTCATAGAATCGTAATTGTAATTCTATGCCCTTTTCACATTTCTATATGAGAGTAATTATTCAATTAAAAGTTTTCAACAGCTTGATATTTTTCTATTCCAATATCAGACACAACGTTGTGAAAAGGTCAGTTTGGAAATATAAAACGCGTGATATAAATTTAAAAGATTTTTTTTTAATTTTTATATCTTTGATGGTTTTTTAATTGAGTATAAGGGCTAGTTGACCTACTTTCTATAATTTAGCCCTTTTCCTAGATTAAGCGGAGTAGAGAGGTTGCATTATAATTATATTTTATTCATAATAATTTAATTAGATACAAAAGTGTTATTTATATATAAAAGTTTGTAACATGTAATATTTACGTGAAATGTCAAGTTTTTGTCAGCCAGTGAGTCAGTTTCATACATTATTAGATCAAATTTTTATTTTTTTCAAATCATCTCTCTACTTGTGATCTCAACATTACCAAAGCAATACTTACTACAAAAGTATGCCCTTAAATTTTACATTTTCTTGTTTATTTTTGTTCGAAAATACTATATTATATAAACTATATCGAAATCCTATTCTTTTAATATTATAAATGCGATAGTTTTTGAAGATGAATGTAAATGAGACCTGTTATGCGGGACGTGTAAAGCGGAAAGCGTGAAGCTAAAAAAAAATATTTCCGTTACTGTCAACTGATTTTGTCAAAATTTTACGTATATGTACGCTTATATATTAAAATAACGTATAAGTCTTATTTTAAAAAGAATACGCAGTTTTTTACAACTAGATGTCCTGTTGACGCGTTAGAAAAGCGTTGCCTCAGCAACGTGTATGTCACTTTATACTAACGTGTGTGTCAAACACAGGGTAGTGTGTGTTATATATATTTTATTTAATATATTTTTATGCATTATTTTTTTTTTAAAATATAAGTATTTTGAATTCATTATCAACATAAATCATAACAGTGCCAAATTCCATATTACTCTGTTCGCGTAATTTTCATTTAACAGAGTACAAAGATTTTGCTTTACGTATTAATATATAAATATAACGGACAAGTATTTATTTATATCATATACTTGATGAGCCATACAACTTAATTGAACATTTTACACGGCATTTTAATATATGCATGTTTTGTTTTTCGTAAAATTAAGCCAAGTAATAGAACATCGTGACGCAGTGGTGCAGTGTCTAACAAGCGATGGTTGTACATTCGATTTCCACTAGAAAGGTTGAATTTTTCGTTTTCTTTCAATTGAGACTAAATAAACTGAACAGTGTAATTAAATTCATTCTTGTTATTTTCCGCAATATTTCGATTCGGTCGGTTTTAACGTTGTATTATATATCTATATATAAAAAAACTACTATATAAAAAAATTTCTTCATATCTAATCAATTGGATAAATTTCAGTGATGCCGTACTTTTTTGTATAAATAACATGAAAAGTTGTCACTTTTTAAGCCTTAATAGAGTCTAATTAATACTATTTATATTGGCTATACAGTCGTGTTCTAATGAAATAATCAAAATTTTTATTATAATAAGGAAATCAAGTAAGTGAAAATATGAATATTTAATTAACAGGGAATACCCGTGCGACCACTACACCGCGATTATCAACGTCACTCTAATGTGCACCGGGTGTCCCCGGGCGCCGGTACATGAGAGCGCCCTGCAACTCTTACAATTGTTGGACAAGAGATTCTTCGGTACCGTGGGGCCTCTACAAACAGACGATGATGGTAAGTCTGCATGTTTTTATTGTTATTTAGATATGTTAGTTATGATATATATATATATATATATATATATATATATATATATATTCGTTCAATGTTCAACATAATTCTCTATTGCTACAAACATGTTAAATTCTAAGAAGCTCTTAGAAATAACTTGAGTGTTTTGCCGCTTTCTTCTTCTTCATGTCTAAAAATACTCAATTGTCGAAGGTAAGTGTTTGTTTTACTCCTTGTTTCACTGGAAATTGTAAATAAAGTGTATTACAAATAAATATTTTTAATTATAATTATTTTTTTTACTAATCATAATTAATTAATTAGGATATTGAAGTGCGTTTTGTTACATAATTTCCCGTGTCACATTTACATTGTGTGTTGGTGTGTGAGATGTTTTGTATAGATCTTTAGAATTGAACGTATATTGCACGAAACGCGTATGAAAATTGCTTCATATATTTAGCGTTTTAGATTGCTTCTTCAACTTTAACAATTAACTCTTCTACATATTCAACTGAAAATTAAATGTATATATGAGTTTAGTATTTAATTACTAATTTATTATTAAACCTAAAACCCGTATAAAATATGATAGTTAGGTAAACTTATAAAATACTATTGGCACGTGTCTTTAGAAATATTCTAATTTTATATTACGTTATAAATAATAAAGGAGACGTCATATTAATCTGTTTGTTTGTTTGTTTGTTTATTATACATATTTTAACGTAGCACAAATTAAATTAATATCTATTGTTAAAATAACAACAGAGTCACGTTGATGTCGATGCGTTTACGTTTGTCGTTGCTGAGAATTGTTGAATTTACTCGTAAATAGAAATTACCTTTTAGTTAATATATAATAATGTATAAATTATTAATAGAAACTATTATTATTATTGATACATTTTGATATTCGAAACACACATTTCTGTAAACTCGACGTTTCAAACGCTTCACCCTGTAATCCGTGGTCACAAATATATCGAGGTGGCATTCTGTATTATATACAAATGTAATTTCGAATATCAAAATACACTCGTTTAATACGTTATATAAAGTTCTTCATAGGTATATTTTAATTTTAGACTTAGCTGTAAGAAAGAAAGTTATTTGAATTAACAACAATAGATAATGTAGTTTAATATTAAATTTCTACACATTTCAAGCCCCTAGGTTTGTCTTTATATTTTTCTAATGTGACTTTCTTCTAATGTAACACATTTTCATAGAGCCCACTGAACGTGACTTTTCCCACTGCATCTTTATTCTTTATTAAATATCACTTCACATATACCTACGTGAATCCAGACATCTTAAAGGATGTATGAAATTAAGTTTTTATCTTGTATTTTGCTGCAAGCGTTTATATTTCACTTGCCGTGTATAATATGTTAGTGTAGGAGAAATCTTACCAGCTAAATATTGACCCTATTTCGATAGAGGATATATTTGAAATAGATTTTTAGTTCAGGTTATGATGCAGTTGTATATAATCAGTAATACTGATTTTCATACAAAATGGCCGCCGCAACAAAATGGCGGATTACACATTTTTTTTATTCAATGCCACTTGATATTGACGTAAATTCTAATTAACTATTTTAGATTAAAATAGTTTTATGATATAAATATATAGTATTTAGCGCCGTCATTTATTTATTAACTTAGTATAAAAGCGTAAAGTTATCATTGCGTAGTATAAAATATATAAGTTGCCTATTTTAAATTAGTTATAGGATAGTCATATTGATAATATATTAATTTTAGGTTAATCATAATTTATATACATATTACAATGCTAGCGATAGTTTTATGTTTAAGTAATTTTAGGTTAGACAATAGTTTAATACATGAGCATTGCAATTTAAATGCGAATGTCTTTTTTTACTAACATGGATAGATTACGCTACGCTAGCCGCTATAGTATTATCCATACTATAAGGTTCGTTTACAACAATTAATATAGGTTTAGTACGTTATTTAATTAATCTTCTAAGTTGGGATTCGAGCTCCCTTTAAAAGTTTACATTATTTTATCTAAAAATCATGTTTATGGAATATATATTTCATGTCTGTTGCTTTTTGCCCTTTTCTACGACGCAAGTGGAGTGTGAAAATAAAAAAAAACGAACATTTTTCTACTACAACTACTGTATAACTTAGTTACGACATTACAATGGACGATTGTTAGCGTTGGCTAAACGTTTGTCCACCATACTACGATTATTATATTTTCTCGGGGTTCGTTATTATGAGCGCGTTGATATCACGAGTGCTATTGACACGTGGACGGATCACAGAAACACGTATTAATTATTAATAACAATTAACCTTGTTAATGATATGATAAATACAATGGTTGGATACTTCTACTTGTCACTTTCCTCTCGACACTCTAAATTATTCTATTATCAATGTCTATGCGATTGTTATGTCTGTGTGTGTGTGTGTGTGTGTGCCTTTCCTTTTGTACTGTACTGTATTGTGGTGGGCGTATGGTTGTTACTATCCGATTACTTTGCATGATACGTTAAACTAAGTAGAATTTTTTCATTTTATTCCTCACTTCCCCTATATATATTTATATTTATTTGCAATACATTGAATCTCGTATAGGCTGCTGGCTGTCGATGTTAGATGTGGAATTATGCGATATATATGTTTGGATTACTTTTCAGAGAGGTTTCGCTGAAAATAAATGTTTTTTTAACAATACATTGTTTTGTATTCTCAATGCGTTAATAGTAACGTTTTATAATAGAATTTTATAAATAAAGTTCGTGTGAAAATGTGTAGGTGCTTTTATTTTGAAACACTAGTGAAATTATTGATGCCTCGCCTCCTAAAACCTCATACGAAACTCCCTCTTGATATATGTGTGTGTGAAATTAATTTTGAATTTGTTATTAATATGATGACAAATAATTAATATGGTAAATATATATATATATATATATATATATATATATATATATATACATTTGCTGTATATAAACAAAAGAATATAACTATCTCAGTTGATTTCTCAATACAGAAATGGATATATACGTTTTACGTACCAATGATACCTGTAATGGACACTAATTGATAATTAGTTAAATATTAACATAATGAGCTTGAGGCTTTCTGATCAAAGTTATAAAAATTAAGCCCAAAAAAATGTGTGTTAGATATTACATCGCAGTGTGGCAGCGTCTGTTTGTAAACGCCATCGGTTGTGGGTTCGATTCCCACTCGGGGAAGTGATTATATATAAATTATCTTTTCTTTCTCGCTCTGGTAAGACAAAGTGAGTCGTTGAGTTCCGCCACTATAAACTCGTGATGTTTCAAATTGTCTCGACACAAAGTACTTTCTGTATACCCTGCTGGAATAAAAAGCGTGAAGCTATAAAATATATCTCACATTACTTAGGGCATGTTACCGTTTAAAAATCTCTGGCAACCGCGGGTAATATATACCTGTAGAAAGACTGTACTTATTCATACACATGTCTACAGTACCGTGAATTTCTATCTGGGTATATTAATAGAAATTTGTGTGCAACTTTGCGGCAATTCTGGACGCTTTTCATATATTCGCCAACTTCACTGTGTTGTGTTTCAATTCTGAACGAACCGCAGTCGCGTCCACCGGCTAGCAAGTGTTGTGGCATTGTCCACGTATTGTGTGTCTGTCTTCATATATATGTAAATAATTTAATTTTTCTTTATATATGTACGTATTATACTGCAGTTTTTAATATAAATGTGGATTATTGTAAATAATGCCTTACATATGATCATTATAATATGGAGTGTATTGTATTTTTGTTTGAATATTTATCGTTATTTGATCGTTTTGAAAATTAAACATTTTCATTATTATGTGTTAATGTATATATATTACTTTAAGAAATAGCAATGTATTTGTTCATAATTTTTATACCTTTGTTCAAGTTATATTATTATGAATAAAATAAATAAATTGATAAATTATTGATGTGTCAATGACCCCATACACTTATACCAAACATTTAATATTACTTCATTTAAACATAAAATCTCTAGTACAAGATAAGTAAGGAGAATGCACATTATAAATTTTCTATACAAAATTTGTTTTCATATACACAAGGATTGAGATTCTGACGGGCTTGATCTGCTTTCAGAGAAAACTAGTCGAATACAGTTCAAGTGTCGTTTCTGATTTCTTAATTTTTCTCTCTTTGCCCTTTTTGTCTTTGCTTTATAATTTTAAACTCAAAGTTAGGTAACGTATTATAAATATTGTGTATAAATCACAATATTTATAATACGTTAATAGCGTTATTTTTGAATGTCAAATAATTTTGTACTGGTTTATATAAATAAATGCCTTCGTAGAACGGAAGCAAAAATCGCAGTAGGTTTGTCTTTTTTGTCATCCAAGAATTGGTACCTCTATATAATTTGTTATAAAATTTCAATTATAATAATACAGTAAAACAGTGATTCAAGCGGAAATCGAATCCGCTATTTAATTAATATATATATATATATATATATATATATATATATATATATATATATAAAATATTTGTTACATACAATAACTTACAATAACTAAAAGGAACAATAAAACGATATATTTTTTGCTTGTATCCATTTATTGAACTAACAAACTGTATCTACAAGTAAATCGATAATTAGATTTTTTTTTATTTTTTAAATTATATTCTCAGCCAGGAGCCATCGCCTCTTTTAAATCTGCTGCGCAGCATTTGCTTAGAACTTAGATAACTAAAAAAATGCGAATATTTTTAAATGCAAAATAAAATATTAATTTGCGAATGCTATTTTTCTTCATATTTTAAACTAGTATTAAGGAACTCCATTCTCCATTTAGTTACTTGTTGAGTGGTAGGGTTAAGCGCCGCACATTGCCTTATCGCGTCATGGATAGGAAATTATTTTAAACACACACATGCTGCCCGATATAGATGAGCGAAAATGCTTTACAGATATTTTGTGTTATATATACTAAATATCAACAAACCATATAATGAGCTTAGATTGGAAGGCAGATCCTTCGACTCGACATTAGACCGATATATAAAGTTAACTTGATTGTCTGATTTCGACATGCAAATATCTAGTTCTAACTAATCTTAGTTGGAGCATATAAAGTTACTACAGAACCTAAAGTATGGCCTGCTGTGTTCAATTTAAAATTGACAAAACCCCTTTACAATATCTTTTTATGAAAAAAAGTATTAATTTTTTTTTGAACGCAGTGGGCTTCGAACCCGCGCCTCTTGGACACAGATGCGTTGAAATTCTTATACATTTATTACAACTTATTTATATTGTTAGCATCTCTGTAGAGAGATTTTTATCAATTTCTACTACTTAAAGATTATTAAGAAATAATTGTTTAACAAGAGAGATTGTTATTTTATTTTAATATTTGCTATTTTCAAAGTGTTATTCCTCACTTAGGATTAACAAACATCCAACGTCCAAAATGGACGGTATCCAAGATTCGCGGGTTTGAATTCCATTGCATTGAAATTTTTATACGTTTTTTCAAAAATGTTTTCTAAGCCTAAGTGTGGAATAACATTTTAAAAATAGTAAATATCATTCTATGAAGTTAAATTTATCGGTATGCACTTGCTTCGTATTTCACATATTTTACAAAAAGAATATTATATTAGTATTATGAATAGCAAGTTGCAGATAAAAGAAACGTATCGCAAACCATTCCATTCGTGCCTTTTATAATAAATGTTAGACAATTTCCCCCAATTGGAATACTAACCTGTGTCTGTCGATTTGAACTTAAATTCAGATTTTAACATTTATACTACAGTGTCTTTTTCTCTATAAGCATGAGAAACGACAATGAAATCGATAAATTTCATATTACAAATGAATACTAGCTAATGCCTGCGATAATGTCTGCTGTGAGTTTCGCTTGCAAATAGCATAGTTTTGTCTACGTTTCAACAAATTTTGTTCCAATCTATATTTTCCTTTTATTTGTGATGGATTGTTTGAAATCACTTTAATAGTTTTTAGGTGAAACTTTTAATATATTAAATTGATCAGTATACCAGTTTTATTTGCTGTTCAGTATTTTCATTCATACATGTGTATTTGAATGTCTATTTCCTCTAACGATAAAGTATGGAAATGAATCAGTTTACTTTACTTTCACTCACTGTGGTTTATTTTGTTATAAACATGTCCCTGATCCCTGAGTATGAAATTTTTAATTTCATACATGTATAGTATTCTGACTGCATGTTATTTCTTTCTGGAATAAAATAAGTTTCTTACTAGGACCTTGAATAAGTTTTCAGTTTTTTTTTCAAAACAATTATTTCACATACAATGCTTACAATGACATTACTCAAAGTATTGTCCATCATTAGAGACCACTTTCTCCCATCTCTCTGGTAGCAATTGAATCCCGTGTCGGAAAAATGACTCATCTTTAGAAGCAATCCACGAATCAATCCATTTTTCGGCTTCTTCAAAAGAATTGAAGCGCTACTCGCTTAAACCGTGCGCCATCGACCGAAACAAGTGGTAATCGGAGGGGGCTATGTCCGGCGAATACGGCGGGTGGGGTAGAACGTCCCATTGAATTGTTTCCAGGTAAATTTTGACTGGGCTTGCCACATGTGGCCGAGCATTATCATGTAATAAAATCACTTTGTCGTGTCTCTGCTCGTATAGTGGCCGCTTTTTTTCAGAGCGCCACCCAAACGCATCAACTGAAGTCGATAGCGAGCTCCCGTGATAGTTTCATTAGGTTGAAGCAGCTCATGCAGCCCACCAAATGCAGAGAAGAAGCTTAAAAACCATGGATATTTGGTGTAGGCGACTATGTAGATGCGTGACCCGGCATACCCCACGATTTTTTCGCTATGGATTGTCGTAGTGAATCCACTTTTCATCCTCAGTGACGACACGGTGCAGAAAACCTCTTCTCTTTTGTCGTTGAAGCAACAATTCACACATGAGAAATCGTCGCTCTACGTCTCTCGGCACCCAATGTCCTTGCTTTTGGATCATTCCTAACGCTTTTAAACGTTTTGAAACTGTTGACGCATCTACTTGTAACGTTTTCCCAAGCTCTACTAACGACTGACATGGATCTTCTTCAAGCAATGCCTCCAATTCTTTGTCTTCAAATTTCGTCGGTGCTCCACAACGCTCTTTGTCTTCAAGGTCAAAATCATTACTTTTGAAGCGCCTAAACCAGTCTCTGAACTACTTGTTGCCTAACTTCCTTATATTTTAACCAGCCTGAAAGTGTTTGAATTATATCTCTTCGTATAATAGCTATCAATTAGCTTGGGAAAATATATATATTTTTTTGTTTTGACTATTAAGTTAATTTTTGTTTAAAATTTTTAGCATACGAAAAATAATTACAATATATATATAATATTATTTCCAATGTCACCAGTAATCAATTTATTAATGTAAAAAAAAATTAATGAGCAGGAAAATATTTTATGAGTTACTACAAGTAATTGAAATTTTTTGTCCGAACAGGAAAAATTAAACTATAAGCATATTGAAATGCTTATAGCTTCATTTTTTATTCATTATATCAACTTTTTTATTTAGAACAAATAATATTAAAAATATTAACATTCTCTCTACGTTGTTACCAATAAAGCCTCTTAAAGAAAGTCATATACTTTCGCGCTATACATTTTAATTTTCAATGAATACTTCTTATGCGGCGAGGCAAGCGGTGCAAAAAACTAAATTTACCTATAACTTTACCTGTAAATACAAATTAATTTGCCAGACAAAAGATTCACATGACACTCATAGACAGTAATTAGAGTTAAATTAAATTTAAAGATACTGTTGACCGGACTCATTTTTTTCGATAAGCCTCAAGAGAAACATTTCTTTTGTACATATTAAAATATCATTAGTTAATTGCTAAAAACAATAAAAATTAATAAACATTTACTTATTAAATAAGATACTGAAAAATGTAATCTTAATAATATGTATGTTTGTTGGGAATTGATGGTCCGGATAAACGCGAATGCATGAAACTGGGTGCCGGATAATCGAGTTTCTACTTTATATATCAAAGAAATTAAATGTACCGTGGAAGAAAATACCACTTAGCTTTGTACAACCAGACCGTGAGAATAAAGATGCTTTATATGTACGTACATTCCCGCAATGAAAATCAAACTCGCAGCTTTTTAAATAATAAGCAACTAAAATCTTTACGAACAAACAGTTATTTTAATTGTTAATATTTGCTTCATCAGTTTCCGGTGTTTTACAAATACTTTACATTGCCTTACATATAAAGGGATTTGCCAAATAAAACAATGTAATACATCTTTTTTAATATATCCATTTACTACTGATTAATATAATTGATTACAATATAGTCCTTAGAAATTGTTGTACAGAATCGTAGAATGTTGTTTATGTGAAATTAAAATACGCCGGAGGGAATAGGATCAACTTGAGCCCAGTGTCGATCCCATCTCCTCGCCCCTTTTCAACTAACTAAATAGGCAAAATATTATTAATATAGTATTCCAATAAGTGTTAAAGAACAGAATCATGAAAATTCTGCTATTGAACTTGGAATACTATGTTATGAATTGTAATTTTATTTATAAAAATATTGTAACGTTAATTAATATAACAAATAATTTTAATATCAAGCGCATATTCGAACATGGGCTGGTGGGAAAGCTTTATTTTAATTGAATAGTTATTTCCTCACTTCAATTACAACGGTGGTACCGTTGCATGTGAAGTGATACATGCCCTCCTGTCTCACTCAATGTATATAAGCTCAGTGTTTATTTACACGTTTGCTGGCGTCCCCTTCTCTCTTTTTATTATCAAGCCCTCAATCCTTAGCAACTAAATACATACATCAATTTATAACTTAATATAAACAGAAATAACTTATATTTTTTAAAAATCAATAAAACACATCCTTATCATACTATTACATTAATACTTAATTAAATTTAACTCTAGGTATGTAGTGGTAGTATGTTTAATTATTTTTTTTAATTATTTTATATTTTTTAATTTTTTTTTTTGCGCTTGTAGCCTCAGTTGTTAACTTATTATTAATAATAACTTATAGTAACTATGCGAAGCTTCATGTAATGCTGAAAAGCGTTTCTACATTTATATAATGTAATTATATTTAAAATTGGATTATAATATGCCTTAATTCTAAAACACCATCTAATTAATAATTGAAAAAGATTTTAAATTGATGTAACCGCCTACTTCTACTGTTAACGTCAATATTATATTATTATTATTCTACTTTGAAAATAAACGTTTTAAATTATAGTGAAAAAAAAAACATTTTAAAATAATAAGAAAGTTATTAACAAGAGATCCTATCTTTGCTACGAACAATTCACTCCCGCTTATTTAATCGTGTAAATGGCTCTTTCTAGCTTTAAATTATTCAGCTGAAAGCGTTAGGTGTGAAATTAAAAGCCATTTTTCAACTCGATTAGGGAGTTACGAGTTCTATTCTCGTGTCATGCTAATTTTTCTAGCATGATTTTTTAGCGTAACCCCTGAAATAGACTGTTTTAAATAACTGTCAATTTTTTTATTATTTTGATGTATTATCAAATCCCAAATTTTGGTTTTAAAATTAATTTCAAGTTAATTAGTATTTTGTATGTTATAGTTTAAATTTTAAAAAAATAATACCGGGTTACATAAGCTTGCAAGAGGTCTCTTATTTATAACATGCAACCGCACTCACAATCGTTACTCAAGACTTAATTGACATTCAATCGGCATATTGACATCGATTTTACAGTCAAATCAGCACTAATTAACGTCTCTGGATGCGGCTGCTTACTAACTAAAAATATACATAATAAAAACAATAAACTCAAACTCCGGAGTTTTTTGGTCAGCGGGCTGGCAATTGTTCTTATGTGTATGTAGAAATACCACGTGGCAAAATTATTTCTTTTATTTTTTTTTAAAATGCATTTCAACGTCAAAGGGTCTAACGGGATAAGCCCAGGGCAGCTCTTTATTTTTCTGTGTTTATCCAGTTAGACCTATTTACTGAACGATAATGAGCTAAAAATATTAGTAACTAAACTATCTAGCTCTTAGTTCAGTTTCATATGATGTAAAAATGTATTTTAACGTAATAAAAAATGAATTTTGCCACTTGATTTTTTTCATTTGCATAGAACAATTTGGTGACAGCGTACAATATACATGTATTTCGTTTGAAACGAAACTGCCACTCGCCGAACGCCCGCCAACCGGTATAGAGATAGGTGTTTGTTCTCTGTTGCCTGTAAACACTGGCTCGCTCACCTGGGCCGGAATATAACAAGCGCAACGTAAAAATTTAATTTTAAATCATATAATAGATCTTTATATATTGTATTGCCGTGTATATAGTGTCAATTACTCGTAGTCAGCGTTATAAGGCGTTTTCACCGTAGTTCTACCGCGATATTTTTTATTAGTTTTACGTTACGATCGTTGTATATAGGTAGACGATGAGAGTGTAGCACCACGTGCTACGCAGGCTATTTCACCTTATCCAGTGTTACGATTGTAATGTGGAAAACGTACGAACATGTCATACATTCCTTCCGGCCTTTGCAACGGAATCATCGACGGTTCGCAAAGGTTAACCCGGGACGTCTAAATAGAACGGCAATCTTTATATATTCAGATCTATTAAAAATAGAAATTAATATAATGTTGAAATTAATATATAATTTAATTGAAGCAGCAAAGAAAAATAAATGGTGAGCGGGTGGTACTTCCCCAGTCGGGCTAAGCCCTACCACCATCAAATAAAAGTTTGAAATGTAACTAACTTTACACACTATATATATATATATATATATATATATATATATATATATATATATATATATATATATATATACATATATATATATACTATATACTACCTAAAATACTAACAACAACTTATAAGCTAAAAGTAAAATACGGAATATGTTGACACTAGGTACTCTGTCTACCCTGCTATGCGGGATAAAAGTGTGAAGCTAAAAATAGACTCGCAAGCTAATGAAACATTCAAACAACAAACTACAACATCCTGTATAACTATCCAAATCATTACTTACCGTAATTACATATAATTTAAATATAGATTGTAAATATCCTTCAAGCTACGAGAGTTATAAATATATCTATAAATAAACCTGCATCTGTCTATTTGTCACAGCCACCAACCAGACTAGTTTGTATCCAGTCTTTCCTCTCCCCTCTATACAAACTCGACTTACATATATATCCGCAATCCCTCTCGGGATGCTCCCATGCCAGAGCCGTCATACGTCTCCCCCTAAGGACCCACTCACTCACAAATTTATAGGTGGCGAATGAGACCACGGTCAGAGGGCCCAGCCCTGAAACCGTTTCCCCTCACCCTCCGCAAGAGGTTGAGAAAGAAGAGAGACTTGTGTTAGGCTTATAAGCTACGAAATGAGTTAATATAATATCTTATTCACATAACTTGAGATCATTATACTATTATAATAACATCATAATACTGAACTTTAGTCCTACACATCTAACACTTTTCTCTTTGTTTTCATGTTACAAAGTTTTCTAATACTTTTCTATTTAAAAATCTTTTCTATTTATTTACATAAATATTCTATGGAGTAAAGTGTTTTCAATATAAATATATATAGATAGTTGGAAAGTACAAAAATCGTTTTAAATTATTTATTATTTAAAATTGTTTATTATTTATAATATATTATTTTCTTTCTTATGAAGTTTTTATATGTGTCTCGAAATATAACCTATATTGTAAAAAACATTCCATTGAATAGTAACTATTACTATGGTATTTAATTATCAAAACAGATTCTTACTAAATGTTCTGTGCTATCAATATTTTGCTCATTATACTTAAGAACCATATCCCCTTTTCAAAGATAAGCACGCGGGAAAATAGTTGCATATTCACAATTTGTAATATAACACACTTTTGGTTCTTTTACATGTAAAAAATGTATGTCTGTTTACTCACGCAAGGGGATGCTCATTTTTCAAGATAAGATCCACTATTTACAACTTTATTGGAACTGGTTAAATTAGATAAAGTTTGAGCGACGTAAATATTGCGCGTAACGGAAAATGACTTGAAATTTTACATTTCTTTTACATTGATATGAAATTTGTCCTATCCTTGGTATAAAAAAAAATATTTCTAATAAATGGAAATACCTGAAATTACTTGCTAACGATAATCCTTAACATTAATTAAATTTTCTTTGTTTTTTTTATATGAATCTTGTATGTTTACATTAAACAAGATATATATAATATAATGTAATTTACATAATATTTTTACAACTATTACTTCACAGCCCGTTTGATGTATTTGGATAACTTATCGTTTCTCTAACTAATAATAATTCATTATACTTTAGATCTGGTTGTAAATTACTATGGAATTATCTATCTCATCAATCTATTTATAAATGCCAGAGTTATACATATGTGCCTTAATTTAGCTAACGTCAGCTAAGTACTCAGTGCAAAATATGAAATTGATGTTAAATTTGTAATATGTTTATCTAATAGGATAGACGAGGGACGAGCACAGTGGAACACTGTACCTGTAACGGCAATGCAAATTGAATTCGTTACTTATGGCAGAATATATTATGTTGATTTTTAACATATAAATATTTGAATACTGTCCTACTGTATGTTGAGTATCTTATGTTCGCTTATGCACGTGAGGGACGCAAGTTCTAGTCCTGGCAGATGTGATTTTTTAAACAGATTGTCGAAGTACAACGCATGAATTTTCTAAATCATCCGCTCTTTGTTTTCAATTTTTTAAAGCAGAGTTGTATTTTGCATACGTAACGTCGCGTTTGTATTACAATATTTGAAAGGTATTTTTAGGAAAATTGTAAAATTTTGAATCTTATTTATTTTTATAATAGTATATATATATATATATATATATATATATATATATATATATATATATATATATATATAAATATATCCTCATACTACTTGTTAGTTCATTATAACGTTTATTTAATATTAATTGAGTATAAGCTACCTTAGCTGATTTTGAAAATATAAAACACGATATTTATAACTTAAGTGTTGTATTTAAAATGTTAACATTGCCTCGATCTGATAAAGTATTGGGTTCCGATATCTTAGGTGCAGTGTCTGGTCATATTTAGAAAAGAGTACAGGGTCTTTAAAATTTCTCTAAATATCTGTCAAAATTTTATAAATGTTTGAATATTTAATTCAAGTATTTGAATATTCTTTCCATAGCAGAATAGGGGATGCAAGTCCTTACGGGTGTATTACCACCGGGTGAATACTATTTTATATATTAAACATAGTTGAATTTTAAAAATAATAAAAATTTTAAAAAAATATTCAAATATTTTATATAGATCTAAACAGGTAAATAGTGTTTTATTGCATAGTTTGTAAATTTTAAATCACGTTTTACTTTGAACTAGTTTCAGAAAGTATTTAATATATATATTTTAAAAAGCATCATATTGTCTTTCGTCTTGAAGGAAGTCTTAAAAGACGCGCTACTGCGTGACCTGCTTTAATAGCTTTGCGTTTAAAAATTGTCGGTGTACATTTTTAGTTTATTTTAAAATTATAATTTATAGTTTAAAATTAACCAACAGAAGCTTGTAGTAACAATTTTCAAGAATAGACTGCTATTAATTTTAGACTTACATAGTGCTATTTATAAAATATACTCGAATTATATACATACACACACACACACATATATATATATATATATATATACTTCCTTTTGCTCATAAAAGGGATGCTTGGCTATAATGTACATATATATGTACATTCATACGCGTTCACAACCTTCTCGAGCTTTTCATTTTCGTTTCCACTATATTTACAATATTATACATGCCATCGTTATTTTATTTAAAAATGAATATAGTATATATACATGTACTACGTCATATTTTATATTGTTACTACTTAATAAAGCGTTTTGTTCTTTTGGGGGGGACGAAGTGTCCCAACTTATATTATCCTTATATTATTAACATTTCTAGGTAATTCGATATATTATTACTTCCTAAGTCATTTTCAACTTTTAATGAAAATCTATAGCAAGCTCTGGGAAGCAATACAGAATCCGAATAAATTCATAAGAAAAAGATTTACCGAGAGAGCGAAATTAAATTATTTACCTTAAACTCATGACAAATATACTTTTAACGTCTAATTGTAAGATCAGTAAGGAGTTAAATGTTAATATTTCAATAAGTATGTAGATGTAAAGGAATATTAGCAAATCTATAACGATGAAGCTCTATTCAGCCCTAAGAAGAATCATAGTCGTTCCGCGGCAAGAAACCTTCAATATGGACTTATAATAAAATTTTATACATTTTATATGAAACTATTTTAACTGTATTAATCTTGTATATTTTCGTATTCGAAAATAAATTTTACAGTAGGTCACAGGTATTACTGTTACACACGGACTACTGTAAAGTGTTCGGAACGTCAGGTGTCCAAAATGTATTTTCGAATACCAAAATATACACGATTGATCCGGTTAAAATAGTTTCATTTAAAATGTATAAAAATCGCGAAAATCAAAGATCTTATTATTAAATTTTATATTTAATTTAGAATTTTGTACGCTTTGTGAATTTTTAAAGTGAATTCGATAATTTCTGAACAATAAACGAAACGAACGGCTAGGTCTAAACTACTTCCTTCTACTTACGACTAACGTGTACACGTGATATGTGTTGATATATTTTGGTTTGTCTCTCTATATTTATATGCCTTATATACTGTAAACTAAGCAGATGGCGTTTTAAACTATATTAAAAATATTTTTTATAATAGTATTTTCTTAAGGGATTTTGGTGATTAATATCGTTGAATTATTATTAATTCGCGTTAGGATTCCGTACTCATATTCATATTACTATCAGTTCACTTAACTTGTGTCCGTCTGTCTGTCCATCTATCTGTCACCAGACTGTATATTATGAACCCTGAAAGACAGTTCAAATTTTCACAGATAATATATTTCTGTTGCTGCTACATTTAAATATTTAAAGGGGGTTCCTAAACAACAAAAATGATTTTTTATAAATAGCGGTACGGAACCCTTCGTGCGCGATTCTAACTCGCACTTGGTCGGTTTTTTTTCATACAAATATGTCAAAAAAGTGTTGATGAATTTGGGAATCTTTCGCCATCTACTGAATTCACAACTTTAACTACACGTTCACCTATTTACATATATTTACAGGTTTTAATAATTGAATTATACAAATAAAATTAATCTTGTTTATGAAATGTTTCTAATTATAATATAATAATTATATATTATATGGTTCAGTAACGAAATACCGTATGCCGTGAGTGATAATATTACATTAAAAGTAATATATATTTTTAATATAAAATAATAAATATTTTACCAAAAGGTTAAAATTTTATACTAATTTAATTAAAAATTTGGACGTTTTTATGGATGCATCAAATTTTTATTCCATTAAGATTTATTTACGCTTTGAGAAATTGTAAAATAATTTAAAAATTTCTTATGTCAAAGTGTTTACTTTGACATAAGAACGGCTCGGAGTAAACACTGTTCTTCCTAGTTTGTTGGATATATTTATATCTTAATATTTGATATGGTATCAGAACGCGATATATAGCGAATATTATCTATAAAACTAAATTATGTATATATTTTATATTATATAAATAGTCTCTTCTGTAGTATAGTTGTTCGTAGACGTAGTATTTAGTTTGGTAATCAGATACAATGTTTCAGTTCCAGAGTTGTGAATGGTTCTCGTATTTTGTCTTCCTTTCTTAAAGGATTTTTTTAATGATTTTTTCAACGCTTTTAAAATTTTCCATCAAATTTTGTTATGTTAAATGTGCCCACGTATATGTCAATTATATGACGAAATTTAATAGACATTTTAAAATTTTCGAATACGAGATTATCGATCTTAATTCTTTGTTCATATTTTAACATTTTTATAAAATTATAGAGTACAATTTAATTATAGTAAATTTTAATACTTACCGGTATAAACTATTTGAAATTATTTCATATCATTTTAAATGAAACTGTTTTAAACGGATTAATCGCGTATATTTTGGTATTCGCAAATACATTTTTGAAAACCTTACGAAGGTAGACCGAGATGGCATTTGCCTGTCGAGTGATATAAAAATAAATTATATCAATCTACCGCCATCTGTTTATTAATTGCCTCACGTAATGCCCTTAATTCTTGCAGAATGAGCAGACTGTATGTTTGTCTCTGGTGGTGATACTAATTTTTTTTTAATATTTTTTATAAAGGAGTCCCAGTTAGTAAAAAGTTTAAAACCATCTCTATTGAAATTAAGATGTTTTTGAATTTCAATAGCCTCGCGTATTATTACTAGGAATATATTTATTTTCGCTAGCGAGGATATGAGGTTTATCAAACCTGATACAGTGATTGGGCTTGTTCATGGTATTCTCACACACACAGCTGACTGCAATACACGCACATTCTTGACGTCGGAAATTAGTTCCTTCACGTGTGATCAATGTAAGACAAGCCACAGTGGCTTATCTTACA
Source organism: Dryadula phaetusa (assembly GCA_032432895.1). Lineage (NCBI taxonomy): Eukaryota > Metazoa > Arthropoda > Insecta > Lepidoptera > Nymphalidae > Dryadula > Dryadula phaetusa. The sequence continues at coordinate 1,650,071 of JAOYRS010000001.1, forward strand.
TAGGTCTGTATTCTTAATTTAATATGTAAACATGTTAAAGTATTAATATTATGACCTCCTCGTAAGAAGTGTGCATATCACAATCTGCAGGTTTGAACCCTGCAAATAGCAAACAAGAAATATGGCGTTTCTACTGCCCGTCCTTGGAGTTTTATAAATAGTTTCAAGCGTTAAGAGTTTTCTCTTCTTCTAAATCATTTCACAGTCAATAGTTTTCAGTTTGTTTTTTTTTTAAATTAACAGAAATAATGCCATAACGCACCATCATTTTGGCAAATATGACGCAATAATTTATAATTTAAATTTAAATAAAAATTTGACTATTTCTTTTTGTTGGTCGTAAATCTCAATAGAGAAAAATCAAAAATATGAATATTGCAATTCTAAAGAATCTGACAAATGACGATGTGTATGGGTTGTATATTTTTTCAATTTACTTGAAATTGAAATTAATTAATAAAAATTAAATATATAATCAAATACAATTAATAAAAATTAAAAAAAAAATACAAATATTTTCCATAATAATTCCTACAAATAACACTAATAACAAACGAGAGACAAGAAAAACAATACTTTATTATTACCGAACGGAAAATTCGAGAAAATGTCACATTCCTATTCAATTAGTACACTGTTTAAAAAATATTATAGTTTTATTTTGAAAATCTTCATTATAGCAAAAAAAAACTAAAAGAAACTATTTTGGCCGGAATTATCACATTTAATTGGAATATATTTGGAGTTAAGATGAGATTTTGGCTTGATGGTTGATTTTGAGACTTGTTGGTTGATATTATGGCTGGTTGGTTGAGGTTGAGGCTTGTTGGTTGATATTCTTGCTTAGAATAATTATGATAGTCCATTAAATACTCCTCCAGGTGGAGTCTTGTAAAATAAAGTAAAATTAAAACCCTATTCATTAAAACTGAGATGATTTTGCGGACTTTAACTAAACCAAAAATGGTTTGTTAGCCGTATCGTTTTATTACAGGCATCGAAATTATGGGCCGTGCTAGTTAGTGCCACGTCGAATCTCTTATTCATAAATTACTGTAATGTAGCGAACATCGCGTGTTAAATATGACATTAAAAACAATCGAAGGTAATTTGTACTAGCCAGGGACGGCCAGTTTAGCCAGACGTAGTATGGAGTTTGACCTGTGCTCACTTGGACAGTTTATAAATGGCAAAGGGGTATAAATTTCATTATAGTGAAAACCTCCAATAACTTTTATTTTTAATCGGCATAACTTCACAAATAACGTTGTTAAGTGGCGGTTAGTTAGTGCGGTTCCTGCCCCCGCCACACACCCGTGTACTTTAAATAAATTATAAATACTTCGTAGTATAAAAGCTGAGTTTTATAATTAATACTTGGGGGAAATAAAAAAGTAGTGTAAGTAGTTTACCTCAGTAGCAGGACAGTTTCCGAGGTTTCTTTTACCTTTTGGTTCTTTTTCTCGGCCGAGAAAGCTAAATTAATATAACTATAATATACAGTACATTTTAAATGTGACAAGATAAAACATACCTAAAACCGTCCGGCCATTGTGGTAACCTATTTTTTAATTGTCCCTCAACTGCCATGTATAAAAATCAGCTTTTATACTATAATGTATTTATAATTATCATTTATTTAATATGTATCGATGTATGACGTCATACACAATTTATGACGTCATTTCTGAACATCTTTTAGCTTTTGTAAAATAACGAAGGTCTTACCGTTCGCCTGCTCTTGCTCTAATAGGTTGAAATGGCAATTTAATATTTTAATTTAATTTATTTGTATTAATATATGGGAAGTTAGTTTCTAAAGTGACCCAAACAAAATTGGGGCCATACGGACTCTTAGACAATAAGAAGGCATATAAGAACTATCCGTTCATTAATATTTTTATCCCTTTTAGAATAATTGTATGATTTTTTAAAATTATTGCGATTGTAATTGGCGGAACATAATCATACTTTTAATTAAACAAGCATTAAAAAAGAAAAAAACTAGATCAAAATAACTTTTGACTTGTAAAATTGATATAGCATGACGCGGTACTACAGGCTTCAGTCAGTCAGGTCAGGCCTATGACATTTCATGAATCCTGACACACTTAGTCCAGTCCAGATTTCGGTCAGTCATATCCAGTCTAAAAATCTAGAATCTTATCTACGTGCCCCTATTAACATTATGCTGAGAGAGAATATTTCGTACGTATATTATCAGATACATATTGATCAGATGTATATTAGACTCACCTGCATGAAGGTTGTCGGTTCATCTCCAGGCTAGACGGTTTGATTCTTTCTCTCGGAAACTTGAAAGAGCGTAGGTTGTACTATATATACTCGCGGCGCTCAAGATTTTTCTTTTACAGAACATCTCATAAGTATGATTTTTCCTGTTTTATGTATATTATTTTAACCTACTAGTAACCTACTAATGTTATGATCTAATATATATATATATATATATATATATATATATATATATATATATATATTTCATATCAAGTTTAATAATAATTTTTATTCTTAAAGATTATATAAGGTATGTACATATTATGGGAATACATAATTTTAGATTTAATTACTTTGACCTTTTGACCTAAAGGTCAAGTCCTGTAATAGACTCGAACTATGTCGTATTCAATATGTAAATCAAAATCATGCGGTAAATAGAGTATCACAAATATAATACTTTTAGCAAAAGATATGTTATCCAAAATGTATGTTAAATTTGCTGATATGAAATTTTTAAACGGGCTGCTAGTAAGCCGATTATAATAATTTTGTTCCAAGAATATGTAAAGGTAAAAATTTGCTACTATTGCAATATGTGAATATTGAAAATTTATATAAATCCTTTATATTGTAAATATTACCATTTTTTTTAAATATATTTATATGTGTATATGTGTATATGTATACATATATGTTTGGGAGGAAAACTTAACAATTCTAAAAGGTTTTTAAAGAATATGCCAATTATTTGTTTTGATTTTATATTTTCTAAAATTTTGAAGAACACATGAACGTGTGGTTTTGAGCCAATTGTTCCCTACCCGGTACGCTGAGGTACCGTCACGTCTACATGCCAATATTGACAATATAATTTTCTTAATCTAATAGTGTTTAATATTAATATTTCATTATATGTATTAAATAACTTGTTTTCTATGATAAATTTTGACTAGTATTATTTTTTTTAAATAATTCGTTATATATATATATATATATATATAATATACGTTTGCTTAAGCCAACCCTGTTTTATTGTTATCTTCGGAATGTAAAATATTGAGTCCATCTTATATAGTGTAGTGTAGTAATATAAGAATATATAAATTCGGACTAAATATAATACCTCATTCCCTCTCATACATTTTTTTATTTATTTTTTTTTACATTAACAGTTTAAATATACGTACTGTTAATGTTTTTTCACGAACAATCCCATTCACACTTGTTTTTTAAACTGCTATATTATTTTGATATGATAATTTAACTATACAATATACAAACATTTATTTTTGTATTTCTTTTTAATTTTCTAGTAAAACGTAAACTTATCATTTCTAATAAATTAAAACTAGTAAAGGAATATTGTATTCTATTACTACCAGCTACAGCTTCACGCTCTTCTCTGTCATTAGACAACGGGAATAGTCTAATGCAATATGCCTATTACAACAATGTAATACAAGAACAATTTAATGCATAGTAAATAACGTATTTAAAATTTACTAACTGGAGGCCATCGTGAAGCCGTTATAATATATTTAATATCGATACCGTTCAGCGCGCAAATTTTTAACACATACAGTTTAGAATTGTGTAGTATGAATACATCGGGGGCGATGCGACCTGTAGCGTCATATATCGCTGCCCAACACCCTCATCTCCACAGCCTCCGGTCCAGGTTGGATTTGCGCCAGGCTGGGACCTCCAGGCTGGGTCCTCCATTGTCGGCTATTGTCGAAGGTCCATCTTGTTATATAGTGTTCATGATGCCGTCGGTTATTGGGTATCACTGATGCCACCGCCGTCGTCGCCTCGGTACAGTTGCTGCCGTAGGACACTGCGGACAAACCTTAATTTCAGTTTTGGTTAAAGCTGTCCTATAAAATGAAATATGTTTTGGATTTATTGCGGTTTTTTTAGATATTTCTATATGTAGCTTAAGTGTTAACATTTAAATTAGAATCCACATTTTTATAGTTATACGCTTTTTTAATAGAGAGTAGTCAGTTAGAACAATGCCAAACGCTTTAATCCCTATATATTTGTTTCGCCTTCTTAACTATGATTAAACGCTTAGTACACGACCCTTCGCGAGGTCCATTACAAGTAAACGCAACGCACGAATATAAATTGCTATAGATTGAATAAAAAAGATTTTTTCAATATCAAAATACAATATACCGTTACGTGACGCACATATGCGCGCAATGTATATAAATATTTAGACTACCCACATTATACCTGAAAGGCCATCAGCGGTATCCGTGATCGCAACTACAACACGCGGATTACTTTAGTTTACACAAATCTATTTTCTGATTGAAATCTTTTGTAGCGCTTATCATTTTACTTAACGTTTTATTTTATTTTATTTTAATACGTGCTACGTAAATGGTTTCAAATTATTTTTATATACTTATATACGATATAATAAAGTTTAATGGAACGCGGCTTAAATGCAGCGTGATTTAGAAATCGTCACGTAACGAAATGCTAAACGTCACGTACTGGAGTTGCATGCTCCTCTAAAAGCCATAAGATTACAAATTGAACGTATATCTTTAAAAAAGCAATTTATTTTGTCAATAATGCAATGCGAATCTTTATTAACCAAAAAAAAAATTAAAAGTATTTAATTAATAATGATAGTTAAAAATAGTGAAAATATTTAACAATGTTATTCGCAGATATGCCATGAGGTATAGGCTAGTGACAAACTCGCATAGCCGTTAGTAAAGATCATAGTAATTGAAGGAACGTAGGTCCTAGCGTCACGGGCCAAGAATCAAATTGTTTACTCTTCGTTCTTTGACCAGCTTCACTTTTTATCCAGTATTCATAGTAATCAGAGAAAACTAATTCTTAAGAAAATAGTCAACGGAATGTTTTGACTGTTTTTCACCTGAAAAAATTGTCATTTTTTATTTATCTCCCAATGTTTTCAGCCTACTTTAGGTTATTCGAATATATTGAAGCCGGCACCAATCGAGTATACATCTAGACCCTGTCTCATTGAGCCACTATACTATCATTAGATATATATTTATATATTTTAGTAAATTTATGTAATTTAAAAATTAAAGGAGCTTTGGTCTCGAGCCTTTATACGTTGGGTGTCGGATGTCAATACGATCGAATATCTTAGACCCAAGAATATTCCTATATTGTATTTATTATGCTTTAATGAACAGACACTTAAAAGTTTCTTCACTGTAATAGTTCGACTTTGATTTTATAATAACCTATAGATTGTTTGTGGAACTTTAATATAAATTAATAAAATATTATATATATTATGGAATATTTTAACAAACATTAAAATATATATTATTTCATAACTATAATGCGTCTAATCGTACGTTTATTGTATTCTGTTTACATTTAAATTATATATATAAAAAAATAAAAAGTCTAATATCTAATTGAAAAAAAAAATAGGGTAGGGAATATCTGGTGTCAAAATACTCCGCTCTCCGTTTTCTACTGGAATACAAGACGTAGTGTGTTGAATGAGGGAACGCGATATGTAAATAGTTTAAATATAATAATTCCGTCAGCCAGCCAGCCAGCGTATTCACTGTCTAACGCCGTACCGCTGAGTCACTGTAACCTCAAACGAATCATCATCAAAATATTAGTATTATAGTTGAACATTAAAATATATATTATGGAAATAGTATACAGTAGTAAACGTTTTTGAAAAAACTTATAAAAGTTTAAACGCAGTGGGATGCGAACCCGCGCCTCTTGGATACCGTCCAAGCGCTCTGACCGCTAAACCATGCGTTCCACTACCAGCTGTGTCGAAATTTTTATACGTTTGTTATAGCTTATTTATATTGTTAGCATCTCTGTAGAGAGATTTTTACTAATTTCTACTACTTAAAGATTATTAAAAAATAATCATTTAACAAAAGAGATTGTTATTTTATTTTACTATTTTGTAGTATTATTCCACACTCAGGATTAGAAAATATTAAAAAAAAACGTAAAGAAATTGAATCCCGCTGCGTTAAACTTTTATTCGTATACGTTTTTTCAAAAATATTTTCTAATCCTTAGTGTGGAATAACACTTTAAAAAACAGTAAATATAGAGTAGTAATAAATATGTAGAATTAAATGTTGCCGTTCACTCAGAAAACTAATTATTGTCAGGAGGTCAATGTAAAACTATATTAAAAAGAGCAGCCGTTAACTATTTTCAGTATAACCACATTCCAAACCGGTGATAGTTTGTAGCACTGACAATACTGACATTTTAAGTTGATTGACGATTCAAAGTACTCGCTGACAACCAAATTGAATAAATTATATTTTGATATTGATCTAAGTATTCTAATATGTGGCGTAAATTGAAACTATCATATATATATATATATATATATATATATATATATATATATATACATATATATATATATATATATATATATATATATATATATATATATACATATACATAATCATTATAACCATTCTCTTTTGCTAACAAGCAAAGCGAGCTCTGTATCTCTTTATATGTTTGTTAACTCCTATTTTAGGAAAAAAAAATAAGTAAAGTACCAAATAGTAGTACAATTGACGTTGCATATTGTCGTTAGCAGTTGCAGTAGCGATATGACACCGTCGTGGCACAGTAGATCAGCTTCTGACCGTTGGTGTGGGTTTGTACACACACGTAGGAATGATTATATAGATACTGTTTTATCCTACTCTGCTAAGATATATATATATATATATATATATATATATATATAGAGATGTGGTCGGGCTTTTGTCAGTTTGTTCGTCTGTCGTAAGTTACTATGCATTTGATCAAGTTCACTGCGACTTACGCCGTGTTCTTGGCAGTTCAGTGACATGTTTGACAGAGTTGGGATACGAATACATTGCGTGTGTAGTTTTCCTAGCATATTATATTTACACTTCACACATATAAAGCATATGTAAAACGTATTTATATACTATTATATTAAATTCACAAAGCAAATCATTAAACAAAAGGATAATAGCTTTTGTTAATATTTATTTTTAATTGAAAATCGGTGTAACATCCTATAATTACTATCAAAAATGTCAACAGTATACGTACATATTAATATGCCACCTATATCCTTTCTTTTTATTGTAAAAGAACTCTATATGAATTAGTTCGTTATTCGATGTGGAAGATTTTTTTAGATACATGCCTTTTATCCCGCATAGCAGAGTAGACAGAAAGTACTTAGTGTCAAGACACTCCGTAATTCGCTTTCAACTGAATTCGAGACATTGCGTGATGAGTGGTGGAACTCGACGCCGCACTTTGTCTTACCAGAGCAAGGAGTGAAAATAATGTCAATATAATCACTCCCCCGAGTGGGGATCGAACCCACAACCTATCGCGTTTACAGCTGTCTCACTGCGCCACGACCGGCCTCAGAATTTTTTACATTTATATAACTGTGACTAGTAATAACTATTTAATGTCAGGTTCAAATAATTTTATTCCAAATATTCTGCATTTGCAGATCGTCTAAATACGTAACGTGCGTCACAAGGTTCTCGTTGTGCTCGACAAACTCCATCGTAAATACATATAGCCTACATGTTACAATTTTTATTAAAATATAAAATATTTTCCATAGCATGTTATCGAAGTATTTCTTGTTAAATATCAATAACATTTATCATACATACAGAATATATTCAGTTTTCCTACAAATTTATTTGTATTATGGATTCTAGGGAACTATAAGATATCTACCGTAAGTTTTTGAAATACGGGAATCATCCTCTAAGCAGTTTACCGAGAAATTTTAGTTTGATCCCAGTACAAAGAATATCACATGTTAAACATAAGACGTATAACTGCATGACTTAATGGAAAACTTGTTTTGTTGTTTGTTTTTCTTTGAGAAATTTAGTTGTAGTTAAAAATTATATTGTTTTTTTTTATCTCATATAACGTGTCCAGTAAATATTTTTTTAAAATAAACTAGATATTTTATTAAAAAAAACTTTCCTATTTTTATATACATTATAAATAAAAAAAACTGAAGTTTTGAATTTTGACCTCGCCCATACTAACAACCTAGAACTTACCTAGAACCAATGAAAAGAAGACTTACCTAGAACAAAATGAGCTGAAAAGCTCAAACACACTGTTTGAATCCATGTAACAAACGGAAAAACTAGAGGCTTATGTTTGAATTCCAATATTATCGTATATATATGTTACGAATCCTTGACATTTCCTTGCAAATGATATGAATTCATGCAAATTAATTATCTACATACAGTTAGATGTTCCACGAAATTGAGGAAACATTATAATTTTCATATTAACTCGTCCACGTGACTTACGTAGAGAACTTTAGCTCAATATATGACAATAATGGGTGTTATAATTTAAATTATTTTCGGAATTCAGTATTCTTTTTATTATAACGTTAATAAAATATACGTGGTAATGTATTGTTTTATTAAACAATTTCGGTACGTTGTTATTTAGATTTGATACACAATACTTTAATTTGTTAGAATACACAAGTGATTTTTTTTTAGCTTCACGCTTTTATCCCGCATAGCAGGGTAAACAGAAAGTACCTAGTGTCAAGACACTCCGTACTTCACTTTCCACCAAAGTCGAGACATTGCGTGTTGAGTGATGGGACTCCCCACTTTGGAACGCCGCACTTTGTCTTTACCAGATGAAGTGAAAATAATTTGAATATAATCACTCCCCCGAGTGGGGATCGAACCCATAACCAATCACATATACAGTTAGACGCTGTCGAAATAGTGATAATAATTATATGTCGAATTAATGATAATAACGTTAAGATAAGCAAAATGGGTAGCAATTAACACAAACCTAACTATTCCAAAGTCAACCAGTAAAAGAGCCACGTGTGGCTGCCGACTTGTTTAGGCGTCGAATAAAGGAAGGCAAATCATAGACGTTTTGTAATAATATTATTATTCAAATGACTTTCTTTAAAATATAAATATAAAGATCGAATGACGTCCCCTTAATTACTAATATTTAACACTAATATCCAATGTTACCTATTTATAAATAAACTAACGCTAACAAATCCGTATTGAAAATTAACACCATAATTGATTTTTTTTTCTTATAATATTATAAAATTCTTATACAGTCATGTATTATTAATATTCATTTTACACCAAACCGGTACAAATCAATTGAACTTAAGGAGATTAATTTGAAGCTCCAATAGGGCTTTACTATTGCAGACACTCAAAAAGCACTGCGAGTCAATAATCTTCCTATCGACGGTGGATAGAGCTAAATCCCTTCATCGGATCGTATCTAAGTGCTTAATTATATTATTGTTCCGTTCAATTACGCCTATTTCCTTTTGTGTCCTCGGATGACGTTTGTTTTTTATTTCTTAAAAAAAAATAAACATGCCTAGCCCCACTCTGTTTGGATTTGTATATATATATATATATATATATATATATATATATATATATAATATATATATATATATATATATATATATATATATATATATATATATATACCCGCATAGCAGGGTAAACAGAAAGTACCTAGTGTCAAGACACTCCGTACTTCGCTTTCCACCGAATTCGAGACATTGCGTGTTGAGTGGTGGCACTGAACGCCGTGCTTTGTCTTTTAACAGAGCGAGGAAGTGAAAATAATTTAAATATAATCACTCCCCTGAGTGGGGATCGAACCCACAACCGATCGCATTTACAGTCAAACGCTGTCCCACTGCGCCACGACCGGTCTTGTATACATGATATTGAATTCATATTTCAATTCTTATAATTGATTTTAACTCAGTAAGTTTTATATAAAATAAATATTATTGATATGAAAATATTTTCTATGGCATTAAAGGGCAGGTAATTTAATTTGCCAAACTAAACAATTAATAGTAACAATATTATATACTACATATGTATATTGAAAAATAGCTCGCACCTTTTTATGTTTTTTTTTATTATGCGATAATTACTCGTATAGTAATTAGATTGTAAAATTCTTAACGAAACCGTCCTCGGTCGTCCTCGCTTTTAATGTTATATATTTCACTCGTTTATCTACATTTCTGTGTTAAGAGTAAAGGTAGTTTTTAATGGTTTTTTTTTCTATTATTATTAATTAAATAATAATTAGCGATCAACCTAAGCGAGATTACATTTACACAAGCTACTGTATTTCTTTTCACGTAAATATGAAGTTAGTTTATTATAAATATTTAATTAATATCTCCATCACGTGTGCATAAAAGAAAGCAATTTAAAACACTGCTTGCAGTTGACGTGCGTATCTCTTAAGGTAGCTCGCCCTTAGAAATGTTTATACATTATTAATTTTACGATATAAAAACTGGAGGCCGGTCGTAACAGCGTCTGAATGTAAACGCGATCGGTTGTAGGTTCGAACACCACTCGGGGAAGTGATTACATTTAAATTATTTTCACTTCCTCGCTCTGATAAAGGCAAAGAGCGGCGTTGAGTTCCACCAATTGACACGCAATGTCTCGAATTCGGTGGAAAGTGAAGTATGGAGTGTGTGGACACTAGGTTTTTTTTCTACCCTACCTATGATATGCGGGATAAAAGTGTGAAGCTTTAAAAAAAATCTAGTCTAATTAACATAGGGAACATTGCGAAACCTCTGACTACAATATTTATATAATTTATATATAATTTTAATGTTACATAATACAACCTTTTTGCTTTGTATGCAAGACGATGGAGAAGATTAAAAAAAAAGGTTTTCTTTACCAAATATACGGCTTGTTTTTATAGAAAATAAAAGTAAACATGTAATTTATTTATTTTATATAAAATTATTGGACTTTCACTATAAAGAAACTTGACATGGAAGTTTTTCCTATTATATCGCCTATAAAAGTCCGTCTTTTCTTTCAAATAAAACACCAAAAATAATCATTTTTTTGGCACTTACAAATAGTGATATAATAATAAACGGATTCTCTTTTACTGAAAATCCGACGCAAATATTTCGTTACGCAAGTTTTTCATATAACTGAACGCGAGGCATTTAAAGCCTTCCGAGTGGACTGGGAGCTTTGCATGTAGTCATACATAAATATATACACAAATATAAACATACATACCCGTGCAAATAAAATATTTCCTAGAAATTCCCTCTATAACTACTAATATCTATTAAATTCTTTGAATGGGTGATCGAACCACCAACCCCCCGTACGAGATCGCTTCCCAACCGCGCTACTTAAACACCCTGTACAATTTAACACGTATTTTTAAATAAAACATTTTGTCATTTTCACCCCTTTATGCAGAGTCCAAATTTATTGCGCTGAGTTCATTCACTGAAAGTAGAATAGGTATCCTTGTAAGCAAATATTGTGACTGGACATGTTGACACAAGTATCGGCAGATATATCAAAAACACTTTAATTATTAACGGCTGCCTTTTTGTAGTATTCTGTTTATGGAAAACTGTTCACATTTCAATTATAATTATAATTATAACATAGTGGCGCAGTAGGACAAGGTCAGACTGTGAATGGTTGGTTGCGGATTTGATTTCGACTTAGTGAAATTATGTTATGAGGCTGGGGCCGGTCGTGACGCAGTGGGACAGCGTCTGACTGTAAACGCAATCGGTTGTGGGTTCGATCTCCACTCGGGGGAGTGATTATGTTTAATTGTATTCACTTCCTCGCTCGGGCAAAGACAAAGTGCGGCGTTGAGTTCCACCACTCAACACGCAATGTCTCGAATTCGGTGGAAAGCGAAGTACGGAGTGTCTTAACACAAGGTACTTTCTGTCTACTCTGGTATGCGGGATAAAAAGCGTGAAGCTAAAAAAAAATATATTTTTTTTATTTGTATTGACTTAGCGTTAGGTAAATGTCAATTATAGTCTCTGTGGATTGTGAATGACATCTTTATATTGTATACAGGAAAAGTGTATTAGATTTATATATTGCTTTAAAATATAGTTTAATCAAAACGCAAAGTCAAAACTGTCACAAAGAATGCAATTTCCGTAAATGGAATTATTACTTCACTTCCATCTCAGCAAATATGCAAAATGAAATATGAAATATAAGAAATTCATTATTATTTATATCTCACAATAATCTGTATTAGTATGTCCTAGATAGTAATAAATGTAAGTCATTCTGAATACGTCCTAATATGCTAGCATGTATACATATATATATATATATATATATATATATATATATATATGTATATAGATGAAATATGGAAAATGATTCCCGTTACATATATAATAACTACCGAATTGATTAATCCCGTATACATGTGTGTACAGTATAATATCTAATATTACATCTCCATTTAGCGTATGTAGTCTTGATTATAGAAATTGGATCTGTTAAGTTAGCTTAGTAGTTCGCTTTCTCGTAGTCAAAGCTTGCGAAACTAATTTCAATTTATTTATTATTTATACATTATTTATTTACACAAAATTAATATTGATTTTTATTAACTTGTTTTACTGAAGTATTACGACTTTATAAAGTTTATTATATAATTATATAGAAATACACTTACTTGATATGCTGTTCGTTCTTGCTGGATTCGAAGCAGCTCGTCTTACAGCCACGGCGCGTCGAGCTCGCCGTCGCAGAAATGGTATAGCTTGGATTAGCGCGTGGCGGAAGTTCTGGCCGCTCAGGCAGTACAGAATGAAGTTGATGCCAAAATTTGTATTAAAGAACATCGTTGACAATTGCTGGAGCGCTGTCCATCGACCTCCGACTTCATCGGCGTTCTGTGAACAAACACTTTGTTAAAGATTGCATTTTCACAAGCAGAAATAATAGTATTTAAAATATTGTGTTCACATATTTGAAATTTTCGTAAGGCGTAGTAAGGTTAAGGTTTTAAAAAGTCATTATACAATTTTCGGAACGCATCGCTCGGGAAAATAAAATATATGTGTACATATATAAGCTATTATTTTTATATTCTTTGTCATGTTTTAATTTCGTTTACTATGGATATATGTTACATACCGTTTGCCTATATATATATATGAATAATTTCTACAGGTTATATTAAGATATCTCATAGTCAATCGACATCGCTTTAATTTTTATCCCGCATAGCAGTCGCGTGTATGTACTTATATGTATAGTTTTCCTAGCATGTTATATTTGCACTTCATAGGGCTTTATATATAAAACGTTTTTTCATACTATTATATTTATTTCACAAAGCAAATCATTAAACAAAAGAACAAAGGGATAAATGCTTTTATTAATATTTTTTAAATTGAACATCGGTGTAACATCCTATAATGACTATCAAAAATGTCAACAGTATACGTACATATTAATATGCCACCTATATCCTTTCTTTTTATTGTAAAATAACTCTATATGAATTTGATCATGAATCGATATGCACGATTTTTTTTAGCTTCACGCTTTTTACCCCGCATAGCAGGGTAGACAGAAAGTACCTATTGTCAAGACACTTCGTGCTTCGCTTTCCACCGAATTCTAGACATTGCGGGTTGAGTGGTGGAACTCAACTCAACACTTTATCTTTACCAGAGCAGGAAAGTGAAAATAATTTAAATATAAATCACTCCCACGAGTGGGGATCGTACCCACAGCTGATCGCGTTTACAGTCAGACGCTGTCCCACTGCGCCAAGACCGACCGTAATCCAATACGTGTTTATGTTTATGACATTTCAAGTAAATTTGTGTAAAAACAATCATTTTTATATTGAAAGTTAATGTAACTTTATCGGACTGATTTACATTTCAATGAATCTCTGTTACGATTTTCGGACCGTCGCCGCGCCGCGGGCAATTTACTTTAACAGATACTTTTTTACAATAACTTATTTATTTTGATTTGTTATACGCTTACGTATTTTTGTTGTGATTTAAATCGAAGACCTACTTTTATACATCGCTAGTAAAGTAAGTCTTTTCGTTTAGACATTATTTAATATTTTTGCGTAATGATACAAGAGAAAAAAACAAAAATAACTATTAATTTCATAAAAAAAACGAATCTAAGACTATTGAGGGTGTCGTGAGCAACAACATCTAAACCATAGCGGTATTTATTTTTTATTATAACTAACATCACATTAAATAGCACCGACTTGTACATTCGCATATTAAATACGAAACATTAAAACCAGAGTTCCGTTGTACTATTGAAATTCGTGCTACGATTGCTACGTAAAGCTAAGCCAATTGATCACCAAGTTGCATCAGCGGCATGAATAATTCTGTAATGGTTTGTGTCATTTAATATAAATATATAAAATTATTAATAAAGTGTTTTTGTATAATATATTTATATATAAGTTTTATTAAAAAAAACAACTTTGAATAACTTAAATATTAGACACTGTTCTAGTAAACTATTTAACGTCAGCGTAGTTTGAACTCATATTGAATATATTTGTATAAATAACAATAAAAGACGCCATCAATGACAGTTGTTATAAAAAATATAATATTAGATATTTTTTAAAATAAATGTTTATTTTTATTTACATTTTGTCTAAGTGTGTTCGCTTTGTTGCGAACATAGAGCGCTGGTCACAGTTGTTTTTTTATTGTTTATAAAAGATAAAAAAAATCATTTTATACGATTTGTATTGTAATAAAATATTCATAAATAATATATCATTGCTTTTAATGAAAATTTCTTTTAAAAATCATTTTAACAGTGACTTAGCGTAAATAATTATATAAGTTACTTTCTGTTTTACGTTGATATGAAAAAATAAAAACAAAATTTAATAA
Organism: Dryadula phaetusa; assembly: GCA_032432895.1. Taxonomy (NCBI): domain Eukaryota; kingdom Metazoa; phylum Arthropoda; class Insecta; order Lepidoptera; family Nymphalidae; genus Dryadula; species Dryadula phaetusa. The sequence goes on from JAOYRS010000001.1 coordinate 1,665,102, forward strand.
ATCACAAGATTTTAATAACACATTTCAATTTTAAACAATTAAACGGTTAACTAGTGTACCGTGTACGAGATATTTTTCAATATTTATACTGTTACGTAAAAACATATTACTAAAATACCTTACTTAATACCTACGTACCTACAATCGAAATAATCCGTAAACGCACTTTAACACAACACAAAACCCCATCACTTTCGACATTTTTATTGTTCACCGTTTCTTTCAACGTATTCAAATATTTGAATGAATGAAAAATATCAATGTATTATACTTTATTCAGCATCGAAATATTCTTCATCTATACCGCTATCCATGCTCGAACTGTCGTCATCGACCATCATGTCTTCATGCCACTGTTCGGTTTCGGAGCTAGTGTCTTCTTCGGTGTCGGGAAAGAGAAACACTTCCTGAAAGTCGTCTTCGAATCCTTGTTCTTCCAAGCTATCGACGACGTCGTCAACCATGTTGTCATCAACCCTGTTATCGTCAACCATGATGTCGACAACTTCGTCGTCCTCATCTCGCACCACTTCTTCGAGTTCGTCCACGATATCATCCTCGACCTCATTCATGAATACTGAGTTATTTCGTGTAATAAAAATTGCAGTATAAATCAGTATGTTTAAAATGGTAACAGTTAAAATAAAAACCAATTTTATTAGTGTCAGCATCTCATTTATATGGATCATAATATTGATTATTACTAGAATGATATTTCAAAATTCCTCTTGTTTTGCATTCATTTTATTATGACTAAAAATTTTATTATGAACACAAATTATGAATAAAAATTTTATTATGAACACAAATTATGAATAAAAATAGAAAAAAGTATTTTGGATGGCGACAGAAACCGCGTTACGCGGCATACTCGCGTCCATAACATCTAGTCAACACGTGTTTTTTTTTAAACTTCACTCAATATTGCACACAAGTGTTCCCGCCGGCGTCCACTGTACGAGTGACTGCAATAGCGGGAATGCACAACCGTCCAGTACGGATGTGCAGAACTGAATAATTTAATTTTACAATTTAATAGAAAATGTTTTACAAAGTTCTACTACTTCCACGAACACGGTGAGGATTTATGCTAGAATTCTATTGGCTGATTATAAAATATATTTCTATTTTAATGCTTTTACATTTCATATAACATGTTAACATGAGTGAATATTTATTTTTTTATTTGTTTGATATTATATTGACGTTTGTAAAGAGATTTAAAGGCAACGAGTGTCTATGATACCGTCGTCTATGTAAGCGACAACAGGTTCAAAACTCATCCTGTTTAAATTAAATATTTTTTCGTACACAATATAGAATTAATATTAACTTTGAATTACTGTTGACTTGAGGTGTTTATGTTATAATTGTATTTTCTGTTATTAAAAATATACACATATTTATTTATTCTTACTTTCTTTTTTTATACTACTGTTTCTAGAACTTTTCCGTGAGAGTTTTAATCATATGTTAATGACATAAAGACACTACGTCCTCCTCTTTTGTGGTAGAGGTTTTTTCGTGAATAACTTTGTGTTACTAGAAGAGACTCGATCATATATTTCAAAATGAAATTTTTGAATCGACAAGTACCACGACAACTGACTTGCGTCAAATGCACTAAAGGGGTGTTAGGCCTATTTACACCGGGTGTTCTAGTAAATGAGTTTTATATAAATATATAAAAGTTTCTTTTAAAGAACATATGTACATAGACGTATGTATGTAGTGTATTGGTCGGCTCTGTAGTGTATTTGTAATATTTTATATGGAGTTTATTTTGTTCAATTTGAAACTAAATTGTTTGAACGTATAGTAAACGTATTTTTTGTTGATAAATTAAATGAATTTCATAATTGAAATTCTGCCTGCATATATATGTGTACTCATGTTGGTAACGTAGCATGTATTGATCTAGCTAATAAAACTATAGCAGATAGCATCAGATAGCATTTGAGCGCTCGCTAGTTTCAAGGGATTTGGATTCAAATCCTAGTATTGGATATATTTTTATGTAGATTTTTTTATTTTTATGTAATTAGTCGTTGTTTTATTTGCTTGTAATAAACCAATACAATAAATAGAATAAATTTATTTATTAATATTATCCTTAAATTAGATACCAAGATGGAAAGTTTTTTTTTTCTTATATATATAAATCTGAATTTGCAATTTGTGTAATGTTTTATACTGTTATTTTTGTGTTATATTTGTGTGTACTTCTATCTATAGATTGAGCGTAGTACAACTTAATCTCTCTAATTGGTATAGAATTTTCATATTGCGATAGTAGCATTTTAATATTCTTGGAGAGTGCGCTCTTCTTGACTTTTACTTTGGGGCTTAGGGTTGAAATCCTTTGCGGGGGATGAGGGTGGATCTTAATTTTATATAAAACTTTATTAGCTAATTAACGTCAATAATATTATTACGTTATACGATATGTGAAAAATTGTATTTATAGTGATCCAATATCAGGTGATTCAATATTACATGACGTAATCGTAATGCGTGGAGAAAGAATTATGGAGAGTGGTACTGGTGGAAAGGAGTGATGAGAAGAGTGTTAAGAGAGTGATGGGGAGAGGGTTATGGAGAGTGATACGTGTGGAAAGAGCCTGAGGGAGAGATGGTTATGGAGAGTGATGGGGTGAATGGTACGGGTGGTAAGAGAGTGATAATGAGAGTGGTACGGGTGGAAAGAGATTGCTGAGTAGAGTGGTAAAAGTGGTAAGATAGTGATGGGGACAAATTATGGAGTATGGTATGGGTGGAGAGAGAGTGCTGGGGAGAGTGGTACGGTTGTAAAGAGAGTGGTGCGGGACAAAAATGAGCGATGGGGAGAGGTACGGGTGGAGATTGATGGGAAGAGTGGTATAGGTCTATGACAGGGAGAGTGATACAGGTGGAATAAGAGTGATGTGTGGACACGTGGAAAAAGTGATGGGTAGAGCCTTACAGGTTTAAAGAGCGTGATGTATGAAGAGGTGGAAAGAGAGTGATGGGGAGAGAGAGTTATGAAGAGTAGAAGTGCTAGAAGTGAGAAGAGAGTAGAAACAGTGAAAAATAAATGATAATGACAGTAAAAGAGTCGACAGAGTGATATTGAGTGTCGGAGGAGTGGAGTGAGAGTGATGTCGGAGGTGTGAGGATTAAAGAAAATGGGACAAGTGGAGAATGAGGGAGCATGTTGGCGGAGGAAGGCGGAGAGATGATTGAAAAAATGGGTAGTTGATAGAGAGATCGAGGGTGAGAATGTAGAACAGAATTTAAAAATACATGTGTTTTAGATACAAAACAAATTGACACCACTGTATGCAACTTACTTAAGCAACTTTTTTGTTAGAAATAAGAAATTTTACTTACTTTATTTTCTCAGTCTATCTAGTCTAGTCAGACTAAGCGCAGCGTTAAATCCTACAAACGAATCAACGGGGTGCCTTTTACTAAAACCAAGTGTAAGACAATTTCTCTACTATCCCCGAACAAAAATCTTTTGTCTTTGTGTGTTTACAAACAATTTATCTTACATATGTTACATTTTTTTTTATTTCAACGCTCCGTTACGCTGCTTAAGAAGCTCGTGTTATGCTAATAATATAATGGTTCCGTTCTCTGTTAATATTATATAATCCATTCAGTACGAGAAAATTATAACTAATAAATATTTATATTTTAATGAGCCAAAATAGAAATTACAACACGGTACATAATATTTAGATATATTAGTTTTATTAATTATACGTATCGTGTAAACTGAAACTCGAATTATGTAAATTTATTAATGACCTGGTTTGGTTGAGGAGTGACTGACGGTTGGGTTGAACTATTGAGAGGGTTGTGCGTTTAATGTCTCTCGAGGGTATTGTACTGTAGAATGTGTTTTTTTAATATATGCTCAAATATTATTGCTTTAAGCGGCTGATACAATCTAGTGTGATATTTTTATGTTTTCTCATTGCAACTTAATGGCAGTTAGAGATGCTACTATCTAAAATCTCTATTTTTACTTTACACCTAAATTTAACACATTACTTGCTAGTTTGACGTGCCGTAACTTAACACCGTGCCGTAGCGGTTCTGGAACCCACAATCAGTCACGTTTACAATCAGAAGTTGTCCTACGGAGCCACGGTGACTTAGATTATTTTTAGTTGCTTAGTTTATTTTCGTATCGGTAACGAAGTACAATGATTTTTCAAGGAAAATATTATATTTGTTTTAATACATTTTCAAAAATATTTTACTTATGAATGAAAATTATTCAAAATAGTATCAAAATTATTTGTATCTAATATTAGCTGTAAGATTTTCACGCAAATTGGGGACAATAGCGTGTAAAACGGTAACAGAAACTGTCATTGTACGCATATTAGACCACGTCTGAACGGTTTCGCGCGACAATCGTTGCTCGTTCAAAGTATTGTGTTCATCGGCTGAGATGAATTGTGAAAGTCGTGTTAGAATTCTTTATTTTATATAGTACTTTTATTAAATCCTATATAATTGAATGCGATTCAGTTTTGTAAATTTGTTAATATTTTATAATGTTTCGCTTATAGTACTGGTGTCTAATCCAGTGTGATTTATTACATGTAGAGCTAATGCTTTGTACATTTATTGTATTAACTTAACGTATTATTATCTCCACAAATTTCATACCTTTTCATCAGCGTAAATCGTATATATATATGTATATATATATATATATATATATATATATATATATATATATATATATATATATATATACTTGTATTTTTGTGAAGTAGTTGTCTAAGATAAAGATAATTACTATATCTTAAAGACGTAGCCGTCGGTACATTAAAACTGTTATTGAACTGCTATAAAATTATTTTATCAGCAAATAAACTCAATTGTGTCGCTTTTAGTGTTCAGCTAAAGTGGTAAAACTAACCAGTTAAGGTTAGTATTGATAGAAAATTTTAGGTGATTACTAAATCTCTTTTTTTCCATTTTATCATTTGATATAATTAAAAAATAGATTTATTGTTTTTTTTAACATATTATTTTAATTTCACTCGGACGGGACATGTAGAGCGGAAGTCCCTGATAACTCTGCTACGCGTATTAAAATGTAATGCTGAAATCAAATAGCTTTGCACTTGTTTTGGTAGTCACAGAGAAGCTAGTGACGTGACACTAGGTCTTCACTTTCCGAAACAATTTTCGGTATTGTACGTTAGTGGTGGAACTACGCGATAACTTTTAATAGCGTTTACAGTGACTACCGCCCGCCCGACTGCGCCACAGCGATTATTTCGGTATTAAATAGCCTCCCAATTATTTCTGTGAAATCCATGAATATTTTTAAATTATTTTAAAACTCAGATGAAATTTTTCCATTGAATACAATTTTATAGACTTTTAAGATTTTTCTTTGAAAATCAATGTAATAAAGTTTTTGGTATCAAGCTTTTGACATGCCTTTGATACGATCATCATCTTTTTAATTGTTTTTTTTTTTTATTTTATAAATTAAAATCTCTTCATGTTACGTATCCTGTTATTTATTATTAATAATATTTCAATTATATTAGATGTACGACAATTAATGTAATGTCGATTTCTCTGAATTTAGTTTGTTTTGGATACACATTTTAAAAAGTTTGTGCCAAATTTAATAATTTTTAATACTTACAATCATTTTTATTATTATATTTAATGTATACAACGATGACATTCTCGTCAAGGTTTCCAGAAGCGCCTGATATTCAATCAGTCGGCATCGAGCACTAAAACGCTTTTTGATCTTAGCTTTGTCATTGAAGTTGCTAAAATATTTTCCGCCTAATACAATATAAGTAGTTTGGGTGTAATGTAATATATTATTTGTGTATCGCTTTCTGTTCGTTAATGATAATTATAAAATAATTGATTTTCGTGATTGTAGAACATTTTAAATTAAATTGCTAAATAACGTCTCAGGTAGACTGGCCTGGGCTGATTTACCTGTGACCACGGAACGTCAGATTTCTATAAATGTATTTACGTATACCAAAATATACACGATTAATCCGTTTCAAATAGTTTCATTTAAATTGGTTTTATGTTCTTGAAGACGTTTTATATAAAAAAAAAATATATTTTTTAATCTAATTTAATTTGATTTATTTTTTTAGATCATTTTTTTATCTAATTTAATTAAAATTTAAATTTAATTAATTTTAAAGTTTTAAATGTATTAAGGAAAGAATGCTAGACTTACACTTGGGCGGTTATCAAAAGACGCGCGTTCGAGTCCGTTCGTTTATTTTGTTTCTAAATATATTCCTTTTTTAATTGTCTATTTATCAAAGTGTCAAACCGCATTTATTATATTTGCTTGAATTTTGGAAAAGTTTTCCAATTATTTTCAACTAATAACCGTAGAATTTTGTTTTCTTTCAACCCCGTACTGCACTTTTTTATTTTTGCTTTTGATGTTATTTTTTGTTGAGATAATATATCAATTTGCTCATTTATCAAGAATTAAAAAAAATGACAAAAAATCATTTCAAAATTTTTATAAGTGTTCGAAAGCTAATTCGAAAAAATAATAATTTTTAACGAATTCCAATTAAAAATTAAAAATTAAGATTTAAAACATCCTTGAAAAAACGTATAAAAATTTGAACGCAGCGGGATTCGAACCCGCGCCTCTTGGATACCGTCCAAGCGCTCTGACCGCTCAGATGTTTTCTAATCCTAAGTGTGGAATAACACTTTAAAAATAGTAAATATTAAGATTTAAATTTAAACTTTCAGCTGTTGAGGTAGGTTAGTTATCATTGTTTTGAGCATCGCCATCTACCACGGCAGAGTGCAGCCGAAATGCATTAATCGAGCGAGTGGTGGTACTTCTTGTATTTTATTTTTTTTTTTATTTTGATATATATTATATATATTTTTTTTATTTAAAAAATAATATATTATATATATCAAAATTAAAAAAAGCTAGCCAATTTATGTTACGAATTTTTTTTATTGTTTTATAAGACGATCGCTGACTGCAATGATTTTCACGGTAAATTACCCTTACTAGTGTTGTGCTTACATATTCGTTACAGAAGTGGGAATCAAACCCAAATTTACATAAGTAATTTTATATTGTAACCACTACACCACGCTTACGTGTATAACTATACATAATTGATCGAATATATATTCAACACCGAGTTGATAATTTTCTAAAGATGTTACGTAAGATTGTTGGAAATCAATTTCACATTACAGATAAATTTAATATATATATATATATATATATATATATATATATATATATATATATTATATATATTAGTTAGTATAATATATTCAAAATTATTAAAGCTCTGCAACAATCCTGGATTCGTACTCGCCCTCCTCTCGGAAAATTCAAGCAAAATCATCGTGGTATTTACGATACGCTTTTCATTGGCAACTTTTGTCAGAATCAGACGATACTCAAACTTCGAGTTAGGCTGGTTTCATATATGCATGTCTACAAAAGAACTAACTCTCTATTCGCTTTTCCAAAATAGTCAGCGATATAGATGTTTCCTTTTAGACTTTCTGGCTTTTAAGTCGTTATAGCGTACTAGAATTTCTATTCCCTACGAATAATTTTTTTTTAACTTTATATTGTTTTTTTCTTTCCTTTGTTTGTAAAACAACTTCATACAGACATGTTAGCAAAATAAATAAGTTGTATCGTGTAAGTATAAGAAATTCGACGTACCTCGATAAAATGGCTACGGCTCAATACGCGGGTTCGAATCCTACAACGTTGATATTTCTCAATTCATAATATTTTCATTTCTTGTTAAGTCGGTAAGTTCATATGCGAATTACCGATAGAGATCTTGAACATATATTAAAGCATTGATTGACGAAGGCTTCTTTTAAGTAAGATTCAGTTAGGGCTACCTTTATTATTTTCCTCATAGTATATATATATATATATATATATATATATATATATATATATATATATATATATATATAATCCAAGGAGATGCTGCGTCCACTTGACACTGCCTCTGCATACACAGCGCTGTTGTTCGTGGGCTCACATCCACGTCTCTAAGCGTGTTGTGTGCTTTTGTTGTTTGTATTTTTATTTAAGTCAAAGTTTTAAATTTTCCGCCAATATTTAAACTGGCTTGTAAAGTGGCGAACACTTTTGCTTCACTTTGTTTTTCTTACCAGAGCACTGTAGCTAAAATCATTCTCAGAAGTACAGATCGAACCGACAACCATTGCGTCTATATTTAAATGTTGTTCAGCTGCACCACGAGGGCTTCAATATATTGTATTATATTTTGAACTATAATGAGCACTAATATATTTTTCCATTTTTTCTTACTGCATTATCTCCCTTCCCACAAGAGAAGAGGGGCCCTCTTCTTCTAACTTCTTTCTCTTTCTTCCATTGTAGCTATCCCCACCCACCTTCCCACCCACACCCACCTACCTCCACCCACCTACCTAACCCCACCCACCTACCTACCCCCACCTGAATACCTACCCCCACCCGAATACCTACCCCCACCCGAATACCTACCCCCACCCACCTACCTACCTATCTACCTACCCATCAGCATAAAGATTCAAGTTTGTGTACTATTTTTGTATACATTTTTTTTATGACAACAACAAACAAAAATATTTTAAGTAAATGTTTCTAATTAAAATAGGAAATACGGCTTATGAGGAAACAACCCGTCTCTAAATAAATTACATTGTTTTCGTAACCCGCGTTTTTACCCGACGTGGGTTTTTTTTTATACTAAATAATATTTTAATATGTTTTTTATTGTATTTCTTTTTATTCAAAACTTATGCTCTAAATACGTTTGTTAAGTGTGTGTACGTTTTCACGTAAATACATTCGCAAATGCCTTAGAGTGAATTAAAAATGCTTTTAACGGTAACTTGATCGTAATTCCCTTATAGGTGTCAGAGCGAGAATGATGTATGCTATTACAAACGTCGAAGAAAAACAACCCACTCTAAATTATTAATATTATAGAATAAGTTATGGTAAACATAAAACAAAATAAATATAATTTTGCATACATATATATATATATATATATATATATATATATATATATATATATATATATATAATGTGTGTGTGTGTGTGTAAATTTAAAGATATATTGAAAAATATTGAAAATTCGCAAAGTGCAGTTCGCTCGCAGACATTACGGCGACTAACTACGTTTTTTTTACATTAAAGCCGCCTTAACAAAAAAATTTCGTGTGCGTGATAAAAAATGATGCAACTTACCATGTCGTACGCGTAGGCCAGGACTCGTATCGTATAGGCGGGAAGGTTGAGTATGACGAACACGGAGGAGACTATCAGCAGCATTCTAGTGACCTTCTGTTGCGACCGCGGACACCCCAGCAGCCTCGTGCAACGCGCGCGCTGCCCTACCCGTGGATGCTCCCTCTTCATGAGCTGCTGCCGCGCCCGCTCCAACCGACATACCCCAATCATTATCCACGTATTTAATACGATTATCATACCCAAAGGGACCGTAAAAGACAACACTGTATCTACTAAATTAAATCTAGCCGCGTGTTCTAAATATTCCCTATCTATATTGCAATCGTCCGTAGTGGGAAGTGCAAAGCGCAACACCGGCAAATTGAGAGCTATGGAAGTTACCGTAAGTCCTATAATAACGTGACGGGCCCTAGTCAACGTACACATAGCGTTCCTCCTCAGTGGATACAACACGGCGACGAAACGTTCCACTGTAAAGGCGACGACCAGCCACGCGCTCAGGCAACAAGTGACATACGAAATGTAAACAAATACTTGGCAAAATCCACCCGTGTGGAACAAACCGGTGACTTGCGCGGCGCTTAACCAGGGAGGCAACAGTTGGAGAAGGAACACCGTGTCGGAAACCGCCAAAGCGGATAGATATTGGCTGGTTGATTGTAAACGGAGCTTGCTGCTATAAAAAACGAACACCGACAGTAAGTTGCCTAAAGAGCCGAGACAGACCAGTAGCGGCGTATAGTACAGGTAGAACGAGCTCGAGACCTGCATCGCCCACATGTCGAACTGCGTCTGATTCGCGTCATTGCCGGGTGCTTCTGTCGTGAATTCAAAAGTAACGTCGCCCGCCTCTGGGGATACCGTGACGGACATGACGCGCGTGCGTCTGCCGTGCCTACCCGCCGGTTACTGCCGACTGAGGGACGCCTCCCGTATATATAAGCGCGTTGCCCCGACTGTCAGTCACTATGCCTCCCTACGACTGTTGCAGCGGACGAACTGACCACTTGCTTTATTCTTATTCTATGTTTATTATTTTAAAAACAACTGGCTTTTAACACATAACAGTCATATATATTTTAAAAATCGTTAAAACCAAAGATTTGATAAGAATACAATATTTTTTTTAATATTTTTGATTTCAGAAAGTAATTTAAAAAATCGAAAATTTTTAATGTTATATACTTTTAACAAAATTGTTAATTTTTAATTTTAGTTTCAAATGAAACTTGGTACGCGACATAATCGAGGTACTAAGAACTAGATGGTAATTTGTTCCGACACCCTCTATATACGAGTATGTAAGCAGGAACATGATGCACTATTTGTATCACAACACCGTGGGGGACTTTATTGCGCATATATATATATATATATAAATATATATATATATATATATATATATATATATATATATATATATATATATATATATATATATATATATATATATATATATATATATATATATATATACATATATAACAATATTTTTTTTTCTTTTATTCAAAGTGTTTTTCTATTTAAATTTCTACAAAAACACTACAAAATTTGAATTTAAGCTCCTATCTTAATTCTTCTTTATTCCACAATTATATACTTAGTTGTGGAAACGTAGTATCATATCAATATTGTTTACGTTTCACTAACTTCTCTTATTTAACAAGTCATCAGTCTCTTGTACGTAAAACGGCCACTGAACTCACACTTATCGGCATATATATCATTCGTCCTATTGTGCTACAGTAGTGAAAATCTTATCATTAACAATCATATCAATGTTGGTCATGTATGAAATTAAACCAAAATGTTCGTTACATGGCGCAGTGGGACAGCAGGGCTATCTGCAAACGCGATTGGTTACGAGTTCGATTGCCACTCGGGGGAATGATTCAATTTAAATTATATTCATTTTCTCACTAGTAAGGGGTCAAGCGTGTCCTCAAGTTCCGCCATTCTACACGCTATGTCTCGAATTCGGCGGTAACTGGAGTACGAATTGTCTTGACACTACGTACTTCATGTCTACTCTGATTTGCGGGATAAAGCGTATATTTAAAAAAATATACAAATGGTAAATATTGATTAAAAATAATATAACTTTGTTAGAAATATAATTCTCCTACCACATACTTATAAACTTGCCATAATTGATTGTAAGAGTTAGTATGGCATGCGTAGACTGCGCAAAACTTTTGTTTTACTTAGAAATAACTTTTGGTTAGAAATGTTGAAGTGTTTATTCATACCGTTGGCGCAGCAATAATTTAATATAAGTATATTTGTATATCCTTTGAATATAATATGTTAATTTTAAATAAATAAACTAATAACTTAATTTATGTGAATTATATATTATAATTAACTTTAAATGTTGTCGCTTTGTAGAATTGAGATTTTGCAGTGTTGAGTGGTGGAACACAACGCCGCATTTTGTCATTCTAGAACTAAGAAATGAATATAGTTTAAATATAATAATACGCCGAGTAGGAATCAAACCCACAAGTAACATGTTTGCACTGCACATTTTTACATGCACTGTAAATGTATTATTATTATACTATTTATTGCACTTTACATAAAGCAAAAACAAAACGATATGGAAGAATAGACTGGATATTAAATTGCAAACTCACATTCATAGATTTATTAAACGATCCTCTCGGCTCGTTTTCTTCTCATTGAACACAGTAAAAATGTTAACGTCTCTTACCGTCTTGGACTAATATTAAGTAATATTTGTTTGTAAGAATAAAATTTAAAATATTATAGATACTTTAAATAGATTTAGTTTTCGGATGGAAAACAGTCAACGAAGACTTGTCTTATATTGTCTTACACTAGATGCCGGGATAAAGCGTGATATCAATGTGGATATTAAGCAAAAAGCGATACGTGTATATTTGGTAAATCTTAATGTGGATATTAAGCAAAAAGCGTGGGTTCATAGCTATATTTGTCTGTCATTATGATTTTTGTTTCAAGGATTTATTACCAGAGTTATGTACACACTCTACATTTTTGAAATACTATAGATAAAAGCGCTACACGTATTTCAAGCGCTTACACTGTACAATTATATTTGGTATATCTTTGATATCTCAATATATATGATATTAGAAAGGCTGCAAAAATTTTGACTATTACTATTTTTGTTTTTTGTGTGATTTTAATTCTTATATCTTACTCTATTCTACTAACATTGTTTGTATATAATTTAAGATTAAAAAATAATAATTATCTATTTTTCTTTTCTTCAACAGGGTCAGAAAAGGAACGCGGCACACTAGACGTATTATTGTGCACTACATATTGCCGATCACAGCTGTACCTGTCGAGGCAGCTCTCACAATTGCACCCTGAATTGACTATGCCTATGTTTTCTGGTAAGTTCTCTTTCTTTTTGTATTTTATCTCTAGTGGCAAGAAGGCAATGAGAATAGAGATAAAAAAGTTTCATGCGTCTGTCCATTTTATATTCTGAAAATGGATGTCATTATAGCCCAATTGGTATATATATATTTTAAATGAAACTATTTAACCGGATTAATCGCGTATATTTTGGTATTCGAAAATACATTTTTGGACACCTGACGTTTCGAACACTTTACAGTAGTCCGTGGTCACAGGAGTCTACATGTGACCACGGACTACTACACGATTAATCCGGTTGAATAGTTTCATTAAAAATGTATAAAAATCGCGAAAATCAAAGATCTTATTATGGTATATATATGTTGTTGCAATGGTCGTTGAATTGAAACCTTTGGGGAAATGTATGTATGAGTTATATTTCTAGTGATTCCTTGTGCTGATTAAATGTATGGAATTTTTGTGTGAATGTAGAATGGTGAAATCCATAAAACCTGACCCTCCAGCATGCAACCCAATATAAAATAATAAAATATTGTATTCTTTAAGTTTTCTAAAAGTGACATTTGTCATATGTTATATTATATATTTTACACACAGGCAGGCAAAAAAAATAGTTATCATAAATACTTTTTAAGCGCTTTAGTTAATTACATTTATAAATTTCGCATTTGTATCCAAGTAAGTAATATAGTTTAAATATTCACTATAAAAATCTGTTCTTTTTTAATATAATTATTTACTTTACTATCCTTCTAAATACAAACAGAAAATAAGTTTAAGATGGCAACAATCAATACAACGTTGGTGCTACGAACCTGTAGCGCCTACGCGTAGTTCATCGAACTAACGCTCAAACGTCTACGCGGTGTTGACAAAATACACGCTACGACTTCTACGAGATTTTTATACCACTCGACACTTGTAGTGTAAATGAATAACTTATAGCAGTTGATAATTGCTATAAAGGCGATATCTATGCAATTCCAGTATATTTCAATTTTCTGATCAAGTTAATAGAAACGTAGCTTAATACTGTCTCTAAAAAGAATGTAATAATGATAGAGTTATCATTAAAATTTTCAAATTACGATTTAATTATATTTTTTTTCTTATAATATATAATAATTTCTTTTCGTAGAAGTATTTATGTTTAACAATATTATGGGTATTTAATTTCATACAGGAATTATATTTTAATAATTTAACATTTTCGTGTTGAATAATCCCAAAACTATTGTGCTTAATCTTAAACTATATCGCACAGCATCGAGCTCCGCTAACCTTGACACTCACGTCTGTGGGTCCTCCAGTTACTCACCCACTTCCCACCGCTAAGTCTTTTAACAACGGGAACTAAGAGGGTCTTACAGTGACTTAGCTCGCTCGATATTCATATCTCCTAAGTAAAGGAAGCCTTATATTTCTACAGATTCTACATCCACTACTTCTCTTATTAAATGTTTAGATTTATATATTTTGTTTATTTTATATATTTCATTCGATTTTTCGATGAGAAATAAACAAATAGTGTATATTTTTAAATATGTTTTATATAATATATATCGTGAAAATATTTACCCTAGATGGAAATCGAACCGGCGACTTATGTGTTGTATTAAACTACCTACTACCTACTTAAACAACCGATACCACAGATAAATATGCAAATTGAAGAAATCTCAAAACATTGATATAATGTATTAATTTAGTTCTATTATATTATATTTAATTTATTATTTTTAATGTTTAGTTATTTTCACGTTTTCTTATTATTCTAAGTGTGAAATATTGAAATAAAAGCTATATCAGTCTGGATCCATATTAAATTACTTTTCGCTTAGTTGAACTAACCTTTATCGCATCAATAAACACTAGTATATTAATAATAATTAAATATCAACTATTTTAGAAGTTAAAAGCGAAAATGATCGTTTCAGCACATTCAAGGCATCTTAAAGTGTACAATTTGTTTGTACATTATTAAGTCTTTATTGTTAGTAAATATTTATTTGATATTCAAAGCGACAGGCTCCGTGTAGATTTGTGTCCCAGTTGAGGCATTTCATTATTAAATAGTATATGAATAACAGCTATGCCCTCGATATTTTTCGCGTCGAGTTTAACATCTCTGAATTTTTATTTTATACTCCTAAGATATACGTAGCCTAAGTTACTCTTTAATATTTTACGATTTTTAAAATGTTATTCCACAATAAGAAATCGAAAATATTTTTGAAAAATTATATAAAAAATTAAACGCAGTCGAACCTGCGCCTCTTAGAAACCGTCCAAGTGCTCTAACGCTTGGCTAGTTAAAAAGTTACTCCTTGTTACATCAATGTCAGTAAACGTTCCGTGAATATTAGTCCCAACTGTTCCAGAGACTAGCCCGAACAAAAAGACAGACCTATAATAATTGTTAAAAAATGTTATTCTTTATATGTACGATATATGTACATAGTCATTTATTGAAAAGTAGTTATATTAATATTACAAGCAGCCAATACAATTTTGTTTATTTTTGTATGATTTCAATTGATTATTGATTTATTAACCTAACCTAACCTAACCTAAGGTATATAAAACTTCCAAAAACACAGAACTAGTATTAAGTAAGCAAAAGTCTCCTCTGCAAACCAAGGAGAGTGAACAAAAACAGACTAGTATGCTTTGTTCTTAATAGAAATCTAAAATTACTAACTTGTTTATTTTTTAAATTGAAAATATAATTTTTATACATATATATTATTTAAATATAATTTTTAACAGAAATCACAGCGCGCTTCCAAACCGCCAGGACGGAAGTACGTCAGCTCCTCCTACAGTATTTGCTTCCTTGGCTCGTCAACATAGAACTTGTGGATCCCAACGTGCCACCAGCGAACCCGCTCTCCTATATACAGGTACGCTTGAAACATTATAAGAAGAACTAAATCAAATGTTTATTACACTCTAAACTTTGCAAATCAAATTCATCGTAAATTAATTCTTCTAAAACTTGATAAAATTAATCAATCAGTGAGAGGAGCACAGAGAGAAGGCGCGACGATGGGTATCTTAAAGGGGCCCCTTAAGTCTACACTTGAATTGCAAGTACTAGATACTAACCCAAGCTTCTCTTGATATCTAAAGTTTATCCTATTCAATGGTTTTCATACTTTCAAAAGAATTGTTAGAAATTTTAAAACCATGGATTTGATGTTTAAAAGGATTTTTTTAGGGTCAAAAACGTGGGAGAGATATACTCTCCTATAGAAAGAATCGTCCGTCTTGCTTATTGTATCGTGAATTGAACTGTAAAATATAATTAGTGCCTCCAATTATCTATTCGAATTGAACAAAATTATTTATGTATAACTTTCCATCGAACTTGTACTCGACACCATAACAACCTGCAGCCAATTTCCCTCGTCCAAACTAAACCACTTTGCCATTATATTAATACGTGAATTACAAATTTTCTACTTTTTTTAGTATAGTGTCTCTCGAAAGCAGTCGAAAGAACAACAGGGCTTGACTGCTAGTAAAATTAGTAAAATAAATAATATATTTATCATATACTTTTGTTTCAACGTTTCTAACCTTAGCATAAATTAAACGCCTACATTTCGCGTCAACTGGGTTACTACGTCTAATATATCTATTAAAATTATTTTCATAAACAAATCCTCCATTACAAAATTATGAAAATAAATTTTAAAGCGATAAATGTTCTTTAATAGAATAATCAGTTCTCATTTCTTGGAATAATTTTTAGCTTCATGCTTTTTATCCCGCATAGCAGGGTAGACAGGAGTACTTCCTGTCTAATTTTAAGACACTCCATACTTCACTTTCCACCGAATTCGAGACATTGCGTGTTGAGTGGCGGAACTCAACGCCATTTCTTAGAATAATTGACTTAGGTTGTATAGGATCCATAAGGTTTGCTTACCAGAATGTTAGATTAGTAGTGGCTAACGGTCGAGTTCTATTTGTGTTGTAATAAATAATTTGAACACGTAATTGATGGAGGCATGCGAGCCTCTTCATGCCTTGTCTTTCTGCTCGTTGCTTAGTTCTATTAAAAAACAATACTTTTATAATATGATTTCTTCCAACGTCAAACGTCAATAGTGGACGCTTAGTATTGATAGTGAAGAAATTATAATTTTATATGAATTTATAATTTTATAATAATTTTTAAATTTATTTATTTTTAATTTTATATTTTATTTATGATTTCATTATTTTTAGTACATATATTCGTCCTGAGGCCAGTCATAGCGCAGTGGGACAGCGTATGACTGTGAACGCGATTGGTTGTGGGTTTCGATTCTCACACGGAAGGATGATTATATTTAAATTATTTTCATTTCCACGCAATGTAGGAAATCGGCGGAAAGTGGAGTATATAAGTATATATTAACGTGTGATGTGAAAATTATTGACTTCTTTTGATGAAGATTAAAGGCCCAGAAGACAGAAGTTGGTAGTCAAATATATATATATATATATATATATATATATATATATATATATATATATATATATATACGTGGCCTCTGGTTATATGTTGATCAATCTGCCAAAATTAATTGCTCACTTTCTAAGGAAATCATTGTAAAGCGTAGCGTTTGCGGCAGTCTCATAATACTCATTAAACAATAATATATAACATAACGCGTTGACAAATTACCACTTTGCGATGGAAAGTGTATTTCCATTACATTTACCAACTTAAGTGAACCAGTGACACTGCTGTTAGCTCGAAAGAGCTGGAAAGTCTTTCATATTGAGGTTTAATTTGAAAAGTTTTCAATTTTAAGCTTTCTAAGCTCAATTGATTAAGTCATAGGAACTTTGGACCAGTCGATTAATTTCAAATTGTGTGTGTGTATGTGTGTATGTGTGTGTGTGTATGTATGTGTGTGTGTGTGTGTGTGTGATTTTAATATTCGTGTTAGTGTTGGTTGACATATTCATACAACTAATTTAATCGATTCTGTAAGTAGTTTTATTTTTGAGCACTACTCCATTGCAATTAAATCCTTTTAAATACTTCGTTTTAAAATCGTGTGCGCTCTGGTAAGACATAGCGAGGCGTTTAGTTCTGCCACTTTTTCAACGGAGTTCGAGCGAAACGCCGCGAAAGGAAGGTTTTGACACTATCTTCTGTCTGACTAGATATACGAGAAGCTTGTTTTGTAGCTTAGCCAATGAAATTAGAACTAATCAATATCAATTTCATTAAATAAAAAGACTGAAATCTAGAAATAAGTTTCTTAATAGTGGCAGAACTGAATCCAATATCCGTTCCACTAAACATTGATGACAGCAACGTCAATAACGTAAACTCTATATTATATCTGAATCCAAGTTAAACGTGTAATATCTCAAAGGATTTTGTGCTTAGCAAAGCAACAGATTGCTTGTTAAATAGCTTTCAACTTGTGCTAATAAAATTTATCGAATAACAACCTTCCAAGTTGTGTTGGTACAAGTTCTGTTTATGTTCTATGGGCTCCTTAGCTATGTTAGTATTTATTTAGTTTATATATCACTTCTTTTTTAGTGCCTAACTGTGAAGGTGCATGGTTGCGGGTTCAAATAAATATGTAATTAAATTCATTTCTCTGCTTTCTAATATTTCTACGCGAAAAGTTAAGCGGACGACGCAGTGTCTCGACTCAAGGTTGTCACTCACTATTATGTGAGAACAAGCGTGAAGCTAAAAAAAATTGAGAGTTCTGGGCTCGATTCCCACTAATATTTTCATTTTGCCGCTCTGGTAAGATAAAACGTGACGTCGAGATCACTACTCAGCATGTAATGTGTCGTTTACGATTGCCAATCAGTTGAAGGAGAGTCTTGACACTAAGTTATCTCTAACTACACTAGTATGGGTGATAAAGAGTGAAAGCTGTTAAATTAATAAAAAAAACATAAAAGCAGAAAATATAAAATTGAAAGAAGCAGCTTAATTTATAACAACTCTTTCTTGAAGTATTTTTTTATAAGTATTTGTACTGAAAGAAGCAGAAACTTGTTATTACGCCTCGTAAGCTTAGCCCGAGCTTATTAAAAGTAAATTACATTTTGTATCTGGTTAATCCGGTTTGTAGAATAATATATATATATATATATATATATATATATATATATATATATATATGTGTGTGTGTGTGTTATCTTCGTTCGTTAATAGGCTATTTTAAAGCTCCTTTGCCAAATGTTGCTTTTTGAGCCCATATTAAATTTGTATATCGTTGCGGAAAGATGTCGCCATGTTCACTTTTAAAACGGATTGATTTACTTAACAGAAGAAATGTAGGCGTTCATCACAATGGTAGGAGTTGTAGGTGAGGTAGTGATTTGTCACTTTGTTCTCGAAATAACTTTTGTGCTACATACATTGTGTCGTCGTTTTTAATTTAGATACGAATGTATAGATAAAGCTTTTATTATATTTATACAATAAGCGAAGTAGGAAGTGCCTTGACACTAGGTACTTTGTGTCTACCCTGCTAAGCGGGATAAAAGCGTGAAGTTAAAATATGTATAAACACTCTACATATATATATATATATATATATATATATATATATATATATATATATATATATATATATATATGTATACAACAAAAACATTTAATCAATTTCTGTCTGAATAACAGAAATTTAGACAAAAATTGATTAAATATTCCGAGATGGTCATTGTGGTTCCGCCTAATCTCTAGAACGGCTTGACTGATTTTGACGGGACTTTCACGTACAATATTTAGGTTACAGTTTTTTTAGTTTCAATCGGCGCAGTGGGACAGTGTCTGACTATAAACACGATCGGTTGTGGGTTCGATCCCCAGTCGGGGGAGTGATTATATTTAAATTATTTTCACTTCCTTGCTCTGGTAAACAGACAAAGTGCTGCGTTGAGTTCCACCACTCAACACGCAATGTCTCGAATTCGGAAGGCTACTTATATTTTATAATAATAAAATAAAGATCCAGAGATATTAAATTCCACGCGGAAGACGTGGAGACCCCTAGTAACAAATATCCCGCATAATAGAGTAGACATAAAGTACCTAGTGTCAAGATACTCCGTACTTCGCTTTCCACCGAACTCGAGTGGTGGAAAACAACGCCGCACTCTGTTACCAGAGCGAGGAATTGAAACAATATTTATATTTATTAAATAATAAAAATAATTTATAACTTCGTTATTTTTTAAAGAAAACGTTTATCGTCTAAACTTTGTCGTGAAACCACTCAGATTTCCACTTTTCGCCCGAAATTGTAATACTGCAAGTTATACAGCGTAACTTAACGCCGCAATGCGCTTTATTTTAAAGGAATCACTGTTTCGCGGTTTGTTTTAAAGGAATAAATATTTGGAAATGTGGAAGACAAGGCCGTAAATAGTACGTGTTGAGTACAAGATGAAACGCGGTGTCCTTTTGCATTCACTTCAATTTCGAAGCGCTTATTCACGTACGTACGGAATATTAAAACGAGCTGGGTGTTGGTATTCTATTGATTTGTTTCTTAATAATATTACTTTATTTATTAAATAATAAATTTGAGTATAGTCGATATATATATATATGCTTTTATCCCGCATAGCAGAGTAAACATTAAGTACCCAGTGTCAAGATACTCCGTACTCCACTCTCCGCCAAATTCGAGACATTGCGTGTTGAGGGGTGAAACTCAACGTCGCTCTTACCACAGCAAGTAAACGGAAATAATTTAAATATAATCACCCCCCGCAGTGGAGTGGAATTGAACCCACAACCCATCGCGTTTATAGTCAGATTCTGTCTCTCTGCGCCACGACCGGCCTTAATTATTACGATATTATTTTATATGTATTTTTTTAATATATGTGCAAATTATTACGACTATTCACTATTTATTATTGACGTTAAGTATCGTCAAATACAAGTAAAAGCATAAATATCATATTGAGACCATTGTGGCGCAGTGGAAAAGTGCCTGACTGTAACCGCGATTGGTTGTTTATTCGATTCCCACTCGAAGAGAGAATTTATTTATTCGTTCTGATAATATAGAGCGCGGCGTTGAGTTCCACCTCTCAATTCGTAATGTGTCGAGTTTGGGTGGAAAGCTATTAATGTCAATATCAATGGAGTATCTCAACAGGTCGTCTCTGACGCAAAAAAGCGACTAATATTCGGCTTTATTTTAACATGCATCAGTGAAATATACTTGAGTTCTATTCAGTTTTTTTAAGTACATATTTAAGTATGAATTAAATGGCAATGTTAAAGAAGTTTCTTCGCTATTCTATATATATCGTATAATCTGTCAAATATATTATCTGTGCTATTTAAGTTGGCGCCATATGCGATTTTTCGATTGGGTTTTGTTTATTTTCATATTCTTTGCAAGTTAAAACATTAATTGAATTAATATGTTTATTTATCGGTTTGCGTTGGTAAATTAAATCTTTTTGGCTCTTATGTAAAAATTGTAAACTTGCAATATGTCAGCGTTTTGTAAAATGAAAATTCATTACTAAGCTACTATTTAGTGTGTTTTTTCTTTCCAACAAATTCATGTAAATATTAAAAAATATATATATTAAAAGTCAATATTTGACTAATTTGCCATTTTACTATAAATATTCATATCAGATATAAATAAATTACCACGTTGAGTTGAGTTGAGTTGAGTGGGAACGTTGAATCTCAAACTGCTTAATTGTACCTGGAGCCTTCCACTGCGCTTAGAAGTGGAAATATTATTATTATTATTATTATAAATATAAGTATTATTAAATAACAATGTTGGTTTCAGTATTATGCATCCGAAGCGGGACGAACGGGGCGCCGTGAAGGACTCGGCTCGGTGGAGGCTACCGAAATGGTCCTCAACAATTTATTCTACATTACTGTCAAGGTAACAAAAATGTTTTTTTCAGATTTGCTTCAGGATGTTTGCTTAAAGACATTTATTATTTATAACATAAACAGACAGCGTGAATGTTTGTTCGATACTCTTATATAGGAATTGTTGATAGTTTATTTTTATTCAGCTGAAAAGACGAAATGCGGCGTTGAATTACGTAAGAGAGAGTCTTAACTCTCTGTTCTCTAGTTCTCTCCATAAATACCATGATATTCTGAAAAAAAATACTATTATTTTAAAATATTCATTTTTTTTACAAAAAAGAACTTTCTCTTATTAATAATAAACAAGATAACTATAGGCAACTAACGTTTTCTATGAAAACACATGACTTATCTTCCTACATCAAAAACAATTGTTTTGTTTTTGTTACGCTCCGTATCGAACAGCTTAACTGGAGCACGCTACCCTTGACCGATTGTTTCAACTTGACCCAACTTGCCGAACTGACTTTACGTTAGTAATTCCAGGGTTTATAGTCCATATATATATATATATATATATATATATATATATATATTTGTATTTAAAAACAATATTAATCTGAATGGAAACATGAAGTTTTAAAATCTTTTACTATATATTTTAATAGTACGTGATAGGGAAACTTTTAAGTAAAATTAGGATGACGTAAGAATATGAAACTCGGCACAGTTGCAGTTATAGGTATATATTTTTTTAATTATTTATTAGAAATGTATTAAATTAATGAAATAAAAACGTTTGTAATACATTTATATTCATACGTATATTGTAATTAAAAACAAAAGTCCTTATTATCGAACTCACTCAGTCACGCTGGCCGATAATGTAATACATATATGTTTGGATATATATATATATATATATATATATATATATATATATATATATATATATATATATATATATATCCAATCTCGTACTTGAATATTGTGAAAATACAAACTACAGTGTATGATTTATTCATCACTTTTTTTCACGATTAATGTAGTCATGTAATCTGTTTTGCGCCACGCTGCCCTAGAGCGCAGTTTATGGGCTCGACGAAGCGTTCTTTGAAGCTTATCGATGTTCGAATGGATACCAATATTTTTTCTTCCTTTTTTTTTGGCCAGTTTTAAGTAATGAAAACATGTAAACGTTTCAATACGCTCTTGTAAAACATGTCGCGGCGTTGTGCTCCACATAAATTATCTTGAATTTGAGCGGAAAGTGGAAGGATTTGGTGTTTTGACACTAGCAGCAATGTTTTTCGATTGATTTTTAATTTAAAAAAATCCCAGCAAATATAAAATGCTAGACCGCTATACATTTCAATCGATAATCCTAGTACTGTAGTAGATGGCGGTGTGGCGTTCACTGATTCTTCAATTAACTTATTTCCATTGATACTGTTTTATCGCTATGCCAAATTAAATAGCCGGTGGCGACAACCGAACATTGAAAAACTGGCGAGCGTACGCCAACACTGTCGCCCGGGGGGAAAAACATTTAGAGGAAATGTTCTTTTTGCAATGATATTTGCGTAATTATATTTTTATTTGTAGATATTTTTGTAGATTTTATCTTTTGCAAGCGTCATTAATGAACGTGAATATATTGATTTTTAATATAGTTTAAATAAATATTTATTTTAGTTATTATTTTCTAGAAGTCGGTTCGGAAAATGTATTTTTTATCTGCCAGTTTTTAAGATGCGTAGCGGTTTTTAACTCCACTGTCTTTTTTTATACCATACGAAATAGCAACTATAGGGTTATTAATGAAATACTTTAGTATTTAATTTGTAAAATCCCATGTGTTTACCGTTGGTTCTACTAACGCAGCAACTGGTAAGTAACAATGCGAAGGCCAACTAAATTATGGAACCGAACCGAACCGAAATTGGGAATTCGATACGTTTGGCCGCGTAAAGTAAAATGTCAATCGTATACTGACCGTCGACCACGTTCGTCTAAATGTGCTCTTTTACATCACCACTTTTTTGTACTATTGTAGTATTTTTATGCGTGCAAAAATAAATGAGACCCTCGTGGCTGTGTACGTAAATTTCTGACTGCAAGTACTGGTTATGGGTTCATTTTCTGAAGTAAAAAAATGATTGATGATACATGTGCCGAAGGAAAATTTTTACTTTACTTATTGTCAACTAACAGACCTTTTAGACTTCTCGTTTCTTTTACTGAGCGTGATAAACAGAAAGCACTTAGACGTAGTGTCAAGACATTGTATTGTCTATATTAAAGATATTTGATATTTAAGGCGGAATTTAACGCCGTATTTGTCTTAGCAGACAAAAAAAAATTCGAATTCAAACCAATCACCTATAGACTGAAACAGATGCATTTGTAATCTACGATACAATAACATCCAAACAAACTTAATACACTTAAATGACACCGAAATATCTATAGTGGTACATAGTTGTAGTTGTGTTGGGTGTTAGGGTGGCAGCCTTGCCGCGCCTCTGTTTACGCGATCGCTCACCGTACACCGGCTATGCAAACTTGCACTCATATTAAAACCTTTCGGATTTGTGTTGGACCAAATTATCCAAACACCGCGATCGTTTTAACCCCTACTATGTTGAGTTGGTGGAAGATATTTTTTTAATATACTACATACAATGTTTGACTGTCCGTTTGTCTGTTTCGCCTTTATCAAGTTTTGTGGTATTTATAATATTATTGTGCACAAATAATTTTTTTTCGAGCTTACTTGGTAAAGTGGGTCATAGTTTGCGCTAAACGCGGTGAGTTGCGGATTCGATTCTCACTAGGCGAAATGATGATATAAATTATTTTTTTCAAATATAATTTGCGACGTTCAATACCGCCTCTATGCACGCATTGTCTTGAGTTAAAAAAGTGAAAACCAGTGTATCTTGATACTGGATACTTCTATTTCTACCTTGTTGCGGGAAGCATGAAACTGAAAAAAATATTCGATGTTACCTAACCAGCAAAATCGTTAATTAATGAAAGGTAGGACGCAAATCGGAATCCAACAAGTGAGTCGAAATAGCACTGCTAACTTCTTAATACACGTTTGCTACTTAAATAGCTATTCAAAACGTACTATTTTTCCCTCGTAGCAGCGTAGGCAGGAAGAACTTAGTGTCAGGACACTCCGTATTCCGCTTTGCGCTCCAATTTGAGATATTGCGTATTTAGTGGTGTAACTGAATGCCGCTTATTAAAGCGTGGAATATAATTTAAATATAATCATTTCCAATAGTGAGAATGGAACCCACAACCAATCGTATTTACAGTCAGACGCTGTTGCACTGTGCCACAAAAGCCTATAACAATGAGCGTATTAATATAATTTCATATTATGGGGAATGCGTAGAAACAACACTTCCTTATCAACTTAAACTTTTGTGTTCCGTCCGTCTTTATAGAATGGAATTAAATGCGTGAATGAATGAATACTATTGGAGTTGCTGTGTTTACATTATTTTCACGCTTGAAACTTTCCAGCGGTCTTTGGTCTTGCTGCTCTACAAGTGGTTCGTTGAATGGAATAGTATCGCTTAAGTATCTCGGGCTATTTGTTTTTTTTTCTGTATGTAAATACGTAGTTTGCATTTATAATAAGTAAAGATAATATTTTAATTTCAAATAGAGGCCGGTCCTGGCGCAGTGTCATTTTGTAATTGATGGTGTGTATTACTAGTTTATTTTATTAGTTTACTTTACCTATTGATATATAAATTTCGTAAGGTTCTGATATATTTCTATTAAATGATTTTATAAGAATAATGCAATACGTTGTCGTTTATGTTGAAACAACTTAGTGTTTAAACACTCAGTTGAGTGCCTCTCTCCCAAAATCGAAACATTACGTGTTAAGTCACGAACTCAACGCTGATGTTTGTCTTACCAGAGCCAAGAAATGACAATAATTTCCATATATAATCATTCCCTCGAGTTGGAACCGCAACAACAATCAATCGTGTTCCCAATAAGATGCTTCCTCTGCACACTAATAACCTTAATACCTATATGTTATCAGATCATTAGAACTTGGAATGAAAGCTTTTAATTATGTACACAGCTTACAAACTCCGTAAACGCCTTTTAAATTTTTGATAACAATTTCATGTCACTCTATTAGCAGTACCCACGAATCGTAGTTATTATATATACTGAATTAACCAACCTTTATTGATATGTTAAACATGTAGATTAGGTATTGGATAGGTGTGGAAAAGTACCAAGACACTCCATTATTCACTTAGTGACATTGCGTGTTGAATGGCTCAACTAAACGCCGAACTTTCACTGGCAAATACATAATGTAATAAAGAGTAATTTAGGCTATTTTTATTTTAAAATTATAAAATGATTATTATTTGATTTATATAATGAACTCCAATAATTGGTGGAGTTGCATGTAAAAGTTGTGTAAAAGTTCTGATCGTGGCGCAGTGGGACAGCGTCTGCCTGTAGACGCGACCTGTTGTGAGTTCGATCTCCACTCGGGAAAATTATTTCACTTCCTCGCTCTGGTAAGGCAAAACGCGGCATTGAGTTCTGACACTCAACACGTAATGTCGTGAATACGTCGGAAAGCGGAGTACGGAGTGTCTTGACACTAGATGCTTCCTGTCTACACTGCAACGTGGGAAGATGAAAAAAAAATGTATATTTTAGCTAATTTATGTTAAAGAAAACCTTCTCATAATAATTTACTGCGCTCTCCGCCTAAAGACACCTATACTAGGTGCCTGATGGGGAACAACCACTCGTTCATATTCGTACAATACAAAAGTAATTTATAAACATCCGGCTTGTTTGACAACTTAGCGCAAACCAAACGGTGTATTTATCACGACAACGTGTTATAATAAACCGCGCCAAAATGCCGTTTACATCCGATTAAAGCTCCTATTTTGTTTGTTTGTTTGTTTGTTTGTTTGTTTACTGAAACCGTAACTATTGTACTGTAATAATTAATTTTAAATTTTATTTAATTTTTAACAATAAGTAATTGAATGAATTTATTTGTATGAAATTATTAGTAATATAATGTAAAATGGATTTAATATTTAATATATTATATTTTCGTAATTATGTTCTTATTTTGTGAGAGAGGTCAGCCCGAGTCACACATCCTAAATAAAATTATATTTAACGGATTAATTTATTTAAAAATTTAAACTACTTCAAGTATCCATGTAAATGGCGGAAGTAAACGCCACACTTTATATAAACAGTTAATTTAAGGCATCGATTGCTCTTATACAGCCTTTCACATAAGGTATGGTATTTGTTTACTAACAAAGATAGATAAAATAAACTTAAGATAAAATTCAAGTAGAATTTAAGAAATAACATTATAGTAAGCAATAAGTTTTATAAACTTGATATGTATTTTAAAATATCATTTTAATCGTAAAATATTTCATGAAAAATACCAAAACGATTTACCGTTTGATCTCTGCTTATCTTAAAAGTACTATATGTGTAAATATATATATATAAATACGTAAACGCAAAAATTTTATACCCCTCTTTATGAAAATAACGCAAACCAAATAACGTTAGGTTAGCTATACTTTATATGGAGAGGGAAAAATATTTTAATTAATAAAATAAATGTAATACACAATACCATGTGTCTGACATAGATGTTTTTTATATAGTGATATACACGTTACTAAAGGCACGCGTTGTTAAAGCGTAAATGCTCACAAAAGTAGGAACCGCTTGGCTCCAATCCTTGGTAATGTCCTCCACCATAGCGGTCCTGCTCTTTTCTTAATAAATCCCACACACTTAAACCTAGATTTTTTTATAATAAATGTAATGATAGCATAAACGAATATATATACAATAAAATAAGTTAATTTTTTATATATTCAATATAAATAATAATTTAAATTAATGTACCTCGTACAATTAAAATAATTTAATTGTTTCAAAAACTCACTTATATATAAATCTTAGTTCCAAGTAGATGACTATAGTTACATTCACATGAGAGATAAATAACAATAAACAAAAAAAAGGTACAACAGACCCAGTACGTGTATTATATATATTCTTTTAAATTACTATTAAGAAATGTCTTTGGGTCTTTAAAATTCTTTAATAAAAGTAAGCCTAAGATCCTGTTTATTTACATTGGCTATCTGCCAGTGCAAGTCTCGTCAAAATCGGTCTAGCCATACCACAGATAAGCCGGAACAAGGAGACAGACAAAAATTTTAAAAAGTTTATTTTCATATATGTTAATATTTATATGCATTTAGTAAAACAGGGATAATTTTAAAATTAAAAAACCAACACGCCATTGGCAATTTGTATTGGCATTAAAAAGTATAGGTAACTCCAACTCCTATCACGGTTTTTCTTTGAATTAAAGCTTTAAGAAAACTGGAACTTTTTACGTCTGCTTACAAAGCTATGTAGTACACATTTGTTAATTAACCAAAAAAGAGCTCAAGAACATTTTCAGTGCGTGTTCATTTTTTTGCTATAAACATGTATTAAGGAAACAATAAATGACAGAATACACTAAGCCCGTTTTCTTTTGATTAATAAATATTTTAATGTAACGTAGTCTAATTTGATGTTGTTTGAAAATATAGAAAATTTATCTTGCACTACAAATTGACATGTTCGAACATATTGGATAACTGGCGAAATCGGCCAACTGTACCGTCGAATTTTAGTAGAGTAATATAGTATATTCGTTATATATATATATAAAGGATCCCGTATTACTATTATATTAGCGAAATATAAGTATTAATATTTATTTCCTTTTCTCAGTTTTCTGACAACCATCCAAAAGAGATTGAGGAATTATGGTCAACACTGTGCGCGTGCTGGCCAAACAATCTCAAGGTTATCATCAGGTATCTCATCATTGTATCCGGAATGGCGCCTAACGAACTACTGCCCTATGTAAGTATGGCTTTTATTAAAATTAAAATTTATAAGAAAATTAAGTTGATTTTTTTAACTGTACTGAATGCAGGAACAAAATACCTTCTACAGTATAAGAGAAAAGCGTGAAGCTGTTTTTTTGCGCTGGATCATTCAGCCATCATCGATTATTTTCTCACCCTATTCAAACATAACATACTGCCACTGCTTTTTAATATATATACTTTCATTATAATTAGAAATTGAAAAATGGAGTGATTTAACCAAAGATTTCAGAAACAAAAAAATGTTAATTGGTCTTAGTTACGTATGTGTGTAACATGCAAATAGTACGTTATATTTATAACTTTTTTGCTTCACACTTATATATATATATATATATATATATATATATATATATATATATATATATATATATATATATTATAGCAGAGTAGACAAAAAGTACCTAGTGTCAAAAAACTCCATACTTCGCTTCCCATCTAATTCGAGAAATTGCGTGTTGTGTGGTGGTATACATCGCCGCCCTTTGTCTTACCAGAGCGAAGAAGTGAAAATAATTTAACTATAATCACTCCTCTCAGTGGGAATCGAACCCACAACTGATCGTGTTTATAGTCGGACGTTGTTCTACTGCGCAACGACAGGCTTCTTATCGTTTTTCTCTATTCTTTTATTTATCATGGCACTGTAATTTCAATTATTCTACTTGTAAAGCATCCACGTTAACAGGTTGACTGGAAGAGATCTCTTTCAGAGATTAGTTCACCTTTGAATATATACAAAATACTTTTCCTTTTTTTTGTGTTTAGTAATATATATTTTTAATATTTTAGTGTATTTTATATTTCAACTATATTTTTGTGTAACGTAACTCACAATAAATAAATTATAAAAATATTAAATCTACCGAGGCAACGCTTGTTCCGAAAGATATAAAAACAATAGGATACCAATTAATGTCTTTTTTAATTTCTCGTATCTTTAGTGAAATCACTCTGTAATTTAATTGCTGGCCACTTTGACAGTATAAGGGGTTAAAAAACAGTGGCAGTATCTTGCCAATTTTAACTAGGGTGATATAAACATTAAAAAGAAGTTCGTACGATACAATAGTAAATCAAGAATGTAATCCATCCCATCGTACATTTCTATTATATATTGTTTGGTTGTAATACAATAAATAGTATATTTTTTAAATATATATTATATGTTATAAATGTCACAATATATGAAATCTGAAATTATATTTTTTTTATTAAACATTTTTTTTTATTATATATAAACATATATATATAACAGATTTAGTTTTGCTATTTCTGAGTATTTAGTAACATGGATTTATTGAATACTTTTCTAGTAGCTTAGTTTTCATATCAAAACACTTAAAATCGTTTTCTATCGTATATTGTAATGTTATAAATATATAATATGAACGTTAAAAAGACGTGCAAGTTTAAATGTAAGGAGTTTTCGTTAAATCCGTTTATACCCGTTTAATGAAATGTTTCGCCGACACGTCTACCGTGCGACACGTTCAAAGTGTTTTCCTAAACTGTTAACTTTACTGTGCGTGACGTGGTAATTAATATGTGCCACTTTTTGCACTTTGCCTCTTGCGATGACGTCGTCAGTTACGTCATTCCCGCAGCAAGGTCAAAATCCACTTGCCAATACGCTTATTAACAAAGGGTGGCTTTATTGAAAAAAACTAGCACCTACAATATTTAAATAAAACACCTTTGCCCTTTTTTCCTTCTAACGGAATAATCAGACTGATTATGCGAGACACTTGGTGTCAAGACACTCTGTTCTTCATCCGTATTTGAGACGTTGAATGTTAAATGCGAGTGAAACTGAACGCCGCGCTATGTCTATTATTACAACACGACTCAATAATTTAAATAACCATTAGTAAATCCTAAAAGCAGCTTACATTGTTTCTGAAAGCCAAGCCTGACGTTGTGCACCGACTATCCAGTGCTTTCTCCAAACATTGCCAATTTATAGATGTTACTTACATCTTGCTTTAAACTCCAGGCTTCCGATTTAGTTTCACCTCAATGGACAGGCGTTTGATTGTTACTGTGCGGTGTGTGTACTAACGATGTATGAGGTCGGAATGTTCAGAATATCTGGCTATTGTAACGGCCAT
The DNA here is from genome assembly GCA_032432895.1 of Dryadula phaetusa. Taxonomy (NCBI): domain Eukaryota; kingdom Metazoa; phylum Arthropoda; class Insecta; order Lepidoptera; family Nymphalidae; genus Dryadula; species Dryadula phaetusa. The sequence goes on from JAOYRS010000001.1 coordinate 1,695,711, forward strand.
TTTGTGTCTATCTGAACTTTTGGGTATTTTGTTTGGAAAGCAGAGAAATACTAGTGTTATGTCCCTACGAAATGACTTGTTTTAAAGAACTGAAAATGAAATTATTTTATATTCAATAGGAGATTTTAAAAAAATAACAATTAATATGTACTAAGTTAGTAGAAATTTTCGTGCTATATAAAGCTGGTACCGACTCGAAAAAGCACAGAGGACTGAAGTAGTTGATCTTATAGCCTACAATTTTTCTGCAAATTTAATACTTCGAACATATTTAGTATTATTAAAAAAATATTGTACATTGCCTTTACATTATATCTTTGTGACAATAGAAACTCAGGATTCTGCTTTAATCAAATATTTATATAATGGAAAATATTCGAAACGTGACTGTGATTTCTCATATGGTCTTTCATGGTCATGACCATGGTCTTCCTTAGCTTTTTTGATATTTTTTTTATGTTATTTAACCAGGTTTAGGAACTAGTATTGGAAAATTTATAAATAAGTTAAGAGAGTTCAACACATTTTAGTACCTTTTTTATCTCAAAAATATTAATATTATGTTAATATTGTTTTATTTACCAAGGTTTGTATATTTTAGGCTAAACGCGTAGTACTGTACCTGGCAAGGTCCAGACCAGAGAGGCTGTTAGATGAAATGATGACGGAACTCCAAACAGTGGAGACTTTGAACTGCCTAATAGAGAGGACCGAGACCCCGCCGTTCTACCGCTTGACGTCTATGCGGAAAGCCACGTCCGGGCACAGTGATGGTCCTGGGACTGGTTCACAGGTGGGCGACATCTGTCATTTGTGTTTCTAATAATTTTTTCTTTGTTTATTACTTAGATAAAATAATATGTAGGAAGTATTAGTAATTTTGGAAAAGGAAAAATAAAGGCAAGAAGCAGGAGAGTTCAGATTTATATACAATTTCACATAAATGTACATAGTGATGTATCACTTAATTATCTCCGCCTTATTCTCATAGTCTGAAAATTTTATAAGAAAAGTATATTTTTCTATAGACGATGTTAATTGTAATTAATCGTAATAAACAGGATGCGACTGGGCGTACAGGCGAACTAGCGCCAATAGAAAAAGGCACGATACACACAAAGCGTCATAGCGGAGAAGACCCGGCTAAAGCCTCGTGAGTATTATATATTATTTTGAATATTTTTTTACTTTAATATATGTTTATTCACTTTTTTATATATGAATATTTATTAATATTTAGGCCGCTTTTGTGCTGAAAAATCATTGAATTTCTTTATTTTTGTTTTTTTGGCACTTTTATTTTTTTTAAGTAAGAAAAGTGTAAAGATATTATATTAAAAAGATTATTAAGATCTAATATTTTCAAATTTTCTTTAGCAATTGCCATTCTGCTTGTATTTTTTATATTCACGTTTATGGTTAATAACAAAAGCTAAGCTTTCCCTAATAAACGGGAAGTACTGTTTAGCATTTCATAAATTTAACGCGTTGCAGATAGAGGAAATCAGAAAAAAGAGCCCCTTTGAAATACACATGAATGTTCACTCTAACTGACCAAGCTCCTACTTCTACCTACCTTTTCGCAATTATTAAATATTAAATATTTTAAATTATTAAATTTATAGCGTTTATTTTGGTATTGGAAATTACATTTTTGAAAACTTTGAAGTTTCGAATACTTGACAGTAGTTGTCACAGGTAGCCAGGTCTACGGTCTTCGAATAAAAAAATATACGCGATTAATGCTTTTAAAATAGTTTCATTTAAAATTTTATATAAATATAAATATTAAAGATGTTAAATTATATATAAAGTAAAAAGTTTTGATTTTTTTTTACAAGTTAATTGTAATTGAGACTCTACCATCTACAAAAACGATTTCTAAGAAAGATCAAAGACCATACTAATTTCATATTTCATACTATTTAATAAATAAATAAATTAGACACTCGTGGCGCAGTTGAGCAGTGACTTTATATGCAATAGTGTGGAATTCAGTTTCGTGAAATGTGGGAATATTTTCTATTTCCCGATCTATAAAGAATAATTGCGTTGTGTTCAGCTTGAAATGGTTGAAATTACATTATATTCATATCTATTCAAAAATCGTTTAACACTTTTATACGCATTATAATCTAAATAAATGACAATCGGCGTTACCAGCGTTAAGTGCAGCTCACCCAGCGGCATTTTTTTTTCAGTACAATAACCTTTTTTATATAAAATAATAAAATGTTTTCATATTAACATCGACATATTGAACGCTCAAAAACAAGCAGCCAAAGTCAATAATATTTGTAAAATCATTGACCTTAACCGGGAGTGGAATGTTTTAACTAAACTAATAAATTTATAATTAATTAATAAAACTTAAGTTATTCAAACCCATTCAATTACAAAGCGAGCGACTGTTTGCAGACCAATGCAAAAGTGTTTACGAAACTCGATGTAGCGAGTATTAGGGAAATTTACACGCCCAATATGATAGATTTTATTAATTAATAAAATTTTGTGTTTTTTTTTTTCACTTCACACTTTTATCCCGCACAGCAAGGTTAGACGGAAAGTACCTAGTGTCAAGACACTTCGTACTCCGCTTTCCGCTGAATTTGAGATATTGAGTGTTGAGTGGCGCAAGTTGACGCTGAACTTTGTCTTACCAGAGCGAGGAAATGAAAATAATTGAAATATAAATATAAATTATATATTGAAATAAAATAGCAATCTCTCTTGTTAAACGATTATTTCTTAATAATCTTTAAGTAGTAGAAATTTGTAAAAATCTCTCTACAGAGATGCTAACAACATAAATAAGTTGTAACAAAAACGTATAAGAATTTCGACGCAGCTGGTAGTAGAACGCATGGCTTAGCGGTCAGAGCGCTTGGACGGTATCCAAGAGGCGCGGGTTCGAATCCCGCTGCGTTCAAATTTTTATACGTTTTTTCTAAAATGTTATATAAATATAATTTCTCCGAGTGGGAATCAAACTCACAACCGATCTCGTTTACTACCTCGCTCTGAATTCGATAGAAAACGGTGTACGGAGTGTCTTGACACTAGGTACTACCTGTCTACCCGCTACGTGGGAGAAATGGGTGAAGCTAATAAAAAAAGAAAATATTAATTCATATTAAAGGTACTTTGTTTTCTGTGTATGTTTTTGAGCAATAATTCAAGTCCTCTTTTAATTATGTTATAAAAATTATTTCGAAAATAATATTTTCTTAATTAATGTAGAGTATTCACATTAATATGGCCCCAACATAGTATCATATTTTATATGGTCGATTGACCTTCGTTATACTTTGATCTAACAATGTCTGCAAAAACAATTTAATCCAATGTTACAATGTATATTTTATAGAACCACTTCAAATATTTCTAGTATATTATAATTATTTAACTCATTCATATGGAAAGTGAAATTAGTGTTATTTTTTTTCTTTTAGCTTCACGCTTTTATCCCGCATAGTAGGGTAGATAGAAAGTACCTAGTGTCAAGACACTCCATACTTTCCACCGAACACGAGATATTGCGTGTTGAGTGGTGGAACTCAACCCCGCAATTTGTATTACCAGAGCGAGAAAGTGAAAATAATTTAAATATAATCACTCCCCCGAGTGCGGATAGAACCCATAACCGATCGCGTTTACAGTCAGACGCTATCCTCCTGCGCCATGACCATGATGATTTTTTACAATTCTTTTTTTATATGCGGTAAATATGATTACATATGTATATATGTCTTAAGTAAATATTTAGTTTTTAAATATTTCTGTATATATGAGCGTATATATTCGATTTATTTATTTATTTTAATATATTTGCTCTTTCGTTTTGACACTCACGTCCACAGGTTGACCGAAAGAGATTTCTTAAAGAGATAAATCCACCTTTGTATTCAAACCCTCACTAAAATGTATATTTTACTTTATTTTTTTTAAGCACAATACAATTATGATATAGTTACGGGCTATTACTTGCAATATCATATATAATATCAAGACTAACTAAGTCTTCTCAAGTACATCTAATAATATACCTTTATTTATTTAATTATAAGTAGTGGCAAGATTACTTACTCTTAGAGCTTCGACAGACTCATCACCACTTCCATTAATAATTTATTACAAAAATAAATCTATATATTTAAAATATATGTGTATTTTAGTTATATTGATATTTAATTTATATCACGATAATATTTTGGTATGAAAATTTCGACGTAACTCGTTAACACTGAAACGTTTATTTTTTAAGACTTTTGGCCAGTGATGGGCAATGCACAGCCCGAGTCGAAGAACGGATACGTGACCTTTAGAAATAAATAGAAATTACCTCTCGATTCTACTCTTTTTGTTTTACTATAACCGTGAAATTTTTCTCCGCCGAGGAGAACATAGTGTCTTGAAACTAGGCTTGTATAGCTATAAACAAAAATGCAAAATAATTCGTTAATTGAACCTTAATACTAAAATGACTATTTTCGAGGAATCATTTACAAAAAAAAATATTCCAATAAACAGACAAAAATAGCTCGAAGATAAAGCAAATTGTATTAAATGCACCTAACTTCAAACAACAGTCGATGTAAACACTAAGAACAAATCGCGATACTTTTTCTTCCACGTATTCTATTTTTAAATATATGAATAATATTTACAAACATATAAAAATTTCGAGCAGTCCAAACCGATATATACCCTAGAGCAGTTAATATTATTTTGTAGAATTCAATTCTACCTTCAATTATCGAATTATTTTGTATTTTTATTTATAGCTTTACAAACCTAGTGTCAAGACACTCTGTTCTCCTGGGCGGAAATCAACGCCGCGCTTTGTCTCACCAGAGCGAGGAAATGAAAATAATTTAAATAGAATACTTTCTTCGAGAGGGAATCGAACCCACAACCAATCACGTTTTATATTTAGACGCTGTCCCACTTCATTACGGTGGATATTTCAATATTTCAATCCGTCCTTCAAAAATGTGTGCTTGTAATACAATGTACAATATTCATGTATTCCTAATTAGTATGTAAATAGAAAGTTTTATAATAAAATTATTATATTGAAATTCAATTGGTATGAATATTTTATTCATTTTTGTTATGCGCAGTGGGACAGCGTCTGACTGTAAACACGATCATTGTGGGTTCGATCCCCACTCGAGGGAGTGAATATATTTAATTATATTCATTCCTCGCTCTGGTCAAAAGGCAAAGTGCGGCGTTGAGTTCCACCAACACGCAATGCCTCAAATTCGGTGGAAAGCGAAGTACGGAGTGTCTTGACACTAGGTACTTTCTGGCTATCCTGCCATGCGGGATAAAAACGTGAAGCTAAAAAATATAGTAGTTAAAACATCTAATGTGCATCGTTACGTTGGAGAAAGTGACTAAAAAAAGCTTAGGAGAAAGTTTATAAACTTACTTGTTGTTTACGAGAAATTAATAAAATGTAACGCAGTTGTATAAGACTGCTGATGGTGATTGGTCAATTGGGGTCATAGTTAAACTGTCTATAATTTCCTGGCCTCTTTACAAGGATACAATATCCCCATTTTAACATTATCTTGTCTCTATCTAATTATTTTAATACAAGAGTTGCATCAAAAATAAAACAGCAACAACTAACATATGGTATCGTTACCAAGTTACCAAGAAGCGCGGGTTCGAATCGGAGGTTTTTTTGCTTTGTGTGTACTATGAACACAAAAACATGAAAATGTAAACAACGCTTACACCACGTTGTTCGTAATTAAAAGATTAGTACCTGCTTATAATGGATTTTCCTGAATAAAATCCTTCGTTTGTTTTGTGACAGTAAACACATTTCCACAGTAGTTCTAGGGCGATATTTATTTACCAAGATTGCTTTGAAAATTTGTTTTTTTTATACTGTAAATAGTTATTTCTGAATAAATCTGAATTTTCTAAAGATCCAATCTAAAGTATAGTCTAGGGCTTATAGGTGCATTTTTAAGCGTGAGCTGGTAAGACAAAGTAAAGTACGGCGTTGAGTTCCGCCACTCAACATACAATGTCGCAAATTCGGCAATGTCTCAAATTTACGATATGGAGTGTCTTGATACTAGGTACTTTTTGTCTACCCTGCCATGCGGGATAAAAACGTAAAGCTAAAAAAATAATGTACTTAAACATATCTGTTACACATGGTGGTTGAGGATTTGATCGCTTTTCGTGGAAGCGTTTTTATACAAATTTTAAATATTTTATCGCCATTCTTTATAAAATTTTAATATTCGAAAACCTCTCACACTTTACTCAGGCAGACTAATTGTGACCAAGTGCTACTGTAAAGTGTAAAATAAAATTATTTTAAGCAAACAAGGTGGTTGGAATAGTTTAAATTTAAAAATTCGTTCCCAGTTTGGGTTCGGCCAATGTTTCCAATCCGAAGGGTAACTCAATAACAAGACATGCGTACAAATAATAAGTATTCTCTTAGCAAAGAGTTAGGTAGCGTCTAGTACAAATACCGTTAAATGTGCCCCACGTCCATAGCTTTGTACCGTAATGTGCGTTTTGACATTCATTTCTCATACTACCCTTCTTATTTACTTCTTAGTATAGGCGTTTTGACATGTGACTTACGCATTTTTGTTTAATTTTTACTATAATAAAGCGAATTGAGCTTTATTTTTAATGAAAAAATACATATAATTGTAAAATATATTATATCGTACCTAACTCGTCCACTATTCACCGAGTGACTGACAAACAGTACACAGATGTACCTTAAGAAATGTGCCATATATATATATATATATATATATATATATATATATATATATATATATATATATATAAACGCTCCTCTAGGAAGTTTACACAAAAAATATAATAAATATATTGAACACCGCGGTATTTGAACCTGCGCCTCTTGAAAACTATTCAAGCGCTCTAACCGCTAATATAAGCTTACGACCGTGTCCAAATTCTTATACATTTGTTACAACTTATTTTATTGTTACCATCTCTGTAGAGAGCTTTATACAACAAATTTCTGTTACCCAAAGATTATTTCCAAGATATATTTATTTAGCAATAGAGATTAATTTATCAAATAGTTTACTTATATTTTTTTTTACTATTTTTTTAATACGTTTTATAAAAACAAGTATTTGTAATCCTAAGTGTGGTCTATATATGATTTATAACATACAGTTAGCAAACATAAATAATATTGGCACGTATTTAAAGTGTTATTGCACACTTAGGATTAGAAAAGGCTCCGGCCGCTAAGCCATACATTCTATGTAGTACACATGGCTTAGCGGTCAGAGCGCTTGGACGGCATCCAAGAGGCGCGGGTTCGAATCCCGCTGCGTTCAAATTTTTATACATTTTTTCAAAAATGTTTTCTAATCCTAAGTGTGGAATAACACTTTAAAAATATAATGATCTTTAAGTAGTAGAAATTTGTAAAAATCTCTCTACAGAGATGCTCACAATATAAATGAGTTGTAACAAAACGTATAAGAATTTCGACGCAGCTGGTAGTAGAATGCAGAGTAGAAAGCAGCGGGATTCGAACCCGCGTCTCTTGGACGGTATCCAAGAGGCGCGGGTTCGAATCCCGCTGCGTTCAAATTTTTATACGTTTTTTAAAAATATTTACACGTACCTGTTTCTTCTCAGTTAAGATATTTTCCGGTTTTCTTTGTCGCCCAAATATTCGGTACGTAAATAAAAATAAAATAGCATGTGGTTGTTATGATCAATTAAGAGAATTAGTTGAATCGAAGAAAGCTTGGCCTGGAGGGCCTTCGCAACAAGCTACGACCTTGTCTCGTTTGAATTTATAACTCACTATATATATTTGTTTTTTTTTTAACTTCATGCTTTTATCCCGCATAGCAGGTCATGGCGCTGTGGGGCATGGGTTCGATTGCCACTCGGGGGAGTGATTATATTTAAATTATTTTCACTTCTTCACTCTGGTCAAAGACAGTGCGGCGTTGAGTTTCATCATTCAATACGGAATGTCTCGAATTCAGTGAAAAGCGAAGTATGGAGTGACACTGACTACTAACTGTTGCTATATGTTTATTTGAAAACAGCTTTACGATTTACTTAGCGGAGAAATCAAAAATATTGACTATCCATTAGAGTGGGAATCGAAGCCAGAAGCAATAGCGTTTAATCAGAAACTGTACCACTGCACAATAATGGTTATAAGAATCGAATAACAACCTACCAAGGACTGACTGAACCGAAATTACACACCTTTAGTTCTGATGTTAATGCAATTATTTTTGTCAATGGTGCTATCAGAAATATGATAATTAAAATCAGACCAAAATAAATACCGCAAAAAAGTGGTGGATTATATATTATTAAGTAACATATTATTTGGATATTGTATGAAGGGTTTGAACAAAGTGCGGCGTTGACTTCCGCCACAACTTAAACTCCACCACGGAGTTAGACTAGGTACTTTCTGTTTACCTTGACATTAGGTACTTTTTGTATACGCTAATAAAATTGAAAGAGATTTAAAGAGTAGGATAAGTTTCAGAAGATTGTTTGTGTATTACTTAAATCTACTATTATATTTTACTTATTAGTATTAATTTTTTTTACCTTCACGCTTTTATCCCGCCTAGCAGGGTACACAAAAAGTAACTAGTGTCAAGACACTACGCCAAATTAGAGACATTGCGTATTGTTCCCTCGCGTGGGAATCGAACCCTCAAGCGATTGCGTTTACACCCAGACGCTGTCCAACTGCACCACGACCGGCCTCTATTAATGAATAATTAATAATGAATTTCATACCAATTATTGTAACCAATATAATCTAAGACTAGTAGACTTAAACCTGAACCTGGTGAGTCTACCACGTGTGACCACGGACCATTGTAAAGTGTTCGAAACGTCAGATTTGCAAAAATGTATATCCAAAAACAAAATATATGCGAATAATTCGTTTAAAATAGTTCTTTTCTATATATATATATATATATATATATATATATATATATATATATATATATATATATATATATATATATATATATATATATATATATATATAATAGTCTTATTTACATCAACCTGTCAGCGAACTAGTCAGACAAACAAAAATTGTAAAAAATGTTATTTTTATATATTTATCGTGGTTAAAATACGCTCCAATTTTATTTGCGTGTATAGATGAAAATTCATCTATCTGTCCCATATTTCACGGCCATACGTCACGAAGACGCGCCTGAAGTGTTTGCTTGTTCTTAAATACACTAAACGTTAAAAACGACGAGTTCGATATTTACATTTAAACCTAATTTCATATTTTTATTTATAATATATGTTGAATATTTTAACTCGCTTTTGTTTGTTTTTGTGTCTATTATCTATATGTCTTTAAATTTCGTTTTCAAAGTATTCAGCTTACTTCAGTTATTAGATTTATTTCTTCTCAGATTCTTAGTTTAGATTTTTTACCTTCAAGCATCTTCTTAGGGTTGTACAAATCACTTCAGAATACAATTTCCAACATTTTGCGTAAACCAACGCCGTATAAACCAAATGTTTAATTTAAATTATATTATTTTACAATACTAATAATAACTTCTATTCACTAACCTAATATAAAAAGTAACTTACATATGTCAGCATTGTCCGTTGCCATTGCCATTTCATTGTGAGGTCAATTAGGCCAATTTATATCAATTATGAGAACCAATACTGGAATAGTAGATAATGAACAAATTTTAAATCTGCTTATTATGCTTCATATAACTAACATTTGACCTTTCCTATTTTAGTGTATTTTCTTTTAATTTAATTAATATTATATCTCACGTGATTTGCTTGGTTTGCTAAAATGACTAGGTTTATATTTATCCTACAAAGGCCTAAGGCCTGTTAAAATATTCAATGTTTTATGTTTTTCGTTGTCGTTCAGTTTAAAAATTGTAAATTAGTATGCCAGTAATATAACAGTGAGCTCGCTGTCAACATTGAGTACGGAGTAGAGTATGTACCAAAAGCAGCTCTTGTATTGATTTAAAAGCTTATTTTTAATGTTTTAATAATTAATATTAATTTTATTTAAATAAACGACCAAATTACGGATGTTACGAAAATTGGGATCTTTTAAGGAACTCGCAGATCAAGGAACATGTTCCCAATATAGCTGTCCATCGATATATATATATATATATATATATATATGTGTGTGTGTGTGTGTGTGTGTGTGTGTGTGTGTGTGTGTGTGTGTGTGTGTGTGTTTCGTAAATATAATTTACACTAGTAGGGAGAGCCTAGAATTCAATTCAAAATATTTAACAAAAAAATTAAATATCATCTTCAAATATGCCAACATAACTAATATTTACAGTAGCGCGAAAGCCGATATACCGCGCGCTCAGGACAAGCGCGCATCCGCCCCGCCGTGCCCAACGCCGCCCGCCGACGAGGAAGCCACGCCGCCCTCCGACGGTGATGCTACACCGGTAAGGACGGAGAAATGAATTCAATTTTATTTTATTTTTATACAATTCAAGTAGATGTATATTAAATTAAATAATATATAAATTCTTAAGCTATATCTATTATATAAAATTACTTATGTGACGTTTAGATATATGTGTTTTAAGCAGGCTGGGTTCGAATTCTGATAATTTAAATTTTATACTGAATTTTAGAATTTATACATACTTATCCCTTTTAAAGTTATTTTATATTAAAAAAATAAATGACTTATGAAATTTTCCTCGAATTCTCAATATTGCAGCAACCGCAATCTGAAAGAAAAAAATTGCAATTGAGTCTAGATATTTAATATGATAATTAAATATCAAAAGACTCATTTGCAAAGCGTTTTGCCTTCTATCCTATTGTTCATGTATGACAGTTCCTATCTATCTTAATGCCCTGATGATGTTGGAAGAAAGTTAGTTTGAATAATAACGCAAGCAAAGTATAAAGAATAAATAAAAACAAGATAACTGTTAAAAAATAATATGAAGCAAAATAACTCAAAGTATGTAATTAATACGAACTGCGTGTTATTATTTGTAAAAAAAAAATGACACCACACCTCGAGGCATCAACTCTGGCTCTGATTAAATAATCTTCACTGTCGTTATGACATTCTGTATTATTTTTCCTTTGTAAATGCTACAGTTTAAGCTATTAAATGGAATAGAGATGAAATTTATTATATAATGATAAAAAACTAACTATATATAAAAAAATACCACTGTGGCGCAATGGAACAGTGTCTTATTGTTGATGCGGTAATTGGGGTATGACCCTCATTCGGGGACAATTACTATATTTTTATCGTTTCCCCCGCCTTAATTAGAATAAGCGCGGCGCTGAATTCCGCTACACGTAATGTCTTAAATTTTGACTAAAAGTGGATAACGAAATTTTTTAACTATGTAACTTCCTACTATAAAAGAAAGCAAGAGATAAGAGTACAAAATCAAAAGTTTCAAATTGAGTATTTCATTGGATTATATATATATATATATATATATATATATATATATATATATATATATATATATATATATATATATATATATATATATATATATATATATATATATCGGATAAGGCGGCACAAGTAGGGCAAAATGAATTTTAAAATGTATATAAATTTTCTACTCCATACATAGGTAATTATAGGTAATGGTTTTTCAACGCCTATTGAAAACTAACTAGCTAACTAACCGTCTGGTGTTTTGAAAAGTTTTGTAAACCGCCATATATGTTTTGTCGATTTACCTTTTCATGGTGTTTACTCAAACCACCGACCCGTTAACATATACAGAGCTACTGTTTAAAGGTACACTGTATTTCAAATGTAAACATTTAATATAAAATATGTTCATATCCTTTGATGCAGCCTGATGGGAACGTTTAAATTAAATGCGCTTATATAAATAGTAATTTTGTTTAGTTTTAGAAGTTTTAGTGAAATATTATTATTAATTTTGTAATATTTTTTACGTAATTCTGACATTTTTAATATGTACAGTATTTGGTTATATGACACTCTATTCTTTCTTCACTGTGTTCATCTTTTCAAACTGAAAGCCCCTAAACAAACTAAAATCCGTATACCGAGAATTGCGGAATGTACACACGGCTTAGTAACGAAATGCTCAGTAACATTAGAGGAATTTGTAATCGGCATTGCTGCTTTATCAGTCGTCTGATAATTTCAAAGAAACACTGAAATAACTGTAGAAAGTGTGCTTTTATTTAGATATACTGTGTATTATTTGAAGATAAACGATAAAGACAAAGAGCGGCGTTGAGTTCCACCATTTAACACGCAATGTCTCGAATTCGGTGGAGAGTGAAGTACGGAGTGTGTTGACACTACGTACTTTCTGTCTACCCCGCTATGCGGGATAAAAGCGTGAAGCTAAAAAAAAAAAGAAGAAAAAATAAACGATATTAGAAGTTATCATGACGCAGTTAATAAATGTTTGTATATACAAATTTATCTATGGTTTTTACCGTACTAGTTAACAAGCAATATTTCGAAAGTGGGCGGATTGTTGTTAAAGATTTTATTACTATTGTTATTTTAAAACACAAACACAACAGAAAATATCCATTTTTAACCGCAACAGTATCTGTGTATAATGTAAGTTTAATACTTACTCAATCTCTTAACCTCTTTAGTGGCTCCTTTCGTCAAACGATATGCGCTCCTCAATGATGAGTTTTGTTATTCCCTAGCGTATATAAACGTAACTACGTACTAAACTAACGTACTACGTTAATTTTTTTTTGTATGTTTATGACGTCATAGTCAATTAGAGGTTAACATGTTTTCTGAAATAATAGACTGGCATATGCGAGTCAGCGGGGGTCGCCAGCGCGCCCGACACGCCGCAGCCTCGCGTGGACCTGCCGCATCCCCGGCCTCTGCCGATGCCCGAGTACGGAGGGTTCTTTGCACTCCTCACTGAATATTTGCCGGACACGAATCAACCTGTTTCCGGTTTTCATAGGTATGTTTTATAAAAAATTTATTTTGCCTGTCATTTATTATTCCGTTTTTTAGCGATCGGTTGTAAGTTCATTCTTCACTCGTATGATTATATTTCAATGATTTTCATTTCTAATAAATGGAAATTGGTAAGACTAAAGCGCGGCGTTTAGTTCCAGCCAATCAAAACGCAGTGGTTCGAATTGGGCAATAATATAAATAGACGAGGCGCCCTGATATATAAAAGTGAAGTAAAAAAATAATATACTTTTATATAGTTGTGTTTTAGGTAATGTTAGTAAAATTTTATAATGAAAGGAATAACTCTATACTTTATATAAGTATAGGGTTATTTTTAGTAAAATGTTACTTTGGTATTTATAGCCATATTATTTATGTGTTTTATATTATATCAGAAAAACAAAATAATTAATATATTTTTAAATATAATTTCGCCATTTAATTAATAAATTTTAACGTGTTATTAGATTATTTCTTAAAATACAAATAAAAATGAATTTAGTAAAAAAATAGTATGTTTCTTTGGTAGCATCTTTGTCTTAGATGTTAACAATATAACCTCCCATGTTTTTTTTAATGATTATGTACTATTATATTATATACGTGTATAATTTTCAGGTGTAACGTGGCGGTGATGTTGCTCTGCGACGTTGTGCTCGACGGTGTTGAACTGGACTGGTCCATACATGTTCCCTTGATGCTTCACATTGTGTTCCTGGGAATGGACCATACTAGGTATTTATTGAAAACATACGAATTTATATTTTTCTTAAATAACACGTTTTAATAAGTTAACTTTACAAAATTGAGTGTGGATTCGATTTATTATTTCTCTTAGATTCTTTTTTGTTTTTGATAAAACAAACCGCGGCGTTGAATTCCGCCATTCAACACACGCAATGCTTAGAATAAAAGCGGAAAACGGAGAACTCGTAAATCATTCCTTTACTCTAAATAATTTCTAACTATATTTTAATTTAATCTGAATACGTTTTTATAGAATTTGATTTGCAATTATTGGAAACCGGAAGCCATTACTTTCTAAAGGCACTAATTTTAATACTGGGGGCATGTCCTACTTTCACCTTTTATTGGCAATTTATATACATTTTTTGTTAAAAGTTACTTAATAACTAATAACATGGCTTTTTTTTTAAATTATAAAACATTTCTACAAAAAGGAGCATATCAGTCAATTTCGATGCTTTTCCAATTTTTTTTCACTGTAACGACATTTAGTGTCTATCATTTTATCGTTGTTTGGGAATACCACCGTACCGTCAAAGTACTGGAGGACTTGAAAGAAAGTCACTTTTGCAAACTGTAATTTAATACAGCGTAATTCAACGCCGCGCTTTGTCCTCCCAACATGGAGTAATGAAAATGATTAAATTCAGTCATTATGTATTGCATCGTTATATAAAGCGAAATGACCCAATTTTGAACACCCGACCACGTTCATAATACTCGGGTACAATAATAAATACCGAAAGAGGCTGTCAATAGGTACAACTTATCTCAGAATGATATTTTAAGTATAAAGTTTTAAGTGCAATATAAATAATACTTAAATGAATGCCGTACTATGATGTCTTTTCTGAAGCACGATCTATCATCTAAACGCCGCAAGTAAACTATTTTTATTAGTACGGGGAATACGGATAATAATTAAATTCTTCTGAAGAGCAGACAGACCAGAGAACAATTTAAATATAATCATTCCCCCAAGTGCGAATCGAACCTACGACCGATCGCGTCTTTCAGTCTGACGCTGTCCCACTGCACCACGGCGGGTCCACGGCGGGATATTTAAAATTACATTACTGGCTAATAGTCAGAGAGAACTTAGTATCAACGTACTCCGTCCTACATTCTCCACGCGTAATCGTGTCACTGCTTGTTGAGTGGCGGAACACAACGCCGCGCTTTCTAAAATATATTATTCAACTCGCTGTTAAGCATGCAAATAGTAAAAATCTTATTTCTGCATAACTGTTAAAATTAAATCTGTTAAGTCACCACAAAAGGAGATAACCTATTTTATCTCTAGAATAGGAAAAATAAAAAAATAATTATTACGTTATGAATGAATGTAAATAAATAAACATTTGCCTACTTGAGTGACCCTGAGCGGCGATCTCGCTAAGAGCGTTTACGCGCACCGCAACACGAGCCCGGCATTACATCTGACCTTACCGGATATTGATTTCTATTCAAATTGAAAACTTTATTAAATATATATATATATATATATATATATATATATATATATATAAATATATATATATATATATATATATATATATAAATTAATTTAGACATTTCACGAAATACCTCTCGGTGTTTTCGACAGCGCTTCAAATTGGTTTTCGAGTTTAGTTAAGTGTTTGTAATGACATATTTGAATATTGAATATACATTGAATACTCATGTTTATGTTTACATTGTTTTCATTTTCCCGTTTGCTAATACAAGTCTCGGTGTTGAGCTTTGCGCAATGTCTTTAATTACGATACAATACGGGGAAACGAAATGATAAAAAAAAATTTTAGAACGCCAAGCATTGGAAAGATGCTACGTAGATACTAACGCCATCTAGATAACCTTCAAGAAAACGTCGTTCTTTCTACTATTTCTGTTGAAAGTTTATAACTGAAAATATATTTCTAAGAAATTATTTTCAAACAAAAAATGGTCTGAATGTTTAAAAATTTGATAAAATACCGTTTACAGAATACTCTTCTCGGAATTGTACAATTGACTTTGTATTCAAAAGATCGAGTTATTTTTTTTTTTATTTTATTAAATATGCAATTAAATGTTTGGACTTTAGAAATATAAATAATTATAAAATAATAAAAAAATAACATAAAGTGCTCTATAAAACCATTTTTTTTACATTAGTCGATTATGTAGTTATGTAATGTCCATTATCACTTCCTCGCTCTGGTTAAGACAAAGCGCGGTGTTGAGTTACGAGACACTAGATACTTTCTGTCTAAAAAAAGAATAAAAAAATGAAAATAGAAATAATTTAAAGTCTTATACTTTAAATTATTTCTATTTTCATTAATTACTGTGGATCATGTATGTCACTTGTGTTTGTACTGCCCATGCTAAGGGAGGACTTCTCGAAATTAGCACGGCTCTTTTGAGCTGAAGACATTATATTATAAATATATTCTGTTAATCCAGATGGATAGTGCACCAGCACTGCAGGCAGCTGCTCCTCAACCTGCTAGTCGCTGTAGCAGCTCACCACGACCATCTGACTGTGGCGCGCGTTCTGCTGGCAGCAAGATCTGCCCAACTCGGCCTAGGGCTACCACCGCCACCTTTGCCGTTGGTACCGCATAATTTCACTGGTAAGATATATTTATATTTGCTTACTTTATTTCATTATCGTTAAATGTTAACTAGTGTGTCTGAGTGCGGTTAATATTGATTTACATATATCAACGGCTGTTTTTTTTGGCATTTTTTGTTATGATAAATATTTTTCGTATAAAATTTTGCGTTATGTGTTAAATTCAAACCTTTCAAAAGCTTATGGCAAACTTCATATTAACCTAATGTTAGAAGACATTTTATAAGATATAATAATTTTATTTATAATATTCATTGCTACGTCTCATAATTTATGCAATATGAAGTTAGCAAACACTTTTTTTAGCTTCACGCTTTTTATCCCGCATAGCAGGGTAAAGACAAAGTATCAAGACACTCTGTACTTCGCTTTCCACCGAATTTGTGACATTGCGTGTTGAATGGTGGAAATCAACGCCGCACTTTGTCTTACCAGAGCGAGGAAATGGAAATAATTTAAGTATAATCTCTTCCCCGAGTGTTTACAGCCAGACGCTGTTCCACTGCACCACGACCGGCCTCATTTTAATATGTTATATATATATATATATATATATATATATATATATATATATATATATATATATACAATTTAAAAACATACTATACTAAAACTAATAAATTATATTTAAACCACATCCTTCCAATTTAAACATATTACTGTGAACCGATACTAAGAAATATCGAAATAAACCAGCTTAAATAATAAAGTGGGAGGGTTTAATCGACGGCATAATTGACTTTGCTGCACTTGATTGACGTTTTATCTATAATATTCCCTAGAGTCTAGAAATAATATGTTTACCTTAATATTTTAACGTGATATTTTCATGGACCTTTGACTCTGATACATTTTAACGTTATAGTGGGCTAGGTGGGACTTATTTAATTATAATTTGCTTTAGATTTTGTTGTTTATATACATATATATATATATATATATATATATATATATATATATATATATATATGTATATATATATATATATATATATATATATATGTAGTAACTTTTTAGTACAAAAATCCACATGTCGTTTGCTCGGAAGAATACACGTTAAACGTTTTAAAATTTGGCGGTAACTGACTTAATTATACGATTTAAAAAAGCATGTTTTATCGTTTGAATGATATATATATAATGAAATATAATGATTGATCATTTTAGGTTGTTGGGTTCGATACATACTCGGGGGAGTGATTGTATTTCAAATTATTTTCACTTCCTCGCTATGGTGAGACATAGTGCGGCGTTGAGTTCCACCACTCAACACGCAATGTATCGCATTTGGTGGGAAGCGAAGTTCGGAGTGTCTTGACACTAGGTATTTTCTGTCTACCCTGCTATGCGGGATAAAAAGCGTGAAGCGTAAAAATATAGGAGTGATATTCGCATTTTAGATTGACATTAACCTTAAATAAGCAATCATTATCTATCATTAAGTCAGTTGCCGTCAAATTTTGGAAAAATACTGTATTCTTTAGGTCAAGCGATATGCTATGTAGAAGGACAGTCAGTTAGTTAGAATCTAGTGTCAAGACACTACGTTCTCCACTTTCTATCAGAGATTTACAGTCCACAGAAACAACGCCGCGCTTTGTCATATTGTTACTAGAGCAGCAAAATAAAAATAATTTAAATATAATAATACTGTTAAATAGGAGTTGAACTTACAATTACAGATATATATATATATTTATCATTATATATATATATATATATATATATATATATATATATATATATATATATATATTATTTATCATTTGTGTACAATACATGTTTAATGTATGACCTTTTCTTGTGTCACGCAAGAACCAGATGCGGTGTTTGACAATTTCCCGCAATGCGGCCACTCCCCGCGTCCACACGTCCGCTCGCTGTCTTCCGACCCACAAGTTACACCTGAAGGTAATATTAGATCAGTTTAGGTTGTAAATCTTTTGTTAATTAAAAATGATTTTTTTAAAAGGTTTTGACAATTTTACTTGTGTTTTTCGACCACATTAAATGAAAATTGTATAAAAAAAAGATATAACAATAAAGAATGAATTTAGCATTTACTCCCTGGACTAAGACTATATGTCACATAAATTTTCTTCGTGGTGTCCCACAGTGTCAATATGGCCTCAAAATATCTATATAATATTTTTTAATACTAAAATTGTTCCCACAGGTGAAACAGACAACTACCCCTCCCTTCCAGTGATAGTGACAGGTGAAGCGGAAGCGGAAACGGAAGTGGAAATAGAACCCCCACCAGCGGAACTTCCGGTGGCGGACGCCA
The DNA here is from genome assembly GCA_032432895.1 of Dryadula phaetusa. Classification (NCBI taxonomy): domain Eukaryota; kingdom Metazoa; phylum Arthropoda; class Insecta; order Lepidoptera; family Nymphalidae; genus Dryadula; species Dryadula phaetusa. The sequence goes on from JAOYRS010000001.1 coordinate 1,714,374, forward strand.
TCAAATCCATGGTTCATTTCTTGGCGAGTCGTCCCACTCACATGGCCTTATGGCAATATGAAGATATTACAGCTAAAGGTTTTTTTTGCGTTTGTATGGATTATTTTTTACAGAGTATGTGTTGATAGAGAGTATTTGTTGGATAACAACGGCATGATTTGTTTTAAATAATTTATAAGTTTATTCAGAATATAAACAGATGCAACAAATGCACAATGGCGGCCCTAATACTAGAAGTGATCTCTCCCAGGCAACCTAAATGCTAGGATCTACATAAAATAAAAAGCGGGCATAGTGTACAACACACATATACACTAATAAATATATATATATATATATATATATATATATATATATATATATATATACACATACACATACATACATTCATATAATTCAAAAGGTTTGGCCGATCGAATATTGTGTGGTAATGTGTTCCATGTTGTTACCGTTTGTACTGTAAATTATTTATGAGTGTGTGTGGCACAATGGGATTTCTAGAATATTGTCACTTGAGAGGAGATTTGAGTGGAGACTTGAGAGGAGCGAAAGACGGGAGTTGGAGACTAGAAAAGAAAAGCGTTCTTTAAGATAAGGTGAAGTATCAGGGTGGAAGAGAAAAGAGTAAAGGAGTGTGAAGATGTGAAGATTTCGACGGTCTTTTATAGACAGCCATTGCAGCCTAATACGATACTGACTGTCTTATTTTTTTAAGTCCAAAAGGTTTTGTAGGGTCATCTGATCGGATCTTAGCTAGTCTACATATTTAGACTAACTAAGATTCAGTCTAACTTCGGATCTAGATATTATTATCGTGTTGATTAAATTACAATATTGAATATAATATAGTTTTGATTTAGGGCGGACAACACTCGACGGAGTGTCTTGACACTTGGTTGTCTCTTTTTTTTGTTTTCTTTTTACATATTTGTACAGTGTTCTTTTCCATTAGTAAATAAAGTTAACCTCTTTCCACAAAATGACAAAAATGGTCTATTTCTTTATTATTTTAAATAATTCATGGTTTTGTTTCAACAACTTTATGTTCTATCCCGAATAACAGGGTAATGGGAGTCAAGACACTCCGTTAACTGCTCAACCGTTCCTTTTGATTGATTTCTTGAAACTTCTAACATGGATCGTATAGTTTTTTCATTAAAGACTAAATGTTAATTATATTATAATCTATATTTAAAATGCTAATAAACAAGTATTTTTTCATTATATCACTTGTTGGAACTAATTTTGTCCAATATAAATAATATGTATGCATTTTATAAATATATATATATATGTCCCCTGTATGGACTATGATCGTATTAGTCGTCTACGGATGCCATCATAATAAATTGAATATAATATATTTATATGATAATAAGCGATAGTTAAGGGGTTCGATTCCTACTCTCACTTGTATATAAATTATTTTCAGTTCCGCGCTCTGATAAAACAAACCATGGCGTTGTTTTCCGCCGCCATTTTATAAGACGAACATATTATGTATACCTATGATTTTAATTTGACTTACTTCTCGTATGTTTGAACGTAACTCGATATAAGGTCTGCTCTCTGTGTATAGGTGAGTGGCGGAACTCAACGCCGCGTTTTATTTATATATAACATATGAATAATATTGTAAATTTTTCCGTTCAGTTTGGAGTCTTCGCAGCTGTCAGCAAATGGCAACTCTATTACGACACACGTTGCGTATATTCAGAGAGTCACTACCACATGCCTTGATATCGGAGAGGTGGGCTCAAACCGCTTTACAATTAGGACTGTCCTGTCCCTCAAGACACTACGCCGGAAGATCACTACAGGTTAGTATTGTTTTATTTATTTAATCCATACATTCTTTCATTTGTTAAGTTTTTAATTTATCATTCATTTATTCACTCATTCCAAATTTAATTTCGTTCATGAACAAGTTGTGTGTCTCTACTCAATATTTAATAAAGAAATGTTTATATTACAAATTTAGTTTAAAAATTATACATAGATAACAAGTAAAATCCAACTGTGTCCTAGGTATTTCGTTTCATCGGTGTCGCGATGACCGGTCGCATGGTGTCCGACATTCTCTCGCGTTTAGTGGAAACCGTCGCGGAACAAGGTGAAGACATGCAGGGCTATGTTACGGAACTCCTCTTGACACTCGAAGCCGCTGTCGACTCGCTGGAGTCGAACTTCCGACCTTTGGATTACATGCGAGATATATTCAAAAGTACGCCCAATTTGAATAACAAGGATGGACAACACCAGCCCAATGGAAACGTTTATAGTGCTGGTAAGTTAGCGTTAAATTGTGTAGCTTCTGTTATTTATATACTTTAAAAAATATAGATTAAAAAATAAAAATGTTTCATGAAAAAAAAATTAAAATATTTCAAATATTTAATGCTATAAATACTGCTCTTTCAACATTATTGTTTTTGTTGTTGTGAAAGTACGTATGGCTTAGTGGTCAGAGCGATCGAAAGGTAAACGTGAACCGCGCGTTCGAGTCTCGCTGCGTTCATTTTTCTTTTGTATTTTTTAAAAATATTCACTATTTGTAGTAGTGTAGTTGTCGAGTTTATGACATGAAGTGTGCACGCATTGCTTGAGAGTTGAATCTCTACTTGGGAATATTTAAATCAAAAAAAAATCGATTCTGTCTAATTCTGCTAGCTCACTAGAGCTAGGTTCTCGATACCTATCTCGCTAACACAACAAATACAAAAAATAACTTTTACTTGAAATTTATCACCTAACACGCAATGTCCTGATTTATAGCTAGAAGTCGAGATAGTCGGAGTGTTTTGACACTAAAATCTATGGTCTAGTGAAAAGAAATCTATACAAGTAAATAAAATTGTAGTGTCTGTTTGTATAATAAAAATAACCCCTTTTTAATAAATGCATATGTGAGTATAGCCAAATATGATATATATATAAAATATATTTTACAATTTGTCCATCTGTCTGTTTGATTCTTCTATTTTATCTCTATAACGGCTGAACCGATGTTGATGGGACTTTGACTGCCAATTTTTATTTTACAATTATAAAATAAACATGCCGAGATCTTAAATTCCACGCGGATGAAACAAATAAATATGTTATTATTATGTTCTTAGGTAAAAGGTCGCCAGGAGTGTGCGTAGGGTGTGTCAGTAACCACACGCGCAGTACCAGTTACTCGGTCTCGTACTGTATGAGGAAAAACGCTCCCGCCTCAGCGGAGAAACCGACGCACGGTAACTAGTTCATTCCCGGCTGATTTTGTGATTTTTTTTTCATATTTTTTTTAATAATATTGCCTTTGTAACGCATCAATAATCGATTATTTTTATATTATAATAGTTTATGTTTATTTATCATATTATAATGAAATTATATAAAATGAGCCACACACAGCACAGCACAGCCTCTGACTATAAACGCGATCGGTTGTTGGTTCGATCCACTCCGCGGAATGATTATATTTAAATTATTTTCACTTCCTCGCTCTGGTAAAGACAAAGTGCGGCGTTGTGTTCCACCACTCAACGCGCAATATTTCGAATTCGCTGGAAAGCGAAGTACGGAGTGTCTCGACACTACGATCTATAAAAACGTAGCAAAATAACTATTATAACATTTTGTTGTAGTTTTTTTACGTATTTGAAAATGAATAATAAATTTTCATTTTTATAAAGAAGGAAAATTTACATTTATTTTACTTTATAACAATTTTTTTTTATTATAATTAATTGGCTAATGATGTAACGTTGCGTAACAGAACCCCGTACAAGACCCTGCGACTCTTCTAAAGGTGTCTGCTCCAACTTGTGCCGCTCTCGGTCCGCGCAGTCGCTCAAACTGTTAGGCGATACCGCTACACAGGTGAAAATATAATTATATATATATATATATATATATGTGTGTATTGTTCCATATAAAGGCGAATTTAATTTTTGTATTTTATTTATTATTAATTCTAACAATAAATTGAAATCGTTTTACACGTATGACACTGGAACAAGAGACTACGTTATAATTTAATTTTGTCTTATTTCTTTTCTATTAAATAATATATATATTTACCTTCGAATTTGAACCTGATTCTTATATATATTTAGCAAATCATCAGCAGAGGCATTTTTTTAAGAAAGTATCAACTTATTTAATTACATAAAGTGTAAAGGGCGATAGCCGGTGATTTTTGTTATTAAGGCCGACGTGGCGCAGTGGTAAAGCGTCCGACTGTAAACGCGATCGGTTGTGGGTTTGATTCCCATTCGATGGAATTTAAAATTTACTATCGTTCCTCCGTTTTGATAAGATAAAACGCGGTGTTGAGCTCAGCTAATATAATATATTATTATTCTAATTATTTATTCAACAGGACGACAAATTGACTATTTTGGCAACTCTCTTTTGGGTGGGAGCTTCTCTTCTAGAATCTGACTACGAACACGAATTCCTTCTGGGCGTTAGGTTATTATCTAGGGTTATGTCTAGACTTCCACTAGACCGGCCTGATGCTAGGGAAAGACTGGATAGGACTCAGGCCCATGGGGTTCACGCGCCATCCTCGCTACATTCGCTGTTGCTAAAGGTTAGTTATGGTTTTGTTTATTGGTGTGTGTTTTAGTTTCAATAAACTGACTCGGAGATTATTAATATTTAATAAATAAAAAAAAATCTTTATGGATTTTAGATTTTACATATATACAACTTCAAATATAACAAACAAAATATAACAAGTTCAAACCCACATTTGATTTCTAGGGTTGCACCCACCCCAACACGTATGAACCCGTCGTGGGTGTATTAGTGGATGTGATCCCACTGCTGGAGCTGCCGGTAATCGATCCCACACAATCGCTAGCTTTCCCCATGACAGTGGTGGCCTTACTGCCGTACATGTTGCTACACTATGAAGACGCGAACGAATTGTGTGTGCGGGCGGCGTGTCATATAGCTCAGGTTAGTATGGAAATCATTGTTCTTGTTTACATTTTAGTTTGGTTATAATCGAGGTTCGAATCCAGCACGGAGCGCCCCTGTGACCGTAAACACCTTTACAAGCAACCACGCAGTATTTGAATGTTTTGGAGGCACAGATTACCCTCTGTCCGTCCCTCACCTCACTGTGATTGTAAAGACCATCAGGGTCAATAATCATTTACTCATTATGAAAAAAAAATCCACTCGCAAGATCAGCAACACACGAATAACTCTATTGATGTATATTTCCATGGGCGATAGTAACCACTTATCATCAAGTGGTCTTTATCGTTTACCAATTTTTTTTCCGATATAAAAAAAATTACATAGGTCATTGTCGTTAGTAAATATTTATTTGTATGTAAATTATTGATTTAATAAATTTCTCGCGTTGCCTGTTGTTCTCATTTCTTCTACTCTCATTTCTTACACTATGTTTTCTCTGAATACTTTTTTCTCAATTTTTCTAATATATTGTTTTTTTTTCCTTCAGTTCACGGCTGAAAAGAGTAAGAAACTAGAAAATCTAGGTACAGTGATGACGTTGTACTCGAGAAGGACATTCAGTAAGGAAAGTTTTCAATGGACCAAATGCGTGGTGAAATATTTATGGGACACTTACTCTCACATGTCGCTGCAAATGTTGGCATTTTTAGTTGAAGTGTTGGAAAAGGTGAGCGTTGTTTAGTTATACCTTTATATATACATACATACATACATACATACATACATACATACATATATTATAGATGCATAGGTAACTAAACTAGTATAGTAGTATGATAAGTAAATAAAAAGTGAATACAAAGTGTATTTTGTTCGATAATTTTGGTATAATTAATAGTCATATAAAAATACATTATTTTTTTTCATATAAGGTTTCGCTAAAAAAATCTAATATTAAAAATAACTTAGAACAAGGGTTAAGGGTATAAGTCTTGATGTGGGTTTGCGTTAAACGCTTTGACGGTTTCCAAAAAACGCAGGTTCAAATAATGTAATGTTTATTAAATAATATTTCACGTAATATATTTTTTATAAAGTACAACTTTACTTCAACGATTTCTGGAAGCGGAGTTTTCTAATACTCATACTTGATTGGCTGAAGTATTTGAGTGAAAGCGGTTTGGGGCCATCCGTAGATTACATCATACGTAAGAGGGGGAGGGGGGAGGGTCGCACCATAGGGACCAGCTATGACAGGGACGGGGGAGGGGTCAAAACCTCATGAAATTCATATGACGTAATTTGTGGATAGTCCATTTCCAAATATCATATGTATTGTCATGTTAAACTACCAACTTACTTAAATAAATTCGAAATGACATCAAAATGGTTCAAAATTAATAAAAATATATTAAATTCACTATCATTTTTCATTCATTCATTCGTTCACCAGGGTGCAGTGAACCTGCAACTACCAGTGCTCTCAATACTCCACTGCATGCTATACTATGTGGAGTTGAACGCGCCCGCCGCTCAGGCTGTCAACGCGGATCTGCTCAGAGCTGTCGCTAAATTTATAGATGTGAGTGGTTTTTTTTATAAAAGGAATTTGTTTTTTTATATGTTACGAAACGATTAAATTATGTATTATTTATATTGCTTGTTTAAAATAAATTAAGAGATCTTTTTAATTGTATAAGTTTGAATATTAATATTTACACTAGAATGTGCCCGCGATTTTTTTTGTGCATGATATTTTACATCTCTAAGTTTTTATTTTTGTAACCTTAAAATAAATATAACTAATTATGTCAGCAACATTATTATATCAGCTATCTGCCAATGAATGTAGCATCAAAATCGCTCCAGTTATTCAAAATTACCCAAAACAAACAGACAAACATTAAGAAAAAAAATATTTATGTATAAGTTCTATGTATTTACTATTTTAAAAGTGTTCTATTTTAAAATTCCACACTTAGGATTAGAAAACATTTATGAAAAAACGTATAAAAATTTGAACGCAGCGGGATTCGAACCCGCGCCTCTTGGATACCGTCCAAGCGCTCTGACCGCTAAGCCATGCGTTCTACTACCAGCTGCGTCGAAATTCTTATAAAATTTTTATACGTTTTTTCATAAAAGTACTATGTAATCGAGTACATACATATACATTTTGTAAAAAAGTGGTTATTTAAATGTTACAAATAGACACTACAATTCTATTTATTTATATAGTTTTATGGATGAATATGTATGTCAGGCAAATGGCAGGGTGTGTGTTATTAATTTTATAATTATTTGCTAATATTTTAACAATACTTTAAGGTATACTACTATAAACGCAAGCTTGCTTTACTTTGTTTTTTTTTTATTAACTCTAGCGAAATATCCATTTTATTCCGTACATCGTTCTTGAGGAAAACCTATAAAAGTATTTTTTTTGTGAAGCCAAAACGCTATTATACTAATAATATTAGTATAATAATAATTATTATTATTATTATGTACGATGTAACAAAAAAAAATTAAAAAAAAAATACATTATGACTTGCCAAGCGATTGTTCCTTAGAAATATATATATAGGTATATATATATATATATGTATAACGCGGAGTTTAGAGATCGAATGATCGCGGAGTCGATACACGGTGCGTTCAAATTTTAACGTGTTTATAAAAGATATCTTGTTGAAAACTTAATTTTATTCGCATTTTTACACGATTTATACCTATTTATACAATATTTATTTATCAATAATAATAGTACTTTTAATTATTTTCTTATACAGCAAGACGGCAATAATTACAAGGAGGCGATGAAAATTCTAAAATTGGTGGTAACGCGGTGCTCTACGCTGGTCGTACCACCGCACTGGGAGCACACTTCCTCCATATTGGACACCGATTTACATGGCAAAAAGGTATGATTTTTTTTAAATATATATATTTAATCTAGCTGTGCCCGCAACTTCATACGTAAAATTAAACATCTCTGAGTTTTTATTTCATAGTCCAAGTTCCTTCTTGTTACATCAGCTATCTGTCGATGAAAATCCCGTGAAAATCGGTTCATCCGTTCCAGAGATCAACAGAAACAAACAGACAGGCAAAAATATAAAAAATGTTATTTTGGTGTATGTATTATGTATAATGTATAATAATTGCATATGCAATAAACATATGCATTCAGTTAAAACCTGTTATTGTAATATTACAAACGGATTTGCTAATTTTATTTAATTCTAAAGATATTTTTTGTAGCTTTTTCCCTATTTTGTATAGTAGGGTAATCAGAAAGAATCTAATATCTCCGTTCCGTTCACTCAGACACTCCATTCTCCGCTTTTTCACTCGAATTTCAGATATTTGTTAAGTAAACGGAACTTAACCGCGTTCTTTCTTGCCAGAGGACTGAACATATATCCTATTAGTGTATATTTTTAAATATTTATTTTATAAATATAAAATATTTTTCATCGCGAAAATGTTTAAGGAAATAATTTTAACTTGTAAACAGAATTACAACTTGCCAGTAGTATGTTTCAAAAGTATTAATTACTGAACGCAGTTGATAACACGCAATGGCTGTAGGTTGGAATCCTATTTGGGTTAATGCTTATATATTTTGTTATACTATAATAAATGGTAAACCATATAATTTGAAAAATAATAAATTTGTTTCAGGAGCTACCCGGTCGTACTATGGATTTCACGTTCGATCTCTCACAAACACCTGTCATCGGTAGAAAATATCTGCCTAAAGCAGGTAGTCAACCAGCCACTGGACCCAGCTCGCTGTCTAATGCCTCCAGTGCCACTCCGGATAAAGGTGTGTATGCATACACTATGCGTATTCTCGCTTATACATGCACATGCTCGTATATGCATGTATATGTTCGCATGTGCTTGTATAAGCTCGTATTTGCATGTATATGCTCGCATATGCGTAAACATTATGGGTATAAGATGTAGCAACTGAGAGTAAATTGTAATAAATGCAAACAATTTCTACACTACGACTGTTTTAAAATATTATTAAATATTAATCGTTCTATTATTAAAGTGTTATTTGACACTTAAGATTAGAAAAAATATTTTTTTAAAATATTGCACCTGCCGGGATTCGAATCCGCGCCTTTTGAAAACCAACCAAAGTCGAAGCGCTCTGAGACTGTCCCTAAGGGGCTCATTTGCCAAATGACCTTGGAGTAGTAAAAAAACAATATTACGTAACGTTTTTAAAAAACAATATTAGATTTCCTTAAAAGAAGTGATGATGGAATTTTAAAGATATTTAAATGGAAAGGATTTCGAGTATGGATTCTCTTCTTGCCTTTGCTAGTCTGTTCTCCTTTTGTGGTGTTAAGTTTTAACTTCAAAACCCATTCAAGATAATCGTGTTGAACATTAGATATGTTTGGCAATTAAATTTTTTTATATATAATATTTACCTTATTATTCCATTACGTGTAAAATTACGTTAATGTGTACAAAAGGTATGTTGATTAAACCCTACGGTAGTGGGTTCATATCCCAAGCAATGTATACAATGTATTAATATTATTAAATTTATGGGAATGTCATTTGAAAGCAGTTCAGGAGTTGTATAAACTGCTGAGAAAATAAAATAATTAAACATAATTATTTTCCTGAGTGCGTATCGAACCCACAACCAGTCGCGTTTACAGTCGGACGCTGTCCCACTGCGCCAATGTGGCCTGAGTTGTACTGAAATATATTCGATATTCATGGGGAGGTCGCCACGGTGTCAATATAACTGAAACCTCGATTAGTTCAATGTGTTTTAAACGCCATCTACATTAGAAATTGGTTAACTACAAACAGACAAACGGTCACTCTATTATATATAAATAGATTATTTGTATAGATGTTTTTAAAATCACATTAAATTGTGTTTATATCTAAATCAAAGTAAGACATGTTTAATTAAATGTACATATAATACAAAGATTGTCACGTTTCTGGTCGAAACTCATTTTAACCAGATACAATGACGTCATTGTTATTTTAAAAATTTTGTATTGTTTAACTAAATTAGCTCAATTAACTGAATTAATAATTTTTTTTAATATTATTTTTATTCAAAATTATATATATTTATATTAAAAATAGTTAGAACTTAATACTTATATATATATAGGCATTATTGTTTCAATAAACACTCGATGGCCAATCACCTTCCTTAACCTGTTTGTTACATGCGAAAAATTTTATTATAGAATTACCATATAAATAGTCTTAGAACAGAAAAGTGCAAAATTAAAATACTAATAAAATAACTGCCATACTTTTTCTATATTAAATTAAATAAGTCAATAAAGAAATCGTAAAACAAACGAAACATGTAACTACATTTACTGTAAAATTTTCGTAACTCTAATTTTCTCTACTCTATCGTATTTATTATCCTGATATTTTAAAAACATATTCTCTTCTCGTTTTCCATAGGAGGGTCGTCCACATCGGGTTCAGCGTCCACAGTGGTGGGCGCGGAGAGCGGAGTGAATGCCACACAGCCTCACAGCGCCGCGTCACCACGACGATCCCTCTCTCTGTCACCAGCTGATGCCTTGGCTTCGGGATGGAAGAGACCTTGGATGTCCCAGGTGAACGAAGAATACGTATACCAGCTTTTGACTACCAACTTTGATCAGCTGGGTAATCAGAACAACTAAGTGTCAAGACACTCTGTTGTATACTTTCCACCCGAAATTCGTCTTGTCATAACGAAGAAATCATTAATTTGAAATTATAATATATTATTTAGCTGAGTGGTAATCGAACCTGCATTCACTGTTACAGTTAGATCCACGCCACTGACCCACGACGCCTCGATACTTGCCTGAATACTTGAAAAACAATATTTAATAAAGATTTTAAAATACCATTTCTTACTAAAAAATAATCTTTGGGTAGATATTTATATAAAATCTGCCCAAAGAGTCGCTAACAACATAAACAAATTATAATAATCGTGTAAGAATTTTGAGGTATGGTGCAATAATTGTTTTTAACATTTATTTTCATTTCTCTTCTGCATCAATAGCGCAGCGTTAAGTTCCACCACTCAGTGTCTCAACTTGGTGTATTGACACTAGGTTGTCTATGAATACCCCGATATACAGGGCAAAGTAAATTGAAATAAATTTAATCGTAATATTTTTTTGTAGTTGAAATGTTTAATATTTTTATTTTTCATTTATTTATTTACTTCAATTGTTCTTTTTGATATTTCCAACAGAGTCGCGTCCGTGAATGCCTCGTCAATCTGCTAACAACATGCGGCCAGCGAGTCGGCCTACCAAAGAGTCCATCTGTAAGTAAAATTATATTTAAATGTGTACATTTTAATTCAATAATAATTTCAATTTTTTTTTAATGTCCTAGAATGATTTGTATAAAGCATGTTTGTATACTAGACCTTTATATGCCGGGTTAATTTTATGTCAAGAAAAGTACCGCTCTACGGTCTAATTTTGAATTTTTGAGCTAATAAAGCAAAGCGCTTTACGCTTTTAGGTTTACGATATACTGCTAAATTAAGAGAAACCTTATAAAAACATATTGAATTGGATTTGTTCAGGAAATAATAATAATATTTCTATCCATGGCTGACATAGGACGATTTAATTACCACTTTATGTTCCAAGGTAACGCTACATATATTAAAATATGCTTTCGCACGCTATGTTGGAGGCTCAAATAGATGTCGAGTCATATTTATCACTCAACCAACCCAATAGTAACGTTTTGGGTAAAAATCGTGTTTACATTATATGTACATACATACATACATACAAACATACATACATATATGGCTTTACGCTTCTCATATAAAAAATATATGTAACTGTTCAGTTTCATAGTGCTGGTCGTTTCTTTATTAAATCTGGTTATATTTAGATAAACCTGGTTATAACCAGTTAAATCTAGATTTGAAAATTAATTTTGATCCTTAGAGCCGGATTTCAAAGACACGCCCAGTGCGGTACATGTAACATGACATATGTGATCATGTACAAAAAAAATCACAACATTCAATTTGCATAGACGCTTTGTGTTTAACCCAGTGTAGCTACTTCCTAGCTCTTCTGAAGTAAGTATAGAATAAAAATAGATTACGTATATATAAATATAAAATATAAGTAAATACATTTAAAATGTTCTTTCACTTGAAATAGACTTAAATGGCTTTTATTAGAATATATATATATGAAAGTTTATTAATTATATAAATTTAAAATAAACATATGAATAGGATAATATAATTAATATTGAGATTTTAATTAATTAACACAATTGTCTCACAATGCAATGCTGTAACGCACAGGTTAAAATTATATACGGCACGAAATCTTATAATTTAAATGAATTCTTATTTCACTACTATTTGTGGCACTAATTGGCTTTTCAACAAAAAAATATATTTTTAATATATATATTTAAGAAATAAATATGAAAAATTTTCAAGTAATATATATATATAGACATATTTCATCAAAAATGATATTTCACAGGTGATATTCAGCCAAAGTTCAGAGTTGTTAGAAAGGGAGTCCTCAATGGCCTCCTCTCTGGAAGAAGTTTCTGGGACTCCAGGGAACGAGCCCTCGGGTGGAGCCCCGCCCACTGACCACTTTGGCGTATTCAAAGATTTTGATTTCTTGGAATATGAGAGTGAAAGTATCGAGGTAGGATATTTTTAAATGTATAGAAAAAAAGAATATTTTGAGCTTTTTTGGTTATAAATTTGTTGTAAAATGCGCATTTCTACGATATTTTTTTATTAATCGTTCCGGCGGGAAGCAATAGTTTTTTATTAATATAATCTCTCAATTGGGAATCGAATCTACGACCAATGTCGGTAACATATAAAATACAATATATATAAATACTCAAGTAACATCCATATTATGATGACCTATATATAACTTAATCGTTATACGTAATATTAAATTTATACACTTTTGACCCAATTTTTTTAATTAATTAACATTTCAACGTTTTCCCCAATATCTGGCCAGGGTGAAAGTTCAGATAATTTCAACTGGGGTGTTCGTCGTCGTCTACCGAGTGAAGAGAGGGAAGACGGAGTGCCCGAAAGAAGTCCACCTCCGAACAGATCACGCGTGCACGATCACGCCGACCATAGACATGCTAAGGTTTGTGTGTGTGCGGTTATATATATATATATATATATATATATATATATATATGTGTGTGTGTATATATGTATACCTATAAATATATATCCCTGTATTTTTGTAGCAGGGTGAAGATTCATCAGATGAAGAAGGTGGTTGGGATGAAGGCGGACGTGGGGACGTCGGTGACGGGGATGCTGGATCAGCTCACGAATTAGCATTAAGAGCTCGAGCGCATTCACTGTCGAGTGCTTCCAGTGGAGAACCTGATGGTTAGTGACATTTAATCACTACTTGTGTACAGTATGGTACCAGATATTTCCCGTAGATGTTTCGAGGATCCCTCTGTTAGTGTTCCAAGTTCTCGCCTATGAGTCTTTATGCAAGATTCAAATCTTCTACGTCCACTAGTTATTTAATCTTGCTCATAATTATATAACCTTAAGGAAAAATATAATTATAAAATAATAACAAAATTATAACATATATTGACTTATAATCCCATACGCTCAGGTGAACGTGGCGACGTAACACCAGTCCCATCCAGCACGCCACATGGCGCACACATGAGCCACGTGGCCGGAGCCAGTGGCATGGCGCGGGACGCGTGGCGCGTGTCCGTGGCCACGCTGCTACGCCACGCGGCGTATCAGCCACCGATAGCTCTGGTCCACACATTGCATACAGTTTTGAAGGTAATGTGTGGTTTTATTATTCTTTTTTTGTATATATAATTTAGCGAGGAAATTAATATCATTCCCCTGAGTAGGAATCAAATCGGAGGCTATCCTGTACAATGATGGCGTCTAAATATTATTTTTTTAAATATTTTTTTTTTATGAAAGTTAAAGTATAATTACAATTTGGTTACATTGAAATTGTTAAGAGCGTCACTAACTTTAACTTGTTCATATAAACAGTTTTATTGTACATATTTCTTCCCGTGCCGCTTATATTCCGTTATAACGCTTATTAATGTACATTCAAGTATAATAATATATCCATACAAATACAATAATTACGTATACTGCCGACCAAAAGTTTTGATACTATGTACCTTACTAAATACACCTTCAGGCTTTATTTCGCATATCAGAATAACAAGCTTGTTAGTGTCAAGATATTCCGATGACATTGCTTATTGAGTGGCGAATTGAACGTCGCGCTATGTCGACTAGACTAAATTTTGAATATAACTTCCCCCGAGTGGGAATCGAACTCATATCCAATCGTTACAGTCAGAAGCTGTCCAACTCCGCTATATGGAAAAAGTAATAAATTGCTTAATTTATTTTTTATGAATATTATGGAAATACTTTGTTATACCTAGTTATTAAAAAGACACTACCTAAAGTTGTTAAATTTGAATTAAAAAAAAAACAATTTTGACAATTTTATATTAAAATGTGAATTGCACAAGAGAAACCATGATTTTGTTAAATGACTGACATGACTGACACATTGCAAAACTTATGTTATATTTTAATAAATTTTCTTCTTATAGTTACTTGAAAATATTTTTGTTAAAACTATTTAAATAATTTTAAGTTAAATAGTAATAATAATTCTATGACAAAGCGTACTATATAAATATTTAATTTTTTTTTACCAATTCTTAGGTATTAATTATCTAAACATTTTTTTTTACTATATAATTCAATATCTACACGAAATTACTTAGTATATAAATTATATGATCTTTTCCTTTCCTGCTTACAAAGATTTTTCGCTTAAATCGCTTGTCTAAAGCGAAATCACATGATGACGCACATTGCTCACGCACACGTACAACCACCAACATTATATTATATGCAAAACTTGTTAGTGTGTGTTACACCTAGGCACGTATTTAACTATTTACACATGTGTGCGTGCAGCTTACATTATAAATGTATAATAAAATCAATAACACTCACACAAATACAACACCATAACTTAATTGCATTTCTCTTTGTTAAGTAACTAACACAAATGCACCGTATTAACGCACACATACATATAAATAGCGTATTGATTCTCTGTTTATTTGCGTCAGGGCTATGCAATATGTAGTATCGAATTGCTTTTGATGAATTTTGGTGGTGGGATATAATAATAATATATAGAATCTATAAAAATTCAAGTATTATTTATCAGCAAGTATGGTTCTTTCCAAGTATTGTAGTTTTCTAGGAAGGATCGAGTGTACGCTAGGCCGAATAGGTTTCTTATATAAATTCATATATATATGAACTTAAGTTCTATTGGGTGAAAATTGTAAAAATTTTATTTTCCGTTTTTATATATATATATATATATATATATATATATATATATATATGTATATATATATATGTATATATATATATGGAGAGAGGAGAGATTGGTCACTATACTAAGACAGTGCGATTATATATTATCAAAATTATTGCTTACAAAAATTGCCGCCGCAACAAAATGGCGGATTACTTAAATCTTAAACAAATGAATAATTTTTATTTTTTTAATTTTTTTTTAATTAAAAATGTTTTCATTGATTTGTTTTAAATTTAATTTAAGTTTATCTTCACAAGCGAGCAAACGAAAATTGTTTTGACTTTATTTTAATGATCAAATAAAGTTATTTTGGCAAATAAAAACTGTTCCTTAACGGTTTAATATACTTAATTACCAATTAAAAATCTAATTACGCGTTTTATTAAATATACCAATGTAAAAGACTAAAGGGTTAATTTTTTAAAGACTGGTAAATCTCGTACACGCGATGCGATGTGTTCTCGCTCCCGTTACTTTGTACACAAAGCGTGTTTTCCCTTTTGTTATTGCTTGTAAAATGCAATTTCAATTTCCATTTTGTTTCACGTGGATTTAGTTTTTTTTTGGGTTTTTGTTGTTGACGTCATCGTGGTTGACGTGGACGTTGGTTGGTTAGGTTAACAATGTATTAATTTATTAGTACTTTTTTCCGCATAATTGAAAACTCAACAAGGAGGTAGTGTCAGAACCCTCCGTTTTACACTATCCGGTCGAGTTTCAGGCATTACGTGTTAAGTGTTGAGAGTTGTTGGTTCGATTTCCACTTAAAGGAATGATTATACTTATTGACATGTCTACGCGCTGGTAAGACAAAGTACGATGGTTAGTGCCGCTAATTAACATGCAAAGTCTCTAATTCTCTAAGAGTTAAAACATGGGGCTGGTTGTATTTTATTAAAAACTAAGCGAATAGCTAAAAGACAAAGTATATATATATATATATATATATATATATATATATATATATATATATATATATATATAATCGGTTAGTTTATATATGAACCTATGGTAAACAAACATACAGTGTGTGTGTGAGTGGACTGTAACGAAACTGTTATCACACATACATGCATATTGCGCAGATTTCATCTCCTCTCTATCAAATTGAATCACGTGTAAAAGCTTAAAGCCCCGTACTACGATTCGAGAGCAAAACTCAATATATTATAAAATATTCTAATTTTTTTTATTAAATTATATTTTCTTTAAATATGGAAAGTTTATTAGAAACGTTTATGTTTATTTTTTTTTATTAGTATGACTTTGTTTGAGTAGAAGCGTTATTTCGTTATAATGTAGATAAAAAAAAAAATAATTTTAAATGAATGAATTTATAATTTAAAAAACCAGTGAAACTAAGCTTTTGGGGTCAAACAAACGGACAGACATACAGAGAAAGAATTGTGAAATATTATTTTAGAATATATACCGTATATATACCATACGTATTATACATTAGACAATTATACAAAAAATATTTCATATACTACCAAAATATCGTTTTTGTAATATTCTTAATGAATTAGATACTTCTTCGTATATATATTAATATTTATTATTATGTTCATTTCTTTTAAATAAAATTTTAATAAGGTTTGTTTTTCACTGCTAGGTGGATAAAAGTTAGGGAAAGTTAGTTACGGTTTTGAATTTCTATGTTAATATCTCTATTACGCCAATATCCCTATTGGCGTTGAATTCCGCAACCCGAATTGAACGCCATAAACGTTATTAATATGTTACTGTTTATAAAATTAATCATTAATAACGACTTATAGACTTTTTCCCAGTTTTTTTATCAACACATACTTTCCATGTTAAGCTCTTGTGAGATTTTCTTCAGACAGTACTGTTTTTTTTTAAAAAAAAACATTATAACTGTCAAAAACACCTTTTATTACTTTTTTTATTTTATTTTTATTTTTTAATTTCTTTTTAAGTTAAATTTTAAAAAACTAAAACTTAGTTTTCAACATCACTTCGTAGTACGGGATCGTGTTAGACTGCAATGTTGAAGCTTTAATACAGCCCTCCACATGTAACGGTGAGAGTAGGTACGTAGAAATCAATATCTACCATGTCGCTGTTTGAATATTCTTCACTCACTGAATACTCAAGACACAATAATTGGAGAGAAATTTCGTTTTCCGATTTTTAAAATTATTATTGTGAGACACGAATCTGGAACGTATAAATATACAGTAAAGGGTCTTTTAGACGATCACGCTTAATATGATTTGTCGTCTGATACGTGTTTTTATGTCAGTCTCAAAGATTTTTCTAAATACTTAATTTGATTCATTTCCCCGTTTAAAACGACTCAACATGCATTTTATACCACGCTCCATTTTTTCGTATATAATATATATATATATATATATATATATATATATATATATATATATATATATATATATATATATATATATATATATATATATATATATACAGTGTTTCCCCATAGGAATGATAGGATTTTGATATGCCATTTAATCATGAACAAGTTCACGTTACCTCAACGTTTGGAAATTGTCCAAATTTTTTCTTCTCTAATCAAAATTCGAGAAGTATTGTCTCTACGAGAGCATTTCGTGCTATATATGGTCGTCATGGTGCACCGTCTGAGCTCGCTATACGTCGCATAATCCAAAAACTGGAAAGTGAATATTCTTTGCACGATAATAGACCACCAACACGACAACGGACAGGCCGTAGTGAAGAAAATATTGCCGCCGTATCAGCCAGTGTCGAAGAAAATCAAAATGTTTCCCTTCCACGACGTGCACAAGAATTGGGCTTATCCAGAATGACAACCTGGCGAATTTTACGTATGGATCTTGGCCTACATCCATACAAGATTGTGTGGGCTCAAGCCAGCAGACCATCGATTACGTCGTGAATTTGCTGATTGGGCGCTTGAAATGATGGAAACTGACACCGAATTTCATAGGAAAATCATCTTTTCAGATGAGGCTCACTTTTGGCTCAATGGCTATGTGAACAAACAGAATTGTCGTTACTGGAGTGAGTCAAATCCAAGAGTGGTTCATGAAAAATCCTGAAAAATTGACTGTTTGGTGCGGATTATGGTACCGTATTTTTACTGTCAATGGCGACCGTTATCGTGACATGTTGAACGATTTTTTTTTCCTGAAGTGTATGAAATCGATGCGGATGACATTTATTTTCAACAAGATGGTGCAACATGCCACACTGCAACCGTCACAATGGATTTATTGCGTGATAAGTTTGGTGAGTCGGTTATTTCTTGCAACGGTCCTCACAATTGGCCACCAAGATCATGCGATTTAACACCCTTGGATTATTCTTTGTGGGGATATGTTTAATCTCAAGTGTATGCCAATAAACCAGCTACGATTCAAGACCTTGAACGCAACATTCGAGCGACTATAGCGGACATACTAGCCGAAATGCTGCACCGAGTCATCGAAAATTGGACCGATCGATTCACCAGTTCAAAAAAGTCGTGGCGGTTATTTGAACGATGTTTTGTTTAAATCATAAATAGCATAAAATTTCCTATAAAGCCATTGAGAACGAAATTTGAACATATATTACATGCTTTATTTCAATTTCAAAACATATCGTTCTTATTGGGAAACGCCATATATATGTGTGTGTATGAATATATATATATATATATATATATATATATATATATATAATATATAAAATAGTCAATTTACGAATGTAAGGAAATCTTACTGTATATTTAAAAGATACATATCTTTTCCCATACGATTCTTGCTATACGATTTGCATAAAAATTCATACACATGTCCGAATTCGATGTTATACCGTGAACGTGATCTCTTTCTACTAAGATCAAAACATTGGCAAAAAAGTAGATTCACGCTGTATCCCCCATACTAAGGTAGTCAGAGACAACCTAGTGTCAAAACACTCCGTTGGATGTTTTCCGCCCCTCGAGACGTTGTATTTTGAGATATGAAAAAATTATATTTAAAAATATAATAATTTCCACAAATGTTCCACAGTTACACTGTTCGACTTCATGACAACCTCAATGTTATATTCCTTTTAGTGATTTTAGACTAATTGCGACTAGTTATATTGTTTTTGCTATAGTAACGTTATCAAGAAACAGTTATAATTAATTTTGTAGAATTTACATATAACCATCATTATATGGGTCAAATTAATTGTAATTAGGATTTGTTTTGCTCTTCATATCCGATTCCGATCTTAAATATATATTATCCTATATATTTTTTTAGATGTCATTTGTATATAATGGGGATGTTGCGTGTAAGTTTTCAAAGTCTGCTGACAGTATGTACATGTTAAACTCAGATAAAGTTTGTAATTTAAGACGATATTTTTTTTTACTTCAAGAATACTCATGGATATATAAAAAAACGACAGTCAGTTTAATATTTTCTTTTTACAGTCAACTTAGTTTTTAGTTTTATTTTTCAATTTTATATTGATATACTCATACGAATAGCATCAACCGTCTTAAATTTGAGTGTCTTGGCAATCGATTCTCTTTGGCTATCCTGCTACGTTGGAAAAAAAGGTGAAGCTAAATATAAAAAAATTCGGACTGAAATATATGGCAAGTGTTGATATACCAACTAGACCCAAAATTACGTCGTTAATGTCTCTTTTTTTTTTCAATATATTATAAACCTCTGGAGGTTAAGGTACAATACATATTAAAATATATTTCAGCTCTTTCATGAAATATAAATATATTTTGATGAATTTTCCGTTACAAGTAAATGCAATGTTACACGTGCGTCCAATTATTTACTGAGATTACTTTTACTGTGAATAGTTCTATCTGCGTAGTTCGCGAAACTGAACACACAAAGAGAAGTGACGTTTTCTAACACTTGTCGATAGATACGCTATTATTTGTCTATGATACTTAATTTTTAAAAACAATTAATGCACTATATGTAAGTAATTTTCGGCCAAATTCAAAATATCGTGTGTTTTTTAAAAGGGGCGAATATCCATGACGCCATATATAATAACAGAGCGACAAAGTGAAAATATTTTTTTACACATCTTGCACATGTCAAGGCAGGCAGAGTATGTGATTATTATTTTAAGGATTACCTTTAAAATGTGGAAAGAAATGAGTAAATATAATATTTAATTTTTTTTTTATTTTAAAATTTAAATTTATTTTACGATTTATGATTCATAATCTCATAATACGGCAAGTGGATCCTAATAATAATTTATCAATGTTACAAAAACAAATTTAAAGACTATAGAAATAATATTATCATATATATATATATATATATAAAGCAATATTATGTTAAAAATTTAAACATGACTGTCAATTGGTTTATTTTTTTTATTTTTTAAACAACAAACGTGTATTTAAAAACATTTACTTATAAAATTGATATTAAAGTAAATAAAATACTCGAAAGACTAACACAATTTCATTGTAGTGTAACGCAAATATTAATTTTTTATTCATTAGCTACATTGTATTTACTATTTCAATGATATAAAAAAAAAACTAGTATACATTTTAAAATTGGAAACTTGTGTAGAGTACATCACTCGAGGGGTGTTGGGAGGCAAGAGGGAATTCAATAAAGCCCACCCTGTGCGCCTCCCTTTCCAGCTCACGTTGCACAATTTCCCTTTAAAATACGTATTTGCAAATAATCTGTGTTTATTTTCAAGTATATACAGGTTTCTAGAGAGAACAGAGTAAGTAGTTCGGATACAGCAAAACACTCCGTGACGGGTTTTATGCGGCGGAACCTAACGCCGCGCTTTGCGTGAACTAATCATAAAAATACATTTATATATTAAGTTAGAGTTTCAAAAAACTCTACCAGATGTTGATAAAGCTTTTCGATTCCAAGCGTTGTAGTTTCATTCTAGCAGTCATTTTTTTTTACTGACCGCCTGACCGACTGAGTCGGGAAACTGAATAAGGCAGATATTTTACAATGATTTATCTATTTTGACTTTCACAGGAAGTAACATCGAAAACCATTTCGGTTTGTGGTGAAGGTGCCCTGCTGGCAGGTGCCGGGGGCGCTGGGGACCTAGCTGCAGTATTAGACAGACTGAGCTCAGAGGAACCGCCGCTACTATGGGTGGGGCCGGTGGCGGCTGACTGCGCGCGTGTCCGGGATGCTGTGAGATACGCCGCGCTTGAGATAAATGAACATCTTGAAACATATTTCGATAGGCGAGAACACGCTTTAGAGGTGAGTGTAGTTGTATGAAGTTGTAATTTATTTTATAATGTCAAGTATAGGTTTTTTTTCAGTGATGGAAGCGGAGAGATCATTATATTATGGTATCGATATTTTCTTCCTTTTATAGACTCTATTGCGTTGTATAATAGCATCTCAATAGCGCGCTATATTAATTCCTGAATAAAAATATTTATAAACCAGGGAAAAATCGATTTGTCTGGAAATAGACTATTTCTACTGTAAGCCTGTAAGAGGATATTCTAACAAGAATAGATTTGAAGTACAATATAATTATAAAATGTTCAGTTGTTTGAAAATATATCTACATGAACGTTGCTAAACAACGTTATTATACAAAGAAAATTCTGAGATGCATACTTTAATGTTTTCAAAGGGCTTACAGAAAGTCTTTGAAGCACAAATCCTTGAATTTACACAAGTATTCACAATATTCCTTATCCTATTTTAAATAAATATACCTCCATTATATGGTTTTTCCCGAATCGGAAAGTATTCTCAACCTAGTATCAGGAAACTTCGTTCTCTACTTTCCAACTATGGCATCTATATTTAGACTATAACTATCAAAACCCATTTATTAATGTAATTTTTTATATAAATATAAAGCAATGCCTTAAAATTCCGACGGAAACAGCGATTTAGTGTCTTGACACTGTATTCTCCCCCACTGCGGGATGAAAACGGTAAAGTTGTTTTTAATAAGTATATGTAATTATATATTTGTAATATAATTTCAGACCCTTGAGTTATCTCGCAACGCTGACGAGACAGGGCGGTGTCTGTACAAACTTATATTCCAACTTCTGCTTTTGCTGGAGACCAACAACAAAATGGTGGTGGCCGTGTACAGTGCGGCACTTGATAACAGGGTAAGTGAATTTGTTATCTTTTAGCCCTTTGTGTGGAAGCGCTTGCCTTTTGTTGCTTTAAACTTAATGTAAGGGAATACGCAGTTGGAACATCTGGAACAACATGGTGGTTATGTTGATAACTTTAAATATGGATTAATTATGCTATATGAACAATAACAATGTATATAAATGAAGATAACAATGTATGTATAACATAATGTAAGCAATTGAATATGATTGACATACATTCTGTGAGCTTTTAAGGAGATAATTTTATTTATTATTACGTATTTTATAGTGAAATACTTGTAAAGATTTACTTGGTTATCTACTTTCTTTGGCTTTTGAGAACAACGTTTTGAGTCACGGACCCAAAGGCTATGAGTTTTCTTACACCGCAGTAGTGATTATATCAACAATGGTTTCTGGTGTATAGTGTTTCTTGTGACCATAATATTATAGAACGTTTTCATTTAGAAAAATTGTAATAATAGACAAGTAATTCCCTTAAACTCCATTAACAGGAATTCTAACAAAGCTTTGTAGAGCTCCATGCCCGGGATTCAGGGCTTCAGCTCAATTCGGGGAAACATGTACGCGGCTGCCGCAATGCAGTTAAAAGCCACCCTTGCCCCCATCTCCCCTTTCCCCACCACCCGCCAGGTGATCCTTTATGCAGCGAACGGTATTGATTGAAATACTGCACAAGCGCAACGTATTTAGGTCATAAAAGGACTTGTTCATCAGTTACAAGAATTTATTATATATTTTTTTTGAGTAGTCAATAATTTGTTTTTTAAATATTTTAGATATAATAATTATAATAATCAATGTGAAGTTGTGATCCAATTAAAGCGTACGGGACTGCGCACGACATGATTGCGACTCTTACGTTTGGATCGTAACCGTCTCTTTAGGTCTAATAAGTTTTACGTAACACACGATGCGAAGTATAAAGTTGTAATATTTGGATATTTTTTTTTCAAACTAACTATGCAGCTACGTGAATTTTTTTTATAATATGTAAATTAACAAGTGAATTCCACAAAGAAAAGTATGTTTAAATTGCAGGGAGATTATTAAGTAGAAAACAAACAACAAAGATGCAACTTAAGAGCTTGTTCTGTTTATGTTTTAGTTTGAAAATCTAACGGAACGAACTTATTTTCTCGTTAAAGCATTAATATATTGTATTGTCATCAAATTCTAACTAATATATATGTATATATATATATATATATATATATATATATATATATATATATATATATATATACATACATGGCGTTCAAAAATTTTCTTACATTATATATGATTGATTGATTAAGAACAAGTAAATCCGTAAAAGCATGTTAAAAATTGTAATAATATAATTTCTTGAATATCGAGAAATTATGCAGATACGAAGATAGATATGGAACGGAGATAGATAGGAGAGATAGGGAACTATACTTTGACATTTTGTTAATATTTTTGTACAGTGTTTATCCATTACTTTTAACAGCTTTATCGAGCATTGTACGGTGTTCAGAGACAACCCAGTGTCAAGACACTCCGTTGTTGTTTATTACTTTTGCGAACAATGTATCTATAAATTTTATTTAATTTAAACAAATCGAACGCTAACATAACATAATTCTGTTTATATTTAATCGGCCTTAAAAGTCACTGTGGCATTCAGTGTTAACTTCAATACATTTTTTATATCACCTACTTAAAACAAAGACCCCTTAAGTTTTTGGATTTAATTCAAATTTGATATATTCCCATTATTATTATTTTTTTAGCTTCACGCTTTTATCCCGCATAGCAGAGTAGACAGAAAGTACCTAGTGTCAAGACACTCCGTACTTTGCTTTCCACCGAACTCGAGATATTGCGTGTTGAATGGTGCAACTCAACGCCGCACTTTGTCTTTACCAGAGCGAGAAAATGAAAATATAATTTAAATATAATCATTACCCCGAGTGGGTCGAACCCACAGTCGGTCGCGTTTACAGTCAAGAGGTTGTCACACTACGCCATCGGCCTCAAAAGGCTCGCTAAATATGATGTCTCAATTATAAATTCTTAATATTCAGTTTTTTTTTCCCAAAAAATAGAATGACATACGTTTTCATACAAGTTGCTTTAAACTTTTTAGTGCATTGTGAACTATACTTAATTTTAAACACGGCTTTAGGCTACGTAATGGCCGAGCTCTTCCCCCTCCTCCGGCCTCCACAGCCACGTTTCCCTCCCCGTTATGTAACACTGAAAATGTTTATTCCTAGAAATTTGCGTTCAATTTAATAAAATGACGCTCAAATGTATTCTTTTGTTTTATTTCCTCTTCAAAGCTTCTTTACTCAGTATTATATATTATTATTGTAATGCCTTCTCACATCAATATGTTCACATGTCGGTAGGTGTAAAATTTTAAATGTTTCATCTTTAGTAGGTATCTCGAGTCTTAAAAATTTAATAAAATTTGTAATAAATTTGTTACCATTTTCTTTGCTTATGGTATATACCTTGATATTATTGTATCTCACAGTAAATATATTAATTTAATTTTACGAATTAAAGTCAAGTCATAAAACTTAATTTCTTGTATAAACTGATCACATACGTATATTTGTAGATTTTTCAAGTAAAATCGCAATCTATTTGTGTTTAAATATATTTAAATTATATTTGATTAAATTTCTTTTAAATTATGAAATATGAAAATTTAACAGGATTTCCATACTGATTTTATTTTACGTAGAAAAAAGTCGAATGTGGCTAAATCATTATTACGTATAAGTAAAATCATTCAAATATATGCATTGGTTTTATAATGGCAAATATTAAAAATCTAAATTCGGTGAGAACAATGTATAAAAGAAGGTTCACGCTTTATCCTGCATATTAGGATAGTCGGAAATAGCCTAGTGTTATTTATTGAGTAATTGCGTACTGAATGGCGAACTGTTCGCGCATTGTCTCACCAGAGCGGAGGAGTCGAACCCGCGACCAATATCGCTTATAATCAAACCTCGTAATATAAGGTCTCGTTATATTGATTAGTTTTTTTTAAGCTTAAGCTTTTGTCATATATTTATTTTTTTTATTAATCTGTAATTGAATTTACCGGCTTTTCGCAGCAGGAAAATTATTTGCAAGCGGCTAGTGGGTTTTTGTTATAGGCTTTTAGAATTCTGATGCTAATATTAATTTATAATCCAAAACATTGCATTAGACCTAGGTACTTATATTAAGAATTTTGTATGAAACTATTGCGTTACGTTAAAATTTCTATACGTTTTCTAAAAATATTTTTCTCTTTATGTAGCGTTAGCAAAATACAGTGAGGCAGCGTCTGATTGTATACCCGATCGGTTGTCGGTTCGAT
The DNA here is from genome assembly GCA_032432895.1 of Dryadula phaetusa. Classification (NCBI taxonomy): domain Eukaryota; kingdom Metazoa; phylum Arthropoda; class Insecta; order Lepidoptera; family Nymphalidae; genus Dryadula; species Dryadula phaetusa. The sequence goes on from JAOYRS010000001.1 coordinate 1,740,232, forward strand.
TCCCACTCAGGGGAGCGATTATATTCAAATTATTATCACTTCCTCGTTCTGGTAAGACAAAATGCGGCGTTGAGTTCCATCAGTGAAGCGAAGTACGGATTGTCTTAACGCTAGGTACTTACTGTCGACCCTGCTATGCGGGATAAAAGCGTGAAGCTCAAAAAAATATAGCAAAATAATACTTTGAAAATAATATATAATATAATAACTGCCTGTTTTAAGGCAATTTTCCAGACTAACCCTCGGCGTCAAGTTTCCTCTCGGCTTAACGATATAATGTCATATCGTGCTAATAGAATTATATCCGCTTGCCGTCACGAGGATGCGACCAATTTGTCACTTAACACGATTGCAACTTGAAACTGTGTTGTATAACGTCCACGTATAATATTAAAACTTTTTATACTTTGATAAATGTATTTTTAGAGAATTTTATGTTACGGTTTTTACGGTGTTGGGTTCCGCTCAGCAATGTCTGTACAGGTGGGAAGTGCAGAGTTTAACTCTGTGTGCACCCGTACGGGTGATTGAACATTCCAAGTTTGAAATTTGATAGTTTACAAATGACTTTACGTCACTTTTCTGGGTCGAATTGTGAATAATAATAAATATTGTATTGGACGGTGTAAAGCCAGTGTTTTGTCTAATTAAAATTCCTTATAATTTCATGCTAGAGGTTGCTCTCGTGTCACTCTTAAGATATTTTTATAATTAACAACTTTATGAGGTTTCCCGCATACCGTGGTAGAAAGGACCTAGACTTGACCGATGTCTGCGGTACCAACTGAGAGGTGGAACATAACACCGTGATTTTTTTATTCGTTTAGGAAGTATAGATTAATTAAAATTGGAATAAGAAAAAGCGTAACTCTTGTTCGCGATTTTTTTATTGGTGGTTACGCGAAATCAATCAACTATTAAAAAGAACAGCTTTCGACATATATGCTTTTTACATATTCCCTTATATAACTGTTTATATTAAATTATTTTGTAGGAATAAATATATTTTACTTGATATTTTTTTTAATAAATTATGACTTTACAGTAAACGTCTATCAAAAAGGTAAGAAACTACTAACTAGCGGGGGCTCCATAGACCGTTTATTTTTTTTTTGATATAATTATTGACCCTAGTTAAGGCTCAGAACACACTACGGCCGCGTTTATTCAATCAATATATTGCACTTACGAAGATGTAACATTATACTGACAACGCTAGAAGAGTGGCAAAAGCTTAACTTAAACATTATATTTTTTTTTGTGTTTATTATATTAACAAACGGCATGTTTCGCAGGGTGTGGAGATGAGCGCGGCGGTGAGCACAGTGCGCGCGGCGCTCACCGCACACGCGGCGGACTCGTGGGCGGAGCACTCGCCCGCGCCGCACGACGACGCGCGGCTGCTGCATCTCATGCATAGACAGAGGTGAGCGACATACGCTGACTGACAGAGACACTGGTAGAATTTTTTTATAATAAAAAATAATTTCACTCTAGTAAGACAAAATGTGGCGTTGTGTTCCACCACTCAACACGCAATGTCTCGAATTTGGTTGAAAGCGGAATAAAGAGTGTCTTGACACTAGCTATATACTTTCTGTCTACCCTGCTATGCGGGATAAAAGCGTGGGGAAATAAAATAAATAAATTAATTAATTTCTTGATTGTAGTTTAAGGTTTTGGCCCCTTGTAGGGTAGTCAGAAAAGGCCAAGAAAAACTATAATCTCTACATGATTCTCTCGCTTCTTTTAAAATATTTAACTCCATGTAGATGAGGCAATTAATATTATACCACAAACGATCTAAAATTGATTTTACATAATAAGATGAAATTTAATTTTCATATCCATATAACATTTATCCGTGTAATGAGGAATATATATTTTCCACTCGAATTGCACGCTCGCTAGTATAGTTTTACTAAGGTAAACCAGTACGTTTACAGCTGCAGTAACAATGTTAGCGATTATCGTGAGCTCGATCCTCACTCTGATTTCATAATTATAATATACTTTTACCAGTATTGTAAAATAAGACGCGATGTTGTGATGTTGACACTTGACTTACGCTATGATTTAGCTATACAAGGGTACAAATTTGAAACTTGTTGCATATATATATATATATATATATATATATATATATATATATATATATATATATATATATATATCTGTTTTATTTAATTGAAGATGGGTAGCGGCACTGGCGTCGGTGCGCGAGCGCAACGCGGAGCGCATACTAGAGCGCGGGGAACTCCCCGAGGATGACGTCACCAGCCTGCTACATGTATACTGCAAGGGACTCGCTCAGGCACACCCTGGTATGTATGGGTTTTGGTGAAAATATTATTTAATTTGAAGGAAATTATATTCATATAATAGTATAAGTGTAGAGTGGGAAGTGGAAAGTGGGAGGTGTAATTAAGAATTTATTATAACTTAACTTGATATATAGTTTTTGTTTGTATTCTAACCAATCTCTCCGATCTCATTTACAGACATGGTGGCGATCACGCGGCCAGTCAACGAGCTCTCCCAAAACCTATCATTCATGATGGAGAGCCTCTACAAGGTGTCCGTGTCGCTGTCACGTCAGGAGTTTGTCTGATGCCGCGCCCCCCCGGCCCCCCCACATTCAAGGGCCCCGCCACCTCCTCCTCCACCCCCTCCCCCACCACTCCCGCCTCCACCGCCCCAACTCCCCCTTCCTACTCCCCACCCTCGTCACCCCCCTCGCCCTCGCCCACGGAACCGCCCACGCGGTTCCCGACGGCCAGCACTACATAGCTGTTTCAATATTGATATATAAATTACTACATACAGCCCATAACACCGTTTGTGTTTATTATACAAGAAATCCCGGTCTTTCGTTCTTCTGGGATAATATATAGAGATATTCTGCCCATGTGCTAGAAGCTCAACTAGGAACAAACATGTCATATTTCATCTTTCGTACGTATTTTACGTATAATACATTTCGACTGTGCGTTGTCGGTAACAGACAGTTGATATCAATCAGTAACGCAAGTTTTATGTACATATATATATATATATATATATATATATATATATATATATATATATATATATATTTATATATATATATATATATATATATAAATATATAGGTATTAGTGCAAAAAGGAAAGAAATAAAAAAGCTATTCAAAGTAAATGAACCCTTTCCTACACACGTAGGACACGTCGATTATATGAGCTTACTATTGGAACTGCTGATAAATATATAGTAAAATTAATTTATAGAGACTAATGAAATCCTATATTCAAGTTTCGTTCGTTCTTTATTACATTCATCATTCATAAATTCTATGTACGAACGAATGAACGTTTCAAACCCGAATATGGACACTAGTGGAATCATTTCTACGACCGGAATAAGACCACCACGATCGATTCGAACCCCCGACCCTGGCGGCTAGTTATGCATGCATCGCACAAAACTAAAAGTGCAATTACATTATTGAGAAGAACTAACACAAGTCCCGCTTGTGAGGGCGCTATTTAAACCAAAAATGTTAAAATAATTATTATCACAATAATGAATAATTTCAAATATTTAAAAAAAAAGTAGATGGAGTTTTGCCTTAAACATGTTAATCTTCTAAATGTCAAATTATATTATACACATACTTATTAAATAATTAAAGTTATATTTTTGTGGAATTATTTTACACGTGTATGTGTGTGTGTACGTGTAATTATATGTGTATCATTAACACGTATACACACGTGTGTGTTAGATTTAAATTAGGATGATGTTTAAATAATGCTATTTGTGTCTTACTGGGGGTGGGCGATTACGAATGATTACTCGATTTTTAGGGGAAATAATCGATTAATTTACAACGATCTGTTGATAATGTGTATATTAATTGTTGTATGTATTTTAATTTTGTATAAAAACAATGATATTGCCCAAATGCAGAATAAACTTCTAGTGTCAAAAAATTGCATATTTGAAGTCCGAATATATATATTTATATATATGTATATATATATATGTATATATATATATATGTATATATATATATGTATATATATATATATATATATATATATATATATATATATATATATATATATATAATATTGTTAATGTTAAATAAAAACAATTTTCACGGATTTTATTATCGCGTTTAAAATTTTGCTTCCAACACTAATCGTTATTTCATAACATCCGTGTAAATTATTTTTTAATTAATATATACATGAACAAGGAATATCGCGAAAACCAAAGAAGATGGACCTTCCCATACATTATTATACATCAATCGCATATCCACCGAGGGTCGCTAGTTCAAATACGAAACAATCATTCATAGTCACCATCTCTGGTCGCTTCGAGTCTTTCCAATTGCAGTCAGTCCATATAATATCAATTTTATTAGAAAATAGAATTAACTCTCTAGAACTGCTCTACTAATGTATTAAATAATTTATATATCTGTATGTACAAGTTATGTATATTACTTTACCTATTATTTACATACATATATATATATATATATATATATATATATATATATATATATATATATGTATATATATATATATATATCTTTATTTGGTTCAATGTCCTAACTCAAAAAACTGACAAATTCATATAATTTAATATAAATTATATTATTATTAAAGTATTCTTGATACAATCCTCCCCATATCATATGAATTTAGCCGCTTCTCGCGGTGTAGCTAATTTAGTGTAAAATTATTGTTATTATTATTAATAGGCCAATTAATGTACTGACATTGTTAATAATCACTCAATAATGAACTACTGATCTCAGCTAGGGTATCTACTATCTGCACACGCGATGTCCACAGACAAACAGACGGACAGATCTAAACGGCCTTCCTATATATAAAATATTATACCTATTATTTATATATATATATATATATATATATAAATAATAGGTATATATATATATATATATATATATATAACATCGCGTGTGATCAACCAAATATATGTAATTGTTCGCTTTTATTTTCGTCTACAGCTATTCAATTCGTTTGCGCACATCTTGTGATGTTATTAAATTATTTTCTTATAACGATATCGAGGTAAAGTATTGAAATTGGGAATAAGTGCGCTGAGCTTTACAATGTTGCTACATTCATGTCGCTTTATTTAAAGTTATTTTTTTTCATGTATCTTCCTAATATTTTAATGTTTATTTTAAATGTGTTTGAGTTGTTTTGTAAGTCGTTTCTGCTGCTCTTTTTTTGTGAATAATTATTTATTCTTTTGTTAAAATCTGGCAACATTTCTTTTTATATGCGCTAGTGGTTAACTAAACATATGGAATATATTAAATGAAATCATTTGATTGACATAATTTAAAAAAAAACATCCTACTTTTTGAGCGGTGTGTTATTTTATATATAAAAGCAAATCAACATTTTGGTAACTATAGACGTGTAAGAGTGTTTCAACATGGCGTCTGGCGTAGTATTTTATTTTTATTTTAATTAAATGATAAATTTTAATTGATGTACTCAACATTTTTTTGTGATAATGTTCATTTAAGTTTTAACTTTTAACTAATTACAATATTTATTATTAGTTTAATTCTTTGTTTCTCGTACTGTGCGCGCGTAGTGAGACTATACTGATTCTAATATTTGTAACCAGTTGTATATGTATTTGGAATTAATAAATAAATTATATAAATGTTTTTGGTTTTATTTCTCCCTTAAAATATGTATGAGTTTTAAGATTCTCCACTTTTTATTTTGTGGCGTAACCCAACGCCGCGCTTTGGTTTTGTAAAGCGGTAAAGCGCAACGTAATTTTTTTTATGGTGTTCTTTATTATCAGTCAGATGCTTTTTTATATTATGAACAAATTAGTATTGAGATGTTACAAATAGATAGTGAAAAATAAATTAATTTATTATTTAATAGAATATTTCTAATTTTACATTAAAGCTTGCCGAAAGTTCTAAATGAAACTATTTTAAACGGATGAATCGCGTAAATTTTGGTATTCGAAAATATATTTTTGTAAAATCTGATATTTCCTCCACTTCACAGTACTCCGTGGTCACAACTAGACAAGTGGTAACGTCCGTTTGAAATAGTTTCATTTAAAATGTTAAAAAATCGCCTAAAACCAAGATCTTATTGTCGGAAGTTCTTATTAAGTTAGACACTACATGAATATATCGGAAGTGACATTTAATTGACTTTTTATTATAAAAATGTTAATTGATAATTAAAGAAGCAAAGAATATTGATGTATTTTGAAGTTATTGTACATTAATCATATAATTAATTATATTTAAATTTAAATCAGGTGTAAATTAGGAAATATTCTAGTCAATAAACGTTGAACGTCATCGAGATTTAAAAAATAGTTTCAAATATTTATTTGTTTTGACGTTTTTCAATATTGTGACTAGCAAACCCACCTTCTTTTATCAATCAAATGCTGTCATTTTTCATAAAAAAAATAAACAGATTAAAATATTATTTTAAATTGAACATACGAAAATATGGTTGGAAAAATATATACTTTATTAAATTTAACTTTATTATAATTACTAATATTCAGGAATCCCCTCATTTAGTTTAAATTTTCTTTACCTGTTATATGTAGATAATAAACATTCGTATAAAATTAATTAATTTATCTATTTCTATTTGTACATAATGCGTAAAAAGAAAACGCACATTTAGCAACTACAAAAAATCAATACCTTTAAACAAAGGCAAGCCATTTCCGGTCAGAAAATACCTCTTTTAGAAAAATTCCAACAAATAATTTTAAAATGAGTCTTTTTAGAATAAAAATAAGACTTTAATTTTTTTTATTACCGTCAAATTAAATTGCGTGTGTAAATGCTTATGCATAAAAGAATTTTATAAGAAAGTATCTGTCCTACTTATTGATCTGCTTTTCACGTTATTCGGATACACGGATTGCTATAGTGTTTTTTAATTAGTTAATATTTTAATTATTTATATGTTTATGTACACTTTATTATACTCCATAAAAAATTACATAACAGTAAAATAAAAAAAGAAATAATGACTATAAACAAGGTGGAGAACATAAGGCGGTCTTATTGCTAAATAACAAATAGCAATTTCTGCCAGACAGAATTTTGTTAAAAAAACCAAAACATTAAAATATTGCAATTGGTAGAATAATTAAAACTATTTTCTAAAACAGTATAACAATATATATACTAAGCTGTTCTAGCAAAAAATGTTCTAAAATGGCGTCAGTAGCTTATGAAATATATTATTTAGTTCTCTGTTAAAATAGTCATTTGAAATAAAATAGAACTTTATGTAAAAAAAAAACTTTTTTTAACTTTATTAAGTATTCGTAATTTCAGATAGACGTTTGTTTTTTGGTTATTATATATATTAAAATTACTAAAATAAATTTAATGGTACTGCCAACATCACGACAGATTATACATACCGTGACGTTCAGAAATTGCATAATTTAATTAAAAAAAGATACGATTTATATATTATATACAAACGTTTTGCAATAATAACTTCTCAATAACCATCGGTTATAGGAGTTTTAATATATTAAATATACATATATATTTAATATATTAAAACTCGCTTTAGTAAATGACATACAAAGCACATTATAAACTGTGGGGGCGTGAAAGATGAAATTTAACATCATAATTCTTTATGGGTAATGTATAAAGATCAAATAAAATATAAAGGAAATACCTAACAGCCAATATAAAGATATACCTTTCTGGTGTTAGTATAATTACTACAATTGTATTGTTTATTAACTTTATAGTAGTTAATCTTAATAGAATTCAAATGGCACATAGGGGAAATAAGTTCCTGATAGACACCATTGCTCCTGGAGGTCTCAGAATAGGGTACTTATAAAAACCGAATTAACTTCGAGAAATTAATAAGCAACACTTTGGGAAAGCAAAATTACTGTTTATTATTATTACATAAATAAAACTAAAACCGGATAATTTTGTCGCCATTTTGATATCATTTTATGTCTGATGCAAGGACTTTTAAGTTAAATTCTAATCGTTTGGAATATATTTTATAATATTTCCTTTATATAATATATTTTATAATATTTCCTTTATAGAATATATTTTATAATCTCTCGAGAATAAACTTAGTGTTTTTTTATTGTGTTTGTTTATGGTAAATATATTAGATAGTAATAAATAAATAAAAACACTTAAAAATCGCTTTTCACCTTTAATGCAATAGCAAATGCAACGCAATACAAGCTAGCCGAGTTTATTCATAGATATTCGCTATATGGCTATGTATGTATTTCGCATACACAAAACATTTATATAAAAAAAATACTTTTTTTTGCATTTAATTAAATTAATTATATATTTTCATTTTTAATTTATTTACTTTACGCAAGTGATATCTGGGATCGAACCAAAAGTGACCTTTAAAAACATACAAAAATCCAATTTATCGGATTTCTTTAGAAAAACAAAAGTCGCAATTGCAGCAAATAGGTAGACAAACACACAGGCAGACAGATAGATAAATTAAAAAATAAATAAATAAGCATATTATTTATAAGATTTCCATTTATTACGAATAAAATAAGATTCTAAACATACGAGTCGAGAAGAATAGTGCCAAGAAGACACGGTTTGGTCATAAGAGCCGTTATCACCCTCAGTCGTTGCCCCCAGCTTAAACTGAGCTTAAACCAAGCTTAACTATATGAATTTAAGCCTTTAGTTAAGCTTTAACCAAGGTTCAGCTTTAACTAAACAAGCGCATCACTCCACTCTCCGCTGGGTGTCGGTCTAAAACACTTGTAGGAAATATCACTTAATAAAAATGTCAGTGTAAAAGTGGCTTCAATATAAGAAAATTGGGAAAGCATAATTATATTGAAAAAAAGAATAATTCGTTCCGAACAAATTAGTTATTAATATCAAACATATATAGAATAAATAAAAATAAATTGAATAAAAATAATATTTATAAAAAGAAAATAAGTCAAAATTGTAAAGTAAACCATTTTTACACAAACTGAAATATATGTTAAACATTTTGAATATTCTTATTAAAAATTTGCATCCTTGTATAAAGTGTGCAGTATATAATATTTAATAATATTTTTTTCCACAAGCAATAGACTGCCAACCTGTTTCATACACAATATACATATGAAAATTACAATGGACAGACAGACATTCGTTTAACATATAAGAATATTATGTATGTATATATATATATATATATATATATATATATATATATATATATATATATATATATTCCGTGTCAACCATAATATGATAATAGGGCACACATTTATTTAGTACTAGAGTAGGATAAGTCAAGGTGAAATCAGTCACACTAATGACCCCAACAACAGCGACATTTTGATAAAATTCTAAAATTATACATAAATAATATCTGATATACACAAAAAAAAACCATTGAAATCTTAAATATTTCGCTGCAAAATAATCACAACATGTTGCATGAGAATATGTTGATGTATTAAATATTATATTATTCATAGATAACAGTTTCAAATTATAAATAAAAGTGGCCTTATGATAGATACATTTAAAAAAAATCCGCCATGGACTCTTAGAACGAGCTAAATCACTTTTTATAAAAAAAAAATAAACAAAATTTAGGCCACTTTCATTCTAAATACTAAGTGTCTAAACTAGAACAGATTATCTAAAATCTATGCCGTAGTATATATTTATATATTTATTTAAAAAAAAAACAATCGATATGTACAAACATACCAACAATCTAAATTTACTTTTTATATACCAGTGATTTAAGAAACACTAAATATTTATAATCTATGACAGCTGCTTATTTTTCATCTATCTAGGAATCTACAATAATATTCATTTATAAAATACCAATACATAATTTATAAATATTAGTGCCTCTCACTAATTATAGTAATGTGGATACATTTACATTTATTTTATGAAAAAAAAAAAGTTTATAATCTATTTTAATAATAACATAGAAATTGTATATAATAAAATACACTTACTGTTAATATAAAAATGACATCTTATTTTATTGACACTACTAAAATGTATAGAAATCGATTATCGAATAAAGATGGGCGTTACGATTTTATCATCCGAATACAAATCATTGACAATAATCGAATGACTTATATTTTGAAAATATTTACGACTAATTGATGTTACCAGCCACAATATGTAACGAACGTATAGAAGATCAATTTGTTTCATTATTAATGGATTTTTGCCCGTCCCTAATATATATAAAAAAAATATTTAATACATAAATTATACAAGCCAAAGTATAAAAATGGAGGTAAAAAGTAAAAATAATACTAAAACAATTTTGTTTTCAAGCTTCACGCTTTTATCCCGCATAGCAGGGTGAACAGAAAGTACATAGTGTCACGACACTACGTACTTCGCTCTCCACTCCGGAACTCAACGCCGCACTTTATCTTTGTCTTCAAAATGTTAAGATTGCAATAAAACGGACACCTTACATTTTATATACATATGCAAAAAAACCATGAGACTCTTGATATAATGACGTTTTAAATTAAAAAGAAAAACCTATAAAATCCTATACAATATTATTAAAGACATACATATATTTACATGTATTACATATATTATAATGACTAATGCCACTAATAATATTATAGAATAGTTCAATAAACTCTTTATACAAACACCTAACGCCACATTCAGTTAGTGCGGGTTCGAATCCCGTGTAAATTAATTACATAATAAATCATTCAATTACATATTTAATCATTGCATTCCATGCCTTAGAGCTACAAAGGCCCATAATTGACGCGTATTCAAAACATTCTTAGACATTATGTATAATAATCATTATTTCTATTAATAATTTCAAATTTGTCTGTCAATTACATAAATCCCAATTAAATACATATATATATATATATATACATATATATATATATATACATATATATATATATACATATATATATATATATATATATATATATATATATGTATATATATATATATATATATATATATATATATATATAACAGACAAACAAACAATTTTAAATTATTTCTTATTATTCTATATATCTATATATAGATATAGATTTTAATAAGCACAAGTTTAATATACATTATAACATTGATATACATATATCGTAATTTCATTGCAAACATATTTTAAATTGCTTAAAACTACATCTTTACAAGTTTCTAGACAATGACTGTAAAACATGGATATTACAATAACATTAATATTAAAAACAAAAATGTTACACAAATAAAGTAAATGAATCTCTAAAACAGTATTATTTAATCTGTTTCAACACATATTTATTACATTCTCGAAATTTCTTGGACTTAACATATACAGCGCTACCAACATAAGTGAATAAAAAAATCTATTAACACAATACTATAATAATATTTATTATATTGATAATGTTAAAATATTATATTTTCAATATAAACATATAATTGATTATTTATTCTAATTTATTCTGTAATTCTATATATTTACGATTCATTTGGAGCGACATCAAATAAAATGCCAGAACAGTTTATTATAGAAAATCAAATAAATCCAAAACAATTGAATAAAGAAAAATGATTAAAAATGTAAAAAAAACAATCGATTAATCGTTTTTATTACAAAAAAAACATCGATTAATTCGAAAAATCGAATGACAAGATATGATTTCAAAATTAATATACAATCGATTCATATATACCATGTAGTAAATACATCTTACAAGTAGTACTTTACGTCTTATTCACATACATTTAGTTGAACAGAACGGAATTTGGATCTTCATTGTCCATTTGCTTGACATGCCTCAGTACATCCTTCTTGGTGATGACTCCGAGTAAACGGCTGCATTTAAAAGAGGAAAAAAAACACATTAAAAAAATATAATTGACAATATTTAGTCTGTTATTTTTTAAATTGTTCTCTTTTTTTTATTTATCGTAAATAAAATTGGTGTGCCTGTTTGTAATAACAATGGAATTTTATTAAAAGCATGTGTTTGTATACACGGTACATATATGACAACAACATATTTACAATTTTTGTATCCGAGGGTCAGGTAGACTAATTTTGTCTTTCAAAGGCAGATAATGTAATAAGGAGTCAGAAAACATTTTTAAAAAATGTTTTCTAATCCTAAGTGTGGAATAACACTTTAAAAATAGTAAATGTTAAAATAAAATAGTAATCTCTCTTGTTAAACGATTATTTCTTAATAATCTTTAAGTAGTAGAAACTTGTAAAAATCTCTCTACAGAGATTCTAACAACATAAAAAATAAGTTGTAACAAAAACGTATTAGAATTTCGACGCAGCTGGTAGTAGAACGCATGGCTTAGCGGTCAGAGCTTGGACGGTATCCAAGAGGCGCGGGTTCGAATCCCGCTGCGTTCATATTTTTATACGTATTTTCAAAAATGTTTTCTAATTCTAAGTGTGGAATAACACTTTAAAAATAGTAAATATTAATAAGGAGTTATTGAGGCTACTTTTATTTTAGAATTAAAAATATTCAGAGTTGTTAAATTGCACGCGGACAAAATCGCGACTAACTTTAATGGCTAATTTTAATATATAATTGTTTTTCATATAGAATAAAGTACAATACATGATAAATTAATGTATTTTTCAAGTCAGTCAGTCGTACCTGTATTTATAATAAAATACCTCTGAGGAAAAAAACAAAACTTAACAGACCATATTTTTTTACATATAGTAACAATGGAATAGAAAAAAAGATATTACATGAAAAAAATGACTATAGAGCGTTTAGATGTCAAACAAGAGGCTCTGTTCAATTTTTTTATACATTTCAAAAATATGTTATATTTAAGCAAAACAGAAAACTCACCCATTATGCGTAACCAGGGTCTGCCTCAGTCCCAGTTTCCTGAACATATCAACCACAGTTTCCATGGGGGTTTGATCTGTGACCGTTATGGGGGCCATATCTAATATGCGATTGAGGGGCAGGCATGGGACTCCCCCTTGCGGCTGAGCGGGACCCGCGAATATGACTAGGGACTGACCCGTTATGCCTTCCATTGTGCGGCGGGCGTTGGCTGAAAGAAATTTGATTTAATTGTTATTATTCTAATAATTTTAGATCTAATTATTTCGTTAAGTGCAATGCAAAATTATTTGTTGATACAAACAAAAATTAATGCGGTCAAATTAGAATAAAAATTTGGCAGCCAAGTTACACAAAAAGACGCCGCTGAACTTGGTAAGATTGTTGAACACACACCGTAATAAATGTAACTCCATATTAAATGAAATTTATCAACCCCAACGATACAACCCATGAAAAACAATAATTGGGTTCAAATCACAAAAACGGGTAATTTTTTAGGCTAAAAATTATCCCAGACAAAATTATAGATCACGTATTTACCTTCAAAAAATTTTATCTACAAAAAATGCCATTATACGTTTCGTCAGTCTCAACCAATCACAAAAGAAAAAATAAATTTATTATAATTTTTTTACTACTACTAATTAATATACACTCAATATAGTAGTAAAAAACATATTTAATTAAAATTAATTCTGTATATTTTGGTTACATATTAAATTAATATTTATCACGACATTGATATAATCGTTGTATAATCAATATACAAATAAGATATTTAAAATCATAAGTCTTATAACTAAGCTATGTAAATAATTAAAAAAAAAAACAAAACACTCACCAATAGCCAAATTCAGATCCCTGCGTAGAACAAAGCCGACGAGATATTGAGACTCCTTTGATACCACAACTGGATAACCATTATGTTCAGTCTCCTTCAAGAGTGTCTCCACATCATCCACTGTCATCGAGTCCTGAGTGATGACAGAGAGGGTCTCGTTGCGTCTGGCAAAGTTTATTATAGTAATAAATAATTTACTTAGTGAATTATTATGAATTATTAATTATAATTTTCATACCTTATATTGAATAAATAAGAAAAATGTTTCATAGTTAAAAAAAATCATTAAATGAGTCTTGATTTAATCTTTCTCTATTAGGTCACACAAAAAAAAGCACTTCTTTAAAATGTAAAACAGTATATTTTTTACCTCAGAAGTTGATGACAACCCTATTGGGTTGGCATCAACTCAAAATATATCACAAATCAACTATAGAATAGGAATTTACAAATTATAAGTTAATTTAAACTAAAAAAAACATACTTGAAGCCTTTTTAATCTATATTATTAGCCTTACTTTGAGCTTTGGTAGACAAATAAAACAGACACAGTTTAAGCTTACTAAAAAACAATAAGAAAATAACCAACTCACTTGGGCTGCATAACATCAGCGGCTAGCGAAGTATGCTGGAATTCATCTTTACTGTCCAAGAAAGGATATCCATTTAAAGCAATATGAGCATCATAAATCCCCTGTCTGCCGAGAGCATCTCCAACCCATTTGGACGCCATGGCCGCCGCCATTAACGGCACTATGTACCGAACTCCACCAGTTAGTTCAAACATTATCACAACTAGGGATACTGGAATAAATAAAGATGATTAGTATTATAATATATATAATCATAATATATATAATTAAAATATATATAATTATAATTTATAAATTAAAAATATATGAAAAAACAAAACTAAATATAACAATTATCTAATAGAACGTATTTCTTATTTAGAAAAATAACCAGCTCTCTTTAATAACACTAAGACAGTAATGTTTATAAAACTTACACACCAATGCACTTAAAATAAACATTTCAAAAACAGAACTAATTCTAAATATCTTTTTAAAAAGTAAATATTCAAAGTTTATAAATAGAAAAAAAAGCACAAAAACAATAATATTTCAAATAAAGAACTCTTTTGGATGAACTGTGATTAAGAGTCCATACATAAAATAAAGAGCAAAAACAAACAAAAATAATTAATTCAAATAAAGACCAGATTCTAAAGCAAAAATCCAAAGTGTATAAATAAAAATATATTATTTCAAATCATGAACACAAAATACTGGCCATACAACATACAGGCATAGAATAAAAAAAAAACAAAATCAAAAAACTCCACACACCAGTCATCCTAGTAACGCCTCCCAGTACTGCCGCAGCTCCCACCATGGCATATAGACCTGGAGTGATACAGTCGTCTCCAGTGGAACATTCTCCGGAGAACAGCCATATCTTTGGATAGGTGTATGCCAGTTGCTCTACACCTAAATATTTAATGGAATTGTGTTGTTGTTAAAATGGTCAATTTTGTCGAAAATAAACTAATTTAATAAGGTTATCAAGAAAACTATAGTATAATTTTGAATTTATTATATTTAAAAATAATTTATATATTTATTAAATTAGTATATACATACTTAAATTAGTATATATATATATATATACTAATAATTTAAATATCTATATATACTTAATAAACCCTCGTCCTGACGATAGTAAGTACGAAAACATTATATTAATAAGTTACGCACGTACATTCCTGATTCATTTATAATTATATATTAAATGTAAATGTATCACGGCGCAGTAGATTAACTTCTGATTGTGAATTAGTCTGTGGATTTTACTATTTTCATAAGCGTCTAATATATTGACAGTAAGTTCTCTCCGAAAACATCAATGCCAAAAAAACTTATACATTTCAGTATATTAAAAACCTTACCGATCCCCACAATCCTTCCCGCTATAGCGCCCAGCGCGAGGCTCGGGATGAACAGTCCACATGGCACCTTGATGCCGAAGGTGAACACCGTCATCACCAGCTTCAGGACCAGCGCCAGGAAGAGAAGCCATATCGCGTGGTACACCTTTGGACCGGCGGCCGCTTTCTCTATAGCCGAATTCACGTGGGTGAAGTTGCGGTTGTAATCACTGTGAAATGTGTTTTTTTTTTTATATGAAAAAAAAAACTAAATTATTTTTTAATTTATTTACTACGCCATTTTATTGTAGCCTACTGTAGTTGTATGTATTATATTTTAATTTATTTTAATTTAAATATGGCCGTCGTGGCACAGTGGAACAGTGTTTCATATTAAAATACTACAGATTGTGGGTTCAATCTGCAATTATTGGAATGTTTATAGAATTAATATTAAAATTAAATTTATTCAAAACAAAATGTAATGCAAACATTAAAAAAAAAGCACAAACACTCACCATAGAGGATCAGTATTAGATATGCCACATTGATTGAAAAGCAAATATATGAGTTGGCTTGTGTTCATTCTCGTGTAGGGGTTCGGATAGGCAATGATGGCGGTCACCAGAGTGACAACTAGCACCTCTGTCACTGGATACTGTCCCAGTTTGGAGTATTTACGATATCTACACCAGTAAATGTTGGCCTTTATGAATATAGTTGCTATACATCCCTGTGGACATGGAAATTTTATTATAAATTAATAGTAGTATATGTTTTTTTTTTAATTTTGACAATATTTTTTATCTATATTGATTTAAAATACATTGTCAATGTTATATATAGTGTAAATTTTATATAGTGTAAAAAAGATTATTAAAAATGGTATGGATAACAAAAAAAATTTTAACAATCATATATATACTTACACCAATGATACCGAGCCCCAAAAATGGTATCAGCTCAAAGAAAATCCACGGCTTGTTATATTCAACAAAGAACAGAACAGAGTGTTCATTGCCAAACGGATTGATTGAGCGGAGTATGAAAGCAGCTATTAGAGCACAGAAGAATGACCGCCATAGTGTCTTTAGAGGAAAGTAGTAGGATACCTGATAAAAAAAATATTTATTATAATATTTGAATATTTTTTTTAGCTAATATACAAATATTATTATTTATAAATGAGACCTATATTATATCTGTTGTAGTTGTAATGTTTTTAAACAATAACTGAACAACATGTCTAAATTCTAGGTGTAACTAGATATATGCATAAGTCTTCATCATCATATATATATATATATATATATATATATATATATATATATATATATAAGGTATTTATATCATTCAAGACAATAATAATTTAATATTAAATTATAAAATTACCTCTTCAAGACTGAACAGGACACCTCCGATGGGCGCTCCAAAAGCGACCGACACTCCAGCGGCGGCCGCAGCAGATAGTATTTCACGTTTCTTAGCCTCATTCCTTCCGTATTTTGGAAATAGATATGACAGTATATTACCTGAAAAACAAATATTATTGTAAATATAAATATATATAATATGTATAAAATAAATAAACATATTCGAAGCAATGCAAATTGCCGTCAAGATGTTGATGGGTGTGCAATTTTCCAAGAAGAAGTGCAAGTCCACATGACACTTGTTTGAATCCCGCTACGTTTAAAATTTTTATGTTTCCCATTATATATATTCTTATCCAAAATCAATAATAAAAAAAATTAAAAATTTATTAAAAATTCCAATTGATTTGTTTAGTTAGTAAGGTAAAAATAAAAAACAAATGTTACCTAAGCAACTAGCAATATGGACCATGGGCCCTTCCTTCCCCAGAGACAGGCCTGACGACACGGAGAGTATGAGACCGACAACTTTAATGATCAACGTCCACTTGCCAAGGTAGCCCCTGATTATAAAGCCGCTGAGGATAGTTTTGATCTCGGGAATACCTGAAAATATTGAAATTTAAAAAAAATTAAGCCATCTTTAGATTTCTTCATCTTGACGCATTTCCTTTGAAATAATAATGAAAAAAAAAGAATCACTTGTTCTTTCTTATCTTTGAAAATAACATAAGTTACATTATATTTTAATTATTGATTAAATCTAGTTATCTATTTTCATGTACGCAAACACAATAAAAAATTTTGCATTTACTAATATCATAAATACAGGAGAGACGTGGCGCAGTGGGACCAAAGTCTAACTGTAAACGCGACTGGTTGTGGGTTCAATTCTCAGTCGGAGTAATTATTACATTTAAATATGTTATCCATTTCTCCGCTCTGGTAAGACAAAGCGCAGCATTGAAATCATCACTCAACTTCAAGCGGAAAATATTTAACGGAATGTCTTGACACTAGTTTGTTCTAACCTATGCTTAGCGGAATAAAGCATTTTAAATACAAGAGGCCTTCGGAGCTCTTGGGATTATTGATCATCACAACTATAAACGTGATTAGTTACAATTCTATTCCCACCTAACTACAATATTTAAATAATTATTATTTTCCTGATATAATAACAAAAATACGTAATGTTACGTAATTTGAGGAAAAGTGGAAATGTGTCATGACACTAAGTTCTCTGTGTTTACCCAGTTACGCGGGAGAAAACCTAACAAGGTAGAAAGAGAGTCCTATATATATGCTATATATCCTATATTAATACAAGACAGGCAGAAAGTACCTACTGTCAAGACACTCCGTACTTCACTTTCCGCCGAATTCGAGACATTGCGCGTTGAATGGAGGAACTCAACGCCGCACTTTGTCATACCAGATCGAGGAAATGAAAATAATTCAAATATAATTACACCCCCGAGTGGGAATCGAACCCACAACCGATTGCGTTTCAGTCAAACGATGTCCCACTGCGCCACGACCTGCCCCTAATACATGAAAACAATCCAAAATAAAGTCACCTGAACCACACGCGTAAGGCGCGAACATTCTCACGAGTGAAGCGGAAAGGGCGGCGAAAAGAAGGGCCCATATGATATAGAATAGGTAGCTGATTATGTAGGCTCCGGGACCATCGCGCGACTCGCCGAATAATTGTGGCCAGGTCATCCACTGCAAACAACGTTACATTGACCAATGACATCTCTTAACACATCAAAATAACAATGATTTAATAAGCGTTTTTTATATGCCAATTATAAAACAGTATCTTTTCTTAATAAAAAAAATCCAAACTAACCTAATATCTAATTTCTCTTAACCGAAAAAAAATATATATATGTCTTGTAAATAAAAAAAATTAAATGGTTATTAACTAAAAAGTTAATATTAATTTAAAAGAGCTTTGGAAATAGTTTTTTTTTAATATATATATTTATATATATATTTCACCATGATATATATAAAAAAAAAATATTGTTTTTTGAGAAAAACACGTGAAACCACTCACTTGCGAGCAATTCCCATGGTCGAAAGTGATCTCGTCGTTTGACCAGCAACACTGTTCCCTGTTGAACCAGAACGCCTGCGGACATATCCCAAACTTCAGATCCGTCATCCACGAGGCGCCAATGTCGATTACACCCGCGACGACACCGGTACAGACACCGACTAGGAGGACACAGACCCATCCCGACCACGCGTCGTGTGCTCCCTGGTGGGCGAAACTGGGTTTAATATCCCTCCCAAATTGACGCGGAAGCAATGCGCTGCCTTAGCAACGTTCATTTTAATCACTATATACTTTACTATACTATATAAACGTGTATGTCAAACTGATGGCGATGTGTACGTATTTTATTAATTTAATGTATTTTTAGGCGTTATTTAAATATATATATTGTGTATTTCTATTTTATAATTATATTAATCAGATGTGATCTAACTGTGACCATGGACTATTGTAAAGTGTTCGAAATTGTTCATAGTTTTTATAATTTTCTTTACGATTACCAAAATATACTTGATAAATCCTTTTAAAAGTACATTTAAATTGTGTAAAAATTGCGAAAATCAAAAATTAAATTGTTTACATTGACTTAAGGAAAACATTGACATAATTAGTGGTTGCTTTGAATGTCGCGAAAGTCACTGGTTTCATAATTGCAAAATGTTATTACAGGACGTGTGTTTTCCATATGTGGGTAATCAGAGACACTGGTGTTGATACAGTTCGATTGACTATTTCCAAATCGGGATTCGAACCCATAATCACTCACGTTTAATGGTCCACTGCCATAACGGTGTCAACATGTGAATAATAACTTTCAAGGCAACCACTTTTATTTAATATATATATATATATATATATATATATATATATATATATATATATATATATATATATATATATATAAAACTAACCTTGAGATTAACAATTGTACATAAAAACATTAGAAAATTATTTTATACTTAGCACTTACATAGATAAGATAGTCTTGAGACATAATACATTGATTCCTTCTACTTCAAACTATCAATACACAATATTAAAACATAAAAAAAATTTGCAATATCCCCAAAATAAAACGCATAACACGAAAGAAACCTGAAGTCCACTTGAACTAAGTCCAAACAGACTAACATACAAATAATTAAATGTTAAAAATTACTTTAATCAAATCCCAAATAGAGTCCTGACGTTTTTTAACGATGTGTCTATGGCGCATTCGATCCCGCGCTATATCCCTTTGCCAATCGATCGTGTGGAAATCGTCATACTGGCCGATCCCAGGTATGTCGTCCGCGTCACCTGTAACAACGTGTAAATTGCATATTGCAACACATACATGCATTTTCACCTGTTTTTGGTGCAAAAAATATGTATATTTTATCATTATAATTACGTATAAATATACCATTAAGTTATTTAATATACATAATATATAACAAAATGTAATATAATAAAATTCAGCCTTCAATAAGAATATCAACTATTTATTTACTCAGCTGATTCATAGACTGAATGTAATTAAATCTTTAACACGATCTCAATACAATTTGCCATAAAGTAAAAAAAAAGAAAAAAATTAAGAAAATAAATTAAATGATAGTGGTCAAACAGATAAACAACCCTTTCGAGACGCGATCTCATAATTAAGGGCCGGACCTATCTGCGCATGACGCGCGTTCTGTCAATATTGGTCAGTCGTGTCAAAATAGTATTTTTTTTTACTGTGAAAACTTAAAAAATTGTTTTTAATGTGATGTTTTTAAAAGTAAGATAAGTAAATCATCTCATCTAAACTGCTAAGGTCAGATTATTTTTCTGTATATACAACTTTTGTGTGTTAAAGGACATTTAATAAACATCCTTTGATTGATTTTGCATGGAGTGCAAATAGCTTATTGGTTTAAAAATAAATGCATTATAGAGTCAATTTTTGTATTAACTTTTCTTTAAATTTAGAAGTTTTACCATGAGGGATTATAATACGAACATTCTTTTACGTTTTTAAAAACTGTAGCTATATTGTTCAATAACTGACATTATGAGATAGCGTATTTTTAAATTGTTACTATTGGTCCAATCTTGTTACTTTTTGTTTTGTCAAACTATACTATATCTGTATACACATATAAATATATATATATATATATATATATATATATATATATATATATATATATATATAACTCAAAACACTTTAATAATTTAAAATGTTTGTATAATATTTCAAAAAAAAATCTATTTACTGATGTTATAAGCACTCAAATTTAATTATTGCTATTTCTAAATAAAATTTAGATTTATTTATTTAAAAATGCTTATTACAATATTTCTTAATCCAAGTCTACAAAGCCATTCCTGAACTTGATTAAATAATTTATCTGTATTTAAAAATAAATTACAGAACAAAAAAATAATTTCATCTAATAACTGTACTTACAAGTATGAATGTATATATAAATATAACATGAGCACAGTGAAAACTTGATTTCCGAGACTTAATTACTTAATAGGTTAATAATCTAGATAGCTCATATAATTAATTCAATTTTTATAATATTAACAAAATTTTAGTTACATTGATTAGATAGTATCATATAAAAATCACTTTCTTGTAATCAGCGGATGGCAAAGGTGTGCAAATTTTTGAACAAATCAAATGGTTAAAAGTATTTTGAAATAGTGTTTTAGGTTTTCATAATTATTTATTCTATATAAATACAGATGAAATATATAGTTTTGTTTTTATTTCTGCTTGCATTATTACCAATAATGTATACATAGCATGTGTATAATACAATTTGTTACATTCTATTGTTCCATACTGATTATAAATGATAAACTTGAACATAAACAATATCAATTGTTAAGCAAAGACTTTCCTAAATAATTTATAACGGACAAAAATTAGTAATAACGCCAAAACTTGATTATTAAAGTGAATAGAATGTTAAAAATAGAAAATTAATTTACACTTTAGATTAATTGTTAATTGGCATTTTCCATAATAATTATGTTTTTTGGTAATGAATTTTTAATGATACATAATTACACGATACTATCTGCATGGCATTTATTTCGCTTATTATAAAAATGTTACTCATATAAATACCTAATATTGTCGATCATTACGTTTAATATGTTTGTCCAATGTCAGTTTTAAGTCATGTGACTTCCAAACACTGTTTAATTTTCCTTACGACACCTACAAATCAAAAAATGTATACATATAGAAAGATAATATGAAAATGTATTGTTATGTTTACGTAGTATATATGTATATGTATGAAAAAATGGATTATCGATTGTTATAAAGGAAACGGTAATTAGCTTTAAGGCCTAATTAAAAGTAAGTCGGTAAAGAGAGAAAATTAAAAAAAAGCAAACAAATTATAAACATACCTTGCATTCCTGAGAATATAACTGCGTCCCCTGTAAATATATTACAACTATTTAATTTGAGGCAGCGAAAGGCACTTGCATTATCACAGTCTGGTTATATTGCTCCTTTATTAACTTTTTAAGTGGAACTATGCGGAAAGTTGTTTAATTTAAAATAAGACTTAATTTGAAGGAAGAAAGTAATGTTTTTTTAATTATAAAAAGATTAAAGAGTAAAAAGAAAACGGAAATTATTAGGGAGAATGGACCATGGTGACAAGCAAGCAATGAAACGTCAACTTGCCAAGAAGGTTGCCATGCGTAAATACAAACATACTCTAGACGAAACAATAAATTAACATGCAACGATATACATTTAAAGATAAATGATTATTATCTACTGTGACATGATAAAAATTTATAAATTATTTACTTTAAAATACTGATATATATATACGATGATATATATATACGTAGTACATACGATTTTTTTTTAATTTTTATAGTCATGTGTACATATAAAACGTAATAATATTTTTAACATTAAAAAGTTATAATGGATTTTTTATTTCAATTTTCATATAAAAGTAATTTTTAGAAAGTTTAGAAAGTAATTTTAGATTCTTTTGATTAACATGTAATTGACTTTACCTACATCGCTGAAGACGAGGGGTTCTGTAGCAGAGGTATCGATATTTTCTAAATTATCCATTTTAATTTGTATACGACTAACAGTCACGAATCGTTTCACGTTACTTCAATAAAAAAACCTATGCATATCTTATCTAATTGATAACATTTAATGAATTCAATATACCATTAGATTTTATTTTATAAACAATATTTTATTTTGTTTACAGTTATACTGTCTTCGTTTTGATTATTTAGTTTAAATAAGTAAAATAAATATATATACGTAATGTTATTTTATTTTTAATGTTGTCGAATATACACTGAGGAAAAATATTGTGCTCTATAGTATTTACAATACTCAACTTGAATCACGCCAAGGTGTCAGCAAATTTAATAAATATCACTGATTTAGTTATGAAATAAATTTTAGGAATCGCGTTAAATGTGCAACACCGGAATAAATATCAACAAAATTATTTACATTTTAAAATTGATTTATAAAAAATATAAGTTTGTAACTAGCATTCAAGTTTTAACAAATTTAAATATTAACATGTGAATATAAGTTTAAAAAAAATAATTTGATTTTAAGAATATTTGCTTTACTGGCTAAAGTTTTTACACTGTATTTATATTTGGAATAACCATGACGTAGTACCCAATAGGCGCCATATTGTAATTAAAGCGAGTGCTATTCAGTTCAGTTTTTTATAAATTACTTTATTTACTTTTCACTGCTTACTTTTATGTGTATTAAAACCTACATGTTATAATGAATATACCTACTTAAAAAAAATTAAAATGATATACTAAGCTAGATGTCATTTACGATGTTAACAATAGATACTGCAGAGAACTGTTGTTAAACCAAAAAGCAGATTTCAATAAGCTACTGGTTGCATATATATGCAATAAACAAAATATTTCCGGTGGTATTCTTACCGGCTGATGAACCGAAGTACTGAGCGATGTACGCTTAAAAGTAAAAAAAGGCAATTTAATATTTAATCTTTTTAAAAAAATAAATGTCATTTAAAAGTCAACATTTTATCTTTCATGTACTTCACGTGACTTATTATTGATAAACGAGTCATTTTAAATATATGTAGAATACAGGCTTCCGTAAATTGTTCAATAGCCTATTAAAAAAAATAAAAAAAAATCTAACATATTCTCCCCTTACTTTTATATTTTTAAATAGCTATCCCTAAAATAAAAGAAATAATAATTTCGTTTAAAATGTTTAAACAACCTTAATCCTAACCTACCTTAGTGATTTTATCCCAAAAAAAATACCGACACCCAAAAACCAATCATTTTCACAATAACGATGCCACGCAAAATACTCACAATTAGCACTCGCCGTGCTACCCCTCGCGCCGTGTTCGTAAAGTTGGAATGTACCGTGGTTGGTGGGCGTAGAGGCTTCAGCCGCTCGATGCGGCCCGGGCGTTATGTCCACCATGTCATCCTCTGTTGACGTGTGACCGCGACCGTTGGTTGCACTACCCTGGATTAATTAATTATTGGGTTAGTTTGTTCTTTTTACTGTCTGAGAGAGTAGTGCTTAACCGTAACTTAACACTGCTTTGTTTTAAGAGAGCAAAGAAATAAAATAATTATCACCCCGATTGAGACACTTCCCACGATGTCACACTGCGCTACGATCGCCCGAATGGAGCCTTAGTTAAATTTCTTAATACAGTGTTTTGTTGGTTTGTTTTACCGCATAGAGTCAGCAAGAATATAGAGTTTTTAGTCTTTGCCAGAATTTGAGATATTTGGTCCATAAAGTAGGGGCAGTATTAAGGTCTGTCACGTACTGTGCGGTTTGAAAATGCAACGGCAGTAATAATTGTAATGAACGGCACAAAGTTGCAATTTTAGCAGTATTTGAACCAACCTTTATAAATATTTTTGAATTTAAAATTTACAGCCGTGGTGGCAAATCATTTATTGCGAGAGTGGTTTCAAATGTACGTTGCCGTAACATGAAATCAACATAAATGACAGACAGAAATATTTTTATTTTTCGCCATATGCTTCAACTAACTTATTGCATTTATTTTATAATAATAATAATAATAACTTTATATTTAGTTATTTGATAATAACCATTTAATAGTGATCTGAATGAGCTATTTGCTTTTTTTTAAAAGATATAATAAATTTATGAGTATCTCGGCAACTTGTCTTCCCGATGTGTTGCGATAAAATTGTCTTTGCCTTCTTTCGGATCGATTTATAAGATATGATGTATATTCTCGTATGTCTATCAGAATTAAAACTTTGTTTGTGTACTCTGGCGGCTAGTGATGAACCCAGGCGTCATTCATCGAATCACAATCAGAAAACAGCCGCGAGAAGTCGAGTAATGATTTCGTTTTTTGCTTAATTCAAAGAAATCTTGGCTCTCACAATTCAATTAAATCATAGAAAATTTAAATTATATTTTTTGCTTATATAATATGTCTGCAATCTCCTTTATAGTCAATCTGCGGTTTTAAAACATGAGATCACGCATTCTTTAGATGTTTTTAGCGGTTCTAGACGTCTTACACAGACCGAGACGCGGATTGTCTTTAATCTCTCGTATAATTTTAAATGTGATAGACATTTTAAAAGTAATATTCTATAAAAAAAACCCTTCATGTATTTTATATATAATTCGTTTTATTTTTCGCTATTGACATCTTTTTAAAACGAATATTTGATCACCGCGTGTTGTCCAATTTCGTGATTTTTTAAAGAACACACACACTGCACACTTTGTATTATCTAGCATTATATAACACATTTACTACGGCAATAAAATTAAATACTGTGATAGCCAAAGAACGTACAGACCCCATGAAAACAATATTGCAATATTAAATATAAGATTGTATCTCAGGCCGTGAACTATTCAATTCAACCTCTTATTTGTTGATTATATCAACAAATTATTTTTTTTTAAGAAAAATAATTTATAATTTAGACTTATAGATTTCTTATTTTAATGTAAAATGGAATGCAACGCAATTTGATTTTAAATGCTAATTATAATTTTCATTTTGCTGTTATTTTTTGATATATATTATACAATGTTATTAACGAGTTTTTACTAATATTTAGATAATAAAAACATTTGTACATATAACTTTATTTTTTCCATACAATTATATGCATGAAAGAAATGAAGCCAGAACATAATATTGCGATACGATGTGGAACATGCAAACCCCAATGACTTTAATATAATGGGAATTCGACGCACCCCATTTTCTTTTAAGCTGATTAACACCCTGACGCTTACGTTCTACTGCTAGTTGCTCGTTAGCTATAACATCCTTTATTCAATAAAATCGTGTGACTAACTTTTAGGTTCTGAAGTTTTAAAAATATTTTTACTGCTTACTAGGTTTTGATTATTTCTGTTAATCATTTTTTTATACTAAAAAAAACCGCTTCACGCTTTATCCCGCATAGCAGGACAGTCAGAGACAACATAATGTCTAGTTCCATTGATTGATATCCGCCCTAAATCAAGACATTGTGTTGAGTGATTTAGAATGTAGTTTGTTTTTCTTATAGATATTGAGCCAATTTGTTGAGAATTTTCTTGTTTTTTTATAGAATTAAATGTTTTATATAGATATAAGAAATTTGCTTTAAATGTTTTTTGATATTACTACCACATGTTCAATAAATCACACAATATGTATAAAAAATATAAAGAAATGTGTAAAGAAGTTGAGGCTAGGTTTGCTAAATAATACACTTACTTCAAACAACCATTTGAAAATACATACTATTCATAAAAAATATTTTTTTAAATATTATGATAATTAATATAAACAAAATAATTATAAATATCATAAAGAAATTTGATATGATTTGTGTAATTCGATACGACATTTCGTTGTATGGTTAATTCTGCGGTCCACAGCGAGTGTGCATGTCGATAGATAATTACTGTACAGTAATGTATTAACGATGTTAAAATAACCTTAATTGTTCACGGTGTATATGATAACTGGAATAAATTTTAAATTATTTTATTTTTTTATTATTATTTTTACCTACAGAAAATGGAGAATGGAATGTTTTAACACAAATCCGTACTGCCTTTATTGCTTTATACATTTGCAATCTGTTCACTGCTTTAATAATTGTGTTAAGGTTTAAGAATTTTCTGTCTTTTTCATTTTTTATAAAAATATTTGAAATTTATATATTTTTTAATATATGTATTAGGAGCCATTCGTATACAAAAGTTTTTTTTACTTCTATTCCATAAAAAATCATTATTATAAATAAATTTCATTTAATTTGTTACGCAATTTATTATTTTATTATATTCGTAATGTATAGACACGGAAAATTAAACTGAAAATTAACTTATTATTTTAGTATGTACCTAAAATATACACCTATACTCATATTTAATTATATATATAAATATAAATTAGTCATATTCGCATGATAAAATAACGTCGCAATAGCGCTCGTATCACGTACCTCATACCCTAATTGTTAAAAAAATACGTTAAAATAATTAGTGTTACCCAAATAATCATAATAAAACATATCAGTTAAATGAATTAAAAAAAAACAATACAATGACGATCGCTACTACAGTCAACCTATAACCTTTGTAAGATTTCATTGATTAATCCACAATAATTCTATAAATAGCCAAATAATAAACGATAATAAATAATAATAATAAAAAAAGATTTCCAACATATTATAATATAAATAAAATATAAAAAAAAACAATACTAAACTATATATAATATATTACTTACTTATACTGGCATCATCGAGCAAAATTCGCTTAACTCCAAACAATGTTAGTTCACTTTACTAAAAACACAATATATTTTTACCGATAGAGAATATTAAAGCCCACAGTGTTAATACTAAGTGCGTTAGTCGTCCACAACGCTCGCCCGTACCGTTGTACTGGCTGGGATAGGGAAAATCAATAAAACAAGGTTCTATCTTTCGCTACAGCCAGCTTGCTAGTGATGTGCGCGTATCAAGTCGATCCTACGATAGTGTTGATACTTGTGTGTGCAGTTTTGTTTTCAAACGGAGAAATAGGATTTAATCGATACTTTTTTTTACAAATAAATATTGAGTGATTAATTTTGTATTTATATAGTAATTATAAAATTAATTGTTTCAATCGATTTTAAGTGATCTAAGTATATTTCATAAGATTATATAGTTGACAGCTTCCTTTTTAATTTTGATATAAGCGGCGGTGTAATGTTTTATCACTTAACATACAATATCTTTATCGCCAAGTGTCAGCAAAATGCGAAAGATTGTGTCAAGTTAAAAAAAACATTAAATGGATAAGTATATAACACCGCACATAAAAAAATTTGAAAATAGATCTTCAATTTTTCTAGTATTTAACTATATTTTTCAAATAGATTAATACAAAACTTTAATATGGAATACTAATTCCATCCTAACTTTGACTAACTTAGTCCAATGCCTTTTCTACGTCACTAATATTCTATCTCGTTACACAAAACACAAGTATGACGCAATTGAAAATATAAATACTTTTTTCACTTCATACCCAACCCTATATAAGGATCTTCTTATTATTCATGGTTCTTCTAACCCCACGTCTGGCTCCAACCAATGTAAGCTATAATATATTTTGTATATAACTGTATCGCGGTAAGAGGTAAGGTTTATATTGATGTATGAAAAATATACCTCGAGTAAAAATAATTAAATATTATTTAAAATATGATAAATCACATACATGCAATTCGTAAATGCATTATATATGCAACAAATTATTTGTCATTCAGACCATCTGGGTCAGTGCTTCCTTGTAATTTCACACTTAATCCATTCAACATATGAATATATGTATATATTATATAAGCGCAGAATCAGCTAGCAATAGGATAATACGGGATAATAGGGATGCTGACGTGCATGGAATTATTAGTATTGGTGTATGATGTCGATATCTGATTCGAGTCGATAGGATTAATATTTGTAATTGCATTAGAATTAATGAACATATCAATGGAAGATTGATTAGCTCTTAATATTGAAGTAGTATTTAGAAATATACTTAGCTGACCAAATGGTGAAACTTCAAGCCGGTGTCTCTCATATTAATCGCGGACACACAATGAATGGGATTTAGGCTCACAGCCATATTTTAAATTAGTTTCTCTTGTTTTAGCTTCACGCTTTGTCCCTAGCGGGTTAGGCAAACGCTACGGTCCTCGCATATGCTTCGTCTACTGTCAACAACCTCTTTATACACGCCTTGCTAGGGGGTTCACATGCTTTGGAAGATCAAAAGAGTTTCGTTTCGTTTACCTTCCTTTACCTCTTTGGCCATAATTATTTTAATTTTACATAGTATACTTGATTTAAGGAATCATGTACAATACTTTATTATAGTTTTTTTATTGTATAAATATAATAATATTTAAAACTACACAGATAACATTATATATATATATATATAAACTTTTATGTAACCGTTTTGCTAAATTTTTTTTAAAGTTTGTTTTTCATAGAAACTAAGCCTCTTACAATTGTCCGCCGATAGCCATACAGTGATAAAAAAACATTAGGCGTTTTCGATGCCGAATGGTGTTTTATAAAATTTGTAATTCAATATTCTATTTATTTTCAGGAAAGCATGTAAATTGCCTTTTAGGCTTCGTTTGTACAAGAATATAAAAAAGATTAAACTGTGAATATCGAATATTCGAGCTAAACTTATCCAATATATATATATATATATATATATATATATATATATATATATATATATATTACATACATACACAGATATGTTTCTTATAAATACCTTTATTAATTCTAATAAGTTGATTGCATATTAAATTTCCACGATTTATATAGCCAGTAAGATAATGCACTCTGTCTGACTTACGTATGCAATTATAATTATTTTTTCATAAAACAAGTGCTTGTTACATTTAATATAAAATTCTTAGTATTAAAAGAAATAATATAAAATCTTCGAAGATGTGTAAATATTTAATTATTTATCTCTCCTACTTACTTAACTGCCAAGTGTAAAAATGGACCAAAAATAAAAAAAATAAGGCAAATATTTTTTAACTATAAGAAAAATAAAAATTGTAAATTAAAACTGACTATTTCCCTGCACTAAAACCGCCAGATTAGATCTCATTAGCCGTGATTGTACAAACTTAATTGGCGTTTTGTAGGAACACCAGCCCTAATGCCACGCGTTGTGATCAACGGGCAGACACCACAATTAGTACGCATTCATATATACGCACTTATTAGGATATATCACTTCCTAGCAGAATAATAAAGCTGACTTTCGATTGTTCTAGAACTTCTTATTTCTACCTAATATTCTGATAGATAAGTATTTCTACCCTTTGCCGCTGAAAATTTATTTTTAAATATTTGTCTGCACATTATGAAGCATGGTGTGATGTCTTTATGGTTTCTTTTTGTTTTTTTTTTAATACGATACTTTTAGATTTAGGTTTAGGGTTAGTGTTTTTGAGACTGTCATAAGTACATTGTTTATTCATTTATTGTATGTATACCTATCTTTAATATAAAGTTAAGTTAAGTAAGAATGGATTTTTTTTCTATTTTATCGGTATTTTAAAGTTTTTTTTGGTATGTTTAAGTATTTTTTAATAAGGCATAATGTAAATATATATTATCTGTATCACTTACCACGTGGTTTATCCTTTACATTATTTTACTAGCTAATACAAAAGTAATATAAAATGTAGTAGTAATATAAAATGAGTAATATAAATTCCTTAACGATTTTTACTTTATAAATAAAACTGTTTTAACTTTGATATATAAATGTTGGTGGTACTTGAGTAGAGAATACATTTTAGAAAACGTGTCCAAAAAATCATTTAAAATGTACAAGTCATACTGTATAACAATATAATTGTACTTTATTATTGTTCAGATGTTTGAAATAAAGTAGAAACTTTTTATTTTATTTATTAAAAAAAAATCAAACTTACTAACATGAGAACTAGCATAGATAACACTTCAAACGTTTGAGTGAGCAATGCCCGTACTGGATAGTTAGCTCGCGAGTGATAGACTCGTGCAGATAGCCGTATGAGGATATACTAATGTAATAATAATAAAGATTATAGAGTACATAATAAGTTATATACATATTATATATATATATATATATATATATATATATATATATATATATATATATATATATATATTCGGCATCGAAAACGCCTAATGTTTTTTTATCACTGTATGGCTATCGGCGGACAATTGTAAGAGGCTTAGTGCAGTTTCTATGAAAAACAAACTTTAAAAAAAATTTAGCAAAACGGTTACATAAAAGTTTATATATATATATATATATAATGTTATCTGTGTAGTTTTAAATATTATTATATTTATACAATAAAAAAACTATAATAAAGTATTGTACATGATTCCTTAAATCAAGTATACTATGTAAAATTAAAATAATTATGGCCAAAGAGGTAAAGGAAGGTAAACGAAACGAAACTCTTTTGATCTTCCAAAGCATGTGAACCCCCTAGCAAGGCGTGTATAAAGAGGTTGTTGACAGTAGACGAAGCATATGCGAGGACCGTAGCGTTTGCCTAACCCGCTAGGGACAAAGCGTGAAGCTAAAACAAGAGAAACTAATTTAAAATATGGCTGTGAGCCTAAATCCCATTCATTGTGTGTCCGCGATTAATATGAGAGACACCGGCTTGAAGTTTCACCATTTGGTCAGCTAAGTATATTTCTAAATACTACTTCAATATTAAGAGCTAATCAATCTTCCATTGATATGTTCATTAATTCTAATGCAATTACAAATATTAATCCTATCGACTCGAATCAGATATCGACATCATACACCAATACTAATAATTCCATGCACGTCAGCATCCCTATTATCCCGTATTATCCTATTGCTAGCTGATTCTGCGCTTATATAATATATACATATATTCATATGTTGAATGGATTAAGTGTGAAATTACAAGGAAGCACTGACCCAGATGGTCTGAATGACAAATAATTTGTTGCATATATAATGCATTTACGAATTGCATGTATGTGATTTATCATATTTTAAATAATATTTAATTATTTTTACTCGAGGTATATTTTTCATACATCAATATAAACCTTACCTCTTACCGCGATACAGTTATATACAAAATATATTATAGCTTACATTGGTTGGAGCCAGACGTGGGGTTAGAAGAACCATGAATAATAAGAAGATCCTTATATAGGGTTGGGTATGAAGTGAAAAAAGTATTTATATTTTCAATTGCGTCATACTTGTGTTTTGTGTAACGAGATAGAATATTAGTGACGTAGAAAAGGCATTGGACTAAGTTAGTCAAAGTTAGCTAATACAAAAGTAATATAAAATGTAGTAGTAATATAAAATGAGTAATATAAATTCCTTAACGATTTTTACTTTATAAATAAAACTGTTTTAACTTTGATATATAAATGTTGGTGGTACTTGAGTAGAGAATACATTTTAGAAAACGTGTCCAAAAAATCATTTAAAATGTACAAGTCATACTGTATAACAATATAATTGTACTTTATTATTGTTCAGATGTTTGAAATAAAGTAGAAACTTTTTATTTTATTTATTAAAAAAAAATCAAACTTACTAACATGAGAACTAGCATAGATAACACTTCAAACGTTTGAGTGAGTAATGCCCGTACTGGATAGTTAGCTCGCGAGTGATAGACTCGTGCAGATAGCCGTATGAGGATATACTAATGTAATAATAATAAAGATTATAGAGTACATAATAAGTTATATACATATTATATATATATATATATATATATATATATATATATATATATATATATATATATATATATATATATTCATTTACTCACTCTGGTATATATGCTGCGTTGAGTTCCGCAACCTACTCAACACGTTACGTCCCAAAATTGACCGGAAAGCGGAAAACTGTAAACTCTAGGCTCTCTCTTTGTCCACGTGAAGCTAATTAAAATATCATGTCTGTCTGTCTGTCTCCCTCAGTTCATTCTTTATTTTCCGCTATTTCATAGACCTAGGTTGTTTGGGCAAAGCATAGCAGGGTCCATATCTAAGTCCCAATATCGTCCTCGTGTACGTTTACGGAACTCCTCTTAATTCCCTTAGGAACTTAAATGCCAAACTCCAGGTTTCCGCGCCTAATAGTTTCGGTATTGATTAGTCCGTTGATGTTTCAAACATTAACATTTTATAGTATCCATTTAAAATATGATAATGAATTCAATTCCATAAAACCAGCACATGATCGTCACGAAGTTGTTATACGAGTGTGTTAATAGCATTGAAGTTATTTTAAATTAAACTATTTTAAAAGGAATAATCGTATATATTTTGTGATTCGAAAATACATTTCTAGATATACTCTGTCGTGACCACGGACTACTGTAAAGTGTTTGAAACGTCGGGTTTACAGTAATGTATTTTC
Organism: Dryadula phaetusa; assembly: GCA_032432895.1. Taxonomy (NCBI): domain Eukaryota; kingdom Metazoa; phylum Arthropoda; class Insecta; order Lepidoptera; family Nymphalidae; genus Dryadula; species Dryadula phaetusa. The sequence goes on from JAOYRS010000001.1 coordinate 1,773,880, forward strand.
TAATACGCGATTAATGCGTTTAAAATAATTATATGAAATATTTAAAAAAAAAACCATAATTTCACTCTTCTATGTCCATTTTTATCTAATAAAACAACTTTTTACTTCTACTTTCAACTACTTTTTTAAAATTCAACGCCATTACAAAGATAGCTAGATTTTATGATACCATAGCAGTTGTGGCAGATCTCGTTGATAAGATTGGCTCATCGCAAACATTATAAGTTTAAACGCCTATAGGGCCTTAGGGGAATAATTACTTTTATAATATAAAACGGAGTATAATATGGTCTTTTATACACTGTTTTATATCATCTTATATAATTTATTATTAATAAAACAGATACTGTATACTGTATTATACTATACTACAGTACACTATCGCTGAGGCCAATCGTGGCACAGCGTCTGACTGTATTCACGATCGGTTGTGGGTTCGATTCCCACTCGGGCAAGTGATTTATTTTCACTTTCTCGCTCTGGTAAGACAAAATGCGGCTTTGGATTCCACAGCTCAATATGCAGTGTCTCGGATTCGTAGGATAGTGAAGTACGAAGTGTCTTGACATTAAGTACTTTCTGTCTGTCCTGCTATACAAGATAAAAAGCGTGAAGCAAAAAAAATAATATTGTTTAGAAAAGAAAAGTATATGAAATCAGTCACTCAATGCGTAGCATCTCATCTCATCTAAAAAAACTATTCATCATATAAACGAAAAGAAATATTAAATATAAAAAAAAAACAATAAAATATATAATATACTATATATATTTAAATAATTCGCGAATAAATCGAGGTCAGTAATAAAACTTGCAATGCAAATAGGGTCTGTGGCAGTAATAGACATTACAACGGATGGAGCTGAATGCGTCCAATTGCCCGTTATTGACTTCAAGATGGAGGAAATTTAACAATAAAAGACTTATTCCCAATGCAACCTATCTATAAATACACTAACTCGATAATCTAACAATCGTGTGCACGAGTCACACGTACATGTTAGATGCTACCGTATCTTATCTTTCTATCTAGACATCTTAGTTTTTTTACCTCATTGCCTCTCACTGTGTGGAGGTCAATGGAGTAACGTATATGGTAGATGGATTAAAAATTAAAGTTATATGAACTGTAATTAGGATAACTTAGAATTTTTACTAACAATAATTAATAATTAATTAATTTTAATAAAAAGTTCAACGCCATTTCCTGCATAACAGGTAGTCACAGAGAACTTAGTATAAAGACACTCCGTTCACTAATTTACATCCAAATTGAACGGATAAATAAAAGTGATTAAAATATTATCATGTCACTGAGTGGGAATCGAACCCACAATCACTCAAGTTTACAATTTACCAATGTCAGACTGTATTTTAGCAGTTCATATCATAATATTATATATAAAAAAAAATTTAAATCAGTAACATAGATGTTAATTATCTAATCGTCAAGTCTATAATAAATTAGGTTTATTTGCAAAGTACGAAACACGACAGAATCACGTTTACGGTGCTGAAAATCATTGATTAAGTGATTTGGCCCGGCTTAGTTGGTCTTTGATTGTAAGATTAGTTCCAAAAATGTTTAAGTAATATTCTTTACATATCTAATTTTATTATAAAATTTTTCAAATTACTTTTGTTAATATTGTTGATATTTACTTAGGTTTTAATTCATTCTAAGCAAACTTTACTTCGTAGTTAATTTTTCAAGTACTGTTAACGTAATGTATATTGTCAATATCTTCAATATGAACTGTTCAACTACATTTTTTTAATCATACATTTATCTTCACAAAAGATATACTTTTCTTACATCATTTCGAAAAAATGATGTATATGAATTTTATTTGTAATAATGTTTGTTGCAATTTTCAACTTTTCAATAATTTAAGATTAATTAGTATGAAATAGTCTAAGTAAGTCTTTTCAATTTTTGTCTATTTTATTTGAAGATCTGATTTCAAATATTAATTTCGTGTCCACAAAATATTTAATGTTATTGTTTTATAATTAATTAATTTTAATATTTAATTCATTTTCCAGAATGCTTAACACTTATAAATCTGAATAAAATGTACTAAGATTAATATTTTAATTTTTTTTATAATATTGTAGAGCATTGTTATCATCATATATTTTTGAATTTGATGTACACGATATTTTACTAATTAAATAAAGTTTACTTAAAAAAAGACATATTTACCTTCTTGTAAACTGACTGATATGTTGTACCCATCTTAGACACAGATGATTTCAGTGGAAATCTCTCCATTCTACCCTTCTGAAAGCAAATTCATATTATAATTAACATTAATTCTAATAATCATTAGCAATTGCAAGAATTCAAATTGAATATGTTTTTCAATTGGTATATTATTTGTCGAAAAATTCCTTTCTTATTTATATACTATGATGAGTATTGTATAGACTTTTAAGATACAAATTTACTTTTAACTATTTTTATATTATAAAAATTGATAAAATAGAAACATTTTACTAGCAACAACGCCCCCGCTGAAACTTGAGATTTCGTATTAAATTACGTACTCGTGCTTTATACTCGAACACCAATGTAGAAACAAATTTAATAACATAAAAATCAATAGCCTAAAATATGTTCATACATCTTTAACTTGACCTAATATTATGAAATTCGCAACAATCTAATAATAGAAATTAAAAAAGAAACTGTATAGCATACACTAACCTAGATATTTTTAAACATGTTTACTTTAGTTTGAATGGAAAATAAATACGGCGAAGGATTACATGAAGCACAGTGGAAAATATTGCGACGTAGATTACTATTTACGGCAAAAATCAAACAAGTTTTGGTTCAGGGTGGTAAGCTACGACGAAATTAATGCCTGTTTTATAATTATATTCAGTATGCCAACTGTCAGATGTTATGATTCATAAATGTCAAAGTTTCGAATTGTCAAAGTCAAATGTCAAAAATGACAATACATAGGCTTGGTACAATCATAATAGGAGTCAACTATCGCGACGAATTCCCACAAAGCATGCCTAACACAACTAGTAATGAGATACGCCAAATTCTTTAATTCTATATGATTATATATATATATATATATATATATATATATATATATATATATATATATATATATTAAAAAGCAATTCTTATATAATAAAAAATTAACGATATCATTTTGATGTTTTGCTTTTGGTCTCTTATAAAAAATATTGTATTAGGTTTTGAATAACGTATACATTATTAATATTATTTTAATTTATAAGGATCTTCCATTTTCTGACAGTATATGCAAAGGGAACCCGTTTAAGTATTTCCTGTTAATATATGTCTTGATTACTTTTAAAATTTTGCACTACTGGTGATATAATAATTAATAACAACAACAATAAGATAACTTTTTATTTTACCAAACTGGGGAATTTGTCCCAAACTGTACTAAACACTTTGGACATTTTACTATAAAGCTCATATTTGGCCAAATAGAAGAGCTATTTTCATGAATAATTTTGTTGAATTTTGAACAAAGTAGACGCTTAATTTTTAATTTATCTTAGTTACGTTAAGTAAAATTTAAATTTATTATTTTTAAGATTTTTTTTTAATTTATAAAGATATTATGAAATACATAAATAAGACTGATACCTTTTCAATAATCACCCAAGTTAAAAAAATTATGTCTGTGTCTATGGTAGATAAATTAAACTTCTAAATAAAACTATATTTAAGCTTAGTGTACTACATGAAAACAATTATATAAATTAATTATATAGAGAATAATATCATTTTAGAAACTCCTTATTAAAATACTAAATAAAAAAGAAAACCGATCTATAGTATATTGGGTTACATCACTAGTCGCATCCGCTGATTCGTATAAAATGGCGTCAGCCGAGTTTTTAGAACAAGCTTTGTCTACAGACGTCGATGAGAATGCTGTAAACGCGATCGTGGGTTCACTTGAAAATCATTTAGTGACGTCCGTTCCGTCAATATCGTCACAAAACAATTTAGTAAATGTTATTCCAAATCAAATTAGCCTTACGACAAGTGATAATACCATTATTGGACAAAAATATAACAAGGACCAAAGTGATGGTGAAATAGGTGGTGGGAACTTTCAATGTGTCGTTTCCAGTGCACCGTTTAGTGTACCTTCGTCGTTTGCAAAACAAACGAATCAATGCTTAAGTGACTCTAACAGTGAAACCTTAAAGTTAATTAGTTCACAACCACACAGCTATTCAGATAATAATTTAAAATTTTCAAGTCAATCTCTTGTGAACGCTTGTGTCAGTTTATCATCTTCACAAGCTCAAATCGTTCATACACTACAAGGGAACGGTATAGGAACTCAACAAGGGTTAAAAACGATTACAATGCAACCTCCTTTGGTTATTAAACAAGGGACAACATCTGGTCAAGTGAGCATGCAACCAGGCATGGTAACAGTTCCGATGACAGTGAATTCTAGCATGTCTGGCTCTATTCCGAATGTTATGACGATAAATAAACCTGGAGCGCAGAATGTGGTTGTTACAACACAAAACTTAGGTTCGGCGCAACCTGCAATCTTGCCAAATGTTCAGATATTAAACATGCGGCCGGGTGCGCCAGCTGTCGCCGCGCAAAAATCAGTAGCAACAGTGTCGCCGCGCGTCGTAATTGGGACACCACAGGTGGTCGGGACGAGAGCCGCCGCGCCTGGAGTAAGTTGCCAATTTATTGCTGCTGTAAAATAAGCAACTCATACTGTGTTACTTTAAAATGTATAATTCTGGAGACCCATAACTAAACAACATTTATGCTTCATTTGTGACCTTTCATGTAAATGTATATAATATTATGTTTAAAAAAAGTACTAAAACACTAATAATTAGCATGTAAAATCAAAATAGCATCTATACATAAATTGTTGCAAGATTGTTATTTATTACAGAAAAGAGCTAAAAGCTTTCCTTCTTAACAGTTATTTGTGTTCTTTTAAACAATCCTGATATATATTTGTCTTCATATAATACAATTACTAAATTAAACATACTATTTATTTAAAACTAAATGTTATATTTGCATGTTTTGCTTATTTGCATCGAGAAGCAAATTTGATGTGGTCTGGCAACTTATGATCATTGATAAGTCGGTACATCATCATCTCTATAGTGTATATTGTTGTTAATGTTTTTTTTTATTTATTTCTATTTTTTATTAATATTAGAAATAAATAGAAAGATAAATATTGTGAAAAGAAATAAATGAAAAAAAAAAATAATTTCACCCATTACTATCTGTATTCACCACTTAAAATTGAAAATTGTTGTAAAAATTATGTTGAATGAACATCTATGTAGTTATTAAACATAATTTTTACAATAACGACAAAATTTACTATATTTCTTTAAAATGACCCACTAGTTGTCTAATTACTTGTTTATCTCAAATAACTTCAATATCTTAAATAATTACATACAAATGATAACATTTTAACATTAAAGTTCATTAAAAACCCACTTAAACCACAAGCCATCAATATTCAATAGCTGGTACTAAAGTTTTCCTATATACATTGCTTGCCCATTTTGTGGCTGTTTGTACTGCATACATTGCACCCTGAATCTGACAATCATTTGTATCTTTACTATTGATTATTTTTGTTGTTTACTGATTGCACATCACTAGTGTTTTCATAGACTAGTAGATGCTTGACAAGATTGTCATTTTCATGAATATCAGGATATATCTATGAATTAATTAAATCTGTTTTCTGTAAATTACTTTAAATTAGAATAATTTAAAGTAGTAAAGTGTTCATTTGTTGTGAAGAGTGTGTACACACATCATAATAATGTGAGTATTCATCAAAAATACAGGTTGAACAGCTTTTTGCAAAAATATTTTCTTTTTTCAACAATAATATATATAAATAAACAATACTAAAGTGCAGTTGTTTATACATTAAAATTAAAAGTAACATTATTTTGATTACTGACCTAGTAGTATTGATCTTTGATGCATTTATGTGCATATAGATAGTAGTATGGACTCTCTTTGTTAGTAATTGCACAGGGTGGCTTACATTTTCACCCATAAATTTAAGATTTAAGATTATTATATAAATTTAAAATATAACAATAATCAATATCCTTTACTATAAATAATTTATATTCATTAAATATTCAAACAATTTTCTATGTAGTAAGTCACTCTATCATTGATTTATTGATTATTGAGTTTGTGGTAAGATGACACGAGAGGCTAGTTTTTTGTTTGAAGCAGTTTGAGTAAGATACCCTTGCAATTTGCATATATTTATTCTTTGCAATTCATTACCTTCCATCATAATTTCATGATTTTGATAATAATTTAAATAATTTTCTGAAATTTCTTCACAGCATTAGTTTAGATATGGGTCTCACAGAGTTTATTGCACAAGTGACTGAATAAGATGTCTTGTAAATAATTTGTGTTATAATGATATTTTCAACTAACTATTATTGAATATGTATTGTGCAATACACAAATGCTACTTTCATACTCATTGCTTCTGTAAACTGCATCATCATCATCATTACAACCTGAAGCTTTAAAATCATTGTTAGAATAAGTTCAATCTCCATAGCAGGTGTTAGCGAAACCATATTAAAATGTGTGCATGAATGGTGCATCTATGTTCATTTATCATTTTTAATATTAATTTAATAATTTTAATTTAATTTCATGGGCTTCTTTCATTCTTATAACATTTTATTTTACTTTTGGTCATTGCATTTTATATTCTGTAATTGATTGTAAGTTTTAAATTAAGAACTCTCATTTTGTGTACAGCGATAAGTGTAGTAACGAACAATAGTTGAAAGTGATACTAAAATATGTTTTTTTATGCGGCTTCAAATATAACATTACATACAAAAAAAAGGAGTAGAAGTGACATCACAGTTTTCTGGATCACAGAAAGTACTTAATTACAAGGTGTTTTAAACTTATTTGTAACATAAAAGATTATAATGATTTAAGTTGATAATAAAATGGTACAGTGGGACAGGATATGACTGTAAACATGACCCATTGTGCGTTTGATCCCCACTCGGAGTAATGATTATATTTAAATTATTTTCACTTATGGCTTGTGTAAGACAAAGTGCTGTCTAAAATTCCACCATTCAACATGCAATGTCTCAAATTCTGTGGGAAGCGAAGTACGGAGTGTCTTAACACTAGGTACTTTCTGTGTATCCTGCTATGTAGGGTAAAAAGTGTGACAAAAAAAATATAAAAAAATGATCTTGAAGAATAAATTAGTTCATTATAAAAATCACTGTTACTATACATTAAGAGAAAATTTTAAAAATCATTTAGCTCTCACTCTTTGTTATAATTTATTATGATTTTATATATGATTTTATTTGTTATAATTTTTTTAATGAGCCTGCAGTCTTCATAGTGTAAGTTGCAGTTTGTTCCTTAAGTCATATTTACTTAATGTATGTTTTTTTTCTGTTTCATTTAAATTTGATTTAAGATATAACTAATATAATATATATGTATATGTTGAAATTTTTTTTTTATATAAAAACAAAGATTATCATAAACTTTACTTGACTAATTATTTAAAGTACATTAATTTTAAATTAATATTGTATACAATAGTATACTTAGTCAATTTTAGGGAATTCAAGAACACATAGAAATCAATGACCGCTATAAGTCTAATAAGTCTAATTTTAAGGAAAGAATATGTAAAAATTAATGTAGCATTTAAAACGAAAAAATCATTTTTAACTAAAAGTGAGAACCATAAATTACATAAATTATAATAAACAAAAGAAAATACTTTCCAACTATGTAAAAAAGTGTAACATTATAAGTAGAATAGAGAAGATTGTTTACAAAAACATTAATGTTAATAAAAACTTGCATAGGTGTGTTCATATATTTTTTTTTAATTATTATTTTTTTATCTGTAATCAAGAACTAAGGTTCTTGAACTATGAATAGATCAATCGAGGCTTCATATATTTAATTTTTTTATTGTATTAATGTTTATTACATTAATATATAATTCTCATTTAGGTATAATAATATTGTAATTAGAGTAAGATTTTAAACAAAAGTGTCATTCATTAATATTAAGAAGGCTGCACCTCGAAACAATATTATACCACAGTTTATTTAGAAAGCCTTTGTGTTTAAAATTGATATAAATATAATTTATTCCACCTGCATTTTTTTTATTGAAAACAAAATTGTAGATTTTTTTTTGCTTTTTGTAATAAATAACATGTTTCATGTAATATCCACACGCTTCGACATATAGTGACTCACCCCACTTACTCACTCACTCACCCGCTTACCACCAATCGGTCGTAGAGTCATACAGTAAATTGAAAGGTCGCGTTCATTTTTAGATAACGCTGCAAACACTGCAAAGTCTACAACAGGGGCAGCAGGGTCATTTGTTGTTAAAGACTGAGAACGGTCAGTACCAGCTGCTGAGGGTCGGGCCGGCGCCAGCCAGCACCCTCACTGCACCGCAGCAGACGCTCCGGCTCTCGACCGTGCCGGCTGTAAGTTCAATGACGACGCGATCACTTTATATTATTTGTCCGGTTTAAATTTCGTGCATGTATATCTACTTAATACGGTGACGGCGAAAGTGGCGGTGCATGTTGAGGTAAATAACAAGGTAAGAACGGAACTCGTTCCGGTCATTCGTACTTTACTAATATACTTACTAGTGTTTTTAATAACCATGCGAATATCGAGCTTTCAGCGAATTTAAATTTCTTTATATAATTACATATATATATATGTATATATTTATTATTTTCGCTATCAACCTCGATGTTCGTTGACTCGTTTTGGCAATAATCATAGATTAACACTCTTGGAGGTAGGTTGACGGACCAAGAATCATCCTGTCGTCACAGCTTCGCATAGACCGCTTTGCATATAGTGTAGTATAGGGGGGGAAGGTTCACACGCATGCAAGAAAAAAAAAAAGCACTACGCTAAACTTTGTATCTAAATCAATATAACTAAAATATCTATTCGACTAATATATTTTATATTACAAATAAATATTCAATTTGCAAAGGCAGCTTGTAACGTGTGAATGTGAACGCTTGAAACAAGATAAGGTTGTAACCCGACCACATCACTGTGTAGGCATTTTTATACCCTGCAAAGAAGGCTCCATAGTCTCTTCAAACTCATGGAAGGGGCGCTGGAAACTACATATTATAATTGTTTTTTTTTTTTGTGTGGTTTTACGTTTGAAAGTATAGTTTATTTGGTGATGAGGACCTCTTGGAAAATGGTGTGTTTCCAAACATATTGTTTTAATGAAGTATTGTAGTATATAGTCATTACTTATTTATTTAGCATTTAAGAGTGGTTTACTTTATAGGTTATATAACCTATATTTTACTATTTACTTATTATTTTTAGATTATATATAATAATTATAGATTTTTTAAGGTTTTTTTTTTAATGTATACTATTTTATTATACATGACATTAGTGATGTTCGATCGTTTGCTGTAGCTTGTGTGCACGTGTGTATGCCAAAATGCATGTAGTGTTGTATAATTTAACGATATTGATCAAATATGCATTGAATTGTTATTTTTTTGGACTTGTGTTTGTTTGTGTGTATTTATCACTTAGAACCGTAAACCGTCACACACACACATATATATATATATATATATATATATATATATATATATATATATATATATGACGATTTCTAAATTTATAAAGAGTAAGTGAAATAAGTAGTTTAATCAACATTTTACAATCGATATCAATTTGAAATTATGTGCTGTAGAAAATTAAGCACTGCCATGACAGTTTTAGGCGCATTAATGGTTTACAAGTCGTGTTTTGGTACAATTGTCTATTTTTTAATAAGATTAAAATATAACAGCATTTAGATTTCATTTGTTAAAGTTTATTTAAAAAGCATGCAGTAATTGCCATATTAGAATATATTTATACAAATAGATTTTATTCTAAATTATCAAGATATAAGTAACTTTTGGCGACACGTGCATAGACTCCTAAATATTTAGAACGCTTTTTCTGGCCTTTTATAATTAATAAAGTATTAGGCTGTTTTTTAGTCTGCCTCTTTTGAACTAACTTTTTCCTTTAATTTTTTTTTAAATTATATAATGCTACAAAATCAAGGTTTTAAATTTGATATCACGTTTCGAAATAAAATAAAAAAGTATGCAAGGCGGCTAATTAAATATTATTTATAAGGCTCCCATTTATTTCTGCACGGTTTATTAGAAATGGTTACCCTATTAAGCCTCATTGTATGCTCATTTTATATACTCCAATAATAGTCACGGTTTTAATTAGCTTATATAATTATATTAAAATTTTACTATACACGCTTATAGAGAATCAACGCATAATGTATATTGTTCATTCAGTTTGTCCAATTGAATCGATCGGCAAAGTAATTTTGTGATTTCTTCCAAACAGCATCCCGGCGTGGCGACGGTGTCAACAAGCGTGGCGGCGCCAGGTCAAATGGCTGGCCAGATGCCCGCGGGGCCCGTGGCGACCCCCGTGCCGGTGGTCACACCGTCCACACTGCCCACACCGGCCATCTCTCAACCGACAGTCACCACTCAGGTCAGTGATGTACCGGTTTGAAAAAGAAAATACGGTTGTAGCTTATTTATTATAGTCATCTAAATGTTTACGCAAGCGCCTAATTTAGCGCTATGCATGACGCTTAAATTAAATGTGTATTAAATACGATGATATTCATATAAATTCCTATAGAATTCTTATAGTTTTATATTTTGCTGTTTTTGAGTTGTATGAAACGCTTTGTTATGAAAATCCCTGTAAGCTATTAAGTTTAAGTAATAGCATATATATGGGTATTTATATTCCGCCTGTTTAGAAGGAAGGACATAGTGAAACGTTCGGAAATAATTTTACACACGAACTTACATTTTTGTAGTGTCTTGTGATTTGTGGTGTCTGTTATTGTTTCTGTTTCTTATCGACTTTTTAATTCGTTGTGGTTACATTATGAATCAAAAAGTCGTTGAGGTGTACGACCGTACGCCTCTGAATTTCTGATCATACTAAATACTTGATTCTATGAAATATTTAATTATAATAAACTCTTTTTTTTTAAATTATAATTAAAAGAAAAACTATATTAGATTATTTTTTTATTTATATTTTTAATTCATATTAGCAGTTATTGTTTTCTAATCTAAGCTTTTCACAGATGCCCATTACTCGACACTCCGAGGATATGAAATTATGTATATACATATTATATGTTTCAGACGATCACGTCTTTTATTTGGCACATTTAATTCATTATACGGCTCTCTGATGTTGTAGTAGTCAATGTGGGTGAAAATGTACCTTAGATAAATTAAAAATTAAATAAAGCATTTCAGTTTAAAATGTAAATTATTGATTATACATGATGTGAAATTTTGTATAAACGAACAATTGTTTAGGACACCTTGTACAATGAATAAACCTCTTAAAAATAATTCTATATTAAGCATATTACAGTCGATTATTATAAATTATGTGGAATATATTTAAAAGATGGGTTTTATAATATATTTTTATAAATAATCAATTTAACAATGCATTGTGATCATATTAATCGATTCATGTTGATTTGATAGAATTTTGTATGTTGGTACGGTCTGAATCTGAAAAGATAGTGGAATTATCATTTCTAAAAATCTTAGTTAACAGCGAATTGCCACTAAGTACTAGCATAATAACAAATCAGTTGAGTTCTTTATTGATTTTTTTTCATGGTAAATAAGTAAAGCAGTTGACATTTTACACAATACACACAATTTCTTGACATTTCGAAGATCAATTATTAGTACATATATATGTGTTATGTTACGATAGAAGGTCAGATGGAAAAATTATGGTTGAAATCTATTTAAAAACATTTGACATTCTTCTTATTTTTTCAGGTTAGCTAGCATAGGAAATATACAGAAATGGGTGAATATAATTCAGTCATTTTATATATATATATATATTCTTATTATTTCAGAATTTTCTCTTTGACACAAATGGCAGCATTGGGTTCCGCCAATCAACATGCTCGCCAACAATAAACTTAAAAGATATCTATGAAATAATATAACTATTATGGCATTATTTACATATTTATCCTTATATAGTAACAGAAACACATCAAAACATTGTCCTATGAGTCGTTTTTTATAATACATAATAGCAGTTCATAATGTCCGTCAATAACTACTGTACGGCGGCCTTGTCGTCAACTTTGTTGTATCTACTACACTGATTATGTAGGTAGATGTACATTTACCTCAATATGGATAGAAAGGAGTAATTTATTTAATTGTTCTCTTGGCATTCACGTGAATATTAAACCTTATTATTAGAATTCCCTAAAACTAAAACTTCACGCATTTATAAATATTCGATCGCTCGTTTGTATCAATAATCGATATTATCGTTTACGATTGCATCGATTTAATGTATCGTAACAGTAACGCTTTCAATCGATATGTTGTATAATAGTTGTATTATTATGTAAAAGGAAATGGATTTTTGTTCATAATATTATGGTACAGTACAGCAGGGCAGTATAGAATTGATGATAGTCTAAATCTTTCTAGAAGTCTTTATATACATCTATGGTTATTTCTTGTAAGCAATTTTAACTAAATTTAATGACACTGTTTATTGTGATTTTTAAATATAATTGATAAAAAATATATAGGATTTTTTAAACATAATAAAAAATATTTAATACTATCTATTCAAATATAATATACTATAGGTTAATACGATACAGCTGATGCGATATTTTATTAAAAGTTACCAAGTCGTATCGATATTAGGATAGGTCCTATATCGTAGCAGGCATCCCTACTTTATTTTTAATTTTTTTATACGATACATTTAGTTGTAAACCGTCACTAGATAGCGCTAAAGCGCTTGAATGAGTACAATAAACTCCGATTAGTGCCGGGGTGAGTGGCTACTTTAAATTAATATTAGGTTAATTCATATACAAGTAAATATAGTTGCATAGCTAAACTTCGCCTTAGTGGAAATCCGTATGAAAATTTCGTACGTTTTTTTTTATATATAACTTATCGATACGTTCACATCTCGCCACGACGAAATTTTAATACGGCTAATACAAGTTTTATTGTTTAGCACTTTTGTAAGAAGTTTTTACAAGCTTTAGTGCTCGAGCATATAAAATTCAATTAAATAATATAGTCTTTTGGTACGTCCTCTTAAAATTATTTAAAACTGCTGCAATAATGAGTTTGCTTATAATAAACATGATCGAATTAATATTATAATAAATCTAGTTCAATAATCACTTTGAGTAATTTTTTTTTTGTGAATTAATATATAAGTAATGCTAAAATATAGAATTTTGTACATTTTGCTGGCGCTAGTGTGATCTAGGAGCTTGTTATAGCGCAAGTAACACTCCACATGTTATGTCTTGAGTAGAGAGTATGTATATCCCCGAGGACGAAGGCACAAAATATATTCTTATCACGTTTAATCCTTTATAACATCATTCATATGACACAATGACTTTAGTTATCGACTTGTTAGTGTTGCTAGTTCACACTTTAAATAATTTCTTGCAAGTTTGTAAATAAATATAATAGTTACAGATGTAAATTCATTTTTTTTTTCTTCTATATATTCAGAAGATTTTCAAAAACTCATTGAACACTTAAAATTATTTTAATTATATTTTTCTAAATTTTTCTAACCCTCTCACTATTTAAGCAGTGAGATGACAATTGGCTTGCATTCGGCTTTTTAATATTTCATTAAGAATTATCATTTATAACAAAAAAAATTGTAAATTTATAAATTATGTCCACCATATCCTAGCTAACTTTAGCTAGCTGTTTGTCTGTCAGTCAGTCAGTGTTTTTTTCAGTCCTGTTTCCCATAACAGGACGCATATACAAATGCCGCCGCTGTGGCTTCAAACACCACACGGGAGAATGTTTATATTTCAAGTATAGATATTTTCCCAATCTGACTATTGAAATGTGGTAATGTAACATTAAAATGGTCCACATTGAAATTGCGGAAGGCATAAAACCGGGTGACGCTTGTATAGTGATATTTCTCTCTACACGTAAACAAACATACCCACTACTTAAAATAATTACAACAACAAGCTAAACATAATTTTATCTTAATGCAGTTGCTTTCACCCTGTCTTCAAGTGTCATAACGATAAATGTGATTATTCACTATTTTCTGTTCTATACAAAACTGTGTAAAATAGATAATAATGAATGTCTTTCGCGAGGCCAATGCATTAGCGAAAGTGGTGATTAGCTTGCTGCTTAGTTGATTCATTGTTTTAAATTCTATTACCCAGAAACCTCTAGACAATACGAAGGAGAAATGCAGAAACTTCCTGGCGAATCTTCTGGACCTGTCTAGCAAAGAACCAAAGTCTGTGGAAAGAAGCGTCAGGAATCTGATACAGGAGTTGATTGACGCTCAAGTGGAGCCGGAGGAGTTCTGTGATAGACTCGAGCGCTTGCTCAATGCGAGTCCCCAACCGTGTCTCATTGGATTCCTGAAGGTAGGTTGGTTGAAGGTCATTGCTTACCTCGGGTGGAGGAGCACTTAGGATGTGCACGGGAGTAGTTGGAAATACATGCATGAGGTAGCACACGGATAAGGAGCAATCGAGAGACAAAATCATATTTTCATAGAAAAACACGGATCATTTGACTCGCTACTCCACTTAACTTGAGTTGATGTAGAAAAGAGTGTATTGCACAGAATCTCCGAACAAATTGAATATGACAATCTAAAAAGGTATTACACAGAGAGAAGAAACTTACATTTGATTTAGCAAAGTATGGATATAAGTGAGTACTAGAAAATAACGCATCGATCATCCATCATATATAATATAACATTTCCTTCTGACTCTCGATTAGACAAAGAAATAACAAACTAAGATAAGTTCATTCATTATATTTTTCATACTAATTGATTAGAAAAGTTGGAGCTCAGCCCACTACTGTTCCCAGAACCCCTAAAGTAAGTAAGTAGATTTAAATTGTGCAGGTGTTTTGCTCTTGTAAGAAAATCCACATATAATAAGGTGAGTATAAGCTATTCATGAATGAAGCTAAACATTTGATTTCATAGGAAAGTGGATTTCAATTATTGATTTATTTTTTTTTTACCACTGAAACTAAAATTTATATTTATTGATGTACATATTATGTGTCGATTTCGTGAATCACGTAACTTTTATTTATATGTTGAGACATCAGTGTAAACATACGAATACCCACATTTGGTTGATTTACATTTATAAGTATTAATATTTATTTATTTTTATTTTATTATATAGATAACCTTTTTTCAGCTGCTTTGCTGGACGAATGTGGGGAGTATTTTTACACTTGTCGTCTTTCATATTATTTACTAACACTCAAACGTATAACTTATATATGGTGGAAAGCTTATGTTCCCCTTCCTTAGATCCCTTGTATGCAAATTATATGTCATGCATTTATTAACGTAGAAATTAGATTATATTCTATGTATTTTTCGTTTATACGCTTTTAACTTAATGCAGCTATAAATTTGTAGATAAGTACAATAGATGGCTATTTTATATGTAAGTGCGAAAATGGTTTGAACAATGCCAATTCCTAATAAAATTCCCATAATATAAAGCAATAATCTTAAAATAAAATATATTCTATATTTTTGAATCTCATTTTTCATATATTTCAATATTATGTGTTTCTCTTTTCTAAGTTCAGTAATTCGGTTATTATATATAGGAAGGAATGATTCAAATTTATAAAGTAAAAATTATTTTATGTTTAGTTATAATTAATAATTACTCCTACTGAATATTTAACTGTTTTTGCACTTTAGGCCTGGGTTTACATCACTTTTTCAATATTGACTAACATATTAACACTATGTATGTATATATGTATATATTTATATAAGTAAAGTGTGCTGTTCGACTATTGTAATTGTCTTTTTAACCCTTTTCGTGATAACTCTTAACTTAATAACCACTACGAATATGGCTGTAAATTTTATTTTGCTTTTAATATATATTTAGCTTCACGCTATTTTTAATTAATGTTCTTATATTAAATATAATCATTCACTTCTATATTTTGGGCGGCTTATTAAATTAGTCAATCCAGCACACTTGATGATTTATTCAATTTTTCAAACAGTGGAGGGCAGATATAAGGAGAACAATTACATACCCAATCAAATTATTTTTTTTTAAATGTCGCTGTCGTGGAGTGAGCTTTGCTATATTTAGTAATAAGTGAATGGGAATAAACACTAATAATAATAATATCGTATACCAATTATTGGAAACACGTATTAAAATAAAAAGTTATGTAACGCAATAAATGTATGTACTCCATATAATGTTTCTATAGTAATTTAGCAACTTATATTACGCTCTTGCCGCAATGCTTTTCGGTTACACGTTAATTCTCCTTAATATGCCCTCCGAAGGACACGAATTGAATTGAAAACGTTTTTTACAGAAAAGCTTGCCACTACTGAGACAATCCCTCGTCACTAAGGAACTAGTGATCGAAGGTATAAACCCACCATCACCACACGTTGCGTTCTCTCCTCTACCTGCGCCTTCTGCTCAAGCTGTGCCTAATAGCAGCATCAACTTGGTAAGCTGATTGTCTACTCTATATCGATTTTACATAGGACATGTCAACACTATAATCGATTTAAACACTAACTTATCGGTCTGGCTATGATTGATCGATTAAAATTGTAGAGAATCTACATCAATAATAACAATGAAGGGTAGTGAAAGCTTGCATTGCTTTGTCATTATAACTAATCAGGTCACGTGTAAGTCAACATTGCTCCGCTAATACCGTTACGCTAATTGGCACTAGTAGTGCTCTGTAATAGGTTTTGTTATTAACAAATATAATATAATATTCTTAGGTAAAAATAGTTATTTGCGCATTTTCTTTTTGGTAGCAAATGGCGAGGTACAAATATTTTCTGGATGTCTAAAATATTGAGTGCCAAGTATGGCAACACTGAAATTATATATATATATATATATATATATATATATATATATATATATATATATATGTATAATTTAGATATATAAAAGCACGTGGGTCAGCTAATGTATAAAAGTGTTGAGTAATAAGTTTTCTATTTATAATATGTTGAATTAAGGTCATTTGTTTCAAAATATTGTGATTTTTTTTCACAGTATTGTTATTTCTAATGTTTACATTTTGTTATACAGTATAGGGTACATGACAATTATTGTTTTTTTTTATTTTCTCGAATACTACACAAAATACATTGAAAACGCTGATCTGATTTAGCATATTTTTACGTTACCTCACCAATAACACTCCAATTTGAATAATGTCTTTATTCATTTTTATATTTCTTCGTCCTCTATTAGTCTATTGAATTCCCATTATTTTGATATAATGTCTTTATATCTTCCATATTGGTAAATGTCCCAATGATTTTCACCAATTAATATGTCCGTCATGTACCCTATCGTGTGTGTGAGCTCTCGTAAAGCTGTGAGTTGTGGCAGTCAGAGGACGAGGGTAGTTCGAGCCCTACCCTCACGACCCTCCTGCCACCCGTGATGCCGGTACTCCCGCGACCGCCCTCTCCGAAACCGGTCACGTTATCCATGCAAAGCATCTCGCAGGTTTGTCTTGGAATATTGATGTTTAGGGCTGCCATCCATTGACGTCATATTCAATCCAAGACTGATGTATTAACCAAAAATTAAGACCTAACAAATACTGTATATAATTAAATTACAAGTGATATTTTTAATATTCTTTATGATGTGGAGGAAATGATCATTATTCTATTTGCTTCCCAAAATATAATACTTCCGACGGATGGCGGCCCTCTGATTGACACTTAGACGCCTGTTACCCCATTCCTATATCGTATCAGGGTAGTTTGAGTTCTCGGAATCATTCAAAATAAATGTTATCAAGGCATCTATGAAGAGACTAATTAGAATATTTAGACTTTAAACTTTTCCTTACTTTTGCAAATCTATAATCTATTAATTAAACTAAAATGGTAATAAAGGATAAATAAGCAAATGATATAAATGATATCTGTCAGTAAGATCAGTCAAAAGACGAATATACTGAAAGGAACTCTTTATAGCATACTGAGCTTATAAGGTGTTAGTTGTGGCAGTCTGAGGACGAGGATAGCTCGAGTCCCGTCCTGACGACCCTCCTGCCCCCCGTGATGCCGGTCCTCCCGCGACCGCCGTCACCCACTCCGGTACCGATAGCGGTGACCGTTCAAAATGTCGTGCAGGTTTGTCTTTGTTTATGATGTTTAGGACTGCCACCCATTGCCACCATAATAACTATATATTTACAATATGAAATTGGTTGTGTTACCTTTATTCCACCACGATGTTGCATTGCACCGATTTATCATATTAATTTATTTTCCAATCATATTCGTTCACATTTTTTACCCGGAATGATTCATCAGATCGGAATGACGGATGGCAGTTCTACATTGACACTTAGACGCCTGTTTGCCCCTCCCCATTGCGTACCAGGATAGTGATAAGTTCTCGGAATCATTCGCAGAAATGTGATATTCTACATAGTGTTGTTTTCGCTTGTATTAAATACTAAATAGGATTTTATCTAAAAAAAAACACTCACTTTATGAAAATCTTTGGAAAATCCATTGTTTGAAATTTCTGAAATTGAAATTTGGCAATTTTATGTATTATATGATAATTACGTATGTTGGAATAACATTTTATGTAATATATAAGGATGTTAATTGGATTTTGCTATCCGATAGATATTATCTTGTAGCGCTTGTAAGATTTCAATCTATTTATAGAGATATATGAATTGTATCGATCGAGACGACAATACTTGGGAAACATGGACGATGTAGGAATGATTCCGAAGAACTCTGCGATTCGACATTTTTATGTGCAATAGTTTTTTTTTTTAATTAATTGTAAAAGTGGCTTACTAGTTTATAATGAGCTTATAACTTTTCGACAAAGTTTTTTATACAAATTTGTTGTCATAAAATATTAATGCTATATATAATTGTGAAATGTATATTTTTTTCAATTTTCTCGTTAAAATTAATTTTAAAAAAATTACAAAAGAATTGTTATATTTAATATTAAGATTTATATATAATAAATATTTTGCAAATTACTTCTTAAATTTTAAATTTTATTTAAAACAAGAATAGATAGCAATATTGATTCAAAGTTCAAAGGTTTTGAACAACTGAACGTAAACTATCTGCTCATTATTTGCTAGGCAGTGGCTAAGCGCTATTATCCTGTAGAAATTTGGCTCAATATCTAGTTCTATGATTCCACGAGTATTAAAATTTTAAAATTACAATAAGCTTGTTAAGAATTAAGTGTCATGACGTCACAGTTGTTGTTTTCTTTTTTTATGTTGCGCTTGTTTCTATTTATCGGAAAGAATAAATATTTTTAACTTCACACGTAGAAAACCAATAAATCAATGTTTAGTTCAAATATTTATATGTTTTACTTGCTAATAACTAGGTTAATGGCGGTACTGTCGCACGGTTCCTACCACGTCCAAATAGGACGTAAAACTTATGTGATAAGCACTCGTCGATAATATGTTATCTGGAATATTTCTCCTTTTTAATGTTTTTTTTTTAATTTTATTTATTATTTTCAAAGAATGTGTAAACTTAGAAATCGTTTACATATATACGTTTTACGTATGAGGCCGTGTCCATAAAAATATAGATATATATATAGATATATAAACCATAAAAATTGTATTATCTAAACAAATATTTATTGAATAAATAAACTATACTAATTACGAGGAATAAAATATAATAATTATTAGCTTTGCATGTGTAGAACAGCCTACATTACATTATTAATCGATACATTTCTGTCCGATCCATGTGTAATCTATAGTGCCAGGCTTTGTTCACTTATGTCGCAGCTGTATGTATTATTTTAATGAAATAATCTTCTTAGTTCTATGAACGTTTTATATGTTGTACTATACTCTGAGGATCGCATGATATGTAGTTAATATTCACACCAACACAATACTCATACTTACTCTAAATATCATTCATACAACTGTATCGTACATCAATCAGCCACTACAGTACTGTAACATCGTACACTCACATACATACGCTGTCACGTATCTATACTTCCTTAACATACGAGCTACTTCCAGCAAAAGCCTCCGCCCAAAGCGGGCAGCACGATCGCGGTGCTCCAGAACATACCGGTTCACACTAAGATAAATGTGAGTAAAGTAGGCAAGACGATGCCGGTGAATAGCAAGACGTTTGCGCGACCGTCGTCCTCGGCGGCGGCGCTGTCCACCGTGTTGACGCCCGGCAAGTCTTTGCTCAAAGAGAAGGAGAAGAAGTCTGGAATGCAGTTCGCGCAGCCCTTCGCTGACGACAAAATGGCTGGCGATGATGATATAAACGACGTGGCCGCTATGGGTGGCGTCAACCTGGCCGAGGAGACTCAAAGGATATTGGGTTCTACGGATATGATTGGCACGCAGATTAGGTGAATATTTTATTAGACCTAACCGATAACCATATTATTATACTCTGACTAATTTCCATAAATTGCTAATAGATCTCGGCGGTACATTGATTATTCGACCAACAGAAATATATTTAAACCAATATTTGATTTTTTTTCAGCCTATATTTTGATATATGCTTATTTAGCTACTTACTCGCAGGTCATGCAAAGACGAGTATCTAGTACCGGTGTCATTGATGCAAGCCCGTATAAAGGCGATATCAGCCAAACACGGGCTGGAGGAGCCGTCTCCAGAAGTGGCCGGTCTCATGAGCCACGCGCTACAGGAGCGCCTTAAGACGTATGTGGAGAAACTGGCCGTGATAGCTCAGCATAGGATAGATTCCGCTGTTAAGGTTAGTTATAGATTTGTTTTGTTAAATATCAATAAATTTATTATTCTTTGATTTCTTGTGATATTGTTTTTAGGTTTTTTTTTTCTAAGTCAATCTACCACCAGTTCACTAAATTTAATGTGTCATGACTCGAGAAGAACCGGCGCAAGGAAACTCAGTGTGACTTTCGTTCTCGTTTTTAATACCAAATAAATATTTTTTTATTAGTGACAAATGATACCTTTGAAATAGATTGGAGCGAGCCTTTCTTATGCAAGGCGTGTTATCGTTTATGAAATCATTAATGTGGTAATGACATTTAAAAATTAAAGCATATATAGGTATGTAAGCTGTATTTGAATACGTACTTAATAGTGTGCAGGTAGATTTAAAACTACCTGCTCTTGTAATTCGTTACTATACACTGTTTACAATGTTTTTAATTGCATTATACCTTCTCTAATTGAGTTATTATGCATAATGCTATTAAATCTATTTCAATATGGTATCTATGTTCGTATTATTATTCGCGAATACATTATAAATATATTTTTTTATATTTGTAATACTTGTTTAAAATGGTCGACTTTTTTTAAAATTATTAACGCAATGCTATAGTAGCTAGTTTATGAATTTAATGAAATAACCAACTATATAACTATACGTGAATGAAACGAAGTTATTCGTATAGTAATTATTAGTTTATATTTCTACTACCTTATAAAGAGCATTTGTATTACTACATCCAAAATGTATAGAAACTTTTACCTATTATATATTAATTTACATATAAAATATTTAATCCCCTAAGTAGGATTTGAATTCACAATCATTTCGTCTCGCTACGCCTCGTGGAAACGGGTTTAACATATTTTTATCTGATCAATTATAAAAGGATAAATTCGTTAACTTATCCGTAACATTTCTTCTATAAATAATCTCTAACAATTATATGTTAAGACTTCATTAAACTAAAATAGAAATAGAATTATTATTATTTTTTTGTTGTGTAATAGAACATCTCGCTTAGCGACGTAGTCAGATATAACTAGAAATGTAGTGTTAACATTTTTGAAAAAAACGTATAAAAATTTGAACGCAGCGGGATTCGAACCCGCGCCTCTTGGATACCGTCCAAGTCACCGGCGGTATACAAGAGGCGCGGGTTCGAATCCCGCTGTGTTCAATTTTTTATACGTTTTTTCAAAAATGTTTTCTAATCCTAAGTGTGAAATAGCACTTTAAAAATAGTAAATATTAAATGTATTGTTATTACACTCCGTTGATTGTTTTTCGCCTGAAATCGAGACGTGTGAGTGTTGAATTTCATGCTTATATCCCGTTTAGCAGGGTAAATGGGAAGTACCTACTGTCAATACACTCCGTACTCCACACGTTAAGTGGCGAACCCAACGCGCCGCACTTTGTCTTACCAGTTTTTAATGTAAATAAAATTTAAAAATGTAACATTCCTCCGTGGGTCTGAAACCCACAACCAATCACGTTTACTGTTAGACGCTGTACCACTGCGTTACGATGGTCTATGTTTATCGTATATTTTTTTTATAGTGACGTGACCTGCTCTCGCGAAAATATATATTATTTTTGTATAATATTTTGAGAAAATCCTTGCGAAATTTTAATATATATATATATATATATATATATATATATATATATATATATATATATATATATATATATATATATATATATATATAATATGTATGTGTGTGTAATATGTAACAATACTCGCTACGATAATTGATTTATGATTGGTTTTTAAATAAAATTTATATCGAAAATGAAATCATTTACGTATCATTGTCATATTTTTTTGACTAATGTATTATGAAAATAATTAAACTTATATTTTCTTCAACAGACTGATCCTCGATACGAAGTGACCCAAGACGTCAAAGGTCAACTGAAGTTCCTAGAAGAGTTGGATAGAATGGAGAAAAAGAGGCGAGAAGATTCGGAGAGAGAAATGCTGCTAAGAGCTGCCAAGTCGCGCTCGAAGAACGAAGATCCTGAACAGGCCAAGCTGAAGGCCAAGGTTAGTATCTCAAATAGTAATATTTAAAATTTCAAATTACGTCATGTTTAATATTGTTTTGCAATTTTTAAAGACGATGAAATTATATTTTTGGTGATATATATTATCAGGTTGTTGGGAATCAATACTAATGCTGTGGGAAGTGAATATACTAAATAACTAGTACACTGGACACTGAAAATAATATAATTTCATTAAAAATAATATTTGTTTTCGTGTAAATTAAATCAAACATCTGAGCCTTATGATCTTTATTACCACTTCGTCACGACACTGGTGACAAATTTATTACATTTAAAATACAGACTATATATATATATATATATATATATATATATATATATATATATATATATATATATATATATATATATATATATCGAAGGTGGCATTTTGAAATTTTTCCAATTATATGTATTAACTATTTTCATTTCTAATAAAAAAAACGTATAATATATAACGTGAAATGTAATTGTATTCCAAATATATAAATGTTAAACACTAAATCAAACAAATAAATTTGAGAAGGCTTTTTAATCTTTCAACGCCATTTTCTCGAAAAACTATTTTTTGCTACATACACTTTGGATATGAATTTATTAACAAACATTATATACACTTTATTAGAGCATAAATTATTATAGCCATCGTTTTTAATGTTTCCTTACTAATTCATCGACATGAATGATGAATAAATTCGTACAGAACATGCTTTGCTGCATTTTTTATATTTTAATAAATATTTTATATAAAAATAAAATTTCAGGCAAAGGAAATGCAACGAGCAGAATTGGAAGAGCTAAGACAACGAGAAGCGAATCTAACAGCCCTACAAGCAATAGGGCCCAGAAAGAAGCCCCGTTTAGATGGACCCAGCGACTCCGCCCTTCAGGGGGCACATGGTAGTGGTTTGGTGAGTTTTCGACATTTAAAATGTGTTAAAAAGAAAAAAAATGGATGTTTTTTTTACATCATTTATTGTGTGTTATTTTTTTTCCCTATATCTCCATGGATATTAATGTTTTTTAAATTATTTAGTACAAGTTTCAATATATTGTATATTGTATTTTTTATATGTTCTAATATGTTTATTTATTTGTGTATGTTTATACAAATTTTTGTAGAGTGGTCGCAGCCAGCTAGCGTTACGGACGCGTCTCAAGCGAATCAACCTGAGAGATATGATCCATCTCCTGGAGCAAGACAAGGACACGTCCCGATCGGTGATGTTATACCGTAGTTATTTAAAATAATTGACATTACATAGACTGTGTGACAGTAAAAAGTGTGTACGCTTTGTAAAGAAAAAAAAGAACGTTTTATTTGGTAGGCCATCGTGACGCAGTGCGGCTGTTAACGCGATTGACTGGAAATTATTGTAATTAAATTATTCTCATTTGTCCGCTCTGGCAAGATAAAGCGCGGCGTTGAACTCCGCTAGTGTATACGCAATGTATCATTCGCGTGGAAAGCGGATATTTTAGATTTCGTATATAATAATTGTAAAAAAAAAAATTAAAACGCAGATCACCTTCCATCTATTCTATCTGATTCAGATTATTAATATAAGCAAAGCTTAAAATGCAAAATATGTACGATATTTTTTTAAATCCAAGATAGCTCAAATAATAGTTAGTTTCTTTGTTTTTTTTTATTTATAAAAAAATAAATTATTATTATAACATTTGACTATGTGTATCAACATTTATATTATGGCTATTATCCAAAGCTTTTAGAAATATATATATACATATAACATTCCAGGAACTTTGTTGGTTTATTGTCGGCGTGCATATTTGTGACTCACAAGTGTACTTTGAATATGTAACACTAATTGTTTAATATTATTATATTTGTACCCGAGTGGAATTTAACATCCATAGATCTTTACTTTATTATTTTATCATGAAAGTAAACTAAGTTACTTCTTATTACATTAGCTAATTGCCAATGAACGTCCCTTTATAATCGGTGCAGTTGTTCCAGAGATTAGGCAGAAGAAACAAACAGAAAGACAAAAATTGTAAAAAACATTATATTTGTGTTTGTACTGTGTTTAACACATATATATTTAATAAAAAGCGAAAATATTATTTTAATATTACAAACAGACTTCAATTTTATTTATTTGTATATATATAAAAGAGATATGGCCTACTTCCAAAGGGCAGGACATGTTTATTATGACCTGGGAGCCACAATTATGTATACAATCGACTTTTTGCTTAGATATGTTAAACATAATTTGTTGTATTAACAATCATATAATCTCACTATAGTTGATATATGTACTTCATACATAAATATATATTTTAATAAACCGATATTTCAATACTAGCTGGAAATAATGTATTTTTCTACTACATATGTTATTATATTTAATATAAAATTGTATGAAATAAATGTCTCCTAACTGACTGATGTTTAGTTACATTGTTGTCTTCTTTTTTTCGTTCCTTCTATATTCTTTTTTTTAAATTTTATAGTCAAAAATCAACTTTTTTATTAATTTTGTATGTTTTCTAAACAACTGTACTTATGCTCTTTAAATGGAATAAATGAACAAAATCTGTTAGTCCTGTACATATCTAGTAATATTTAAGGATGTTATTTTATAAAAAATAAGTGTAATTTATGTTAATAAATACATTTTTAGTAATGTTTAAGTGTTTGTATAGCCGTAGTACAGTACAGTACAATAGTGCAATAAAAAAAAATGAAAACAAAATGTGTTTTTTTTTAAACCTAATTAAAGTTAATGGGATGAGATTTAGCATTATGGTATTTGTAAAATGATTTTTAAAAAATATTTTTCTTTACAGTAGTTTACAATACAAAATGTCTAGTTTTCTAATATTTATCTAAAAGTACTAAAATATATGGAATGATAGTTCCATACAATTAAGTTGTATGAATTTGTTCTTAATTTAGGCTACATTAATATTATGTGTGGTTTATGAATGGGAATTTATGTAGTGAGTTCCATTATAAAATATACTTAATGATTTCACTATTGTTTTTTTTCTTTCAAATTATTGTATTTATTTTCTCTATAGTGACTTATATATTATTAAAATCATAGATAACAAATTTGATGACTTATCTATAAAAAAATAGTAAAGTTATTTGCTCGTACGATTAAAAATGAATTAACGTTTCATATATTTGTGGGGTATAAGAAGCGTCTTTCATCACTTTTATATTATTCAGCTAAAAAAGACGACACCATCTTCTAATAAAATCTGTTCAAAAATTTATATTAATGTATAAATCGTTTACGAAATAAAACAAAGACATACAAACTAAATTTAAACAATATATTGTTATGTTTAGTCAAACACTCCATATGTTTCATATACGCATCATTATTGATCTTCCTATAGGAATGGAATATTTTACTGCAACTATTATAAGAGCGACTCTATAGCCTTTTACATAAAAAAAATAAAGTGATGAATATGAGTGTCTCGAGTGAAAGGTATAATTTGCATTTTATGGGTTATTTTAACAGAAAGAGCGTAAAAATCGATTTTGTTACGCGTAATACCTTAAAAATAACATTCTCTCGCATTGACGACTGCAACCACTCTGCCAAGAGTGCAGTGACAACTAAGAAGTTATTATTTACTATTTGTTTAGATAAGAAAATTGCCTAAAGAAAAATGAGAAATTAAAATATATAGGTACACCTTAAACTTATATTTATGTGTCTTTTTATTCATGAATATATAATATTATGTGTTCGTAAAGTCAAATTAATGATTATCTGCAACAAATTATGCTATTTATTAATTATTTTCATATTTTGTTCACAATTTTATTATCTACATACAAAATAAAACGTAGAAAGTGAAATGAATGACGTAGTCATATGTTCTGTATCTGTTCAGACGCGTATCCGAATAGTTAAGCATCAGTAAAAAAATAAAGTGACACGTCCACCCACCCTGTCAAACTTCCACGGTTTCACGAATTCTGCATGACAATATTTCATGTTTTAAGTATTAAAAATGGTAAGAGTAGTTCAATTATTTATTTAAAGGAATGTTAAAACCTTTAGGCTCGTAATATTTTAAGTTTCAAAAGTTTTAGCCACGTAGTAAGTGATATGTGGAGAGTATGTCATCATTCGTATGTCGGCTTAACATTATAGTATTATTGTGTAAATTGATGTTTTGTATATTTTAACGTATTTAATGCGGTATTACTATGTTTCCAAAGCCATTGAGATTGGATATCAAGAGAAAACTGACGGCCCGGTCAGACCGCGTCAAGTGTGTAGACCAGCATCCTACAGAACCCTGGCTGTTATGTGCTCTTTATAACGGTGACGTGAATATCTGGAATTATGAAACTCACACACAAATAAAAAGATTTGAGGTAAGAACATTTTTTCATTTGAATTAATTTTTTAATAATTTTTCCATCATATCATGTAGTGTTGTACAGTGTGTGCTTTATTTAAAAATATTTCGAATACCAATTTATAAAAATATTATACTTTAACTCGAATTATATATTTTACATTTATACAAATAGTATACATTTTTTTATCTATTATCAAAACCTAAATAATTTACTATAAATGTTATGTAAAACTTTTATTTACTTCTATGTTTTGTTATGCAGGTCTGTGATTTGCCAGTCAGAGCTGCAAAATTTGTGCCTAGAAAGAACTGGGTTGTAACTGGTTCAGATGATTATCAAATAAGAATATTTAATTATAATACTTTAGAGAGAATTCATAATTTTGAGGCTCACTCAGATTATGTTAGATGCATTATAATCCATCCAACACAACCTTATATATTGACAAGTAGTGGTAAGTTCACATTTTTTTAGTACTTAAAAAATGGTATGTTTAAATAATTTTGAAATATCATGTTTTTGTTGTCACAACAAAAAATATATATTCCACTATTAAATATTATGAAATAAATTTTTAGATGATCTGCTTATCAAGCTGTGGAACTGGGATCGGAATTGGGCATGCCAGCAAGTGTTTGAGGGTCACACCCACTATGTGATGCAAATTGTTATAAATCCTAAAGACAATAATACTTTTGCTAGCGCCAGTCTTGATACCACTGTGAAGGTAATTATATAAAATATTTATTTTATTATTTTACTTTTGTACTAAATGTATTATTTTATTTACTGATAAGAAAATGAGTCACAACAATATAAAAAGATTTTTTTTATACTTTAAATATATTTTAACTATATATTTTGTGGAAGAGTATATATACTTCCCTGTCTAGACTTCATATTAGAAGTTTAAATTAAATTTAAGAAAATATAAAGTTTTAAAGTATTATTTGGTTACAGGTATGGCAACTAGGTTCTTCAATTTCCAATTTCACATTAGAAGGTCACGAAAAGGGAGTCAACTGTGTAGACTACTACCACGGTGGGGACAAGCCGTACCTCATCTCTGGAGCTGATGATCGTCTTGTCAAAATATGGGACTATCAGAACAAAACATGTGTACAAACTTTAGAAAGTGAGTTTTTGTTTTATAATCAATGAATAGATACAAGAAAATAATTTTATGGTTTCTAAAAAATAATGTTTCTATGTCATTGTTTTTTATCACAATGCATATATAAGTATCACTTGCAATTTTTATACAGTCCTAATATCTATGACCAGTAACGGAAACTACAAATTTTTGTTGTAGTGTTAACTTCTGTTTGAAATATCACGAAAATTTGCTTTCTTGCATCTTATTATAAATATATATATAATCTGTGTTTCTAGAATCATTAGAATATATGATCTTCATGAACAATTAAAATGGCCACATCCTGTTTGTTTATATAAACAGATAATTTATAAATTAATAAAAAAATATCTTAATTTTCCTACTGTTATAAATTCAATTGTTATTTTCCAGGTCACGTGCAAAACGTATCAGCTGTGTCCTTCCATCCGGAGCTACCTATCCTTCTCACGGGTTCGGAAGATGGCACAGTCAGGATATGGCACGCTGGTACTTATAGATTGGAATCATCATTAAATTATGGTTTTGAAAGAGTTTGGACTATTTCCTCTATGCATGGATCTAATAATGTTGCTATTGGGTAAGCTTATGTTTATAATTTTATTTTAAATGTGTTGATAAAAGACAATAGTGTATTAAAATTAACAAAAAAATATTATTATCATACATACACTGTCAAATTCAAAAATTCAAAAGTTTATTGCTAGTTCCATACAAACTTATTGTAAAAATATTCTTTTGATATGAGTAGAGCCAGCAAGCAGGTTATAAGATCTTTGATTCTGACAATTTTTACACATTTTAAATAAAACTATTTCAAACGGATTAATCGCGTATATTTTGGTATTCGAAAATAACTTTTTGGAAACCTGATGTTTCAAACACTTTACAGTAGTTTGTGGACAGTGAGATTTTTGTATTAATTACTATATTCTCCATTTTTTAACATTTTAGAGAATTGTTTGATTATTAAGACAAATTTATAATTCAATATGGCATTTGAATATATTTTAAATTTAGTTGATGAAATGCAAATTTTGTAAAATAAAAATAATTTTAAATCATCTTTCATATAATTTTTTACTTTTAAGTGTTTACTTATATTTTTTGTGTGTTTGAACAGATATGATGAAGGTACAATAATGATAAAAGTGGGTAGAGAGGAGCCGGCCATATCAATGGATGTGAACGGAGGCAAGATAATTTGGGCCAAGCATTCTGAAATGCAGCAAGTCAACCTGAAAGCATTACCTGAAGGTGAGTGTTGTATATTTTTTTATTGCACTGCTTACTGGCACTTTCGCCGTGTTAGTATTGATATAAGTGTCATAATTGTTTCTTTTAATATTTTAGCTGTGTGCTCAGGAGCATCTCCAGCTAAATGTTCTACTTTTTTAATTATGATTTTAATTAATTACTACAAATTAATCATCTGTAAATATGTCAATAATTAAATATAATAGATATATGTCACCAAACTGTCATGTTTATGAAGTAATCTTAGAATCATAATTAAAAAACGCGATTGGTTGTGCATTCGAATCCCGCTCTGGCAATGATTATATTAAAAATTATTTTCGTGTACTTCCCTCTGGTAAAATAAATCATGGGGTTTACATGCGCCACTTAGCTCGCCATGTTCGTCACGCCCCACGAAGGGAGGGAACAATCAAGATAACCTCTTGTCTTGAAACAAGCTCTCGCATTGAAAAAACTAATATTAAATTTGTATATCGTTATTCCCAGGCACACAAATCAAAGATGGCGAACGTGTCCCAGTTGTTGCAAAAGACATGGGTTCCTGTGAGATCTATCCGCAAACAATTGCTCACAATCCAAATGGCCGCTTCGTGGTGGTGTGTGGTGATGGTGAATACATTATTTACACTGCCATGGCTTTGAGGAATAAAGCCTTCGGTACGGCGCAGGAATTCGTATGGGCGTTGGACAGCACTGAATATGCTACGTTGGAAAATTCCAGTACCGTGAAAGTGTTCAAGAACTTTAAAGAAAGGAAGAGTTTCAAGCCCGAGTATGGAGCTGAAGGTGAGTTTGGTTTTTTTTCTTCTTTTTTTTTAATAGAATTTCTGGTTAGCTTCTAGACTAAATTGTCTATGTATAACCTGAAACCCTTTTACATATCAGAATATAAATATTTAAATGTATATTTAAATATTTTCAGGCATTTTCGGCGGTTTCATGCTCGGTGTAAAATCAATCAGTGGAATGGCATTCTCTTTCTACGATTGGGAACAACTGGAATTAATTAGAAGGTGATAAATATATATATTTATATAAACTAAATTATAATATACTTGTTTAGTCCGCAATATTATTGGCGTTGATTATAACATGCGAAATCCCGATGTTTTCTGTTTCTGAACATACATGTCATATTTCATGTTTCTATGTTCATCAGTTTCGGCTATACATTGCCTATTATATATAGTCAGTCAGTAATGCATTTTTTATATATAAATATTTAATATGCAATAGATATATACTAAAAAGTTTGTATATACTGTGATATTTTATAAACTTTTTTGTCAACATCTTTTCTATCTTATAATTGTTCTTTGCTTTGCGATTGTATTAATTTTGTTTTTTTTTTTTAAATTTATTTTAAATCTATATAATCTATATATTATAAGTATATTTTTAATCTGTTGTCAATATTAGAGTTGTCCTTGTTGCACTTAATTCACATAAAATATAAGTTTACTGTATCCTTTTTTTGATATCGGACGGAAAGCAGTTAACAGAGTGTCTTGACACTGGGTTGTTCTATGACTATGCGGGATAAAGCGTGAAGCGGTTTTTTTTAACAAACTTTAATAAATATATAAAATGCTGTATACTGCGATTGGTTTCTTATAAAGTTATTTTGTTTGCGATTTATTATATTAATTTAATTGAAGCGAATGAGTTGATTGTGGATACTGTTGCCATTTGGAGAAAGTTAATATTGTAAAATATTTTCCTTTTTTCCTCTCTGTTAAGACAGTACACGGCGTTGAGTTCCGCCACCAATGTACTCGGAAAGTCAAAAAGTGGCGAATGGAGTATTTTGACACTTTTCTTTGAATTTTTAATATATACATTGCATTACGTAGTAGTGTTGAGTTTGTAAAAGCTTGTAAATAAAAAAAATAGCAACAATAAATATTGAGTGTTTTTTATGCGAAATTAAAATTAGAATATGTATAGCGAAATATATGAAGATATCAGCTTTTTGAATGCGAATAAAGCTAAAGTGAAAAACAACTATGGTATTATAAATATATCGTGGCGCGTGGTACGGCGTCTCTTGTAAACGCGGTGGTTGTGGGTTCGAACTTCTCTCGGAAGTGCTTGTATTTTAAATTGTTTTCGTTTAATCGTTCTGGTAGGACAACACGCGGTGTTCAGTTCCGACACTGGACTCGCAATATCTTTGAATTGGAACAGAAAACTCATAAAGTTAAATACTTTGCTTTGCCATAAATGTTAATAAAGTATTATTTATTTTTTAAACTAATTTAAAGAGATATTTTTTATTATTATATGCTAATAACTATCAATCTGTTATCATTGATATTAATTTTGACTCGATAATTTTATTCTTGCGTTCTGTATTTAATTTTATTTTATTATGTAAATTTTCATATGTTTATTTAAAGTTAGTTTCATAAAGTGAAATATCCATTGCAGAATCGAAATCCAACCACGCCATGTGTTTTGGTCGGAAAGCGGCAATCTAGTGTGTCTCGCCACTGACGAAGCGTATTTTGTACTTAAATACAATCCCGCTATAGTCACAAGGGCTAGAGAAACTAATTCCAACATAACTGAAGATGGTGTCGAGGACGCTTTTGAAGTATGTTTATTTTTTTTTTAATATTGTAATTTATGAATTTGAAGCTCTTAATGTTTGTTTCCTTATATATTTTTATTTATAAGAGGTTTAACTCTACTAATAAATTAAAAATGATAACAGTTATAAGAATCAAACATATAATGATATCTATATAACATTGTAATTAAAAGTGAACACTTAAAAGCAGTACTGATAACAGTGATAAGGTATTGAGATGGTTATCAATTTACTTGTCTCTTTCTCCTAAGTAATTTTTGCTCTGTAATATTTTGTAATTGAAAATAATATTTAAAAACTTCAATGTCTTAGTACAGTAGAAACGTCGATGGGTCGAAAAAATCGTATTTCCAAAAAAAATTTTGTTTCCATCCCTTCAATCACCAAAACCTTCCTTACTCGAAATCTTAACCCCTTTATTAGTCGAAATAATCATATATATCTAATATTTATTTCATTCAATAATTATAGTTTAAAGAAAACTAAGTTATCGGCTTTAGGAATTTTCCTATAAGAATCTTCGATAAATCGAAAATTATAATTCGTTTTTTTTCGTGTCTAGTCAAGTTATATATAATATCTATACATATATAATATCTATATATTAATACGTAAAGCAAAATATTTGTACCACTTTTTATGAAAATAACGCGAACTGAGGAGTGTGAAATTTGGTACAGTTATAATTTATATAGAGAGAGGATATATATAAAACTATGTTATAATACCATGTGTTTGACGTACACTTTATATAAAGGTGTATGTCAACACGTTGCTAAGGCAACGCGTATTATACATACGCGTATATATTAGGTATACTAAACCATAATAATTTTTTAGTAGGAAGAAAATCTTTGTTTTAAGTTTCTATGAATAAATGTTTCCACAGTTATTACTACAGGTATATATAAAAATGAATTTATACATATAACTATTTTTTTATTAACAAAATAAATTGTTTAATTTTTTCAATAAATGACTGATAATACACCGTAATAATCAATTTTCTATTAGGATTAGAATATTTTTACAAAAATTTACTTGAACGTAGGGTTCGCATTAGCTTCAAACAGGGATTAAAACTTGCGCCTCTTAGGAACCGTCCAAATCTAGTTTTAATGAGTTTTCTAAAAATATTTTTTTTTTCCTAACAACGCTTTAAATATTAAAATAAATAATATTTAATGATTTAATTCGCTCAAAATTTGAAATACAATTTCCATATCTATTTTTCTGATAAGATTATATATATTTAAGTATTAAAATATAGATTATATATATATTTTCTTTTTTTTTTCTTAATTACAGGTTGTAGGGGAAGTGAATGAAACAGTAAAGACGGGTCTGTGGATCGGAGACTGTTTCATATATACTAATTCAGTGAACAGAATAAATTATTATGTGGGCGGAGAAATCGTTACTATATCACATTTGGATCACACCATGTATATCTTGGGATATGTTGCTAAGGAAAATAGGTAGGAATTTGTTTTTTTTTTATTTCATTAAACAATGAATGTATTAATGTCTTTGCTTATTTTTAAGTAAAAGAATTGTATAAGTGATTAGATATTATTTTAATTTTACATGTCAAAATGTGATTAGAGCATGTGTTACGCATGCCGAGTGCCGTAACTTAACTCCGCACTTTAGTTTGCGCCATGTTGACGATGCTATAAATAATATTTGATGCAGATGCAATAATATTTTATTGTTAAATTAATACTATTGTTATTACTTTACTTTTAAATTATTTTTTTTTAATAAATAATCCTTTAATTTTGGTCCACAGATTATACTTAAACGACAAAGAGCTCAACATAGTATCGTATTCGCTATTACTGCCAGTATTGGAATACCAGACAGCAGTTATGAGGGGCGACTTCGAAACAGCCGACCGAGTCTTACCCACTGTGCCACACGATCATAGGACTAGAGTTGCCCATTTTCTAGAAAAACAGGTATGTATGTTATTCTCATACTAAGACGTATCTCATAGTAAGTCGATCGTGGCGCAGTGGGACAGCGTTTGATTGAAACGCAATCGGTTTTGGGTTCGATTCCCACTCGAGGGAATTGATGGAATTAACGGAGCTATTGATTATATTTAAATTATTTTCACTTCCTCGATCTGGTATGACAAAGTGCGGCGTTAAGTTCTACAACACCACACACCTTTTCTGACACGCAATGTCTTGAATTCGGCGGAAATTCCTAGTATAGGTATTCCTAGGAAAGTATCTAGTTATAAGAATTTCATATTTTACCATATATGAAATTACCACAACCGATTGTAGTGTTTGAGACGTCTAGTTTATTTTTTAATGTATTTTCGAATAATAAAATATATACACCATTTTTCTAGTTAAATTAGTTTCATTTAAATATGTAACCATTGTCAAAAAGCCTTATATATATATATATATATATATATATATAAAAATATATATATGATAGCAAAATTTGTACCCGTCCTGAAAGCAGATGATAATCAATTGTCACAAACGTATGATAATTTCCACGTAGTTATATTCTAATTTTTAATATGTCTCTAAGTAATTTGAAAGCCATTTTGAACTATGTTTAAAATTGAGTTTTTATTTCGCATAATTAATTATAAACATATTTAAGCATTTTTCTTTAACATTTTTAAAAGTTGCATCGTTTTTTGTAAACTAATGTTGATTTTTATGATTTTTTTTATATGAATTTTCATTTGTTATGTATTAAAAGATAAATCGTATCTTTAAATAATATGTATTTTTTATATCAATATTTTTTTTACTTACTTACTTTTGTATCTAACTAATTGATGTAGTTAATACAATATATAAAAAAAAAACTATCTATAATATTTCCCCAACAGGGCTTCAAACAACAAGCTTTAGCTGTATCAACGGAACCTGAACATCAATTTGAATTGGCCCTCTCCCTCGGTGAACTGAAAAGGGCCAAGCAGTTAGCCGAAGAGGCCGCTATAGCTGAGGGTGTGGAAGTCTCTAGGTCTTCAGCGTCAGCAGCTAGATGGTCAAGACTTGGATCTGCAGCCGCCATAGCAGCTGACACTGATTTAACTAAAATATGCTATCAGAAAGCGAGGGATTTTAGTTCTCTCTTACTATTTGCTGTTAGTACAGGTCGGTTGGTGTTCTGTGATTTTTTTTAATAGTTTTTATTTTAAAACCACTTGAAAGTTGTAATTTATTCTGCATATTCTCACTCAGACAAAATATTCATTTCTCTATAAATATCTTTTCTACATTTATAATGCAGGCTTTATGAGGAGCTTATATCAAGAATTCCATCTAGATCGTTCTTCTTAAAATAATTTTAAATATATCTTTTTAAAAGTACAAAAAGGTTGATTACGTACGTCATTATTATAATTATATATATTTGCTAGATTTAATGTAACTTAATGAAATTATTGCTTTTTCGCAGTTAAAATAAAAGTATATTTTTTTTATTCTTACTCTTCCCGTCTCTAGTATACATATATATTTCGTAATTTAAAAACTCGTTATGGGACATGGGCGTGGCGCAGTGGGACAGCGTCTAACTGTAAACACGACTGGTTGTGGATTCGATTCCCTCTTGAATGATTATATGTAAAATAATAAGACACGGTGTTAAGTTACTCACTTAATACGTAATGTCTCGATTTTGTCTTGACTTTACATTGTCAAGACACTCGATGTCTCATGTTGACGTTTCTCTAGGTGACAAAGAACTATTACAAGAAGTGGCATCAATGTCAGCGGACGAAGAGGAAGACAATATAGCATTTGCTGCATATTTCACATTGAACGATTTGGAAGGTTGTCTCAATTTACTTATAAAACGTAACAAGTTGCCCGAAGCTGCCTTCTTTGCGAGGTAAATGTAAAACAAAAAAAATAATTTATTTATATAGATAGAACTAAATATCTCTTGTAGATATAGACTGACATCACTGACATTCTTATCACTTGATTTGTATTAACTTGCAATGTGTGTATTTTATGTTTTTATTTTGAAATATTATATAATATATAAATATATATTGAGTTGAAATTTGTATCAACGTTTAATTTGGATGACAATACCATTGTACATAATCAGTAGTGATTTTTTTATTCAAAGTTACTGTAACTTAATAGCGAATTAGTTTTTTTTTGTATAATCCATAAATTTATACAGTTTTTGTCTGTTTGTCTATCTGCTTGTTCCAGCAAATCTCTGGAACGGCTTGATAATTATTTTCATATATATTTGTGTGAATATTTTTTCTAGATCCTACATTCCGTCAAAAATGAGTGAAGTTGTCAAATTATGGAGGGAAGCAGTCGTCGTTACTAACAAAAAGTCCGGACAGTCCCTCGCCGACCCTACGCAATATGAGAATTTGTTCCCGGAGTTTAATGTAAGTTATTATTGTATTATTATTGTACACTTAGTGAATACCACTAATTTATAATTATATCGAATTAAATACTTTAAATTGATATAGCTTTGTTATTGATTAATGTAAACACATAAAAGGAACACTATATTGAGCGACGCACACACACACACATTGCCTAAATACAATATAGCTTCCAGCTTTTCATCCAGTATAGCAGGGTAGACAGAAAGTACCTAGTGTCCTGACACTCTCGTACTTTGTTTTCCACCGAATTCGAGATATTGCGTGTTGAGTGGTGGAACTCAACGCCGCACTTTGTCTTACCGGAGCGAGAAAGTGACAATAATGTTTAATATAATCTCTATAATTTCAAATACAATAGAGAAATCATAAACATGTTCTTATTCTCACCGTATTTACCTTTTGTATAATACATCATTATTTTGAAATTATATAAATTTAAATAAATAATATAATTAAAAGTGAAATGCCATATAATAAATTATTTCACACATTAAAATACAATAATAATTTCCAGGAATCGTTAGTACTGGAAAAATTCCAGGGTGATTTCGCCTACGCCAACCATTCTCTTTTGGAGAACGTTCTAGAAGACACTAAACTGTGCAATGTTAATAGAGACTTAGTGCAAGAGAAGATTGAAGCGGAGAGCAGGGGACTGTGGCAAGGGGAGACTACCAGGTAAATTGAGTTATGAGTAAAAGTAAGCCTAAGTTTACTCATTATGACAACAGCCATCTGCCAGTGAGAATGTCATCAATAAATCGGTAAATTCGTTCAGGAGTTTAGTCAGACCAAAGAGAATGGCAAACAAAAATAGTAAAATATGTTATTTTGGTATATATAAGTATTTATGTACATCTATATTTAGTGTAAAGCGGTTATTTTAACATTACAAACAGACACTCGAATCTTATGATTATATATTATTTAATAAACTAACTGTGCCACAGGACGGTGTGTCCGTTTGTCTTACCAGAGTGGGGAAATAGAAACAATATTAATATAATGATACTCTTGAATATTGATCAACCCCACAACCTATCAACACCGTCCATCGTCCAACTTAAAAAAAAATCTATATATTAATACGAAAACTAGGCGGACGCAGGGGTATGAAATTTGGAACAGTTATAGTTTATATACAGAATAATGCATAAATAGTTGAGGCCGATCGTGGCGCAGTGGGACAGCGTCTGACTGCTTACGCGATCGGTTGCGGGTTCAATTCCCACTCTGATTAGTGATTATATTTAAATTATTTTCACTTCCTCGTTCTGGTGAGACAAAGTGCGGCGTTGAGTTCCGCCACTCAACACGGAATGTGTGGAATTCGGTGGAAAGCGAACTACTAAGTGCCTTTACACTAGGTAATTTTTGTCTACTCTGATATGCAGGTTAAAAGCGTGATATATTAAATTAATAACATAAACGTGACGCACACTATCATGTGTTTGGCATACACTTTTATATAAAGTGACATACACGTTGCTAGGGCAACGCATTGTTTACGCGTCATTTCATTTTTTTTTCAGCATGCCAAACCAACTATTAGATTCCACAACGGCACCGGAGGGCAAGCGTAAAGATTCCCTAGACATAATGGAGGAGATAGAACGCGAAATAGATGATATGGTACTAGAGGATAGCGCTAATGACTTGGTATATATTTATTAATTATTAAAAACCAGTAAAAATGCTTATGAATTCATGTATGTATATATCTGTGACTAGAACCTCGTTAAGTGGACATTCTCGATAAGTCGGATAAAATTGCCATTCCCTTGACAATTGCAAAAAGCACACTGACATCCCTTGAAATTTATTATTCAATAACAGATGTTCTGTAGTTATTTGTGAACATACTGTCTTTTATAAATTAAGGTTTTTATAACTTATTTTATAAAAAATTATTTATATATAATTAAAATTAATTAAGCTGAAATCTTATTTTTCACTCGCTCAAATTGATTTTATTAATATTTACCTTGATATTTGTGTAATCGATATTAAACATACCTATACAATACCTATTTGTTATTATAATGTATAATCTAAATTGGTATCAAGTAGTTTTAACATATAATATTTCTTATTACCCTAACAAAGTAGTGCATTTATAATATTATTAGGGTTATTAAATTGACTATAATTAGTTATACAGCTAAATTTGACTGAAATTCCCATTATGCAACTATTTTCTAATCAGTAAACAAGTGGGCATATTTTGGTCATTTTTATTGTGATTTTCTTGTATGTGAATATATTTTTTTTATTATTTATTTCTAAGAAAATATATTTTATTTCTAAGAAATATTCTCTGGGTGGAATTTTTTTTTAAATTCTTTCTAAAGAGATGCTAACAACACAAATAAGTTATATTAGGCATTATAATAATTTTAATGCAGCGGGATGTAGAACTTATGGGGTTCGAATCCCGAAGCGCTTTTAAAATAATTTGGATATAACAATACTTTTTATAAATAATTTAATAAAAAATCCATATAATTTATGTTCTTTATCTAATGCTGGTCTAACTTTAGAATATGGTATTTATGTTTGTTTTATAAATGAAAATAACATCAGCTTGCACGCTTTATCCCTAGAACCTAGTGTCAAGACACTCTGTTCGCCGCTATGTACCCAAAATCGGGAAGTAATAATAATATTTAAATATAATCATTCCCCCGTTCAGGAATCGAACCGGCAACCAATCGCGTTTACAGTTCAACTCTATCCCACTGAGTCACGATGGTCTTTATTATTAAATAATATATGCTCTTATTGTTTTTCCAGGATTTGTCGGACGATGCAGATCTAATCGACTAACGTTTACTGTCTAAGTGTAATTTAGATTTTTTTTTATTTTATAACATAATTATTATTATTATTATTATTGTAGTGTGTGTATTTGATAAAGTGCTTATATGTTTTAAGTTATAGTATAGTATTATAAATATTATTTTGGACGTTCTCCTTTTATTTAATTCACCATTCTATTCTCGTCTTCATTGTCAATTTGATACAAACGATGGATTTGTGCGGCCATTTTGTTTTTTTTTTGTTGTTCCGGTTTATATTTTTTGTGTTTCCTTTTCAATAGAACTGCTACGTTTTATATTATGAAATTGTAGGTAATTAAATTTGCAAAGTTTTACATGTATATTTGTTATAAAATATACTATGACAGACAAGATAATGTTGTTTAAACATTAAAGTTGTTTACGGTAGCAAAAACAATTGTTTATGTTTTATTATATATATAAAATGCTTAAACAATTATCGATACCTCGTCACTGTACATCACTATTTTCACATCGAAATACAAAAGCAATAACTAATCAATTAAAATAATAACTAGTGAAGTACTTTTGCCGTATAAATGGAAGTGAAATTGTATTTAGGAAAACATTATTCTAAATTTGGGAAAATTGTATAAGTTAATATTTTTTTAATTCGACATTTGCATTTGAAACCATGAATTTCATAATATATTAAAACTATATGTACGTTACTTAATTTAATATACCATTTACAAAGGATGTATGACTCTGTCTTTCGATTATTTTTTTTTCTTTATTTTTTGTTTCAGTTCTTTTTTTTCATTAAAGACGTTTTTTTAAAATAACTATAAAAGTTTTTTTTTACATATACTTTATCGTATTTTATTATAAATTAAATTATCGAAAATACATTTAAATGCACAACCGCTTTTCTTTAATATTTATTGTCACTTTTAAATACTAAAACATTTCTTCTTAGAATGCCATTTCCATTTTTTTAATTATATTTTTCATTTTTATTAATTAATCTGTATATATATATCCAATGGAACAAGTCTTCCAAATCTCCCAATAACATTCAATTTCTAATAAACTATCGTTCATAATATATACATAAATAGTTTATATAAGTTAATTGTGTATTTACTTTCGTTCAGTATATTGACACCACTATGGACATTATTTCCAATTGAACAAGTATTAATCACCATATATCAATATAATAATCACCATATATCTACTGTGAAATGCAATTTAAACACTACATAATGTGGACCTTGTAAATAGTTTTATAACACTGTGTGACCTAAGCTGATTTTCCAGTGACCTAAAGAATCTTTCAAAACAAATAACATTTGAAAAATATCAAATGTCACGTCATTTGACAATTCACAGGTAATAAATGACAAGAATGTCACAGAAATATTATTTTAATAATTTCAATCATAATTTTCTTCGGAACCCTGAAGGTCTATATATTACAAACGGGTTTATACCACACAGTGCTATAAATTAGTATACGATATTCGTGAATTAAGTTGTCTATTATTGCACGGCGTGAAACACCGAGGCTAGTTCACGCTGTACGATAAAAAACAACATAAGACATGTAATAATGTACTGTTAGTTAATATGTGGAACGATAATCGAATAAATGACTTTAAGAGCTGTTTAATATTAAAAGTGAACAGTTAAAATTTTATACTTAATAATAGTTTAAATAAAGTTTCCAATTTCTTGTTATAGTAAAATTTGTGTGGTAATAAGTATTGGAAAGCGAATTTTTGTTTATAAAAGCGAAATTATTACAAATCGAATAATTAATTACCTGCTTTTTTTTAATATTAATTAATCATTTCAAATAATATTTTTTTATAATTTTTCGAAGGTATTTATATGATTTAACTAAATTCCTATATTGTTGCCATTTTCAATGTTTTTATATCTTAATTTTATATAATAATAATAAAATAAATAATTTATATTGTTTAAAGCAGGTAATTATATAATCACACTGTGCATTAAATTGATTTGAACTTATACATGATCGGTAAGTCTGCTAGATTAGTTAATATACTTTACTGTACCTATATCTATATAAGACACAAATAAGTGATAAAACAGACGAAATATCTTAAATCAGATAATCTAGTTGGTTATTTACTGTTAATATAACGTGAGTGATATTCATAATATAAATATATTTTATTATAGAACAATAATTGTTTTTATATTTTGGTATACAAAAAATAATATAATATTATGTGACATTATTAGTGCCGCACAAGTTACGTATGTTTGTAACTGGCAGTTAGGTCGAATATATTCTTGTTTTTTTTTTTTTTTTTTTTTAATATAAGACAGTCAGTGTGAAAGTGGCCTAAGATAGGTTTGTAAAGACGACTTAAATAATTCATTGAAAATATGTTCAACGGATTAATCGCGTATATTTTAATGTTTAAACCCGACGTCAGTATATATATGATCGCGGTCAGGACTGTAAAGTATTTGAAACGTCAGATTTCAAAAAAAAAAATTCTAATAGCAAAATAAATCCCATGATAACTTTTAATCAGTTTAAAATATTTTCACTTAAAATATGTTAAAATTGCGAACATCAAAGATTTTATAAAAAAGAATTCATAATAAAAATAGATACCTATAATTGTCTCTGTCTAGTTAGATACAAAAAAGAGAGACAGATAGATAGCCTGATTTGCTTCTTTTTTTCGATCTATCTCGTTTACTAATAACTATATTATGAAACAGCTTAAAGTAAGGGCATAATGCTAGTATATACGAGTATATAATCATTTTCAATTTTCACTTTTTTTTAGGTTTGCTTTTTAATAACGCATACCATGGTAGAAAGAAAGTATATAGAGTCAACACACTCCGTACTTTACTCTCCATCGAATTCGGCCATTGCGTGTTGAGGGGCAGAACTCAACGCCACAATTTGTCCTCACCAGAGCGAGGAAGTGAGAGTAATTTAAATATAAGCACTAACCGAGTGGAAATCGAACCTATAACCGATCGCGTTTACAGTCAGACGCTGTCCTACTGCGCCACTACCGGCCACATTTTTTTACTTGGCAAAGTTAATTTTTCACTGACTGTCTGTCTGTGTGGTTTATTATTTTTTTTTAAATACTTAAATATATATTTAAAAAATTCAAAAAAAAAATTATTATGTTGCATGATCCAATTATATCGATTTAATAGATATTTTCGTATACAGTTATAAATCATGATAATTCTGTATCTGCGATGGTCTATTTAGTTATGGTACGATAATATATATATATATATATATATATATATATATATATATATATATTATCGTATATATATATATATATATATATATATATATATATATAATATTTTTAGTATTATAATAACATGCAAGTGTTTTTCGCATGCGAACTTCCCGCACGATTAGCTTCGTATGTTCAAGCGATTGTTTTAGGCGTTACTTATTCTTATATTGATAATAAATCAAATATTAAAATAAATATTTTTTTATAGTATATGACATAATTTTTTCATGTTAACAATTTGTAGATTTGTTCTTAGATATACTATTGCATTCAGTAACGTTAATTAGTGTTTATTTGA
The DNA here is from genome assembly GCA_032432895.1 of Dryadula phaetusa. Lineage (NCBI taxonomy): Eukaryota > Metazoa > Arthropoda > Insecta > Lepidoptera > Nymphalidae > Dryadula > Dryadula phaetusa. The sequence continues at coordinate 1,817,117 of JAOYRS010000001.1, forward strand.
TTTAATTCGCATAAAATGCTAATTGACGTTTTTGAGTGTTATTAATATTGTAATTGCGGTATATATAACAGCGTTAGTGACACATCGCCTTGCCATTGCCGTTAATATACATATTTTTATGAAAAATAACCAAAATTAATCACATTTTTATCTATTTATATCAATTAGCAAGTCTAGTACAAAATAATTGTTCATCATATTTGGATTATGTAGGATAATATTGCAATAATAAGCTCGTCATAACTACTTTGTAATTAAATTTAAAATATGATATATGTTTAATTATATATGAATAAATTTTAATTGAATAATTATAATTAGAAGCATATGTATTGCATCATTTATATAAATAAAACTCGAGAACATATTTTCATATATATTGTGAAGTTAAGTTTCCTATGAAAATTGTGAGATGCAGACGCCGTTGCTAAGTTACCTGCATATTGGACGCGTATATGTACGTGTACAAGAACATCATTCCATATCAAAATGTGAATAGTAAATTATTGTGATTTTTATATCAAGTTTAATTTAAAACGCAACTTTTTTTACCTAAATAAATTAAAAGATAAAAACCTTAAGAATTTGTAAATTGGAAATGTTCGGGTAGTTTCGGGATGTCTTCGTGCGTTTTCGTTAACCTTCGTGTGATTTTGAGGTCCTTCACTTAAACTGTATCCGTTTAATGTAAAATAAACGTTAATTCTCGTCTCTGAGTGTATTTGTCAATTTACAAAAATTTTTTTTTGAATCACTTACAAAAATATACGTCCAAAATGCTAATAACCTTTGGCGTTTGAACGAAAATTTCTCAAAACATCGAGCCGGGATTTGAATGATTTACTGTTAGCTATTGTTAGATACCCATATGTATTTAGGATGGAGATTCAAAATTATTGTAATTATATAATAAACAGATAAAAAATTGGAATATTGGTTTTTGTACCTTTAATTTTTTTATTTATTTAGTGCAAAGCGAAGTACGAGTATATTATTATTTTAAATTAATAAAAGTTAATGTTAGAAAATAAATCTGTTATAATATTAAACAATAAAAAAAATTATTCGCCATTTCGACATGGTGAAAGGCGATATGAATTTTGCTTATAGGAATAAAACATATCTTCAAGTGCCTATTAAAACCAGGTTAAGTAGAAATACATAGGTGTTATATATTTAAAAAAAAGATATCCACCAGTAATAAAATAATTGAATTTCTTCTTTCTTCTTAATTTCTTCAATAAATAAGTAAGCGGTAATGTGTAACAAAACGATTATTTTTAGCTTCACGCTTTTATCCCGCATAGCAGGGTAGACAGAAAGTACCTAGTGTCAAGACACTCCGTATCTCGCTTTCCACCGAATTCGAGACATTGCGTGTTGATTAGTGGAACTCAACGCCGCTCTTTATCTGTACCAGAGCGAGGAAGTGAAAATTATTTGTATTAAAATATAATAATAATTATTATTTGTATTTAAATATAATATTTATATATAATAATGTTTTCACGATTATTTGTATTTAAATACAATAATAATATTTATTATTGTGGTGGTATTGGATTCAAATCCCATTTTTAGAAAAATAATTAAAAGCACACCTTTATTGGGACTTAAACAAACACCACGTTCCAGTCAACTTTCAAACAGCCTCTTTAAATGTTCTGAAAGTGAAGAACGAAGTGACAAATTATTCCCATATACAAATATTTTTAATACGATTTCATTTAATGCAATCTTGATTAAAGAAGCAATTGAACGGAACCAAGGCTCTAAAGTGTTCGTAAGAGATCTGTCCATTGGGCAAAGTCAACTGATGAAGCTAGGTGTCATAATTTCGACTAGATCTGAAATCCTTAGGAAGATAAAGTTTCTATGGATAATTCTATACTCCACGCAAGCACCTGCTGAATGCATGGCTAGAGGTCCCAGAGCAAAGCTTCCTCGACACTACAGTGAAAATATCCCGTAAGCGTTTGTGAGATTACTATGGTTTTCAAACAAGTATAAAACAACAAGAATAGCTACAGAATTTCTGAAAGCGGGCGGTAGGCCGATACTTAAAGTCCTCCAGCATCTGTTCAAATCCGTCATTGTCGAAGGCAATGCGTCAATCATGGAGTGGAGGTGAGCTTGTTCTGTTCGGTCTTTAAAAAGGGTAACACAACTTTCCTTAAGAATGGCAGACTTTTCTAAGCCACGTTTATAAGTTGTTTTCTAAAGCGAAGCGTTTCCGAAAAGGCAAGTATACAGAAGTCTGAAGAATATTATTTGACACTTTGCTTGGCGTTTTTGGACTACGAAAGCCTTCGATTCGAACGAGACCTGGGCAGTGCTGCAGTTTCTCCAAGTGCCAAGTAGACTACGGGTATATCGAAGTATTAAGGTATTTACACGAACATTTGTCGGTGCGAGTACAAAACCAAAGTTCTAATCCTATCTAATTACAACGAGGCTTGAGACATTGAATTGTCATTTCTTTGTGTTCACTGCGGCATTGGAGAATGTTTTCAAGCTTCTGGAATGGAAACGATACGGCATCAACATAAACGGCGAATCCATTACTTATCTTCGATTTGCCGATGATGTGGTTATTTCTGGCTCAGACCTTGGAATACCCGAACACAATGCTCGCAAATCTCAGTAGTGTCTCTCAAAAAGCAGATCTTAGATTAATATGGAAAGAAACAAAAAACATGTTGTACCGAGCAAGTACCGGTCAGGATTAAGAAAAATAGCCTCAGAGCTGTTGACTTTTACATATACATGGGACACAGATCTGTTAAGTAGGGTTTGCAGTTAGGGAATTCGGGAAGATACAGAAAATCTTCGCGTTCAAATTTTACACATCTTAAGTGTGTCTTGACACACTGAGGGTGATGTTGATTATGACTAAAGTCTTTGGTCAGCATGAGTTGCGAGTGATGACATACTGAAGCGAGATGAAGTTGCTGTATCCCATAAGAAATATCAAGGTCACGCAGCGGGAAAAAGAGAGAGCAATATCTGGTATTTCCCTACGTGATAAAATCAAAACAAAAATATTTGGAGAACAGAGGCAACCAACATTGTTCGAAAAATTGCTCAGCTGAAGTGGCAGTGGCTGAGATACATAGCGAGGAGGACAGTAGGCGGTTGGAACAGTAAGGCTGGCGAGTGTTGACCTCGTATCGGATGATGCTCAGTGCGCACGCCTCCTACCAGGTAGAACGAGGATGTGATCAAGATCGCGGGCCGCTAAATATGGGAAGCGTCGGATCAATCGTTCTGGAAACCCTTAAGGGAGGCCTATGCCCAGCAGTGGACGTTATAGACCAGAGACCATGACGACGACGATACATATATTTTTATAGGTTCACACTTTATCCTGTATAGCAGGGTAGTCAGAGATAGCTTAGTGTCAAGATACTCCGTTGACTACTTTCCGCCTGAAATCGAGACTTTGTATATTAAGCGGCGAACTCACTGCCACGCTTGGTTTTACCAAAGTGGAGAAATGAGAATAAATTTTAATTATAATCATTCCTCAGAATTGGAACCGAACACACAATCCATCGCGCTTACAGTCAGCTGTTGTCCAACTGTGCCACCTCAATATATACTCATATATAGATCCCGTGAAATATATGTCGATACAACCAGAAAGAATTCAAGTATCAAGAAATCAATTAAATTGTCAGAAGTGTTTGTATTTTTATGTGCCATTATTTTGTTAACAGGTATCGATTTTTGTCAGATAAAAGCCGAATAAAAGTGAAATTTCATAGGCGAAAAATTCGCTGAGACGTCCTTTTGTTTTTTAAAAATAATATTGACTTCTACTGTAAGAATTTATAAGCAGCATCTACGAGAGAGCGGAGATATGTCTTTTACATTTCCTAGACCGTAGAGCAAAGATTACATACAAACCCACAACCCTTCAAAATATTATAAATAGACGTGATATATTTTCAGCTTCACGCTCTTCCTTTTAGCAAGAAAAAAGGAAACCGGAAAACGTAATGTCAAGACATTCCGTTCTCCGCTTGCCTTTCGATTCCTTTTAGCGAAACTCTCCGTCATACTTTAAATTACTAGTGAGGCAATGAAAATAATTTTAAATCAGCGAGATTGATATATATGATATTATAGAACATAGTGTATTTAAAAGGAGAGATAGAACATACTGTAGTTATCATGGCATTTGTGGTTTTTTTTTAAAATACGTTAAATGATATGGTTCTGAATCTTTCTTCTAAGACTATGTGTATCTTTCAATGTAAGAAAGGAGCTGATTTGTGAAAATTTTGAAAAGTAAAGGAGTTTTAAGTATAAGTTAGTATCTAAGTTCCACAGTTGGACGTTGTTAAACGAGTTGAATTGGCCTAGTTGCTTGGCACTTTTAAATTTTAGTTACTTTTTTTTTTAAATATCCTTTTTACCATCAAAATTGTTTAAGATAATGCAGTTATTAAACGACAAGTAATTCCCCCATTAATAGTAAGTTTTTAGAAACCTATTTCAGTATTTGTAATTTTGTTATTTGTGAAAGTCAGTTAAAGTTCAGTTTCTTTGAAATAAAGATAACATCTTATTAAAGCTTTTTCACCTAAAAAAAATAAATTTTATTTTATTATACAATTTCATATGTATCTGCCAGTAATTATGTTTGTACCTAGAATATATAATATCCATCATTTGCATTAAAGATTAAACTGAATTTATTAACTATATTTAATTTGAGATACATATTAGCATAATTTAGTCTTAAGTATGATTTTATAAAGTGAAATATCTATATAATAAATAAGCAAACACCCCTTTTTGGTTATTATTGGCTTATTCTGTTCCGTATATACAAATCGCCAATTAAAGCAACAGAACACTATTTTTTTTACTCGTTGACTTTTGAATAGTCCAGGGGTCGACAGTATTCAGCCTGTGATCTCCATTTTTTAATGTATATGTGGCTCTTAATTTTCATTCTTAAATATTATTTATTTTAGAAAAAACATACAAAAAAAAATTCTGATATTATCATAGCCATTCTCTATGAAAAACACTACTAATATAAGAAGAAATAGATATTTTTTTATGCAATATCTATTTTGTGTTGGCAGCATTGTTTGTGACACTTTAAAATCTTGCAATTTTTCATTTTTGACTCTATTGTTTTAAAGGTTTTCGACCCCCAGAACTCTATTTTTGTAATCCTGACGTTATTAATATTTTTAAATATATTTCTATGTTATAATAATTATATATTAATAAAGATAACCATTTGGATGCGAGCACTTATTACATGTATACAAGCATTGTTTCTAATATTATTGTTTCTAATTTCTTTCTAGGAGGATTATAATTATAACTAAGAAGATTGTAATCATATTTATAAAGAGCAAAGCAGACAGTTCTTGTAGGTTTACTTGTAGGTTTTATGGATAACTATCTGATGCATGCAATTTCGTTTGTATGAATTTTATAATTCCTGTCATATCACTTCCATCGGCCAACGATAAATTTGTAAAACATAAAATACCCATTCATACTATTCCTTGTAAGAATTTCACGTAATATTATAATAATTATCGCAAATATCTTCACCCAGTACCTTCATTTAAAATGCTACCTTGCAATATTCAAATAAATCTATACACCAAGTTTAATTTTGCTCCGTTCTGTTGTTTACAATGTCCTTTATACTTAGTAAAGCAACAATTCTGTATAGTCCTTGGAAGTATATTTTTTTAGCTTCACGTTTTTATCCCGCATAGCAGGATATTGCGTGTTTAATGATGGAATTCAACGCCGCACTTTGTTTTACCAGAGCGCGAAAGTGAAAATAATTCAAATATAAGCACTCGTCCGAGTTGGGATCGAACCCAGAATTGATCGTGTTTACAGTCAAACGCAGTCCCACTGCGCCACGACCGGCTATAGGATGAAGTTTGAGAGTAAGTAACGATAATCATTATAGGGTACATTTATAGAATAATAAAATAAATATTGAGTTGTTTTATTAACTATACATAATCATCTAAAATTATGTTTATTTGACTAAATAAACAAGCAGTCGTAAATTATGCAATTTAATATTCTGTTAAGCATTTATCAACGCGTTTCTAGGCCAAAGTGTAATATTGTTTGTTAATACAAAACTCTTGAAAGATTAGATTTTATTAGAGCAGTGTTCTTGCGCTTATCTTTAATTCTGTTTCTAAGCATTCATTCCGTTGACCTTCGAAAACAGTATCGAAGATAATGGAATAAGGTCACGTAAAAAGCGTGAGGACCTTCCGAACGGCATGTATGAAGAGGATAAGGACTGTGGACGTGGCGAATGAGGTATGCAGGGAAGCGTTTGGCGCTCCGTTGTTTCTGACCACCCCGTAAGTGATAACGCGTGAAGCTAAAGAAAAACATTCATATTTTTTTCAGCTTCACACATTATTCCGCATAGCACGGTAATCTGAAAGAATCCCGTGTCAAGACATTCACTTGCTAAATGGCGAAATTCATCGCCGAACTTTACCTAACTAAAGCGTTGAATTTAAAATATATCCCCCGATTATACCCCCGATTGGAAATCGACCCAAAAACCAAAGGCGTTTACCATGGGACATTGTATTGCTGGAATTTCCCGTGTGCAATACGCCTACAAAAGTATGATTTTTAAGACATATTGAAAGGCGGAACTTAACATCGACATTTCCTTACCAGAGCGGGGAAATTTTCCCTAGTGGAGATTAAACTACCACTACTTACCGTTAGCCCTATATCACAGCGTATTATTTAGAATTGTATTCGGTATCAATACGAAGGTATAACGAAATCTTAGCACGAAGAAATTGTATAAAAAAAAATATTTTTTCATAAAAATTAGTTAAACAATTTTTGTATATACATAACTTTTTTAAAACGAGGTTATTTTTAAGAAAATATTAATTTACAACCACTGAAGAAATGACGCATTGGATCAGTGTCTGACAGGGTTTCGACATTTAAATTATACTCACTTTATCAATTATGTACAGTACGTAATAATATAGTTCCCTTAGTTTCATACATAAAATTATACTATGAATATTTAAAATTATTTTGATTAACATAAATTTTGAAAATTGTAAATGTAAACGAAATAAATCTTGTATAAAGCTAAAATTTGGGTTAAATTCTAGGTGCGATCATATAGTTAACCTGATGCTGGTTTATTATATATGGAGAATTGGATTACACGATGCTCTTCTACATTAATAGCGTTATAATAACTAAATGTACATGGTGACCCTTTAGTCTAGTAGGTTGAAATTGGGTGTAGAGGCGAAGGAAGTGGGTTCAGTTCTCACTCAAAACAAATATTTGTGTATCCTTTCTTATTTTGAATAGTTTGAATGAATTACTTTGTAACAACTTAATTTTCAATGTACATCTATTTCACTGCCACTAATTATTCATTTATAAATATTTGTAAAGTTGAAAATTGACTTGAAAAGAGAAAATATATGAGAGATAAAACTAACGCTGGCTTAAGTTGGGCGGGATTAACACCGCGTTTTGTCTTGCAAAATTTGGTCATTGACAACACTTTTTATAACCATTTCCCCGAGTTGTAATCGAACCCGTAACCAATTTTACATAATTTATGATATTCCATAGGTAAAATTAGCTACTCGAAATTCACGCTTTTATCCCGTATAGCAGGGTAGACACTTCGTATTTCGCTTTATATCGAACTCAACGCCGCACTTTGTGTTGCCAGAGCGAGGAGCTCGAGCTCTGGTAAATGTGGCGTTGAGTTTCACCAGTCAACACGCGATGTCTCGAATTCGGTGGTAAGCGAAGAGCGGAGAGTCTTGACACTAGATATTTTCTGTCTACCCTGCTATGCGGGACAAAAGCGTGAAGCTAAATAAAAAAACAAATTAAAGGTGGCTATGTCAAAGAAACTTTACGCGTCATCCCTATGTATGGGCTAAAAATTTCCCTTTAAATATAACAATTCCTTTTTTTAACTTCTATTGCTTATTATTCTTCTCTAAAGAAAAAATAATGTGAATTATTATTGTAAAATATTATTAAAAATTAAATTTTAACCAAAATATACGCAATTGATCCTTTTAAAATAGTTTTTTCATTTAATGTGAGGGCGTATAATTTTGACTAGCATATAGTAATAAAAGTAATGTCATTCCTTTATTTTTCGAATATTACGTTAATCCTCCTTGTTTATCCTCTCTACACTGAGGACTGGCCTACAAGCAATTCGCTACCGCTTGATCATTGGTCGCAGGGTCTGCTACAACACTAGAATCTCAGCTTGCGAGAATCAAATAAGCGAAAAATGTTAATATAAAACGAAATACTTAAGTTCGAAATAATTATGTATTTATAATATTATACTCCTAAATAAACAGTATTGTATAAATATCTTTTTTTTAGCTGAACGCTTTTATTCCGCATAGCAGGATAGACAGAAAGTACCTGACGAGCCTGCCAATGTCAAGACTTGTCACAGTGCCACTCCGTACTTCGCTTTCAACTGAAATCGAGACATTTCGTGTTGAGTGGTGGAACTCAACGCAGCACTTTATCTTATATTACATTTGCAATCTAGTTTACAAACATAGTGCAGATAGAGAAGTATGAAACCTGCTTAAAGTTAATATTTAGGAATTAGAACAGAAGAATTTGACCTTTGAGAAAAAGAAAAAAGAATTAAATTGATAAAAATATCATTAGATTTAGATTATTAGATTTTATTACTAACAATAAGTAGGACACAGTCTGGTCGTGAATTCGATTCCCAGTCGGGGGTTTTTCACTGTGCCTCGATGGTTTTAATTAATATAATATAACAATTAGTTATAAGAATTAATGAAAAACTAATTTACATTAATGTTTATAAGGAAGCGGATTATTTTAGTACACTTAATTATTTAAAAGTAATGGAATTAATCAATTAATATATTAATATACCCAAGCCTTGTTAATTTTTCACAGAAATACAATAAATATAATAAATCATGTAATTTACTTGTTTGTATTTCGCAGTCCATATATTATTTTTTTTTGGATAATTTTATAATACTCTATTTGCGTGGAACTTAACGTCTCTTAATCATTATTTTATAATTCTCAAATATTACTTAAGTTACTAAATTCCCTTCAAATCTGTACAGGCGTTCCAGAGATTAGCCGGAACAAACAGGTAGGTAAACAAATAAAAATTGTCAAAAATATTATTTTGTTATATATACCGTGTAGATATACATATGCAATTATGCATTAAAGTTATTTTAATATTACAAACAGATATTCCATTTTTTTATTATTCGTATAGATTGCGCTACTGGGGGTCTTCTTAACGTAGTCGCATGGTGTCTGACTTTGTGTATGACTGTGGGTTTGATTCCCGCTCCGTGATTTTTTTTATAAAAATCAATATTTTTGCGGTTTAAGGATCTGTTGACAATTATAAGAAAAAAATAACTTAATAAACGTTGTTTTTTGGTATTGAAGGATATTACGCATTTTCAGTTGATATATTATATTTTAACACATTTTGGTTTTCAAAGTAAGTAAGTTTCAAGTAGCTTATTTGTGACGACAATACCACCAGTACTGATCGAAACGTTAAATTTTCTAAATTATATGAAAAAAAAACACCTTCACGCCTTATCCCGCACTAGAGACAATCTAGCGTCCAGACACTCCGTTGACTGCTCTCTGCCATTATTTTATTCGCCAATGTGTATAATAGAGCTGGAAACCAAAAGCGCGTATAGTCCGGTTGAAATAGTTACATTTAAAATGAGTTACAATTGCAAAAATCAAAAACGACATTAATATACATAATAATTATGATAAAGTTTTAACTTGAGTCAGCTCTACATGACCCAGCTAATATAAGAATGAATTTTCTTGCGACGGACAATGTGAATTATATAATTCCTTAAAAAACCGATTTAACGTATATACATTTTAGCGTATCCAACGCGTTGCCTTAGCAACGAATATTCGTAATATATATATATATATGTATATGTATATATATATATATATATATATATATATATATATATATAATACAGAAATATATTTTTATCCAGTGTAGTTAGAGACTGAGTGGCATTTAGCAATTCAAAGTGGAAACGAGATTGATATCAATTATCTTCTTATTGTCGGCCTGTCTTTCCTTTATGTAGACGTATTAAATATATTACATATTAAAGTTATATTTCAAGAATACCAAAGAAAGTGCGGTGTTGAAATCAAGATCTTACATGTTGACTGGCGGAACTCAACGCTGTGATTTCAATTGTTGTACAATAAACAAGTATTTTGTTTTAGTATTTTGCTAGATAAGTACTCTTAGTACATAATTAAGTCACAGTTTTGGTCACATTCGACTTTAGTTTAGTTTTTTAGTATTTTAGGGGTCTGTGCTTCTTAAGGAAAAATGAACCCTTATGACATTGTTGTCCGTCTTTCTATCTGTCTGTCAGAAGAAGAAGATCTGTCTGTAAGAATATCGAGTTGAAAATCAAACAGAAATTAGAAATCAGTTTATGTAATTACACGAGCTTGAGAAATGGGTATATTTTGAGTTAAATTTTTAAAAATATCAGCTCCTCAGCTCGAAACCCGACATGCGCTTGCCTGGTTTGTTTATAAATTGTCTTAAAAAGAGTTTAATATTTTAAAAACTAAAAAAATATTATTTACAAAAGTGTTATTTTAAAAACTAAAAAAATATTATTTACAAATATGTATGGAGATGGAATATTTACTTTAAGATATCCACCTCCTCGTGGAGAAAAGAATCTTTCGTTAATTATGTAACTTACTGTAGGAGTATTTACCTATATGTAATTTTGTTTTTGTTAGTTTGACGCTTTTATCCCGCATAGCAGGGTATACAGAAAGAACCTAGTGTCAAGACACTCCTCACTTAGCCCTTACATGTACATATATAGTTATATTTTATTACTATCGATAATGTTAATAGTTATACAAAAACAAAACAACGGAGGCCGATGGTATAAAAAGCGTGATAACATTTTTGAAAAAACGTATAAAAATTTGAACGCAGCGGGATTCGAACCCGCGCCTCTTGGATTTGAATTAGCAAAAGAATGAAAATAGTTTCTAAACTATTTTCATTCTTTTGCTCTGGTAAGATTAAACGCGGCGTTAAGCTTCGTCACTCAACACACAGTGTTTCAACTTCAGTCGAAAAGTAGTCCGCGGATTGTCTAGACATGAAATTGTATCTGAGTAACGCTACTGAAGCTGCTAGAATTATTTGTATTTAAAATATTTTCTTGACGATTAATACGATTAGACAAATTGCGGTGTTTGGTTATGCTTAACACGTGACTGAGAAAGGTCATAAAAGGTCTATAACATAATCACTAAGTTGTTTTTGTTAATTCCGTTAAATATCTAAAAATAATAAAATAAAATAATTAATATTTATATAAATTTAATATGAATTTAAAAATGTACTAAGTTTGCGAGTTCGCTAATAAAAATTAGCATGTCTTAGATTCAATTTTAAAGTACGTCTCAAAAGCGTAGCAAGTATGAGTGAGCGAAAATCTGAACATTATTACAGTCTGCTCCCAGCGCGCTAGCAAGGCGCTTGTGGTAAACCCAACGGCATCTTAATAACAACGAGGTAAATAAAAACTATTTCTTTTTTATTTTAATCGCGAATATGTTTTTTTTATGTTTAATTTTTAACAAAACTCATTTATTATCTGTAACTTTAAATGTCATTTAATTTAGAAAAGAGTTTTCGCGCCATTTTATTTTTGCGTTATGTTTTTTTAAATTGACGTTTTAAAATAAAATTTAAATATTTTTATTTGTAAGAGATTTTTCTTTTGTGGCGTATTAAATATTTTTCTAAAATACATTGAAAGTTTAAATTTGCCTTTTAAACGCAAATCTTGATTGATAAAAATTGTATATTGATTGGTTATTGAATGTACAGATGTCATTGACCCTTTATTATAATTGTTCATTACAATCATATAATCAGGTATATATTTAAAATATTATAGATTAAATTATTAAATTATTAATTATCTGTATTTATATTTTGAAACGATTCAATACAGAAAAAAATTGCCATAAAATGCGAATTAAAGTTGAAAAATGCGAAATTTGCGAGCGAAAACTGTAATCAAATATATTGTTAATTGTATAGTATTTCTTCATTCAAATATTTAAACATAAACAATCAACAATGCTTACATCAAATGTTTTGATTTATAAATGCATTCAAATATTACCATTATATTATTGTTAAAATTAATATTAACCGCTCGTTTGATTGTTTTATATATTTCGGTGATTAACGCCGCGCATTCTCTTTATTGAGCGGAAATAAAATATAACTCCAAGTCGGAATCGAACCCACACGAAACAATGAAATGTATAGAGTTTCGAACCACTCAAATATTAATTAATAGTTTAATTTTATTATATATTCATTTGAAATGTATATCTATTTGTTTTTAACAAAGTTCTATTTTTTTTTTATTTCACGTTCCTCTTATAATAGCTATGTCGTGATAAGACGTGTAAGATTGTAAGTTAGCGTGAAACGTGCGTTAAACGATTGGACGTTGAAGGTGACGGTACTTAGTGATGTGCTTTGTCCAACTATACTTTTTAAAAAAGGTAAACAAACAAATCAAGTAGTGGCCGGTCGTGATTCAGTGGGACAGCGTCTGACTGCAAACGTGATCGGTTGTGGGTTCGATTCCCGCTCGAGGAGTGCTTATATTAACAAAAAATATTTTCACTTCCTGGCTCTTGTCACTGAACACGCAATGTCTCGAATTTGGTGGAAAACCAAGTACGAAACTAGATACTTTCTGTCTACCCTGCTGTGCGGGATAAAGGCGTGAAGCTAAAAAAATCTAGTTAGCCTTATGGAATGCGGACATGTGTGTAAACTTTCACGTTTCTCATATACATTAGCTGTTTTATAGATAAATATACAGATATACAGATGTAGCTAATAAAAGCCTTTTAAAAATATGTAAGCAATTCCTCTAATAATATATGAACCCACTGTCACTGTGTTCATCACTACTTCATAGTGTGTAGAGTATTTATAAAGTAGGATGACTTTGATCCCTTTATATCATAAATGAATTAGAGAGTGGACGTTACTCGGCCGCTAACAAGGTTAATAGAGCCTTTTTGAATGCTTTTTAGCTGTAACGAAATTTGTGATAAAGGAAGTCTTTATATTTCATATAAAAACAATGAAAATAGAACAGGATAATCAGATACCTATCACCTAGAGTCAAGACATTCCGATGACTGTTTATCACATAAAATCGAGATATGAAGATATTATAAAAAAATTGGGGTTATTTTTGAAAATTTAACTCCTACCATGAAATCGATATTAATCTAAAATTATATTAACAATAGTTAGATAGTGCAATATTATATATACCAGTATACTTAATATATACTCTATATTTGTCTTAGACGAAGTTTTAACTATGCTCATCCTTATCAGCCGTAAGACCTTCGGGGCTGGACATAAGTCTCCCTCATGTTAAGACTCTCCGTACTTCGCATTCCGAATTCGTGGCATTGCGTGTTGAGTGGTGGAACTCAACGATGTACTTTGTCGTATTAGAGCGAGAAAGTGAAAACAAATTAAATATTCACTCCCCCAGTGGGGATCGAACCCACAACCGATCGCTTTTACAGTCGTTTGTTGTCCCACTGCGCCACGATCGGCTTCATATAGAACATAGGAAGTAAGTCTTGCATTCCAACATGTTTGCTTTGATCTACTTGTAAATTTGCTCAGATTTGGACATCTTGATGACAATACCATTTTTTTTGGCACAAACCTGATATTCTTGCTAGGATTAACAAGGTAACATGAAAATTTTAAGCTTGTTTTATTTGCAAGCATTCTTTTAAATTTCAGTTTTGCTTGATAATTTTTAAATATAGAAATAGATAGTTTAATACAAAGTATGAAAAAAAATTTTTGAGATTTACAATTTTGTCTCCGGACTGCGAGACGACACTTAGCCATGGAACAGCGTCAGTCAGTAATTGGTCTGCCAGTTTCCGCGGTCTGATGAGGTCTCAGGTGGTATGTTGATGGCCAATGCAACTCTGGTTGAGACCACTAATGCCCCAATATAGGTCTACAAGCGGACTGTCTTGACACCAGATTATCTCTCCGTTATACGAGTAAATTGTATTATTTCTATAATAAATTGAAAAAAATGCTCAACTCAACTTTAACTTTATATTTAACAAATATCCGACTCTTTAGTATATTATTTAACATAAAATATACATTAGCATTATCTTATTAATTGTTAAAATTTATAAACTCAATAATTCTTTTATCAATACAAAAGCCGTAAACCACGTGAAATAATGACATGTATGTACTTGACATACATTTTAGTGTAGAGTAACATGGGTGCATGTTGCAGAAAAGGCGTCTAATCTTTTAAACAGTTTATTTCTTGGAAAAATATTGTAATATTACATCAATAGTGATATTTGTACGATATTAAATATTAAAATTCCATAAAAATATCTATAGGTAAGCGTGGGTTCAAATTGACATATTTATAAAAAGTTAAATGCATTTTAATATTATAAAATTAAAAACTGTAATAATTTTATTATTATAAATTTTAATTAAATCTACAAAAAATAAATAAATAAATTTGAAGAGTCTATTTGTAACATTATAATAATCACCATTTACGAAGGGGAAGGGATATTGTTATACCGGGACGCTGATTTATGTAGGTTTTTTCATTCATTTTCATTGGAACATTGCGTGGCGAATCTCAACGCTGCACTTTATCCGAGCAAAATGAAAAAAAAATAGCATAATAATTACTGCGATAGGAACCGTCCATCATACAGCCAGTCGTGTTTTACAGACACTGTCCCAATCAGTAAGAATTGCGTTTTGTCTTTGCTTGATATACTTAGCTTGCCACAAACATATTTAAAATAAATATTTTATATATGCATTTGTTGATCTGAATACAATAATACCAACCGCATTCAGTATAGTGCGGTCAAAGTAAAACGTAGATGAATAGATATACAGATAATTTCAACGGCTTCCTTTTTATTGTTCTTACAATAATAGATTTTTAAATATCTCTTAATAGCTAGTTAATCTGTTATCATATTATATTGCAATTTAATTAGTCATACATATGTACATATATATGTATGTATATTTTATAATATGACGAGTACCATGTGGCGTTGCCAGAAAGTGTCTATAGATACATCGCTCTCTTGGCTACCGAGTGCTAACCTAACGCCAGATTTTTTTTCACTTCACGCTTTTATCCCGCTTAGCAGAATAGACAGGAAGTGAGCAGTGTCAAGACACTCATTACTCCGCTTACGCCGAATTCGAGACCTTGTGAGTTAAGTGGCGGAACTC
Source organism: Dryadula phaetusa (assembly GCA_032432895.1). Classification (NCBI taxonomy): domain Eukaryota; kingdom Metazoa; phylum Arthropoda; class Insecta; order Lepidoptera; family Nymphalidae; genus Dryadula; species Dryadula phaetusa. Next base: position 1,832,571 of record JAOYRS010000001.1, read on the forward strand.
AACGCGGCACTTTGTTTTACCAGAGCGAGGAAATAAAATAATAATTAAATATACTCATATCTATGTTCTAATGCGCCATGAGCGGCTTCTTTTTAATATAAGCAAATCTTAAAAGAAATATTAAACCCGTAATTATTGAGTGTATGTCGCTGCTTAGATGTACACAAAACATTATATATATATATATATATATATATATATATATATATATATATATATATATGTGTGTATACAAAAAAAAGATGACATATGGTAAGAAACCTTATACTATTCTAACTTAATATAAACATATCATTTAAAAAGAGTTTAATTACATGCTGACGAAGCTAGTAATGCAAGAAAAACATATAAAATAAAAAAAATAAACTAAGTATATGGTATTAAAAAGTATGGGTGACATACAGAATTACAAAAAAATTAAAAAGTAAAATACTTTTTAATATATTGGTTTTTGGTTATGACAAAAAGTATTCCATAATATTGTAACTTTATTTATAATAGTTATCTGATAAGCAAATATAATATTTTATTTAGCTTCACTGTTTTTATCCCGCAGAGCAGGGTAGACAGAAAGTACCTAGTGTTAAGACACTCCATACTTCGCTTTCCGCAGAATTTGAGACATTACGTATTGAGTGGTGGAACTCAACGCCGCACTTTGTCTTCACCAGAGCGAGGAAGTGAAAATAATTGAAATATAATCACTCCCCCGAGTGGGTATTGAACCCACAACCGATCGCGTTTACAGTCAGACGCTGTTCTGCGCCATGACCGGCCTCATATATACTCTAATATATTTTTTATTTATAGATTATTTGTAATTATTTTTAATTATATTATTGACATTTTAGACGCCTACAGCGTACATAGTGAAAATAAATTAAATAAGATCATTACACCGACGGGGAACCGAACTGCATATATATGTATACATACGACAAGTCTGTGAAATGGATAGACCGATTTTGATAAGAATTTCACTGGTAGATAGCTGATATAATGGGAAGAAACTTAGATTACATTTTTTATAGGTTTTATTAATTTAGCAAATATCTTTCTAATATATTATTATAAAAAAAACATAAAACATTTCCAAAATTTTTTCCTCCACGTATTAATATAATGATAGGCGGTAAGGCCACTATGGTATTCGTATGCAGGCAACTGAGTGGTTGGAGGTGAACCACTCAGGTATGTATATTTATCAACTGGGTCCCTTTACTTTAAGGTATTTGCTAAGAAATTGTTTTGTAACGCTTTGATTAGCTTGGTATGTATGTTTGTTTGTTTATATATATTTATGTAAGTCTGTTTGTTTGTTAGTTTATATGTGGGTAGGTATGTTTGTGACGGAAACGTAAACTACTCTAAAATATCGGATGAATATGAAATTTTGTACAAAATAATAATTTACTAATTACGATGTCATTACTATTATCATCAGGATTATCAATTTATTTTATTCACCCCATAGTGTTACTATAAGCCGTTAAGTATTACCATTATTGATCTTTCCACGTTTGAATAATTATTAAATTAACATGTTGCAAACGGTCGTCTAATTTGAGAAAATTACTTAATCGTAAAAATAAAAACTAAATAACAAACACGCTTTTATGAAAAAAAATAATAAATTTTAATAATTTTAAAATGGGAATGATTTAAATAACAAAAAATATATTTTATTTAAAAAAAAAACACGTGGCATTTGAAATGATGATAATCCTTCTACTCATACCTGTCAATAAAATATTTAGAACCATTGCCATCAAGCATCCCACGCCTTTTATGCTATAAAATATATATTTCCATGATTTTATTTTTTTTAACATTAAAATGTGTTTTTTTTTCAATTATTATTTACGTAAATAAAATACTACGTCATGTATACGTAACAGTTAAAATTGTTCTGTTGTTTCCGAGACTACTGTGCACGCGCACAAACGTACAGACAGTAGCAGTGTTTTTCATATATCTTCCATGTACAGACAGCGATCAGTATCATTATATATATAAATATATCGATTGTCAGTTTATGACGTATTAACGTCATAATATACGTTACGTCTAAATATTTAATATTTAGTGAAATTTTAGTTAAAATTGTATATTTTCTTCTTAAATCACAAGTACTATATACACTTTTTTACGCAAACGAAGTGCCGTGTCTGTTATAAAAGAATGGAAGCGCAGTTATAGAAAACAAAGTTTACTGAAATATTGTAAAAAGCAGAGAACGGAGAGAATTTATGCTATTATAGTTTTTTTTATGATTATTTTTATAGATAATACAAAACTTTTTTATCTATTGGCTAAAAAATTCAATAATTAATTTCTGGGAGATCTTATTTTATTCGCTCACCTATGACTTGCTTATTGAAAATATATTTATACCAAGACGTAAAACGGAGGGAGTCTTGACAGTAGGTACCTAATATTTAATGCTATGCGGGATGAAAGAGACAAGCTAAAAAAAACAGAAATATTTACCCTATTTATTGTCTTATATATCCTTATATAGTGTCACGTTTTGTCCCACATAGCAAGGTACTCAGAGAGAACCTGAAGTGATTATCTTTCCTATCTCTCCTTTCGTTACTTAAGTAGAATAAATTAATGGAAATCAACAAATCACCTATTATTTTCATGTTTAATTGCGAATATTTTACAATGTAACTCGAATATAATTTATCGATATCGATGTGTCATACTGAATATAATATAATATAATATTTTATTACAAGTAATTTAATCGATTTTATTATTACAGACGCCAATTAAATTTATTTTACAGTTGAAAGAAAAATCTCAGGTATTTAAACAAAATATTTATCTAACCAGTTTAATTTAGTTAAAACTAGTTTTGTGAGCAATAATATATAGTTATAATGAAACTAGTTCTAACTACATAAAACGCGTTCTAAATGGTTGTAAATAATTATGTCAAAATATTAGCATCAGTCATTTTTTTACTTATAATTATAGTTTTGCCAACAGGCAACTGCATTTCGTAAAATGTAAAATCCTGTTTATTCCGTTCTTGTAGGAATATAAAGACATCCCTTCTTATTGCCCCTTATACTCTTGAAGGTACTTGCCGAAAAAAGAGCTCGAATCAGTGCTTTGCAACAGAAATACATCCGAGCTCTTGTCTTAAAATTAAAAAGAAAATAACGCCATTTTCGCTTTCAATGCACGGAGATTGTTAAAGGCATAAAATTTCAATTGCTCAAATAAATTTAGAAGCAACTAAGGAAAAAATATTGTAATAAATAAAAATGCGCGTACGCATTAAATGTTGGTACTTGCCAAATAGCAAAATTGATAAAACCATCCCATCCCAGGATTTACACTCGAATATGGTATTGTGCGTTGAGTTGCGGAACCTAACGATGCACTTTGTCTGCTAGATTAATCATAGATTAGGAAAACGGCTATACTAGTTATGGCCATAAATATTCTCACGTGTGAAATTTGAACCTCCAGCAATCAGACTCAATCACGCACGTATAGAGCGACAGAATAGCGTTTACCGTTTAATACACGTGTATTAATCATATACGTATTAGGTCATTATAAGTTGTATTCATTTCCAAGTATTATATATATATATATATATATATATATATATATATATATATATATATATATATATATATATTAAACGGATTAATCGCGATTAATTAATTTAATTTTGGTATTTGAAAATATATTTTTTAAAATTTAACGTGACGTTTAAAACACTTTACCTTTTTTTTATCTTTGGTCATTGCGAATCCAATATCTATGAGATACTTTGATTAGGATTATCTACGAGTACCAATATGTATGCGATTAATCCGTTTAAAATGGTTTTATTTAAAATATGTAATAATCACGAAAATCAAAGACATTATTAAATTAAATAAATAAACGTTTCAAATGTTTCTCGTCGGCAACGTGTACTTTTATGCATTCGGGTATACTAATTTATTCCATATTATTCGGTATACGAATTTATCCGGTATATCAATTAATTTAATTACACAAAAAAATACTATTAAAATATGTCACGTACTATGTCCATGCTGTGGACAGTGGGCAAACAATGGCATCATTAGTTTTTAACTACCTTGAAATACGTTGCTAGTATATATATAAGTCTCATACAATGTAGCGTTATAATTTGTTATTTAATAATAATATCTCAAAATTTATATCAACTAATGAATTTCTTTTTAGCTTCACGCTTTTATTTCGCATAGCAGGATAGACAGAAGCACTTAGTGTCAAGACACTCCGTATTTCGCTATGGTAAGACAAAGTGCGGCGTTTACTTCAACCACTCAACACGCGATGTTTTGAATTTGGTGGAAAACGGAGTACAGAGTGTCTTTTGAATTGTAATAGATTGTATATAAATTATTTTTTATTCTGGCAACACTAAGGCGCGGCGTTAAACTCAGCCATATAAATGAAATTGAAGATCAATTTTAAAATTCATTTGTTTTTAAATCTACATATATACCTTATTAGAAAGAAACAAACCTTAATATAACGATATTAACCTAAATCTGTTATTATTATAACATACAATTTGTATATGTGTTATAATACAAATTCTACCACGTTCGTAATTTGTGGGAACGTAGTATTAAGTACTAGTGTTGGTAGGAAATAGAATAATGCAAATAATTACTTTGAGGCCGATCGTGGCGCAGTGTAACAGCATCTGACTGTAAACGCCATCGGTTATGGGTTCGATTTCCATACGGTAGAGTGATGATATTTAAATTATTTTCACTTCCTCGCCATTGTCTTGTAAGACAAAGAGCGGCGTTGAGTTTCGTCACTCAACACGCAATGTCCCGCAATGTCACGCAAGGTATTTGATGAAAAGCGAAATATGGAGTATCTTGACACTAGATACTCTCTGTCTACCTTGCTATGCTGAACATAAATGTAAAATCATACAAATACGTTAGCCAGTATAGTAACAACCCTGGATATTATAAAGCAATACGTCCAGGTTTCGAACAGTAGTTAGAAAACGTATGACAAAATAATCGTGAAACATCGGAAATGGAAGCTGTGGTGAGATAGGATGCTTTGATTAACTTTTGTACTGGCTTTGAGAGCTTACGAGTGAATAAAAGTCTTGGGAATATATATATATATATATATATATATATATATATATATATATATATATATATATATATAAACAATAAGTCCTACTTTTTTAAATATTTAAAGTGTTATGTAGTAAATAGAATGTATGACAATGTGTATCATAAAGCTTGCATAGTTTCCGAAGAGCGCGGATTCGAGTCCGTAACTTAGTGATGTTTTCTTAAGTTGTGTCAGTCACTCGTGCCTGACACTTAACTATTCCAACTGAGCGGTGTCAGTTCTCGGTGACTTACACTATATACCTACATTATTTGCTGAAACTTGGCTCGAGAATTTTACATCATACACTTGTATATAGGCTCATAAATATGGACTGAAAAAAAAAAAAAATACTATCCTCGTGGCCGTACCGTATAAAAACTCGTCATTTCATGCAAAATAAACAAGCATGGAAATAAAGAAATATATATATTCTGATTTATATATATATATTCTGATTTAAATATATATATTCTGATTTATATATATATTCTGATTTATATATATATTCTGATTTATATCTGATTTATCAATATACAATATTTATAGACTTTTTATTAAAAAAACCCTTTGACATTCAACGTGTTAATATATTTTTGGTACAAACTGTTTTTTTATCAGTATAGTAGTTATTAACAAAACCATTAGATTGCTTTCGCAGAAATTTCGTTGATTGAGTCACTGATTTTTAATATAAATCAATTTGAAATGATTCCGTGCGATAATCTAGATTTTTATGATTGTTAAAATTACATAGAAAATTATGGTAATTGATATATTCATTATAGTATCACGTGAAGAAAACACGTTTGTACGAATTAAGCGATGGAGTGCAATAAATCTTTTTTTTTGATAAAAATGTTTTAACACTAGCACGATATTAGAAGCCAGTAGTGTATATATATGTATAAGTATATATATAATTGAGGCCGGAGGTTGTGGGTTCGATTCCCACTAAGTGGAGTTGATATTTAAATTATTTTCACTTCCTCGCTCTTGTAAGACAAAATGCGGTGTCGAGTTCCGCCACTTAACACACAATGTCCCGAATTTGACGAAAAGCGAAATATGGAGGGTCTTGACACTAAGTACTTTCTGTTGTTTGGTACTTAGTGTTGATGCTTAAACAAAATTCATTTAGACTCCGCATTACTGCTTCATGTACGAAATGCAAATAAGTACTTCAAACGTCTACATGATGTTGTTAACATAGAGGCTTATAATAAACTTTGGCATTACGAATAACTGTTTTAGTGTCTATGTTTATTTGGTACGCTTTCCGCATGTTGCTTAATAGGATAAACAAAACAGACTCGTTTGTATGTAAAATGTACTTATATTAAATACAATAATAGTTAAATGAGTAATAACTATTTTGCTATTTCGTATCTCCATATATAGTTTTGCGTTTGTTAAAAATCGGTAATATATAAAAATTTATAGGTTTGAAGTTGGTGCCAAACCGCTGTTAGTAATATAGTAAGTTTTTCAGAGTTTCGTAGAAAGTCGAGGAATTCTTATATATAGATTAAGACAGGTGTCTCCTTGGAGATCTTGGTAATCTTGGAGACCATTATACTTAACATGGTAATCTTGACAGGGATAAGATACTGATATATTCGTGGTTAACTGCGAAAATTCAGCAGTTAGTCTGATTTTCTTATTCCTACAGGAAAGGTAAGTAAGTAAGGCGTTTGGCTTGGCATCGACTTCGAACGTATGAGTTGGTAACAGAACCAAATTATAGTAGTGATTTTATTATTATTAATTTACAAGATGTGTTTAAATTAAATCTTTATAAAATTATTTTTTACTTTTTAGTTCTTAAAGTTGGTTTTTATGGACGTAATTTTTCTCTCTCTTACACTGACATCTTTGTTTTTTGTTTACACTTCACCCAATTGGACTCTAATCATCATCTTATTGTCAGTCTTTCTCTTCATCTGGATCCAGAAATGGTCAGATTTATCATGACATTCCCAAAATACTCAGAAGGTCATATCTTCAGTTGTCTATAACACCTGAGCCGGCTTACTTGATGGCTTGTCAGCGATGTCAGGTTACCACTAAAGTTTTCATTTCGGATTTTATTGTGCCTTGTCACTTTGTATATTCAGCGAAACATCTTCATCCCGGTCATCCAGACTTTATAGAAGTGGTCTGGTATCATAGTCTTACCTATAATATTTAAATATTAAATATTATAATTATATAAACAAAAACAAGCGAGTCTTGATTTCGGTTGTAAAACAGTCATCGGAGTGTCTTAACGCTAGTTTATCTCTGACTTTTTTTAATATTATCGCATTACGTATACCTTCCCAATTGAGGACTCGGGACAGGTTATGTGGGACTCCGGATTGGCCGATATACGCCGCCACGTTTACCCACTAAAACCTCACGATGTTATATCTCGATCGCCACTAGCCGAGGTCCGGGAACATCTCTGATTATCCTGGTATGCGGGATAAATCATGAAGTGGAAAAAAATTATATCAATATACAACAAATACTCGTTATGACGCTATCCTCATGTTTGTATATAAAATGGTTGACAATAACACAAATTAGTTAAACAAACAAATGAATGTTAACGTGTTGATGTCACGTCAACTAGATGATGCATGAATGGAATTTCTACGATAAGTTTGTAATTAATACTTATATTATATATCATCGGATAGCAGAGTAATTAGGGACAACTTAGTATCAAGACACTCCGTTGATTGCTTGTCCGAAATTGGGAGAATGTGTGGTGAGTGGTGGAACTCAACGCAGTACATTATCTTACCAGAACGAGGCATTGTAAATAATTTAAATATATTCATTTCCCCGAGTGGAAATCGAATCCACAACCTATCGGGTTTTGTTACAGGTTACAGTTGGACGCTGTCCCACTGCGCCACAACCGGTGTCTCCGCACTTCTCCATATAAATTGTAACTGTTTCAAATACGTATTGTATTTGAAACAGCGTATTGCGTTCGCCGAATTTTCACAAAACAAATATTTTATATATTTTTGTGAAAATTCGCTATTTATAAATAAATAATGTAAATAGCTTTTCCTTTATGTTTCTACATATATCAACAATTTATTTTATTTATAGGCTAAAATACATATATATTTTATTCAGGTCCTAGAAAACCGTACATTGAGGACCGACCACCGAGAATTCTAAGCCGACAGTTTGGGCAGCTACTCTCGTCTGATTTAGAAGAGTTCGTGTGAGACTCGACGTAAGTGCAACAAAGTATATTATAGAAACAAGTCACACTTTACACATAAAGTTGTTTGGTTATATTTTTAAAAGTATTTCAGTTTGAAATTATCTTTTCATACAATAACTAGTTTTAGCAAGTACTTGAAATTAGAAAGCATAACTTTCTAATCGTTGGGAATTGAAACTCGATAAAACAAGTAGGCACACTCGAATGATAAACACTATATATACAAATATATTAATAAAAAATAATTTTATAGGAATAATGTTTTACAATTAAAAATATAATTAAATTAAAAGATGTTTTAAAATAAAATACCAGAAATGTCACTGTAGGCTCAGTGGTCTTAATGAGGTCATTGTAAAAGAGGGTTAATTGTTCCTGCCTAGTGTTATGCTAGATAAAAGGGGACGCTTAAAAAATAATCTTAAATATTCTGTTTTATATATATATATATATATATATATATATATATATATATATATATATATATATATATATATATATATATATATATAAAGTGCATGTTTACTTCCTCGCTCTGGTAAAGATGGTAAAGACAAGACGAATCAACCAATACGCAATGTCTCGAACATGGTGGAAAGCGAAGTACGGAGTGTCTTGACACTAGGTACTTTTTGCCTACCCTGCTATGCGGGATAAAAACGTGAAGCTAAAAAAAAACAAAAAAAGAAAGTTTATTTAAATTATCGACTACTTAAATACGATTCGTTTGTGACCTGACATACATAGATCAAAATAATCATTAAGTCATCAGTACACTAAATATTTGCTTAATCGACTATATTTCTGTGAACAATATTAAATTTAAGGTCAGTTTTTCAGGTTAAGATATGTTCATCATTATTTTTATAGAGTCACTGAAAGAGTTTTATATATTATAACGTTTTATATATATATATATATATATATATATATATATATATATATATATATATATATATATATATATATATAAAACGTTATAATAATAAAACTCTTTCGTCACTGACGCATTGCCCAAAATACTGCACATACAAAGATGAAATTTGGTATGCACTCATGTGTTGCTTGAAGAATGTAGAGTTTAGAGAAGCGCTAAGAGATTATTCGCGAAATTCCCGCGGAAACGCAAAATGCCTGGAATTTTCGTATTATAATCGACGTAAACGGCGTTGCGGGCTTCAACTAGTCAATTATGCAGTACTAATTAACTAATTTACCCAATAGATTATACATACTATTAGTTTCTTATAATGTTTTAAAGTATTTTTTATTACGCAAGGTCAATGTCAAGGTCTGCCAGTTGAGTGTGTCAACAAATCAATCACATCCTTTGTAAATTGCAACAGTATCCTGCGTATAAAATGCACTAAGAATAGAATACTAGATTTGTTTATAAGCAGTTTCAAGATTCGCCGCTTTCCGCTTTGCTTGATTGCTTATTAAGTAGCGGAACTCAACGCCGTGCTTTGTTTTCTACAGGTAAAAAATATTAAAACAGTGCATTTTGAAATTTATATTAGATGGCGTAATCGAGTCCCTTTGCCACACTTTTTTTTATATGAGAATAATACTATTGGCCCTTTACGTTGACTTCGTGGAAGGACGAAGGGAAGAGGGCTTTCTGTCGCTGCAAATACTATGTAGTTTTAGAGGTATTTTAGTTCGCTATTTGGCGTTTATTTCGTAGAAATATTTAAATGGATTCATTAAACATCGTAGCCTGACACGTCAACTGGGTTAGACATTTAAAAAAAACATATAAAAATGGTAAACGTAGAGGAATGTTTTCTAATTATAAACATGGAATAACAGTTTAAAAAAATTGTATAATATTAAAATAAATAGCATTCTCCCTTGATTACTTCTTAATAATCTTTGGGTAGCGGCAGATCGCTTGGATGGTTTTTAAGAGGTGCGGGTTCAAATCCCGCTGTGTTCAAATTTTTATGTTTTATAAAAAAAATTATAATGGAGTTAATATCAGAATATCATTTACAACTTAAATGCGTTTTCACTACAATAGTCGCGTATTCTTATTTTGTATTACTTGAACACAAAATATTCTTCAAATATTTTAATAATGAAAAACTAAAACTCTATTCAATGCACGTTTACAATTTTCAAGGCTCAGGTTTTCGTTTCTAACGTAGTTTTTCCATTACTGTTTCAATCAAATATCGGATTTTTTAACATAAAAATAGTATAGTACAGTAGTTAAAATATATAGAATATCTTTTGAATGAAACTATTTTAACCTTCTGAGATCCAGAAAAAGAAATGTATGGAATATACAAAAATTAACATAATAGGCATAAAACTTACTTCAAAAAATTAAAAAAAAGTTTTTCTCTACGTCATTTATTTAAGACATTACTTCCTAAGGCTTCTCGACGTCAACTCTATTTTGTTGGCATAATTATACATTAACATTGGATTTGTAAAGAAATTATTCTAAGCTTAATAAATTTTAAATAAATTATTTGATAAACAAAATCAATAGATTTTTTATAAACATTTCTAAGTATTTATAAACTTGTTAATTAAATCACAGTTAGCTCTTGAAGTTATTTGTTTTAATAATAATTATACTAAGACTTTTTATTTATCTTATACTTACAGAAACAGACAACTCTCTTATAACGCGATGAGTTTTTTATAAACATTTCTAAGTATTTATAAACTTGTTAATTAAATCACAGTTAGCTCTTGAAGTTATTTGTTTTAATAATAATTATACTAAGACTTTTTATTTATCTTATACTTACAGAAACAGACAACTCTCTTGTAACGCGATGAGTGCGTACTACAGTATATAGAAACCGCGGTATAAGAAACTCAGAATTAATACGAAATACTTCATTTATACCGCACTATGAATAATAAACACATAATATAAGATAAATTAAAAAATAGTTTAATTGAATTTTTCATATAAATAAATAATAAAAAAATAAACTAAAAAAACAAAACTAAACTAATAACTATTTTTCAACGATAAAAGAATTTTACTGTCTGTAAAATTTATATATTCTTATAACACTCATCCTCGCTATCAAATATGAGTTGCGTAACTCGTCTTCTTTGAATGGATAAAAACGTCCTCACTTGGTCCGTCTTTACAGGGTCTTTCGATTCGATCTTAAAGTACCGCCTTATAGGCCGACTGAATACTATATTATTATATTATATTATAACGTATAAAAAAGGATAAATTAGCGTAATTGTCTGAATAAACTCCATATTTATTTTACTTTTGTATTGGACAAGTATATTTTACATTTGACACAATACAATGTCAGATAAACGTTTCTTCAACTATTATATTTCTCAGATTATATTTCTATATTATATTGGTACTTTACTACAGTATACGTTAGTATCTATAGTGTAATGTATAATTATTGTACTAGTACCACCAATACACGTATTGGCTTGGGTTAAGTAACGGTCACTGCAATAAATATGCAGGATGGGTGTGCAGAGGATTTTCTATTCGAAGAAGTAATAGCTTACTAGGTAGCTAACCTCCTAGACAGTTATTTTCCCCAAAGTCGCCGTTGGTCTTTTTAGGAGGTTCAGAAAGTCAATTTAACGTACGTATTGTCTCAGGTATCTACGCTTAAATAAGCAATATTGTAAGTGAAAAAAATTACCTCGGTACGTCACTGGCTGGATATATATAAATCTTTCCATTTTTTATTATTTTTTTTCAGCTTCACACTTTTAACACACATAGCAGGGTAGACAGGTAATACTTAGTGTCCAGACACTCCGTACTTTACTTTCTGCCGAATTCGATACATTCGTGTTGGTTGTCAGTACTCGACGCCGCGCTTTTATCGCCAGTGCAAGGAAAAGAAAATAATTCAAATTTAATCATTCTCCCAAGTGGGAATCGAACCTACAACTGATCGCTATTACAGTCAGACTGTCCTCATATACGACTTACTCGTTAAAATTAGTCAATCCCTTATATATAGAAATGTATGTACGTAGGTTATTCCTTTCTTGGGTTCCTAGAGTTAAAATCACGCATTATGAAAAACACTTTGTCAAATTACCGATTTTCGAATTAACAATTTTCAAATCTATAAAATCATATTCCTGTTAAGAAGGTGTCGCGAACGGAGGGATATGAAATTTGGCACAGTTACAGTTTTAATAGAGAAGGAGTTCTAAACTTCTCTTACTCTGTTACTATTTTATTAAATAACTAAATTAAAATACATTAAATTAATAAGTGTGTGTGACATACACGTACAGTCCCTGTATATATTGCTAAAGAAATGTGTTATTCGAAATGCTAAAATCAGTTTAAAATAGTTTCACTTAAATTTTTTTTTCGTCTTTTTTTAGCTTCACGCTTTTATCCCGCATAGCAGGGTAGGCAGAAAGTACCTAGTATCAAGACACTCCGTACTTCGCTTTCCACCGAATTCGAGACATTGCGTGTTGGGTGGTGGAACTCAACGCCACTCCTTGTGTTTACCAGAGCGAAGAAGTGAAAATAATTTAAATATAATCACTCCCCCTAGTGGGGATCGAACCCACAACCGATCGCATTTACAGTCAGACACTGTCACACTGCGCCACGACCGGCCTCAATGGGTTATTAAAATATCTAGATTTTAAAACAATTAAAGTGACTATTTTTGCATATTCCTCGCTGGGAAGTTTAATTTATGACAGTATTGCGTGTTGACATTGAGCCCTGTGGAATAAATTATTATAATTTTTTTGTAGATGAATAAAATTTGAAAATAAATTAAAATATTACATTAATGAAAAATAATTTTTTACATACAAAAATATAGTTATTTTTATATATTTACTATTTTTACGGTGTTATTCCACACTTAGGATTAGAAAATATTTTTGAAAAAATGTATATAAATTTGAACGCAGAAGGATTTGAACCCGCTCCTCTTGGAGCGCTCTGACCGCCAAGCCATGCGTTCTATTACCAGCTGTGTCGAAATTCTTATACGTTAGTTACAACTTATTTATGTTGTTAGCGTCTTCGCAGTTGAGATTTTTACAAATTTCTTCTACTTAAAGATTATTTATAGTTTTTTTTCTTTCTTCGTACCTACTATGCATATGACTATACTACTCGGGGACTACACTTAAAATCTTAGCCATTTTTACTATATAATTATTTTTTTTATGACTTATTGAAAACACAAAATTTATTTTCAAACTTACAAACTCACATATCACTCAGCCCAAAAAATCAAGGATGTATTCTATTTTTAATCTATGTCGTATGCTGTACTTAAAAAAAAGAAGCTAAATAAACAGATTACACAAAACATAAGAACAAGATAATTTAAATAAAAAGAAAAAAAGCCATTAACATACATATATACGTAATAGATATATTTAACTAAGAAATCAAAGTGTGATATATTTAAGAAATGAAAGACACACACTAATTATCGAATTGTCAGAGGGAATCTGGTGTCAAGAGACTCCTTGCTCTACTTTCCACTCGAACATTTTCTTGTCTAGAGCATCGAGTTTTGTGGAACTCAACGCCGCTTTTGTTTTACTAAAAGAGCAGAAAAATGTTTAAATTCATCTATTAAATTAATATGCTTCGATAATAAGTTACGTCTACGTGAAATTTAACATCTCTGGACCTTTATTTTATCATGCTTGAAAGTAGTCTAGGTTACCCCTTATACAGTTCCCAGCCAGCGAAAGCCCCGTCAAAATTGGTCCAGGCGTTCCAGAGATTAATAGGAATAAACAGACAGACAGATAGATTGACAGACAAAATAGTTAAAAAATATGTTTTTATATATGTACTTTGTATTCATACACATGATGTATCGAGGAAAAGTTAGGAAAGGTTATATTAATAGTAGATTGAAAACGAATGAAGGTGTTCTTAAACATAAATAGCCAATCATAAGTAATTGTGCTTGGTGAGGAAAAAACCTCATTGAAATTTAATTAGTATAATTTTGAAATAAAACCTTGTTGAATTTTTTATTATATCAGTATCTCTGTGGGATACATATTTACATAACGGCACTTAACAAAAACCCCAAAAATAAATATAATTGGCTAGGAGAAACATATTAACTTACCGAATAAATTTATAATATTTTAAAGCTTCAAATATTAAATTAAAAAATACAACTAAAAAAATTTAAGGCATGTTTAAAAGATAAACGTAGTTTTTACTATTGTTAAAGTGTTATTCTACTCTTGGAAACCGTCTAAGCGATCTGACCGCTTCGCCATGCGTTCTGCTACTGGCTAGGTCGAAATTCTTATACGTTTGTTTCAACATATTTATATTGTTAGCATCTTCATAAAAAAATTATAAGTTTTTTTTTGAAAAATAGTATCAAAAACAATAAACGTAGCTAGTAAGTATATCATATAAAAAAACAGTTTGGCAAAGAAAAGAGTTTCAAGCATGCAAGAATCTGGCAAGGCTAAATGATCTTTGTGCGTGTCAAAATGTCACCAGGCTTCCCCTCTTACTCTTGTTGTCGCCGTAGCCTTAATTATACTTAGATATGCCAAATTTAAATAATTTTCGCTTTAATTCAATAGAATTAAGGCTTATTTTATTTATTCGATTGATTTTATTCAAATTCTAGAGAATGGCTATATTTATACAGCTATATTATATAAATTATTTTAAATTCTTCACTCTGATAAAGATGTTGAATTTGCTTTTTCATTATATGATTATATTAATTACGTCAGTATTTAAAACCATCGTGACGTAATGTGATAGCACCTGACAGTAAACGCGATAGTTCTGGGTTCGATTACCACTCAGTGGAAGTAATAAGATTTTTAAATTACTCTAATTGGTCCATTTACATAATAACATAAAATATAATTTACATAGATAGATTATTTTACAGACTTTTTCATTAAGGGTCTTTGTTAAATCTGGGACTTATTTATGGATTCTCTGAATTTTTCAGATTTTTAAAATATCTTTTTATTTTTAATTATTGTGATTTTTTTATGATAACGAGTGTGGAACATTGCAAGAAAATAAGAAAATTAAATTAAAAGATCCTTGGAGGGGTAAAGGAGTCATCTTGTAGCGAGTCCTTGTTTTAGTGTGTGAGTCCTTCCAAAAGGTCTAGTCTGATGATTGTGTTCTCCTCACTCCTAATGAATGGCTATTTAATTATCGTATATATCATAAAAATGACAGTATTGTCAGTCCTAAACTAAAACTACCAGCGTCTTAGAAGGTACTTTTATAAACCAACAAAAAATCAATGAGAAACTCTTTGAAAAACAGTTGTCCTTTTAAAATAAAATTTTAAGATTAATTTATAACAATGCTTAGGTTGAATTACTACAGATCATGAAATTTCACATACATATATCCATCATAAACTAATCCAATACGTGTCAGTATAAGAAATAAACTAATAATAAGCCACTCGTAGAATAATTTAAATTACGTACATAATTACTGTGAATGCTAAAGTCTTTAGGAAAATACCTTTATTTGCCTGTTAGTCAGTGGCGTCTTAAACTTGTTTTTTGATGGAACATATATCGTTATATTTATACGCTCGCTTTTTTTTATTCATTGTTATTTCGCGTGTCCTTGTAATCTTTATATTGTAAGTATTTTTTATAGCTTCACGCTTTTATCCTCAATAGCAGAGCAGACAGGAAGTACCCTGTACCTATTCGCCGAAATTCGAGACATTGAGTGGCGGAACGCCGCGCTTTGTCTTACCCGAGCCAGGAAATGAAAATAATTTAAATATAATCACTCCCTCGAGGGGGAATCGAACCTTCAGTAGGTCATGTTTACAGTCAGACGCTGTCGCACTGAGCTATATATATATATATATAACGCCATAAAATAAAAAGGTTAAACTTTAGAAAAATAAATAAATAAATATTATCCAAGAAAACAACAATTTTTGGAAATTTGATTGTCAACAGCGGCCAGCTAATTAACATAATGATATATTTTTGTCAAATCCGCGACTAGCCTATCTTCGGCGACGTGTCAATTGGGTTAAGAGCTGCTCTTGAATCCTTAGTGATAAAAAAAGATATTACGTCACGTATATTTTCCTGTTAATCATGATAGTCTAAGTACTTTGATGTTTAGTTTTTGTTTATCCCGCTCAGCAGGGTAGACAGAAAGTACCTAGTGTTATAACACTCCGTACTTCGCTTTCCACTGAATTAGAGGCATTGCGTGTTGAGTGGTGAAACTCAACGCCGCACTTTGTCTTACCAGAGCGAGGAAGTGAAAATAATTTTAATATAATCACTCCTTCGAGTGAATATCGAACCCACAACCGGTCGCGTTTACAGTCAGACGCTGTCACACTGCGCCACGACCGTTGTTTAGCTCATTAAATTACTCGCTTAAAATTATGTTAGGTATTGTTGAAAAGCAAGTAAAATTTCGTTTTAAATAAAGCGAACAGTAGATATATTCCAATGTATGTATAGGTGAAGTAAAATATTTTGTTAAAATACTTTTTTTGTTAAGAATCAAGCAATTGCTCGACTAACAAAATCTTGGGTTTTCACGATTTTTAGACATCTTGAAACTATATTGAGCGGAATAATCGTGTATATTTTCGGTTGTCATGTCAGGAAGACTGATCTACCGGTGACCACGTGACCACGGACTACTGTAAAGTGTTCGCACTTTGTCATATGAGAGCGAAGAAGTGAAAATAACTAAAATATATAACATACCTTATATAATACAAAACGTTACAGTAGTGGAAATAATTTATTGATTATATTTAAATTATTTTCTTCTTATATTTTTAATTCATAGTAAAATAGTTCTAATAACCGTAACTACTTTTAATTAAGTGTGCATTTCGCTTATTACGATTCTATGAGCTAAGTTATGTATACAATGTCATGGTTGAGAAATTTAATGCCTCTGAGATTATAATTTAACATTCTCGATATTATTGGAATGTCGCAAACGTGATTTACTTGTGATTTACTTGCGACTCCATAAGGCTTTAACACATTTTTCAAAAAAATCATGTAAGCTAGATCTTTGTTTATATTTATATATATATATATATATATATATATATATATATATATATATATATATATATATATATATATATATATATATATATATATATATTATTTAGTAAGATATAATCTAATAATAATTAATGATATAATTACAAGAATATTGACAATTTATAGTTTATTTAATATTTACTTATATGTGAAATAACACTTTTTTAAAATATTATGCTTATTTTCGTAGACAGATAGAATCTTGTTATAGGTTAACCTATTTTTCATATATAATTATAGAGGCAACTTTTAGTGGCTAGATGTTAGTAGGCTAGATAATAATCTACCTTTATATTCATACCCAGAAAGCCAAATATGTTCTTTCTGACATGAAAGTCAGAGAATTAATGTTAAACACTTCGTTATCCAATTTCCGTTTGAAATCGAGATATTCAATGTTGAGTGGCGGAACTCAACGCCACGCTTTGACTGACAAGAGTAATGAAATTAATGCAAATTAATCCTATCCCCTTGTAGGAAAAAAAGAATCACACAATCAATCGCGTTTGCAGTTATACTTTACCCCACTGCGCAATATGGTCTCAAAGATATATTTGAGATATAAATGCATATAGAGGCCGGTCTCGGCACAGTGTGACATCGTCTGACTGTAAACACTATCGGTTTTAGGATTCGATCCTCATTCGGGGGAGTGTTTATATTTAAATTATTTTCACTTCCTCGCTCTGGCAAGACAAAGTGTGGCGATGAGTTCCACCACTCAACACTCAATGTCTGGAATTCGGTGGAAAGTGATGTACGGGGTGTCTAGATACTAGGTGCTTTCTGTCTACCCTGCTATGCGTGATAAAAGCGTAAAGTTAAAAATAGATAAATGTATAAATATAAATTCAGTACATTTTAAACATACTATGGAATTAAATCACAAAAGACCAATATAATAAAAAAATCAATTAAACGTACAAATTTTTATTCAGATGTTAAAAACAAAATTGTTCGAAAACATTTAGTTTACATGAGAACAGTATTAACTAAAGGAAACATCCACTTACTACGCCCAGCCGCGTGTTGTAATGAGCTAATGTCGACGTTTACCAGATATTATATGACCATTGGCAAATTATCCGTCTGGAACTGAATTAACCTTCGATGGCTTTCCTTTGTAAACGCTTAATAGAAGTAAATTATTTTGTTTTTTAATTATTATAGCAGTGACAATGTTGCAATTGGGAGTTAGGATAAGTCCGTTATTGCGGTGTTAAAATCGCCCATACATCACGCATATCAAATGGATGAACAACAAACTTATTGGGTTTTCGATAACTTCATCATTAAAGTATTAAAATGGAAAAATACATATATGTAAGTAGTAAACTACAAGTTTCAATTTACATAAGTACGCCGCTCCGCGAGAATAATGGTAAATAAATTTTATATTATCTTTGGATTATTTAATGGCTAAGCTGTCAAAATACACGATTTCCGTTTCCCGCCCATTGTTCTGTCATCACTTTACTTGCAATATAAATAAAAAAAAATGCACAAACACGCTGAGAAAATTGTACCTACTTAAATATAATTTAATAAAAAACTTGGAAGGACATCGTATTTCTGAAATCTCTCACTGTATATAATAATTGACATATATATATATATATATATATATATATATATATATATATATATATATATATATATAAATATATATATATATATATATATATATATATACATAATATATATATATATATACATAATATATTTTTTATTTATTTGATAAATCATTATTTAAAATAATGACAGATGTACAAATATAGTTATAAAATGGTACTTTTACATTTAATAATAGTTTTAGGAAAACTACATTTTTGTTTACATTTAAATTTGAGCACGTGTCCAAAGCGTGCTAATATATGGTAAAGTTGTCACTGGCCTTGATCTAAGTCAGGGGAGCTTGGGGAAAATGCGAACAGTGGTATCGGGTTCGAACAATATATTGTTTTAATGTTTCATATTATTTATGTCTACACGGTAGAGTTTGTTATCAGTTTTAATTTAGATCTTGTTCTAACTTCTTCTAAATCTCATATCTCTACAGGACACTCCTCTACTCTATCTAATCTACTAAACCTCTAAATGATTGCGATGAATGAGTATGATCTGTTCATGAGTAGATACCTTTTAAAGTATTAGAAAATCTTTTAATGTGGGCAAATGATTATTTTGTAGTGTATTTTTTTTATTTAGCTTCACGCGTTTATTCCGCATATTTGGGCGGACAGAAATTTTCTATTGTAAACACCCACCGTAAAAAAATTAACAGAATGATTTCTATTTACGTTTATTAAATAAACTATACATTTAGTAATACGAATATTGTAATAAACGCAAAAAGAATATATGGATGTTTGTAATTATTTCACGCAAAATATACCGAAAGGAATTGAGTAAAATAATTAAAATATAGATATTTAAAATATATTTCTGTAAAGTTCTACTTAATAATTACATTATTATGAAACAGTATATAGACTATTTTAGACTATAAGTTTCGAATAAATAGAATAAAAAATCGTTATACTCCTTGAGTGCTACCGTGGCGTTTGTCGTTTAAGTCCAAGTGTTTGAGTTAGTGACGCACAAAGATAATCAAAGACAAGCGAAACTGCGATATTAAGTAATCTTTTTCTATAATTTAAATATCTAAACTAAATCGATGTATAAAGTAAATGTTTGTCTATTTGTTTGATGGTTTATTTCTGTAAAAATATGTATTGGGAAACCAGTTAAAAATATATTTTAGCCAATGCAGGCAGCAATCGTGTCCAGATTTTTAACGCTAAGTTTTTATATTTTATATAAACCATATATAAATATGGATGAAGTGAAGAATTAGATTCCATATAATAAAATTGTTTTGGGATGCGTTATTTTTAAGTATAATACTTTGCATTTCTAAATTTATTTTGGTAATCTTAGCCATCGTCAATCAAAGATGAAAAAGAAGAAAACAATATAGATTATTATCATTTTGTTAATCCCCTTGAGAATGCACTTAAGTTAATCTACAGAGTTCAATTATGTCAGATTCGTAATAAAATAGATGTTTGCTATATAATCAGTTAGTGTCTAACCGTCTCATGGACGCTTCGGTTGAATAGTGTCTATTCTTATTAGTTAGATAATTAGTTAGTGATTGATCTCTCTATTTATGTGTGTTAAATGGCGAAATCTATGCCATTCCACTTTACCAGGTAGAAAAATTGAAGTATAGAAAAATTAAATAAAGCAAGTAATTTTTATGTCGACTAATAATCTGGAACCTTTTTATATGTTGTGAGAAGTAAACAAGTAGTGTAACAATAGTTAGTGTTGCTTTCAATATATTTAAAAACAAAGGAAAAAATGTAATGATATATTATATAATATCTAATAATAAAATTAATGAAAAAATATGGTAATAGTCTAAAGAATTCACTATTTAAGTTATCTTCTCCTTCTTAAGAAGTGATTTTTTTATTTATAATATAATGAAACAAATAGTAAGTAGTAGTAGTACATGCGAGGATAAACATCACTTTAAAGCAACCTACAAATCTATAATCAATTATACTAAGCAACGTTTTGAGTAAGCAAAGTAAATTTAATACTTATTTTCTAATTATGAATTATTTGTTCCAGAAAAAACATGAAAACTAAAGAAAAAATGAGTGTCAGCCATATAAGTGGAAACAATGTTTCAATAAATGACAGGTAAGTTTAAATATCTACCCAAAAATTAGGTGACTATACTGATTTTATATAGCTTGATTGATGATTTAAAATTACGTGATTTTATTCATCGTATCGTAAGATTTGTACGGCTCTATATTTATTCACATTTGGAAACCTGTATCTCCTCTGTCGTTACAAGGGATAACCCCTTGTACAGAAGTGGTAAATGGCCATCAAGCGAATCGAACGCTAATTTTCTTTACCTGTCCCATTAAAAATATAGTGAAACTCCACTTAAAACTATTATTATATATATATACATATATATATATATATATATATATATATTTATTTATTTATATATATATATACACCCATATATATATGTTTTAAAGATATACCCATGACATTGTAACTGTTTCACAATATACATATATATACTTATAAATAGTCATTCAACGGCGAGTAAATTACCGTTAAGATAAATCTTTCCGCTAACTAACAATATATTTCACATCATTCCATTCATATGTTTTAATAAATATTTACTAACACTTTAATAGAGGTTATCGGAAAAACACGTATAATAGTAGTAGCGATATAATAATATGAACATATTAATAAATTCCTATATCTAATTATATACTATTTTCATTTTAATTTATTCTAATAAAAGATTCAAAGTAAACAAAACTCGTCTTTAAAAGGTGGTCAGGGACAGGATTTTTCGAAGCGTTTGAAATGTCAGAACTGGTTAGTCTTCTTACGTGCCGTAATATTCGACTCCATTTGTCTTATACTTTATTACAAAAGTAATTTATTTTTAATTACTAGTTGAAGTTAATAAATAACTATACTATATACGTATATCTGTGTTGATGTTTATATTTAATATATAATATATACTTAAATCTAATATATAGCTGTTTTCATGATCAAAAATAAATATAAAATTTGTGCTAGGTTTCGCCACGCAACATGTTGTTTTTGAATATATATATATATATATATATATATATATAATAGGACCTTGAATAAGTTCTCGCTGTTTTGTAATCTCAAATTGTAATAGAATAGAATTTACCACAGTGTCAACTACATATTTATTTGATTCAATTGCTACGAGAGAGATGGAGGAAAGTGATCTCTAATGATGGACAATACTTTGAGTAATGTCATTGTAAGCATTGTATTTTAAATACATTTTTTTTTGAAACAAAAAACAGCGAGAACTTATTCAAGGTCCTAATATATATATATATATACATATATATATATATACATATACATATATATATATATATATATATATATATATATATATATATGTGTATATAGAATTTAATGCTTTGTGGACCTCTCTGCACTCTCTTATAATATGTTTTATTTTGGTGGTTGCTTTGAAAAGATTGCCATTAGCGATAATGGCGGCCCCATTGGACATATGTGTTTTTTTTGTAAAAATTATTTTATGTATGGTATTGTATTTATATGCAACAAATTATTATTAATAATTATAATAAAAATATATTCCGTTTTCGTATTTATATAAGTAATTAGGAGTTGTAACTCAAAACATAATAGACGATTCATTTCGCGTGATGCCAAATGACATGGACGGTGGTATAAAACAAATATTACACTGTTTTTAAGATATTAATTCAACGTAAACCCGTTTAAATGGTAAACATAAGAATTTTCCTTATTATAAATTATACTTTCAAGTCCATGTAAAATTATAAAGGAAACATTTGCCAATGCCACGTTTGTACAAAATGAAAAATGTATCATGAGGAGAATTACAACGAGTTTAATATTTTTTAATGTCATAGTGATCTATACCTAACTTTCCTCTCATTAAAAATTATTTCATTCTGTATATAGAATCCAAAGTTTTGTCTTAATAGATTCAAGAACTACATAAAAAAAAATCATTAAACAGATCCGAATCCACGACCATCGTTCAAATTAATATGCGAATTACAAGACAATTGCGTTTAAGTTACAATTGGTTGTTATTATATTGTACTCAACACAAATTATAGTTAACAATTGAAATTTACGACGTTTTGAGCTATCGTATTTAAGTGTTTGTTTATTTTTTTTTTTCATACTTATACTTGGATAATGGTGCTTTGACGTGATTTATTATTTGCCATTATATTGTTGAAATTTTCTCATACAATTTACTTATATAAATTTTAAATGATTTAAAATATATAACGATCTTCACGTCGAGTATGTATGTCATTCTTATTTCGCCTTTGTGGCGCCGTTGGTCGGCACGTGTCTTTAAATGCGATGGATATGGATTTGAACTAGACATGGGGAATTACTTTATTTATTTAATCCGTCAAAGGCCAAAAAGCCAACTGTGGCGCAGTGGGACAGCGCCTGAATGTAAACGCGATTTGATTCCCACTCGTGGGAGTATTTAAATTACTTTCACTTCCTTGCTCTGGTAAGACAAACTGCGGTGTTGAGTTCCGCCACTGAATTCACAATGTCTCGAATACGGTGGAGTTAAAAAAATAAATAATTACTATAATTTTAAATAAATTATTAAATTTTATTACATATTAAATTCATTTAGATAATAAAATTTTTATTTTATTTATTTAATTTAGTTGGACAATGTGGAGTTCGGTTTTAAATTTTATCAACATTTAATATCACATTTTCGCTGAAAGTGAAGATTGTGATCATTTGTGCAAAACATAGCTGACCTGTGTCAAATATGTACCTATATGTATACAATTGAATAAAATTTGAGTGTATGTTTGTAATGTTCAATTAATCACTTTTTACTTAAATGCATGCATGTATGTATATATCAAAATAAAAATATATATCAAAATAATATTTTTTACAATTTTCGTATGTCTGTCGTTTAGTTCTGGTGTATCTCTACAACAGCTAGATCGATTTTGGCGGGGCTTTAATAGTAATATAGTTGACGTAATAAGAAGTAACTTTATCTACTTTTATTTTAGATTTATCAAATAAAGATTCTGATATGAAGACGCGGGCACAACTGGTGTGTTATAAAAGCAGAATATAATCTCATTGTTATTCTTCTTCATATAACTTAGTCATAATATTTATTAGGATTTATTTTTCTTGCGAACCATACATACTACTTTTTTAAAACAATATGCGAATGGAGTAAAATGAAGTTTGGCACAGATGCATTTTTAAACAAGCGTTAATGTAACGCACGCTATCGTGTGCTATTAGCCTTTATATAAAGTGACATGCACGTTGCTAATGGCAACGCGTTGTTTACACATCAATTGGGGTACTAGAGCCGTGGTAGTTATCTATTAAATAATTATTTAATTTTAAAAACAACTATAAATATGTATTTCGTATAAAATAACAACCGTTGAATTATCAGTATCATTTTTACAGTGTTTGGAAGGACACGGGTTTTTTAGTTAAGCGCATCCGTGTGTAAAATTGGCTATTGTCGAAACTAATTTAAGCAGATGTTTATCATCTTGATTCATATAATTCATATGCAAAATCCGTTTATTTTATATAAATCAAATAAAAATACGTCTTGTAAATGAAAATATGTTATTTATTAATATCTTTTAATTGTCCCGCTCAAGAACTCAAGAAGTAACTTGTGTCATGACACTCCGTACTCTGCTTTCCGCCGAATTTGAGACATTGCATGTTGAGTAGCGGAACTCAACGCCGCGCTTTTGTTGCGTTTACAAATATAGGTATAAAATCGAACCCGCTTCTCCTTTATCCTTTTTAAAGGGCTCTACACAACAGCATAGAAATTCTTATAGGCCTGTTGCAACTTATTTTTTTTTAAGAACGTATTTCGAGGTTGACAGATAATATTGCGCGCGCGCAGCCGCCGTAACGTTACGAAAGGTTAGATATACTTACACATACATATCT
This sequence comes from Dryadula phaetusa, assembly GCA_032432895.1. Lineage (NCBI taxonomy): Eukaryota > Metazoa > Arthropoda > Insecta > Lepidoptera > Nymphalidae > Dryadula > Dryadula phaetusa. The sequence goes on from JAOYRS010000001.1 coordinate 1,857,616, forward strand.
ATAACCATTAAACATTTGGAAATCTCGGGTTTCCCTTTAATCAACTTTAGTCTGGGATGACAACATTCTCTTAGTAATATTGAAATTTGAGCATAATAATTATATTAACATTTTATTCTAGAAAATGGACCTTAAAACATGTTAACACGTGCACGTTCAAATGGTTTCAATGTATATTAATCATAGGGTAGTTTGTAATATATAATTTCTTATATTAATACGTTTATATTGGGCCATCATGAAGCAGTGGGACAGCGTTTGATTGTAACCGAGATTCGGTTCGATTCCCGCTCAAAAGAATGATTTTATTTAAAATTTATTTTCATTTCTCCGGTCTAGTAACACAAAGTTTCACCACTCAGCACGTAAAGTCTCGACTTCCTGCGGAGGCTCTTGACACTAGATTGTCTCTGACTGATCCTAATTTCCTGCACATTTCTCCATATAATTTGAAGATGATCTTTAGGCTGAGTTAAAGAAGTCTTTGGTATAAAGCTATTAAAGAATTGATAAAAGGGCTAATCTAATCTAAAACGAATTCTAAACATACCCTTGGGCATATAATGTACAATACGGTTTTTAAATAGAATGTGAACTTTCTACTAAACCAGAGGTAAAATTTCACTCCTTTACTAGACGGTAGGATAATTTTTTTTAACTTCTCGCTTTTATCCCGGATAGCCGGGTAGATAGGAATTACCTAGTGTCAAGGCACTCCATAATCCTATAAACTCTTTACCCGGTTAGTATAATTTTGTAATTTCATTAAAATTAGAAAGAGAAATATATAATAAATTATAAAATAAAAATTAAATTCTCTTACAGGAAGTAACTATTTTTTAGACAATGACTGTTTCTTTTTTATTTAGCAATCTTTTTACCTTTTATTTGGTATAAATATATAATTGATTGAAATTATTGATTATACACCATTTAACATTTTAAATCTATAAATCTAGTTTTGAATCGCGAAAATCAAAGGTATTAAACTAAAAGCCTTTTATGACTAAGCCATGGTATTGCCTCACCAGCTTTATATTTATATATAGGTAAATTCGGGGTTTTCGTAAACAGTTGCGATATTCATATTGTAAGACCTTTCACTTTTAACATCTGTATCTGCCATTGTGTGCTAGTATCAGTTTATTTTGTACCGGCGAGCTAACTGGGACTAAAATGGTAAGTTTTTTTTTTCAAATATTATTTTAGTTATAAGGCATATGCTGTATGTATAATGCGAATTAAATAGATGTAACTATGTGGTTATTTTTTTATTTTTAAAATATTAATTATTTTTTGAAATTTATTTAATTACATTTGTGGAGCAAAATTATTAAATAAATTCAATTTTCAGATGAAAATCGTTCGTAAAATCGTTCGTAAAATCGTTCGTAAAATCGTTTATAGCGGGTACAGTTAGATACTGAAAAATTAATATTAAATGAATTTAAAACTAAATGATATATTTATTTTTTTTAGAAAATTAAATAAAATATGCTTAGTAAATAGAACTCAAATTCTTAAATTGTAAATATTAAAAAATAAAATTATGCCTTGTATATATTACACATAAGTTATAAAATAATTAGACCGGAGCGAAATTTATATAGCAATAAAAAAAACTAAATATTCTTATTTATTTGCTTTTATTCCTAATAATTGAAATATTGGTTGGATTTCGAAAAAAAAAGCTGAAAATTTGAGACTTTCCGGTTCAAGTAATTCAATAATAATTTTAAACTGCAACAGGTGTACCCCGTTGCAAGACAAATCAGAACGAGCGAGCACAAAGCGCGAACTGCATAGTGAAAATACTTTGATAAGAATGCGCTTATTAATGTGCAACTGCACTGAGCCAATGCTTGCATACAGTCCAATCGTTTGAAATATACGAATAATTCCAATATGCAATGTTTTTTTTTTTTCAGAAAATCGTGCTTATAATTGTTTTTCTACAATGTTCACTTTATTTTGTTGCCGCGGACGAGTTACCAGAGACAAGAGACATCGGCACCGACGACTACGACGATTTAGGGCGGAAACATAAGAAGAAAAAGAAGCATCAAAACAATCCTTGTTACGGCGGATACGGAAAGACATTCGGTGAAAAGTTTGGTCCACATGACTATACGTACATCAATGCTCCAGTCACGAATTATTTCTTAGGTTGTGGCGGAGGTGCTCCCGTTGCTCCTATTCAATATCCTGCCCAATTCGGAGGTCACGGAGGCTATGGCCACGGAGGTCACGGAGGCCATGGCGGCCACGGAGGCCACGGAGGCCACGGAGGCCACGGAGGCCACGGAGGTCACGGAGGTTACGGAGGCTATGGACAGGGAGGGTACCAAGGCTTCCCTAATTTCCAAGGACCAGCGAATTATGGTTACACTCCAGGATTTCAACAACATCCTTCGTACCAATATCAAAATAATAGACCCTTTCAAAATGTGGCATCAGCTGCAGCTTCAGGATTAGGCAGCGCTATCGCCGGCTATTTTAATCGTCCGAGAAAGGTGAACAAACAAGTGAATCAGTTATTAAGGCCATTATATAAACTGTTTTAAAGTGTTGTAGTGATTTTGAAACTGTGTTACGTACTATACCGTGTCTATTCACTCGATATTGTGTAAATGATATAGATCTACGGGTATCGTGTTATAACGCAACTTAAGACTAACTATAGTTTAGTATAACTCATAACTTGTGCCTGATATATATATAAAACCTATACTTAAAGAGGAATCTTAATATATTTTTAAATATAAATGCAAATAAAAGGCTATTCTTTAAATAAGCATCTAAGCAATTTTGTTGAGAATGCGATATTATAATTGTAAAATGGATACATTAAGTATAAAAGTTTGTTTTAAATCAAACCTATATTAAGTAAGTGCGATTTTTGTTAATATATATATATAAACTATGATAATATATTTGTTATAGAAATATAGATTATAAGGTATCCCTACTGTATTTTTAATGAGGACAATAACATAAAGATGAATATTTTGTTACCACGCTACAATTTATTTTAATGAGACTACAATCTCCATGGCAGTGTTTTAGAAAAGTTTTGTAAGAAAATATCGTGGTGTTTAGTATAGATTATAAAGTGTTAAACTAGTGATGTGTTTTCAGCTCTCAATTTTTCTAATAAAAATTTAAATAAACGCATCGAGAGACTCAACCTGTTGTACATATATGTTAATATCGCTTCACTGTAAACGTAGTTGGTTGTCAGTTTAATTGATTATTTCACATTGATTGAGGTTGATTGATTGATGACATTTGACTAATTTTTTTCTCTGTTCCGTTTAGCCATTTTTCAAATCTCACACATCATGTCTTTTTGCGGGATTTCGCGCAATATGTTTGGAAAGAGTGGGAAGATGCGACTCAGTTGCGCCATAATTACGTTTCTTCATATCTGAGACCTACTAATTAAACCTTATCAAGCATGATGAAGGTCATTTGTACTGCCATCAAGTTGGGACTGGAGCGTGCGTTGCTTAACGTATAATGGCTTTAGTTATATATTGTTATTCTTTTATTTTATTTGTACTTTAAATCCAACTATCTTCTTACTAACAAACAATTGTTATTGACAAATAATATTTTAACTCTGTAATCGTTATAAATTTATATAATATTGAATTAGTTTCACGTTTTTATACCGCGTAGTATAATAGACAGGAAGTACCTACTGTCAAGACAGTCCGTGCTCCGTTTAAAAAAAACCAGTGAATGTCAACAAAATAAATTTTTCTTTTTGATGACAATTGTGTTTCTGTAGCTGAGGAAGTCTTGTTAAAACGACCTACATTTTTAAATACCTAAATTTTCAAATTACGATTTTACTCATACTTGCTTGTGTATAGGATGACTGAATTTTTTCGTAAATTACATAAGTGGATCTATTTACGTGGGCGACGTCGTCGGTACAAGTGCCAGGGTTTCGACATGCAAAATTCCTATGCGTAGAACTAGTTTCCTTTTAGTGCAAATCAAGAAATTCTTATAGAGCTGCCCTAACACCTGTATGTTCTATATAAACTAACTAGAGTTAACAGTATACAATACATCTAAATATGTTTAAACTATTGACAGATGTATACTAAATATAAAAATTACTTATTATTATTTCATATGGAACAATTCTAAACGGATTAATTGTGTATATTTTGGTAATCGAAAATAAATTTTTAAAAACCCGTCGTTTTGAGCACTTTACAGTAAGTAAGTAGTCTATCCCGTGTATTTTCTAATGCCGAAATACATAAGTATTTTACACTACATGCAGTTACAATAGTTTCATTTAATATGTAAGAAAACCACTAAAATTTGATTTTCGTGGTTTTCTTGCATTATATTACTTATTATTATTTTTTAACATCTAAAATGGCAATATAATGTTTTTTTACACGTTTGTAAGTAAATTTTATTTTATTTCTCATTCCCTCGCTCTACATATCTTGACACTAGGTACTTCCTGTCTAACCTGCTATGCGGGATAAAAAGCGTGAAGCTAAAAAAAAAGTAAATTTCACAATAATGGCTGAGCATAAGTCGATAAAGCTTGGCTCTTTTATAGAATCAATACAGTAGACATCTAAAATATATTATGAAAGTATAGCGTAAACTGTTCCTATTTTCATGATTATATTTGTACAGTTTATTTTCTCAGTAAGGAATTTGTAAATACCTCTTAAATACATATAAGTATTTATGTTTCATTTCACGGACTTATGTACATATGTAGGCTGCAATAAAATAAATATTTGTACGAGCTTCATTTTATTTAATATATCTTACTATACTATAGCTATTTCTTTCTTTTACCTGCCCTCGTTATGGCTTAAATCAGAGACTTCCAAATCACAGACTTCAAAAATGTACAGTACTTCATATAAACAATATTTATAAGGGTTCATATAAACGATAATTATATACTTGCGTAAGTCCCTAAACCTTTATTACCTCACTATATCGTAAAAACCGTTTTTAACGAAAATCTTCTCCTACGTCCAAATTTCATATCGTCTTGGACTGGAATTCTCACGCACATACGTGAACACGGTCCACATGTGATGTCACTCATTTACACATGACAATATGGTCCACATGTGATTTTACTGGATCACATATGACATCACAGTCCTCATATGATTTGATCCTTCCACCCATATCAACATGGTCCACATGTGATTTAATCGTCCACATATGACATCATGTTCCACATATGATTTCACTCATCTACATATGAAACAATGATCTACATGAGATTTTTGTTATCCTCATGTGATACCATGGTCCACATGTAAGTTCACCCATCCTCATATGACATTAATGTCCACATCTGAAATTACCAACCACATGTGATATCTTGGCCCACATATGATTTTACTCATTCACATATGACCCTGTGGTCCATATGTGACTTTACTCATCTACATATGACATCACAGTCCTCATATAATTTAACCCTTCCACACATGTCACATCTCATTTTACTCGTCCACATATGACGTCATGGTCCACATGTGATTTCACCCATCCACATATGATACTAATGTCCACATGTGAATTTATTCATACACATGGACATCTTAGCCCACATGTGATTTTACTCGTCCACATATGATACCATGGTCTACGTGTGATTTCACCCATCCACATATGACACTAATGTCCACATCTGATATTACTCATCCACATATGACACTAATGTCCACTTGTGACTTTACTCATCCACATACATGGTCCACGTGTGATTCTATTTATCTACATATGACATTATGGTCCACATGTGATTTTATCCTGGAAGGGTGAATTATACTCATCTACACATGACACCATGGTCCACATGTAACTTTATTCATCCACATATGACACCACGGTCCACATATAATTATATTCGTCCACATATGCCACCATAGTCCACATGTGATTTTATTCGTCCACATATGACACCATGGTCCAACTATGTTTCCATGCGATTTCAGAAGTCCATATATGAGTTCACCTGCCCATAAGTCATCGTGATGCAGTGAAACTCAGCACAGATCGCTGGATTGCACACAATTGGTTGTATGTTCAATTCCACTCAAGGAAAAAATATTTTATAGCTATTCATTTTATTGGTATTAATTTATTATTTTGGGAAATTTTAATTTTCGCTAAGTATTATATGTATAGAATTGATTTTTCTACTATTTTATTTATTCGGTTGCTCCGGTGTCGCCGTTGAATTTAAAATTAGGTATACAACAAATACGGTGAAATATTTCAAGGCCGTATATAAAATGTGAAACAATTCTCCTCAGTATTATTTTCATTGGCATTTATTTATTTATAAACATATTATATTACGCGTGACGTAGTCGTTATTAGACATCAATGACGTAAATATCTACTACCAGACAATACAATCAGACGTCGCCGATCTGCCATTTTTCATTAAAAAAAAACTTAAACGGAAAAAATCTTAAACAAAAAATGATATTTAGATTTTTGGATAAATCCGTAAATCATTTAATGTTACAATTTCCATAACATTTACGAATTTTCCCTTTAGTAAGATTTGAACTCAGGCTTTCCTAATTAGTACATTTTAGCAGACTTTGATGAATGATATTACGAGTATAATGTATTGAATGATTTTTCCCTACAAGACAAGTAGGGCGTGTATCGCTCCTAGATTTATACGAGATGCCAATTTAGATTCACTTTATAGCGAATGTTAGTGGAAATCCGTTTGAACTGATACATGTGGATCCCAATATGAGAGGGTTTTATTTTTTCTTTTTTTTATGTTTGTTTTCGTTGTAAAGACAAAAAAACATTATGAAAAAGCAAAAACACTGAAAAAAACAATATACAATTCGAGTAATTTAGCATATTGAAATAGAAAAAATAACAGTCAGATCTCATACTATAACCTATCAGATAATCCTAAGGAGATTCATATAGGAAGTAGATATATAATAATTAATTAATATTTTTTTTACAGCAGCGGTAGTCCGCCAGAAATGTACAATGACTATCAGTCGAGAGAGCAAATCATAAGCATGGATAAAAGTCAGTTGGACATTGACAATGGAGACCATGGACACCACCATGTAACGCATCCTACGTCGTGAGTAATTAGAATTTGTTAAATTGCCAGATTATGTGTAAAATAAAAAAAATCTCGTGTGCAAATATTTTATTCGATCTCGAACGGATGTAAAAAGAAAAACTAGTGTTAAGACAATTGGTAAAGAGAAATGGACTTGCCGTCTATTTTAGAGATGTTTAGCGCCGCGTTTTGCACAAAAAACGGTGTTTAGTACTGAGCTGTATACGCAATTGTTGTGAGTTTGAATATCGAAATTTAAAATATTTAAACACAATATTTATACACATGTAACTGACCGCTGTCTATACTTGGAAGATACTTGTATAATTTTATTATTGTAGATATTTATTAATGTATTAGATTCCTAAACAAATTATGTTTTAAATGTATGTTTGTCCGTACGTTTAAGAGTGCTAATCTCGAAAACGAATCAACCAATATGAATGCATTTTTTGCTACTGTATTTTGGTAACCTTCCCTTAACATTTAGTGTTTGTTTTATTTCAATTGGTTGATAAATATGAAAGTTATATTGATTTAAATTATTTTATTTCACAAATGTACACTTTATATAATATATTAGCTTACTCTACATAATATACGGGAAGTATATAGATATTGCCGAGCTCAATCTGCAAAAAACAGCAAAATTTTCAAGAATAAAAATAAAAAAATATTTCAATTATCCAACAGATACGCAGACACTCTTCTACATTTATTCCGGGGTAATATCGGCTCCGGTCTTTTGGCCATGGGGGACGCCTTCAAGAACGGCGGCATTATATTTGCACCCATCATGACAGCCATACTTGGCGTTATATGTGTGCATGCGCAACATATGCTGGTAAGATTATTAAGTGCTAGTTCTATGTTTATAGTAAAGATATCCATAGTTATGTCACATGAATTTACTATTTATTTAATATTTTGACGCCTCTCCTGTTCTTGACAAAACTGACCTCTGTCGCCTCTGTTGATCCTCTCTCTCCCCTTTAACGTGTGACGTAATTTATGAATTGCCTCTAAGAGCTCGACATATTTTCGGATGCCTAAATATTTATTATAATATTTTATATGGAAAATTATTACATTATAGTAAAACAGTCGACGTTCTAATGTTAGAGATGTAGGATTATTTACAATCAGGGGAGTGCAATATTTATTAAAATAAACTCGTTCCAGTTAAGCCAAAAAAAAAACAAACAATAAATAAATAGAAAACAGAATTTGTCTCTTGTTTCCCGAAACATAAAATATAAAAATTCAAAAGCCCATCGCAGTTATGTTGGCTAAGTTTCATTGAAAAATCGAACCTACAACCCCTACTTAGAATAAAAACAACTGCACCTTGAAGATTTTAATTTAATATATTAATGTTTACACTGTTAATGTTTATCATTAACACACTAAGAATTGGAAAAACTTTTATAGAAAACGTATAAAAATATATATATTTACAGCGTGACATCTTAAATATATCTTCTGTAGAATATTTTATTTAAAAAAAACTATTTTCAGCTCAATTGCTCAGAGGAAATCCATAGAAAGACAAAACGGGAGAAGCCTCCTGGTTTTGCAGACACTGTTTCCTTGGTTTTTGAGTATGGACCTCCGAAGCTGCAACCCTTCGCCCCCACAGTGAAAATTTTAGTCAACACCTTTCTATGTATAACGCAATTAGGATTTTGCTGTGTGTATATTGTGTTCATTGCAAATAATATCAAAATGGTAAGATATGTGCACTTAAATAAAATATATAAGTTAAATTAATTAAAAATTAAAAATTAAAAAAAATGAGTCTGGCCGTGGCGCAGTGGAACAGCGTATCACTGCGGAAGCGATCGTTTGTGGGTTCTATTTCCACTCGGGGAAGCGATTATATTTAAATTATTTTCACTTCCTTGCTCTGACAAGATAAAGCGCGGCTTCTACCCTGCTATGCGCGATAAAAACCGTGAAGGTAAAAAAAAGAAAATTAATTAACATCTTTAAAATTTCATATAAGAAAATTATGATTTTTTATATAGTAAAATTCAGACAGTGTATATATATTTATATTTCAGATTTGTGATCAATATGGCGTCCACATAGACCTCTCGATCCACATGATTTTCGTAGTGGTACCAGTGTTGATATTATGTATGGTGCGGAATTTAAAATATTTAACACCATTTTCAACCCTTGCCAATGTCTTGATGGCGGTGGGAGTGGGAGCGGTATTGTATGAGGCCTCACACGACCTACCCGCAGTCAATTCGCGGGAATATTTGGCGTCTTGGCATCAACTACCCTTGTATTTTGGTACAGCTGTTTACGCTTTCGAGGGTATTGGCTTGGTGAGTTATATTTTATTTAATTTTTTTTATATATCGTCACACTTTTATTAAAGTGACATATATATATATATATATATATATATATATATATATATATATATATATATATATATATATACATATATATTATAATTTTATATAGCGACATTATGATAAGGGAGAATTATACCATTGTAGGTACGAACATGACGCCATTGTGGGTCAGCAAGTGACACGCTTTATTAGGCATATCCAAAAATGTATAAAATGGAATGGATACATTGTAATTTTACAACATCTAATCTAATGCTTCACGCGTATTATATAACAAAACAAATAACGGTAGCCGTGGCCGTTACATTGTATATAAGTAGATACATGAGACGACTTAAGATAACATAAGTACCTCATATTCATAATATGTGATTTCTATACATTGTTAGAATTACATTATGAAAGTCACGTAAAACTGTAGTTCACTTTTTTAAATCTATATATATTTTTATGTAAAACCACGAACCAGTATATGTAATTATAAAAAAAATAATAAAAAATAAATAAATAGAAAAGAAAATGGAAAAATAAATAAAACGTGTATTAATATTTACTATTTTCAAAGTGTTATTCCACACTTAAGATCAGAAAACCGTATATTTTCGTATTTAGCTTAATTCAACATTTACCGTATCTCGTGGATGTGAATACTAACTTTAACCGTATATTCGCGAAATTAAAAATTACCTAAAATCAAATCGCAGCTCAGTCAGTATGGGCGAGCGTTAAAAATTGTAAACGGTTCCCCTTAACACATGTGTCACAAAATCTGGCACTGTTATGATCTTCTCCATTCCCCCTTCTCCACTCACCCCCCTATCTCGCTCTCTCTCTATAATATGGTGGGTACCCACCCACACGATGAATATATGGAATGCCAATGAAATTCTTCTAGTGATTTAAAAAACAAATTAATATACAGGTACTCCCATTGAAGAACGAGATGAAAAAGCCCGAGCTGTTTCAAAAGCCACTCGGCGTGTTAAACGTGGGCATGATCATAGTAGCGAGTATATTCGTGATGGTCGGTTTTCTTGGATATCTAAAGTGGGGGGCAGACGTGGCTGGCAGTCTCACCCTGAATTTGAAGCCTGGACAGCCGTAAGTCTTTTAACACATTATTATTTAACTAGTTTCTTTTAGGTTCAGACTTTTTATGCCACTGCTATGCGGGAGTAGACAGAAAGTACCTAGGGTTAAGACACTCCGTACTCCGCTTTCTGCCGTCTGCGAGACGAAAGAAATCATAATAATTTAATATAAATTAATTAAAGTATTAGATAAAAATATATGGCAATTAATTTGTTGTATTAATTTTACTGAATGCTATATCAGTCATATAAGGAATAGAAAGAACTTAATGGAACAATACTTCGTTTTTCATTATTCAATTTCTTAACCTAACTTTAATATTGTGTCGAGTTAAAAACTAAATAAATAAATTATTTATTCTAATAGAAAAAATGTTTTCTTTCTTCCAATAAATCCAGGCTCAGTACAACAGTGCAAGTATTAATAACAATCGCAATGCTATTAACATACCCGCTACAGTTTTACGTGCCTGTGGCCATCTCTTGGCCCGCGTTACGTAAGAAGTATGGAAAGAATTCACCAATTGCTAAAGAACTTGGGTTTCGCGCTGTGCTGGTCTTGATTACTTGTAAGTATATAAAAAACTTTTTTTAGTTTCACTCCTTTTCTCGCATAACGGGTAGTAGCCTAGTGATAATATATCGTTCTCCACATTCACTGGGCGGCGAAACTCAACGCCGTAGAATGAATACAAAGTATGGCAGTTGTCACAACCAATCGCGTTTAGTTTAGTCAGATGCTCTTTGACTATTCAACTATGCGGGAAAAGTGTAAAACTGTAAAGAAAAAAATATAACGAGAAATAATTTATATATAATAATAACTAACCCTTTTTTCAGTTATCCTAGCCGAATCTATTCCACAACTCGGACTCTTCATATCGCTTGTAGGCGCCATCAGTAGCACCGCGCTGGCCCTAATGTTCCCACCGATTATCCAACTAGTATCTACATATCAAAATACAAATAGCTTACCCTTTTTCATGATGGCCAAAAATACTATTATAATTATTTTAGGCCTATTTATTTTTATTACTGGCACATATCAGAGTTTAGCGGCAATTGTACAAGCGTTTTAAATATCTATTATTTTTTATTATAAGGAACCAGTTACCAGAACTTACGCGAATGGCAAGAATATTTAGTTATACGTTTATATTTCATAGAATCTTCATTAGGACACCATAGGTAGTGAAATATTTAAAATTTATACATATTAATATAACTAAATTATATAATTTGTTGTATATTGAATGTAAAGTAATAATTACCTACCTCTCTCTCTTAATTATTTTAAATTTTCTTTTATTACAACTAATATTTAGCATCAAGCAACAATATTCTTGTACTGTTTTAAACTACTTTATATAAAAGTTATTGACTTTTATATTTCCCGCTACATCATTTGTCAGTCAATTGTCTGTGGTCAGTACCTACAGAGTAAATAAAATATTATTGCAATTTGTACATAGACAAATATGCATGCTTATGAATGTACTATTGCGATAGACATTTTAAATTAATGTTTAATAATCTTTGTAAATTTTCGAAACCAATTTTATTTTTGTATAAATTTGTACTCGCTTGCTTGTACGGTCGTGTCTTACGGTTGCAGGGTCCATCTAGTTTCTTTGACAAAATACTATTTACTCAAAATCTTGAATTTATATTTATATATGCAAATGTATTTTTTAGATTTATTTTATGTAAGCTAATAATATATTTAAAATGACTTAATTTAACTTATGTAATAAATTAAGAATTATTATTATATTAAATTATGTAATATATTATTACAAAAACAGCAATTCTAAATGCATATTAGTGCATAAGTATAATTATATCAATTAACTTTAATTACAGGTTTTAAAGATTTAACTGACTTTTAAAACATCACGAATAGTGATGTTACTTTCTTATTTTGAATAGGATATATAAAAAATATTTTTAAAGATTTTATCTAGTATTTTTGAATCTTTCCTTTTTGAGACTATGTCACTTGGGGTATACGAATATTAGCATAGAAATAATTTTAAGCCTAATAAATATATTTGATCGTTTCTATATTAGGATACTAGTAATTTAACATCTCTTATTGAATTAATACAACAAAATAATTTATTTTATAATAGCACAAATATTTAAAAAAATATATAATTGTGACATAAATATATTTAATTTGTGATAATACTGATATTAACTGATAATTACCAGAAGTTGCCACCTAAAAAACCTTTTTTTTTAATTTGGACATAGTCAAACTTCATAATGTTAACTTTGATATTATGTGCTTTAATTGGAAATATATCAAAGAAGTATAATGGAATGTTAAATAGTCTTTCTTATTAAGTAAAGTAAAGTATAGTTTACATGTTACCATTCGAAAATAATGTTAAGAAAAGTAGTAATTCGTACATCTCATAGGTGTACGTAGTCTATAATAGTGCAATATGCATAACTGCCTAATTACTTCCTATTGTAAATAATCTCTTCTCATTACAGTGTTCTATTATAACAAGAACTTTATTTTAACCAAAACGTAAAAAAATGCAAAAGTAACGACTTTTAAATTCATATTTTCCACATCTATAATCTTAATATACAGTCATCGATGGACTTTATTTTTACTTATTTTAAACGTCCACTTTAAATAAGCGTACTATAATTTAAAAAAAAAACATTTTAATTTAAAAGAGATTCCGTTCAAAAGACAGAAATAGTAGTTCTTGCTTGTAGGCTGTGATACTTCTATACTATGTATGATTTGTGAAAATAAATGCATAGAAACTATAACTTGAATATTTTTTACCTCCTCTTAATACTAATATTAAAGAAACAACAATTTTTAAAAAGAATTACTTTACATTTCTTTAAGAGCTTTTAAAATAAATAATAATTTATAATGATTATTTGTGATATAGAGTAGTTAAAGAAAAATAATATTTAAAAAAATAATATGCAATTACAATAATTATTTAAAAAACGTTTTAATTAAATTCAAAGAACGCAAGTGCATATTTAACGAACTTTTAAGTATTTATCAAATAAAAATTTGAAAGAAAAGTAAATATTAAAATGGAGGTAGAATGTAGTGAAGCAAATGAGTACTCCACCAAAATTTTTATTACACGCATTATCCCTCATAGTAGAATAGTCAGAATAAACCTAGTGTCAAGATTGCCCACACAACGCTTTCCGCCCGAATATTTTAGGCTATTAATATTTTCACGGCCATAAACATGTATATGTTCATTTTATAGCCTGTGGTTTTAAAATGAGTGCCTTATGTGTATTACCATAAATATTTCTAAAGTCAGTAATCATTTGACATATGTCAATATTTATTTGATAGGAGGTTATTATGATTATTTTTTTTAATAATTTGAAAATGTCTCACCAATAAAATAATATTATTCTAATTGAATATTCTCTGCTATTTAGCCTTTTATTTTAAATATTAATAAATTTTCATTCAGGAAAATGTTTAGAAGAATTGTTTCAGGTAAATATTTTATGTAACATAATCAAATTTTGAATATATTCTTTTATATTTAACAAATGATTATTATATAACAGGTATAAAAATATATTAAGTAATACAACTGTTTTTTTAAAATGAGTATGTATGCCCCGAATCACGTTGCACGAGTTCGAATGCTGTATAAGTTAATTTTTCGTGTCCATCGAGCTCTTCCTGATGAATTACGAATACTAGGGGACAATTACGCTAGAGAAGAATTTAAACGCCATAAGAACTGCAATCCAAGTGAAGCAAAAATTTTCCTTACTGAATGGACTGTGAGTTATAATTTTCTTAACTATAGTTAAATGTAAATACTTGAATATATATTTTAAATCTTTTAATTATTTCTAGGACTATGCAATTAATTTAGCTAAACAAACAAAACCTCTACATCAAGCCAAAAAGAAAACTGTTGGACAATATCTAGACCCTAAAATGTTGGATCATATGAGTGATGAACAATTAGTGCAATTATATGAGTTACACAGAGCTGCTTCGTTAGAATCTGAGGAAGATATACCAAGCGGATTAAATGAAAAAAAATAATTAAGATAGCAATTTATACATTGACACTGGAATCTCATAAACTTAAAATGGCTTGTAAAAACTAACATTTACAAGCCATTTTAAAGGGAAATCCTTTGATATAAAATTTTATTACTTTTGTAATATAACTCAATATACGGCAAATATACTTACCAGTGTCAATATATATATATTTTTATAGTTCAATTAAAAGTTCAGTATATATAGTATTTTATTATTGTTATTCAATTTTCATATAGATTATTATATTAGAGATAAAGTGTAGGTGCTTATAGATGTTCACAGATTTATTATTGACTAGCAAATGCCTGCTACTTTGTTTGTAAGGACAATACTGCCTACAGTGCTATGATACTCAACAACCTTACTAAAGTGTTTATCATTAAGGTTGTATTGGTCTGGTCTTTTGAATATTTTATAATAGTAATAATAATAATGACCTTTAATTTCATTTTTTACAATTGCACAAATAGGTACATGATATAAACAAATTTTAAATAGGGCCACTTCTCATGTTTATGCTTTCTCCAACAGTCTTATATTGCATTTTCTGTATTCACACTTTCCTGGCAATTTTTTAAATGTCATTTACCCTACTATCTTTTGACTTTTATGGACTTCTTTTGTCCCTGGGAACTATCTATTTGGTTGTTACACTGTTCATCTATATCAGTCCAAGGAATATGCTTTGCCGATTTCCATTTTGGTTTCTTACTGCATCTAACATATTTATCTTCCTTCCTATATTCTCACACCTTTGTTTTTCTATCCGCTCCATGCTGAAAAACTTTTACTAGGGCACTATTTCCACATCTCTTTCTGCTTCATTAGGCTTTTAGGGTTCCATATGACGGAGCTGACCACCACAATTAATTATAGCTTATATAGTGTCTAGGGTTGATAGCTTCGAAACATAAAATCTATTATACATTGATGTTAAAGAGTTGTTATATTGAATTATGAGTTATGTATTAAAATAAGTTGTGCTTAAAATTTTGCAGTTTCATTTCATTCATTTATTTACTATTATTTCATTTGTTATTCCATTCATATTTTATTTGTTTGTTTTAGTTTTTGTAACATGAGTGTTATGTTAGATGCGATAGGTTTCTTACCTCTCTGTTGGAACGTTTGGCCATTTTAGATCTTGTACAGTTAAAGTAAATAAAACACAATTCAATCCATATTCATACAAGTTTCTTTTATTTTTATAACTGCATGATAATTTCTAGAAAAGCTTTTCACAATAAATGCACAAGTATACCAATGTTATTACATTTTATATTATATTATAAATAACTATGCAATTAGTTGTCCCAGCCCTATGATACACACTGGACTAGGCCTCCCCCAAGGATTTCTACGATGATCGACCCTAGGCCTCCCGCATTCAGTGTCTGCACGCGACCTCGATCAGATTGTCGGTCCACCTGATAGTGAGCCTACCCACTGAGCGGCGCCTGATTCAATATACACTAAATACTGTTAACTTGTTCAAGTTAATTTGTTTTAACAAAATAAAGAGTACAATTGTCATTGTAAAAAGTGAAAATAAAAATATACATTTGTTTTTATAACAGAATTTATTTTGCAATTAGTCAAGATGTATTAAGTCTAGAGTGAGTGTCATGACACTGCGTCAACTACTCTCCAATGATTGAATAAAATGAAGAAATCGAGAGAATAAGTGTTGAGTAACGAACTTAACGCTTTAAGCTTTGATGCTGTATTGTCTTATATTAGGAGGAAGTTTATAATATAAAGCATTTTCATCTCGCCAGTATTATCTGACATGGCCACGGTTACACAATCTGCAGAATGCTGGAAACACTGCGTTCTTCATTTTTATTCTATATAATATAATAAACAGAATATTTCAAATGGAATTACAAGACAAATCTCTTTAAATGCATATAAGTGATTAGCCAGTTAGAACTAATTTAGAATACATTTTTATTACATATTATATATATTTTAATTAACCATATAAAATACAGTCAAAAGTAATATAATATAAAAAAATATATTATAAGGAGATCGTTATGTCTACTACAATGAAACATCAAATATATACATAAGTAATTTCTTAATAAATGATTAACTTTACGAGATTGTTATTTTAACACTATTTTTTTTTCATCACATACGAAGATTACCTAAAATTAATTACTTTATTAAATATGCTGACGTTAATATATAGATAAAAAATAATTTTCTAAAATAAAGTAGGTAGAACATTAAGAAATCATTTCCGGTGTGAGTTTTAGTTTTTAATTATAATCTGTGGGATTTAATTTTGACACAAACGTATTTTCGTAATAAAACATATTTTCCAAGCAAAACATAAAAACAGAAAGTACCTAGTGTCAAGACACTCTGTATTTCCCTTTCCACCAAATTCGAGACATTGCGTGTTGAGTGGTGCAACTCAACGCCGAATTTTGTCTTACCAGAGCGAGGTACTGAGAATAATTTTAAATATAATCCCCCGAGTTGGGATCAAACCCACAACCGGTTGCGTTTACAGACGCTATCGCACTGCGCCACGACCGGTCGCAAAAAAAAGCGTGAACCTAAGTATTTTCATAATTGAATTTAAAATTTAAAAAACACTTAAATACATGTAATTATTAGTGCGTGAGGGAAAACTTTGGACTTTATTTCGTAAAGTTCTGTACATCGAGTAGGTATTAACATTTTCATACAGTCAAAGTTTATATAAAGAAAAAGAGAGGCAATATTTTTTATTATAAAGTCAATATTTTGTATTAAACTAATACTATACGATACGTTGTTAAGTATTTTACATATTAATGGAGTTAATCAATGAATGCTAGTATTTCAAAAATTGATACAATAAGGTGAGTGTCAGTGGAGAAGCGTTCACGATTAATTATGGGTAAATACAATAATTTCAATTATAGTAAAACTAAGAAAGCCTTTCAAATTTCATTTGAAAACGAACAAGATTTAGATAAAATTGTAAATATTTTACATGTTCAATATATATCGTTTTATAAAAATTAGGTAGAAATCTATTACACATTTGATCGTTATAAAATACAAAAATGACAACCTTAAAAATATATATTTTTACCTAAATACTTAGGAACTTCCTAAAATTATTATATACAAAATGTTTTTAACAATATCCATTACTGAGTTATATGTCAATATCGTACTCTATCTTAGTATTAACAAGGGAAAGACGATTTCAGCCACTGAAACAAAATAAATATAAGTTACTATTTTAGATTCAAATAGACTAAATTATTATTTTAGATTCAAAGATACTATAGTTACAGGACACTCTGTTTCAAATCTAAACCATTGCTTCTTGGGTGGCGGAACTTAACGCCGCGCTCTGTTTTGTCAGAGCAACAAAAAAAAGAGAGAGAAACAAATAAAATTTAAGTAGTCGCGTAAACATAATATTTATTAAATTATTAATAAATATTATGTTTTAAAAAGTTGACTTTTTCATTAAAATCGATGACATTCAGTTCGAAGTCAGGGGAGTATACATATTAATTTACCATATTCTTGATTTTTTAGGACGATTAATATTATATTAGACAAAAGTGGAATGGAGGTTAATGTCAGGTTTCCCCTACTTTACTAAAATTAGGCATTCTTAACAGCAATATATTATAAATATTAAACATAGGTTATAGTTAACTTATCAATATAAATATTTATTTAAATAGTTATCTTAATATATATTTTTAAAGCTCAATGTATATTTTCATAACCTACCTCTGAAAAAGCTAAATTAATATTCCACGTACTTTTTGGGAAGCGACTGGTGAATATATCTGAAATATGATTTTATATATTTTAATATTATTTTTTTATATAAATATATTTTACCAAGATACTATACATCACGTGCTCGTGATTTTTTATAATTAAAAAAAAAAACAAGGATTTTTTTATGTCTTATATTCTATTCTCTATGTCATATACTACCTAAGTAATTTTTTTTGTTATTTAATTATAATTATTCTTTAATTTTTAGATAGCTTTTTAAAAATGTTACCAAAAGTGTGAAATTAAAATGAAAATCTCCATTATAAACTAGCAAATGCGTCAATATATACATACATTTATAAAAGTCAATAATCTTAATATTATTAACAACTCACTAAATGCTCTATGAAGAAGCAAAACTGCCGACACAAAATCACCGAAACGCAGCATCCCATCTTTTCTCATGTATTTCAAGACAAGTAGAGACATTGCCCTCTCCGGTACCACGAAGCCGACATCGTGGAGAGCGTCTCGAAAGTTCTCGATTTGTAAAACACTCATTCTCTCCGGCGCGTATGTTCTGAACACTACCTGCCACTGTTTTAGACTACAAATGAAGTCTTTGAAATCGTTTAGTGTTATACGACCCGAACCGTCGCTCTGGATAACGAGTTGAGGAATTATTGTTTGTTCCACTTATGGCGCATACCAAATTTGTAGAACCAAAAAAGCTAATACATGTGTAAGGTTTTGTTAAGTTAGTGATGAATTACAGGGAAATTTATTCAATAAAATCTCTTAACGAGAAAGCGTTATAAGCGGGAAAAGTTACACAAAACGTACATCATCATATCATTACTTGCTGTACCTAACATTTATAGCACAATTGTCTTTTCGGCTTCGATTTTATAATACCTCCAAGTAAGTATAAATGTTTTTATTGAGATGGGTATAGATGAAAACAGATGGAACATAAAATCATACGGGCCAGTGACCAGTGACCCCAACCTTACCTAATTCCGTTATTGTCTGTATAAAAAACCAGTTTCACGCTTCAACTAAGTAGTCAGGGACATGTTAAGAGACTCCGTTGACTGTTTTCCTTTTTAAATCTCTTCTTTTTAAGCACTTAATTTAACGCCTCGCTTTTTGTCTTACTAGTGCGGAGTACTGATATGTTTCTTTAAAAATAATCATACCCCCTATTGGAAACCGCTCATAATCAACGGTGCTTACAGCCAGGCGGTGTCCTACTACGCTACGATTGCTTCTCTAAGTCTCCTATAACTTTTTTTTGAAAAATGTATAAAAATTTGAACGTAGCGGGATTCGAACACGCGCCTCTTGGATATCGTCCAAGTCGTTCGTCCGTTTTTTCAAAAATATATTCTAATCCTAAGTATGTAATAACACTTTAAAAACAGAAAATATTCTCCTATAGTTTATTTTACTTTCCAAGGAATACTATAGTATTCCTAAATATTTCTTTATCAAAAGGATACGTCCATCGAAAGTACTATCTGTCTGCACGTGTCAATTGTGGCACAACTTTTAATATAATCATTCGGCAAACACCTCTCAAGAAGCTCTTCTAATTCGAACGCGTTAATAGTTTTATGCTCATCGGCCAATTGCACGAATTGGGACTCATACTGAACGAAACTAGTTGATTTTACACCCGGTGGTGCTTTTATTATAGCTGGTTTTAGCATCTGCGGCACACAGTCCAATATTGTCACCTCATGTTTCTTCATGGAAAACACTCTTATAGTAAAATTGGCCTCCTGTCTTGGCTCGAAGGTCGTTGGGATCACTAAATAAGCACCAGCTTCAAAGTCACACCTGAAATAATTTTTTAGGTTATTAAAGTTATAAGTAAACTAGATTAATTAATTTTTTTCATTACTTTAATACATTTTAAATGTAGCGATTTTAAACGCGTATATGGCATTCGAACATACATTCACCATACATTCCATACATACACACCGATCCCAATTAAGCCCATTTCGAACGCTACAGTAGTAAACCATAACTACTGTAGCGTTTAAAACGGGCACAGGTAAACACAGGATATTTTTAAAATGTATATTTGAATATCTAAATATATGCGAATAATCCGTTTAAAATATTTTTCTTTAAAATAGATAAATTAATACCAAATACGTGCAATTAAATAAAATCCAATATAGTAATCTACGTTTATTGCGAATGGGCTTAAATTATAAACGATATACCATAAAGAAATCCATAGTATCTAATTTTTTTTAAGGCATTTATATATTTATTTTCTAAAATATTTATGTATTCTATCGCGCTGCTAATTATAATCAATAAATTTTTGCTCATGTAGGCTTCACGTTGCGAATATATTTTGAAGGAAATATATATTTTTATAAATTTATAAAATTTTTAATATTAATAATTAATAATTGTACATTTAATACTTATTCGCTTTGCCATTGATATATATGAATAATTATATTTATATCTCACCTTTTACTAACTTGCCGGCTGTTCGTGTACTGGGAATCAGTTGAACTTTTTGTCTTTTTGAAGAAAACAGCTGATGCCGTCTCAGTGAGTGGTTTAGAAATTTTATAAATACTAAATCCTACGACTTTTGGCTCCATTATACTGTGTTGATTTAATGATATTATGACAGTATCGGATTCATTGACAACTATCTGTATCTGAGGGTTCATGTGAAATAAATCTGGAAGAGAAATTATTGGATTAATTAATTAAATAAATATATAAATCGGTTTTAATTTAGTAAGTATATTTTGTGGTAACAGAATTAAGATTTTTTTTTTTAATCTGAAACTTTTTTTCGGTTTTCAATCTTAAACTGCGGCATAGGAATATAAAGAGAATGCCATTTTTTCTATATATATATATATATATATATATATATATATATATATATATATATATATTTATATATATATATATATATATATATATATATGTTCAATTAATATTTTTTTGATGGTTTAAATAAAACCCACTTACTGCTATGATTTCTACAACCGCCCGCGGTGACACCCTTCTTCCACCTTCCTTGGTAATTTTTGACATGCCATTTTTGCTTATCTCTTATTGTGTAATCGGCGCTGCTCGTTTCTACATCTAAATGAACCATCTCCACTCGAGAAAACATTGAAATAAAATCATTGTACAGCATCCAAAATCCGTTTGCTGTTGACATAAGTCTCTTTCTATCAGATATTGATATAGAAGTCCAACTGGAACAAATAGATAGAACATATATATATATATATATATATATATATATATATATATATATATATATATATATATATATATATATATATATATATATATATATATATATATATATATATATATATATATATATATATATATATATATATATATATATGGACAAACGATTGGACAAACAACCATACAAAACAAACACAAACAAAAAATAAAAGTTATTCGAGGTTATATTACGAGTATAATGTAATTATTTTTCATGAACCTTACTTGGATATAGAGCAGTTACTTACATTTTTATCACATGTAAAATTTAAAATTATGTTATAATAATGGTTTTATTTTTGTTTATTGTTTTTGTAAAAATCATCAAGCCTACGCCTGTGAAGCCTAGCGCTTATAAGAACCATGGAATGTTTGTGTTGGAAGTGTTTATTTGTTTTTCCTAAGTAATCCATTATTAATAAGATCTTTGATTTTCGCGACTTTTACACATTTTCAACGGATTATTCGCATGAATTAATAATATTCGAATTTTTTTTGGTATTCTAAAATATATGAAAATGTTTGGAAACCTGACGTTTTAAACACTACAGTAGTCAGTGGTCACAGGTAGACTGAGGTGTCACTTGTCTCTCAGTTGTAATAAAAATTAATTTTTTTGTAATAAAAATTAATAAATTTTGAATTGAGAGATTTCCAAAAATGTATTTTCGAATACCAAAATATACGCGATTAATCCGTTTAAAATAGTTTCGTTTATCATATTTGTTTTGTTTCCTCAAATTCTAAATCCCGCATGATCCGGGTTTGCTGGATTAAATTTATTAATACGTTACTATTTCCTCCTTCACTGCTTATTGGGTGGCGAAACTCTACTGTTCGCTATATATATATATATATATATATATATATATATATATATATATATATATATATATATTGGAATTTTGATTTTGGATTTGGATTTGAATTTTGAACAATATTAAATATTGTAATATTTTGTACTTTTTTAATAAAAATAATACCTTTCATGGTCTAAGTTAAAGTGAGTCATGTGGTTGTCTCCTGGTGACAGCGGCCTCGCCAGACGAACAAAATATAATGAGCCTTCTAAGCTATCTATCTGAAAAATAAATAATATATGGAATATAATGTATGTATGGGATTAGAATAAAATATTTTTACATAAAAAAAAAATTGGCAGGTCAATATAGAAAAGTACTTATACAGTCGTTAGGACGGTCAGTTCAAGAAGCACGGGTTCGAATCTCACTGCGTTCAAAAAAAAAAATCATACTTTTTTTAAAATAATATTTTCTAATCCTTAGTGTCAAATAACACTTTATTTTAAAAGACTTCTAGCTTCTTCATTCTATTGACTTGACTTCGAGTCTGATTTACATTACATTAATTTTTAATTTAGCTCTAAACAAATATACCAAGTAATTATAGTATTATTTCACTATTCCTTGGCTAACTAGACTTGAAAAAATTAAAAAACAATGAAAATAATATAAGAACTTACTTTTTCAATGTCGTAAAGTCTATAATTCATGCCTGACTGAAGACTTTTCACTGAATGCGTGGCCGCCTGTGAAATGATGTCGAAAACAGCTTAATATATAGATAATAAATGTTCATCTTAGTAGAGGAAGGAATAATATATGTTTGTAAACGAGACTAGCTAATCACTACTTCGGCACTCTTTGTTTACTTCACAACGCGGTGCCATTTGGTGGTAAAAAAAATAATAATCATATTTCAGGTCATCATTAGGTTTTGCATTTAAAAAAGATAAAACGTAGCGTTTAGTTCCGCCGCTTAGTACGCAAAGTCTCGATTTTCAGGTAAAAGTAGAAAACATTGTGTTTGGCACTTCGCTGGAAAAATTTATTATGATGAAGAAAGAGCAATATAATATAAAGTATATGATGTTATAAAAATTAGGCCTGTGCTCTATTAAGGGATATAATGTCCAAACTTGATTAAAAAAATAATTACATTAAAATACTTCACAACCGCACACGCCACAGTACCATGTAACAGCAAATAGTGTAAGAACGGTTTTAATATAATATATTTTACTAATATTCTTATACATATCAGATAGATATGAAAAGCCTAATGGAAACGTTTGCCTAATAAAAACTATATAAATAAATATTTTAATATACTCTAAGCTTTTATAAAACCATTCATGTATTTCAAGACTATTTCGGTACTATGTTTTAAAAAACCCATAAGCATGTATTCACAAATAATTATATTTTTATAGTATTTCTTGATACAAAATAACAGTATTAATTCTTTTTTATTTATAAATATTAAATCAAAGAAACGTACCACGCTATTATATATGAAATTTGTCGAATATCGATTAGGATATGATTTTTTCCTAATAGGTAGGCCTTATTTGTATCACTCACCTTACTTACATTCGGTATCCTATGAACTGTGACTAAGCTTGTATTTCTCATAATATTACGCAGATCGGTCGGATCATTAAAGTCACTTATGTTTAGTGACTCTGCAATACCCCCAGTTAGGTCCACGAGGCCATCTAGTAGGTTTCCATATTTAAGCGCTTCGTAGGATCCGTGCAATCTGTTATAAACATATTATTTCTTTCGAATGATTTTATATAGATTTTTTTTTACAATATATAGTTGAAAAGTTGTCTCTGAATACTCTGCTTTGCAAGATGAAGCGTGGATATGCTTGCTTTAATATATATACCAAGTTATAAAACTACTTCTACTTCTATAAAACTTCTATAAAACTATTCAAACTTATTAAACGTTCAAAATACGCCAATCAACTTACTTAGCATAAGCTTTTTCTAAGAGAGATGGCCACAATTGTTCAGAATTACCACAGTGCATAAATGCCATTTTCCCATTTACAGTTGGTATTCGGTCGTCCACCAACACTTCAACCCACTGGCCACACCACCAAATAAGGAACCTGAAATTATTATTATAATATTTATTTCAATATAATTATACTTATTCCAATTTAATAATAATTCTAAGGGAATAATGTGTTGGTAAATGAGTCCACGCACTCTAAAATATAAAATTATACAATTTCTCGTCAAATTTAAATTAAATTCTTACAGTAAAAGAAATGTTGGATATATGAATGAATATCAACTGTACAGTTTTCAATAATATTCAAACGTATCACTTAATAGGTATAGAGGTTCAAAGGCTAGGAAAAAAGTCTCCACTATACCATAACATACCTATAGGCAGGCGTCTCTCTATCTCTAGTGTTACATCACTGGTTCTCCATTTTTATTGTATTATAGGCACATGACATTGTTAGAACTCGACGTCACACTTTAACCAGACCGGGAATCAAATATAATACACTTCCTAATTGTGACGTCATAGTTCCAATTTCTACTCCGGTGATAAAGCTTGATAAAGCTTATATTTGCTTATATTATTTAACTGACTTCTTTACAGGTGCATTTAGCACCTGTATCGTCCCCATATATCACTATTTATTGACAAAAATTGTACTAAAATCCGTTTAGTAGTTTTAAGTTTGTACCAATAAGATATATGTAAAAACAAACGCAATTGGAGATTTTGTTTTATAATATTTGGCCAATGACGTGTTAGGTAAATCTTTATTGAAACTCGTACTCACCTAAATATGCCAGCATAGTCGGTATCGAAACATTGGTTAGCTGGGACCACTCTGTGAAACAGTCCTTTGGAAAGATATAACACTTCTATACACGAAAGTAGCCATTTATCGCCTGAAACAAACAAAAATTGCCTCGTAGAAACATAAACAATAAAATAAATGACTTGAGACATACTGTAAAATAGTAAATTCACTTTACAATTTAAATAAAAATATATATGTATATTATATAATTAAATACAATATTTTAATAAACAATAAAATATACTTAAGAAAATATGCTAACAATATTACACTCAAAATATTACAAACTAAATTTTACGCTTTTATACCACATAGCAGGATATACAGAAAGTACCTAGTATCAAGACACTCCGTACTGCACTTTCCGCTGAATTCGAGACATTGCGTATTGAGTGGATGAACTCAACGCCGCTCTTTGTCTTATCAGAGCGAGAAAGTGAAAATAATTTAAATATACCCCCCTGATTGGGAATCGAACACACATCTCGTATTTGCAGTCAGACGCTGTCTCACTGCGCTACGAAAATAACACATTAACACGGCCTCTAAAATAACACATTACTAACTAAATCTTCATACTAAGTTCCAATTAGTTACTCAATAATTAATATAAGCTCTTAAGTCTACAATTGGTCTCCAAGAGAATTATTCTACGTATCATGTAATATGGCTAGCTAAGCTGTTTCAAGCGATTTGGGCTTCAAAGAAATAAGCCACTATGAACAAAGACATCTCGGTACTCTAAAGAAATTACGAATTTCATTTCATTTTTTTTAATAAGTACTAACTACTAGCTATAGAAATTATCCTATGAAGTGAGATCTTGGTAACTGACTGGACAACGCGCTGCGACCCCAAACACATGAGCTGCCCACAGGCAACTCGTTGTTGATCATGGGTCAACAGCCAAAACACGGCAATCACCGCACTAGGACCTTTTGGGGGGACTTCTCTATTATATTATATATATATTTCTGCAGTATGCCGGGGGCTCTCCAGCCGTCATCGTAAATAAATAATATAACATTATAATTATAAAACAGGATCGTAAAAATTCAAGAACGCCTATAAGTCCGTGGTTTGTAACGAGAAACCTAATTAAAAAATAATCAAAAAAATCCCAACCCATTTATGCCCATCATTGAAAACCACATCAAAATAGAGCCAGTAGTGTTGGAGATGGTCACATTACTTTGCACAATACTATTCTCTTACCAATGAAATGCATTGTTACAATGTAGATAAAAAATATTAAAATCTATGTATTAATAAAGAACTTTGACAAAAGAAATATTTTTTTTTAAATAACAATTAAATATTTCTTGCCAGGGTTAAATTGTAACGTTACGTAAATACCGTAATTAGGTTACGCACTCAATTTCTCTAAATGTGTAAGTCGTAGATATCGGAGTGACTCAACTCTCTGCCTTTTGAAATCAGAAGAATATTTTTATATATCGTGTAAATATAAAAAAATATGTGTACATTTTAACACGTACTAAAGTCATGGAACAGTGCCCATTTATAAGACGGAATGTGGAAGCAATAGCTTGCCGTTTAATAGCCACCATATTAGTTGAAGGTTGATGACACTGAAGGTAATTTACTTTATTTCAAAGTCGTTTTAATTAATATACATACTTGTATGGTAGGAGAACTATATTAAATGTAGCGGGAATTGAACCCGAATTAAATTGAATTGTACTGGGTTCGATCCTCACTAAGGGGAGTAATTATATTTAAAATTATTTTCACTTCCTCGTAAGGCAAAGTGCGGCGCTGATTTCCACCATTCAACAAGCAATGTCTCGAATTCAGGGAAAATTGAAGTACGGAGTGTCTTGATACTACGTACTTTCTGTATATCCGGCTATGCGGGATAAAAACCGTGAAGCAAAAAAAATTGAACCTGTTTCATTTAGATGAGAGATTTTACTGGTTAACTTGACACACACTATCATGTGTTTGACATACTTGTATATATATATATATATATATATATATATATATATATATATATATATATATATATATATATATATATATATATATATATATATATATATATTCACGCTTTTATCTCGCATAGCAGGTTAGACAGAAAGTACCTAGTGTCAAGACATTCCGTACTTCGCTTTCCACCGAATTCGAGACATTGAATGTTGGGTTGTGGAACTCAACGCCATTCTTGGTTTTTTTACCAGAGCGAGGAAGTGAAAATAATTTAAATATAACTCCCCCGAGTGGGGATCGAACCCACAATCGATCACAGTCAGACGCTTTCACACTGCGCCACGACCGGCCTCATAATAGAATATATTCATTACTATTATCTAATTTTATATATGTTTTCTTCGACAAAAACATAATATATTTTTTACTTAATTCATTAATTCTTTTCAATAAAACTCAAGTATTTATTTAAAAATATATATTTTTACTACCAAAACCCTTCCTATCCAGTGACAATTTACTCAGTACTCCACTTTCTGCCGACATCGAGACATTGCGTTTTGAGTGGCTGGGAGGAACTCTACGTCGCCCTTTTGCCTTACCAGAACGGGAAAATAAAAGTAATTTAAATATATACATTCCCCCGAGAAGGAATAGAACCGACTACCGGTCGCGTTTACAGATAGACTCTGTCCCACTGAGCCACGACCGGTCTCATTTAATAGATACAAAAGAAAATTCAAATCCATTAACTCTCTAAAAATATAAACCACATTTCTTGCTTATAATTGATAATTCACATTAACTAAATGCCAGAATTATATAGCTATGTGGAACGTTGCCATGTTATTATACAATTGTCTATATACCGTTACGTCTCCCTTCACACGCCTTACCTCAATACGTGTGATTGATGGTTTACGAAGAACATAATTGGCCTTTGCTATGAATATGTAAGTTCAAATTCTACTTCGTGGAATATTTTATGTTCATTTCTCTGCCCTTATAAGAAAAATCTTGTTTGCGGTGAATTTAGAAGAAAAATAATATTCAACACCTTGTTTCTAAACTTTGCCAAATAGTAATTCTCAAAACTTTATAAATAGTATATATTTTTATTTATGATGTAATTCCTTAAAATCCATAAGATTCAAATTTTAATTTCCTCGCTGTGGTAAGACGAAACGCGGTGTTAAGTTCCGCCAAGAACACGAAATGTCTCGAATTCGCTCGAAAGCGGAGTACTAGATGTCTTGATACTATGTAGATTCTTTCCGTCTACCATACTACGCGGGATAAGAGCTGTGAAGCTAAAAAAATCGTTAAAGAAGAGCTTCCAAAAATCATGGTTTCATTTTGAATATCTGACTCTGGATACACCTACATACATAAATATAAATTTCAAGCGCCAAACACAAATAAATATTCGCCAGCGTAACGATAAAAGAAATTTTTAAGTAATATTACAATCGCCATGCTTATTTATAAGTCTATTATGTTAGTAATGACGTCATCTGTTATAAAATTCTACTTATATAAATATAAAAGCTTGCTAACTGATTGAGTTACATCGCAAGAGCAGATTAATATGAAAATTGTAATGATCAGAAAGTACGTTTTTTTATAGCTTCGCATAGCAGGGTGGTCAGAGGTAACCTAGTGTCAAGACACTCCATTGTTTTCCATTTGGAATCAAGATATTGCTGATCGAGTAGATAAACGCCACGCTTGATCTTACTAGAGAGCTGAAATTAATATAAATTTTAGGTGTAATCACTCTTCCGAGTAATAGTTAAATCCAGAAGCAATAGAGTTTACAGTGTGGCTGTCATACTGCATGTCACCTCATAAAGAGGCCGGCCGTGGCGCAGTAGTATAACGTCTGACTGTAAACGCAATTGGTTTTGGGTTCAATTCGGACTCGGGGAAATGATTATATTTAAATTATTTTCACCACCTCGCTCTCATAAAGATAAAGCACGGAGTTCAGTTCCGCAATACACGCAATTTCTCGAAATCGACGGAAAGCGGAGTTTGGAGTGTCTTGATGCTAGATACTTCCTGTCTACCATAGTATGCGGGATAAAAGCGTGAAACTAAAAAAAAAGTTTTAAAATTAACTGTTGTACATTTGTAATTCGAAAACTTACCGAGTCTGCCAGTCACCACATCGAAACCGAGGCTGGCGTCAAAAAACTTCGGATTGCCGTACAATTCCTGTAAACAATTGTGTAAATTATTATTAGCTTGTAAAATATTGGAAAATCAAAGATCATTTGAAATTTAAAACCTATATATTTTCAACACAATTAAGTCAAATTGAATTCTGTACTTAATGCCCTTTGGACTCATAAGATAAAACGCGGCGTTGAGTTTCACCACGTATAATGTCTCGATTCTTGGAAAGAGAAAACGGAGAACGATGTTGACACACGGTTCTCTCTGCCCACCCTGCTTTGTGGGTATTATTACTATTAATTTAGCAACTGTTGCTGATGTTGATGATTTACAATATTATAAATTTATCATTTTTAATTAGAAACATATTTGAGATTCTTTAATTTTAGCGATTTTTATATATTTAATCTACCTGTGGCCACGGATTGACTACCTGTAAAGTGTTCGGAACCTAAGGTTTTCAATTTTTTTTAGAATACCGAAAAATTCGAGACATTGTTTGTTGAGTGGTGGGACTCATCACCGCACTTTGTTTTAACAAAGCGATGAAGTGAAAATAATTTAAATATAAACACTTCTCCGAGTGGGGATTGTACCTACAACTGCGCCCCGACCGGCCTCTAAAATAAATTCAATAAAAAAAATCATTATTGCATAATATCTAACATTATATAAAATCACACTGTTACAACTTCCATACTTGGCTCAATATATGTATTTAGTATTGCCAAATCTCGATCTTAAAAAGGAATAAGCGTAGGCGTTCTGTTGAAACTAAACACCTTATAAATGTTTCGAACAACACTTCATTGTATTACATAATATGTACCTGTTTTTTCTTTCCATAATATTAATTTTAGAAAGTTAAGTACAACCAATTGTTTGTGTACGTAATGGTTACGGGTTCGATTCCTATACTGTAACAACAAAAATTAAAAAAATATTGTGCTTAGGATCAGTCAACTTACAAAAGTGTTTTATCAACATAATATTTTTTTTAAAATTCTTATATTGACTTAACACATTGAATGTCGAAATAGAAAGAAAAGAAGAGAACGGAGTAATTTGATACCAATCTGTCTGCCTGCAGCTAATATGATATATATACTTAGCACTGCATTGCTTAAGAGCTCAATCCGTTTAATGGATAATAAGAGGCCGGTCATGGCGCAGTGGGACAGTGTCTGACTATAAGCAGGACCGCTTCGATTCCCACTCGAGGGAATGATTATATTTAAATTGCTTCCATTATCTCACTATGGTGAGACAAAGCATTAGGTTTTCCGCCACGCAACTCATAATGCCACTCAACTCGAATTCCGGGGTAAGTGGAATACGGAGTGTTTTGACAATTGGCCTGTCCTTGTTATGCGGGGTACAAACTTGAAGCTAAAAAACTTTTTTTTTATATCTTTTAATATGAGAAGTTCTTAGGGAAAAGGATGTGTTGCAAATTATCCTATAATGTTGTTGCACATACATATTATACTATGTGGGTGGTAGACGACCTTGTGGAGGAGGTGACACTGTGTTGTTCCCATCTAAGCTTTGACTTTATAAAACTTAAGTAAAACTATATAAGTTGAGCGTTGAAGGAAAATCTAAACATATTTTAAATGAAATTATTTTAAAGGGATTTTTTTAGCTTCACGCTTTTATTCCGCATAGCAGGGTGGACAGAAAGACATTGCGTGTAGAGTGATGGAACTAATGCCGCACTTTGTCTTCCACTCCCTCGAGTGGGGATTAAACACACCCCTAATTGCGTTTACAGTCAGCTGCTGTGCCACTGCGCCACGACCAGCCTTTAAAGTGATTAATCGGGTATATTTTGGTATTTGGAAACACATTTTTGGAAACCTAACGTTCCAAACACTTTACAGTAGTCCGTCGTCACAGGTGATCGACGTGGCATTTGTCTGTTGATTAATGCAAAAATTAATTAGATATATAAATCTATAGCCATTTACTTCTGAATTGCTTCGCGTATTAATGACTAAGAAACAGATGGCGGTAAATTGATACAATTAATTTTTGTAAACGCGATTAATCCGTTTAAAGTAGTTTCATTTAAAATGTGTAAAAATTACGAAAATCAAAGACCTACATCTATATATTAATACGTGAAGTAAAATCTTTGTACCTCATTATACGAAAATAACGTGAACTGAGAAGTGTGAATATTTGTATAGTTTGAGTTTATATAGAGAAGTAGTATAGAATGCTAATATATTTTTATAGAAATAATGCATAATATTAATAATATAAACATAACATATCACTGCTATGCGTTTGAAATACACGTGATATAAAGTGACATACACGTTGTCAATGGGACATCGAGAATAATATCATAATATGTAGAGCAAAATATTCCTTTAAAGTAAATTGCGTACGTCACTCAACGCAGTGTTTTGCCTTACTAGACCGGTCGTGGCGCAGTGAGACACCGTCTGACTGTAAACGCGACTGGTTGTCGGTTTAAATCCTCAGATAGTGATTATATTTAAATTTCTACACAACCTCGCTCTGGTAAGACAAATTGCGGCGTTGACTTCCTCCACACACACTCTACATACAATATGACGATTTGGCGGAAAGTGGAGTGTCTTCACACTAAGTACTTCCTGTCTACAATGCTAGGAGGGATAAAAACTTGAAGCTAACAAAAAATCCCTCAAATGAGGATCGAACCCACAAATCTTAACTTCTTAGGAAAATATCTCTTTGCGCCATAATGGCTTGGATTATATTAAGTTATTTATACAAATCCCGTGTTCATATCAAACTTGTTCTTTTACTAACGATAAAAAGGTAAAAATCGTATAAGAAGGACACGGCAAGGACATACAAATAGCTTAAATGTTGCCTTAACTTTTTTTTTATTTACTGTTTAAAAAACAATATATCGATATCATTGATTACTTAGATCAAAGGACATATTAACTAGAAACAATTTAATAAGATGTTTGATTTTCGTGATTTTTACACATTTTAAATGAAATTATTTTAATGTTAGTTCTACCTGTGACTACAGACCGCTGTAAAGTGTTAGAAACGTCAGGTATTTTCGAATCCGGTTGAAATAGTTTCGTTTAAAATATAAAAACGATTTTTTTTTATTTCTAATCTTGTTACAGCCATGTCTTAAGACGAAATATAAAATATTTCTTGTTAATTTAACCTCATTTACAATATTAGCAACTAATATTTGATAAGTCAAAAAAAAATAAGTTCGCAGAAACATTACATTATTTTAAAAAGGGCAACTCACTTACAAGCTTTATCCCGCATGGCAGGGTAAACAGAAACTACCTAGTGTCAAGACACACCGTTGACTGCCTTCGGCCCAAAATTAAGACATTCTGTGTCGAGCGCTGAACTCAACACTCTACTTTGTCTTAACAGAGCAGCAAAATTTAATTAAAAATTATTTAAAAAATTTTAAATAATATCATTAGCAAATATCATTAGCAAATTTTAAATAATATAATTAGCAAAATTATTTAAAAAATTTTAAATAATATCATTACCCCTAGTGGAAATCGAACCTGTAACCGATCGCGTTCATCGATCAAGTTACAAATATAATCTAATTTAATAAATAATAGTCAAAGATTTTTCTCGTAAAACATTTCATGGATATGACAACTCGAGCGGTCGCCGTATAACGAAAGACAGGACCTTGAACGCTTTCAATCATATAAATTAATATTAGGCAATTTCAATGCATACACAATAAAAAAATAATGTATTTAAATATAGACTGGGCCGAATTCGAGAGCAAATCTAAAAGCAAAACGAATCAGTAATGTTTACGATAAGACTTGGTTTTTTTAGATTTTTAATAAAAGCAACAAAACAAAAAGTTTGTTTTAATCACTAGAACATTTAATTTAATATAAATATATAATGAAGGGCCTCTACTCTACATACACATTAAACGCGGCCCTGGACCTGGAGACTGAGGGCGTACTTACTGATGTCATTTCATTTACCAGGTATTAGGTACATTTCAAGAACATATTTATAACTTAAAAGAAAAAATTCAACGCCATGCTTTGTTCAACCTTATCAACACACTTCTAAGCCAAATTATATAAATATTAAGCTTGCATAAAACTAATAAGTTTATAAACAACAAATTGTCGATATGGAATTTAATTCTGCATCTTTTTTTTATCTTAGAGCTTTTTATCCCGCATAGCGGAGTAGACAGAAAGTTCCTAGTGTCAAAACACTCCGTGTGTTCTTGCTTTGCTTTCCACCGAACACCGACATTGAGTGATGAGTGCTGGAACTGAACGCCGCAATTTGTCCTACTAGAGCGAGAAAGTGAAATTATTTTAAATAAAATCACTAACCCCAGTGGCGTTCGAACCCACAACCTACCGCGTTTACAATCAGACGCTGCCCCACGGCGCCACTATCGGCCTCAGTTCTAGATCTGATTTTATAATTCTAAAATAAAAATAGTGTAAGTTACTCCTAATTACATCAGCTACCTGCCTGTGAAAGTTCCGTCAAAATTAGTCTAGCCGCTAGCCACAGAATAGTCGGAACAATCAGACAGATGAAAATTATAAAAAAATTTTACCTTGATATAAGTACTGGGTGTGTATAAATACAAACGCATTTATTAAAAAGTGTTTTTTTTAATATAACCAACATACACTCCTATTTTATTTATTAATATTAAATTAATATAAAATAATTGAAATATTCAAAAAAATCCATAGATGATAGCGCTTTATGAATGTTTTTTTATAGCATTCTACTGTGTTTGTTGGCACAAGTAGTTGAGCAGAATTTTAAAGAAGCTCTTGGTAGCGCTACGTAGTTATAACGGTAAGGCTCGCGTTCCTAACGTGCTCTTTTGCTTTTATAAAACGTGTCTGGAATTTACATTATTTAGCGCTTGTAAATCGAACTTAATGTCGGATTTTGATATAATCAAAACATTATACAGGATATTATGTTTTTTTTAATAATTATACAATTTTTATGTTTAGGAATGATAATAATAGTACAAACGTCATAATAATTTAAAAAAAAAAACACTGTATATGTCTAAAAGTATACTATTTTTACCTCATAAATGAAACATTACAAATATTGATCTACTTGCCTAAAAATCTAAGACAAATTAAAAATTATAAAATAAATAAAACATACGGAATAAATCGTAAATAACCTCTTAAATTTATGATTATTTCAATGAATATACATGAAAAGAAAGGTGAAAGTAATCTAGTGGCCAGTGACCCACATATGACTTGATGATGCTCATTTACATACAATTTAGGTAGGTACTTACCTCAATCGTCTATAAAAATTACACGCGTTATTACTCGGACAAAATCTTATTATACATTCGAGAAAGACTTTTCGGAAATAAGTAAGTGTCTCGTCACTACGTTTTTTATTTTCATTATAATGATTTAATTCAAAGAGATCATTCTAATCGATGGTAATCGAACCCACAACTAAACGTGTTTATAATCTTATAGTACACTGTGCCTAGATGGCTTTTATGTATATTACGTATATTAAGATTTTTGTAATTAACTACTTTACTACTTTTACCTTTTAAAGTAAGTTTATGTTGTATTGCTATAAACAAGAAAATATTTAAAATAAAAGAATTCCCACGTGTTGGAATTGAATCTATTACTAAATGCATACAATAACCTACTAACTAAACAATAAATTAAAACGTTTTTAGTATAACTAGGAGTCATGTTGGCGCGTTAACAACGCGTTGCCTTAGCAACGTGTCCGTAACTATGGACGTGATTGTCAAACATATTGTAGTAACATTAACGTATTAATTTAATAAAGTTTTGTGCTTTTTTAAAAAAAAGAAATATCGTCCGCGTAATTTTCCTAAAGAGGTACAAAGTTCACGTGTTAATAAGTAGATAAATCATCCATCCCATCAGCAAGTATTCATTTGAAATGTAATGCGAGTTGATTTATAGGTTTTTTTGTTTGACAACACTCTACACCGGTTTACGCACAGTCACTCTAATACACTGGAAATATTTCCAAACATTTGAAGCTATTTATTGCTAGCCAGTGGTATTTTTTTTTCGCTTGTAACTTTTTTCACACTTCGTCCGAATACAAAACATAACATGTTGAATTTGGAATATGTCTTATTTGAGCGGTGAAATGAAATAATTTGAACTTTTACACCGCTTTTAAATTATTTAATAGGCCGTGGCGCAGTTTGACAGCGTCTGACTGTAAACGCGACCGGTTGTGAGATTGATCCCCACACGGGGGAGGGATTATATAAAATTATTTTTACTTCCTCGCTCTCGTAAGACAAAGTGCACCGTTGAGTTCAACCACTCACCACGCAATGTCTCGAATTCGGTGGAAAGCGATGTACGGACTGTCTTGGCACTAGGTACTTTCTGTCTATCTAGGGATAAATAGCGTGAATAGCGTGAAACTTAAAAAGCAGCTTCATACTTGATGCCGCATAGCAGGGCAGGCAGAGACAATTTAGTGTCTAGACATTCCGTTGACTACTTTCCACCCAAAATTAAGCCAATACTTAGGTGTATTTACTTACTTTAGGTCGTTTCCATTCGAATGAGAAGGGTGGCACCTGGTGGTAAAACACGGATGCTTGCACTGCTGGGAAATCTGGATCTTCCCAAAGTTCTTTTGTTTGAAGACAGCCTGCCTTTATGACCTCGTAATCAGCACTCATTCTATAACAAACCGGTAGTAAAGAGTGGATATTTTTTATATACGGGTAAAGAATAAAAGAAAATGAATAATGTTGATTGTTAATAATAACATAAAATATATAAATATTTGACTATATAAAGACTAATATATAATAATAAGGCAAATTTATAATATATGTCTTGAAAGGGATATTAATTTATCTATATAAAAGCCTTTTGACATGAACAAAGCTACTGACAGCCAACGCACAGCCGTAGTGTATATGTACTTTTTAAATGGTATAAAATTTTTCGTCTATTTTCATATAATTAAATATATCTTTGGCTAGTTCAATAAATACTGTATATTTTTCAAATCATCAAAAATAAATTTGTAAATAATTCTAAAGAGAAGTATGCAGTGTCATAACCTTAGAGTATCAAGTAAAGTGTAAACTGATCAAAAAAGAAAAGATTTTTAACAATAATTGTTGGAATGCTTGGAATTAAAGCAAGAAACTTTAATCGATTATTACGTTATTGATGACATTGATGTAAAATATAAATAGTTTAACATTAATTCACAAGAAAATCTATTGTGAAATAAAACAATTGGTAGTATGTATTACCATTGAGCGAAGGAGAAAACTGAAATTGCCTTCACTGTTGTGCACAACCATTACGTATAAAGTCATTAGAATTTTATTACGAATTGTAAATAATGTTAAAATTTTAATCTATAATTATATATACGGGTAAAGGAAAATCGTTCGATCTGTCTTTACGAAAATTTGCCCTCGGACGGATATGACTATGTAAAAAGTTTTTATATATTAATATGTAAAATTTACTTTCACGTTGTTAAAGAGAACACATATTTTACAAGTCAACAGGGCCATTAGGTATTATAATATACTATTAAAGATTTTTATTGCCCTACCTTTGTAAGATACGTAGAATGAACTTAATGATATCTTTCCCCAATATAAATGAATTATAAGTACATATTTGAATAAAAATATTTCAAAAAATTTATCATCTCAGTGTCTAAAATTAATACATATCATTTATACCTAATACAGTTTATTTCATACAAAAGACTTAAACGCGCTTGTATTATTATATCGGTCCAAATTCTCACCTCATCGCGCTCATATTATTATATCGGTCACAATCCTGTTTCTTAAAGTTATTTTTACTATTTTTTTCTTTGTCTTAAATTCTATTGAGAGTCGAAATTTGTCATATTAAGAAAATACGCGAAAATAAAAAAAAACCTAGTATCAAGACATTTCGTTCTCTGCTTTCCCATCGAATTCGATCCTATTATTCGTGTCACAGCACCATGGTGACCTCGATATTGGGATTTGCTATTGCATTACTTTAATACGAGAACCCTTTATGAGGAGTACCAAATTTGAGATGGTTAAATTTAATATGCAGAAGTAATCTTTCAATATAATCTATTAGAGTAGATTATAAATCTATTAAAAATATATTAAATTTATAAAATAAAGTATTAGAAGCAGTAACTTAGTCCCTTGTCAGACATATGTATAATCTTGTATAAAATATCAAAAACGTTGCAAAGTAACGCGTATATTATGCGCCAAAGGGAACACGCGTAATTATATTGTTTACTGTGAATTTTTAACACATTGATCTGCTAATGGCTCGTTTTGAAGTTAAATATAGCATATGATGATTATAAACTAGATTGTATAAAGTTATTTGTATACGTAGATGCCAGTGGCAAAGGGTGAAAGTTATAAACAAGTAAGACTGCTTTGGAAATAAATACTGAAACCTTGAAAAAATCTATGAATTTGTCTCACATTACTTAAAATTAAACCTTGAAGGAATTTTCTAAATTATTAAATTATTAGTATTCAAAAAGCTAGCCTATGTTAATCGTGATATATGGACTTATTGACATTGACATCTTATTTACTTATATAAGCTCTTTCGTTACTCATTGAGTGACTAAAACCAGTCTCACCTTTTTTTTACCTAAAATTTAAACATTGCTTGTAGAGTGGTGAACTCCACGTAATATTTGTGACTAAAAGTACTGCACAGTAAAAGTACTAAAGTAGAAAACTGAAATTTAAATAGTAGACCTTAAAAAATGTAGGGGAGGAGTAAGAGGAAGAGGGGATGAGAATTTTCAATTTACCATCAAAACTACAGTATATAGAAACGAAAATAATATGGCAAGCCTATCTATCTACATAACTAAAGCGATGGACGATATTGTTATTAATTATCTTATATTAGATTATTTGAAGTTAGGCACTTCTCTCAACGTCGTAGCTACTTAAAAAATTAAAAAAATATTTAATAGAATGTCAATCGTGTGATCGATTCCCATAGTTAAATCTGAATATATTAAATTTTAGTACTTTCTCAGATAACATTGCATTCCGTTACTTAAATACAATTATCTATAAAAAATATAAAAACAAAATATTTTTTTTAATTTATAATCAAAATAATTGTCATTTTTTAATTTACTTGAATAATTATAAAATCTATTAAGAATTAAAGAAAAACGAAGCGATATTATATAGTTTGGTATAGATTTAAAATAAACGTCTAACAGGTTTGTCATTGAAAACTTGATCGAGAAAGAAAGTTGATGCTAAGTTGAAGAGTAGGTAAGCAACATAACCGTCGTAATGCATTTACTGAAATAAGAACAAGCTTAATATTCATATTTTTTAAATATATCTTTATTAAGCAAGTAGCTGTGCACGCAACATATATGTCTTGTGTGTAATATATATGTATTATCTCAACATATATGTATATATATATATATATATATATATATATATATATATATAGTCAAATCGTGGTAAAGCGAATCGGTGTCTAACGGAAAACGTGATTGGTTTGGGGTTGTATTCCCACTCAAAATAATAATTTTAAATTGGCTATTGTGATTTTTGGGCTTTGGTGTCACCAAGCGTGGCGTTGAGCTCCATCATTTGACGCGCAAAGTCTCAAATTTTAGCTTAAAACGGTAAACTTAAGGCACTCCGCCGTGATATTAGGTTCTCTTTTAGAATTAAGTTATCTAATAATTTCTTTACAAGCAGGCTCACTCTTTGTCCCGTATAGCAAGGTAGTCAGAGACAGTTTAATATTAAATACTACGTATACAGCTTCCCGTCCAAAATCTAGATCAAATAAACACGCACACGTTTTTTCTTAACAGAGTGGAGAAATTAAAATATATTTAAATATAGTTCGAGTAAAAATCGAACCCATAACCAATACCTAAATTCAAGTAAACGCCGCCCCACTTCGCCATGATAGTGCTTACTATAAATAATAATTCCAAGTCGACGTTTACAAGTGTATACTATAAAATAGAACAGACGTCGACCCACATGCTCAGTCCACTCGTTGGTGTGAAAATGGTGTTAAATGCATGGCGTCTGTAAAGAGTTACAAGTTGGAAATTTATTACGTAAATGTTTTATTTTTATTATTTGCGTTGAGTTTCGTCACTCGTTCCGTTTCTGCTGAAAATTATTATGGTTTTATTAAGATATTGATTGAAAATAGAAATTCTAATGATTATTAGCTTTTCAAGTTAAAAATTCTTTTTATATAAGCCCTTTAATTTTTTTCGTTTATTTCTCAGTAGATGTTCTTGTAACTAGCTTCCGTCAGATTATACAATATAAAGGAGTATAAATCTTAAATAAAAATAATTCGCTTACAAAATACTTAACATAAACACATGAATATTTATTTCAAATGAAAATATTTGAATAATAATAACAATAATAAATTACTAGAAAATAAATAAAAAATATAATTAAATAATACGCTATCGCTCGTAGTTTGAATTGCTATACTACCGGATATGCGCACACGTGCTTGACTCGTTTAACTTAAATTTTACAAACATTGAGAAATTTTACATTATTTTGCGAATTTTTAAATGTTGAACGTAAAATTTTGAATATTAAATTATGAATATTACACATTAATAATAACGTTAAAATTTATTTTTCTTATAAACAATAAAAAACAATTATACCTGCATATATTTTGAACACATAACATGTATAGAAAAATGTAAGATCAGCTTACAATAAAGTCAAGAAGTAAGTCGCCATACTTCATAAAATAAAAAAAAAACATAATTAGGAATTTAAACATTTCATAATTATATTTATAAACAAGTATAATATAGTTCAAAGTAATGGAACTCGTTTACCAACTTTCTATTTCACATTTAATTTAGGCAAAGTACAAACTTGCCAAAGTGAACGTAGCTTTAAGTTTATAGAAAGACACAAAGATTTATTATAAAGTAAAGATTTAATAAAAAAAATTATATTAAGATATAAAATTATAGGAATACACAAGAGCAATGATATCCCATGGTATGCATTCATTAATCGTTAATCATTTAAAAAAACCAGTATTATGGGTTATGCTCCAAAAACCATCAACTTTCTTCACTTTTGTTTATTATACTTTATAATGTAAATTATAATATATTTTAAATAGCTATCGCTTCATAACTTAATAGTACTGAAGATATATAAAATATATTCGGTTTTTTTTATTACAAAAAATGTATACATTTAAAATTTTCTTCAGATATTAGTCTAGCAAACGAACAAAAAAATCTAATTTATTCGCTTGCAAAGTAAATAGACTAAGTCGCAGTCAAATATTACAATAATACAATTGCGTAATTTTTCAAAGTTTACTCTGTTTAGAACGAATGAGGCCGGAAAATAGTGACGCTAGAAATTATTGGAACGCAAAAAAATTTGTCTCTTCCGATTTTCCTGATATAGTATTAATATTGTTATATATTCTAAGGAAAAATCAGCAGAATGTCTCTAAGTGACCGTGCATTACGTCACTTACCTTAATCAGTATTAAACATTGTCTAAAACACTTCACTGAGAACGATTTAAAGCACTCATGCGCACGCCTCGACGTCAAGAGGTAACTGGTTTCCGTTGAACTTCTCAGAGCAGTCTCCCCTCTCTCTTGTAAGGTAGGTAGCGCATGTATAAGATAGCGGAAATACAATATTTTCTTCTTTTATATATATATATATATATATATATATATATATATATATATATATATATGGATATTTATTATACTTATTTAATATGTACACATGCCGTTATAGTTATTGTATTAGAAAGTGCTTGTGTCTACACGCGACATTTCTGGGTTCAATATTTCAATGGTGTTTATAAAATATTTTTATTTTATTATTTTGTTATTTATTAATTAATTAAAGAAATTCTTGTACTATTATATTACCCATAAATTGCATGACAAACACATAAAATCCGAAGACAAGTCGCTCTATTTTTTATTTAGCGGAGTTCAACGCCGCATTTTGTCCAACTATACAAATTATCTAAATTACAAAACAAAACATTTTTTATTTAATTAGCCATTACTGTACGATAAGGCTCAAAATAAATTATATAATCGCTTCCGCTTCGGCCGTAAGCGTCTGTTCATGGTAGATCTGGAGTTATGGCGATGTTTAAACGACATAAGCCTTTGGCACCGGTTGTTTACAGTCAACCACCCTGTAACTTTCTCGTTCGCCATTGATCATCTAAAACAATAGTCAATAGTGCACTAGTCTAGACAGTTTTCACAATTTCCATATAAATATGCATGTTGTATTTACATATATATATATATATATATATATATATATATATATATATATATATATATATATATATATATATATATATATATATGTATATATATATATACCGATTATAGTATTAGGTGCCTTACTAAAATGAAAATAATCGTAGGTTCAATTTTAGTGTCTAATTTATTTTTATTTTCCCTGGCCATTTAGCCAAATTGCAGAGATGGGTTAACTTCTAAATTAGACTAATATTGTAAACATAATTGAATATATGGATGGAGCATTATTTGTTTTACTCTCAAATCATTGTTTACGAATAGAAATATAATTAATTTACCTATTTTATTATAAACTGCTATGTAACAAGCGGGAAGTTATCATGTATGAACTATAAAGTTCATATATGTAGTATTGTTCATTGGTATCAATAGGCCAATAGGTATATCAGTATGAAGTAATTTGATTATAACTTGGCTTTTGTGTTTTCACTTAAATAAAATAATTTTCAAAATTCTTTAAAATAAGTGTAATTTTTAGACATAGCTCGATAAGAACTTATGGTATAACTGGCCAGTGTGCTAGAAGATAAAGTGTGCGGGTTCGAGTTCTAGATGTCCTCATTTTTTATACGTTTAGTAAAAAAGTATTTCTCAACTTTAATTTGTGAATTAAATTGTAAAGTTATATTTAAAAAAAAAAGTACTCAAGTCGTTGCAAATCTTATTACACTAAGTAGAATACGGTGTTTTACTCGAGTAGGAATTAGTGTTACGCTCTGTTAGGTAATCATTTTAAAATCGGTCCACTGCTATCGGTTTTATCTGCTCCTTCATGATCGACCGTTTCTTTTGTTATACAAAACACAACCTTATTACACGAATTTATGATATATACTTATAAAAATTAAGAATTTTAAACTAACAACTCATGGTTTTGTTTGTCATTTTTAAGAATGAAACGTGAATTTTGGTATTAGTGTATATATATTTTTTGTGCGTGTCGATTTAGCGTCGATTGCTTTTCGAAAGTACTCTAGTACTTTATTCACCTCGACGGACCTTTGTATTGATGAATCAGATATTACTACGTCGGTTATATTTCGACATAACGGCAGTAAATCGACTGTATTACAGATATATTTATTATACTTATTTAATATGTACACATGCCGTTATAGTTATTGTATTAGAAAGTGCTTGTGTCTACACGCGACATTTCTGGGTTCAATATTTCAATGGTGTTTATAAAATATTTTTATTTTATTATTTTGTTATTTATTAATTAATTAAAGAAATTCTTGTACTATTATATTACCCATAAATTGCATGACAAACACATAAAATCCGAAGACAAGTCGCTCTATTTTTTATTTAGCGGAGTTCAACGCCGCATTTTGTCCAACTATACAAATTATCTAAATTACAAAACAAAACATTTTTTATTTAATTAGCCATTACTGTACGATAAGGCTCAAAATAAATTATATAATCGCTTCCGCTTCGGCCGTAAGCGTCTGTTCATGGTAGATCTGGAGTTATGGCGATGTTTAAACGACATAAGCCTTTGGCACCGGTTGTTTACAGTCAACCACCCTGTAACTTTCTCGTTCGCCATTGATCATCTAAAACAATAGTCAATAGTGCACTAGTCTAGACAGTTTTCACAATTTCCATATAAATATGCATGTTGTATTTACATATATATATATATATATATATATATATATATATATATATATATATATATATATATATATATATATATATATATGTATATATATATATACCGATTATAGTATTAGGTGCCTTACTAAAATGAAAATAATCGTAGGTTCAATTTTAGTGTCTAATTTATTTTTATTTTCCCTGGCCATTTAGCCAAATTGCAGAGATGGGTTAACTTCTAAATTAGACTAATATTGTAA
Organism: Dryadula phaetusa; assembly: GCA_032432895.1. NCBI lineage: Eukaryota > Metazoa > Arthropoda > Insecta > Lepidoptera > Nymphalidae > Dryadula > Dryadula phaetusa. The sequence goes on from JAOYRS010000001.1 coordinate 1,901,342, forward strand.
ACATAATTGAATATATGGATGGAGCATTATTTGTTTTACTCTCAAATCATTGTTTACGAATAGAAATATAATTAATTTACCTATTTTATTATAAACTGCTATGTAACAAGCGGGAAGTTATCATGTATGAACTATAAAGTTCATATATGTAGTATTGTTCATTGGTATCAATAGGCCAATAGGTATATCAGTATGAAGTAATTTGATTATAACTTGGCTTTTGTGTTTTCACTTAAATAAAATAATTTTCAAAATTCTTTAAAATAAGTGTAATTTTTAGACATAGCTCGATAAGAACTTATGGTATAACTGGCCAGTGTGCTAGAAGATAAAGTGTGCGGGTTCGAGTTCTAGATGTCCTCATTTTTTATACGTTTAGTAAAAAAGTATTTCTCAACTTTAATTTGTGAATTAAATTGTAAAGTTATATTTAAAAAAAAAAGTACTCAAGTCGTTGCAAATCTTATTACACTAAGTAGAATACGGTGTTTTACTCGAGTAGGAATTAGTGTTACGCTCTGTTAGGTAATCATTTTAAAATCGGTCCACTGCTATCGGTTTTATCTGCTCCTTCATGATCGACCGTTTCTTTTGTTATACAAAACACAACCTTATTACACGAATTTATGATATATACTTATAAAAATTAAGAATTTTAAACTAACAACTCATGGTTTTGTTTGTCATTTTTAAGAATGAAACGTGAATTTTGGTATTAGTGTATATATATTTTTTGTGCGTGTCGATTTAGCGTCGATTGCTTTTCGAAAGTACTCTAGTACTTTATTCACCTCGACGGACCTTTGTATTGATGAATCAGATATTACTACGTCGGTTATATTTCGACATAACGGCAGTAAATCGACTGTATTACAGATATATATACGATCTTCAAAATTATAATTTTATAATTTGACACATAATTATGTATATTTACTTGTTCCTTTTACTTAAAGCTTTTATCCTGCACAGTAGGGTACCTACCCTAAAAACAACACCTTGTGAAAAACTTAACCAAAGCGAGGTAGTGAAAATAATTTAAATATAATCACTCCCCCGAGTGGGAATCGAACCCACAACCGATCGTGTTTATAGTCAGACGCAGTCCCACTGCGCCACGACCGGCTTCTGATATTTATTTATATATTAAGTTATTAGTACCTAACCGGAAAATATTTTTTTTGATAGATACGGTGCTCAGATCGAGTTCACAAGCTCTGTAGATATATCTTGAATTTATGACCACAGAGGTTCGCTAAAGAATATATTCTACTACCTAGGTTTAGTACAGTAATGATGACTTTGACAAGAAAGCTCTTTAAAAAGAGGAAATTTAAATTTATTTATATAAAAAAAATGTATTTAGCATATAATATCGTTAACAAGAATTTAGATAGTTTAATTGTTTAAAAAATCGATTTAATATCAACCTTAGGCAATACCAGTTATATTAATGTAAATCAAGTTTTTATTAGAATTTTGCCTCATCTAAATAAATAGCTATGCCCTTAAATATAGTCTTTTCTACCGTTATGACTTTTCTTCTTACTAACATGAGTAGTCTTATAAGATGCAATAAAAATATTTAATGCTAAAACAACGTTCCCTATTTATTTTTTTAATTTGTTAATATAGATTATAGTAAATTTGGGATTATTTTAAAATGTCAAACTTTATATTATATTTTTTTTATTAATATTTTCTACTTTACTCTTCTTTTTCTGATTTATGGTGTCTATTTTAGGCACCGTTAGATGAGTCTACTTATATATTTTTTTATAAATATAAACATCCACCCTTTGATGATAATTATGAACCTGCCGATCTTTTATTCTTTTCTGCGTTCATGTTACGAATCCCTTGTAAAGAGACAGTAACTAGTAACTAGTAACTGCGACAGTAACTGAGAACCTTCTACCACCGCCTTAGGCCATCCATGTTGCCTTCATCGAGTTCACCAATTTACATTGCACATCTGCGTTCTTTGTGCGTTGTACGGGAGAGTTCCGCAGTAAGACTTACCGAGAATAAAACGGTAAGCCCTTTTTTCCTTTGAATATGAATTCCATATCCACTGCATGTACACAGCAAGTACACACAGTGTCTACTGTGTTATGACGATTTCAATGAATTTTAAGAAAAATAAAAATATGATTATTGTTTTAAAGACGATTTTATTTATTTTTTGAGAATAATAATATAAAGGTTAAAGCTAGATTTAGTAAAGTAATAGTTTATTTCAGGGATAGCTTAAATTAAGTTAAGATAAATAAATAAAATATAAACATACAATATATAAGGAGCAAATATAACACAAACTATTCATAATATTTCTAGACAATTTTGTCGGTCGTTTGGTCTCTTTGATCTTTTCCAATCTAAGTGCCACTTAACACTTTAATTAAAATATTAACATATAAAATAGAACGCTTCCATATACAGTGCAATTAATCTATAGACTATAATATTGGCATAATGAAGGCAAGGCAGTTTTCTCTGTTTAGCTTCGCGCTTTCATCCCGTAGTCCCTTAGTATCTAGCGGGATAAACAGGAAGTATCTAGTCTCAAGCCACTCTGTACTCCACCTTCCGCCTAATTCGAAACATTGTATGTTGAGTGGCGTAGCTCAACGCAGCGTTTTGCCTTACCAGAACTATGAAATGAGAATTTATTTAAATATAATCCCCCGAGTGGGAATCGAACCAACAATCGTTTTCTTAATTTCATTTAAATAAAATGAAATTATAATATTATTTGCATATAGCAATATAAGTAAAGAGAAAATCTAAACATTGCGCGCTGTATGGCGGAACTCAACGCCGGTTACTCATTTAATCTTAGACTTTACAATTATAAATATATATCAGCTAGTTTGACTAGAATCACATTTTTTATGGAAATTGTGTTTAATTAGAACTAAACGTAATATGAGTGTTGAGTTGTGGGACAGGAGTCTTGAGGAGGCGAGTGAGCCCCGCACCCGACCAGAACTCGACACGACGGTACCGGGGATGCTGAATATTGCTGGAAATATTATTTATTATAAATATTTATATTTAAAAAGTACAAAAATATATTTAATTATTCAAAATTGTAGGTTTTAAGTTTGAATTCTGTGTGATGTTAAATATATTTTTTGAAAAGATATTATCGCCTATTTTTTGAATTTATTTTTAAAATAAATGCAGATAAGATCTATGAGTTATAAGTTCTTCTATTATTTCTCTTTTTAAATATCCGTATCGCATTATTTTTTTCTAACATTGTACGCACAGATAATAAATTGAATATTATGCGTTATTGGATTTTTGTACGAAATAAATATATTTCTTTTCTTTTTTTAAAAAAAAAGTTTAATATCTCAAATGAATTATAAAATAGAAAAATATATGTAATATTTGTAAAATGAATATCTTTTTTACATACATTTGTACTTACATTCTGGCACGCGGCTAATTGGTTGACCGTTATATTGGTAGTTCCGAGGACACGTTCTTCTCTAGCAAAATCTGGTTCGCGGTGGAAAGTACCTTTTAGGCGTAAATAATAAATATTTTTAGTTTATCAAGAATATTTTAAGTTATTTTTTTTGATCCTAAGTGTGGAATAACACTTTAAAATAGTAAATATTAAAATATTTTTAGTTATTTTCTAAGCAGAAAAAAACACAATGAAAGGCTTACTTTTTTCCTTTACTTAGTACGTTACGGAAATTTATGTTCAATCCTTCGATCGACTATCCACTATATTAAAGAAAACATTCTAAAAAACGGTCCGACAAATAAGAGCACAAAATATTTTGTGTTCTTATTTCATTAAGTATAGTCCAACCAAATCGAGTGAACGTGCTTAAAGTGAGCTTTAAAAACCGCGTAAATAACCATCGAAATAGAAAAAAAATCAAAAGGAGTGCCTTTTTTTGGGTAAGCACATGTCAAATTCATAGTTTAATAGTAAATAAAAAACATTTTAAATCAAATTATAATAAAAATTAAATACAAATATTACTTTATTTGTCCAATATTTGCCACCACACTACCAACAAATCGCCGAATTTGGATTCGTCTGGACTAATACAATTTTAAGCCTTATTGTTATTATAAGAAGGTTGACTTTTTTGTGTCCACTGACTACAACATTACTACAATGTTTTATATCCGTTAAGCTCTAAACGAAACTAAACCTTAATAGACGGGAATAAGGTTGGATTTTATTAATTTTTTTGTCATAAGTCTGTATGTAATATTAGTTTGAATTACAGTTTATATTATTATTATTATTGATTCGTATCGATCTGTTATCTAGTGGATAGTTGATCGGAGTTGCAATTAATCATTCCTATATAAATCTGCTGTTTACTTAATATTTAATCATTCCTATATAAAACCTTCCTATATAAATATTATGAAGCCAATCTTGTAATTTAAAGGTAAATCTAATAAAAACATGTAAGATTAATCATTTTTATTCAGAACCATCGTGACGCAGTAATTATTAGTCCAACTGTAAACGCAATTGGTTGTAGCTTCAATATTCACTTGAGGAAATGATTGTATTTAAACTTTTTCGTTTCTCTGCTATTTTAAAACAAATCAATGTTACCAATTCGTGCGTAAAACGGCGGCCCAATATAGCTAACAAAAACAAGGTCAAGTTGTTTAAAGAATTATTCAATAGATTTAATTGATTGATTGTCCTAGTATAATTAAATAACGTACCATCAGACCGCGGCACCAAGTCTGGGTTCAATTCCTGGTTGTCACGTTTAGCCTTCACAAGTTTAATGCATACGGTGGTAGCGGCGAGGGCGGCGGCGACCGCCACGGCCCCAGCTGCCACCTCCAGCCATCGCGTCCACGAGTGAATTGGCACTTCTTCGGATACAGCTACTGAAAGAGTTTAATAGTATTTAATTATGATTCATAATACTTTTATTTTTGCCTTTTTTTAATTACATATAGTATAAGTTCTTGTACTATATGCACCTAGGTTGAAATGATTTTATGATTTTAAATTATTTGTTCTAAATTATATGAAAACACTAAACATTAAGTATGATTTATAAAAGTTCAGTAGTTAATATGTTTGATAATTGAAGAGTCAAGACATTCCGTGAATTGGGGAGATTGCGACACGTGGCGGAAATCACCGCCGTACTTTATTACCAACGCATAAAAAGCAAACGAACAAAAATGTATAGCTTAATCCCCTATTAAGATTGGACATTGGCCCAATACGAATGCCAACAACAGCCAAATAAATGGAAATAAAAAAAGTTACTATGATCTATGGAGAGTACTGCCTATAGAGTTTCTCACAATATGCTCATAATAAAAATTAAATTATCTTATCAATATTTTCTCATCCAATTGTAATAGTGTTTAATAATAATAATAATTAAATAAAAAATTGACTACCGGAAGCACTAAGGGGTGTTATGGTTTGCAAATGAACGGTTTTCGTCTCGCTTCTCCCCCTCGAGCTGCTCGCGTACACCCGCGCTGTCAAGTTCTTGTCATCTTCTACATCTGGCAGATGGAAATGGCCGGCAGCGTTCGATACATTTTGCAGGACTGTACCCTCAGAGTTTAGGAGCTCTAAGTGAACAATTTGCGATCTTCCGCCGTCCCAACCTTTTGTGATAGGAAATAACTTATATTATTATTTAATATAATATTATATTTTCTAAAAAATAAGACAATTTATAACATTATAATGCTGTTAAAAGTGTGTAATTTTACACACGTTGGTAGTCACTTCGTTCTCAACTAAGAAAAGTTTAATATTTGTACGAAATGTATTCTATGTATATTTACTATTTTTAAAGTGTTATTCCACACTTAGGATTAGAAAACATTTTTGAAAAAATGTATAAAATGTTTGTAATCCCAAGTGTGGAATAACACTTTAAAAATAGTAAATATTAAAATAAAATAGCAATCTCTCTTGTTAAACGATTATTTCTTAATAATCTTTAAGTAGTAGAAATTTGTAAACATCTCTCTACAGAGATGCTAACAACATAAATAAGTTGTAACAAAACTTATATAAAGAATTTCGACGCAGCTGGTAGTAGAACACATGGCTTAGTGGTCAGAGTGCTTGGACGGTATCCAAGAGGCGCGGGTTCGAATTTCGCTGCGTTCAAAATTTTTATACGTTTTTTCAAAGATGTATTCTATGCAGTTTGTTTTTGCAACACGAAAAAAACAGAAAAAAAATAGTATAAAAAACGTAAAAATATACCCTTTTGACATTGAACCCGTACTGCATTGGGATATGACCGAAGTACTACACATTCCGGGGCATGTGGGGGCCCTCCTGGCGCTATTGTGTAGGAGCAAGGGCGTTTTTGCTCTCCAAAAGAATTAGTAGCTCGACATAAGAGCACCCCCACGTCCGAATCACGAGGCAGCCAAGTTAGCGTTGAAGCGAATCTATTGTGATGTCCTGGGACTTTCTAGAAATATATGAAATGTATGAAATCTTTGAAGTTGTAGCATGAGTTGTATTCTCTTATTAAAATTTATTTTGATCAACGATCATTTGGCGACAAAGAAAACTAACTGTGATTAATATTTTAATATGTATAAGAATTGCATTCAGTTTCAGATTTTATAAAATTTACAAATATTATAATAATTATGTTTTTTCTTGTATGAGTTTACATACCAAAGAAATACGTATTGCACTTTGAATATACATCATAAGCAACGCTATAACGATTCTTGGGAATTAATTTGATATTATTATTATTATTTTTTAGCTTCACGCTTTTATCCCGCATAGGGACAGGGTTCCCGAAGGGTAGACAGAAAATCCTAGTGTCAAGACACTTCGTATTTCGCTTTCCACTGATGTCGAGACATAGTGTGTTGAGTGATGAAACTCAACGAAGCACTTTGTCTTTACCAGAGCGATGTAGTGAAAATAATTTAAATATAATCACTCCCCCGAGTGGGGATCGAACCCACAACCGGTCGGATTTACAGTCAGACGCTGTCACACTGCGCGACGACCGGCCTCATTATTATTATTTCTTTATTTTATTATTATTTTTAGTACATATATTTTAGTAAATACCTTAGAACTAGTATAAACAGTCCGGGAATCAGCGAAAGTCCAGCTGAACTGCAGTGGATCTGGAGATGCTTCCACAACGCAAGTCACTGTCTCAGCCTCTTGTAAAACCGCGCCGATAGTTTCCTCGCGTGTTGTTAGACATATTGGTCGATCTAGTAGATGTTAGTAAATTTTAATAAAGTCATTTATTATGTCTAAAATTAAATTTTACATTTCATATTAAGAATAATAAAATAGTTAAAAAAAATTAACGGCAAGATTAAAGACAAAGGTCGTGGCGCAGTGGGATAGCGTCTGACTGTAAACGCGACTGGTTGTGAGTTCGACTCCCACTCAGAGTAATGTTTATATTTAAATTATGTCCATTACCTCGCTTTGGTAGAAGAAAGCGCAGGGTTAAGTTTCACATCTCAACACGCAATATCTCCGGCTAGGAAGAAAGCGGAGTAAAGAGTGTAAAAAAAGGCATATGTTGAAAAATATTTTTGTCATATTCAGGTTGTTCTAGTCAGTACAAACCCACTTGCCACTGATAAGTGGTAGGTAGACGATGTTTGAATTCATCCAGAATCACATGTCTAAAAGAAAGACGGACAGATAGGCAACTAAAATTTAACTCTTGGCCTACATAATCTTTCAAAGTTAGGATTGCAAATAAGCAAGGGATCAAATTTTTATTTCCCACAAAAAAAATCGTTATCTAAACCATTTAGGTGTTAGCTTTTATTTAGTTGAATAATTTATTTTTGAAATATGCATACTTACATCCGACGTTCAAGGTGACTTTATCTTCAAAAATTGATTTTGGCAAATGTGAGTTGTGAGCTCGACAGATCAATTCGTGTTTGCTATCACGCAGTGAAGGCGCGAGCGTCAGCGACGATACTGTGTAGTTACCATCGTGTAACTCCTGACACAAGAAATAAACTAATATAATGAAAGGAAGAAGACAATGTGCGGCGTTGAGTTACGCCATTCAACGTGCGAAGTCTTGAATTCGGCTAAAAGTGGAGTACGAAGTGTCTCGACACTAAATACTTCCTGTCTATCCTGCTTTGCTGTATAAAAGCGTAAAGATAAAAATAAGAATTATAAAAATCAATATTTTTTTTAATTTTAGATATTAAATTTTTATTTATACATAAATACTGCTTAATAGTATGCTGCTTAATAATTTTGCTTTAATGAATTTATCTTCCGGCTTAATGTTTTTTGTTATACTTAATCGTATTTTACACGCATCTGTTGATTTAATATAGTTATCTAGAAGATCATTTAAAAGTAATTCCAACGGGTAGGAATCGAATCCATAACCAATCGCGTTTTTGAATACAGTGAGAAGATGATCTTCTTAATGGCGGCTCTTATAATATAGCAAATTAAACAAAATCATTGATACTAACTACTATATTATATATATATATATATATATATATATATATATATATATATATATATGTATATTTTAAATACCTTATGTACACTAGGTCTTAGCAACACGTCTCCAAGGTGCCAAGTGATTGCTGGAGGCGGAACGCAACCCACGACCACGCAGTCAACCACTCGAGGCTGTCCCGTTTCGAAGTCGAAGTTATTATTCAGACGAATTTCTACACTGATAGGTGGAACTGTAAAATCAAGGTAACCATTATAGTTCAAGACGTAGACAGACGTAGACAGGGTACCTAGTGTCAAAACTCTCTGTTCTCCGCTTACCGTGTTGAGTTGCGAAACTCAACGTCGCGCTTTGTCTTGGACCAGTGCGAGAAAATGATTATTTAAATCATTCCCCCGAGTGGGGTCGAATCCACAACCTGTCGCGTTTATAGTCAGACGCTGTCCCATTACACCACGACCGGCCTCTAGTTACAAACATTAAGTGACAGCTACAAATAATACAATTTGTATGAGACTTACATTAAATGATAAGAATGATAACAATTGTGTAAGATAACTTAAATGAAAAATCGAGACAAATTATGACAATGGGTTACACTGTCGCTAAACTGCCAAGATTCATGTATCAGATATATAGTTTTCCGGATAATTTTCGTAAAATGGGGTCCAAAGTTTTTAATATTTACAGTAAACAATATTTACCGGTCGCGGCGCATCTGACTGTAAACGCGATCGTTTGTGGGTTCGATTTCCACCCGGGGGAATGTAAAATATTCGAAATACAGAATGTTTAAACACTATGTACTTCCTGTCTACTCTGCTGTACGGGATAAAAGTGTGAAGCAAAAAATAAGTGTTTAATTTCAAATAATAACTCACGGTACATCTTAACAACAACGCTAGCACTCAATGGTTCTGTGACATCAGCGTTCTGAGCCAAGCATTCGTAATGTGCGTCTAATTCATCTCGTGTTGCGTTGCGCACGCGCACCTCCGCGCGTAACACACCCGAGCGGACTGAGTGCGTTCGTTCTATAGTTATACTGTTACGACACCAATACAGGAGTGTGTCCGGTTGATCTGCGAAATTGTGTTTTTTTTAGTAAAATAAGAAATAAGCCACTTATGAAATAAGTTTTGGGGTTTCATTGTAAAATGAATATTTTCATTTATGATATGTTTGCTTTGAAAAATGAGCTTGTTGTTAAATTTTTTTTGAATAATTTAACGTCAAAACTGACACTTTTGTTGTCAAATATAAATTTTACACATAAAATCTGCTAAACTCCGCACGTCTAGATGAAGATTTAATTAATAATATACATTTAGCAATTCTTATATTAAGAGATACAGATTATTTTTTCTAATAAATTAATTAAAAATATATACATATATTTTTTTTTATAAACACACATTACACAAATGGGATTTGCACTCAAAAACGTGGAATGCTATTACCAATATTGTAACTGGCATAAACGAACCGCCGTACTAGATATTGCAGTTTTTAAATATATTACCATCGTCAACTTCACATATCAGTGTGAGATCTGAGCCAAGGCTGAGAGGACCGACGTAACCTCTTCTAATTTCTTCACCTGCTTCGTTGAAAATTTTAGGGATTCCTGGTGAATCTGTCAAATATATATAAAATTTTAATAAATACTACTGCTATATAATATATATTTTAAAAGATTTGAATGATATTTTCTTTTGTATATATTTTTAAGAATTGCAAAGCAGGTTAGATGGGAATTTAAATATTACAGTTAAAGTATTTTTTTCTTGTTGTATATATTTTGTAAGGTTGGACATCGTATTGTAACTTCAAAGACTTTAAATGTGATTTAAATCAATAACTACCAACAGAACAAGTCTGGTAAACTTTAAAATCATGAATCATTCATCTCACTTACCCACCAACCTTACGTCAATCACGTAATCTAGTGAGGGAGACGCCTGGTAGTGCACCCTACATCGGTATATCCCGCTGTCTTGCTCGCTCACTCGCTTTAAAAGTAGGGAGGTGTCATCATAGCATGCCCCTGCGTCGCATGACGTACCGAATATGCGATCCCTATTCACATTTCTGTTGGAAAATCGATATTTTTTAATATATTAATATTTTGTTGATGTTTCGTAAGGGTTCAAGAATAATAGTTTTTTTTATAGTTATCATAAATTCGTATAGAATAAAACTTAATAAAGTTTAGCTGGTATTCATTTCATTTATTTTTTTCTATAGAAATGGGAAATAACTATTTTATAACGGATTTATGTACAATTATTATAATTAACTAAATAGCGTTTCACAACTTTTAAATATGATTAATATATTTTTTATGCATGTTTAAAATATGCCGTTTTGCAGTTTAACGCCTTTTCCGCAAAGGAAAATAGTCGAAGAGAACCTGTCAAGTGAGAAGTGTCCTCGTTTTCCATTTTTCCGCGAATAACCTAGATATTGTAGATTAAGTTCAGATCTCAACTCAACGCTTTGTCTTTATAAAGCGAGGCATTGAAGATCAATTTAAATGAGTTTATATATATATATATATATATATATATATATATATATATATATATTAATTTCATAAATAAAAGCCGATTACATTAAAGCTCAATTACAAGGATAAGTAGCTTGCAACGAAGCACTTAAATTATGCTAATCCTCTAGTAGTCTAGTTTCACGGAAGTATTAGATAAAGGTAAACAATTAAGTATGTAAGGTAAGTAAGGTTATTGGAATTAATTACTGTCAACTATTAATTTTTTAAGCCTATAAACAAGATGCAGGTTTTTAAAATACGCTGAATTTAATTTTCCCTTTTCTATATTACTTTTTTTTTAATTTTCAAACTTGCTTTTCGAACTAGACAATTACAATAAAGATATTTTAAAGGAGTTATAGCCTGGAATTTCATTTGCAGGGATACTATAATTTCACACTATCTTTTTTCGTACAAGCTAAATATAAGCTGTTTTAATATATTTTTTTAGCTTCATGATTTTATCCCGCATTACCCGCAGAGTAAACAGAAAGTACCTAGTGTCAAGACACTGCGTAATCCATTTTCTGCCAAATTCCAGACATTGCATATTGTTTTCCGGAATTCTACGCCACGCTTCGCCTTACTAGCGCAAGGAATATAGAAATAATTTAAATATTATCATTCTTCGCCTTCCCACTGCACCACTACCGGCCTCTTTCTTTAATAATGTTTCAAACTTTCATGCAAACAGTCAGTCAAGCCAATCAAGGCGAAATTGTGCCTTTCATATATTTTTTAAATAAATTGTAAAGAAAATTACTTCATACCGTCTCTCAGTTTCTTCGTTGGGGAACCTATATAAAAAGTCCCTGTCATTCTTTAACCATAACACATAGGCATCGGGTCCATCTAGGAAGACCTTGCCCTGTCCACACGGCAGGCGCGCGTCACGTCCTCTAACAGCGCGGAGAACAACCACTTCTATATAGAAAATATAATACAAATAAAATTACTATTTAATATATATTAAAGTTCTAATGAAAAAGTACGTTGTCTCTCTTAAAACAGATAGTAGTGGGTTCAATTCTCACCCAGACTAGAAGAGAATAAATTTAATACGTTTAGTATTAAATTTATTTTCATCTCGTTTTGGTAAGACAAAACTTGTGGCGTTTTATTTAAACAGATAATGTTATGGGTTACAGAGTGTTAAGACAATAATTTTGTCTGCCTAATATGTGCGATTGTTTTTTCTCATGTTAGAAAAAATATATTTTTTTAAGTAAGGCAGAAATATTTCGAACATTTTTAGAACAGTTATTGTTAGAACAGTTATTACGGAAAATTGCATAGTAGTGTCAAATGTAACTACTCCAATTTTTTTTTTTGGCGCTGGGAAATGCAATTTACGCAGAGCATCCACACACATGGCATAGTGCCCCACGGACGGATACTGTGGGACTCATCAGTGAATACTACCCACTAACACCCAGCGGAAACCTTCTCCACCTAAATGAGACGCCGCAGGATCGCTAACTCCTGTAACTACTCCCCTATTACAACTTAATTACAATTACTTAAATAAAACTCTCAAATTTAGTAATAATTTTCAATGTTCACGATAATTTTAATTAATGGAATAAAACTAAAATCAAAATATTATTTATCCAAGGCGGCCATTACACGCACTTTCATGCCAATTAATATAAAAAAATGTTAGTATTGTGAGTCCTACTGGAAGCTATACATTAAATCGTATATAAGTAAAAATTGGAAACGGTGAAACAGCGTCTGATATTGACGATTGCCATCGGTTGTGGGTTCGATTCCCTCTCGGGGGAGTAATTATATTTATAATTATTTTCACTTCCTCGCTCTGGTAAGACAAAGTGCGGCGTTGAGCTCCACCACTCAACACACAATTCGGTGGAAAGCGAGGTACAGTCTTCTTGTGTCTTGACATTAGGTACATTCTATCTACCCTGCTATGCGGGATAAAATCGTGAAGCTAAAAAAATCATATTATTTCAAAATAATAGTAAAAATAATGAACATGACTAATATGAAAAATATAGTTATAGTGAATTAACTTGTCATAGTTAAATTTAACTATAAAAGTTAAGTAAACTGGCGGACTTTTTCGTGAGTAATGATGAGTCATATCAACCTGTAGAACATTGTTTTATGTATTTATCGATAGTTAGTAATTTGGTTGAGTATTTTTTTTTATTATTTTAGTTTTCTAACTACCAACTAATTATCATTTAGATAAGTTTTTTTCCCGCATAGCAGGGTAGACAGAAAGTACATAGTGTCAAGACACTCGGTACTTCGCTTACCACCAAATTCGAGACATTGCGTGTTGAATGGTGGAACTCAACGCCGCAAGTTATATAAGTTAAGTATACTGTTAAGTTTTATCTTTTTTTATATATGTGTATAACGAGAGGGAAATTATTATAACGCTTGAAGTAACTTTAAATTTAGTTTGTTATATATAATTATAATAGGCCTTTTAGGAATCCAATTTCATCGATCTGGAATCTAATAAAAAAATTAAGATTACGGTACCAATGGTAATGGGATATTCGAGTGCTTCTTGAAGTTGGTGTACCTAGGTACGAACCCTATCGATATCGGTCGAATAGTTTTCGATTTTATTCAAAACGAACAAATAAACTAAATATTAAATATTTTCTTTCTCATATTAGTGTGATAAGATATTTTTAATGTTACATAGAGATGTAATAAAATATAAACATACCTGAATCTAAAGCGGCAACGTTCTGGTACAAACATAGGCACAGCAGAATTCTGTAATACATCTTATATGAAGCTGCAAAGAAAATAAAAATATTAAATAACATTTTAGAATAATTATATATTTTTACAAAAGAAAAGAACGACATCACGCACTTTTCCCGTACAGGAGGACCTAGTGTCAAGACACTTTTTTATTTTCTACGCGAATTTGAGTTATGCTAGAACGGATTTTGACATACAAATAAGCATGCAAGCTATTAAGCTTAATAAGTACTTGTTACTTATTATAATAATTAAAAAAATATTTAACTGATACATTATTAAATAGTTTGCTTTAGAATTCTTTAAAGTGCTATTTGTTAGTGCTGTCAACCCTGAGAGAAGCCACCAATGTACTGTTTTTATCTTCACGTGTATCTCGCACCATATGGGATAGGTATATACATCACTCCGTTCCCTAACTTTAAACAACTTCAGAGTCATTGTTTTAGCTAGCGTAACTTAACGCTGCTCTTTAATTAACTAAATTTAAAAAAAACAAAAGTATTTTTTATATTAATAGCGATCATCAAGTGATTAAAATACTGCTGTTATATATTTATGTTAAATTATACAGCCTTCCTTAAATATATAATAATTTACTAAAATAGGTACTTAACCTAGTCATAGAATAAATTCAAATAAAATTAAATTCTATAGTTTATCAATTTCAACAATTATGTATGTATCAGTTAATAGTCTACTCAGGTTTGGTGTTAAATAATTAAATTCTCAGTTGGAAATCGAACTTGGATCCATCGAGTATAACGCGTACTGTTCCACAATGGCGCCAAATCAACATAATACATATAATTAAGATTGAATCGTAATAAAAAAAATGAATTTAACTCAATCGACCCTATCTACATTAAAAATACCAACATAAGCTGGCCCTTCGCTCGCATAGCTTTCCTTCTAATCTAATCCGTTAGTTTTGACACTAAAGGGGCAGAGAGGTCAAGTTAGGTTAGAAATAAAGAAGTGCATTCATACACGCAACCTCCCTTAACCAGGGGTGAGTCATGTATACTATTGTCGTAAAACGGGGCGCCTGTTTATAGTAAACACGAGTTATAAGTCTTTTAATGGTATTAGCATTGAGATGTTAGATTTGGTAGTTTTTTGAAAAAAAAAGTCAATTTTTTTATTTCATATTGAGGTATATTTAAAATCATTTTACGTTTTCTTTCTTAAATCTTCTAATTAAATATATTATTTGTATAAGTTCTTTAAAGAGTCCAGTAAGTATTTTATTGTAGGTTGTAAATTTTTGATATTCGCAAAGCATATAAATGAGGTTTTTGAAATGTAATAGAAGTCTACCTTATTTTTTTATATTTTAAAACAATAATAATAGTTCTTTCACTAATCTCCCGATTCTTAAAAAACATAGATAAAAATTAAAAAGCGATAAATTTTAAGTTGTATAGAATTTTTTTCAAAAACTCGAATGGTATGTGTACAATTTGCCAAAAAAAAAAACAATTTCAAAAACTAATATTTTACGTCCAATTAAAAATATAAAAAAAAATCTTAATTTATTTCCAGAACTTTGCAAAGAATTGAAGCAATCCATATTCTTCTTATTTGAGGCGATATAATACTTATGTCATTACTGTTTCCCCAAATAACATTTCAAGCCCATCACTATCGCGTTAAGGCAGAAACTATAGATATTTTTTAAAATGTACATATCTTTTATACTTGATTTTTCTTATTTGATTTCAACTTTAACATATGTATGTACGTTTAGATTCAGATTTCCAAATTTATTTTCTATTTTCAAATAATCTCTTTCCTGTTTGTAACCCCTGTGTTATTTATTTTAATATATAAATCTTAATAAATAATTAAATAATAGATAAATATTTATTTTGTCAGTAATGCTTTAACGGACTACTTATACGTGTTTTTTCCATTCGCATGTAAAAAATAATACGATGTTTTCTATAATTTACTTTTATAATGATTTAATAAAGAATAAAAGAGAAATAATAAAATAATTAACTAATTAAAATGCTATACTTTTTTATGCTAAAAATTGAATAATTTTGAAAGTTTTCAACTCACCACGAAACATGACAACTTATGATATACGTTCCAGAAAGTTAGTACTGGTAACAACTTGAGCTTCTCATATTTTAATACAAAAGGTATAGAAAAACTACACTTACCTAGTTTAAATTTATATATAAGAATATTTAGTTTATATATAAAAATTTTTTTTTAGATTCATGCTTTTATCCCGCAAAGCAGGGTAGACAGAAAATATCTAGTGTCAACACACTCCGTACTTCACTTTCTACCGAATTCGAGATATTGCGTGTTAAGTGGTGGAACTCAACGCCGCTCTTTGTCTTTACCAGAGCGAGGAAGTGAAAATTTAAATGTATTCACTTCCTCGAGTGGGGATCGAACCCACAACCGATCACGTGTACAGTCAGACGCTTTTGCACGGCGCCACGACCGGCCTCTATATATATATAAATTTTTTTTTTTAAATTTCGACATTATTTAAAAATCAAGATATATTATATAATTTATATTAGAGTAACACTGAGAAAAAATATAAAGGAGTTAATAATATATATAAAAAATAAAAAGGAGCTAATGATAATAAAAAAAATATTCCATGATAAACTTGACTGTATCTGAATTTAATAAAATTAAAAATAATACTGAATGATTTCCAAAAAAGACACAATTTTTTTTTGGTATTAAACTTACAATATTACACGTTAACAACAAAGTAAAAAATATATTTAGAAACATAAATATAATTTGACACAAATAACATAATAATGCAATAATAAAACAATAATCGCAATGCCTTGAATATAAAATAAAATTAAAATACCCACAAAAATATGAATTTACATATGAATTAAAAATAAATAAATAACTAAATTATTTTATTATCAATTATAGAAATATAATAAAATTTATTATTTTCTTACCTTGGAACATTGTACAAGTAGTCCCGTAGCGTTATCATAAACGTGTGTCGCGCTCTAAAACTTTATTTCAAATAAACTTTCCACCTCCACCCATTAACGCCAGGTATCGTGTTTTCAAAATGCGACCAATATGGAAACGGATTATGTATTTTAGTCAAAAATTAATTTAAAAAAGTATGTATGCATAATCTACTCACAATTACACAGTGCCAAGACACTCCGTACTTCGTTTTTCAGCTAATTAGAGACGTTACGTGTTGAGTGGTGGAACTCAACGCCACGTGTTGTCTTCCCAGTGCGAAGAAGTGACAACTATTCGGCAAAACTATCTCGACTACCTTCTTCTTCGGCTTTTTATTTTTTTATGTATATTTTAAAAATTTTTGAGAAATTTACTTTAGAGATAACTAATACCTTAACCAAAGTTTGTTATTGTATTTAATGTAATATTTTAAATAGAAAGAAATAAATAAACAATTTTATTTAAAATAAAATTGTAGAGTACTGTATTAAGAACGACTTACTCAACAAATCGATTTATTAGTTGACTTCTTAAAAATCAACTACTTGGATAGCCGGCTTATCGATCAAAGTCAAAATCTATAAATATTGCATTCTTTTAAATATACTACAAGAGAAATTACATATGTATTTATATTATATTATAATATATTTATATTCCATCCATACTTGTGTATCACGCATGTTCGGTACTGCGTTTATAAATTAGACGGAAGACTATTCTTATTTTTAATTTCGTCATAATCATTATAATTATAAAGTTCAATTTATACTGACAAAAGCTTCTCTTTGGTCTTTTTGCAGCTTTTTAACGTGTTTGATATGAACCACCCACATAGAAAGACCTGTGTCTAATAACAACGAGTATATAGTCTATGGGTCAGTATATAGTGGTTGTATGATCCAAGTACAAGGGTGTTTTCTTGTTCCCCTATAACGTATAGCGCATATCACCAGTTCGTTAAAACCCTTTTCATGAAGTGTGCATTCGAGCAATTACAATTAGGAGGCCTTGTCAGACTGCTTTTCATATGTTTCTCAGAGTTTAAAGATTTTTATTTTTTATATAATCTATCTAAAATATGATTTATAGTAAAGATTTTTTTTTAATAGAATTTTATTTATAAAACGAGATGTTCAATTTTAATTGAGTAGTACATGGATGCAGGTATATTACCTTCGTTACATAATTTGGATTTCGATAAACTTAAATACCGTACATTTATTTTTATTTTTTTAAAACATATTAACCAAATTAAGCTATATACTATGGTTATAATAATAACGTTTACTATTAATTTATTTCAGCAAATTGCATTTATTTAATTTCATTTAAAGTTAAAAATTAAATCTTTTTTTTATGAAATTTTAAATAAACAAAAATATTTAAAAAAATAATTAAAAAGGCACTTCTTAAAGCTATAATTGACTCTATCCATTTTAAAAAAATCAATTATGCATAGAATTGCGGGAATCAGAAGAAGTTACATTGACACATGTCATATCTACTATTTTTTTTATGTTATCAACACATCAACACAGATGTAATTCGGACCTAAATATTATGGAAATAAAATAATTATTTCCACCTTTACTAGGCTTATATTTAAAAAAATAAATTATTAAAACAATAATAATAATAGCAATAATAAATATTCTAAATAATCTCACAATTACTAAAGTAATTCAATAAATGACTAAATGTACAGAATACTTATTAAACGTAATCATATTATTTCACTCAAAAGCTTTTTTGCCGTGATCGCTTTATGAAGACTTGGTACTATAAAAAACTGACAAGTACTACACTATAAGCTGGCTATAAGCAAACAAATTTAAACGGCCACATTGCCCGTTTACTTCCCGAGGAACACATGGTAGGTCAAAACTAATATTTTAAATAGGAAGGTGAGTTTGTTTGTCCTCGTTTCACGTTATAACGTAGCAATGTTATATTATGTTTTTTCTTTTTAATTATTTAGGAGGTTAAAGCGATATAAGCTACATCCGTACGAAGTAAAACATTCTATTGGCACTACATTAGGAAAATTCGATTAGGTATAAGAAATAATTCGTACTAAAAGAAACAATGTCATAAATGAAACTATTTTGAATGGATTCAAAGTTATATATTTTTGATATTCGAAAATACATTTTTGGACACCTGACGTTACGAACACTTTACAAGTAGTACATAGCCATAGGTAGACTAATGTGGTATTTGTCAGGTGTCCAAAAATGCATTTTCGAATACCAAAATATACGCAATTAATCCGTTTAAAATAGTTTCATTAAAAATGTGTGAAAATCGCGAAAATCAAAAATCTTATTATAAAAAACAATGTGTTAGTATTTTAGTGAACTCGTAAGATCTAGTTAAAACTAGCAAAAATATATATTGTTAATTTCCTTTGACCATGCGTGAGAAGTCGCGGGCAGCAGCTGGTATTACATACATTGCATTTACACTGTGAAACCCTCTTTGTAAGAAATATAATGAACTCAAGTGATCGCTTTGACGTTGGAAATCAGAAAGCGTGCCTGAGTAAGCCCTCGGCGTCGCGACGGGTGGATTTAATCACGATTAAATTGTTTTGTTTGCAAATACGCCATGTTTTATTGTTTTTTTTTATAATAGAAAAATTAAGACGTTAAAGTTTATTATGTGATTTCGTATTTCTTTTTTTGTAGAGTTCCTTGAACACTACCAGTACGTTTTTTTAGATATTTTCTGAATTATTCCATTTTTTTGGATACTTGACTGGGTTTAAAACTAAAATATAGCTATAAATTTCTGCAATGTCATGTTTATACACGCCTTTCTTCATCGACCCCGTAAAAGATTAAGATTCAAAATATTTTTCAGTATAATTTAAGTTTTAACATATTTTTCAGTATAATTTAAATATATTGAATAAAATAAAAATTACTCTTTTCATTCAAAGCAAAGTAGAAACACCATAGTCGTAATTCACTACATTTGTCACTTTCAACGTATCTAGGAACGCATATTCATTGGTAGCCAACAGAAACTAACGCTGCGATTCATCTTTAACACTGAGGAAATATAAATTATACATATGTAAATATAAATATTGTTTCAATAAAATTGAATCCATGAGAACTACGTTTAACCAACACGCCCCAAATACGCTTCGACAGTGTCATCTATATTTTTTTAGCTTCACGCCGTCTTTTTTTTCGGTTTTATCAAGGTAAACAGAAATTACCTTGTGTCAAGACACTCCGTGCTTCGCTTTCCACCCAATTCGAGATGTTGCCTGTTGAGTGGTGGTGAGGAAGTGAAAATAATTTAAATATATTTACTCCCCCGAGTGGGGATCAAACCCATAACCGAAATATATTTTTTGAAATATTGGACATCTAGTCCAATATTTATAATACTAACAACTGATATGAATAAAATACAAAACAAAGATTGTTTCATATTTTCAGTCTTATTAAGACACTTTGGGTAACAAAAACGTATAAGAAGTTTTAAGCAACGGGACTCCAAACCGTGCCTCCTGGAAACCGTCTAAACCCTCTAACCACTAAGCCACACGTTCCACATCCAGCCACGTCGAAATTGCTTATTAAGACCTATTATTTTAAACAGATTAGTCGCATATATTTTGGTATTCGAAAATAATTTTTTGGAAACCTGACGTTTCGAACACTTTACAGTAGGTCACAGGTAAATTACTTGTGACAAACAAAAATATATTTTTGAATACCAAAATATACGCGATAAATCGGTTTAAAATAGTTTCATTTAAAATGTGTAAAAATCGCGAAAATCCAAGTTCTTATTAAAACCTATTACAGTTGTTAGCAAAATGTTTCAACATTTTCTTAAAAAATAGGCCATAATGTACTACGAGGTACATATTAAAATATTTTTCTTTCTTCATTCATTAACAAGTTAATGGAATTATTATGATTGCAAAGTACAATGTTCGAAGAACTATTTGCCGTAAGGGGTGCAGCGTTGTTAGGGGTAGTTTAGTGACTCATTCGTGAATCACTCGGCTAGAACGTTTTGATTCTACTTAACACGTTTGATTAGCATACGGTACTGTACTATTAGTACGTCTAGTTACTTTTACTTAAAAACAAAGTATGTATATATATATATATATATATATATATATATATATATATATATATATATATATATATATATATATATATATATTGTTATTCTGATTTTCCTGTACTTTCACGCTTTTTTTCTGCATAGCAAAGTAGACAGGGAGAAATGTAGTGACAAGATTCAAGAAGAAGAAAAAACAATTTACGACATTGCGTATTGAGTAGAGAAAGTCAACGTCGCGCGTCGTCAAGAGCAAGGAAATGAAAATGATTTGAATATAAACATTCCCTCGAGTGGGAATCGAACCTACAAGTGATCGCGTTTGCAGTCAGACGCTGTCTCACTACACCATGACCAACCTTAAAAAATGATTTTGTTATTTATAATTTATTAGAAACAATGTAAACTTTAACTATACAAATAACTGTACTATAACAGCATTACATTTTCTCAACAATAAACCCTTATTAAGTGTGTCGAGATATCTATTGCACTTAAAACTAGAAGGTTGGAAGGACAAATAAAACCCAATAATATACCACAAAACATTTTATTCATAAAAGAAAAGGATTTAAAACAAAACTCTTCAAGCAACAAATAATAATATATTATCGCGTAGGAAAATGCATCTAATAGGCACTAGCCCCATACTTTAAACATAACTAGTAATTTAGTCCCGAGAGCTCAAAGGACAAATCACAAAATACATTTAAACGATTAAAGCAATACATATATGATTTTACATGAAAATTCAAGTTACTCGCATTGACTTCTAGAAATCAAAATCACAATATATTTACGTTAATTTATTACATAAACATACATCTTAGTAATTTAAAAATTCTAACAGCGCTTTCAACGCGTATACGTAAGCCAGATGTTATTTTTTTTATTTCAGAAGAGAAAATCTATGCATTCTTAAACAAATGCAAACATTGACGTTCGATCGGAGACATCGCGCCTCCAATAAAATTCTATAAAAATAAAACTGAAAGACGCAACCCGACGCCGTATTACTATAAACGGCCACAAAGACCGTCAGATTCCATACCACTTAATAACAACATGAGCGATATTATATTCATTTAGTTATGGGACACATGTTATACATCTTCTACCACCGACCAAAACTCAAATAGCAGTGTATAGTAAGAAGCTAAATTAAATTTAAGTTATCTTATAAAAAAAAACAAATAAAAAAGCAATTACACAAAGACAAACACGATACAAAAAGATGAAATTTAAAAAAAAAAGCAAAAACCACAGATAAAAATGTAAACGTAAAAAATGTACTGTGTCCTCAAAACATATATGAGCATTGCTAACATAATCTATGCTAATAATAAATAAACTAATCATAAATTTATATAAATAATATTATGATTATGATTTACGTATCGATCTCGATCTCTCGGAAACTCGATGTTCATTTGGTTCAAGTAAGTATTATTATTTATTTTTTACCAAACAATAAATAAAACTTGACACGTCGACGCCATCTTGGACGTTTCACGTTATTGATTAAGGTCTTTAAACAGACCATGCCATAAATACAAAAGTAACTTTTCCTAGGAAAAAAAATTGACCAAAACAAATTTGGTATGAACTATACAATATCATTTGCTCGCAGGCAGCCACGTGTTAGATATTTTCATATATCTGAAGGCCTATTACAGTTCCATGTTGAGATGGACATCTGTTTCATTATATGGTTATGAAGATATTGAAATTTTGTTTACTTTTATATATGGTAGGGTTATCGCTAATCCAGTCAAGTTAAAATACGGTAATAACACATTTTGATCTTGCATTATTAATCGCAATTGTTACAGTTTTTTAATACAAATCCATTTTGTAAAAAAAGCCAAATTAATATGAAACATATTTCAATATTTATTTTCTTAACTGCAAATGCTATTATCTTATTTCTTTCTTTTATAATAAACAAATTTCATATAGTACTGGATTAGCGATTTATAGTGAATTATATTTAAATTTGAATCTGGAATTTGGTAAACGCTTAGTATATAACACATTTATAATGCATTTATATTAAACAGACTGCATTCATTTTACACAAATGAGTAAGTTTTATATAAAATAAAAAGAAAAACATGTAAAATTTTCGAAATAAAAATACTAAAAAATTACATGTTTAATATTAAATTGTAGAAAAACCACGTGTATCGTTTGTTTCGTATACAATGTGTTTGTATAACGTACAAACATACAAACAATTACATGTTTATATACGGATAGAAGGCAACATATTTTTATTTCGATAACTGTTATACGGCCAAAGTATTATTGCACATGTATTAACAATAATTGCACACAATCAGTTTACATTTTACACAGAAAAGGCTCGTTGAGATCACAAAATATAAAAAAAATTTGTCGAAATGACACATACTAGTAAGAGAAAGTACAGAAATCGTGTGTTCATTAACATTAAACAATAATATAATTAATATATTTAATATTCTATCAAATATTATGATAAAATTAAAAAAAAAACCATGTTCATTTTTATTATTTACAGTCGGCGTGGAGTTGAATCTTTCAGCTGTATGTATTTTACATCCTTACATAATTTATACATTTTCTTCTATATATAGAGAATACATAGATGTATCACCAGCCTTAGATATCGCTCACAATATACCAAAAATATAAACATTCTAGCATTATTAAGACGACCGAAGCGTTGATCGGTTTAGAACTGCTTACGTAAACTAAGTTAACAGTTAGAGCGTTCCTAAATATCTCTTAAATACCCCGTGATAAGTGTTTTTTTTTTAATTTAAAAAAAGCAAAGAGTTCGAATGTAGGGGAAAATACAGACTATAAATTCTTGTGTAACACCAATGGCCCACAGATTAAGCTAGTTAAGACTTTTCGGACGTGGATTAAAAATTACACCAATAATAATTAATTTTACAACACATTCAAATATGAAACACTTACGTATTTTTACTCCAAACGATTTATTGGAGGTGATATTTAAATATGCCTTTTAATCTTATGTCAATAATGGTTTATGTACACTATTATAAGAAAACAAGGACTCACCCGGGAAGCGAATCCTGGACTACTAGCGTACAAACCGATACCGTTTAACATTAAACAAATCTACACAATATATACGTAATCTACATCAAAAATTACAGACAGCGAAAAATATTAAAATAATGCTAAAAAATCCCGAATATGTCGCCACTATATTGGCATTTTGCAGTTTGGTAGTTAAAGAAATAGTCAGTTGGTATACTGAGCTACTTAATCTATGACACTGTTGAACTACTCGTCGCTGACGTGAAACACGAAATGACCCTGTTGGAACTTACCGAGCATCGGTTCGAAACATTTTTTTTTGTTCGAGGTAAAAAATTTATTTTTTTATTGACAACAAATTCCATGGTGGAAACAACATAGTGTATATATTCTCTAGACACATAATAACTAATTCCAAGTTGTCAATTTTGGTTTATAGTATAAAAATTACACAATTTAATTATTTTTATTTAACGTCCGTCCGTGTTTCACGTTCGCGATTCGCTATCTGTACCTCCTAACATTTAGCAACACAGCAAATTACTTATATATTCACCTAATTCTAATCTATGTTTCGATAGGTCTACGAATACAATACATAAAATATATCTCTCAGATTACTATCACATTAATACAACTAACATTATTTAAGTGAATGCATTGAAAACTGTATATGTGTTACTGTAAAAGCTTTAACTACGGTAAATTCTTAGATTTACCATTTTTTATGGTTAAAGTGTGAAATATACAGTTATGTCAGTATATATCGGACTTTATCCGTCACAATTGGCCAGTCTTAGGATTTACCGTACTGTAGTTCGAACCTTTACAGCAACATATGCATTTCGTTCATACAAAGAATATATATATAGCAGTTAAATAAACCACGACATACATATGTTATCAGTTAATCGTTTTAGCATCTAACATCTCATTCTCACTATAACATCTTGTTAAAAATATTGAAGGAAACCCATTTATTGGCATTTTTCATTAAGTCAACATTACTTAGCAATGTACGGAAGGCAGACAACAAAAAAAAAAGTTTCTATTAAGTTTTTTTTTTTTAATTAAACAACTAAATTTATATAATAGAAATATAAATAAAATGAAACTATTAAATGATTTAGCATAACGATCGCTCTTAGTTTGTTTTAAATATTTTAAATTTATATACAAGTCTTTAAGTTTTTTTTTTGGATTTATTAAGTAAAAAAGAAACTATTGTTTACGAAGAGACGAAGATCAGTATATAGTTATTAAATAGTGTCTTAGGCCGATACCTATAACGCTATACTACTCTAAGGGCAGTTATACACACGAGGTCGCTATACTTTACTCACAGTCTGTCATTTTATATTTACCGAACGCTATAATGATTATACGAAGTAATTAAATATATACATATGCAATGGATCTATAAGTCCACTGTTAAGTCCGCATGTGAAAAGGCATCGAATGATTCAATTAAAGAAAAAGAAACACCTAGTAAAAACAAAGGATTTCTCTCTCTATATATATATATATATATATATATATATATATATATATATATATATATATATATATATATATATATATATATATATATATATATATATATATATATATATATATATATATATATATATATATATATATATATATATATATATATATATATATATATATATATATATATATATATATATATATATATATATATATATATATATATATATATATATATATATATATATATATATATATATATATATATATATATATAATTTATTTCACGTAAAACGAAATATTCGTTCGTGTTTCCGGTCATTCTATCGAACAATCGTATTTTGGACGGCAAGACTAACTAAACGTTCACACATCGCGGTATATCGTCAAGTCCCGAATGACTTGTACAGTTAAAAATTACAAATATCGACTTTTCGCTTAAAAAACCTTTCAATTGCATCACAAAGACGGAGAGGAACTAATGAAATTCAAAGTCTTTTGTTATTTTATTGTACATTATGTATGCGATTGAATTTTAAGTTATATCATATTATAATTATTTATAATGTAATTACAAAAAAAAATTAGTACCATTACTTTTCCAAGTTTAAAAAATATAAATTGGTACCAAGACCAGCATATAAAAAAATTGAGGCCTCTCCTACCTACGTCATAATGATTGATATTTATAAATACATTAAAATTGCTGTTTTATCAAAACAATTAGATATCTATCAACTATTTTCTATTTTAGGAAGCTACTTACATTAATAAAGTCTTGTATTTTCATATTAATATTTTTATATATATATATATATATATATATATATATATATATATATAATATACAGCTAAATATGAGTTTAAAATTGATGAATAAAAACAATTAAGTATTAAGATAAAACAGCATTATGAATGTATAAATCGAATGAAAATATCTATTTGCGTCTAATGAGTATATTATAAATATGTAGGGTGCAATTGGTATTAAATATAGTTAACACAGTGTTTTTTTAAGATATTTCTATGTAATTAAGGCAGAAATTCGAACCCCTTTCATTCTAAGTTATCACAATATCGTATTTAGTACACTACATAGTGGTTTACGCTTCATTTGTACATTATATACGGGGTGATAGAAAATACAAATAAATTTAGAAAGAGATGGTTTTTATACAGCAACATAGGCCAAGAAAACCTATTTAGTGTAGAGGCACTCCATTCTTTGTAACTCAGAAAAAGCTCACAAAAAATGATATTTTATATATGTACGTTTCAAGTTATGTTTTAAAAGTAATTCTATTGAAAATAAAATAATTCATTTATTTCCTACCATCTTGTATAAATACATATATGTATGTATACTATTACACATAGATACAGTTACATTAACTACACGATTTAATAGATTTTTTGGCAATTTCTATTTAATAGTGAGCAATGATACTAATTCAAAGTAAGTATTATCGATTAACAAAAAAAAATGTCAATTGATTTCTAAAACAGAAAAAATAAACAGGAAGTAGATTGTGAAAATGTTTTTTTTTTAATCTCTGAATTTTGCTTAGTCTCTATAGTGGAAGATAGTATTAATAATATTTTGGCATATGAAAGTGACACAATGTGTACAGGCTACAGCTTTGGTTCTTTGGAAAAATATAAATTTTATTAAATATATATAAAAAAATTGAAAATTGACCATTAAATATTCCATTTCTACAAAGAAATAATTGAAGTAAAACGAATAGTAAATTTTTTTTCTCGTAATATAAAAGTGTGACTTAGGTACTTAATATATACTATATGTCACAATTTAATAATAATTTTATTGGCGTTAATAACGGGTTGCCTTAGCAACGTGTTTGTCTGTAGTATACATATAAATTTGTCCAGCTGTAGCTATATGTGTACGTGTCGACAAATATATATTTGTACTTACTATGAATATGTATGTATGTATGTATGTATATATATATATATATATATATATATATATATATATAACACGCAGACTTTGTCTGCTTTACCAAGTTCTTATCCCTCAACCCGAATACACTAAAACACCATTCAAGATATTGTTATTGTATAAAGACATTAAACATTAAATAAATTAATTAAATATTTATGTATATATCTCATGAATGATTTTTTAATATGAAAAAAAAATATTTAGCTGTAAAGCTGTCTAGACAATGGAAGTAGACGTTATATGAAACCAAAAAAGTTATGGAAGATATTTTCACGTACATTTGATTTAAATCGATGATTCATTTAAAAAAATAAACATATCCTAGTAAAACTAATTTTAAATAAGTAAACAATGACGTAAACGTGTATTATAAAATCGATATCGATTTCGAGAACAATAGTATAAATATAGCATTATTTTGTATGTCGAAGTGATTCACATATGCATATTTTTGTTATGCAAAAATATATTTTTTTTAATGTAATATGTATATATGTTTGTTTTCTTAGTTTCAAATAGTACCTTTGGTGAGATATTTAATCGGTACTCTTGAATTCGGTGTCGATGCGTCTTTCCAACGCCTGGAGTTCCTCTTCTAGTTCCTGCTACAAAAACAAATAAAACATTAAGATAAAAACTATATAAATATTTATGTTTTATTATGGAACTTCAGTTCCATGACTTATTTTTTGTACGTGATTGGTTATAGGTTTGAATATCTGTTGTGTGTGTTAGATTAGCCGCGGTAAATTATATACATTTAATATATTATTTTTATTTCTCCGCTCTAGTTAGATGAAGTGCAGCGTAGAGTTTGCCACTCAACGCGCAATGTCTTGACACTAGGTTGTCTTCGACAATCCTTTTAAGCAGTATAAAGCATGAAGTTGTGTTTTTTTTTATTTTCACGTAATTTTGTTAAGAGCAGGTTCACGTAGTATTTTCACTATAAAATGTAAAATATCTCTATTTTCCATTATTAAAAGAGTTACGTGAATATAATTCTCAAAGAACGTGTATGCCAAATTTCACTTTATGTTTAGTTAAAGTGCTACTCAGAGCACTTGGAGTATTTCTAAGAGGCACGGGTTCAAATCCCGCTGCGTTGAAATTATTAAGATTATGTTTAAAAAAATATTGTCCTTAAATTATGTGAGTAACACATATAAATATTAAAAACAGTATAAATAATTACATCATCGGCCCTATTCGCCAAATCAGACGCCACAGCGGCCAGTCTGTCAACAGCTAGTCGGTCAGCTCCCACAGCGCGCCTGTCACTTGGTACTGAGAAAATCTATGTAAAAAGATATGTAAATGTATTTAGTAAATATAATATATAAATAACAAATTTCAAGATATTTGTACTAACTTAACAATTTGAAATAAAAAAAAAACTACAAACAAATTGAAATATAGCTGAGCTGAACAAAAAGTGAAGTTTAAGTACAAACATAAACTTGAACAAAGTATCGAATTATTAATAACAAATACTTGTCTATATATATACACATAAGAATGTTTTATTTTAAATGTCGTCTGTCTGTTGAGGCTAAGCTTTGGAATGGCTTAACCGATTCTAACAGAACTTTCACTAGCAGATATCTGATGTAATAAGTTACTTTTATATTTATAATAAAGAATAATTATAAAATAAAGATAAAAAGATATTAAATTCCACGGAATAATATTTTATTGTCACTTCCCTTTTAAAAAAAATCCCTTTTTCTATTTTTAAACAAGTATCGAGGTTATATTATATATAGAGTAAGTGATTAAATGTAATTTAATATATAAATTATATATTATAATTATTAATAAACTTACATCTTCAGTTGCAGAGGGACCGTGTGGCAAGGTGCTTCTTATGGAGTCAAAATTAAACACCTGAAACAAAATAATTCATTATAAAGTATAGTAGTAGTCCTATAAAAATTAATTATTAAAAAATTTAGAACAAATATATATATATATATATATATATATATATATATATATATATATATATATATATTCAAAAAGTTAATATTTTTAAGAATAGTGGTATTTTTATAAGCACTAAACTATTACTACTAAAAATAAGTGAAATTCCCATTTACATAAACTTGTTACTGATTTTATGATGTTAAATTTTTTCGAATCTTACAAACGCGGTATAATTAGAGGTCCAATAATTTTAAATGAATAATCGCGTAATTTTTGTATTCGAAATATACATTTTTGGAGACCTGACGTCTCGATCACTTTACAGTACTTTGTGGTCACACGTTGGCGTCAGATTTCTAAAAAAAGTATTTTCGAATACCAAAATATACGCGATTAATCTGTTTAAAATAGTAGTTCGTTTAAAATGTGTAAAATTCACGAAATCAAAGATCTTTTTAGTTTATAATTAGTTGACTTAAAAAAATAGTTTTTTAGTACAATTTGTTCAAATAATTAGATATACATAATAAAGACGCCTACATTATTAGTGGCAGGCCACGCTGGTTCTATGCGGCGTTCCCGAGGCACGGCGAAGCCCGGCGCCTTCACACGGTAGTCCGGCAACAGTTCAGATGGTATTGCTGTAATTATTATATAATTATTTAATTATATAATATAATTTTTATTATTATTATAATTTATTAATTGATACATTAACTTTCATTTCCTCGCTCTGGTATAACAAAGTGAGGCGTTGAGTTCCACCTCTTATCATGTATGTCTCGAGTTCGACGGAAAGAGGAGTACGGAGTGTCTTGACATCAGGCACTTCCTGTCCATACTGCCCATACAGGATGAGAGTGAATTTCAAAACCAAATATAGAGACAAAACCGGCCACTTATTGTGAGTTGAATTCTAGTACAAGCCTTCCGTACCATTATTTATAAAAACGGCAAAATATCAAACCTATTTATAAAGTTTTTTTTTTCGCCGAATTCGAGACATAGCGTGTTGAGTGGTGGAACTCAACGCCGCGCTTTGTGTCTACCAGAGCAAAGAAGTGAAAATAAAAATTTAAATATAATCACTCCCCCGAGTGGGGATCGAAACACAACCGATCGCGTTTACAGTCAGACGCTGTCACACTGCGCCACGACCGGCCTCAAAATATTAAATTTAAAGTAAATAATAACTAACTATTCTGCGATTATTTCAAGCACTTGTGGCCATTAATAAAATCAAGTTTCTTTTATGGGAGCCTCTTTAAATATTTATTTTGTTCATTTTTTTAGTATTTATTATTATAGCAGGAACAGAAATACATGATCTGTGAAAATTTTAACTATTATGAATAATAGGGTTCCATTTTCCCTTTTACAGTACGGAAAATTTCGACATGTTACACTATATTCGCTTACCCTCAAACTCTTTCATGTATATTATTCTATCAAGTATAAATTCCTGTGTGTATTTCTCTATGTGTTTGTGCATGAGTATCCGTGCTTATATGTATGTGTGCGTACATGCGTATAGACAAGCGACACCAAATTAATCAACCCTTATCTTTTTAAATTATTATTACTATCATTTATCTATTTATTTACTTAAATTACTGTTGTCCTTCTTTGAAAATGTAAAAGTCAATTAACAGTATGTATATAATTAATAATAATACTTAGTTAAGGTAAAATATATTTTATTTGCTTTTTTTTTCAGACGTTCTTTCAGTCTATAGGAAATAATTGTACTTTCGTACCAATAAAGATATTTTGAAATCAAATCAATCAGGACGGACTTATAAAACTATAAAAAAATAAACACTTACGATCATCAAACGAATACGGACTGATGTTCCTAGTTGTTTCATGTTGTATCGGCACAAACATGTTGGTCATGGTCGCCATATTGTCTTGATTCTGATAGTTGTTTATGGGGCCGGTATTATTTGGCCCCTGGAACACGGGACTCACGAAGTCCGGTCTCGGAAACTGTATGTTGTTTGAGGGTTCATCTCTTATGGTCACCATGTTGAATCGGCCATAGTACGGACGCTCAGGTAAAGGTATCATTATACCGTTTTGATTCATACCCAATTGAGTTTGATTATGCATGATTGCTGATGCGTAGTTCCTGTAAATTTGAAAATTAAATAATTTATTATATATAAATTAATATTTTTCTTGTGAATGGTACTGTGTAACAGAACAAGAATATAATTAAAAATGTACCTTCTTGCATATTACAAAGTTTTAAATAATTTAATAATTCGATAATTAAATTATTGAGTGGCGAAACTTAACGCCGCACTTTCATTGAATAAAACAGGGATATAAAAATACACGTATAATATACGAATACCATCTATACATTCAACTATTGTTTAGACACGCCACACTCCGCTTTTCGCCGGAACTCAACACCATGCTTAGTCTTACCAGAGAGAGGAAATGAATATAATTGAAATATAATCAACCCATTGAGTGGCAATCGAACCTACAATGGAGGTCAGGCGCTGTCCCACTGCGCCACGAGCGACCTCCAACGAATTCCCAATAACAGATAACATAATATTAAAATCTATTACATAAAAACACTTACGCTGGCTGTATACATTCCGATCGTGGATTTTCAGTTGGGAATTCAGTGTTTGGAGCAGTGAGTAAGTCTTGAGCCATTGGCTGCGTAGCTATTTGTTGGATGGCTGGCAAATAACAAAAACCCATAAATACATATAAAGATAATAAAAAAAGTGTTATTTATAAAAATTCGGTCGTAGCAGGATTCGAACCTGCGGTTATCTTAATAATAAAGTAATTATAAATGGTAATGTTTATTTATATAAATATTACAAACATTTTCTCAATAAAATAATAATTTTCTTAAGTTTTATCAGCGTTTTAGTCGATCATCCATTACAGATGCTATACCTTATACAGCAATTGCTTTTCTTTAATTACAGGCGAAACTTCGAGTTTGATTTTTTGTATATTTACCGTGTATACATATACATTTGCATTTAGCTTGTTTTTTTTAATATTACATCAATTTCAACATTTCAATTATATTAATTAAATTATATATATATACAAACACACACAAACACATATTCCATTGTATAAATATTTCAAATTAAAAACTCACGTGGCACATTGAAATTATCCAAATGCGAATGTGGCGGCGGTATAGGAAACCGTTGGTACATCTGCGGTAGTATCGGCTGTATGGGCATCGGCATGAAACTGTAGTTGCCATTAATGGCCTGACTTGCGTTCGGTACCGCTCTGTATCTGTAAATAATGTATTTTAATATATATATATTAAACAATTCTTTATTAATATATAATGTGTTATTCACCATTACGTTACACGCCATCGTGGCACAATGGGACGGCGTCTGACCGTCATTGCGGTAGGTTCGATTCCTAATAGGAGGAATGATTGTATTTAAAATATATTTTCTATATATGTAGATATATTATTTTTAAATACAACATGTGATATATCACATGTTGTATTTAAAAATAAACATTATTTATTACATTGATATTTTTTGCAAAACAAAAGATATTTTTTTAGTACATGCAAATTACAATATACCAAAGTCGCAATCGTCACTCAATTTTTCCCTTGAGAAAATTTATAGTTCAAAATATTATAATACTTAACAATTTATATTTTATTTACTTAAATATAAGTTTCGAAGCTTCACGTCTATTCCCGCATAACACGGTATTGAGGAAGAACTTAACGAAAATCGAGACATTTTGTACAAAATGGCGGAACTTAACGCCGGGCTTTGTTTTGCTAATAATTTATACATAATTCATTTAAGTGGTGATCGAATCCTTAATATATTAACAACAATTCCGGTTTTTACAGTACAGACGATATCCCAAAGCATATCGATTCAATAAAATCATGACCTATAAATATTAAAAACCAAAATTATATACTATTTACCCTTATCTAGAAAAGGGTCGAATATAAAATGTAAAGTATTTAAGTTTTGTACATTGACATAAAGTTCGCTTAAGCCAGCTTTGCAGACGATAGCGGCAAACAAACATATAAAAAACACCAAAAAATATATAAGAAACATCGCTTTGCGTAGCATATTTATCAAAATATTATATTAAAATTAAACAAAATAATATATATTATAAACTATATATAATACAATTAACCAACGGCATGTTTATATACTCGTACATATAAGTACATACACAGTCATATGTTCGACATACACGTTGCTAAGGCAACGCGTTGTTTACGCTTCACCGGGACACCTAGTGACAATAAATAAAAAAAACAATAATAATATAATTATTACCTTTCCAATTCTTCTTCGAAATGTGCGAAAGTACAAGCATTGCCTCTAGGACAGTAGGATCTGGCCACAGCGTCTCGACACATCGTCGTCTTGTATTGTTGACTGGTCACAGTCTGCGGTGAGGGCTGGCCTAGGAAGAAATCTACTTTATTTTGACACTACTATTCAATTATCCAACTAAAATACTTATCACAGCCCAAAGCGTAAACCTGTTGAGTTAGTGTTAACCTAGTGTCAAAACGCTCCGTTGATTGCTTTCCACCCGAAATCGAGACATTGCGTGTCGACAGGGAATCGATCCCACAACCGATCGTGTTCAGAGTCAGACGCTGTTCCACTGCGACACAACGATCTCTTTAAGTTATAAAGAGGCACAAAAACTTTATAATTAAAAATATATAAATATAATTTACAAGAAATCCATTATTTTCGGTTTATATCTTAGTCAACACGCTTACAAAATGAACCTGATTCTCGCTGCTCTTGGAGATAAAGTTCTTTTCACGCTTTCGAATGATATAAAAACGCTTAAAAAAAGATACAATATAGACTGACTGTTTAATATAATTTATATTGAAGACTGGCGAAAATAATTGTAGAAAATCAAACACGACATATCCTTAAACCTCATAATTTATATTTAGTAGTCAGAGAGAACGTAGTAACAAAACACTCCGTTCTTAACTTAGAACCGCAGAAAAACGAAACATAGTGTAATGAGTGGCGGAACACAACGCCGTCGTTTTGTCAAATACATAATGAAATGGACAATATATGTATTATAATTTTGAATAAATACATTAAGTCGATCTTATGGATACAAGTTAGATACAAATAAGAAAATATAACTTTCTTGAAACAATAAAAATTAGAAAAAAATTGTAATATTTACTTGTGGAAGCTTCAATACATCTTTCTTGTAAATATTTTTGGTTGTGATTCGAATCCCGACCCGACGCTTGCTGTTGCAGATAATGTATGAGACCCGAAACGACCTCTTTGATCGAAGTTATTATTTCAGCCAATTGTTGCCATGTCGGGCTCTTTGCGTCTGAAAAATAAATCTATTATTAGTTTTATAATACACAAACCATATTTTAAAAAAACAACCAGGGTAGTCAGAGAGAAATACGGGAGTGTCAAGACTATCTGTTTGTTTACCTTTTATAAAAAATCGAAACATGCCATGTTGAGTCGCAGAACTCAACACCGCATTTTGTATTACCAGAGCGGAAAAAATTAAGACAATTTAAACATATAATCATTTCCCCAAGTGGGAAATAGGACTCACGGGCTAATGCGTTTATAATCTGACACTATCCTACTGCGTTGGGATGACCTTTACTAAATAATTGTTTTAAGTTAAAAAAAATAGCAATTCTGTAAACATTAAATCACTATTTATATTCTAATATTTGTCGTGCAATAATGTAACACATTTGTATTAACATGAAACGACTCATCAATCGGAACGGATCGCTGTTATCAATTTCGATAAGCAATTCAAAATGTTATCTTTAAGCAAATTTAATATCAATCAAACGCTAACTGACATTTCAGAGAGCAGTTAATATCATAATATTCAACTTTGTGTACAAATATGAGCAACAGTAGTAGATAAATTAAATGATTATTTAAAAACTCTACAATTGACTGAGGCCGGCCGTGGAGCAGTGAGACAGCGTCTGACTGTAAACGCAATCGGTTGTGGGATCGATTCCCACTCAGGGGGAGTGATTATATTTAAATTAGTAGTGCGGCGTTGAGCTCCGCCACTCAACACGTCTAGAACATGTCTAAACTTAGGTGGAAATGGTAGTAAGAAATGTCTCGAAACTAGGTACTTTCTGCCTAACCTACTACGTGGGATAAAAAGCGTGAAGCTTATAAAAAAAATAATAAACAGTACTAGATGTTCCGATGACGTGTTGACAACGTGTATGTCACTTTATATAAACGTAAATGTCAAACACACACTAGCAGTGTGTTACAATTATATTATCAATTTAATATATATTTATAAATTAGTTTTAAAAAATAATTGCATTATGCATTCCTCCTTTATATACACTATAACTGTGCCAAATTTCATACTCCTCTTTTCGTGTTATTTTCGTAAAAACGGGTACAAAGATTTTGATTCATGTATAATTATATATAGATTTGATGATAGAACAGTGTTTAAAAAACCTTATTTTACTGTATACAATTTTAAAAGGTATGTGTTTGTATTGACAAAAAGTTGCAGCAAGAATTCATTGCGAGAAAATTAAAAAAAAAAACTCGTTTTATTCCCCATCTTATGTTCATCGGCAGAACTCAACACCGCATCTTGTATTATTAAAAGATGATTACATTAACATCAATCCTTAGAACTCTCATGTCAAATATTAGGGCTTTTTACTACGTCCAGTAATTTCAGCTGTAAATTGTCAGCTGTAGCTGTACAGTCAGTCACTCGGTAAATAAAAGTATCTTGATAATATTTACTATTTTTTTAAAGTGTTATTCCACACTTAGGATTTTCAAATTCTTATACGTTTTTAAAAATGTTTATGTTGATAATATTAACATACAGAGATATTTACAAAATAATATAAACAAATAACGTTAATAAAACTCTAAAAATGGCGTTTCTATTTCGCTGGTGTCATGCATAATAAAACTTTATTATATAAATATATGTTTATATAAATATATGTTTTCTTTGAAGAATATCGTAAATAATTGCCAAGACATTTGAAATTATCTACAAATTTTAGAGTTGGATTTTCAATAACATGCTATTAAAAATAAACGACTCGCAATTGCTAAGACTAATTTGAAGACTTACATCAACAACAACTAATAAAACAAGATAAAAAAAAACTAAAAAAAAAACCCTCTTAAAACTTAAAAATATATACATATATCAATCACCTGGACTAGCATCGATATTGGCCAGTCTATCCAAATGCATGCTCATCACGACCAGCTGAGCTGGATCGCCGGTCCTCTGCAGGGCTATGAACAGCTCCTGGACAGACTGGGCAAAGGACTGAGGCGTTTGCAATTTGTCTATAATACTTTGCATGTGACTCTTGTGTGCAGTGTCACCATACAAGAGGGCACTCCACTGATCTGGAGCTATTCTGAGACCGGCTTCGGTAGCTATTTGTACTATTTGGGCGTCGTGCTCGCGTCGCAGCGACTCGTATGTACGGAATTCTTCTTTTAGTTGCATTAGTGAGGAGTCGCATTCGCGTTTTGATACCTGGAATTTGATGTTATTTTTTTCTTATATCGACCACATATTTATTTAGGCTTTTTCTTACATTGGTAACGAATGCATATAGAACCTAAGTGTTCGTGAAAAAAACAATACTTAGCAATAGATTTTTTCCTTGCTTTACCAAAGTGGTGAAATGAAAATAATTGCATGTAATCATTAACCTAAGCGGGAATCAAACCCACAACAATCGCGTTTATAGTTAAACTACACTCCATTGCTCTACGGTTGTATTATTTACAAAAAAAAACGAAATATATATATATATATATATATATATATATATATATATATATATATATATATGTGTGTGTATAATATTTGTAATGTAATTAATTAAGTGGGTATAGAGAAGAGAAAAAAAGAACATATTAATTTTAATCCTTTATCCATTTGCAAATTACTTTAAAATTAAA
Source organism: Dryadula phaetusa (assembly GCA_032432895.1). Taxonomy (NCBI): domain Eukaryota; kingdom Metazoa; phylum Arthropoda; class Insecta; order Lepidoptera; family Nymphalidae; genus Dryadula; species Dryadula phaetusa. The sequence goes on from JAOYRS010000001.1 coordinate 1,938,647, forward strand.
AAAAAAACATATTTTATCTAGAACTGCTTTTTAAATATTAACTGCCTCAAGCAAGCAAATCCAAATTAATAACTGTGCTCTACAAACAGAAATGTTACGCTATGACAGTGTCAACATTATTTTGTCAAATATTCAACAAACATTTTACTTATACTTATAAAAAAATCAAGACATTAAAAAACACACCCCCTGTGTTTTTTAATTCGGGTGAAATATTGCAACTCAATTTTGAAGCATATATCTTCAATTGATAGAGGTGAGACTTTGTGTACATCTTTAACTTGTATGACAAATTATAATACAATTTATGCATAAACAGTTATTTTTATATAAAATATTCTTATATTAAATGACTATTAAATAAATGTTTTTAAAAGTGTTTTTTAATATTATATATGTGTAATTTTTCCAAATTTTTTCAACGACGTTTGGGTTGACTCACCTTAAAACAAGAAGCCCTATAAAGAAGCTGGACGACGTGGCCTATACTAGTTTTGGAAGCCTGCGGGAAGTGCGGCTCTAATCTTTGGACTACAAACATCACTAACACCTGTTGAAAAATATTAAAAATTACATATAAAAAAAAACAACAAAAAAATAAATATTCTATTAATGTATAACACATTGAACGTTACGGGTTTACAATAAACATAAAGTGTAACAATTTAATTGTCTACTGGTTGCCGAGAAGCGCGGGTTCGAGTCCCGATGTGTTTTTTAGAAGGTTAAACCACGGACACATGGACGCCCGTGAATGTTTGCGTTCATTTTGCGTTTGGTTGAGAACATCCGATTCAATACAACCCGATACGTAAATTTATGGATACGGTCCCAATATATATTTTTTTTAATTTGTAAATAAGACTAAGAAATTAAAAAAGGATGACATATGCCAACTATAATAATAAAATGTTGAATCTCCTTGCTCTAGTTGTTAGAACAACATAATTTTAAGCCACAAATGGATAATTATTAATATATATATAATAAATTTACCTTTCTGGAAAGTGCGGAACCATCTTCTAATGCCAAAAGCACTAGCTTCAACACCTCTTCCTGCATCGCCGGACCTAAGAACTGACACCCACGTGCGCGTACCGCCGCCCAGAGGTTAGCACTGAGCTGCTGAGGATTCTATCAGAATAATAAATAATTTTACTTATATTAATTAACCTAATACATAACCTAATGCCAATGTGGAAGCCTAAAAAGATGTTTTTTTCACGATTTTTTTTTGGGAAGAAAATGGTGATGCGATATTACATTTAAGCTTGTTATAAATTTTTTTACAAAGGCAAGCAATAACAATTTTAAAACTTAGGTTCCAAGTAATTATCTCGTCAAACGTGATATCCGACTGCGAAATTACCGAAAAAAATGTAATTTTTTTTTATTATTCACGCTTTAACCCTAGCTCGGGGGATAGCCAGAGAACAATCTCTTCATATGTCTTACGTCTCGTCATTAACCTCCTCATACATGCTTTACGAGAAGTCCTCATGCTTTTTACTAGATATTCCTCCGATATAATCGATACTGTTTTCTCAAAGTTCTACCGAGGTCTCCCCGGACCTCTCATACCGGTCACCTTTACTTCATATATCTCTCCTACCATTCTTTTATCACTCACGCTCCACATGAGCACGTTCTTATTTACCAATCTTATGGCATGTTTCTTTACGACTACCATTCTGGGTATCTCTCCGTTGTACATACGGTCAGCTGAACTCACTTCTCATATCCGTAGAAGAGATCACATCTCTGCTGCATTCATCTTTCTTTCATTCTTCTCTTGACACACCAACGTTTGGCTGCCGTATAATAGCGTCGGTATCAGTACTGCATTGTGAATGGCAATGCGTGCAACTTAGCAGAAACACTAACTACTGTTCAATCGCTCGGTACTTCAAATCAATTCAACAATTATCTCAATGTGAAACTGTTGCGACGCCATGTTGAATACGATTTTATTTGTTACCTTTTTGCCTTTTTACATTTACATTTTTCACTAATTGTGATTCGTATGCGCTCCGGTGATCATGAGAAAAATAATTAGTATTAGTACGCCTTGTTGTTATAAATACAGATTTGTCGATATTCAAACGTTTCTAGTAATACTCAAAAAAGTATTTTTTATTCAAATTCACTAAAAAAACTGATAAGTTTACAAAGAGCTTATGCCTTAAAATATTTTATACGAACAAAACGTGAAGTGATTAAAAATGCATACACGATTCATCCGCTTAATTAAAATAGTTTCAATTAAAATGTGTTAAAATTGTGAAATTCGTATTTATTGAGTTGTTGAATTATGATATTCAATTCTTATCATCACATTATTACAGTGTTACGACTTATTAAAATTGAAAGGATTTAAAAAGTACATATTCATTATATAAAATAAAATGTATATAATATAAGAAAAATAATAACAAGTATATACGGAAACTATGTATAAAACTTATATTAAGACACTATTCTTTCTAGCAAGCTAATATTGAAAGTGGCGCGGCGTTAAGCTCCGCGTTTGGATACGCAATCTCCCAAATTTTATAGGAAAACGACTACATACCAGTGCGAGATATATAAAAATAATTACACTACAATAATTCCCCTCAGTCGGAATCAAACTCACGACCAACCAACCGTTTATAGTCATACACTACCCCTATGATAACGTCATTTTAAAGCCTTTTTTTATAAATTAGCCTCAATATACTATTAAGTATGACTGGGACTAGACTGGGGACTCGAATGGGACTCGAATCTATGAAATAAAGCGTTTAAATTGAGAGGTTTTTGCATTGCGCAACATAGTAACAAAGCTTCCAGTAAAAGCAAAATTCATTAAAAAGAAACATTAATTACAATTAAAAATTTATTACAACACCGATTTCGAGATAAACTGAAGTAAAGGTTTATTTCCAAATCACGTATTTATAGGATTTCTTGATAAAATCAAAGATTTTTCATTGATATAGTTATTTTAAAATGAGGAAATTTCTATTTTTCACACAAACACGCCTTTTATTTTTGTTATCACGTCAGTATATGAAGCCGTCAGACAAAATATCTTCATTAATTTTTTTAAGTCTAATAAGATAAAGGGCGGCGTTGAGTTCCGCCACCACTTAACACGTAATGTCGAGAATTCGGCCCAAAATGGCAAACGGATTGTCTTGAGAACTCAGTGGGAGTTCTTGTTGATTACTGTTATTTGCCATGTAAAGCACGAATAAATTAGAAAATATCATGTCCACCCTGGAAAGGACATCAGGTGCTTCGTATTAAACACATCATATTCATGGTATTGAACGTCCCAAAGTATATGTATGCATAATAAAATTCATAATCACTTGAATAATTTAAACTAAAGCGTAAAAACATTTTAATATGGAAAGTAAATTATTTTATTGAAAAACATCGATTATACTGACTAAACTACTGTTATTGATGTTGTGAGCCATTAAATTTAAAAACATCAACCCGATATCACCATTGACTTTAAATTACAGTGAGGACCTCATACTGATGGAGTGGTGAATAGACTCAGCTCAACAGCATTCGTAGTTTAAAACATTTGATTACTAACCGACGTGGAAACGGCTCGCCTCATTTAGTTAATAGAGACCGGTTGTGGCGCAGTGTGACAACGTCTGACTGTAAACGCGATCCGTTGTGTGTTCGATTCCCACTCGGGGGATGATAATATTAAAATTATTTTCACTTTTTTCAATTATTTTCAAGTTTTCATTTTGTCTTCAAAATGCGGCGTTAAGATCCGCCACTCAACACACAATGACTCAAATTCGGCGGAAAGCGAAGTACGGACTCTTGATACCAGGTACTTTCTGTCTACCTCGCTATGCGGTAAAAAAACGTAAAGCGTAATTACTTTCATAGTATTATGTAATATGACATTTTACTTTGAGGTATTGCAGCCGCTATTAATTCAATCTGTATTCCGCAGAAGCAGGTTATTCACGCAATCAATAACTTAAGTTCTGAAGATCCCTTGAGGCAAAAATACAAGGGAATTAATATATTGACTGTTATATCTTTGCTAATGTAATGTATGTAAAGAAAAATATTAACAATTTTACTAAAATCGGTGATGTGTACACAACTTTAACACTAGAAATAGGCATAAGCTTAACACGCCTGTAATTCGATTCTTTCGATTTTCGATTCGATTCTAGACAGTCTGTATTTTGCTATGCGGTATGCTTTTACAATAGGATCCCAGAAAACCTTCGATATTGTTTTATATCACAACTTTAAAAACTTATGGAAAGACTATTGTGCGTTAAAGGTTATTACCATATTAATAATTTCGTAAATATACCTGGAAATGCTCGCTCCAGTCTATTTCAAACATATCATTGTCGCTAATAACAATTATTAATTTGTAATTATTGGCATTAAAAATAAAGAGAAAGTCCCGCAGAGTTTCTTGTACAGGTTTTTCTCAGATCTGAAGCATTAACTTTAGTGAACTGGTGGTAAATTATTTAACGTTCAAAATAAGAAGCATGTAACTTCTTACTTTGAATAAAATTATTTGATTTTGATTTTGTCTTTGCTGTATTTTTCGCCAGTTCTTCTCAGCAGAACTGCTTTACAAGCTAGTAGTGGCTTCTAGCAGGACTGACAATACTGACAACACTTTTATGTTAATTGACAGTACGATAGTGCTCATAGTAGGATATTTGAACAAAGAATATTTTGAACCATTAAACGAAAAAAAGCATTAAAAGATTGACACATTAGGTCAAGGCAAATTAAACCCATAAATAACAAAAGCTTACGAGTTGTTGCGGAAAAAATACTTTAGTTTCAAAACAAGCTTGCGTTAAAAATTCAACGGAATATCTCTGTAGGAAGTTTATAAGAATCTCAAAGAGCTAAAAGTTGCGTTATGATTTATTTTTTAAACAAATATAGATATGATTGTTATATTTAATACTTTACCTAAAATTGATAAAAATTTTATATATAATAATATTTTAGTCTATATCCATCAAGTACCTACAACTAGAGACATCTAGACGTGAAAAAAGAGGGATAAATCTAAATTTGTCAAGAAAATTCTTATTCTTTAATCATTATATTCATATTTTTTAAAAAGCTAAGACCTTTTGTGTTATAAAATTGAGCAAACACATTTGTGTGTTATTAATTTCTACAGTCATATCAATTAAGGCTCAGGTTATCAAAGAAAAATAACCCCATGTATTAAAAGCAAAGATGTTATGTATGTACGTTGCATAGATGTTTTTATAAAATAGATTTTTTTATAAAATATATATCAATAAATAAATGCAATTTACACGCGTTGGCTTTTTTGTTTTTAGATTCACGCTTTAACCCTAGCGGGGATAGCAGAGATAACGGAGCGCCAAACGATAAGTTCCCTGCATACCTCCTTTTCACCTCGTCCATACATTGAACTCTTCATACATGCTGTTCTCATGATACAAGCTTGTTCACTTACTTACCTTCACGCTTATCCCTAGAAGGGTAGTCAGAGAAGACGCAGCGCTAAACGCTACGGTTCCTTCATACTTGTCTTCCTTTCACTTCGTCCGGGCCTTGGCCTCTCCATACATCCTGTTCTCATGATACAGGCTTACTCACTTTCTTAGCTTCATTTAGCCTCCGAGACTTTGACATTAACATGCATTGTTGATATATATCCTCGATATAGGAATCTATCCTCTTATTAGTTAATGGTTATAATATACAGGATATTAACCATTGTTAATGTAAGGGATGCCTTTTCCGTGATACATTATATTTTCGGCAAAAAAAACGCAAAGCAATCAATACACTCGGTGTTTACCTAATATCTTTAAGTACGCAGGAGGTTTCGGGGGGCGATAAATCGATTTAGCTATGTTTCATTCTTAGGAAATGTCTTTTTGCGTAATTTCGGGCAATCAAAGAATGCTCTAACATTCATTAGAAAAGGAATATAAATTTCGCCACTGACGGAAAAGGGCAGTCTCAAAATACAAGTGGGAAAAAGGCAGTCTCAAGATCGGAAGACCCCGATTTGAGCCCAGATGTCTGTACCTTAAAAAAATCGACTGAAACGAATTGAATTAAAGAAATAGATTTTAATGATTTAAAAAAATATGTAGCATAGCAAAGATAGCGTCTGATTGTCAACGGGATTGGTTGTGGCTTGGATTCCCATTCGGGGAAATATATTTAAATTCTGTGCCACGCGAAGCTTAAGTGTGTTATATAAAACGATTGAAAATAAAGAACAAAATACAGTACTAGCAATTAATCTCTCCATCTGAAAAGTCATAAGCTTTCCAGCAGACAAAAGATAGAAAAGAGAAATCATCTATCTGTTTTTTTTTTAAATAAAAAACCTATTAAAAGCCAAACTAACCTGATGTTGCAATATTAATTCAGTGACAGTCCTCTCGCCAAGCGACCGCGCCGCCCTCGCCGCCCTACCCCTACCCTCCTCATCGGTTATAGCACACTGTAGCAGGGTGACCAGTTTACGCTGCATGGGTCTTGACAGACGATTGCCCGCTGTACTGTTGCTTGCTGTGTGAACATATTTTTATATATAATTAAATATTAAATTGAAACCCAAAAATAAATGAAGTGGGGTTAGATGAACTAATTTAAAACCTATGTATTACAGTTATGTCAGCAAAATGATGAAGTAATATAAAGAAATAAAGTAACTGATTTATTTTATCTATACAATAATTTTAAAAAAGTAATAAAAAAGTTGAACATTGGCTTATAGTTTTTTTATGTGTTTTAACACATAAATAACATAACCCAACAATTTGTTAGAATCGAACTAAAATAACACAACTTTATCCCGCATAGTAGGGTAGTCAGAGACCACCTTATATCAAGACCAGCCCGAAATCGAGACAGCGTGTTGGAACACCGTTTTTTATCTTACCAGACCATAAAAATCCAAATAAGTTAAAATACAAATTGAAATAATATTAGCGTTTATTTATGGTTAAACAAAGTAGATAACTTTTATGTGAAATTTTACGAAAGCCTAAAACTGGAAGACAAATTTGAAAATAAACACAAAAATGAATAATGTAGAGAAATACATAACTTTAGTTAAATAATAAAATAATTAAGAACTTCGTCATTATAAATTTTACTATTTTAAGTCGATCTATGCTTAGACTATATATTCTCGTGATAACAAACGAATTATTCGATATCGTCACACTAAAATGTATATCGTATAGGTATTAATACAAGGGAAATTCTTTTAAAATAGATTCACTTAAGCAGGTAGAGAGAGAGTAAGGAAACTCGTATGGCCATTTTTTTTTCAATTTCAAGACATTTTGACACCACGGCGTGTTAATCAGTTGCTACGATAATAAAATAAAAATAATTTTAAGATTTTTTAAATGAGACATATATGGTATATATTTTGATATATATTTTTGTAAAATCCGACTTTTCGAACACCTTACAGTTTAAAAAAACAGCAGCAAGAGCTCAAAGAGACAGTGAGGCGGTCCGAAACTAACTCGACAACGCGCTGCGACCCCATACACATAACCGGCTAGTAGTTAACAACGAAAGAGAAGACCACAATTACCGGATTAAATCTTTTGGAGAGACTCTTCCACTATTTTCTGATTTCCTTGGCATTGTGTCGGGTGCTATCCACCCGTCATCGTAAAAAATAACACTATAATTAAAAATACAATAAGATCGCAAAATTTCATGAACGCAAAAGTCCATGCTTTGTAACAAAAATATTTAAAAAAAACACTTTACAGTAGTCTGTGGTCACTGAGGTGGCATTCGTTCATATCCAAGATAAATGAATGAATATTCGAATAACAAAATATAATTTCATTTAAAATCTGTAAAAATCGAGAAAAAATAATCGTATCAATTTAATCATATTTGGTAAACGAACCCACAACCATCGCGTTTTCAGTCAATCAGTAAGAGACTTCACCACGATATCCTCTAATTATTCATACACCATGAAAATATGTAAAAATATCGAAAACCAATATCATATTACAGGCCCATTAATTTAATGCATTTAATGCAACGTTATAACATCAATTAAGACCTTTTAAAAGCTATTATAACTTTAGCGCGGATATTAAACGTTAAAGTACTATTCAATTTTAGTTCGAACTTAACTTTTATATAATCCCTATAATATTGTTTTTGAAAAGAAGAACTCCAAGGCCTGGTACAAATCACACAAACACAAAAGGATAGTTGTCGCTCCAAACCCAGTTAAGCCGACCTTTACATTTATAATAGCGGAGGAAACAGGGTGACCTACAGCTATAAAACCTCAACTGGACCTACAAGTTACTTAAAACTCATAAAAAAAATAAATATCACCTAATAGAAATAAGCTGTAAGTATCGAAGCTTGCTAAAACCGAAGCACGTATCTATACATTGAATACGTAATTCTAAAATCAGCGGAAATTAGATTATGCAGTGGCGAGTCCAATGTAACAGGATAAAACAACTAGGATATCGTCGCAGTGCGTTATAAAGGGAGTAGCGTGTGAATCTAATATGTATACATACGATGCTACTGAAATCTAATTGCAGCTTTAAGGCACAGCGGTCGAGTGTCCATATATCTATACGTATATATATAGGATTGAGGAATATATAATTAAATATCAACGTCGTCAATATATTTACGATTTACGTACAAAAAAATTTAAAAAAGTTCATTGAACTTAAACGACATTCTAAGTTTTACAATTAACAATAAACAGCTTCTCGCTTTTTCCCGTATAGCTCAGTGGGCTCACACACAAAACACTCCATTCGCCCCTCTCCGACTGAATTCGGTCCAAATACCAGAATAGAGTAATGAAAATAATTTAAATATACAATTTAATTTATCTTCGTTGACGATTTAACTGATTTACCCATAATTATATCCTATATAAATATATTATTAAATAAATAATTAAATTATATTCAAGAATGTCGTAAAAAAAGTTAAAATATCCTTAGTCAAAACATTCTCTTCTTGCTTTACGAGCACGCTTTGCGACTGGACATCGAACCCAAAACCAATCACAGTGTCTAAATATGATAAAAAAAAATATAATTATTTTTGTAGCTAACAAGAAAACTGTAAGTTAAAAAAAATCATAATAAACTTTAAGAACAACACTTGCTAAATTTTGCGGCTTCTTTCAGCAGAACTGCTTTCAAGAATCAAGTAAAAGTTGAACTAACAAGTACTTTGATTTCCGTTCGTGAATTGGATTGACGTTTCCGAAGAATTTCATTTCATATTGTCTGATTGAAATTGAAATAGGGATACTTTTATTTTATGAAAATTGTAAATAATTGCATTTGAATTAACATCATTACTATGTTCTGGTAAGAGAAAATGCGACGTTCTATTTCGTCAATCAACACGCAACGTCTTGACTCGTCTTCCATATTATACACAATATATAGGCATATAAAATTAGTAAAAATTTAATATATATAATTTGTGATTGCGAAAATTCTTTACAGTTTCAATACTTAGTTTTTCACTGGTTCTGGTTTAAACCAAAGAATACATTAAAATATTTTTATATAATAATTATATTAATACAATTGGGCGGTATATATAAATTACGATATATTTTATAATCATATAAAAAAGTTTTTGATATGCTAGAAAATATTTTATAAAGATAAATAGCAACCTCAATATAACAATACACCAAGAAAACTAAACAATTACATTTTTCTTAGGTGAATTCAAGAATTTTTCATTTCAAGTCAAAGAGGGACAGATGCCATACGAGTCTTTCGAGAACAATTTTTAATTATTGACAATACTTTACAACCGAGTTTTAATTATCAAATATTTTTCTATGAATGTAAGAAAGAAATATATGGGACCTTAGTACTTGCAATTAGAACGAATATTTGAGGTATTCAATATGTCATAGTACTTGGTAAATTTGTCTAACACTCATATTATTAAGTTTAAGATTTAAAAGGTACAATTATAAAATACACTTACGGTTTTTGTAGCTTCTCTTATATTTACGTACAATACGTATCAATGTAAAAAAACCTTGCAACAATACTCAAAACCAATTGCCGATAGATAACCGTTGTTATGCTAATAAAATATTTTCATAAAAGTAACCTATCTAGAATGAGGATATTTCCAAAAATTTGTGATCTTCATAGTACGAAGTAGGAAAAATCTAAATCGAGATTGATTATAATTTCGCATTATGCACTACTTAAACCGAAAACTACCCACCATTTGAAAAGTATCGAAAAACGTTTGTCGAACAAAAATGAAATTTTCCATGAAAACAGTTTAATAGTTAGTAGTAACAGATTGTGTGACAGAGCCGAATTAAGGAGGTCTAAGGGTTAATTTTGTATAAATAAGTAGTCGTTTACCAAGAACGGACTTAGCGACAGGGTTAGATTATGGAAGTTAATTGCTTTCGCCAGTTTTGAATTTACGATGTAGGATATACAAATAATATATAATTTTATCTAAGAGCTTATCGTTGCGCAGTGGGACATAGTCTTAATGTAGAAACAATTGGCTGTGGGTTCGATTCCCAATTGGGGAATGATCATGTTTATCTTTTCTCGGCACGGCAAAGCAAGGCGTTTATTCCGCCACTCAATGTCGTGCTCTGTTTTGACGTGAAAAAGAACTCAACTTTATTATATTTCAAGCCGTCATTACTACGGGAACTAAGTCACAGCTCACACCCAAGACATTCGTGAAAACGATAATTGCAGGTTCAATACTTTGGGTAATTAGTTACTTAAAAAGAACGGAGTGTATCTATACTATGTTCTCTATAACCGATGTAATAAAAGTGACAATGGGATCGAACATCACTTGGCCAAATTAAAATTATTTTCATTTTTCCTCTTTGAAAAGACAAACTGTGGCGTTGAATTCCGCCTTTCAATACAAAATTTCTCAATTTTGGAACGGGAAAGTTGAGAACGGAGTGTTCTGAAAATGAATTCACTCCAATTACTCTGTTACAATATATTTATATAAAAAAATATAAAATAAAGAAACCGCAACTAAAAGTATGTACTAAGTAATATGTTAAAATAAAATCTTTTTAATTTAATATCTTAGAACCTTTTCAGAATTTATTATTTAATATGTTAAAATAAAATCTTTTTAATTTAATATCTTAGAACCTTTTCAGAATTTATAAAAGATGTCATAGTACGAATGTATCCCTCACAAAGGACCTCTATTTTAATTAGTTTCTGGCTGCACACAGCTCCCTTTGAGAGATTTAAATAAAATCTTTCATGCCATAATAAATACTAGCTTGCCCGAGTCCTACAGTAAATAATATTTAAACGAGAAATCTTTCAGCCGGAAGTGAGTTTTCAAATTAATTTCTTGAAGCATTTTACGAGGAACGACGATGTCAACGGAAGTTATCGGAAATGTCGTTTTCTAAGATTCTATCAAGATTTACTTTATTTATTTTAGACAAGGAGGGAGGTGAGGGTAGGGGAAGGGGTGGTAGGAGGCAAATAGTTTTCCAACATTAAAAAAAAATACTTATCGCGTTAGTCATTCGACTTGCTCACAATAAGTATATAACAATTTGTCAATACAGACAAACTTGAAAAATGGAAATATATAAATTCCAAAAGAAATAAAAAGGGAAATGAAAATATAATTCACAATTCAAATCAACAATAAAAAAGGCAAACTTAACGCAAGCACATTTAATAATAGAAAACAACTGACACTTACCGCAGATCTTAAGATATATAGCAAGATGTTCCAAGCATCTGACAATCACATCGTATGCCTGCCTGTCATGTTCTGGTAGGGCTTTGATAGCAGGCGGGTGGTAGGGCTGCGCTGGCGGAGTATAACCGGCTAGCTGTAGCAACGCCGTGTTTACCACTAACTCGTCTGGCTCTGCGTGGATTACTGTCTAATATTTGAAGAATGAAACATTTTTATAAGATTATGTATTTATAGAAAATAATAAGGTTAATAATCATATAGCATAAGGGACAATAATATTATATATATTTGCCAGTATTTTAAATATCATATGTAAATTTTAGTAGATATTTAAAAACTAATTCTTAATTTTTATTTTATTTGTACTATTTGTTTCTTATTTGTTATTTGTTTCTAGCCACACAAATTCCCAACTAATACCTATTTCAACTATTATTAAACAAAATCATCCTAAATTTGAGATAAATTATTAAAACACCATAAAAATATTTCACTATAAAATATAAAACTATGAATTACCTGATCAAAAGGGCATTGCTTCCGATGTAAATGTTTAAGGCAATGCCCACAAAGTGTATGGCCACATCCAAGACTGATAGGGCTCCTTGGTGGAGGCCCAAATTCTCGGCAGCACACTGGACAATTGAGGTAGTCCGTCCATTGCGGCGCCTGGATTGGCATTCTAAAATAAAAATTAAAATGTATGAAAATTGTTCCAAAAACATTCAAAAACTATGATTTATTGATTAAGGGCACTATTAATCTTAATAAAAACTCACCTAAAATTGTAATTTTAGACAATATTACTTACATCCTTCGCCTACCCCTTCTAAATTTTCTCATTTTAATAGTGTTACTACTACAACAAGCAGTAGACTGACTAGCTATTCAATGTTCCTTGGTATATTTCAACCATAGATAAACAGAGTTGATACTGTTGACTAAACTTTTAAAATACAAGGCATATATCAAAAATAAATTTTACAGTACCTAGTCTATTATTTATAATCTGTACAGTTAAAAGTAACCTACATAGTTTAATGCATGTTTTAAGTATTGAAATTCATTATACAACATTTTTTGACCTGAAGAGGGATAAGGAATAAAGGGAATTGCACTTAAATTATTTATTTTTGTTACACTTGTTATAATATTAAGTGTGGTTGTTAAATGTAATACATGTGCATAGAATTCTATTTATATATAGCCTATAATTTTATACTAATTTACAAATTTGCAGATTTAAATGTATTATTATAGGGCTAATAAAAACCGTCGCGTCATTGAATTGTATAGTGTCACATAGATTGGTATATATTTTCCATTAAATTAGAAGAAAAAACTAGATATTTGTAAATAAATTTAGATAAAAATTGACATCTTTTTGTGGGTTATTAAGTCAATAAAGTTTATTTTATATGAAAAATTGAATATTATAAAAATTTGACATACAAAAATTGCCACCTAAGCAATACGTACGATGAGTTTAATACACAACCGCCACCCTCAGTATCTAACGTATACTTAGATTTTTTTAAACTAGTTAAGTTTAAATATTTTTTTTCAATTACCTCAAAAATAACACGAACACTCATCACAAAAATAACACATTTAGCTTCACCCACTTCAAATCATGATCCGTCAGCAGCCGTAAACATAGACTAAGTAGAACTAAAACACAAAAATCCAAGTAATCTCTATGTTTTATGCTCTGTGCATAAAAAAGTTTGTCTATTGTATAAAGCTTAGTCTACAAATGTTATTTCCAATTGATATGTATGAAAGCTTTTATAAATTAAATACATTGTGCAAGATTGTATATTTTCTTTAATTTCAAGCATATTAAATTAAAAACTCAGGCAGAAGACTGTAAATTAAAAGTATATAAGAGAGACGAGACAAGTTCAATAACGGTTTGGAGGATATTTATTTTTTATGTCGCAGCATTGGAAAGCGATGGGTATTAATTAACATAGATGTCGAATGTCTTTCACATTTGAGATTTGCATATTTTATTGTAATTTTGGTTGAAACTACTTTAAGATGTAGCCTCGAAGAAGAATATAGCTTGGCTAGGCAGCATCCAAAAAAATTTGTCAAGTCTTTTCGTCATCGATAGAGATAAGACGTGGACATTTAGAGTGAAACTGGCACATCAAATGTGGCCCACCGGATTGTGCTTGGAGTATCTCTGAAGTATCGCAATCGAAATAAGGTGATCCCTCAGAGAGTTCAAGTTACCGACATAGGGCGATAAGGATTAGCAAGCTGAAGTAGCAGTGGGCTGGTCACATTTGACGCAGAACCGAGACTATCGGGAAAAACGTGTTCTAGAATAGAGACCGCGTCTCGGCTAGCGTAGTTTAGGATCCAGCTATGTGGAGTGACGACATACTCAAAGTAGCTGGCAACAACTGGCGTCGAAGAGCTAAAGTTCGACTCAGTGGCATGCCAATGGAGAGGCCTATGCCCAGCAGTAGGCGGAAGAAAAGCTAATGATGATGATGACTTTTTTTTAGCTTCACGCTTCATCCCTGGCGGGGTAGTCAGAGAGTACGGAGCGCCAAACGATACGGTCCCTGTATACCTCTTTCGCTTCGTCCACAGTCATTATCCTCTTCATGCATGCCCTTCGGGAGGTCATCATATCATAAAAAGTATGATGATGATAATGGTGATAATTTTTATATTTCAAGTAGTTTTTTTGGTTCCATAAAATTTTTTTTTGATAATAACTTTACTAATAACCTTAATTAGTACAATATTAGACAGTTAATTTATAGTTATTTAAACAGTAATCTTTTAATTTTATAGTAACTGCACAAATTATTGTATTAGTCAGCATGATAGTTTGACAGTTAATATGCTCGGTTGAAGAGAAATTTTAGTGGAACATTATACAATACAAATATACTTTATTGCACACACCAAATAAATAACAAATAATTAAAAAAAGCGGCAATACGGCGGCTATAATTATATATATCATATAAATGTAAACACAATATCCTAATCCTGTTATTGTTCTGTAAATATCATAAAACTATCTCCTCATTGTATAATTTTAAATATTTAAATAATTTATATCGCATATGATATTAAGATGACGTTTGAACTTTACAAAGTGCATATTCTTGTTAACGTCTGAATTTTACCAGTTACGATCAATAGCTTCTCGTGTAGGCGTAGCTGTCAGATTCTATACTCTTTATCACAAGTGACGTCGCAAACGCCGATTTATTTATTTTGAATTGTTAAATATAACATTTTGTATGTTGATTTAGACATTTTACATGTGACTGCGCATTTAGAATTACAACATTAGCACGATTAATTGAACAAATTTACATACTAAACAAATCAAGAAACAAAAATGTCCACAAAGACTATGTTTATTATTCCGATATTAATTGTAAGCGCTGCGGTTAGTATTTATTTTTAATATAATATTCAATTTGGCTGTACTATATAATTTTTTTTTAATTTATTCTTAGGCTCAAATGTATGAGGATAATCGATGTCGATGCGTTTGCCCTACACCGACATCGGTATTAAATAGCACAATTAAATCACACAGAACACTTTACATTGCTTATGTACCTCCGAATATGTGGTAAGCTTGAATGTTTGTACCACTACTTATAAAACTTTATATTTAGAATTTTGGCTGAGACACTCTATATCCACTTTCCATCCATTTTATAAACATAGCTATTAAATTATAAACAAAACCATGCCACACTTTTTCTTATGACAGCATCAGAATCAAAATAAAAAAAAATGCTAATGCATGTATATATTTATAAGAGTTAATTTTTCATTTTATTCATGCCGGCTAAATATTGCAGTAACTGCAACAATGTAATTCTTCCAAAAGTTGATGATGAAGTCAGAATGAATGCAGAGCTATTTTGTCCACGATGTGAATGCAAATATGAGACAAGAAACACTGCGGTTATCATGGTAAACACAAATATTTTTAATACAAATTTTATATAGATTTTTCATTCTTTTCATATAAATTTTTGTGTTAATTTTTTCATGATTTTTAAGGTTGAATTTACCTTTTTAAAAAACTAAAGTCAGTATATTTTATAAATTATAATCTATTAATTTTGAGCTAAAGATCCAAACTACAAATTTAAAATCTATGGCTAAATTCATTTTCCTTATCTCAAAAACTACAAGAACATGTTAAAGAAACAATGTTTTTTGTTATCAGGTAGTTGTCTTTTTTGTGATATGGTCTGTGATGCTATTGCTAGGATATTACCTGTTTCTTATACTGCTTGAGGCATTAATGCTGCTGAGGCCACGATATGCAGAAATGCGCTTCAGACAAGATGAAGTAAGATGCATTGCTTATTTTAATTTCATATTTTTTAATTATATATACTTATTATGCAGATAAGGCAAGTAAGGTCAAATAAAAAAAATAATTTTAGAAATATTACCCAGTCCTCAAGTCGGAACTCAAGAAAGTCATATTTACTGAGAACAGATATTTCTCAACTTAATATATTGTCATATTAACATATTTTATCAGATATGTAAAATACAATTTTATTTGATTAAAAATGTAAATAAATTACATTTATAGTATATAATATAATATAATATGAAATTTTTATATATAGAAAATTGTACAAATGACATACTAATATGTATATAATTACAGTGTCATTAACATTATATGTAATGGTTTTTGACTCAATATAATAATACATATTTAACTGGTAAATATATTATAGGTTGAAATAAAGCTCTATATACTCTATATATGTTCCAATAGGAATTTAATGAAATTCTCTATAAGTCTCTATATTCCCTAAAAAATCTACTTAGTAAAAATTTCATTATGGTATGCTAATTTTCTTTGCACCAAAAAGTTTTATATTAATTTTTCTAGTATGGTAAGACAATGGACAATAAATGTGATATATTTAAATAACAGAAACTGAAAGTTTCTAGTTAGAACTAGAAGAGAGCATTTTATGTAAAATGTATGAAGATATAGATAAATATATAAGAGTGCAATCGTTTCGTTTTTTCCATCTCAGAGATGATATTTTAAATGTAACTGTATCTAAACTTTAATTTTTATTATAAAATACTTCTTATTGGAACAAAGTTTATAGCTTCACATACGAGAGTACCTAGTGTGAAGACACTGTACTTTGCTTTCTACTGAATTCGGGACATTACGTGTTGATTGGTGGAACTCAACGCCGCATACCTCTAACCAGAGCCCGGAAGAAAAATAATTTAAATATAATGACTATCCCAAGTGGGAATTCAGCCCACAACCTATCGCATTTGGACTCAGACCCTATCATACTGCACCATGACCGGCCAAGTAGTGGCCAATTAGTGGGGAAGTTTATAATAGTTTCATAAT
The DNA here is from genome assembly GCA_032432895.1 of Dryadula phaetusa. Taxonomy (NCBI): domain Eukaryota; kingdom Metazoa; phylum Arthropoda; class Insecta; order Lepidoptera; family Nymphalidae; genus Dryadula; species Dryadula phaetusa. Next base: position 1,955,820 of record JAOYRS010000001.1, read on the forward strand.
AAAACTATTATATAGGAATTTAATAACGGATGTGAACTATTTATTACAGGCAGAAAATTTACTACTCCAGGACGCTGAATGTGGAGAAGATGATAATTATTAAATAATTACTTAAAAATACAATATATATAACTAAAATGTCATAAAAGGAATAAATAAATAATCCGATTTTCTATGCAAACTATTTATTGACATACAAATGACACAAGTATCGAATGAATATACTTACTTTAACATGATATAGGCATAAGCATTCTCATAATTTACTATGAAACAACCTTTCCATGGACTTTTATATCAGTTGATAATAAAATACTTACTTCTACTTTTCTATAATGACTGACATTTGATAATAAATATTTGTATTAAACATTTGAAAAATGTGAATTGAAAATATTATATATATTATACTAAGTTAAATTGTGTACATATTAATAATTAAGTTCAAACATGATTATATGATTAACATTAAGGGTATAAAAAGACTACAGTGAGATTATATCACATCTTCCGAAACAAAACTTGACTAATTGAAAATTTTCTAAGAATATGTTAAATGTCAGGTATTTTTCGTTCTACGGGTTAAATATAAGTAGCTATGGTTACCATGGACCCCATGCTAGTTGAGCATAGTGTGTCTATCATATATGTTACGCCTTTGCTCGCGCACTTGTCGCTTCCACTTGTCCTGCTGGTGAGTGACTCGGTTCAAGACGTTCCCACGAACACCCATAGCTTGTGATGGTCCACTGATGGTACTTTCGTCCTGTATAAAAGTTAAATTGTTATTATTATATTTAAATTTTGTTATGATATTTGTTTTGATATGACAATAAAGATTTTGTTTATTTTTTTAATTTTTAAACAGTGTTTTATTTTAATACCCTTAATTGCATTTTTATTTACTGCAAAATAATTTCCGAGTGAACTAAGCAAGTCTATTTATTGTATATAAGATGTATGCTCACTCAAATGTATGCCAAACTCATAGTCAACACAATTAAAAATTAAAAAAATAAATATATTTGGTTCTGTTCTATATACAATAAATAAAAAATGTTAAACGCCCAAATGGACATTATGTATGTATATTGATTTATAATTTAATTAAAACTCATTTATTTTGAACTAATTATTACGCCTTAAAATTATTTATTTCTTAAACTATATATATATATATATATATATATATATATATATATATATATATATATATATATATATATATATATATATATATTTATATATATATATATATATATATATATATATTTTATTTTTTATTTTTTTGACCGTTTTTTTTAATTATCTAGCAATTGCGGATTGTCTGTTACCTAATGCTATTGATTGTTTATTGAGCTTACGTCATTGCGGTTTTTTGATTATTGTGATTGTAATTACTATATAATATTAAATTATCGTAGTTATTTGCATTTAGAATGGACCAGAAAAAATATTGGTAAATATATATACAGGATAAAGAAATGATTATTTTTAAAGTACATATTAGAAACCTGTCTGATTATAATTTTGCATTAGAATTAATAATAATTTGAATATTTGGAGGGATGGGGTTTTTGTTTAAATTTCACCCTGTTGTTGGCCTTTTCACCCTGTCAAGTATAAATATATATTTTTTTTATATAAACAATTCAACAACTCTTATAACAAGTGGTAATATTGATTGGACTAATGGTTTCATACGGTTTCTTCTAAAGGAAATCTGCGCAAATGAAAATATACTACGCAACTAAGAACGATATTTTTGTATCTTTGTATAATACGAGTGTTATAAATAATTGAAAACAACACTTCTAGCAATTTCAAGACATGTTTTAGGCAACTTAATAACATCAACAACATTAAGAAGCGGCCTTTAAAATAGAAAGTTTTCAAGCTTTTGCTTCAAGCTAATAAATTACTCAGTCTATGGTCCTGAGATATTGAGAACCGATCATTATGCGAATATAAGACGATTACCAAAATAAGATTATAAACAAAGTGCTTATAATAACAATACATTTGTACAAGCTATGATATTATTATGAAATTTACTTACTAAATTCAATTTAGTGTTATATTATAAAAATATAATGAGAACACAATCTTTCATAAAGTTTATAGTAATACTCAATAATTATATATGTATATTAGTTATTTTTCTGATTTTTTTAGTACTATTCACTTTCATAATTACTTATATAAGCATTATTATTTACAGAGGTTTGATTTTTCCGGTCTCCGTTGGTTAAATGAAGTGCGGTGTTGGGTTACGCAACGATATATTTAATATACGTTCTCAGTAAGTTTTATGCTCAATATGTGACTTGCGTGAATTAAAACGAGAATTACATTCCTAGAATTATAGAAAAACTAAATATTTAAGTACCTATACTTACTCAAAAAAATTTTTTTACGAAATATGTTATATAAGTAAAAGATCAGAATAATAATAATTTAAGAATAGTGACGCCATTTTTTAAGGTTTAAAATTAAATTTGAAGTCTACTTGCAACTAGTGTTGCAGTTGTTTGCGGGCCATCTAGTAAAAACTGTATCTAGCAAGTATGGAATTTGCGTAGTGGTGAACTGCTTGTATATGTATATAAATTAGTAACCCAAATTTTTTTAATTATGAAGCTATTTTTTTATATTTTCTTCATAATCATTAATTTTGCCAGGCATTTAACGATTTCAACCCTCTGAAACCCCAACACTTTAATAATGTATAAATATAAACTAAATAAATATATAACTATACTTTCGTTATATTATAAAACTTAGGTTACTTGGGGACCTTTAAAAATCCAAAAAACATCAAAGCTAGGCAGCTTTGATGTTTTCTCCATTTGACCAGACACGATGAATGTCTGCTATAGATGTGTATGTGACCGAGCACTTGTCATAGAACAGTTATTTCATTACAATAAATAAAAATGTTTTATTACGTATTTATACAAAGTAATAAAATATACTTTAATATTTTATGTTTTTACTACGTTTATTTTTTTTTATATTATTAATATTTTTATATACTTTTTAATATTATAATAATTTATTTTATAAAATCTATTGTTTATTAAATAATGACTACTCACATTCGCACCTATAGCATCTATAGCAGGCTTTCATCGTGTCTGGCAAAATGTAGAAACCACCAAAGCTGTCTGGCTTTGAGGGTAACGTATTTATATAGGCCCCTGAGTAGTATGTATATAAATTTCAGATTTTATACTATTATGAAAATATCATTATATTTTTTTAAAGTTCAGGGGCACCAAGTTGCGTCTTAAGTGTCTAGCATAGGATGACACGATAGGTAATGTTAATACGTGGGAAATATAGAAAAAACAGTTTTATACTTTAACAAATTTGAGGCCGGTCATGGTGCAGGGTGTCAGGGTCTGACTGTAATCGCGACGGGTTGTGGGTTCGATATCCACTCGGGGAAGTGATTATATTTAAAAATTATTTTCACTTTCTCGTTCTGGTAAGACAAAGTGACGGCGTTGAGTTCCACCACTTGATACGCAATGTCTCGAATTCGGTGGAAAGCGAACTACGGAGTGCCTTGCCACTAGGTATTTTCTGTATACCCTGTTATGCGAGACAAAGAGTATGAAGGTAAAAAAAATGAGGTAATTTATACACCTATACAAATTGTTAGCTACGAAACCAAGCACAAAGGAAATTCCATACTTGTTGATCGCCCTTACCTCTAATGGGGACATACACAGACAAACTTTCAGCTTTTATAAAATTACGAAGCTCTTGCGTGATTGGCTTTTAGGCCAATATGCTAATTAAATAACAAGCAAATCCTTAACATAAGTATTTTAAAATATGATCAATAGTTGAAGACAAAATCTAATATGATACTTGACGATTTAACACTATTCTAATTTGTGAAAAAGTTAATTTAAGGATATGACCATAGCATATAAAAATGTATAAATTGTTTCTTAGTAAAAATGTTTTAACAACATAAATTGTAACAAACGTATAAGAATTTCGACGCAGCCGGTAATAGAACGTATAGCTTAGCAGTCAGAGCGATTGTAAGGTATCCAAGTGGCTCGGCTTCGAGTTCCGCTACGTTCATTTTTTTTTACGTTTTTTTAAAAATGTTTTCTAATCCGAAAGTGTGGAATAACACTTTAAAAATAGTAAAATATTAAAATTGTTTCATTTATACCATTGTTAATATTATATTACACATGTATGTTTATCTGTTACTGTTTTTAAATAAAATAAATATTATTTAAATAAAATTATTTAAAAAATATATTAATTTTCATGCTATATGCTATCTATGCAAGCTTAAATTATTCTAAAGCTATTCTAGAGGAATTCAGAAAACTAATGAGATCTTTGATTTTCGCGATTTTTATACATTTTAAATGAAACTTTTTTAACCGGATTAATCGCGTATATTTTGGTATTGGAAAATACATTTTGGACACCTGACGTTTCTAACACTTTACAGTAGTCCGTGGACACAGGTAGCTACCGTGCACGTGGTCTACCTGTGACCACAGACTACTGTAAAGTGTTAGAAACGTCAGGTGTCCAAAATGTATTTTCGAATACCAAAATATATGCGATTAATCCGGTTAAAATAGTGTCGTTTAAAATTCAGAAAACTTTTGTGATGATTTATTTACGTATAAACTATTAATAATACGTACATTTCAAATACACTTCATGTTCAAAATAATAACATTTAATGAGACTGTGAGATAGTGCACTATGAAGTGATATTATACTAACAAAATATTATAATAATATTATTAGAAGTGTATGTATGTATATGTATGTGAATGTTCCAACATATCTAATGACCAACAGAACAAAAAATATCAAGGAGCAAATCGTAAAACCAAAAAAATACCAAAAAAAGACAAAATACTTTTCAAAAATGCATATTTTTTTCTTTTTTTTTGTCAATTTTCGTTTTCTTTTCCATATGTTTATTTAAGAATCGTAACTGTACTGTGAACTTACATCTTCATTCGTGTGTTCTTGATACGAAGCCTTTGCTCTTTTGTTAATAAGCGGATCGAGACATATGAGGAATCCCATATAAGCGACAAGCAGCATAATCACCCAAATCACAATGATGACGACTACCTGTGGAAATTAAACAATACAAAATATTAAAAAGTCATTGCGAGTTGAGTGGTGGAACTCAACGCCGCGCTTTGTATTACCGAAACGGAGAAATAAAAACAATTGTAACTCCAATGAATAGAAATCGATCACATAGCCAATTGCGTTTCCAATCATCTTACAGGGCAATTTTGTTGTTTGCTTGAATTTAATATAAAGATACTGTTTAAAACATAAAAGCGAACTTGAGTTACGTAAATCAGTCTACAATAATACTAAACGGGGCGGAAACTGAAAACTGATGACAAAATTGATAAGGCAAAAAACACTTTAGAATGTTTTTATTCACAACTTGATATTTGAAAAATAATTTTAACATAATAATCTCGTTCTAAATGTATTCAGAAAATGATATTTATATGGTCTAAAATATATAAAAAGATTAGTTGCAATTTGCAATATTACCTTTATTATAGTAGTATTTCTATTTTCATATTTGCATTCGCATCGTGGACAAAATTCTTGCTCGCGACCTTTTATCAATTCTCCAACACGAGGCAGAATCACTCCATCACAATTGCTGTTTAAAAGAATAACAAATTAGTTTAAAATATAAGTACTAAAAGAAACAAGTCTAAATTTTTTTTCGTCATTCTAGTAGTCCTGGCATTTATAAAAGATTCATGTTATGATTTTAATGCATATCGATTAATATATAGATATAAACTGATACTTTCATTCCTATGTCACTTTGTGGCACACCTTGGTGACAGGCTCGCCCTGACTTTTCAATACTTATTAAAACATTGGATAGACCAATAACATGCTCTAATTGCCATTGGATAGGCCAATAACATGCCACAAAAATTATGTGAATTCTTACTAATAATAATCTTAATCAAATCTAATATAATTTATAAGCAAATATTGTAAGGCCGGTCGTGGCGCAGTGTAACAGCGTCTGACTATGAACGGATATGACGGCGGAGTGATATTTGAATTATTTTCACTTCCTCGCTCTGGTAAAGACAAAGAGCGGCGTTGAGTTCCACCACTCAACACGCAATGTCTTGAATTCGGTGGAAAGCAAAGTACGGAGAGTGTTGACACTAGGTACTTTCTGTCTATCCTGCTATGCGGGTTAAAAGCGTGTAGCTAAAATAAAATGATGTGTTAAAATTACATAGTATTTAAAAAAAACCATAAGTATAGTAGTAAGCACTGAAGATCAATTGATTTCAACTTTCAATCTGTATTTTAAGCATTAATTAAGGAATATGTTTATGACGACGTGGCGTGTTTTCGCTTTCTGTGTAGCAGGGTAGACTCCATTTTCCGTCCGTTTTCCTCAGTACTTCATTTTCCACCGAATTCTGGAAATTGCATGTCGAGTGTCAGAACTCAACGTCGCGTTTTATCTTTCTAGAGCACGGAAAAGAAAATATATTTATATATTCATATTCATATAAATATATATTCATCCTCCCGAGTGGAAATTAAACCTACAAATATTTTCGTTTACAGTCGGTCGCTGTCCCACTGAGCCTAATCGGCCCTTTTTTCAAATCATATTATGTTGCTAAAAAAAGAAGACAAAACAAACACCAAGTCAAAAAGTATTAAATAACAAAACATTTGCAAGCATAGCTTAACAAGTACATTATTCAATCAATGTACAGCAGGATGTTACGTTCTTACCATTTATTGGGTGGCACATTCCCAATGTAGAGTTTCCGGTCCGAGCCCACTGTGTCATTGAGAACTGCTGCTGGACTGGGACATACACATTTGCATCTCTTATCCTCATAGGATGCCTATATTCATGGAATTATAGAAATGAAATTATTAATAATATTATATTGAATTTATATGTGTTAATTTTAAACTCAATTTGTAACAACTTAAAAGAAAAATAAATTAAAGGATAAATTGCGAATATAGAAAAGCTATAAAATGTGAAAGGTGAGCTTTTAACAACAAATAATGGCTCCTTTCATTCAAGAATGTTCCAATTCAAACAATACCATAATCTTATCCTAGAACAAAAATAACCTTCAAAAGATTGACATCTAATATAGTAGATTCTTAGGAATAGTATATTTGCACTAAAGCAGACGTAACAAACATATATATAATTTATTTTTATTAAATTTTCATTTAACGAGGACATATAAATAGCAATTTGAAATTTTAATACAATAAGAAAAATTTAAAATTTAAAAATAAACAAAGTGTATTGACAAAAGCAATGCTAGAAACATGCACATCATAATAAAATATAAAATAAATATTTTTAATCATAAAAAAAAACATTTCTTCATTTATTTATATTAAGGAAGTAAATACTCTTTATTATTGATTGGGATCTTTTACATATATTTACTGTGAATAAGCAAGAGGCATAATTTTTTTACGATACAAGTTTTTAAAAATTCTGTTAACAAAATGTTAAAAGGTACACCTTTTATTAATAAGGTGCTATAAAAAGATTTGTAATCAATTAAATTAATATTTGTATAATAGATCTACTTTTATAATAAGTATTGTTACAATGATGTTTCAGTCGATTTTTGAATTTTCCATGTTAAAATTTCTCACAAGTTGTTTTGTAGTGACAAGTACATAGATTTAAACACTAAAATAAGATTTGAATCATACTTAAAAAAATGAAAAATAGAAAAGGAAATGATTATGTATTTAATCTTTTAAAAGGCTTTATTATTTGATGAAAAGGACAGACATGCATTAAAGAATATGTAACTATATAATATCAATTATAATAAAAAGAAGCAGTTGATTCACTTTCAAATTTTATAAATCTATAAGGCGATTAATAATATACTAAATATTATTCAATAAGTATATAAAACGTAAACAGTATATCTATTTGTGACTTACAGTTACTGATGAGGCACACGCGATAATAAACAAAGCTAATATTATTTTATGTAACATCTTAACTGATGTTTTCTTTGAAATGCTGATTTAGCAAAGTCTAATATAATACGTATAACTTTAATTAGGGATTATTGATAAAAACCAAATATGCTACTCCATTCTCTTGTCGTAAGTCAAATATGCACAGGTTATAAATATATTCAGTTATAAGCCTACAGATTCTCATAAATTGTAATATAAATACTTATATGAAAAAATATTATGACTATCAAAAATACATATGAAATTTTATGTTGGGATATGATTAACAAATTTTTTATGTTTTTTTTTATAATACAGCACTACCGTGAATTGTAGTTTATGTAGTTTACACAGATGGTGCTTAAGACGTTGAGGTATTTGCAATTTGTACACGTTTACAGTAATAGATGTCGCTGCTTGTATCACATAAGCTTGGTAAATAGTATTCGTAATGAATTGAACTTAGGATATGAACTGAATTTCATAAATGTATTATTTATATTATTCCTTATTTTACGTAATAAGTTGTAGATATGACTGGCAGTTAACTAGTCAGTAGAAATTAAAAATGAATATATGTTCCTCACTGGATTGGGATAATGTCGATACTGAAACAGCTTTGTTCATCATAAAATTAAAATAGCTTTACGTAAATATTAATATTAAATTTTACTACAATAACGTATTTAATTCTACTTTGACTACTTCACTTTTAAAATCAATTTATAGATTTAGATTATTACTTAATAAGTATTCTTTAGACAACACATTTATATAATATGTTACGAAATAAAACATAATATTATTTCTCATTAGCCTGACCATTATCGGCTCTGTGCCAGCCCTAATTTTTCATGCTATAAAAATTTTGAATTATCCTAATAGATATCGAGTGCTGACTTGTTGTTGACAGAAAGATAGATAGACATGATGAAAAAGAAGAAGATATTGAAAATATCGTGCGTAACTCTCATCAGGCTTTATTTTGAATGTTTTAAAATTTGTGTTTGAAGTGACTGATTAATTCGAATATTGATATATAAGATAGGTTAACCACTGTATGAAATTGGCCAATTAAATTTCAACATAATTACTGACGTGTTATTCGTTTCCTTCAGATAAGGGAGGAAAAAAAATCTACAACATTTTTCCATTTGGCATGGCGAACTCATGTCCATCGAAAACAATAAAGTAAGTTCAAAATGCTCCACTAATCACTTATTACAAACTTAACTAATTATTTCACACATTAATACTCCACCTATAAGTTTACTGCCTACAAGGAAGTAAATTTTAAGCTGAACACACTAAAAACATTATTAAGTAATACATATATTTAAAATTATAAAAAATATGCGTATTTATTTAAAAGATACAACTTTTTATATTTATTATTATTGTTATCTAGTAAAATAAAGTACACAGGGGTGTTGATTTTTCAACAAAACTTGTGAGAGAGGACGGTAACAGTGATAAATAGTCTCCATTAGAGGTACGCAAGCTTAGATTAACACAAAGGTACACTTAAGTAGCTCGTTATTGTTACTAACAAAGCCATTTTACTTAATATACCTAATATAGGTCTGTAGTAGTTATAAGATTTGTACCTGTAATGATTGCATACTACGACTGCATAAAGGTATAATGCGTTTGTTTTTGTTTATTCTTATTCCCGCATAATCGTTAATATGTGAGTGAGTGAGAATTTAGTGTCATGACACTCTGTTCGCTATTTTTTGTAGGAAATGAAAATTTTGCTTGCTGGCTTACTAAACGCATCGTCTCGTTCTAACTTCCCATAAGAAAGGAAATGATTTTGTTAAATAAAATTATTTATTTACGGGTATCAAACCCACGACCAGTCTTATTTATAGTCAAGTTCAATACCACTGCGTCCCAACGATCCCAAACATAAAATATTTGCATATAAATATTGACATGTATTTTTAAATTAGGTTATACGAGTATACATCTAGGACAAATGACTGATATCTCTGTCCATTCAATTACGAAACGTGTCTCGACACTACATTCTATTGCCTAAAACACAAGAAAAGCGTGCAATTAAAAAAGAAATATAAAAAAGTTAGCGCAATTTAAAAAATCATAAGTGCCAGCTGTAAGTTAGGAAATAAGTGTTATATCCTTCTTGCTTTCGAGGCGTTAAGGCTCAAGTTACACGTAATGTAGCCAGTGCGCTGTCTAACAGTAATTTCAGCTTATGAAATATAAAAGAAATTATAATTTAAATTTCAAAGTACAAAGTGCACTGTAACTATGTACCTATATAATATTAAGTTATTTTCTTTGCTTAGTTTTATGTTTTTACAAGTATAGATACGTTGCGTATTTAGTGGCGGAACACAACGCCGCGCTTTCTCTTTTTAGAGCCGAAGGATCAAAGCAACAGCTAACCGAAATTTTGCTTATTTCAGAATATTTTAAATGCTATCACTCGATACCTATATGGTGATGTGTGAGTGCGCATGTGATGTTTCGAAACTCCATTTCTCTATAAGTATAGAATTTTTAATATAAGTGTATTGTATGTATTGTTAGCTTCTTCCCAGGGTAATCAAATTGGAACTAGAGTCAAGACACTCCGTTCTCTACTTTTTCCTCGACTTAGCCAAAGTTAATTAAGTATAAACACTAAGTGAGTCTATTTATTAAAAATGTCTAAAGAAAGTCTGTCTAGCGTATCGAGAAGTAATAAAACATTTATGCGAGTCCGTTTACAGGTTACACTTATTTACTATTTATGTATTGTAAACACTGTACAAAGGAAGTGGTCACACAGGACTGGAGCGTTGCTATTCAAACTTAGGCTCTGGCTCGGAAATATGACAATGTTTCGGTCTGCACCAATGTGAGCATGCCTTTAGAAGACCGTTGGAGCGGTAAGATATTACTTGCTGTTGTATTATTGTATGATTCTGTAGATTTATGTTTTTGTTGTCTAATATAAAAATTATATAGTAATTCATAGCCTCCACGCCCATATACACCTACATATATATATTATTAAAAAATCTATATATATATATATATATATATATATATATATATATATATATATATATTTATTAATAAGCATTTTTTATTATTAAAGCAGCTTCACGTTTCATCTTGAAATCTGTCTGTCTCTATGTAGTGAATCTCACTAAAGTAAGTAACTGTTCACTATTGAATTTAATTTTTATAGTTACTAGAAGTAAACAGTAATTAGTTTTTAAATAAAAATATTCCAATTTTATGACATATTAGTTGCATATATTTAATATCCAGAATTAATTATTTGACAGCATCTGACTGTAAACGCGATCGACCGCAGTCACTTCATTTTCCCACTCGAGGCAGTGATTATATTTAAATTATTTTCACTTCCTCGCTCTGGAAAGATAAAGTGCGGCGTTGATTTCCGCCGCTTAGCACGCTATGTCTCGAATTCGGCAAAAAGCGTAATACGGAGTGTATAGGTAATAAAATATTATATATATGAGTATATTGAATAGTACATCTTTTCATATGGTGAAATTTTTATAACACATAATATTTAACTAAAATACATTCTTGACCTTATCCCATAATGACACGTTCATACATACAAAACGCATTTACTAAAAAAAAAACACAAGAAAACCCAGTCAGTCAAGGCACCGTTTTAGCGGCGTTACCAACCTTTATTGTTCCCAGCGGGGCGGGCGCGCGAAACTCTACCTACGTACTACCTAGCCTACACCTCGAAAGTTTATTGCGCACAAATTGTTTGCATTATTTATTTAATTTAAAAGCGAAGAAACCCAAGCGCGATCATACGCCTCTTCGCCGAAATGAGAACGCGAAAGAGTGCTAGGAATAAATAACATCTGAATATAAAAGTTTTAATATGAATGTTGGAGGTAGGAAATGCAAACAGCTTGCTATAGTAATAGTATCTACTGATTTATTATACAAAATTGTTATTATTATGCATTTTTATAAACGTTAACTTAGTGATTCTTTTGTGATACGACGTTACTATATAATATAACATTATAAAAGAAGCAGCTTCACGCTCTATCCTACATAGCAGGACAGTTAGAGACAATCTAGTGTCAAGACACTTAGTCCTCCGCCCGAAATCGCCACTTAATCAACGCCACTCTATGTGTTTTTTTAATATTATAGTAGCCACTTTAGATACGTATGTTTAGCAAATCAAAAAGTATTTAATAAAGCAAAGCCTATAATTAAAACTGGATATATAGATAAATCGATTTTGACGACTTGAATCGGTGGCTATCATGTCTTTAATTCTTTGTATTTCAAAATAGATAAGGGTATATATACATTGGTAAATCGATTAATATCAATATAAAGCATAATCAAATGTACTTACAACTTTAGAACCATGTCTTGAATTCAGGTAGAGAGCAGCGAAAGACTTTTTTTCTAGATTCTATCTGATTACCCTAATATGTGAAATAAAGCAACATGTTTTTAAATGATATACATTTTTTTGACATGCTTATGATATCTTCATCGGTGTCCATTATCGGTGGTTCAATTTGTGGTGGTTATTTATTATTTTTGAAGTGTTATTCCACACTTAGGATGAGAAAACAATTTTGAAAAAATGTATAAAAATTTGAACGATTCAAACTCGCGCCTCTTGGACGGTATCCAAGAGGCGTGGGTTCTATTTTATTTAAGAAGCTTACCACTTTGATACTCTTTTTATCTTTTTATTTGCATGAAAATTAGCTCTCAAGGCCGAAACCGATGACAATACAATATTTTTATAATTATATTATAAAATTATGTCACCTCATGTGCCAAGACGATGAGTGAAATCAAGATCAACAGAGTGGGGGGGGGGGATTGTGTTCTACCCGGTCCCCCCACAGGGGATACTTTATAAAGTGTAAATGTCATGACAGTTATTTATATCAAATATTCAGATTTATCTTGTTTAATGTTTCTGACGCATATTTTTGTAATGACAATTTAAGTCCTTATGAAGTGATCACTTGGAAAATCTTTAGAACTTGACATTCATATATATCTCAATTTTTTCTTAATATTGAACATGACTCTCACTTACACATTTATTTTTTTATGAAATTAAAAAATTATATAATTGTTCTCAGTACAAGTAGATTAAATGTTATAACGGCAGCGAAACGTGGGTGTGTCAAAAGACGAATGAAAGAAAGATGAATGCAGTTGAGTGCGATCTTTTCTTCGGCCGTATATGCAGCGAGGAGATGCGCAGAATCGTAGGCGTAAGCGTGAACGTCACAGTAAGAATGAAGAAGAACGTGCTCAGGGTTCAGTTCAGACGTTGAGGGAATGAGTGATGGAAAATGGTAAGAAATATTTATGAAAGAAAGGTGAGCGATACGAGAGGTCCAGTATTGAAGATACTGGAGGGAGGTCACGTAAAAAGCATGAGAATCCCTCCAAAGGCATGTATGAAGAGGATAATGTCTGGGGACGAGGCGAAAGAGGTATGCATGGATCGTAGCGTTTGGCGCTACGTTGTCTCTGACTACCTCGCAAGGGATAAAGCGTGAAACTAAAAAAAATGTTATTTATTTGTGAAATATAGACAAAAATTTTTGTAAATCTTGGAAAAATATAAGATATTATGTAATTTGAAATAATTTATTGTGCTAATTGTAATATAGTACCGTCAGCAACGCCCTCTTCCCAAAAATAAACGATTGTTATTATTATTATTATTATATATGTATGTATCTTAAACCGTTTCAACAAATCTTCTCAGAAGACTACGCCTACGAATGAAATAAAAACCCGATGTTTATTTTATAGACCAGTGAAAGGATTCTAAGCTAGCTATAAAACATAAAGTGGATACATAGTTACAATCTGTCTGAAAAGGCTTTATGTGCCCACAATATCGATTATTTTAATTTGACGTTGTGTGTGGCGAAAGTGTCATATAGTCGTGTGTGTGTCAGGTTTTATATAAAGTATTTTTGAATACCAAATATATGATTTTATTCCGGTTTAAATAAATCAACAGCCTATACAGTTATACGCTCTGCTAGACATAAGCTTCCCCTAGAGCGTGTCACGTCGCTCGGTCCTCAAACAGTGTACCTATGTACCGGCGATGCTACGATTGTAGGTGGACCCGCGGCTCGGAGGTTGTCCTACGCTACGCTTATGTTCTGGTGTAAATAGTTTCATTTAAAGCAAATTGATATTTTAAGGAGAGATTTTGATTAATTTGTGATTTAACTTATTATTAATCTTAACCTTATTATTAATCTTTTATAATAAATATAGATATTTTCATTTTATTTTTCACTCATCACTTCATCGTTATGTTAATACGCGAAGCAGAAGTCTTTAGTCCTTATTTTAGAAAATTAATGTATACAGAGGACTTAAAAGACATTGAAAAAGGGTGTTAAAAGACAGTAAGCCATTAAAAACATTTAATTAATAAAACAAAAATACCACTAACGTACATATGTAAGTCAGGCAAATTATGTAAGAAAAAATGATATATGATCTTGGCCACGCGTATTATACGAAATGACAAGAATACTCTTTATTTAAAAAAAAAAACAGAACATTCAGCCTATATTAACACAGAACAAGACTATCAAAATGCTATCTAGAACTATGTATGTACATCTAAATAGAATAAAAATAAACTAAACTTTCTTAGTCCCAGTTTTTAATATTACATGAAACGCTGTCAATATTCATTTCGCGCAAGCTTTATCCAGTGGCCATAAATCTGGCATATTTGTAAATCATATTCAGTACGCGAACTCTATTGGAATTATTATATTTTTCAATGACATATTTATAGGTAAAAAATTTGGAAATATTTAGTTCAGTGGGTTAGTTGTTTTTTTTTAAATTAACTGATTTGATTTTTATTGACTGTATATTTTTGACAGTATATGTACTACTAGTCTATATACTATCTATATCTACTAGTTTATATAATATATAAAGGAATTTTTTAATGTTTTTGTTATGTTTTTCTATTATTATTGAATAATAAATAAATGAGGCCGGTTGTGGCACAGTGTGACAGCGTCTGATTGTAAACGCGATCGGTTGTGGGTTCAATCACCGCTCCGGGTAGTGATTATATTTAAATTACTTTCACTTCTTCGCTGTGGTAAAGACAAAGTGCGGCGTTGAATTCCACCATTCAACACGCAATATCTCGAATTCGGTGTAAATTGAAGTACGGAGTGTCTTGACCCTAGGTATACTATTTATATTCAAAAACAAACTTCTAATACGATATATTTAAAAAGAAATCCTAGATATGAAAAAAGTAACAAAAATACTATCCCTAAAGCCGTTCAAATAGTATACATAGATATAAAAAAAATAAAAGAAAAATTCCACAACGCCTGTGTTATTTGGGATTCTTTAGATTTTACGCACTCCAACCACGTCCGCGTACCACACCGGCCAGATGACAAAATGTCGTATAAAATACAACGAGTACAGCATCTCCTTTGCATGTTTCATGCACTATGCGAAATATGTGTTTAGGAGGATTATATACACAAAAATATGGACGTGACACAAGCGGTTGTTTCTTTCCTCCTTTTATAATTCCTGGGATGGACTGACGAAAATATCTCGACTTATGTATAAAATAGTACTTTAAGCATTGTTTTCTAGCAATAATATATAAGTTCAAAAAAAATATACTTTACAATAATTACTAGAAAATCTTTTGAGTTTAATGTCTTGACGCTTTCGCAAGATCCTAGTGTGTAAACGATCTATTTGTCGTGTTTGCTCATTTTGGGGCATCGTGTATCAATTGGTGGAACTTAACACCGTCTTGTATCTTGAGTTGAGTTTCAAATTCGTTCTTTTTAAAGAATAAAAAATATTTTATAAGAATTTAGAAATCAGTTGATTAATTACAAATTAAATATCGTAACCATTATTATAAACTACAATACTTTATATAATTTCCCCCAAACGCATTCATATGCACCACATTAAATTCGTTCAATGTACATTAACCCACATAATCGTGTTCATTTTAAATTATTACAAACACACACATGGTGTGAAAATTTTTAAATAACGTCCAAATTTACAACCTGAACCCACAAAATTGGGAATTAAAATATTATTGTGCCTATTAATTCCCTCGACAGCCTATTAACAAGGGATAGCACTCGTATTAAAATGATAAATGACTCTAATCATCATATCTTCTTGGCCAGTCGAAAATGACCTGTCTCTACATCCGTATGCTCGATCTTTTCATAGAGAAAACGAACACTTGTTACTCTATTGCAGTTCTA
This sequence comes from Dryadula phaetusa, assembly GCA_032432895.1. NCBI lineage: Eukaryota > Metazoa > Arthropoda > Insecta > Lepidoptera > Nymphalidae > Dryadula > Dryadula phaetusa. Next base: position 1,972,157 of record JAOYRS010000001.1, read on the forward strand.
AGTAAGCTGGTTTCCGTTTACCCCAAGGTTGTCGCTTCATGCGTTAACTTTAACAAATTACTGTAGCAATGAGAGTTGAGCTGCGCAACTGAGTTTTGCCTGGCGTTGGTTGGAAAGATGAATTGTTCTTTTGACCCTTTTCTAAAAATTTTCTTCTTAGATAGGTATATATTAATTTTTGTTAAACTGTAGTATTAATTTTAGGGGTGTGTGTTAAATTACATTGTTTATTTTACGTCAATTTTGAGTAATGGTTTATCATTCTTTTTTGTTGTCTTAGTAGAGAAGTAAAGAAATGTATTTATGTCTTAATATACAATTTAAATATTATACTGGATAAGATCATATATTTTTTTATATAAACATATATATAAAAAATGTTTTTTAAATTTAATATTGGATTTTCACTTTTGTATTTTAATATCGTGGGTACCTTAATAGTGTTTTTAAACTATATTGTATTTTTAACGAAATAAAATAATGAGTTAAAATTTCAACTTCAACTTTTTCCGGAACTAGTGAAATAAAAAAAAAAACTAACTGTACCTAATGAACAAATAGTTTCATTATAGCGCGACGTAGGTACAGGCATTGTAACAATTTCAAGGCACCAGCGCAAAACGGAGTTGACATTAAAACTAATCCGCACCGTCATTCTCTTAACAAACGCTAATAAAGGCAGCCGCTAAAAAGGAAATTCAAAAGTTATTCTCCCGAAAGGGTTACCATTATTAAAATTAAAATTAGATTACGTTTTTCGGTTAATACTGTTGTTTTGCGAGCTAATTATCTTACGGGGGTGGGGGCGGGTGATTAACATCGTATCTAATTCGATAGCTACTTTAATATTTACAAGTATCTCGTTGAAACAGTTTTTGGTACGTTTTTGATTGCAGTTTAGTCCCGATGATAATTACTTTTGGGAAAGGGTTCTGTAACGTTTGTATACAGGTTGGTTTCACAATTTACGTTCGTTTGCCCTTTGTTAGGTGATTCTGTAAGATTTAATCATTTTTAGATATGAATTTACTTCAACTTAAGATAACAATAAAACTAGTAAAGCTAACGCCAACATATAATATATTTATAATATATTTTTTTAAATAATAATTGTATATAGCAAAACAGAATATCTTTCTCAATTTTAAAAATCGGACATTATGGACAAATATCAAATTATTTGGGCACAAAAGTGGCTAACATTTGGTACACCCTGTATTTATACTCGTCGGTTGTTACAGTTATTGTGATTATATACGGGGCAAGTTAACAGGGTGCGCTATGACAGTATCAACCGTATACATTAATAATACAATTACTTACAACTCAGTAATAACTTGCGATAAACTCGTATTATACAGAAGTGTCTGAAGAGAACTTTGAAACTTTAAGCTTAATTGAACTATACTCAAAATTACTTGTATGAGATTTGCCTAAAGTTAGTATATAATGTTAGTTATGGTAGCGCAATTATGCTAGTGTTTCGTTAAAATATTTCATGCTATGGTTGATGACTTCGATTCAAATTTTCAATTTTTTTCATCTTCACAATGCAAATATATACTTTATTTATTTTAGGTATAACATATAAAGAGTGTTTTGTTTGTAATTTTTTTAAACAAAATATTGTTTAAGTTTTTTTTCGTATTAAGGATACCTTCTCGTTTGAGGATACGACACAGGTTATGTGGAACTGTGGTTTAGCACCCCGTTTACCCATTAAAACCTTAAGATGCTCCATAACGTGCGGAAACCTTAAGATGGAAGATATAAAGGGTCTAGTGTTAAGAAATATCATTGTCCATTACATCCAAACAATTCACGGGACATAGTGCGTAAGATGGCGGAACCCAACACTGCCCTTTTTCCAGACTAACACTAAATATCCAATAAAAAATCTCAACTGTGCCCTTATCCTATTGTTTTTACTATGTTATAAATTACTTATAATTAAAAAACATTGTAACAATATTACACCTTTACTTATCATAGCGGATAAAGCGTACCCTTTTAAAGCGTTGCTTAGTCTCTTTTCTTGCCTCGTTAGCTAACGTCGTCGTTTCTTACTTTTAGACTTAAAAGATCTTAGAAGTGGGTGCCAGTGTCAGCATACCTACTACTTGTTATGTGAAAACTAAAATCCTTACTATATTATTTTTTAGGTTGATATGAAATATTTTTGCCCCAATAGCATGTTTGCACAACGGTCGAGTGTAAATGCAATTGGTTGTGGATTTATTTCTCACTCATTGTATTTAAAACTTAAAATTTATTTTGCAAAACAGTTGAGTTTAGGCTAGTTATTAAGTTAGTTAACACACAATGTATTGAATTGCGTAAAAATCAGAATAACTCAAGAATAGTTTATATCTAAGTATATTAATATTGGTGGAAAAATTTTAAAGTTTATATTTAAGGTGTTAAATTAAAAAAGGAAATTAAATTTTAAAATTAAAAAAAAAAATTAAATTGTACACGTTGTGGTGGCGGGTTCGATTTTCAATTAATGAAATGATAATGAAATTTATTTGATTTTGAAAATGCGCCTAATAGCAAATATTTGTAATAATTAAAAATAGGTGGAAAGGCGAAAAGTAAAGAATGTGAATACTAGATGCTCTCTTTTATAAACGAAAAATATAATAGGTTTTCTTAGATAATTTCACTTTAGTGCAAAAGGTTAATTTTCGTAACAATGTTGTCGCTTGTAACAGTCGATATTTAAATATATAATTTTTATTTCATTTAGTTATCAAATTCGAAAATTATTAGAATCTACATTTTAGTTTTTTTTATTTTTTAAATATAAATTTTTAGCAGTTTGACTCTTTCCCAGAATTGTCAAAAAGAAATCACGATGTAACTAGACCCTCCGCCCGGATTCAAAACAGCGGAACTCAACGCCGCGGTCCTTTTATCAGAACGGTGAAACGCATAACAAATGCAACTGTAAATGTTAAGAAACAAAATAGTTTTATATTTTACATACCTGGTGAATGGTATAATACTAATTTAATTTAGTACAACCGGGCAGGGCATTTTAATTACAAGCGTACTTCCGAAGGCAACGCGAACCTATAATTATACTGAAACACTAATATCTACTAATAGCCTTGTGTACTGATATTGACAAAGACGACGGAAAATATACGTAGAATACGTTCAGAAATTATTTGCGATTTTAATAATATTTAATTAAATAACATAAAAGCGTTACTTACCATAAAGAAATTATAGATAAGTAAATATTTTAAATATTAATCTTAATAGTGAAGATATATGAAATTTGATAGATATTAGGTTTATTAAGTAAGGAATTGGGAAAGCTAATATTTATCAAAACATGTATAAAAATTCTGCGAATTCGTACAAAAATATAAACACACCGCTACTTGTTTCTAATTTATTTGATATTTTACTTTTTATCTAAAAATATTTTAATTACTTTCTTTAAAATAAAAAGATCTATAATTTAATACAATGAATTTTATCGATATATATATATTCAGAGCTATAATGTTTACTTTTAATAAGTGTGTGCTGACGCTACGTTGCACTTGTAACTCCAACAGTTGTCAACGTATGTTTATCTTAAATGCAATTTCATTCCTAATAAACCTAAATATTATTATAAATGCATAAAATAATTAAATTTAAAAAAACACACTGTCACGTGTTTCATATACACTTTAGGGCACATGAGTGCATTCGTTGCTGCTGGCTGGGGCAATGCGTTGCAATTTTACATGATAATTTCATCAAGTAGGTATGCTTACTTTTTATACTATAGTCATAATAATCATAATAATAAAATAAATATATCCATAATATCTTCATCAATATGGGAAAAGGGAGTGGATGAGAAAACGTAGTGATATATTACTAGGGAGTAAATTAACAAACTATCTAATTAAGTTTTTATATAGACAGGAAGTAACTAGTGTTGAGACACTCCGTACTCCGTTATCTGACGTAATTCGAGATATTGCGTATTAACTTGCAAAACTCAATGCAGCGCTTTGTCTTAGCAAAGCGAGTAAATAAAAAAAAGTTAAATTAATCCCCAGAGTGAGAATCGAATCAGCCGATCGCGTTTACAGTCAGACGCTGTCCCACTGCGCCATGAGCGGTCCTAATTATTAATTAAGGATAAAGAGAACCTAGTATCTAAACATTCCGTTCTCATTCTTATTATCGCAATGATCGGGGATTGAACCCGTAACCCGATGAACCATATAGATCGCTTTACTTCACTAAAGTGGCATTTTAAGGTCCTTTTTACTTAATTAGCTAAATAAATAGCCATTTAACATATGTAGTAGGTATAACAACAAAATTTTCTCAAACATCATTTTATTTACACTAGCTGCTGTCAACGCGGACTAAAGTAAATCCGTGTACTTAAGCTAGTCTTTGATGGGATCAACGCAAAGTTATCAGTGAGGAGGGTGACTGTCCGGAAAAGAGAAACCATAATGTATTTGGAATTTGTAAAGAGGTTCAAAGAGGTTGTTTTAGTAGAATACGTGTTCTTTAAACTATTTTAACACGTTTTTTATTCATATGTAAGTAATGAATTATATATTATAATACTTACGGCGATCGGGACTTCGTCGATGTGAAGTAATTACTTTAAAAACAAGAAAAAAATTATTTATACCAGATTTGTGATAAGCCGATTTATATAAAACAAACACTCAAAGTTAAGGGAAGGTTACTAAAATACCATAGAACTTCTTTTAAATCGATCAAGCCGCTTTTGAGATTAGCTTTCAAAAATCAACAGACAGACAGTTAAAAAAAGACTATAATATATCTTATTCTATTATTATAATGTCATATATCGATAAATGCTTCCGATAATAGTTATATTTCCATATATCTCCTAAAATATACAAGTAAAATTCAAAATATATCGTTTTAAAATATTTGATTGTTATTATTATTATAGTTATATATTTTAATAGTATACAGGATAGTCTGTACGCAATATTTCTAGATTTCCCTTTTAGGCAAATGTTACAGTAATATTTAAGACAAACAATAATTACCAACAATGACATAAAAACCAATAAAATCTTTACAAATTATAGTAAGATAAATATTTTAATTTGTAAATGGGCAAGTTAAAAAAGATTTTTTATGATAATTATATAATAATAAAAAAACTATAAATTTAAACTGAAACATATTTTTTTTTGTTATTTAGAACATAATATCTTGAAATAAAACATAATGTTTTTAAAATGGGAAATGGAGGAACTCAATATTTCTGGAGTGACTCAATATTCTCTCGATCTGCATCGCATAATGCTGAAAGACATTGACAGTTGTATAGAAGAAACTAAGGAAATACCACAGTAGTTCTTAACAGTAATAGAATCATAATTCTTGTATTGTTTTAAATTATTCGGTGTTTACATGATCTGTTGGTTTTTAATACATATTACATAGATTTACTTAAATGAATCGATAATCATCTAATATATATACATAATAAAAAAACTTATTTTTTTACGCGTCGAATGTAAGGGTTGGCGACAATTTAGTGTGTTGGTCATTATTATGCTATATGGGACATTCCATATCAAGCTGATTTAGTCATAAGATTTCAAATCCTATTTAAAAAAAACGCGATTAAGAATTAAATAATATTAATAAATGATTAAAATTAATATACTCATATCATTTATTAATTAACAAAAATAACAGATTTATTAACAATATAATTTTAAATAGCATGCATCCAATATTCTTTCCAGGGTGACCAGGCTAGTCAGGACGACGGGACGATAATATAAAACTTGCTTCTCCTAGTTTCTTTCTTAATTTTTATTTTACATCTTGTAATGTTACATTACAATAAGATGACATTTTATTCGTAACTGTTACAGGTATTAGATACCTGTAAGAAAACATTGTATTTTACATATGTAATATTTTTAAACTTGAAAGCACACAAATTAATGAAAAAAAAAACTCAATAGCTGAGCAAATTATATTAATATTTGACACAGATTGTTCTTTTTAGCTTCACTCTTTTATTCCGCATAGCAGGGTACCTAGTGTACACTCCGCACTTTCTTCAGAATTACGGACTTTGTTTCCTTCCTGTTGAGTAGTGTAACTCAACTCCGCACTTTATCTTACCAGAACGAGGAAGAGAAAATAATTTTAAATATAATCACTCCCCCCGAGTGGGAATCGAATCCACAACTGGTCGCGTTTACAGGCAGACGCTGTCACACTGCTCCACGACCGGCCTCAACATACATAATAAATCAATATTTATTAAATTAACTACATTCATTTGTAATTATGTCACATATCTCTCCATCAAAATTTGACACTTGTTACAATTTTAATTAGCATCTTTATATTAAGACTTGATAATTTATTGATTTACATAACATTGATATTCAAAACAAGGATGAAACGTTCCGATCATTTTCCATTCAAATTGTATTATCACTTACTTAATCAAATATGATATATATTTTTAAATCTAAACTTTGCTTAGACGAAGTCTCAGGCAGAAACAAGTGCGCAATAAATTTAAAATTATTGAATTACCACAGAACGAGTGGGACGGCCGGTTCCCTAAGATTCCCCTTACTAGCACCATCTAATCGGCATCCTATGGTCTCTATAAAATCACATTAGGGCCCACTGTATACGCCTCGGGGCCGTTAAGGGCTGGCTCGAATGTCTATTGATACACTTAACTAGATATGCCACATGTTAGACGAAATAATTATTTAAACTATCATATTTTTATAATTATAGCAAAAGAATTAAAATATCAATAAAGAAATCTCACAATAAAATTGATTAATTCTAAAATATTATTAGAGCTGATTTATTTGAGCTGATTGTTTATTAAAACACCTTAGTTACATAATTTATTTAAAAATACTAGATTCTTAATTAAGTTATATAAAAACCATTCAAAATAATTTAATTCCATGTAATCCACCTTCTGCGCACGTTTTCGTAGATTAAAAATGTAATTAATTTTTTATTGCGTTCTCTATTGGCCTGTGTAAATGTTGTTTTTATTTTTGGTTGGCAAACATGCCGGGGGCTTGCTCTGTGGATTATAAAGTTTACTCTGTCTTGAGGCTTCACTTACAATCTGAGGTTGTAAGGAAATATGCATCGTGAAAGTAATTACTGTAGGCACCAGTGATGTAACAATACACACTAGTCACCCCGTTGACGCAGAACTTACGAGTTGCCATAGTAACGTATGTGTCATTTTATACAAAAGTGTACGTCAAATACATTGTAATAATTAAAATATTTAGTTTATTCCATTTAATACACGATAATATGTATAATTTTTTATTACTTCTAATACATATACATTAAGAGATCAGTCGTAGCCCAGTGCGTCTGATTGTAACGTGATCGGTTGTGGGTTCGATCCCCACTCGGGGGAGGGATTATATTTAAAAATTATGTTCACTTCTTCGTTCTGGTAAGACAAAGTGCGGCGTTGAGTTCCACCACTCAACACGCAATGTCTCGAATTCAGTGGAAAGTGAAGAGTGTCTCAATACTAGGTACTTTCAGTCTACCCTGCTAAGCGGGATAAAAAGCGTGAAGCTAATAAAAAAAGTTTTACATTGGTAGTTAATGGTTTTTCAATTTTCCATAACGCTGAATCAATACGCGTCCTCACAGTGACTGTACTCGTTTAAATTGCATTGTCACAGATCCGGAACACATGTCAAAATATCCAAGCTAGCTGGACAACTATAAAATTATTACTAACTTATAGATAAATAAAGCAAACCCGATTGAATTGTTTGGTTATTTTTAAGCCAAACCGGGGCATTCTCAAGAATATTAGTAATAAAATTTTATTTCTAGATGGGTTAAACAGAAATCGGTGTTAAGAGATAGTATGTAGTTTTTTTACTACTAATTTTCTCTGCGTACATTGTAAGATATGGGGAAATTTGAAATATAAAATTGACTTTTCATTTAAACGTGTTAAGCAAAATTATAATTTTTTACGTACGGCACGTTGACATAGTTAAAAATTTTAGAAAATCCATTACTAAACAAAGAATTTAAAACCAAAAGTGCATACTGATGTGAGAACGAACGAAATTCACTCGTTGCACCAAAAATAATCAGATCAGGGGCACAAGTGGAAATTGAATTAGGGAAGACTTGACCCATTGGGCAATATCATATACATCTTACACATCTATAATACACCTTACACCATTGAAATAAGGTTAGTTATTCCACTTGAGCCAGGATAATCGTAAGAAATACCAACTTGCACGTTATTTAAAGCATAACAGGGTGTAAAATGGAGGAGTATAAGTGAAGCTTTTTGAGAGAGGGCGGCCAGGATCAATGCGTATTTGTATCTAATAGCAAAAAACCAACAGATGCAGGCATTTTACGGGTAAAATAATGTACTTAGTCGGATTTGGACGATCTCCCTTTGATCTCGTCTGTGCACTCTGGTGTTGCTAGCCTTTTATTGTCAGGTGACGTCAGATTACTTTTATTTTTGGTTCACGATACGATTGGCTTATGATTTGGGCTTGTGATATGTTGATAATGAAGTGCGACGTAATACAGTTTATGCAAATTCATCGGGTTTGAAGGGTCTGAAGATTTTTTTTTACTTGGATTTGGTATTGCATTTTTATGGACGTACGTCTATATATTATATGATATTTTTTTTATTAAAAATATAAATAAGTAAAAATTTAAAATACTAGTGACTTCCTAATAGTAACACTATTTTATCTTTGGAATATTTTTATTATTATTATATTAATGCGAAAGGAAAAACTTTTTCGTTAATTATAAAATGTAAATCGAACATTACAAAAAAATCTTATATAATTCACGATTGAGCATTACATTAATTTGATAAAATAATTATAAGACACGTTACTACTTGTTTGTATGCATGTTGCCAAAGCAACGCATATTTTACGCATTAAATTATATTATACGTAAGTATTATATGTTAAAACTTTCAAAGTGAATTATCACTAGACTTCTTTTTTAATTCTACTTAAAACTAACAAAAAAACAATCTTTATTTAATTTATTATTACTTTCAAAATCAACCCTTGCCTTATCATCTGCTCTATGATCCTAAACAAAAGCGACATATTTCGAACAAATAATCAACAGTATCCCTTTAAATGTTGACTACTCGTATGATCCCAAGTGTAACGAGATATAATAAAACATAATCGATTATACACCCCAAAATTATTTCTATAGTAGTTTGCAAAGTGGTTTTCATTTGAAATATAACTTCAACGCCCTATTAACATAGCGATAAGGTTTAATATGTCAGTATTATCAAATTTGCAACTGTATTTATACTTTGGTTTGTATACACTCCCTGCCAAAAGTTTTGAGCGTTTCCCAATAATATTTCACAGAATTTTGGACTGTATTTTTAATGCAAAATAAAGCCTATTTTGGGGATTTTAATAAAATTTTCTTACAAACTAACATTTGTATATTGTACGTATGGTTTGCTGGCCCATTTGCAGGGTTGACTACATGGGCGTAATGTTTTTGGTGTTCGACTCTAATTTTATTGTTATTTCATTTCCATTTGCCGAACCCTATAATTTTGGGGATACATTTTTTTTCGCTAATCATTATTATTTGTATTACTGACATTTATCGTTTTGTGACTTGCTGATTATTTATGTTCAAATTTATTTTTGTACAATTTTTTTTTTAATTTTTAAGGTTGTCTCTGACTAGGTTGGTCCATGCTATGCAGGATGAAGGGGAGCTGCTTGTTTTTCTTTGGGAGGTGTTTTATAAAATAGATAAAATTTGAAATTATATATATTATTATAATTATTATTATATGAAGATATTTGACTACTAAATAAATTTTATATTCTATAATATTATATTATTCGATTTTCATGATTTTTTTATATATTTTTAATATTGTAATGTACGAAAATAAAAGTCAAGGAATAACATATACATATTGCACAAAATCTGTCTAATTTGCCATCTGGATTAGTTTAATTGAAAATAAACACAAATATATATACATATTTAAATTAATTTTCATTTAAAAATATAAAATATTTTTTTGCAAGAACTTCTCACATTGATCGATACGATAAGTAGATACGCATGAAGCTAGTACAAATGCCTTAAAAGATCTTAACTTGCTTAACCATACATAAAAGAGATATAATTAAAATATTTTTTTTAGCTTCACGCTTTTATCCCGCATAGCAGGGTAGACAGAAAGTACCTAGTGTCAAGACACTCTGTACTTCGCTTTCCTCCGAATTCAAGACATTGCGTGTTATGTGGTGGAACTCAACGCCGCACTTTATCTTTTACCAGAGCGAGGAAGTGAAAATAATTTAAATATAATCACTCCTCCGAGTGGGGATCGAACCCACAACTGATCGCGTTTATAGTCAGACGGCGTCACACTGCGCCATGACCGGCGCTCAAAATATTTATTTAATAGTTATATAAAGTAAAATGCACTTTCGTATATTTTCTAAATACTCCAAGCACATAAATGTTATATCAAGACAGTTATACAAGTAAGAAACGATAAACGAGCATTCTGTAACTTTGGTACTTTGTAAATCCCAATGGCACCTAACTGCATTCACTTCTTTGTCTGCTGTCTTTTTAATATTATTGTACGATAAAGGTGAAGTAAGCCTTACAATTTTATAACTGTTTCTTAAATGAGAATAAACCTGTAAAAAGCAACATATTTTGATAGTACTTTTCAAATATTTTGTTTTTACATTGCATAGGCACACATTGGTTTGCCGGAGATTACTTTAAACGGATGAATCGCGTATATTTTGGTATTTGAAATTACATTTTCGAACACTTTACGGCAGTCCCTTGTCACAGGTAGACTCTCAGAGAGATAGTATCAAAATATCACTGAGTAGAAATCGAACCAAACACCCATTGTTTTTACTACTACACGGTGGCCTTTATTATAGTAAAATATAAATGTGAACATACAAACACGAATATATTTTTATCTTATTATTTTTGTTTCAAATAGCAATTTTGGTTTTGTTGTAATGTTTAAATATTCGATTTTAAAAATGTTTATTTAAGAAATAATATAATTTTATTTAAGAAATAATATTAGGATTAGTCAGTTTGTTAAAGCTTTCAATTATTCTTTTGAATTCGAGACTTAATATGAGAAAAATTTAAGTCTATGGTATTTGAGCATATTAAAAATATTTTTATAACACATATAAAATGTATAAATATAAATAATCTTTATTAAATTTTAATTAATAATGTATTTATGTAGCAGATTTACAATACTCGCACACATGTACCTATGTACATGGAATCGTATAACAGGAAGCTTGCACCACGCCGTGTCATTTGTCACGAGCCCGATGGACACCGCAATATATAAGACTTAAAGAACTGCCTTAAATTTAAATAAGGCTATTTGAGAATTGGACAAAGCGATGTCGTGAATGTACCGGCCATAAATACCGACTCTGCTGTTTTCCTACTGATTTATTTCTACGTGTATATATGAAATATTATTTTCTACACACTTCACTGTATTATTATTTCGACTATTGCTCTACGTTTGACTCAACGACTATTGGATTTAGTACTAAATTCAAACAAAACATATATAATCTATTATAAACATTACAAATGATTTATTTAAATACTTGTTCCATAATAAAATGATTAAAAGTTATAAAAATGTAATGTACCTCAGCGACACTTATACTTGAGCTCGTCTTTAATTCAACTGAAGTTGATGGTGCGGTCGGCGCGTATTTCTCACATTACTTCTTATTTATTGTGAAAATTTGTCGAGCCCTCATTTTGTTGAAAAAAAAAAACAATTTAGCAAGTTTCCGCGGACCGACGTGGGACTGTCAACAATTTTATTCTCTGTGGAAGTTGCCGTGCGAAATAGTATCATAAAGTGGCGTAATGGACAAAAGAGGCTCTAACGATGCGCCGGCTGCGAGACCGGCTTAATCTCGTAAATAAAATATTAAGAAGAAATCACTGGAACCGGGAGAGGGGAAATGCTCCAAGTTTACGGCATGAAAATGGCACAATATCTTCGCTATCTGTATTACGATTTTCAAGATTTCCCCGAGAAGTATTCATACTTTATAGACTATTTTGCGTTTATTAATTTATAACCTTTAATTTTATTGTAGGTGTATGAAAATAGAAATGTACCATGTATATTCAAGGTTGTGTTAAATATATTGTAAAAATAATAAAGTTTGTATTTTGTAAGTATATCACAATCTTAATATAAAGGGAGTCTAGTCGCGATACTGTTCGCCTTACCGAGTATGTCGTTAAGTGTTCATATAAAACATGCTCAGTTCTTCATAAGGGAGGACTTGCTAAGGCTTTTTTTCTCATGAATAATTCCATATTTTTCCTTTACAAAGGCATAATTAAGCCCCACGGATAACAATTCGGTTAAACTGGCCTCTTATACAGTATTCCCTTTGGACTCCATTCGGTTTGAATTTTAATGCGCACGAGTCGCTGGCGAATATTAACGTGATTGTACAGTTCTTGTTACATGCTTCAGTTAATTGGTACGCCAGTGAAAAGATAAAATTACTAATAAAACGATGAAAGGTTGTGAAAACTATGAATTAAAAGTAAATTGCACAGAAATTCCAAGCCTTAGGACACATTTGAAAATTACACTGCATTATTATTGTAAATGGATAATATGAAAGTCTAATTACATCAATTTCCAGTTGAGGTTTGGCGTTACAGTGTTGTACTGATACGAAGTTACGAAGCGTTTCAAGCAACTTCATACTTGTTTACTTCAAAGAAGATTTAAAATGAGATATAATTAAAGTTTTCATAAAGTAATGGATTATTTTCTCGCCCCACAAATTCTACTTTAAAATTCGAGTCGCTACTTACTGACTTTGCCTGAAGAAGATTGCAAACATGAACAATAAGTTTATAGTTTTATCACGTACCTATATTCAGAGTTTATCTTATAAGTAAAACTGTAAAATGTTCAATTTGTTAGGAAACTTAACAATTATTTATTTTGGGCCTAGATTTAATATCGTTTTATATTAAAACAGACTCAATAAACCTAATGTTATTAACGTCAATTCATCTTAAACGTAGTTCGTAGAATATCATAAATAAAAATGGCCAGTAATATGTAATTTTTTATTTTTTTTTACATTAGTGAATAATGATAAAGCTTTATCTGTGGCATAAAAAATATCGATAATGCTTAAATATAATATACTAATCGTTGAATATTGTCTAATTCATTCGATGCCTTTGACGAGAGGTAGACTTAATAATGCTATAATCACGTATACTGTAAAACGATTGTCACATTATTAAATAGAACACTACGTAAAATATTAAACACTGGCTCCAACTAGATATGTCGTCCGCATCAAAATTGAATGAAGAAATAAACACTTTTACATTTTAAATAAAGCTATTTAAACAGCATTATTCCTATATACATATATATTGGTATGGGATTTTTTTACACGATTTACATGTAAACTTTACAGTAATCTGTGGTCAGTAATGAAACGTGGGGATTTCCAAAAAGGTGTTGGTGGATCCTCAGGAAATCTTTGAAATATCTTATTTTAGCTTGGATTTTAATATTACTACAGTAATTATCAATTAATTGGCCTGTAATCGAAAAAAGTGAAGTTGTCGTTTATTTAACTTATTAATAAATATTTTAATCCGTTTATCAGAGTGAACAGCGAGAACCTAGTGTCAAGACACTCCGTTGACTACTTTCCGTCTGAAATCATAATATTGCGTGTTGAGTGGCTAAGCCAATGCCTCCATTACTCGATTACCAGAGCAAGGAATATATATTCCAAAAAAAAAATTAAAGAAATTTCTCTTAATAAACTTGTTACATATGAATAAGACTTATTCTTTCGCAATTCAATTGCAATATAAATTTAAGTATTATACACGAATTTTCTGAACAAATATAAATATAGCAACCGTAACGTTGTCAATCGCGACAGCTCGCCCATTTTTCACTCGCTTAAGTTGAAACTCACGAAGATTTTTAGTGGCGTAAAAGATAAACGTCAGTTGTTAATATAGCTAAAACAATTTTTTTTTAGCGTCTTAGAATGTGAATTAAGAAATTTAAATAACATTTTGGAAATAGTTGACTTATCACTAGCTTAGAATACTTTTTTTGGTGTTGTGTGTGTTTTTTCGTAAGTTTTCTTTTTTATTATCTTATTTCATGTGAGAACGGCCTGGAGGCAGAAGAAACATATTAATACAATATAAAACCTTCAAATTATCACGCATTGTAAGGTAGTCAGAGTGAACCTAGTGTCAAAACACTCCGATCGTCTCTGACTGCCCGAATATGAGATATTGAGTTATGTGACGGAATTGGACGCCGTTACCGTTTGTCCTTTGGTTTTTAGAAAGGAAAAATTGAAATAACTTAAATCTAATCATCCACCGAGTGGAAATCGAACCCGCATCCAATCATACTTACACTCAGACGATGACCTTAACAATATCAACCGAAATAGCAGAGCTTTATTTAAAGTTTGAACTTATTTTCGTTTCTTTACAAAGTTACAAAGTGAAACATGACCTGTGAATAGATCGTGTTGTAATTTAGTTGTCGGCTGCTACAATACATCACTTGTTAGGAACTACGGAGCGGTCGCGTGGCAAACACGTGCGTACTGAGGTACGGAGTTCATATACTGTCAGTGACATGACACACACGTTGCTATGTTAATTGTTGACGATACATTAAGTCCGGATTAAAGTGATAGTCTCTTTGTGAACTTGAAAATAATAATAATATGCATTACGTTAAACGTCAATGTCAAAAAATAAATAGTTTTTTTATCGAAATATTTGGTTTCTACTTATATTTTTATATTGTTAATGAGTTTTAGTATTGTCTATTAAAATTACTTATAGATAATGTGGTAATTAAATAAAAACAAAAAATATTTTCATTTCTCTATACTATTTTTTTGTCCTCATATAAGGAAGAGACAGAGCAAACGTAATGTTAAAAACATTACGTTTGCTCTGTCTCTTTCAGTTCCATTCTAGGAATTATTTATATTTGAAGCTAGCAGCTTCTTCATTTGCGTACTTTATGATTCTTGCCACGATAATTTTCCTTATCAACCAATTATATTAAATATGGGGCAAAAATCATTCAAACAACACCTTTGCAGTTTATATACTTGCTATTGTGTGGCTTATAAACTTTCACATCATATATTCTAGACGATTAATTTTATTTGTTTTAATGGAACAGGCAAGGGAAACGACCGGGGCTCCGATGGAAAGTGATCACCGCTGGCCACGACACCGTGTACCAACCTTTATTTTAATTTACCTAAGCAAAACAGTGAAGATAACTAAGATACGTTATTTTTCAATTTCCGCCTAAATCAATCATATTGCGTTGTGTGGCGGAAATTAAAACGGTGTTTTGTCTTTCCACGGTGAAAACAGTGAAAATAAACATAATATACCTAAATATTTCGTAAAATATCCGTTAAAGAGCTCAGATACTATTTTTTGAAAAAACGTATAAAATTTTTTAACACAGCGGGATTCAAACCCGCGCCTCTTGGATACCTAGTAAGAGGCGCGGGTTCGAATCCTGCTGCGTTCAAATTTTTATACGTTCTTTCAAAAATATTTTCTAAACTTAAGTGTGGATTAACACTTTAAAAGCAGTAAATAGCTCAGACACCCTGATCTGATAACATAACGGATGATGCAGTCATCATAGCCAAGAATTCGCAAAACATTATTTGGGCGTTTCAGTTTCATTGACATATGGGGATTGAACTCACGATCTGTGCGTTTATAGTCATACTGTTCACAATTGTCAATATATTTTATTTTCAACGAAAATTTGGAGAGGCCGGTCGTGGCGCAGTGTGACAGCGTCTAACTATAAAAGCGATCGGTTGTGGGTTTGAACCCCACTTGGGGGAGTGAATATATTTAAATTATTTTCACTTCCTAGCTCTGGTAAAGACAAAGTGAAGCGTTGAGTTCCACCACCACAACCCTGCTAAGCGGGATAAAAGCGCAAAGCTAAAAAAAATCGAATTCCTTTTATAATTTAGTTGATCGAGTTAAAAGTTTTTCAAATGTGCTGTTTTTATATGTTAATTGAAAAAGCCTATTAATCTGTGTTTTCTTATAGTATATTATGATTTTTCATCCAATCTTTCCAATCTTTAAATTTTTTGCTGAAAATTTTCCTTTATTTGTTATAGCTTAGCTGGGTTTTATGATTTTTAGTCAGTTGTTCCAGTCATCAAAACCAATTATACCCTTAATCCTAGAGTTAAAAGTTCAGTAACTATGAAGACTGACAGACAAAAGAAATAAAATTTATAATTTCATATTCTAAGACTGTTTTTACATCCCCCTAAGTTATTTTTTCGTAAAAACAGTATTCCTAATATCAGTAACAAATTCCTTGTTATGGTTAAGGCGGCATTAATCCCACGTTATTAGATAGCAAATGGTGACACGTGGGAGAAAGACAAAGATAAGACAAGTTATATCAAAATTTTCTAACCTATTATATAAGACTATAGAAAAATTACACAATAAATTATTTGAGGCCATAGTAGTGCAGTAGCGTAGTGGGACAGCATCTGATTGTCAACGCGATTGGTTGTGGGTTCTGTTCTCACTCTATCCAACATGAAATGTCTCGATCTCCGGCGGAAAGCAGTCCACGGGATGTCTTGACACTAGGTTGTCTTTGGCTTCTTCTAAGCGGGATAAAGTGTGAGATAAGTAGTATTATTAATAGTAGAATTAATATAAAAAACATAGTGCTATTGAAAAAATCTTGTTTAAATAAACTTCTATTGGCCATACTGTAAAGTAAGCTATTTTGAATTTTTCCATGATGTATTAATATTTTACAAGTAATGCAAACCCTTTCACTCATTATTAATTTTAAAGATTTGATTACAAACAGATAGACAAAGGAAAAATTATAATCAAGTAGAAATTACTAAAAAAAATTTTTATAATAAAATAGTTGTACCGTGCTACTAGATAAAACTAAAACATCAAAAATAGTCATATATGTCGTTAATCGGTACACTTTTGTGTCCGCATAGAGTGCATAAACTAATCTATCTGGTAGTCTGACGTGCACGCGCCGACTCTCCCGAGACCGGCTGACATTCATTTCACGTTTTATTTGATGTGCTCTAGACACTCGACCTTAGCAACCCTCTCAAAAATGGATTTTTAGAACGTTAGCTCTACTTTTATGTTCTTATTCAATAAAGATTTTAAATACTTGGATCTTGTTACAATGTTGCATGGTTCGGCGTTTGTTTGTATATATATTATATAAGTATTTAACGGGTATAAAGTTCAAATGATACAAACAGCAGCGTTGAGCTCCGCCTAAACTAATTATGCAATGTCTCGATTTCAGACTAAAGCACGAAACTGTTTGGCTTGATACAAGTTATTCTCTGCCTTAAAGTATGTTTAATTAATTTACTTTGAATATCTTATTCTGACATACCTATTTCTGTATAACATACGTTAATTAACATTTAATTAGCATTAAATATTAAGCACATCCATCCTTACAACATAAATTTATACAAAAAAAATGTTATTCTCACTTATAAAAGTCTTTGTACTAAAGCATCTCATTTTATTTAGAAAGAAAATCTATTATATTATAAAATACAAGTGTTTACATCCCTTCCGTACACCAATACCACTTATCTTAACTAACAATAAGTGAATAAATTCGTTAAAAGTGTCCCAATCGTGTACTAAAATAATTTGTGCCCTCGTATTACTGACACGTGGCCAGTAATCAAACAAATTGAGATACGCTCGCTTGAACTTCAAGTTGCTTATAAAAAAACAATCAAATAGACAATATGATGGGATTATATGCATTTTTAGTTCTTCTAAGACAAAGTGCGGCGTTAAGTTCCACCGCTTAATACGCATGTTTTTGATTTTAGAGTTTCTTGACACTAGATGCCCTCTTATTATCCAAAGGATAGGGTTTGAAGCTGTGAGACTAGATGTATTAAGTATGTATATGTACATTTTATTACAGAATTGTTGCAGTGTATTAAAAAGGGGAGGGTTTAAATTTAAATCATGTTCACTTCCTCGCTCTGGTAAGACAAAGTGCGGCGTTGAGTTCCGCCACTTAACACGCAATGTCTCGAATTCAACGGAAAGCAAAGTCCGGGAGTATCTTGATACTAGGTATTTTCGGTTCTTCCTGCTATGCGGGATAAAAGCGTGAAGTTCGTTCCCATGTTTAGTTGTATTGCAGAGATCGTGAGTTCGATTGTCTTACAAATAATTGTTTATTTTGCCTTTGTCTATATTTATAGATCGCGGCGTTTAGTTACGCTACTCATATAATTTATCTCATGTTTAATAATAGAAGTTATATGTTGGTAGGCTCGTTTCTTTTACAAAATGCGACTGATAAGTTAAGAATCAATCATAATATGATTTAAATTTAAAAATGCTCAATACTTTTGAATAGTTTTACATTAGTACTTTTATATGAAAAATAAATACCTATATAAAATTTCAATATGTTTAATCTGTTACTAGTATCACTTTGCTCTTCGTTTTCCGTCTTTCCTCCTATTTTAAGATATTGCGTATTAAACGGTGAAACTGAACGCCGTGCTTTATTATACCAGAGCTGAGAAATTTAAATATAATTAAATAAAATCATTATGCTTTTAACGCTTTTTATCCCGCTCAGCAGGGTAGACAGCAAGTACCTAGTGTCAAGACACTCCGCACTTCGCTTTCCACCGAATTCGAGACATTGCGTGTTGAGTGGCGGATCTCAACGCCGCTCTTTGTCTTTACCAGAGCGAGGAAGTGAAAATAATTTAAATATAATCACTCCGGCGAGTGGGGATCGAACCCACAATTGATCGATCGTTTACAGTAAGACGCTGTCACACTGCGCCAAGACCGGCCTCATAAAATCATTACACCGAGTGAGAATCGAATCTACAATCAATCATGTTTTTGTCAGATAATTTTCCACTGCGCATCGATGTCCTTACTATAAAAGTATCATTACGTTATAAAAACAACCCACGATATATAAAACACTAGATACATTTGATTTTGGAGTATTTAATAAATATAAATGTAAAAACAGTTTCCGCAGTACCGGCAGGCACGTGCCGCTGTCTACCACCGGAAGTACATTGAACCACAAATTGAGGATAAATTTATATAAATACGGATGTTATTTTGATAAACGTTATTTCTTCTATTAAATAGTATTAAAGCCCAGCGTTAAGGTAATACATAAGGTTTTTTGTAGAAAAGTTGATCGAAGAGTCTTAACACTAGGTTCTAACTCATAGTTTATATAACCTAATTTTGAGAAGCTAACAACGTGCCCATACCATATATATATATATATATATATATATATATATATATATATATATATATATATATATATATATATATATATATATATATATATATATATATATATATATATATATATATATATATATATATATATATATATATATATATATATATATATATATATATATATATATATATATATATATATATATATATATATATATATATATATATATATATATATATATATATATATATATATATATATATATATATATATATATATATATATATATATATATATATACGCTGTCCAAGATAACCATATCTCAACTCTATTGAGATATTGTGTGTTGAATGGCGAACTTAGTGTCGAGCTTTGTAAATACCAGAGTGTAAAAATATAAATAAAAAATGAAAATCGAACCCACAACAAATCACGATAAATGAATCTTCAATAAATGAATTCAATATTTAATAAATGTAATTCATTTTTATACATTATATAATTATGACTTATTTTATTAGGTATTGGAATATTTACCGTACTCCGTAAATTAAGCACTTCATAAAAATCTAATAATTACAATTTAATACTCAAAACACATAGCATACCCAACATTTCCAATTTATTACTGAAAATACTCTTTCTTTCCATACTTCCATCTTTTAATTGACAACCCTCCCTTTTCTTTTTTTCTTATATTACCCTCAATTTATTTGTCTTACAGTGTTGCCACGCTTTATTTCGCTACTACTTAAATTATAAATTATAATAATATTAACAATTTCCTTTAAAATAATTGTGAAAAATTGATAAAATCAAAAATAACTAATATGCTAACATAAGTATATAGTATTATACATACCTACTTAAGGAAATGAATAAGCAAAAAACCAAATATACCAACAAAATACAAAAGCGAGTTATAATTGAGATTAGCGCTCGCTTTTAATTCAACGTTAATTATGGTTTTAATTGAGGGTACACGATACATATTTTCCCGTTTTCATGAGCGTTGGCGGTAGTGTCAGCAGAAACGTGTATTTTAAGAAATAATATTATTTTTTTTTATAAATATAATAAAAATAGACGATATTTTTTTATTTAAATTATCAGATAATATGATATGGCAACGGGTTCAAATCCCAAATAACAAAATACACATGTGTAATTTAGTATTATTTTCAATTTGTTTAGATAAAAGAGCCTCGCTGCATTCTGCTACACGTGTAAATTGTTAGAATGCTAAGGAGCTTCTTATCTTTTTCATATTTGAAATATTTCAAAGTAGTATTTTTTTAACCTTTATTTTATATTACAGTTTTAGTCAGAGCATCGACTATGTCTCTCTCGTAAAATTTTTCTACTTAATTAATACAATAATTAAGCTATTGCAACTACATTACTGGACAATGTTTCTGCAAGAATAGTGTTACATATACAATATAGGTGGGAGTTTCTCTGTATTTGAAAGAACCAATATGAATGCATATTTGACAAAGTGAGTCCGGAGCGAAGTCTTAACAGTCTTTCTATGTATTTCCTTCGCATTGAAGTGGTTAATTTATGAATTAGTTTGCAATGTTTACTCCGCTGAAAATGGTCCAAAGCGTTTTACTCACTCGTACATATAAATACATTTTCTTTTACTTTTCAAGATCCTTAAGATATTTATGTAGCTCTATCCTATCGCGATAACCGCCGCTAATTTGCTCTTCTAATCATAACTTGCAATTCACTATAATTATCAAAAATCCCCTGATCAGTAATCAAACCAATAACCTTCGCGTGTGCAGATATTGTCTGTTAACTAACCAATTGAGAAGGACTACTTTATTTAGCATTTTAGTATGTTTTATAAGTAAAGAAAAATAGACGTGAAGAAAGTTAGTTTCCGTATAACTAAATTATGACAAACTTATAGGCAAGCCACAAATGGGGCTTAGAACACAATTCACCTATAACTATAGTAACTAACTGTGACAATACTTAGAATTAAAGAAAATGTGGATATTGTATTTCAAGTTGTAGGCTTTTATAGAATCTTCGAATTACATTCCACCCAGCACAGAATAATTAAATTGTGCAAAAACTGTGTTTAGTAAAAATAAAGAAAATATAATGAAATAATTTTATTTTTTTCATTTCAATATAATAATCTTATTTTAATCAAATAGCTTTATGTATGTATATATATATATATATATGTATATACACATATATATATACATATATATATATACACATATCCAAATTAACTGTATTCCTTAGAGGAATATTTGGTGTTCCCCAGGTTTGAAAAAAGCATTTTTTTATTACATTATTTATTTTTATAATAAAAAATACAAATATTATGTTTTTATTTCAACGTAATTCTTGACATTCATCTACGACTTATAAAACAACTTCGTGTGAAACTAAACAATTAAATTTTGTTTATTGTATCTACATCGAGTACACTTTAAGTTTTATATAATATATCATCTAATTGATAATTACTAGTTTAACTATTGTTTCTTGTTCTTTCCCTAAAACATTAAGAGGCCATTTGGCACAGTAGTGCGAGGTCTGCTTGTTAACTTAAGTAAATATGAAATCAATTCTTACAAGGAAGGAATAAAATTACAAAAAAAAAGCATTTTTTTGTCCGTTCTGCTGGGATAAAGTGCGGCGTTGAGCTCTGACATATATTACGTAATGCCAAATGTGAGCCTAAAGTGGATAACATAAGGTCTTGACACTAGTATCTCTCTGACTACGCGGCTTTACGCGAAATAACATAAAGCTGAAAAAAAAGGAATAAATGAATATATTTTATTTGCTGATCATATCAATGCGTGCGGAAGGCTCGGGCGCTTCCGGGGGTGGGGCCACATCCGCCGGAAGCTTCGGCCCTCTATGTAACCGTCCTACTATTCCTCGTTGTTCTACTCGTACGAATACGGGTACCAGTATATACGAATTTGTATTATGGTTTCTTTTATATAAATCTTAGGTGGAATGTTTTATTTTAATCCAGATATTGTTGTTCTATATGAAAATAAGCTACTTTTAAAGTAGAAAGTGTGTATGAAGTAGCGAAGTTGTTTTTTTTTTTCTGTTTTAGGGATTCATTTGTTGAGATATGTTTCCCTTAACTATGTCTAAGAAAGCCATTAAATTATGTTTCTATTTATTATGACACTACGTAGTATGTATCGTAACCCAACGCCGCGCCTTATTCAACCAGTCGAGAAAACGCATTTAATTTAATATATAAGTCTTGCATTTATAATCAAACTCAAAATAAAGTACAAGCCAGACAAATACATCTCAATGTCAAAAATCCGTGATAACAACTAATAAATTGTTTAAAAATAAACAGATACACATAAAACCTTGGATTAAGCAAAAAAAATAAATCCTAAAGCTGAAATATACCAACATTTACAATATGTGTTGTTTAAAAAAGGTTTTAAATAAAAGTCTAAAATGATTTTTAAAAAAGTTTTTAGTTAATCGAGAATGCATAGGCTAGTCAGTCGTTAGATGAAACGCGGTTGTATTGTAAATTTCGCGTAGTCAGTCCATGCCCAGTAGTGGTTTCGCGCCGATATGCGAGACCCTAAAAAGGGTATGCGCTTGTAGTACTGTGTTTGTTATAAACTTATAGCGATTATGAATTTATTGTATTTATTTTGTGAAATATTTTACTTTTAACAAAAATCAAATATTTTTATTTTAAATATGTATGGGATGTCCTGATTGCTGGTTGTAGAGATAGCATATTATTTTATTTATAAAAGAAAATTTTATATATGGGTGTTTTATTGGATTTTTAAGATAGAACTTAATAAGATTATAAAAATATTCAACATATTTCGCATCTGTGCAAAATGTGAAAGGATTTTTGGTTATATTATTCCTGAAAAAATATATTTGATATAAATCTTTGTTCCTTTTCATTGTTTGTCGACTAACAGTAATATTAAAGGGGTTCATCAAAACTTCTACTTAGAAAGAGAAAAACTACATACATTGATATTATTGATGTAACGACTATCGCAGTTGGTTCAAACTTGTACCTCACACAGCATATTCCCGAAGGAACCACGGCGAGCGATAAAAGCGTCATGCATAATGTACGGGCGTCCGAAATCGAAAAATTAAACTCCCGCCATCTGCCGGCCGAGCGGGTACTAGGTAATTATACGAGGGTTCCGAGGTTGCGAGGTTGTTCGTGTTTTGACATGTATCCGACGGCTCGCTGGGCTATCATCCGCGCTAATTACCCATCATATCATCGCAGTGAACACTCTGTATTACGCGATATGACGCTACCCGCCCTACGCGTCCGAAGTATGCCACTCCCAAAGGATTTCCCTAAAAACCCTTTTAAACTCAACTTTTGTTTCGATTACTAATTGACTGTATGAATAATAATAGCTTATGATTGTATTGTTCCGTACAATATGATTTGTTGTTTGGAAATATATAGTGATTTGGCAACTTTATAGTCGATTGTATGGTTCATACGAATATTCCTGTAGTAGTGGAAAGAGAATCGGATTAGTAAATACTATATAGTACCGTACTTTTGTTGGGTTTCAAGCAAAGGCCTCCCGTGTTTATATAGATGTTGCTGGATATATGTGGAATTTGTTTAGAATTTCTACGTTCTACATACATACGTTTTACATTGAAAATAACTGTTTTTACGTTGAAATAAACCAACATATTTTGTTATTGCAACATAAGCTCCGTAGAAATGTGTAGTGTGAAACTATTTCATTCAATCAATAAAGTGAAAGTAAAATATTTATGTAAGCTCAAATTAACTGAAATTAAATTAATATTGTATTTAAATATATTACAAAATTCGTATTGTATTATATGAAATAATAATCCGAGGCCTCTGTCTGGCGTCTGACTGCAAACGCGATAGGTCGTGGATTCGATCGGAGTAATGTTTAAATTATTCTCGCTTCTTCGCTCTGGCAAGACAATTGTTTTGCGGCGTTAGGTTCCACCACTCAACACGCTGTCTTGAATTTAGAGGAAAGCGAAGTACGTAGTGTCTTGACATTAGCTATTTTCTGTCTACCGTACTATGCGGGATAAAAAGCGTGGAACAAGACCAAAAATTTGAAAACATAATTTGTCTAAGCTTTCTTAATATCATGTCCTACTTTCATAGTATATTATTTTAAAGAAGGGAAGGGAAGGGAAAAGGATAATGTAGACTTAAATTCTACTTGATATTATGATATATTTAAATTATTTTAATTTCCCTGCTCGGATAAGATAAACCGCGGTGTTTATTTCCGGCATTCAACACAATTCCAGCTTGATTTTGGGCCCAAATTGGAACTGAGTGTCTTGACACTACTTTTTTTTCTTACCACTCTGCGTTGAAAAGCGTGAAGCTGCTTTTTTCCTTTGCTACAGTTATCCTAAAGCACGATTGAGTTGAGACACTTGAGAGAAGTAAAGAGTCCTTAAGCAAAGTGCATTTTATTGTTTACTTAATAAATTGTTAGTAGTTTAAGAAATGGATTTTTTAGCTATATAATATTATAGTAATTTAACTTCCATAAAAATAACAATGCAATTATACATTTAAGACACTCCATGTTTCATTTTGTGCCCGAAATCCAGACATTTTCTGTCAAGTGACGGAATTTAACGCCGCACTTTCTCTTACAAAATGCTATGTTACTCTAAACTTCTAAAAGTGCAAATTTAAATTATTATTATTACATAAACATTTTACTATCTTTCACACTTACTGCTCACAACATAAATAAGTTATAAAAAGCGTATAAGAAATTTGACGCAGTCAGATATAGTACGGATGGCTAAGGGGTCAGCGCACTTTGACGATTTCCAAAAGGAGTGGGTTTGAATTCCGCTACGTTCAAATTTTTAAAAACTTATAACCTCAATAAGTTTGTAAAGTTGCATGTTCAAATGCAAACTTAAGTGTTGTAGTTTTAGGGACTCATAAATTATTATTTTTTTCGTATCGGTAATAGTAAAAAAACACTATATTAAAAAATATCTGAGAACATTATTCTATATATAGACAAAAAAAATTGGAAAATCGTTTATATAAATAAGATACTTGTGAAAAACATTTATATTTATAGCAAATTTGCGAGGTATAAGAAAATGTATAGGATCATCTTGCGTAAACTACTTACGATTATAGAGATATTTTTTGTTTGTACCGAATGAATTATCTAATTAACTTAAAAAGTCAAATCATTATTTTCTATTGATTATTATCGTTCGAAAACACATCAATTAATAATATAGACATAAAAAAATCTATATGTTCTTTTTTATTTTAATTAAATGTATAAATTTCGCTTCGCAGAAGAATTAAGAGCGGGTTCAGTAATACAATGTACCTTTATATAAATTCAAAATGTAAATATATATATATATATATATATATATATACATGATCGATTACACATTAGGTAATGATAGCCTTATGATTGAAAAATAATGTTATTTACTAGATATAAATTGATCAAATAAAATAATTAAAGGTAACGTACAGTGCCACAAGTGATACTACAGTAATTGTAAAGTAAACACGATTAACGTCATTGCGTTATGAGTTATATAAAAAATTCAGCAACAATAAATACACCTACTTTAAGTCTATTCAAAGTGTATTTGTTCAATAGCTTTTTTAAATTGTTTATAGCCATTTTCTTTTAGTTTAATTTTTTTAATGTAATGTTTGGTTTATTTTTTTTAATATTGTTTATTTAGGCCAGGAAACTATTGTTACTGTCAAAAATTGATAAAATTCAAAATAAATCTAATTGTTTACATTCTAAGTAAAACTGTAATTTTTATTTCTTTTTACATATATTAGACATATATAATATATAATTTCTATTTATATGTTTTCCCTTATACATATATATGTAAATAGATACATATATCTACAACATTTATTATTAAATGTTGATACAGTTGACAGGTACTCGTATAAAAGGAATTGGTTTGTTATCTCACGATGCGTTTTGTTAGTTTGATATAGATGGAGGGTTAATTAGGACTGTGCCAATCGCGTCACGGGCAATCCGTCAACCTTTCCGAGTTAGAAGCGTGAAAAGGTAACAGACACGGGAAGTGAATGGACCAATTAAATAATTCAGTTAATCGTGGAGCCGCCGGCGGCGACGTAAACATGCGTGCGAGGGGCGAGGTGTCGTCGGAGGAGGGGTCAGTGGAGGGGAGAGGGCGTGGCCGGTGACGTCACGAGGCTCCCAGCTCAGTCGGTTATCACCCGGCGCACGGAGCGGTCGCGGCGACGCGTCGCCTTTTCAACCCCGAAGTACGATAAAGTCGCCAAAATTTTCGACCGGCAGTATCACTCACCTTCCAAGGTGTTGAAGTTGGAGGACGACCCGTGGGGGTCATGTGCCATGTACTCCCCGGACAAGATGAAGTCCGGCGGCGGGCTGATGGCGCCCCCGGGCTGCTTCCCGGGACGCTACAGCCCTACGTACCGCAGCTCCGACCCGCGCCGCTGCGTGCCAAACCCGTCCGTGAGTATCTCATGCTATGTATACACACGCTACCTACTACTCCTATGTAAGGAGTAAATAGCTTTATTACTAGTGTAGTAACTCTATTATCGTAATATAACTCTTTTTTCCAGGATATACTAACATTAGCTATGCGTCAATACTGTTGTTGTTTATGCTGGCATGCCTTAGCGACTGACATGGAGCTCCATTAACCTTGTTTTTGTCACAGCGAATTGTATACATTTTATACTAGGCTCTCAATGTTTATATTGATTTTATTGACATGAACCAACTAAATTTTATGATTAGGAAATTGGCAATGTCAAAAATGAGAAATCAAATAATATTATTTTTTTCTAAAATTCTAACCATTTTTATAACGTATTTGCTTTCTCTCTCTTTCAAATATTCATGGATACGGTTTGAGTTAACCTTTAAAGAAAATTTCCCGTCGGCGCCGTGCCTTACTTATATTTTTTTTAGTATTCGTATATTACTGTTAATAAAACATTTAATACCATTATTTACGTGATAATAATTAATTAAATTATTTGTTATAAATACTGATTACATATATATTTCCAATAACAATTGATAAAAGTATAAATGCTTTATTACTTTCAATAAAATTTAAAATCTATTTGATACAGCCTTAACACTAAAGAAAACTTAAATAAACACTAAAAATTATAAATCCGAGCTCTACGTTCCGTAGCAGAAAAGAGAAGTCGTTGAAATCTTTTTTATGATGCCCGCGAAAATTTACGTATTGCCGACGGCGGGCGGCTACGGTCGTAGACCAACCCGTGTAGCGTCGCTACGATAATCCCGTACCTACAGTATCTTATTCCTTTAAAACTAAAATAAAGTAATATTTTACCGCGTTCTAAATATTAAAATTATATTTTTATAAATAATAAAGGTTGATATCTTTTTAAATGATTATTATAACATATATTTATTAGTAACATATTACGGTTTTATCTGAAAATTCTAAGTAGTGTTTTTTATAATGCCTAAATTCAATTTCCTATATAAATATTATAAATAAAATACATTTTCAGGTAATATTGGTATATTTCGGTAACTTTATTTTCCAGATAATTTAATTATAACTTTATTTGAAAGGAAAGTGAAAGAAAGTCGTTATTTTTATCTAATATTTGTGTATAAAGTTAAAAGTTTTTCATAACGTACTGAATCATTGAGAGCTTGGTAGTTGTGTGTATTTTGATTTTTTTTCAGGATTAATGCGGGATTATTCAGCGGCTTAAAACAGAGTCTGTTGCGGTGGATTTTTCGTTCCGTTTTAATTATTGTAAGAAGTGTTGTGTTTCAAAATAATTACAATAGTCAATTGGAAACCAATAAAATAAATAAACGTTAATTGATAAAGTGAATACAAATAAAACGGGCTAAATTACAACATTAATTTTATACGGAAAAATGTAAAATTATTTATGAAACGAATGATTAAATGAATATTCTGATATTAGTTTCCCTATAAAAGCTTAAAACATATTATAACTAAATTGATTGCCAAAAATTTGCTTATTTATTGTACTGATTGGTTTATTCAATATATTTGTAGTTATTTAATAATTATATCAGTATGAAAAGTATACTGACAAGAAAGCATTTTACTAATATTATAAAGTACCTTTTATTCTAATCATTTTTTTTTACTTAAAGTAAATAGTTATGTGCCACATATTACAAAGATTATCAAACTTATATACATATCCAAAATTTTTGTTTTGAAAAACAGTTAGTTCAAATCAAAAAAAAATATTAAATTATTTAATATTCACCAAAATAAAATATAAAATGTAACAAGAAAATTATTGTTTATAATATAACTACGTAAAGTGTATAAAAAAGGTTATTATTTTATATACAGAGCATAACTTTGGTTTATTGAATTCATTTCACATTTAAAGCGTACTTGGCTTTGTCTTTATGATCTTAAAAAAATAATGTACTGGGTTGATAAAAAAGTTTATATTAGCGTTTGATTTATTTTTAAGCGTGTATATGATACTTAAATACGAAATATTACAAAATACTAGTGAGGTCCGTTGTGGTGCAGTGGGGCAGTGTCTGACTGTAAACATGACCGGTTCGATCCCCAGTCGGGGGAGTTAAAATATAAATTAATAATATTATAAATAATTTAACATTAATATTTAAAATTATTTTCACTATCTCGCTCTGTTAACACAAAGTGCGGGGTTTAGGTCCACCACTCAACACGCAATGTCAAATTCGGTGGAAAGCGAAGTACGGAGTGACTTGACTAGATGCTATATATATATATATATATATATTACAGGTTACAATTTCACCAAAATACTAATATTTTTAATTTCAATTTAAAGTTATAATATAAAAAATAGTAAATTATTAATATTTTTTGAGACCAAAATAATGATTAATGATAACATGTTTATAAACAGTTTGTAACGCGGCACAAAGCGCTGAAACTACAATTTTATTTCCCATACCGAATCGTCACTTTATACGTTTAAAATATTCATGGCAACATTCGTTGCTTGTATTCTTTCATTAATATAGTGACAGCTCAGCTCAGTTTTAAAATATTTTGCCGTAACAAAATTTGAGTGTTATATGAAATTGTATCAAACATTTTGAACTTGGTTCTGGCTTAAAAATATATATAGTCACCAGAAATTTTGAAATTAAATAAATTGTTACCATTTTATTATGAACTTTGAAGGTATCAGGATCTGAATCTGCCTCTCTAGCTTACCGTCTAAGCGCTCTGACGACTACGCCATTAGTTCTATACCCGGCTACGTTAAAATTCTTACAAGTCAGATGACTAACACTTATTATAATTTTTTATATGAATATGAATGAAATTTGTTATTATTTCTATTGTAACTATAAATTTCTTACTTATTTTATATTTATGTTAACTAAGTCATTGTAATCACAATAGTATTTTGCATAGATATTTTAATAATATAATATAATGCAGAACAGATATTATTAATATATACATCGTCCATTATCGACGTATGCCTCATTAAGATTAAAAGATTAGGCAAATTAAAAATTAATTACCATTCGATAAGCATTATCCGTCAGAGTATCAGCTTAACTTAATTCAATTTAAATATTTATACGAATTAATCTAATAATACCCAATAATACTAGCCTCTGGTTATGATTTCTTTTTTAATTTTCACACTCGTTATATCGGACGTAATTGGATATATATTTGCTTTCCACTATTCGCTTTAAAAAAACATATATTTTATACACGTATTAAGCAAATTTGAATTAAATGCAGTTGATTTTCAATTAGGAAGGTAATTATTGTCATGAACTGGCTCTTCTCAGTAGAACTGCCTTCGGAGCCGAGCCTGTAGTACAGTACTGACACTTATGTTGATTGACGTTTCGGAAGTTCTTGGAAACAGCCTATTTAAATAAATAATATATACAGATTTTTAATTACCAATGAAGTATTTCACGTATTAAATTCATGTTTTTATTTAAATTTTAAATTAGTATAATTTAATTTTTATTTATTTCTTTTTTTGGTTTTTTTTTATCAAAATTAATAGAATTAAAAAATAAATATTGTAGTGTATATACGATTTTGGAGGTTAAAAGCTCTTTTTTTAAGCCTCTTATTGTGAAAATATTTTTTCTTTACAATAAAAGCGGCCTATCGCGCTTTATAAGGTACAGTCTCACTGCGCCACTATAGTGTATTCATATGTAGTGATATTTTGTTTAACGTTTCATAGATATCTACAATTATTTTTTATCATTATTTAAACAAACAAATATTTTGAGGGAAATTTTATCAATATAAATGTATACCAATAATAAATTTCAAAAACACAAATCCATAGACAATAGATAGACAAAAATCTGAACATTAATACTGAAAATACACGGACATTTTCATATAGTTTGATTTTTCTTATTTTGATATGTAGATTAAGAGATTAAAATTGTCGCCATTTTTATTTAAAAATACTGTTGTCTTTCGTTCAATGTTTTGGAATTATAAAAGGAATTAGTCTTTTATAATTTAGCTCCAGCGATTTATATATACATATATATATATATATATATGTATATATATATATATATATATATATATATGTATATATATATATATATATATATATATATATATATATATATATAGAATATCATAGTACTATTCATATCTCTGAGACAGCTGAACCGATTTTGACGGGACTTTCTCTGGTTGATAGCTAATATAATAAGGAGTAATTTAGGCTTTTATTTTAGAATTATAAAACAATTATCTGGAAATGTTATATTCTACGCGGACATAGTCGTGGGAATAGACATATAACATAATATAAATATTGCATGTATACAAAAAATTTCAATAACTTTAATTTAATTTTTATATTAATAATAGGCAATGGTAGTTTAATGGGACATCGTACGATTATAAACAGATTGGTTTTTAGGAGCAAATAATTTTTTTTTTCATTTCTTCTCTAGCAATACAATGCGCGTCAAAGTCTCAATTTTGGGCGGAAAACATTGTACGGATTGTCTTGACAAGTTAGGTTAGGTTAGGTTAGGTTTATTTTTGACCACTCTGAAACTCAAAATAAATATTTTATTATATAAATATACTCTTCCATTTCATATTTTAAATTTGAAATAGCTTTACAAATCAATTCAGTACATACCTAATAGTATATATCAAACGAGTATGAAGGAAGCCAGATTGAAAACTTTAATACTATAAATATATAAGCTTCTTACGTTTCGTGAGCTTACCGTGACCAGTACCAAGATATTATTTAATCTTCACTGCTACAACTCTTAGTGTCAAAGTTTCTGTAAATTGAGTATAGAAATGTTTAACGGGTAAAATATGCATTTTTAAAATTTTTGAGATCATTTTGACAAGTCGATTACCTTTAAGTCTGAAAGTATATTAATTTTATATGTTTATAATATATTTTAAATGAGTTTAATTTAATACTCAACTACATCGAATTTTTATTAATATTTATTAAGAGAATATGGGGTCTATCACGGTGAGACTTTCCGTTTTTGCCTTACCACTCGAATTCAAAATATTGGTCGCGGAATGACAGAGCTTAACGCCGCGCTACGTTTTAGCATAATAACATGGATATAAAAGTCATTTTAATATGATCTTTCCTTCAAATGGCTATAGGACTGGCATAGTAATACGTGATAACCGACGCGGTATTTGTATCCATATACGTTCAGTCAATTCACGTATAAAACCTGGTACTGTACAATGGTGTACATTATATATTATTTATTTTAATAGTAGAAATAGTTAATATGAAAATTACATTACATAATGTGTAGTTTTTCAAAAGAATTTTGACAGATGGCATTATTATTAACAACTTTATTCAAATAGAAAAACATTAAATTCCATAGATTTTTTTTTTAGTTTATGAATTCAAATTCAGTACTTTTTATATGGATTTTTTATTTTAGAATTTCAAAACCAGTTTTTTTTGAACACAGAACAAAGTACCTACTTACCCGTTTTATATAAAGATTAGAAATATTTCTACTAGAAATAATGTCAGATTAAGGCAACACGTTCATCAATTTATTTCCATAATTCAAAATTCACAATCGATACATTGTTTTATACATCTAATTTCCATCTTTATGAACTTTAAACTCATATTTACTCCTATGTATATTTACCACCAAACTACGTTATCGTGACAGTGGGGCTAGGTATGACCTGACTGGAAACTTGTAGGTTATGGGTTCGATTCCCACGGGGGGATCAACGAAGTATTTTGATACTGGACCGGCTTAATACCACGTTTGATGGGATAAATCGTGAAGTTGCTTATTTGATACTTGAAAATATTTTGTTGGTGTCTCTTTCTCTCTCTATGCAAGATAAAGCGTGATAATTTCGAGATTTTTCAAAGAATTTGTTTTATTCTTTTAATATAATGAAATGAAAAGAAATATATATGTGAAATTCAAAAATCAAATCATTCATAATGAAATTGTTTATTAGTAACTATGTATATGAAGTGCATAATGATACTCAGAGTTTCAAATTAAACATTCGACCCCGAACACATAAGCTACCAGCGGTCAACAGCGAACGAGAAGACCACAATCACCGGACTAGACCTTTTGGAGGGACTCCTCTATTAACTTATATATATTCCTATATTTTTTAAATCATATATATTTCCGAGTTCTTACAGTGTGTCAGGTGCTCTCCACCCGTTTTTTTTATTATTTATAAAAAAAATATATAAAAAACAAAGTCCCACGGACTTTCGTAACAAAAAACTTCAAAAAAAAAATTAAACATTTAATTAATTTTTGATAGATATTTGTCTAAAGTAATAGGACATTCATTTCATATTTTAAATTTTCTTACGTGAATAGATAACAATGGTACAAAAAGTATAACAACACAAATAAATGAACACGAATTTGACGCGTGAAAGAACGCAGTTAAACTTTAAAGTCTATATATTTTTAATTAAGTACAATATATGTTAGGGAATGCATAGTGCTAGCTAATAATAGGAGTTAAAGTGAAAACGTAATACTTTTTGCTATAATTAACAATAAATATAATATTTATATTTAAATTAAGTTATTTAAACGTGATAATTGCGTATATTTTAGTATTTGAAAGAGTAAGAAATGCAACTAGTAACGGAAAATTATCTATAAATATTAATAATCTAATACAGGATTAACGCGTGTAAGTGTATTTTACATACATATATATATATATATATATATATATATATATATATATATATATATATGTGTGTGTGTGTGTGTGTGTGTAAACAAAATTTGATATTACAATATTCATTTTGCTTTTCTAAAAGATTGTTTGAGTTTTTAAGATTTTCTATAAAATACGTACGTGAAGCCATCACTCATGCTGACAACACTGCAGCCATATTGGATTGTCGTTCTGTCGGATTTTGGGGGCAAACAATTTTTTCTGTGTTTGCATCTATTTTACACTTACTTGCGTTTAAAAATTAACTCATAAATCTAATATCTTTTTAAATTATATATTTTACCGTACATACCTTATCGTCATATTCCTTTATATCATTGAATTAATAATATTGAAAATCATATCTATACTTACTAATGTTTTTAAACGGAACAGTGTATTTTTCGTCTTACCGCACTAATCTTGATTTATTACAGAATTTTCTTAAATGCATTCACATTTAAGAAAATTCACTCTGATTATTAGAGACAAGTTTATTATGAAGATTATAGGCTAAAGATATTTGGATGACCGGTAAGAGCGGGGCCTACAAATAAATATTGCTAAAGCGTTCGAAATGTCTACCTTTTGTGACGTAGACGGAGATATCAAACTTTAAAAACAAACTAAAACATATCATTATAGTGAAAATTAAATGACTTTTATTGTAAATTTAGAATCAATAGACATATGATATAGGTAAAGCTAATTTTACTTTACAAATAGACAAGTTAAGTGCTTGTCAAAAGTGCCATCACAATATTGCAGAAGACGGCTAAATTATACGTGTATAAACGGAAACTTAAATTTGTATACTATTTTTAAAAAGATCTACTTTTATTAAGTTCTAATTTCTTTAGATACCTCCTATGAATTTGAAATCGAATATCGATTTATATATAAAGTCTATATTAGTGTGGAAGAGATTGTAAATATTATATCGGAGACAATCTAGTGTCAGGACACTTCATTGACTGCATTCCGCCGGAAATCGATACATTCATACAAAAAAAAATTCAAAACACTGTGTTTTTATGTCAAATGTTAAATCAATATCTGATTCATAATACCTTGATCATTTATAGGATTATTTTATTAATAAAGTTAGTATTACTTACACTAAAAATATACATTCAGTTTAAAAAATATAAAAAAAACACACTTTAGAGATCAGGCAACAAATGCCACTGCTTTTACTATGGCGATATTCGCTTACGTGAAAATATTTACCTGTTTAATACTAACCTTATACATAAAACTGAAAATTATACTATATTTTTAATACTTTAATCTTGCGCCGTTATTTTAAACCACCTTTTCGTCTAAGATTTGTTTCAAAATTGGCACATGTGTCCGAATCCAATAAAACACAACATTTACATAAACAAGAAAATAATATAAAATGATTTTTTTTAGTTATTTTATTAAATAATTTATAATTTTTTTTCTACGATTGTCATAAATATTAACTCGTTTTTAAGTTCTAACATTCACCAAGTGCCTGTTAAGGTACTGTAATAACATAACCGCTTGTACACAAACATAAGTAAAAACTATTTATTTTACATAAGACGGCTAAATTACACATACAACGCGCATTACGGAGGTAATACCCGATTCAAATACCACTTATAACGGCTCGTTCGTAAATGACACAGTATATCGTGACTGGTTGATTCAAGGGTGAATACTTTATATTTTTTTGTTCCTAATAAATTATCTAACTATATTTCTTATGTGAATGTGGATTGATTACAACAAAATTAATCTATATATGTATATATAGATAAATTTCGTAGAGAATAATTGACTCGAACGTTTGTGGTTAAAATTGTCTGTATGTACGTATGTTTGTTTATAAGGCTTAAAAGGTTTCACCGTCGATATGTTATGTCAAAGAAAAGTGTAGAGGTGTCTTTTTGTACATATATTTGATATATTTTGTTAATTATAATTAATTATTAATGACGTTTAGCTAAGTTGATATCAAATATTTACGGTCATTGACTAAAAACTAATATCAAAGAGAAATCTTTACAAAAACTAGCAAAATATTATCAAATATTTTACATTTTTATGAATATTTAATTAATATTCAATATACAAACAAAATTAAATGCTAAATTAACACGTGCTCAAACCGTCCGTTAAAATGTTACTATACAGCTACAAACTATACTCTATATAGAAACAAATCTCCCGTATAGGCACAACGTTTTATTGCATTTCTACTCCACGTTAGATATGACTTTCTCGCTTTGGCAAAAGGCATAATTGACGGTGCTGAGAGAGACAGGTAGAGTCTGCCAGTGCTATCTTATTTTATTCATGGAGGCGAGAAACACACCGTGTGATGAGACAGACTTATATTAGTTGCCTTGCGAAAAGCAAGGACGGGTGATACCTCTCATGACCGTCTGTAAACAAAGGGTGAGCGGCCACGGACGATTGTTATTCGACTTATATAGTAACGTCTACGTTTTATGAATAAAAGGAGAAATGATAATAGTAATATAAAAGAAAAATGCATTAATAGAGCCTTTGAAATTGTTACAGAGGTTTACAAGTGATGCGTGTATGTCAATTATTAAATTATAATTTTATTGGGGATGATTCAATGGATTCAATGGATTCAATGGATTCAATTTGATTCATCTTCATATTGATTCAATTAATTGGTAAATAATAAGAAACAGAACACATAGTTTAATTGTAATTTGTTATAATGTTACAATAAAATGTTTTTTTTTAATTTTATCAAAATAATTAAATATACTAAAATATAAAATGTACATAAGTCTTATAGATGAAGGCAAATATAAGCATGCTTGATCTACAACATCTATTGTAAAAGATAATTCAGTTCAAATTCCTATGAATCTTTCAGATTTTTAAAAGAAATTCATGGTCTTTACCTGTGACAGTGTTCAAGTGATTTTGAGTCTTATCAACTCACTATTGTATACCGTTACAGTGTGGGAAGGGGAAATAATAAAAATATTCGTACAAATGAAAGGCACAGCCTATAAATAATTCATACATGTTTAGTTAGAAGTTGTTTGGGAGAAAAATTTGGCTCACTATTTGTTTTATTCGTATATTTATATTTTGTGTTTATATTTAAAATATAAACAAATATACGTATGTAAATGTATGAAAGTGTGTGTGTGTATGTTTAATTTTTTTTTTTGGGGGACACATAGAGCAATAAGTTGCTAGATACTAAACATTGCCATAATATATATAATCTATATAAGATAATTTAAATACAGATTATCAAAAGTTTAAACGATAAAATCACAAAATATAGATAAAAAATATAAACTTTTCCTATATTAAAAAAGGAAACCAACACCAATACAATTCGGGGCATTGTGAAACAAAAAAAAAACAATAAAGAAAATTTGAATTCCTAGCGCCCAGCAAACTAACAATTCGTTTAACGTTGCACACTCAATTATGAGTTAACTGCACCACGAGTTAACTCTGAATGTGTCGCTAACTACGGATTAAATATTTAACTAGCTTCTGTATTGTGCAATGCGGATGATAAACGAATGTGAGCCTAAAGTGTTTGTATTACGATACATATTTTATCACAGGTATTTGCCGTTTGATTTTTGAACTTTAAAGTCTTTTGTCACGTTAACTACTTAAAACAAAAGATGGGACCACAAAGGAACGTAAACAGCGTCGGCTGGATATAGTGATAGATACATTTTGAGGTCGGTCGTGGCGCAGGGGGAGAACGTCTGACTGTAAACTCGATCGGTTGTTGGTTCGATTCCCACTCGGAGGAATGATTATTTTTTACTTAGTTTCATTTCACGCAACGCGCAATGATTCAAATTTGGCGGAAAGTGGAGTACGGAGTGTATGTGTTTTGACACTAGGTACTATATACCCACTAAGTGTTATGTGGGATAAAAAGCATTGTATCCCATATAATACCTAGTGGGTATAAAGTAGTATGTATAAGGCTATAGTGGTGCAATAGAACAGTCTGATCGAGACGTTGATTATCGGATCAATCTTGACTACTAATATTTAAATTATTTCTTTATTACGGCTTACATCGTTATTTTGGTGAAACAAAGTGATGAAAATGAGCTCATCACATAAAATCTGGAATTCAGAGAATGGAACTATAACACTATTTTTATATCTCTGTCTACCCTCATATACAAATTGCATACAATTTTAAAAATAAATATAAGTAAATTTTGTCATAACAATGTATGCTAGGTAGTGTCAGTTCAAATCCTGATCTCTACAAAATTTATGTTTACAAATACTGATGTTTCAAACTATTGTATAAGTAGTTTGATTATACATTGAAGATACATCTTTAGTCCAATTACCTTAGTCTGCTCAAACGATTGGCATGTTTTTAAACTTGCTAAGATTGCTCGCAAAAGAACAAGAAACTGAATGATTTATCGCAATATTATCTCTACTACTAAAAAACATACCTACAAACAAAAGAATGGGTTCCATCAATATGAAAACCAGGTAGTGTGAGTTCAAATCAAATTATACGCGATATTTGTATTAATGTTTTATTGAATTTATTTAATCAAGTTGCAGGTTCATAGGTTTATATAAAATATAGATATCAGAATTCTAAGTGGAATAACGCTTTAAAAATAGTGAATTTTAAAAATAGCTTTTGTTAAATGAATATTTCTTAATATCTTTAATTAGTAGAAATTTTTAAAAATATCTATACAGAGATGTTAACAACATAAATAAATTGTAACAAACGTATAAGAATTTCGACGCAGCTGGTATTAGAACGCATGGCTTAGCGGTCAGAGCGCTTGGACGGTATCCAAGAGGCGCGAATCAAATTTTTATAGGTACTTTTAAAAAATGATTTTTAATCTTAAGTGTGGAATAACACTTTAAAAACAGTAAAAATGGGAAGATACTATTTGACTGATATTCAATATTAAATCTATTATTGAATTTCTGAATTTTTATCATATAATTAAAAAAAAATCTAAGTTACTCTTGCTTATATTAGCTATCTGCCAGTGAAAGTCACGTCAAAAACAGCCGTTCACGAGTCTAGGTGGTTCACGAGTCTACCAACAAACAAAAATTGTAAGAATAATTATAAAATATATATAATTATATAATTGTAAAAGGCGATTATTTTAATATTACAAACAGACATACTAATTTAAATTTATTATATTTGTATAGATGATATAAAAATATAAAATTATCTGTACGTACTTTTTTAGCCATTTCCTTAATTTGAAGTATGAAATAGGTTAGGTAAAAATAAATTGTACTAGTTTAGTACAAGTACATATAGTATGTCTCCTGCATTAGGTGAATAAATTATTGATAGCCTATTTTTAACGAGTCCACCTAATAATGCTTAATTTCTTTATATATATATATATATATATATATATATATATATATATATATATATATATATATATATATATATATTTATATATATATGTATGTATATATACATTATACATGCATGAATTTAAAATCTATCTATCTTTTTGTATAAAAATAAACTCTTGTGTTAACTGACACTGACGTCATTGAGAATATTATATCTATATATATATATATATATATATATATATATATATATATATATATATATATAATTCTTGAAATTGATGCAAGGGGGCAAGGGTATATAGGAAAATTTGATAAAAAATATCCATCCATTTTCAAAATTTAGAATATAGAGTGACTCTACTAACTAAGCCCAAAAATAATATAAAAAAATATGCGATATGAACTCATAATTACTATAGTACAGTTAACATCTATGTCACTGTCATTAACAATTAAAATAAAAAAAATATATACCCTAATAACATACTCGCATTGTATGTAATATTTACAATTAATAAAGCTAACATTAACTCTATCTAACTGCATTACGACATTTGCTTGTTGCGACTTATTATGAATAATTAAACGTAAAGAATATTTTAATAGAGTTTTGAGATGCGCTCAAAGGGAACCGAGTCTTACGTTTGTGCTCGAGATGAAGTTATTAATATCGTTTGCTATTATATACCTTAGACGTGCATTTTGTTTTTACATTTTAAAAAATTGGTAAAGAAATTTTAATAACAATTCGTTTTTCTTATATTAAATAATAAGAGCTCTTTTTATTTACTTTATTCCTATAAACAATATTTCTCGTCAATATAAACAGTGCCAGTTAATCTCAGTAAGTAAAATTAATCATAAATATAATAAAAAATATAAATTTAATATCGACACTTACTACATGTTCCTATGAGTATAAATGAGTAAAATTGGAGTGTTAAATATTAAATTACCATTTTAAATAAATGCATATATGTGTTTATAAACGATACACATACCAAAATAATATTTTTTATAATTTTTGCCTGTGTGTATATCCGTTTGTTCTGACTAATCTTTAGAACGGTTTAACCAACATTGACGAGGCTTTCACACGGACGAAGTAGCGGAAGCAGCTGGTAATAAATATAAATTTAAATTTAACGTAATGTCTGCACAAGCTACTTTCTGATCACTACGCAAAAAACGCAAAAGAAAATTAAAATTATACCAAGTAATATATTATAGTAATGTTTTAGCTTCACCCTTTTATACTGCTTAGCAGGGTAGAAAGACTGTACCTAGTGTCAAGACACTCCGCATTTCGCTTTTCACTGAATTATATATCAAATCATGTATTAAATACACGTACATACATACATACACAAGTACATATAATACTAACATAATTGAGACAGCAAACTACTCGCAGCCAGAGTGAGCTATAGCGTTTCAAATTTTCCTCCACAGTCTACTTCGCAAAACCTATTAAGCGGCAAGATGTTGGTATTTTAATAACTGAGCGCACGTCGGCGGTACTTCGTAAACTTGAAATTAACTCCGTGCCCACGGGAGGGATATGCATTCTGCCATGAATACGGCTCCTACTTCTATTGTTACATTCTATAATAAGGTTCTAGGTACCTACTTTACACTTTGCGACTATACCGTGTAGCGTGCAGTCCTTCCCTCGAGTACAAGTTTACCTATAACTGTTAAGTTTTAGTATTATAATTGTGAAGTTAATTAGTTGATTATATATGTAAGAATTTTTATGGTTTCCTCAGTATGTTATATAAGCAGAGGTACTAAAGCGGTGAATCAAAGTGAATCAAAACTCTATTTTTTATTTAACACCATCGTGACACAGTGGAGATGAGTCTCTGTGAATATCATAGTTATAAGTTATAAGTTCAATCATTATTAAGGACAATCAATAAACACTTTATATAATATTCATTAATAGTAAATTAACACTGACTCAACGCAACATATCTCAAAAATTGAAAATTTTAGAACAGAGTGTTTCGACACTAAATTAAAAAAAAGTAATTTAAACGATTTTTTAGTTAAATGTATATAAGTTATCAAAGGAGATGTGATATATACATAGTAAATTCTTCAGAATTATTCATAGAAGGGCAGAATCACGCTGACAGATCAGATGCACATTATCATATATACGTTTTACGGTTGTATTCATACGTTATCATTTTTACGAGCGACCCGAAGATCATAACATCGTCAGCTCGTATGCCTCGATTTGGTTGTATATAGTTTGTGTAAAATTGTGAAAAAACCTGTTTTATATCATAGTGTTATAGTTTGGAAATATATTTTTATACATGATGACTACAGGTTCGATCCCTGGTTCACACTAAAGTTAAGGCCGACAGATTTTTTTTTAATATTGTCTTTCAGCCAGCCAGTTGGACCCATCGTTTTGGTTATAACATTTACTTTATATTTCATAGTTCTATAATAAAAATAAGTGTTTTTTTATATATTTAAATTCAAGAAAAAAGTTTTAACATCCGCAAAATGTTCGCCATAAATATTAATATTAATATTTTAAGAAGCTAAGTAAACATAATGCCGTCGTGGCGCAATGGGACAGCTTCTGACTGTAAATTTCATAACTGTGAGTTCGATACCCACATGGGGGAACCTTATATTTGAAGTAATGTTTCTGGAAAGAAAAATTGTGGTGTTAAACTCCGCCATTCAACACGCAAATTCTTGCGGAAAGCGAAGAACGGAGTGTTCTGCCACTTATTTTCTATTCACTTATATTCTCACTGCCTACTATGCGGGATAAAGGGTGTGGCTAAAAAATACTTACATGCAATATTTTAGTGAAGCGTGATATATTAATCAAAAATTAATATAGTATCAAACATATGAATATCCTTCCGTCGTGTTTTCTCCATACAACGTGACATTGGCGTAAATACTTTTTACAATTTGTGCTCTACTTTCACGCACTTCACTTTTTATCTAAGAACCGAGCTGAACTGAACTGAACATATGGGGTGTATGTGATGTTTTTTCTAAGCATAGGTATATTATATATATATATATATATATATATATATATATATATATATATATATATATATATATAGTATAGGTCTAATGCTTATAATGCTTTATTGTTTACAAAAATTTTGTTCTTTGCACTCATACTCCCATAGAAACTTAAGTATGCATAATTTCGCATTTTTTACACTCTTGTACTTTTTGTACAAAGAGGTACTAAGCTTATCTTTAAAGTAAACAAAAAACTAGAAATAAAAGAAAAACAATTTTTGTCTAAAAATACAGTAAATACTTCATAATAAATGTAAAAACTGCCCCAAGTTATATTTAAGCCCGCAACCACTGTCAGTCCCGTGTCAACCATACTACGATAGCGATATAAAATAATTATATTTTCACTCAAAGCATTTACTCGCACAGCAGAATAGTTTCTGGTTGAATGACCGAACTCAATGCTTTGCATTACTATACTTAACATAAAAATAAATTAAAAAAAAAAATTCTAACAAGTGAGAATCGAACTCATACCCAATCGCGTCTACATGCATTACTTTTTAACTAATACCATTATATGTAAACATATAATTAAAAATTCGTTGCATATTGATTTAAAATAAGTATAAAGGGTTGAGATCCGACGTAAGGCTTTCTAGCTCCCTTAGAGTAAACAACCCCAGGGAGTTTGTGGGTACTGAGTTAAGGACTTTTATAATACTGTATAGATACACTATAACTTTGGTTTTAATACAGTAGATATAATTTTCAAAGTCCATTTACATCGATAGACGCTTAAATTTAGCGTTTAATAACAAAAAAGTAATATCTCAAGCATTCACAGCCGGCAGTACTTTAATC
Source organism: Dryadula phaetusa (assembly GCA_032432895.1). Classification (NCBI taxonomy): domain Eukaryota; kingdom Metazoa; phylum Arthropoda; class Insecta; order Lepidoptera; family Nymphalidae; genus Dryadula; species Dryadula phaetusa. Next base: position 2,015,196 of record JAOYRS010000001.1, read on the forward strand.
GGCTTAGCTTGAAATAGAAAACTGGAATCCTCACATTCTCAAACTCTAACGCTATCTGTATTTTTAAATGTAAATCACGAAATAAAAAATAATGGATATATAGGAGTATGAAATTTGGAACAGTTATAAATTATATAGTGAAAAATGAGATTTTTCAAATACAATACATAGAAATATATTAAATTAGTAAAATAAAAGTAACACACACTACCATGTGTTTGATATACACTTTTATATAAAGTGACATACACGTTGCTAAGGCAACGCGTTGTGTACGCGTCAATGGAATATCTAGTTGTATCTAAAATTCACATAAGTATCATAGTGTATATGATATATGTATATAATAAATTATGAAAGAACCGTATGACAAACTATGCCATGATGACGTTCACGATCGACGTCTTTGTTTCTACTATACGAGATATAATGTCTAGAAAATGTTTTAAACATAATTCGAAACGAATTAATAGTAAACCAAAATGTATATTTAAAATAAATGCCAATAATATTATATAATTTTTATAATATTTCTTAGAAATATATAAAAAAAAGACAATTTACATCAGATTATGTTAGCATCAAATCTCAGATTGTCCAATAAAGTATCGTGACCAGGCGTGTGAGCCGGCACATGTCTGAACAGAAGGCAATAGCCGTAATAATGTAAAATAACACAACTAATTTATTTCAATAGCGTCAACCAACGTCCAATCAATACGACACTCGGTTGATTTTTCACAATGTGGGCAATAAGTATAGAGTGGAGTGTTCAGTAAAATACTTGGTCGTTTTCCGAATAAAAATTTATTATCTATATAAATTACGAATTAAATAGAATGTTTATTTGTATAATTAAAAACTTCACGATTTTTATCTACCACAGCAGGGTAGACAGAAAGCACCTAGTGTCTAGACACTCCATACTTCACTTACCACCGAATTCGAGACATTGCGTGTTGAGTGATGGAACTCAACGTTGCATTTACAAAAATTACATTTTTTACAATTGTTGTCGTTCTATCGGTTTCGGTTAATCTCTGAACGGCGGGATCAATTTTGGAAATTTTTAATGGCATATAGCTGATGTAGTAAAGAGTACCTTAGGCTACCATATTTTAAAATTATAAAATAAGGATCTATATGTTACATTTCCGGCGGATGAGGCAATATTAAATAAAATTCATAAAAACTTATTAAAGTGTTATGTAAAGCCAATTTTATAAGTTTTTATGTACATATTTTATGTGTTTTTATGTTGGTAGCTAGTTAGCTAATTAGTTAGTATTTGTGAAATTTTGCCAGTTCAATTTGACCCTGGAAACTAGAAGTTTCCAATCGAACTGAAATTTGGATTACAGCTTTAGTCCTGATCAGTTTCTTATCAATATTATGGTATTGGAGTAATGGATTTTAAAAAAAAGACAACCACGAATATCCTATAAAAGGGCTAGGTAACAGTACTCTGTAAAAGAAGCTTATTTATAAAAGTTACATTTAATTACTGTTTTAGTTACATTTAATTACATAATACGTACATTTATTTTAATAATATAAATAATTAATTACTTAATGACACTTATTCATAATATAAATTTAAGCAGTGTGGAACAATAATCTTTCCTGCGCATAATTATTATACGTATATTTTACTTACATAAACTATTGATCTAAACAAAATTGGTACTTCACTCCGTTATCTACTTTGTACATATAGTTAACATCACATGCAACAAGCATAGAGGCCTAAGCTATCATTATTTTCATTGAAAAAATAAAATAAAATAAATAATTAATAATTTTAGTAAAGAATAAAAAATCTAGTCAGTCTAACTAATACATGGAACGAAGGGATACGTAGATTGGCAGGCGAGAGTGTCATCATCAGAATGAAGAAAAACGTACTCAGGTGGTTTGGGCTCGTCGAGAGAATGAGTGAAGAAAGAATGGTAAGAAAGATATATGAAGTGAAGAACAGGTGAGTGATACGAGAGGAAAAGAACAATTCAGTTAACCTTCGAAAACACAGAATCGATGATATATTGGAGGGTGGTTACGTTAACAGCATGAGGACCCCCAGAAAATTATATATATATATATATATATATATATATATATATATACATATATATATATATATATATATATATATATATATATATATATATATATATATATATATATATATATATATATATATATATACTGTTTGAACGAAGTGCGCAGTTACTGTAGCGTTTGGAGCTCTTTTCCCTGTCATTACCTGCGGATAAAGATTAAATAATAAAATTGTGTAAAAGAAAATTCTGTACAGTGTAAATATAAAATAAAATAAACCAAGGTGTGTTATTACATCTAGACATCGAATCCGAAATTGTGTTAATTACTTAGTCAGTCTGTCTGTCAGCCTTATTGTTCAAGCATCACGCAAATACTACCGGTTCGATTACATTAAAACTTAGTATCATTGTACTTCAATATCCTGGACACTACACTGTGTACTATTCATCCTGAAAAAAAAAACATTAAAAAGAAATTTAATTTAGCAGCTAGATTCATATACACGATCATTGTGCTAAACGCAAATGTTAAACTCTTCGGACGCCCAAGCGATGGCTGAATGTCGTGAGACAGGATATGGGAGTCAGTATATGATATGAGAGACAGTAGGATATGAGAGACAGTGGACCTACCACCGAGGATGGCAAAGACCGTGCAAAGTGGAGTAACTTAAGTGGGAAGGCAGACCCTGGCTAAGCTGGGAGAGATGCCAGGAAGAAGAGGAATCTGTGCTAAACGCAAATAATAACTTTCTTTGCATGTCACGGCACCTATACTCCGCGTTTTATTTCGCGGTAATTGTAAAGACGAAGGTCGAATTTGGCTTGAACCGCTCTTATGAACCGCTTGAAGCATTTTTGTTTCTTTAATTTTTTATAAGTACAGATTAAAGTAGTTACTCGTTAAGTTTATTTTTATATAAGTAGGCTTGTACAGTTCTAATTTTAAAATACGTTAGTAGGTGGCTTATTTGTACGGCTAACGGAAAATCGCAAATAAATATAACATTATTTTGCAATAGTTACTTACCATGTGAACATAGGCCACGTGTTTCACACGCTGTTCTTATTCTAAGTATATGTTTATTGAATCTGTTATATTACCGCAGTTTACTTTAACCAATAATTAGCATATACCGCTTGATTTAACTGTATGTACTATTTGGCTATTATATTCGTCTATTTTTGTTCTATTTTCGTTTTTGTCAGTAGTTGAATCAATATTTCATCCTCCAACCTTGTGGAATTGTGTCAAAAAATATTATACAATAATATTGCAAATGGCCATTAAATTAAAAGGATTTAAATAAAGTTGAAATAAATTTAATATTCAATAAGTATAAATATTTCTTATCTTGGAATTCATTCAATGAATTACTTTTATTGACTTTAGAGTTTCAATATAAAGCACCTGCGTATATATGAAAATGTGAAGGAAAAATTGGACCACCGTTTACGAAAATTACGCAGAAGGACTAAGAAATTTGGCACAGTCTATACTTATATAGAGAAAAAGAACAAAAAGTTATTTTTTATAATAATTTCTCATAAATAAAATTAATTAATAAAAAAAATGATTTTACATACATTATTATGCATTTAACATAGACTTTTGTAGGTTGGTTATATATCTTACTAGCTAACAATGCCTCTAGTAATATTAAAACTTCTTTACAAAAATCATCAAACAAAATATATTCTAAAATAAACTCAAATTGGAAATTAATAACAAGCGCCAGTGTCAGCGAAAATATCGGATCTTCTTCCCTTCAAAAGACAAAAAACAATACGAAAAAAATAATATAGTAATAAAGCGCTTAATAAATAGCCATTATAGAGCATCAAAATACGTTCTGGACGTCTGTGTAATGCTATACATTTATTAGACGGAGGCATCCGTTTTACACGAGAGGATACTTCAATGAACCTATCTGAATGTAATTGAAATGCCTGTCTCGTTTCAGATTTAACATCTTACTGGAAAATTCAATTTTTTCTTTATCTTTAGATAAATTGATGGAAATAGATTATTGTAAATGTAACAATTTCATATTTATAAGGTTGAGGTTATCTGAAATCGTATTAATAAATACTTTTCACCTCTTTATATATTTAAAATTATTTGAATTTGGGAAATTATCACCAGGTGTCAGTGATTGTACTCTTGGAAAATATGATTTTTCTAAATATGATTCCTTATCATAGCTTTGAACGCGCAATGCCGATCTAAAGTCTATATTTTAATTATAAACAGTTTGTCTTTAAACCAGTATTATAGAAAATTCTAGCAGAATTTATATATATATATATATATATATATATATATATATATATATATATATATATATATATATATATATATATATACAATAATATAGATTTTTACAAAAAAGTACAGAGAGTGTATAAGTAGTACTGTTGGTAAGAGCAGTCTTTGATAGACAAACTTGCGAGAAAGGGACTTACTTGGTGTTATCAGAATTAGGCTAGCACAGATCATGAAAAGATTTCTTCGTGTTGACGATTAAATAATTGATGTATTTCTTTTCTTAGGCTTAATAAACATATAGTAAATACACTTTTTACAATTGTGACTTTTATAATTGAACAAACAAAGATTTTAAATTCATTTCATTGAAATAAGTGAAAAAAAATCAAGAAATTAATAATTTTAAGGCAGATGTATAACAAGATTGTTTTATAAAACGGTATGGAACTAAATTATATTTTTATTGTAGGTGAGATTAAAAATCGTGGGGTGGCGGTGGTAATTAGTCGCACGTGCCCTACAGTACTCGCCACTTGGGAATGATTTGGGGACAACATTTCCGGTCACCAGCACGCGATTTTCACCAGTTCTTCCAACCGTAGTTGACAACATTTGATCAAAATTTTAAATTTTAATTTTAATTAATTATTTAAAATTTAATATAAATGAATTTAAATAAATATGATTCTGGATCAAGATAAAATGTGAAACATATTACAAAATTAAACTTTGGTTTCATTAAAAAATTTCATAAAGCTTTTTTATGTACTATTATTAGTTATTCATCGTCACATACAAACAAGTATATTTATATGTATTTTAAAAACTAATTTACTATTTAATTTATTATAAAACATGATTAAAATTTTAAGACTAACGTACTGCTTATTTCCTATAATTAATTAAGGGCAGATCTAATCTAATCGCGGTGTCCGCCTCAAATGGCAAACTCCATGCGACAACGTGTCAATAAAACCAATAAACTCGTCGCAACTTCTATAAGTACCAAATGAACACAATTTATCGATTTAAGATGGCCTCTGCTACCCCAAATGTCACTTTACAGGCGATATTGATAGTCGGTGACAGGAACCTTACTGACTTCCCCCATATCACGTTCGGTGCCTTATTTTCTACAGCATTCCATACGATTGTCTAGCAAATATGAACTTTACTACGTTTGAATAAAGTCGTACACTCAATAATTTGGCCGGTGTAGTAAGTTTGTGGAAGCAAGCGAAACTTACGCGACATCTAAGGAAATATTTTGTTTGATAAAACGCGCCGAGGTTGCCCTCGGTCGCGAGCTTAGGCGGATTTTCCTTTTCTCTCTTTCAAACGGGGTCTTTTCATAACTGTCAGGGATCAATTCGGTCAAGAGATTCAGTTTCTAAATCTTGTTTCTTTTCATTCCATGTGATTATTGACATCTATTTTATATAATATATAACTATTTTTATGGATATTCGATAATTTATTTTGTTATTATAATTACTTAAAACTAGTGTTGTTTAAGTATTAAAGTTTATAGAAATTGTAGGTAAGCATAAACATGAATGTTAATAGAGGAATGGACGGATGTAAAGTACTGCTCGAAATAAAATTTAGTAATAAAACGTTGTACGTCCAAATACAGTATAAAATAGCCACTTCGTCTTGAAAATTTGTTACCGGCACGAATGCGCTCTGCACCTCGCAATAAAACTTTAATACAATTTGCCGACCGTTGACGACCGCTGCATTTTACGTGCACAGTGGCGGAAGTGTACACTTAAACAAGATGGCGGCCGATGGTCACGTGACCGCGGATTCACCCCGACTTCCGGCGCTCATTCACAAACATATCAAGTGTATTGCGGGTAGTTTGATAATTATCGACATCATTACAACAACCCCTAATGTTTTTCTGTTTGAATATTATAGAGGTGCATCTGTTATGATTTTATAGTTATTGTGCGAGACGTAAGTGTTACTTCAGTTTTTGAGTATACTTTAATTTTTTTTGTGTTTGTCCTTACCTAACTTAGTTTTCTTAAAACAACTTATAGGAGAATATTATAATAATTCTTAAACGGTGTTGGTTATGTGATTTACGTACAAAAGAGTGACCTTGTTAACATATTTCGATAATGATATCTATGGTGGGATACGTGAAAAACAGACACATTTATATTACGTAAAAAAATATAATACATTGACAAACGGTTGTTGGAAATAATAATAATTACTTTAAAGCCGTGAAAAATGTCGCATATCTCACACTACGACGTCATTTTATGACGGGCGAGTATGACGTATCTACACACGGCAATATATATTTTTTAAAGCGGTACTTAACGTTAATGCTTATATGGGCACCTTGTTAAGGGTTAAAAATATATATACTAAATTGAATTTAAATTTTTTAAAAATTTAAATGGGCAAATTTGACTTCTTCTTCTAATAAGTACCAAAACACGACAAAAAAACAAAATATATTTTTTTTAATTAAACTGACTTCATAATAACTATACAAGTACCTATCTATATTTTCAAACAACTAGTTTACCTGAAAATCTGAAACTACTGGACAAATTTTAGTGAAACTTACACGGTTCCATTATTTGAAGTGTACCTAACTTAAATAAACTTGATATATTTTCGAGAAATTTGAGAACAAATGTACAGACATACAATTACGAATATTTGCGTGCTTGGAATGTGGGTCGTTATACTCAAATATTATGTATTTAATAATTCCATTGACCTGAACGAAAGTTATGATTTATTAACTTAGTGCAAAAAAATTAAAAGACATTTTCCTTTATTATAGTAATTACTAGAGGCCTTGCCTTGTGTCAGCAAAGTATATGTGTCGACATATAGCCTCAGCAAAGTGTATGTCATTTTTTAAAAATATATATTAATTATATATTATTTCTAATATATTATCACTAAGTTTGTTCTTCTTCTTCATATAAACTACAACTCTGCCAAATTTCATATTCCTCCATCTGTCAAATTATTAAAAAATGAATTTGAAATATTTAAGTGTACGTATTAATATATACATAGCGGAACAATAGTATAAAAAATGGTAAAAACAATGGTATAAAAAAAATAAAGAATCATATTTAAAAAAAAATGATAGCACCCGCTTGACGACGACCGCGTCAGTGGTTTGTCTTGTGGCAGAATGAAGGGGCGAAAAATCAATAGCAGGCTCTGCATGTCACAACTACTTAGAAAGTTTCGACATTTCAGTAATTTGGTCCGATGACCTCTATGGTATATAGTATATGGTCTGTGGTGTACGGTGTACGGTGTACGGTGCCGTCCGTCGTTCGTCTTTCGTTATTGGTCAATTTATGTAATGTATTTACTAGTTACCATTTGCATAATTGCTACGAAGCAATGGGCTTCCGATTGTATTATCGTTCTAAACATATATTTATTTAATTTTTCTGTATTATTTTTTATTTATTAATACAATAAAATTGGGTAGGCAGAGAGAATCTAGTATCATGTACACTCCGTTCTCCGCTCTTGGTCAGAATTCGATACATTGCGTGTTGAATGATGGAACTCAACGCAATGGAAATAACATAATTATAATTATTTCTCGGACTGGAAATGGAACGCGCAACTATCGTTATATATTTTGACGCTATCCCATTGCGCCATGATGGCTTCTAGCTTTTAAGTTAGAATATTTGAGCACACATTTTCAAGCAGATAATAAAATAAATATGCAATATAATGTAGATTAAATGCGGCGCTCCGTAACCTCAGATCAGAAGTATGTGAATTTTTCGTTCGTGAACTTTGAAAAATATGGAATAAATTTTAAACTTTCTCATTCAGTTTTAACTCGAATAAAGTGTTTCATAGCTGTACACTGTAGAATGTTAGTGTAGCGTTATGTTAGAAATGTTGTAATAATAGTATAAAAAATAAAGTACAAAAACTTAGTACTTTATCATTTTTATTACATTTCTATAGGTTTTATATGAAACTATTTTAAACGGATTAATCGCGTATATTTTGGTATTCGAAAATACATTTTTGGAAACCTGACGTTTCGAACACTTTCCAATAGTCCGTGGTCACAGGTTTTTATAGGTGTTAAATGTTTTTTTTTATTGTATATCACAATAATAAAAACAATGAAAAATTTCGATTTTTTTACGAATAAAAAAAACGGTATGATAAATTTCTAATATTGTATCCAGTTTGTTCTCCGAAGCCCAGTTCAAAAGTTTCAATTGAGCTTTAAATATCGTTTGGTTTCCACAAGTAAAACGGGACTACCAGTTTTAGTCAAACGAATTGCCAAATAAACCTGTATCGCGCGGCCAATTAAGCTTTCAACTTCAAATAGCCCTTACAATAAGAACTAATTCGTGTTCACCAACTAAGTAACTTGCAATGAGATATATTTAGTAACATCAAAAACATATATAAAATAAATATACAAAACGTATCGAATCGTAAAATCTATAGGTATTCAAAAGTCAATAATTGCATGAAATTAATCACCGTTACATTCAAACTGGACCCCCTGTTGCCCCTCAAAGGACACAATAAAAAGCCGCCAAAACGCTGTGCGTCTGGCTGTCAGTCCGTCTGTGTCAAGCAATTAGACAAGCAGCGCAGAGTGGTACGCAGCGTCAAATCTTTAGCCACGCCCAATATTGATCAGGCCCGCCCCGTTGCGCTGAAATTCGTGTTGCGCGTTTGCTTATCTACTCTTTCGTAAGCTCCCGCGTTAGAAGGTACCGCTTAACGGTTATGTTGTGTGAATTTCATGATTTCATACAGAATTACAGATTTTTTTACACATATTCATATGTATTTATATAAATATATATAATTCTTAGCATCTGTATTATAACTTTAAAAGGCTTTTTTTATGTATATATTATAATAATCTTTTTATATGTATATAGATATTTTATATTAGAACAAAATAAATACTACGTTTACAAGTGACTGTAAAGAAAGGCCGTAGATTGTTGTATAGGGTGAATGTTTGTAGTGTTTGCCCTAGTCTGGTAAGACAAAGCGTAGGGTTGCATACCGCTAACCACCAGATATTACTTCAGGTAAACAGAAATAAGAAATGCAAGTAACATGTCACTACATTTAAATTTAAGGTTATTTTACTTTATATAAAATAAGATTATTTTTCCGTGTATTTTAACCTATTTCATGTATATTAAAATAAAAAAAAAATATTTAAATAATGTGACTTTGTTATTATGATATTTATTTGTCTATATAACGCACAGACTTTTAATGTATATAAAACCTTTACATACTGAATGACTGACAGCGTACAGCCTAAACCATTAGGCGTAGAAAGCTGACATGTAGCAGGTACCTTAGGGAGACTAGGGGATATGACGTTTTCTGAAGTTTAGGACAAAAACTGTATTTATACGTTTTACAGTAAAAACTACGAAAGAAAAATCACTCATATTAAGTTAAGAAACACAACCATCCTATCTATAATTCCTATTGCCCACAATAAGTATAACATGGAAAAAAAAACCTGTTGAATCACCTTTTACACTGTTTATACATACCGAAGCCTATACATATTAACATGGGTGATAATATACATTCACTTTTAGAGCTTTCAGTAATTTCCCTCGCTAAGTGAATAAGGAAGCAGCTCCATCTGCCACGTTAAAATCTTACCTTTGTAAGTACCAAGGCCATTGCAAGTAACAATTAACGCTTAACGATTATTGTTACAGCGACCGCTAATGCAAAGTATTATTTGCCCCCACCTCCCCCCTTTTATGTTGTTATTTATAGATAATGTTCGAGATATGTTTATAGAAGTCATTTTGAGACAATTTTCTTTATTATTATTATAATTAAAAATTTTTGTTGTTATAAGAATAGGAGTTTTGTTTTAACTATATTTCAATTAACTAAGTACTTTATAAATGTTTTAAAGTAATTTATAAATATTTTTAATTGCTAAATACAATTTTAATAGTATAACTATATGAGCTTGTAGTAGAAAATATTTTAAAAATTTTGAGACTTTATATGATGTATGGATAAAAAAGTTAGTCGTTCGAATTAGTTTTTGTTTAAATACTCTCTTTTAGTAACAAAGCAGTAAGATTGGCATTGGATTCTTAGCTTCACGCTTTATTCTTAATTGCAGAGAAAGTCAGAGACAATCTAGTGTCAAAACACTCCGTCAATACCTTTCCTTTAGAAATTGAGGCTTTTTGAGTGGCAAGCTCAACGTTGTGCTGTCTACCGCAGCGGAGAAAAGAATTCCTCGGAGCTGGAATTGAACCCACGATTAATTTAAAAGCTAATTTATATTTTATTAATTTATTACAATAATAATTAGAAATATAATGGATTTAAAGAGAATAATGGAGTGTGTTAGTAAATTCCTAATTGCATGCTTTTTTTAAGTAAATGTATTGTAAATATAAAACAAATAAAGCTGAAATTGTAATACGCTAAAATCGTCATCAAGCATATAATTGTAGATAATTATCAATACGTGAAGAAAAAACTTGTACACCAAAATTATACGGACGGATCGAAAGACCAATTTTTTGAACAAAAATATTTAAAAAAAATATATTAAGGCATAATAATATATTATTTGTATCGAGGCATGGGGAGAGTGTCTGTCTGTAGACGCGATCGGTTGCGGGTTCGATTATCACTCAGGGGAATGGTTATATTAAATTATTTTCATTTCCTCGATTTACTTAGACAAAGAGCGGCGAGTACCACCATGCAACACGCAGTCTCGAATTTGACGGAAAGTGAAGTACGGAGTGCCTTGACACTAGGTACTTATACATACATACATATATATATATATATATATATATATATATATATATATATATATATATATATATATATATATATATATATACACATATACAAGTATATATAGTGCGTAGTATATATCTATACAGAAATACACATTACACGCAAATAAATCCCCTGATTAAGTCATAACGTGAAAAGCAAACCGCTAATGAAACCCATTACCGTTCTTGCAACTGGACCAATTGAATATGTAATACGTATTACTTTATGTACCGTCCGCAAAATCTATTTCCGATTGAAATATTTTACTGTTCACGTACAGTATACGTGGAATCGGATATGGCATTGCGATATATGTTATATTAATGAAAATTTCATAATTATTATAATGCTATTAGCCATATCAGTTATACCTTTGACATTGGAAATGTTAAATTTATTTAATAATAATTTTATATAAGAGTGATGATAGCATACCCTAACTATGGATTCAAAATTTAAATCTAAAATACCAGAGCAAAACCGGCATAGCTGGACACTTCGTATTCTGATTTCCATCGAAGAGATATTGCGTATTGAGTATCAGAACTCCACGTTTTGTCTTACTAGAGCAAAGAAATGTCAATAATTTAAATATAATCATTCCCCTGAGTGGGAATCGAGCTCACGACCGATCGCGTTTACAGTCAGTCACTGTACTGTTGTGTCACTACCGGCTTCATAGACAAATGTAAACATATAATATTTATTTTATATATAAAAAATTTGCATATTCATTAAAAAACCTTTACATTTCAAAGGAAATTCTAAAACCAAATATAATAATATTCTTAATAAAGATAAGCTTACACCGTGATATATGGCAAAAAAAGCTTTTAAAATTCTTTCATCCATTATCATCTAAATAGATGCAATAGGTATTATAAAGAGCGCATCGCATTTCACAAATAAAAGATACATAATGTGTGGAAAGTAATGTTATTGAATGTTGCCTGAAAATTATTTTTACAATTTTCTATCATACTATATTTCAATCATGCAGTTTATTTTTTTAATTTATTTATTGTTTATTTTTTTATTTTTAAATTTATTTGTGTTTTGCATTTGGATGTATCTGAATGAACATATGGTTCAAGGTTCAAATTTAGTTGAATAAATATTTGTTACGCTTTAATCCCGCACATAAGGATAGATAGGAAATAACCTAGTGTCAAGACACTCTTGACACTTGTACTCCACTTGTATTCACTATATCAGGTTATTATTTATCGTAAAAGTACTTATTTTCTTAAATGATATTTAATTTTTTTAGCTTCACGCTTTATCCCTTGTGGCGTAGTCAGAAAGGACGGAGTGTCAAACGCTACGGTCTCTGCATACCTCTTTCGCCTCGTCTACCTCATCCTCATCTTTCTACCTACCCTAATTATGCATTCTGTTCTTTTTTCATCACTTTCAAATACCAGAACCTTAACTTTACTCGCATTTAAGTGTCTAAACCTAAAGGCGAGTCAAATGCGAATAAATGCACCATTTAAATACTATATAAAAAAGTAAATTAATTTCACATTACACAAACGAACAGAATATTCCCACAAACAAAATCCCGACAAGTAGCCAACAAACAATAACAATAGGCAAATCAAAAATGTATAACATAAATATTCATTTGTACTATACCTACATAAAACGCTGAAACTGCCGATGGAGTGCACCGTAATTATCAATTCACAAATCCAGCTCGCATCCCAGTCTTTTACCCTCCAATCTCTCTAAGCCCCAATGACGCCCTCTCCGAACATTAAATACAATATCTTTAAATTGCTCTTAAGTACCCACCACCCTCATTGGGTATTTTTACCGTCATTACCATAATCTCCCATTTTATATCTCACTCTATCACCCACCATTAAATACCACCGTCTCGTTCTATCAAAGCCTTAAAATTGTACGGTAAATTTAAGGCTCATTCTCTTATGATTTAGGCAAGATTCGTCTTCGTTCAAACGTGATTACATTGTAATTGCGGGAATATATAACGCCTATATTTACAATTTTTGCTCTGAAACTTTACACTGCGTGTGAAAACACTCAGGTGTGGTATTGAATCCTCTGCATGTGAATTATATTGTCAGCCACAGAAACGAGTAATTATACCGAGACCGGCGTCGTTAATGACTCGCAACGGCTATTTTATTAGTGAAAATAGTGAAAACGCTTATCTATGTTTTACTAAACTGAAATTATAACGGATGGAGCTTTTAACTGTTATGTACAAAGTACTGTGGTTTAAAGCCTTTATAAGATACGCGTGTATACCTACGAATATATCTATGTATATATATATATATATATATATATATATATATATATATATATATATATATATATATATATATATAGTAAACTACTCGCTTTATTATTTAGTTGGAATATATTTCAATGATTAATAATAGTTATTCATATTTCTTGTAAGTTATTTACCATATTTCAATACTCAAATGAAATTTGATAGATATATTTACAACGGCCAACACCACTCAGAATAATACAGCGCAAACGTTCAGTATTAAAAGTTTTTTGGGTGGATGAGAGGTAGTGGGTCGGCCCTCCCTTATTTAGTCACGCCATTTAACAGGAACGGCAAAGGGCTAAGGATTAATTATTTATGCTACTAGGCTCGGAATCGCGCGGAAGATGTCACAGCCAGCCCTGGACTCTCATAATTTTACATTTTTTAAATGGAAATTTTAAAATATGAAAATTTTTGAATTAAATAATGTTAAAAATATTTATTTTAAGCAAAATGAATTTCGATACCTTTCACATTAATTAACATGTAATGTTGGAGAAAAAATTCTTTGATTTTCGCGATTTTTCCATATTTTATATGTAATATTCTAGAATATAAGTAAACCTGTGACCACGGCCTACTGTAAAGTGTTCAAAACGTGGAATTTTCAAATACCAAAGTATACGCGATTATTTCGTTTTAAGTAGTTTATATTTTCAATATAGAAAGTTGAAAAAATCAAGTTCATTTAAAAAAAATAATATTCATATATATATATATATATATATATATATATATATATATATATATATACACACACAAGATATTAATTACATATAAATATTATTTTAATTCTAATATTTTATTAAATTGTAAGTAAACAAATAACCGTCAAATGTCACTAATGTACGGTCTTCAGACAACAATTTATAAAGTTTTACATAAAAATCGAATTGGTTATATATAATTTAAATAAGTGTCTATATATATATATATATATATATATATATATATATATATATATATATATATATATATATATTTAAATACAAAAAAATCAACTCTATATTTGTATTTTGTTCTTATATTTAATTCTATATATTTCCTATTAAACAGATTCCATAATGTCACCTAACGTACGTCACGTAACGAATACGTACGTCAAACAAAAGTAATTTTACACAAGTACAAGAATATTGAACCAGACAAACGTTGCAAATTGCACAAAATTGCAGCAAGTATCATTTCCGATTGTATAGATAGATTTCCTGAAGAGAAAATTACAGTGTTCTGTATACAAGGTATATAAATCGGGATCAATAGGACTAAAAAGTAGCTAGAGGTTGTTTCAACAAATGCCGATAGTTTATGTAAATTACTCAAGAAAATACCTATAAAAAGGCTACAATGACCTCGATATAGGTAATTTCAGGCCCAGAATGTCAGCGTCTTACTATATACACGATTGGTTTTAGGTTCGATCAATGCTCGAGAAAAAGATTATATATAAAATATTATATATTATTATCCATGATGATTTTGAACGGAAAACGGTCAACGGAGTGTCTTGACACTAGGTTCACTCTGACTACTACTGCTATGCGGGATAAAACGTGAAGCTATATATATATATATATATATATATATATATATATATATATATATACGCCTTGCATATATCAAACTCTATAAATAATATTAAAAATAACTTATGAAAAGTGAATAAAAAAAGAATAATATAATATTTTAATTACTTAAGAAGACACTGTTATGCCACCGTTTCCTATGATAGAACACAAAATGGTCAAGAATTCGAGTTCCTATAGAGATATAATATTTTTTTTTGTTTCTCAATATGGCTAAATTGGACTTGAAATGAGCTATTAACGCAATATCTATGTCTAAGTACTGGAATCAAGGCATTTGTACGAGTTATTTACCACAAATTCATTTGCATTTATTTTAAAAGTAAAATAAATCCCACGAAAGAATATAGAATTTTATACGTATCATATAATTATAAAAAGTAAATTTTCTTAAAGAATATTTAAAAAAATATTTAAAAAATAACAAAATACCTACATCACCCATAACCAACCTTAACTCTAAAGTTAGCACTATTTATCGACTTATGACATTAAAATTTCAATAATCTTTGTAGGCGTGGCAAATGAAAAGCTCACCGTCCATCTGTGAACGAGGTGTACAATTAATCAAATTGAATTTCTTATGCGGTAATGACCTATATAATAGCTCTTTAAGCCGTTGAATAAATTTGTATGCTTTACAAATAAAAAAATGTATTATTTGATTTGCTTATGGGTAAAAATACAAATTGTTTATATATAAACTAGTTAGTTACCGCCACTATGTTTGCATGGACTTATTGTATATTCATAGCTTAAGACCCGCCCAATATAATGCTATATAAAAACGCGCGTACAAACAAACAAACAGATAGGCAAATTTAATTTAAAATATATATATATATATATATATATATATATATATATATATATATATATATATATATATATATATATATATATATATATATATATATATATATATATATATATATATATATATATATATATATATATATATATATATTTCAATTACCATTTTACTTCAATCTAAACTAACTTCTTCTTGTATCTCTAATATAAGAGATAAAATTATTTACAGTTTATAGAAAACAATGTATATTTACAGAAAAAATAGCATGGATTAGACATATTTGTTTAAGCGATCTAAGATTTCTTTTTACAGAGTCGAATACTGGAGGATGCATCGTTGATGTGCAACTCGTGGTCACCGAGACACAACGTAAGTTGTATGCATGAACGAAAATTACGTAACGTAGAAGTATAGACACTTATTAGATAGCCTTGCGAATAGCTCGCGTAAATCTTTGGCCAAAGATATATATAGATAAGTTTGTGATTAATTTTTATTTTTTTTTGTATATATATATATATATATATATATATATATATATATATATATATATATATATATATATATATATATTGAATGCAACGCGATTTATTGGTTCCCTTTATTTAGAAGCATGATCATTTATTTTTACATTGAAAATTAATTTTATATTCATGATTTCAGTAAATCCAGTCTATATTTATATTACTAATGCTTGGATAGCACTGGATAGTAGTATTTGGCGGGCAACGAGCTAGTACAAACTTTGAAAATTTCTAAACCAGGATAACTAACTTCTATTTTATTATATAACTTTTAACTGTTCAAACAAACTGATGTAACGCTCTGAAACTGATTTCATTCGCTAAGTACTCAGTAATATAACAGTTGTACTGATATATACATACGTATTGAAATATTAAATCAAAATTTTACTAGAGAAAAAGATAATTTACATACGTTGTTTTAAATAATAAATTGATGCGTGGAGCTACGTTCTATTTTGGCTCATTCGGGAAGCAATTCACATTTGAATTCCTCGCCAGCGCTTCCAGCAGAATTGTCTTTCGAGGTGGTACTTTAGGACTGACAATACTGACAGTTTTATGTTAATCAACGATATAACTAAATATAATTTATTAATAGCAATTAAAAAATATTAATTATGATTCTTGATATAACAAATTTTAAACAATGCAAATATGTATTAAACCATTTATAAAGGCACATCTGTTGTTCTTAATATGACGTACGAAACAAACAAGTAACTATATATTATGCCAACACAGTTAACTCCAACCGTAATGGGCTAATGGAATCAACGAATCCATGGAAACCTTATTATCGCAGGTCTATCGAAAATAGTCTCGGCCGATTGACATTTTGTTCACGATCAATCGTAAAAAGCGGCTGCCGTAAAAAAAAACGATAATTAATACCGGACTCGCCAATATCGTGATATGTCAGTACGGTTTGGTAACTTATATGAAACTCAATTGAAATATAATCGTATTAACTTCATTAATATGTAATGAATGAATAATTGACAAACGTACCAATCTTTTATATTGTTTTTTTGTTTGGAAATCGACGACTTTAAATGCTATTTTTTATATGTGGGCTTTTATGATAAGCGGGCTTCATTATACATTTAAAATATGCGGCGTATTTTAAGTGCAAACCAACGCGGCGTTTAGCGCCGTATATGGTGACATTATATAATTGTGTACTTAAAATATATTCTACTGGGTGTTATATTTAATTTATTCATTTAATATATGTTTAAATGCATTAATATGAAAAATTCTGGCTGTCAGTATATTTTACCCAAATAAATTTTAACCACGCTGTATTTCATCGCTAAAAGGGGGTACCTTTTTAAAATGATTTTTTTACTAAAGTTTTTCATTTTTTTTACCCTGTATAGAGGTCTTTTATTTTATTAGATTCAATAGATATTTTAATGTATAGTTCCTTTTTATTCTGTTTTATCCTTTATTTTTTTTAATAGGTATACCTACTAAAAGTCTCAAATACGCGTTACCAACGCGTTGCCTTAGCAACGCATACGTCACTTTATATAAGCGTGTATGTCAAATATACACTCGATGTGTGTTTCAATTATTTTATTATTTTCATGTTCTTTAACATTATTTAAAAAAATAACATTCTATACTCCTATATATAAACAATAATTGTACGAAATTCAATACTCCTTCAAACGCAAATTTTCGTTAAGGATGTTCAAAAGTTTTGCTTCAATTACGAATTTATATGCAAAGTCAAATAATTTTATTCAAAGTAAAACGTCAAATAATTTACCAGCAGTTCACTAAAATGCCTCAAATGCCTCAAACCTGAGAAGATATTTTATAAAAAAAATATAACGAATATCCAAATAAAAGAGAAATCGATAATCACAAACACCCAACACCTGAAACGACTTCAAAAGCAAATCATTAAATAATTAAATATTTTAATTCAATCTGTAACACGCTAACACGTATACTAATAGCAAATCGTACTTCATACTGAAGCTAATCGCAAAGACCCCCTTAACAGTGACACTTGATACTTACATTACGCTCAGTATCAAGGGATGAAGATGTCGCAGTTAAATGGGAACGTTGATGAGTAATAATAGTAATGGATTATTTCAGTGCTTTAGAGATTGGGGTGTATCTTTGTATGGCGTGTGGAGGCTAAATTCTACAGTCACTTTGTACCATAGTGTTATAGCGTACAATTACTTAGTATTGTACATATTATTCCAGCTAACACGCTGCTCTGTTCATGCGTAAATACCTCACTTACCGGACGAGTATAAACTCGAGTTATATATAAATAATTTTGTTTCTGTATGTTTGTTGTAAAATATATAAAATAAAAATCGAGTAAATCCGAAAAAAAATAAGATAAAGTCCTATTTAATCATTTTATCTCCCATATAACTGAGTTATGAAATTTATTTTTAAGGAATATTTAATTATTGAATACGTATATGTTGCATGTATTGTACGTGCAACAGTTGCACTACTTAGTTCTTTATAGACATTATTTAGCTAATGAGAAATTCAACTCTTAAATAGGTATTATTGACCAATTACAAACTATTAAATAGCATAAATCTTATAGAAATCCGTTTAGGTATTTCACATGTCGAAAAAATGAAGTGAAATGTGTAAATACTTATATTTCAGACTAATTGGTGAGAAAGTGTAAAATAGAGTGTTTAGACATTATGTTCTCTATATGCGAACCTCACTCCCTCATATTCGGTGTATGTATGAATCTAAATAAAATGATAATATTTTTCACTATGACATGAAGATATAACAGGAAATAAAGACAACATAACGCTTTGCATTTCCCAAAACCTACAATTAGATATCAATTTTTCCTCAATACTTAAATATTCGGTAATTATATGAAACCATTTGTATTACCGTTATTTTCTTTTGTTTTCTGAGAAAAAGTGAACAATTTAAATTACGTTCTTGACTTTTATAGATTACTTTTATAATATATATTTTTATTCATATATATAATCTGATGGCAAATTTAAAGAATGCTGTTAATTATCTTAAGACAATTCATAAGTTGTTATATCCATACAAATTGTGGTCCTAAATATAATAAGAAATATCTATATATATATATATATATATATATATATATATATATATATATATATATATATATATATATATATATATATATATATATATATATAAATATAAGATATTTCTTAGACATTATTATTAATTTCGAAACCTGATGTACGATACGTTTATAAAGTAGTTGAATTCAGTATAAAGTAGTTTATTGTAAAAATATATTTAAAAAATGATTGTTGTTATTGACTTTCCATCTGGCTGTTTTAACCGGACCTGCCTTCTGGACCAGTGGACGTTACGGACTGACAATACAGCATGTTCACGCTTTCCTTTTCTTCCTCATAGCAGGGTATTCAGAGACAAACTAGATTAACGAAATTAGTGTCATTCTTTCCTTCCAAAATAGACACATCGCGTAAGAAGAAATGGAAATAAATTTTCAAATATAATCATTCCCCCGTACGGGAACAGAATTCAAAACCAAACGTGCTTAAAGTCAACCGCTGTCACACAATACTGATTATTTAAAAGTATATTTATTAGACTATTTTAATTAAAAAAATATATTTTAAACTTGTCTTAGTTCAGGCTGAACGCAGTCAACAGAGTTTTAGGATACTAGTTGTCATGACTATCCTGCTATGCGGGATAAAGCGTGAAGCTGTTTTTTTGTTTAATATATATTTTTAATATATATTTGGTATTTTCAACAATCTCTTAAGCTTAAATTTTAAACATGAATTATAAAATATCAACAACAAATCATATTTTAGCATAATAATAAAAAGTAGAAGTTAAGTCGATGAGGATTTTACACTTAGTGTTTAAGCCTTAATATTAAGTATTAAATGAATATTTTTTTTATTTTTTTTTAGCTAAGTAAACAGAAAGTATCTAGTGTCAAGACACTTCGTACTTCACTTTCCACCGCATTCGTGACATTGCGTGCTGTGTGGTGGAACTCGACGCCGCTCTTTGTCTTTACCAGAGCGAGGAAGTGAAAATAATTTAAATATAATCACTCCCCCGATTGGGGATCGAACCCATCATCGATCGCGTTTACAGTCAGACGCTGTCACACTGCGCCACGACCGGCCTCAAATAAATAATATATAAATTAAACCAAATTCATTTTCATTATAACATTTATAGATTTATATCCAAAAACATAGACCTAGATAACATATTATTAGATATTCTACATGGAAGGGAGCCCGTTTAATTTGCTTACTAATTACTATTAGACGGGGGATGTGCAATGCTTCTGTAACCCGATGCTAATGATTCGTGAAGGGTGCGGGGACAAACTTTTGTTCCCACGCTCGATTGTTTCGTTTTTTTTATTGCGTATTGAAATGGATGAATTTCAAATGACATCTGAATCTTTTAAATAATAGATATAATCATTTAAGCAAATAATGATGTTTATGGTGTTGTAGACGTGATCTGTTTGCTGTCAGGGTTATGGGTTCAGTTTTTTTTCTTTTTGTAAGTTAAGTTAGGATTTGTAGTCAAAGTGCGTAGTTAAGCTACGCGGTGTGTTGTATTCTGTAACAATATATGCCATGTAACTAGAGTATTATATAAATAAAATAATATAATATACAGAAAAGTTATAGAAATTACATTTTTTACTCTCCATTTCAAATATTGACGAATTAGTTTTACATTAAAATATTCTTACATTGTAACACGCTATGTTTCTAATTCGTCGAAAACCGGAGCCGTTCTCCGCTTTTCTATGTGTCTTGACTCTAGGTACTTCCTGTCTACCCTGCCACGCCGAATAAAAGCGTGAACCTATAAAAAAAAATGTAATACGTTACTTGTTAAGTGGCGGAACTAAACGCCGTGCTACCAGATTGGGGAAAAATAAAGTTCCTTTACATAGTGAAGCAAATAGCATGATAGAATCCAACGACCATCGAACTCATAATATGACATTTACGTCAGCCAAAAGCACGTAACGTAGCAAATTCATACTTTTATGTGAAATAAAACATTCTATTCATAGTTTTAGATTGGATTATTTATATGCAAATTCAATTATAACAATTCTTTTCCATACTAAATCAATTTTCATACAAAGCAACTTTATAAAATACATAAAATATAATATCGTAAGCTAGTTTCATATCTCTATGAGCGATTTTTAATATAATTTTTTTCAGTGTTTCTATCTACCTTTTACTATCTTAGTATATCACAAATGAAATAAACGTAATTATTTGCTTTAGATCATCTTCAAGGTCTTTATAAAAAATATACGATTCCTTTGTTCCGTTTTATTTATGTGAAGAAGTCAGAAGCTGTTTAATGAACGCCCGTTGATTTTAGACACGCAGTAGCGTGTCGAAGTTCAAGCTAACTGAATTTTTTTTGTTGACGTCAATAATTGTGGCATATATCATAATATCGATCTTGGTCTTCATTTCATATTTGTGTTTTTTATAAGCTAGGTTTCTTTAAGTAGTCTTTTTTATTTAATTTAAAATATGATAATATATCCATTTGGTAAGTTAATAGTGAGTTATCAGGTAGCGAATGATGAAAAAAAGAATATTATATAAATATAGGGCATATAGGGCATATAAGGCATAAATTTTAAAACTATTACAAAAAAATCATATGAAATACTAATATATTAGTACTTCAATTCATAGTTTATCTATACTTTAAAATATTACAGATTAAGTCGTGTAAAACATTAACAAAATCAATTCGCCTACAAAAACTGAAACCCCACCAATTCGTATGCCGAGCGTCTCAAAACAGGACACGGATATAAAACCTCCAAGCATTCGAGCCGCTAGCAAATAGAAAGTGGGGTCCATCAGTTTAAAACTTCCCATAAAGTGTCTATTTCAGAGTCAATACACGTACGACGCATCTGGTTGTATAAGGCGTAGAGTTAGGTCAGAATCACTCATAAATTATTTAAAGTAATCCGGGAAAAACGCTGTCCGCGAACCGTCGGTAGGATCCACATGACTATTTTATGTTACCACTGTATTACGTTCGCGAATTAGTTGCCCGTTTGAGCTTTAAGGTTTTTTGAATATATGTATGTATGTATGTATGTATGTACTTGCATGAGTGTAACAAATATTTAGGCTATTTAATTTTTTTTTTATTATTTAGTTTTTTTTTATATATTTATAATTATTTGCATGGTTGTCAGTGTATAGAATGTACATATTTTGGTATTGTATGTATTTTTTTTAAATGAATATGGTAAGTCGCATGACTTATACATTTAGATATACTTATTTTATATAGTTTTTCCCTTTATGGTACCAATTGATCCGGCGAACTTTGTATGGCTTCAAATAAAATAACATAAAACCGGAAAAAATCTCCCAATAACCAATGTCAACCGTTATAGGTTTTTGGATAACGAATGACATATTTGTTTGCTGTCAAATATTTTAGGTTCGTTTAGGATATTTTTTATACCAAAATAGTAGAAGTATTTAGCTTTATACTAAAGAATAATAGCTTGATGTATATATGAAAAAGTAAAATGAATTGAAAAAGTAAAATGTATTAGTATATAAACTATTTTCCTTGCTTGAAATTTAATTTTTAATAGCACTCTATTTGATTGTTACATACAGTTTGTAGTGTCTAGACAGTCCGTACTTCGCTTTTTGCGGAATTCGAGACATTGCGTGTTGAGTGTCGAAACTTAACGCCGCACTTTGTCTTAAAAGAGCGAGGAAGTGAATATTATTTTCAAAATAATCACTCCCCCGAATGGGGATCGAACCCACAACAGATCGCGTGTTTAATCAGACGCTTTCACACTGCGCCACAGCCAGCCTTCTATTTAGATATATTTAGTTATTTTTACAAATATTTCAAAATTTAAATTGACCGCATCTGTTCACTCGTCCTAGAGTAGGGATCGAGACTATTATTTCATTTTTATATATACAGAATAATTTAAAACAAAAATAAGTAGATATAAAACTGCTTCTTTTTTGTTTTATATTAAGTCCTAAAGGCCTTAGGTAAAAAAAATATATATATATATATATATTTTACGAGCCAATATTATGTAACGCATATATATGTTAGACTAAACGCTTTTACCTACTACGTTCTGGCCCGCTTAAAATGACATGAGTACTGATCCGAATTATTTGCTTAATTGAGTTATAAATATTTTTTATAGTATATATTTATAAGCTATTTATACAGTAGTCCTATTAAATTAAAATCAAAAACTAATAATAATCACATTAATATATTTTTTACCACCAGGGCGATCTCTTCAGCGGCTTAAACGACGGCTTGCTAAGCAGGGCGGAGGCGTTAGCTGCGGTGGACATCGGGAAGCACCAGTCGGGACCACAACCTGGACCTCCATTACCACAGCTCAAGCATGACATGGTGTACCATCACGGAGTCGGTGGGCCACCCCCACACAACGCTAGGCCGCATCAGGTACATTCGTGATCTTCTCGGTATAAGCTCTTCTTAAATTTCTCCTCGTTTTTTTAATATTCTTGGTAATTCTATAACGTTAATAATAATGTTTATTGTCTCAAGCTGTGTACAATAATCAGTTATATAAAAAAATAAGAATTCAATTGCACATTAAATCCGATGTTCCCCGCTCTGGTAAGATAAAGTGCGGCGTTAAGTTCCGTCACTAGTGCAGAGTGTCACAACACTAGGTACTTTCTGTTTACCCTGCTGTGCGGGAATAAAAGCGTGAAGCTAAAGAAATGAAGTTGAATACTACTTTCAACAGTAAATTTGTGCTATTTATATCAGAGTTGAAATTTTAACAATGGCAATGAATTCGATAAATAAAAACCGCTGTATCTGTCCTATAATGTATTATTGAGTTTAATAATATAATAAATACTCATTTTAAATCAACCTTAACCAGTTTATAATGAAGCTTTTTCAATGAAACTCTCAGTTTCGTTACAAAGTAACGCCTTTAGGAACAGACTTACTTGTTTTGTATAGATGTATAGAAGGACGTACGTGGCATATTTTATTAATTTTATTATAGATATGACTATCGATATAAACATAACGTCGTAGTATTCCATCTATATGTGAGATTTATATAAGGAGAGATAATATTCAAAATTTATCACACGATATTTAACACAATATTGTACTAACAAAACAATTTAAAAAAATATATACCAATATAACGCTCTTCCTAGCATAGACGTGTTGAGATAGAAACAGGTGTCAAGACACTCTGTTATACATTTTCCGCCTATAATCGAGACATTGTCTTAACTGGTGGATCTTAATGCCGCACTTTGCCTGAGCAAAACAATTGTTATTCAATATGTTATGTGTATAAAACAATTTTACGCCTTATAACATATGGTGCTGGTGTAGGAAGACTGTTAGCAATTATTATTTAAAATACAGTAACCCACTTTTATAAAGGGCTAGAATATTAGTAGAGCTTTACTAGGAAAATATATTATTGTGAACTTATTTATTGTTATTTCATTCTAGATCTTAAAAATAGATTAATAAAGAGAAACTGTATCCAAAATTAATATTTATATCATAATTTCCTTCAAATAATACAAATCATTTCAAAAGAAAAAACAAAATGACGAGCAAAGGGCCAGGTATCTACAGCAATAATTCAAATCGAATTCAGAAACGATAAAACTAAAGCGCTCACATAAAATTGTTGTCGAATTGGTACATTCAGCGTTTGCGAGCAACGGTTCGGCGTAAATAATAATAATAAAAGTAAATGCATTTCTCTCTGCCGGTGTGCCTTGCAAAATCTTTTAGTCTTCCCTTATCAGCTCGGGAGGGTTGTGTGTGTCCTAAGGGAAAAGAACGTGGGGTACGCAAAGGGCTGTAATGTGTAAGAAATATACTCGTTCCGCTATAAAAATGAGGTAATTTTATGCACTGTTCGATTGTGTTTCTACCCTTATGTCCCTATATGTTAGGGGCCATAACAATATTGATGTTTTTCCATGTAATGATTATATTGTAAGTACAAACATACATACCTAAATATATATATATATATATATATATATATATATATATATATATATATATATATATATAAAATTGATATATTGTATTTATTTTTGGAAGTTTTGTAAATTTTGTTTTTCTATAAAACCTATGCAGGGCCATTCGTGGTGCAGTGGGACAGCGTCTGAGTGTAAACGGGATCGGTTGTCGGTTCGATTCCCACAAGAAGTGATTATATCAAGTTATTTTCACTTCCTCGCTCTGGTAAGACAAAGTACGGCGTTGTGTTCCACCGTTCAACACGCAAGGTCTCGAATTCAGTGGAAAGCGAATTACGGAGTGTCTTGACACTAGGACTACTACTTTCTGTGTACCCTGCTATATGGGATAAAAGCGTGACCGTCCATCTATTTCAGAAAATTTTGTAAACGCCTTGGCTGATAATAATAAAATTTTGTTTGTATATACCTGTATACACCGAATTTAATTTTCATAGTACCATTCACAGACTAAAATATTAGATTAATTCATTTCAACTATCGTTATGTTTACAACCGGGTAACATTTTTATAAGTAAAAAATTATTTATAATTAATCAATATAATATTTAAATTATATTAAATATTTAAAATGTACGATACGATTAACAGTAAAAATAAAATAAAGTTAGTGTATTAAATAAATATATCGTGCCTGGGCCAAAAAGTGCCTAATAAAAAATCCACTTACTTTCACTATTGGTTTAGTTGTTCTAAATATACAAGCAAAAAAAAGGTCGTCTCGAATACAATGAAGGGATGCGTTACACAATTTTCCCCTTGAACTATTCCTTAGACCGCGTAAGTCGTGCTTTATAGCCTACAGAACCCAAAGTTACTAGTTTAGGGTGTCGTATATGGCTGTAATCAGTGATAACATTTGTAAGGTGGGACTGAGATAGAAATTGTAGGTTGTTTTTATTTAATTAACATGAGACATAGTGGCTCAGTGGTAATGGATGCGTGATGATTTTGAATTCTATTTTGTCTAGACACACTTCTAACTTCTATCTATTATTGAGAGGAAACCTTGTAATTTACAATACCTTTAAATGTACAATTTGACATTAAGGCTTTCCATTTCATTTCGTTATCATGAAGCTAAATGCCTAAATCTAAGCCAAGAAGACTAACGATATAGTTTTAGCTCAGATTGTAATCAAGTTATGTTAGTTTTGTTTATAAGATATCGTCAGAGGCCATCGTGTCGCAGTGGGATAACTGGCTGTAAACATGATTAGATGTGGGTTTACTCAGAAATATGATTATATTTAAAATTGATTTCCATTTTCTGCTCTGGTAAGACAAAGTGCGGCATTGAACTTGTCTTTAAACACACAGTGTCCTTATTTTGGGCGGAAAAGAGTCAACGATGTGTCAGATTATCTCTAATTATCTAACTATGCAGGATCAAGCGTCAACACAGGCATACATGTGAAAATGGGAGCCAAGTTCAATCAGCAGTCAGCTTGATAATAACTAAGACGCCATCATAAGTATAGAGATCTAAACAGGTGTCAATCTCAGAAGATAATCCTGAAATATATTTTTTGTATAAATAAATTGATTCAAATTTCAATAACTTGATTGTGTGCTTATAAAATATCTTACAATATAAATCATTAAAAAAATAACAGACGAGAATAATACGTAAAGTGAACTGAAATATGACATGTAATATTTAATCTATATACAACTTAAAAATAATAATATAATGTTACATATATATATATATATATATATATATATATATATATATATATATATATATATATATAATTTGTGTATAGCAAATATTATATATATTGATATGAGTGTAAATCCTATAATCGACTATAATTAAGTATCCAGAAAGGCAAATCCAAATTTATACATATAGTGTATATAGTCGTACATGCAACCTACATTTATTACAGCCAGCATTATTATTATTTAATTTAAATACAAAAAAAATGAAAGGTAAAAATTTAAACACATGCTATAAAGCACTGGAAGGGGAAAACATGTTCACTCAGGGGAATACAGGGAAGGACATATGAACTTTTTTACTGTTACCAATTGTCACTGCGGCCGCTGGGGACGAGACCCCGCAACTGAGGCATGGAGTTGTTTAAAACTCACGAAAATGATATTATATTTAATATCGCATTAGGTTTAAATAACATTTGTTAATAAAAAAATATTTTGTTATATTTATTTTAATTAATTTCTTTGATAATTTGTGTGTTAAATATGATTTTTTTATATATTTCAATATGTACTCGTAGTAAAGACTTGCTGTTTGCACTCCTTTTCTGCCTGAAATTGAGGGAGTGATTTACGATGTATCATATAGACATATTTAATTATCTATATATATATATATATATATATATATATATATATATATATATACTCTTTTCACGCTTTTATCCTGTATAGCAGGGTAGACAGAAACTATCTAGTGTCAAGACACTCCGCACTTCGCTTTCCTACGAATTTTAGATATTGCGTGTTGAGTGGTGGAACTCAACGCCGCACTTTATCTTTACCAAAGCGAGGAAGTCATAATTATTTAAATACATCACTCCCCCGAGTAGAGATTGAACCCACAATTGGTCGCGTTTGCAGTCAGACGCTGTCCCACTGCACCACCATTGTTATATATATTTACATAATTAAGATTAATATTAGCCTTGTTTTATTTTGAACTAAAAAAGTATTATTACTGCCGTATATATAGTGTATATGAAAAGAATATACATATGAAATCTGTATCGAAAACAAAAAACGAAAAAAAAGGAATGTTTAATATTATATATTAGTATAAAAAAAATTAAAAAATTAAAAAAATTAAATATTTTTATGTTTAATAAAGTACAGTAAACAATAATACGTGTACCAAAAGAGGTCATATTAAGACATTTCTATGATATTATAAGTAACGCTTTGAACTTCGTATCTTATCCAACACGCAATGCTTGTGGGCTAGAGAATATCCGATGTTTGTTAAGTTGAACCTTTTAGCCCTTTTCAACACTTTCCAACTTGACGTTAGCTTCACGCTTTATCCCGCATAGTAAGGTAGTTAGAGAAATATTTATTGTCAAGGCCGTATAACATTAGGTTCGTAACAGAACGCCGTGTTTTATCCTAGGAAAGTGGAAAAATGAAAATTTAATTATTGAATATATTTTAAAAGTCACTCTGCTCTCTCTATAGTAAAAAAATTAGTAGATTAATATATGAAAAAAATTAAGAATCGAATAAATGTTATAACTTGAATTTTAACTGATAATTAAATTAATACTTATTAATTATATATTCTAAATATTGCTTTAAAATATAACGATATAGACTCACTTACTTGTTTTAACTTATACTGGCAATTTTTCATGACACCGCTTTTAAATTAAAAAAAAATACATTAATTTAGACAAAAAGTAATTAATTATTGTTATCCAACAAATAATATATTTGTAAACGTAATACTTAAATTTCTATTTAGTATGACCGTTTCGACCCTACTTGCTTCGCACCCCTTGTAAATTCGGCCACTTGTTCAAATCATAACCGTACGATATAAATCACTATTAACAGAGTGTAATTTATTTAATATCTACTTGCGATCGTATAGTGCATCATATTAGTGAAGGGATTGTTTTAAAAATCCATGCGTTATTGTAATTATTGTTTTTTATTAACATATGTTGTATACGGAGAGGCCGTGGTGCCGGGAATTGGGTACGATTCCCAATCTGGAGAGGTATTTCAATTATTCTACTTTACTCGCTTTAATTAGACAAAAAGCGGCGTAAATTCAACACGCAATGTCTCGAATTTGGGCGGAGAGCGGAGAACAGAGCGTCTTCCACATAATTGTAGACAGAGGTATCCAACGCCGTGTCTTGTCTTATAAGATAGAGTTGATAAAAATATTTGTAATATAATCATCGCGTGTACAGTCAGGTATTGTCTCACCGTGCCGCCATACTGTTTGTAATTGTTTTTGAATACCGTTTGTAGTTATTTTCTACTTTCATACAAAATTACCTTATTCTATCATCACTTAAACCACGTAACTTACTAATCAATTCGTAATCATACAAACGTAGACTGTATGGAAATGAATCAGGACATACATACAGTTTAAATAAATAATCGAAATCTGCGTGCCGGTTGTACCGCTATTTGCTTCAATATTATATCTATACTTATTACCGCGTGTCTTATAGTACTGGCCAACCAATCATTAAATCAATTTACTCGTCTAATACTTACTAGGAAAGAATTGAATGTCAACGAAGAAATTATGTAAATTGTAATCCTTAACGTGATGACATTTCACGTTGCTTTCCTTTATTATTAAAATCTAATTATTTTTATGATGTCTGATTTCCGTTTGAATATCGTATAAAGGTTATTGTAGATTTCTACGTTTATTTTGTTGGTAATACCTCATGGTATTAATACAAATTGTAGCGTGTCTGTACAGTACAGTGCATATTTCATTGATATGTGCATGCGAGTAAATGTGCAGTTTGATCATAGCTTGCTAGCTTAAATTATAATTGAGATGGCCAACAAGCTTGCTATAATTATTAACTATATTTATTATCAATTTCTAGATTTTTTTAAAAATATGAATTAAATTAACTTTCAAAGTAAAGAATCAGCGCTTGTTACAATTGTTATTTTAGTGTTTTGACCAACATTTTCTTGTACGCCTGTTGAAATCAACTTAATTGTTTTTACAAAGGACAACAGGGGTGGCGAACCGCAGCAAATTTAAATCGGATATTACGCAATTTCGATAACTGTTGGGTTTTATACTGGAAAAATATGACTATTATGTGACGTCATTAATTGCTACTGCCACAATCTGAATCATTTTGCCTAAAAACAGGCAGATTCAGTGTCTTACAAGTCTTTAATTATAGATTTTTTTAATATTTTCTTTAATTTTTTTCCTTATATATTTTAAAGAGAATATAGTGCTAAGACACTTCATCTGATACTGTCTTTTTATTTATATTCAAAATGATCATTATTTCAAGGTTAGTTAACATAGCTATTTACAACATAAATATATAGAAATATATAGTATAGTGTGCAGAATGTAACATTACTTGCTACACGCGTGCTAGTGCCGTATAATTGTGATCTACCGGTCCCCAGGGCCGGCTGAGACCCAATGCACCCACCACACCACCCCCGACGTACTACGGAAAAATTGTTAACGAAAGACTTACGACCGATCTTACACTGAGATAAATTGCCTTGTGAAGATACCACCGTTTGCTTTTATCTGTCTAGATTATTACTTTTAAATTAAACATTTTTTTTATCATATATGACTAGATTCATATAGTTTTTTTTTATATTTCACACTTATATTTCTAAAAAAGTAAGTTACAAATCAAGGTAGAACCAAATTACTCTACTTGGTTAAGTTTTAAATATATATACTTAAGTTCGTAAATCCGGTACGTCTCTATTCTAACAAAATTATTTAAAATTTCGAGTTTTTAATACATTAGGTCCCTAAATAGGCGGAAAGTACTATATGTAGATATTTCTATTCTGGTTTTCTTTCACATTTATAATGTGAAATGCAGGAACTGCGTAAATATGAAAAAAACAACAAACAATTTACAGTAACATACAGTAGAATACTTTACTCAAACACGTATGGACTTACGATTTTTGTTCATTGTAAACATTCATTTTCGCTACAAAGCCGGTCAACAACATAAGCATATTGGTAAAACACTTGCAACCAATCAACGTCACAACAGACTCACCCCCGATGAAAAAACAAGTGTTTGCACTCATAAAGAATGAGTGAAATCTGCACAAAGATTATTGTTTATGTTTCCATATCGTCCCGAGTACTGCTATTGTTGCCGGCCCCCTCCCTGTTTACAATAAAACGTCTGATTTAACATGAATACAGAAGTTAATTCGGCGGACGATTATAAAGATCACGTCACCCTCCGTCTATCATAATCCTCTTAATCTGAGTGAATTTGACAGTATGATAAAAACGAATTACAAAAGCCATTTTTTCCTCAGATGGGCCACCACGGCATGGAAGGGCTCGACATGCTCGACCCGCTCACGTCGTCGTCGATGACCACGCTAGCGCCGATGGGGGAAGCGGCGCCACCTCACCATCAGCTGCACGGTTACGGTGCCATGAACCATGTAATGAATCATCACCACCATGCCGGTGGGCTCACACACGCGCCGCCCGCACACCTCGGACACCCCGCCGCCGCCTTACATCCAGACACAGATACCGATCCACGCGAGCTAGAAGCTTTTGCAGAACGATTTAAACAAAGAAGAATAAAACTGGGCGTCACTCAAGCGGATGTAGGCAAGGCTTTAGCAAATTTAAAACTACCGGGCGTGGGAGCTCTCTCTCAAAGTACAATATGCAGATTTGAAAGTTTAACCCTGAGCCACAACAATATGATAGCCTTAAAACCGATTTTACAAGCGTGGCTAGAAGAAGCGGAAGCTCAAGCGAAAAATAAAAGGCGAGATCCGGACGCACCGAGCGTGCTACCGGCAGGAGAGAAGAAAAGGAAGCGGACGTCCATAGCGGCACCGGAGAAAAGAAGTCTGGAAGCCTACTTCGCCGTACAGCCCCGACCCTCCGGTGAGAAAATTGCAGCGATCGCAGAGAAATTAGATCTAAAAAAGAACGTAGTTCGTGTATGGTTTTGTAATCAAAGGCAGAAACAAAAGCGCATGAAATTTGCTGCGCAACACTGACCGGCGGGCGGCGGCGCGGCGCTGCTCTACCCAGGAGCTGGGTACGGCTACTGAGCCGACCGCGACACGGCCTCGGCCCTGGCTGGAAGCCACTCAGCGGCGTCGGCGCACTTCCGCCAAACATGATATTTCGAGAGCAATAATAAGATCTCGTTTATAACGCATCCACAGTTTTGTATATTATTTTTGTTTTAATCTACGCAACATATTGATATTAGTACATATATACTACATATCGTCTAATACGGTCTGATTTTCTATTCAGAAACGATCAAAGTCACGTGTATATTTTTCGAGACACAGGGTATATACTTGATTATATACATATCATTAAATTAATACAAGTCGCTTCGTCATACATTGTTTATTAAGTTTGAACGCGCCGAGTTTAGATGTTTTCGGAACATCGAGTTGTACATGAAAAAAAAAAAGAAAAATCAGGATTTTTAAGAAAATGTGCCTTGCAAATAATCAATATTCTGTGTTTAATGTTAGTAACTTCATCGCTGTTGTTGCGGGTTCGAGTTGGACATTACACGAAAGGATGTCCTTTCGAAACAACATACATCGAAAGACATAATATGATAAATTATTGTAATCGTACTTTTAGGCTGTTACTAGATTAGGTGAGTAGAAAAAAAAGATAAACGCTTTTGTAAAATAAAAGAAAACTATAGTATGTATTATAATTTTTATTATTTATTCACTTATGAATGAATAATGTAACATTGGTATGGTAAAACCCACTTACTACTCCTTAATCTACATACAGTCTCATTCTAAGATATTAATTTAATATTTTGTTATGCATTTTGTTCCTGTACTATTAGTATAACTTGTACAAAGTAATTTTAAGATGCCCTTTTATAACTAAAGTGTAGATAGTAGTTTATTCAACAATACGTTATTTATATAAAAATGAAAGGAGGTGAAATTTTCCTTTCATTGTACCTACTGTTTCATTTGACACAGCCCATTGAGATTTTCACAGACACGGCACAATTTTAGATTAAGAATTTATTACAGACATTTAGCCAAAATAGTATTAAACATCCTTGTAAATATAACTCATTTCGATTTATATCTAGGCGTTAGGAAACAAACACAGTTACTAAATTTGATGGAATTAGTACAACACTGATATACTATAATTTTTAATGTATTATTAGTGATATAACAAACTTTTTGTAAACATTATTATGAAAAACATCGTTTCTTTATAACATTTACGTACATATATTGTAACATGTCAATAATCAATTCATTTTGACGCTTTTGTTACGCACCGAATACCTTCGTAGTTAGCGTAGAAACGTTTTTTCGAAATAATAAAACGCAATGCTTAATTTAAAATGGAAATTTGCAAAATTATAAATAATATTTTTAAATGAAAATTTTGTAAATATAGCTCTAGTGTTAAGTAAAAGAATGTGCAATCTAGAAATCGGTAATTATAATAATATCTTAAATTGATTCATAGATCTATTGAGTTAACATTTAAATACAAGTAGTATGGAAGCTTTAGTCTTGCGGAATGTCTAGTCATGTAGCATTTATTATATTGTGTTTTATGTATGTATTTTGTTTTTTTTTTTTCAATTATAATTATGTCAATGATTGTACAAAATAAAAATCTTTTATATTAAATAATATTATAATTTTATATTAAATAATAATATTTCAATGATTTTCGCACATAATAGTATCTAGAGGGTAATTATTGCCTTTTACAAAAATAAAAAAAGCTAAGAGGACGTTATGGTAGATTTATATTTATATGGGACCCCATTATTTGGTTGCAATAACAGAGAGCAAGGAAACAAATATACTATATACTAACAGGCTATATATGTATATACATATATATAAATCAAAACTGTAAAACAATTTCTATTAATATCAATAGTTTTTTTTATTACTTTCAAATAATTTAATTTATAAAACCTAAAAATTTTGCATACTTCTCACAGAAATACCCTTAGAAATATAAAAAAAAAACATAACAAGGAGGTATTAAGCAATGTATGTAACATACATTCAGTTACAACATGAACTCAAATTATCTCGCGTCGACATCGATAACATGGGGGCCAATAAATTAAATATATACAAACGGTACTTCCAGACAAACCATACTCCTTGTTCTATGACAAGTATGTAGATGTAGTAAAAAACTGCATATATTTGAAAAAAAACACACACTAATACTTTATAAGTTTCCAGCTGAGCTTTGCTGTTTCGGCAAATCAAATTCTATAATAATTTCAAGTGTATACATTTTCTACGATAACCTGTTCGTGTTTAAGTAAATAAACAACCAGCAATGAAAACGCACGGTCTACAAAAACGACTATATTTAATTCACAAAAGATGTTAATATAAAAAAAGTCACTCAAAATAATAAAACAGATCAAGTTAACGTAGAAAAATTATATACCGTCGAAACTAAAACACTATTAGTTTTCATGTAAATCAGCGCTAAATTTAAGTAGACATTAGGAGATTTTCTTGCAATTTATTAATTCTTAACTACATTAATTATAATACTAAAGAACAAAATCTTACTTGGAAGACGAATAAACAATAAATAAAAATAGAAATATTAGAGTAAGTCTGTTGTTTTATTATATCCTTATTTGGCGGTTAAGTAAACATTGATGACCCCGTTAATACGCGTTAAAGTGACTTGACACGTTGCTAAAATACAAACATGTCACTGGTCTAAAATATTGTTCGAACACATGGTATACGTTTTATTAATTTAATGGATTTCTAATGCATTATTGCTGAAAAATATTAGCGTACTGCAATTTTCCTCTATGTAAAATTTTACTATCCCTAATTTCTTACTCCTCGGTTCGCATAACTTTCGAAAAAATAAAACGAAAGCCTTTACTTCACGTATTAGTATAAGAAATTTTTCTCTTTGAACTACATTTTTATACTTTTACACATGATCATATAAAAGACAGATGAAACCTGGTTCTAAAACTCTCCGTACATTCAAAATTTAATATCCTTTTCGGCACAGTGTGTTCTAAGCCGTAAAATATAATTTACAAATGCATTTAAACAGTTTAACCCTATAAATTGAATACGAACTAAGTAAAGTGGCCTTTTAGACTGGCCATGAATAAAACTAGTCTAATCCAAACTAAAATAAAAATATACACTGAAAGTAATCAAAACTAACAGCCTATATTGGAAACGTTAATTGGAAACCAAGGGTTATTTTCGCTTTGTTAATCTAATTCCGGTGGACTGCTTTGTAGTTCTATTATTGTTGTTATTACTTTCAATGTATGATTGTTATGTACATATGTATATATATATATATATATATATATATATATATATATATATATATATATATATATATATATATATATATATATATATACAGCGCTTGTTGTATACATGTGTTATGTTAAGGTAAGATATAGCACATGACTGAGTTAATTTTAAATAGAAATTTTATATAGAAGATTCTTTTTGAATACCCACTTTCCCTTGTATTACTAATATTGACATTAGTTTTAAAGTAACACTTTGATATTAATGACTATCTAATGCTTAATTATATATTAGTTTTATGAACTCCAACTTCTAGACCCAAGTCATCGTGAGGCAACTAGATAGTGTTTTAATTAATACCGTTTAACTTATCATTTTTCCGCTCTAGCAAGACAAAGTACACGGTTAAGTTGCGCCATTCCACAAACAATATCTTGATTTCAGGCGTAAGGGATCGAACGGAGTGTCTTGACATTAGGTTCTGTCTGAAACCCTTGCTAAGCAAGGAAAAGCGCAAAGCTGCTTATGGTAAAGTATATTTACATTTTCAGCATCATCATGGTATTGTTGGTTAGTATTAGATTACTGGAGCAATAGCCTAATGACGAAAAATACCATTCCATTCAATGTCTAGCCCTTTGTTCATTTAGATGAGAGGAAAGAGATAAATCAAAGTGCGTAAATATTTTTTTATTTTTCTATAGAAAATATACTAATATTTACAGTTAAATTTATAATTTAATACCGAAATGTTTTATGTATTCCTTATAATATAAATGAAAATTAAATATCATTAGACAAAACGTATGAAAAACAGTAATTATGAAGAGTAGTTTGCAAAGCGCTTTGCTTAGTTATGATTATCGCGACCTTTAACTGATTGGAGAAACCCAAAGTAAGTCAAAGTAATAGTTATAAATATATAAATGGTTGTCTTTTTAATTATTTAATATGTAACATTTCCTTCAATTAAAAATTGAGAATTTTTATCCAGCATAGTAGGATAGACAGAAAGAACTTAGTCTCAAGACACTCCGTATTTCGCTTTCCAACGAATTCTAGACATTACGCGTTGGGTGGTGGAACTCAACGCCGCACTTTGTCTTACCACAGCGAGGAATTGAAAATAATTTAAATATAATCACTCCCTCGAGAGGGGATCGAACCCACAACTGATCGCGTTTACAGTCAGACGCTGTCATCTTATGACCGGCCTAATATTATTTAAATATGAAACAAAACATCTAATTCAAATATATTAAGCATAGATGTCTTATTTTCTTACTTCTCTGTTACTTTTAAATTATATATATTTTGTAATAATAAGGTCCGCTTAGAATAAGCTTTTCTAGATAGCCATTTAAAATAAACAATAATTTTATAACTAATGCTATTTTGGACAACTAAAATATCTGTAATTGATATTATATATGTACGTACATATGTATATGTATGAATATTCTAAATCGACTTCAAAAATGAAGGAGGGTATATACAAGTACTTATTTAAGTGTGTTCTCAAATAATTTCGTCCAAAAATTTAAGTAAGCCAGGATCTGATGATGACTTCTTAAGGAAGTCAATGGGGAACTTTCACAAATTGTAAGGAGGTGAGTAACCAGTTTGTTTTCATAAAGTATTTTGAAGTCGGTTTTTTTAATAAGTAATAAACAGTTTGATATAAACATGGCGTTTTTTTTTAGCTTCACGCTTTTATCCTGCCTAGCAGGATAGACAGAAAGTACCTAGTGTCAACACACTCCGTACCTCGCTTTCCACCGAATTCGAGACATTGCGTGTTGAGTGGTGGAATTCAACGCTGCACTTTGTCTTTGAGAACCAGAGACGTCAAAAATATATTTTATAGATAATACAAACAATTCGATTACTAAAGAAGCTAGTAAAGAAAATAAGGGAGTTATCAACTCACAAGCAGAAGCGGATTCAGTTCTCAAAAAGATTTTGGTCGCAGACATACAAAGTTCAACCAAGTTCCCGTCAAGGTGTTTATCAACTTTCGCGTGACGCGATTTTTATGTATCAATCACCATAGACATAAATAGTCAGTATATCTATATTAAGGTGTTGTGTAAAATCTAAAATGTCTGATATTCTAAACGTAATAGAGTTATCGACATGCCCATAGTACCCACATTATTAGTATTTGAAACGGATTAATCGCGTATATTTTGGTATACGAAAATATATTTGTGGAAACCTGACGTTTGGAATACTTTAATCGGCGGTCACAGGTAGACTCTAGTAGTAGTCAGAGTGTATTGTCGATTAATCTGTTTAAAATATTTGATTTTAAATGTGTGAAAATCGCGAAAATCCAAGATCCTATTGTCCCGTATATGTTTTGATCTAAAATAACGTTTCCTTTGTTACAACGTTTGGATGATATTTTTTTCTAAATTATTTAATTTTTATAACTTTTTTTGATATTTTTTTTCTATATACAAGTAAAATAGCGAATTAGCAACTAATTAATCACCTACTGCCTATAGAATGAACATAAAATAAAAAAAAATATCATCATTATAAACTAAATAGTATTGACATGGTCTAATTGTAAACGGAATAAAACCCACCACAACGTGGGTTTGAATCTTGCCAAACCCACCAACCAGGTGGGTTTGATTCCCACTCGAGGGAATGATTAAGACAAAAAAATATAATTATTTCTGCAGAGAGAGAGATCAGCCTGGTAAAATAAAGTGCGACGTTGAGCTTGCCAATCAACACGCAATGTCTCCATTTCGGTCAACAGAGTGTGTTGACACTAGATTATACTATATATACTAATAGATAGATAAAGCGTAAAGCTGATTTTTGCTATATCATGTATTTTCTATATATATTAAAATTTGCATGTAAAATTATGATATATGTAAGTACGAATAAATTATAAACTTATATTTGGGGCTACAACTAGTAAAATGGTTATATAATTTAATTCTCTTCTGTCCAACAAAAACGTATCGTCGACATTGGTGTATTTGACGGGACGAAGCTCCTACCATTTGCTTCATTTTCACATTTACATTTATGTATTTAGCTTTATCGATTAATTGTCTTTTGAAAATTAATTAATTAAAGTGTTACACTTATTCTATAAATTTTAAAAGTTGAATTATGTACAACAATAATATCTTATAAAAAAATGATTGGATATTATTTCAATAATAATAATAAACACTAAGCCATTAATAGTCTGAACTATTAACAAAATTGTAATCAAGAATTCGTTTTCTAAGTCGTCTATATATTTTGTAGATGCTTCCCAGCGAATTTTAAGTTACTTTAAGTTACTGTTACAGGTTTTGATAACAAATTCAGTTGCATTTACAATTTTTCGCATCCTAGACATAGTTATGTCTAGACATAATGTCAAGACACTCCATTCATAAGACATTGCTTGTCAACCGGCGAAACTTAACACCGTGCTTTGCTTAACAAATACAAATTGAATTGAAAATACAAATTTCAACAATGTCAGTAATTTTATATCAAACAGACAATAGTAGGGCCAGTATTGGGGTCAGCTATCCCTAGAGGCGCGTGACGTATGGCGGCTGGCGGCACTAACTCACGCGCGTTAGTGTGCGCCCGCCTTTACACGTCTTGCAGTACCTAGTAGTCTTTAGACGTAAAATTAGGTAAAGTTGAGTAAATAAATATATATAATAAAATAAATAAAAGATAAATAGAAATGAAAAATAATAGTAATTAATCATAAAAGGCATTTGAATTTGTGAACGGAACAAATAAACACTTTTACGCTTTTTTCCTTATGTTGGCTAGTGACTAGTGCAAAGATATTCCATTCTCTACTTAATTATAATACATAATTAACAACTTAAGTTTCCAACTTGCAGCTCAAACTGTATCAACCCCCTTATTATACAAATAACAAGAATTTTGCATTAACATATCGTAGACATGTGTTTTACTAATCTTACACACTTACGCACACACACCCTTACACACAAATTCGTACATTTTTTTTTGTTATTTACAGTTGTCAATGTATTCTTTGTTTGTTTAAAGTTTAATTTAGTTCCTATTAAACTTTATCTTTATCTGTGCGTTTTAGCAAGAGAACCTAATATTCAGATAGTTGGTTAAATTTGACATTTTATTTCATGATGTAACAGTAGTAGGTTCATATCCAAACTAAAAAAAAACATTTAGAATATAGCAGCATTTTATTTTATAAGATAAAGTGCGTTGTGGAGTTTCACTAAACCTTTACGCAGTCCCTAATTGGGAGGATAGTGCGAAACGATGTGACGTGTCACTTTCTGGAATTGAAGATGTAAAAATATAATGGAAAATGCATTACAGACAAATACTTAGTTTGTAAATGAATATAATATATTTTAGTATTCGAAAATACATTTTTGAAAACCCGACGTGTCGAACACTATACACTAATCCGTGAGAGTTACCTGTGACCTCCGACTACTGTAAAGCGTCAGATTTTCGAAAATATGTCTTTGAATATCAAAATATACGCGATTAATCCGTTTAAAATAGTTTCATTTAATATGTGTTAAAATCGCGAAAATTAAAGATCTTACTTACTTAGTTTTTATTTTAAGCCGCTTTACGCTTTATTCCGCATGGCAGTTAAAAATCCCTTCCTTGATTGTTTCCGCCGTGAATTCAACGCCGCGCTATGTCAATCAGAGCGGAGAAATAAAAGTAAATTTTTAAATATAATAATTCTTCCGAGCGGAATTCGAACCCACAACCAATTGCGTTTTAAATCCCGCTGTTACAATAGTGAAAATAAGAAGAAAACGGTCTAAATTACAAAAAGGTAAAATTACAAAAAGATTATTACACCCCTACACGATCAAAGAATCTACCTTTTGGTTTTAAAAATATATATATATTTTGGGGGAATTCTTAATATTAAAAAATAATATTTATTTTCAAATAGAACATGTGTTTCATGCAAAAAGTAATCAATTATATTATTTAAACTAAAATTTGTAAGCCTAGGCAACGCCTCCGGCGGCACTGTGTGCCCGCGTGTTTACATTCCTTAATTCTCTTAACGTTAGACGCATTGGTGAACAAATTGGTATTTAATTAAAATATTGGTAGTAATTTTGTTACATTTTAAATACAATTGTGAATATAACTACGCGTAAAATAAAGGCCGCTTTATAAATTCAATTATATCTAAAATAATCATTTATTTCCAATGCATTGTTCTTAAAGACATTGGTCTATTTACATTTCTTCTTCGTATCATACAACAGAACCCTCGATTCGCATAATTTTCATAGAAAAAGAAAATTTTGTTTTTTCTTTCACTTTTTAATATGATGATAGTCATTCTTAGTCTGACAGTATTTAGTGACCTCTTTGAGGCTTTGACGAGCTGAGATTTAATAGCCAAGGCGTCTTTTACGCATCGTTGACGTATTGTATGTCTTACTTCGCGTAGTATTTCTTTTGTAATATTCAACCTAGGATTTTTAAAATATAATTTGCAAATAATTTATTTAGTACAGATACATATGTAGATGTCCCTCGTTCATTCCTTATTCAATATTGTGTTATCACTCTATGTACTTCACATTCAATACTTTGTCGTCGGTCATGGCGCAGTGGGACGACGTCTGACTGTAAACACGATCGGATGTGGGTTCGATACTCACACGGGGAAATTTTGTATATTTAAATTGTTTTCATTCTATGCTCTGCTGCTTCTTAAATATAATTACTTCATCTAGTAGGAATTACGCAACCGGACTTCGCGTTTACAGTTAGACGCTCTCACGTACCATATAATTTTACAAGATTAGTAAATCTCTATACATCTCATTACAATTTAGCATCAGACAGAGACGTAGGTAGCGGCGGTGGTTTGTTTAAACAAGTCGATGCCCGAGGCGACCTCTCCCCTCCGTTCAGTATTCATCTCCCTAATATTGGATGTATGGAGATTGGTCTTGTATTGTGTTACACCAACAATATTTGGCTAATCTAGCTGTTTGGCTTAACGGTCTAATTGGATGAATGTTTGCCTATGTTTGGAACCATTCGATCTGATTGCCAAGAGGAATTGAGATCGTCTGATTTAAATCAGACACCGCAGTCAACAGCTTACCTATCATCGATCAATCATTGATTCCATTTGATTACAATGGAAGCTGTATTAGTGAGAATGGACACATTATGGCGTTGTTACGAATATACCCTTGTATGTAAAGACAATTGTAGAAATGATTTATTAATTCTAAACTCGGATAAACTCGTATAGATTTTAAGTATTGTTTTTTTATCCTATACATATATAAAGCATATAAATGTACTACTTTTAGCTTCACGTTTTTATCCACAACAGGGTAGACAGAAAGTACCTAAGGTCAAGACACGCTGTACTTACACGCTTTCGCCGAGGAAGTGGAAATAATTTAAATATAATCACTCCCTCAAGTGGGTATCGAATCCACGACCGATCGCATTTACAATCAGACTCTATACCACTGCGCCACGACCGACCACTTGAGTTTTGACTGTTTCTTTTTAATTAACTTAAAGGTTAATTTTTAACGTACTAAAATCATGATTATATAGAATGGTTTAAAGCAACTTTCTCATACAGATACAGTCTCGGACGAAGCTGGTAAATAAATATATAAAGCGTAAGTAATAATAATTACAGCAAAGGTATAAACATGGCGAGTCCGCCGTGTCCGTAACATTCGCGTTTATTGTTCTGTGAATATTTTACAAGCGGATAGAGGTGAGCAAAATTTGAATTATACACTTAATACCCTTACACTATTTTAGACGGAATATTTAATGTGAGCTTTTTTAACTTAACTTTTAACCTTTTCAAATGTAAATATTGTAATTTTGTAATGAGATTTTAAAACACATTTTTTCTACCTTTCTTCATTTTCCGGGTGGTTATTATATATAGACTTAGTGTTAAAGCACTCCAGTTTTTATATATAGTAAGAGATATAGATTGAGTTGCGGAATTTAACGCCACATATTGTCGTAAGGAACTGAAATAAGAACCTACACTTATTGTGTGGCGCCACGACAACGTTTTCTGAAAATTTATAAATTAACATGGTTTACTATACAAAAATATAGAATATAATCGATACACCCTTTTTATCACCTTTTCTCATACATAAGTCTAAATCAGCCAAATAAAGAGACATTGACGCATTTTATCGGAGCTCAGTAAATGTGAATTTAGTACATACCTTGAAAAAGCGAAATCAAATCTGTTTAACCTGCTAAGTGGCATACCTGATACGGAACCAGAAAACTCACTGTGCGCTATAAATAAATCAATTCCCGACCGCATGGGGTGTCCACATAGCCTGGGGAACCCTAAATTTAGCTAGGGTGTCACTAAATCACAGTTATTGTTAAACGTAATGTCCATAAATGTATACCGGAAATGTATAGCTAATATTGGTAATATTATTACTTATAAAATTATTTGGCTTCATATTTATATATATATATATATATATATATATATATATATATATATATATATATATTTTCATTTCAAATTGGTTAAATCCTATAGTTTTATATAGTACTTACATATAATTAAACTAATGATAAAATAAAAAAAAAAACACTATTAAAATTATTTTAAAATATAAAGTGATTCGATATCTATGATAAAAATATAAGAGTTGTTTTGAAGAGATTTTGGGCGGAAAATATAGAACGGAGTGTCTTTACACTCCATTGTCTCTGACTACACTGCTATGTGGGATGAAGCGTAAAGCTCCTTTAGCTTCGTAAGAGGGTGGTCCAACTCTCTTATTTATTTGATGCACTTATTTAATATTTAAACAGTCAACGGAGTGTCTTAGCACTAAGTTCTGTCTGATCTTGTTACGAAATGTAGATCGTGAAGCTTATTTAGATTTAAACATACATATATCCTTAATTTTAATTATTTCTTTTTGAAATAAGTAATAAATTATGTTACATAATAGAACATTGATTTTAACGATGTTTCGACTTTTTAAGTAAAGCTACTTCTATTTTAAACAGATTAATCGCGTATATTTTGATATTTAAAAGTAAAATTTTGAAAACCACTACGCTGCTATACGGAATATTGTAAGGTGCTCAAAACGTTCTATTTTTAATAGGTA
This sequence comes from Dryadula phaetusa, assembly GCA_032432895.1. Lineage (NCBI taxonomy): Eukaryota > Metazoa > Arthropoda > Insecta > Lepidoptera > Nymphalidae > Dryadula > Dryadula phaetusa. The sequence continues at coordinate 2,058,916 of JAOYRS010000001.1, forward strand.
CCAAAATATACTCGATTAATCCACTTAAAATGTAGATTAGATAGTCAATGTTAGATATAGTCAACATGAAAATTTTGTCAAACATATAATTTTAAATTTTTGTCATATATTAGTTTATATTATGATTTTAAATAGAATTTACCATTAGTGGGATATTGTACTATATTAAAACTATATTATCCATTTTGAAACGTGTCAGTGTCAATTTTTTTTAAAATGCATATCAAATTTTGATTTCGTAAAAAAATATAATTTTAAAGTTTTGTCGTTTTTCGTTACTGTTATAATTTTATATAAATTATTCTTGTAATTACATATTGTTTTATTAAATATGGTAATCAATCTATTCTAGCTAGTATGAGAAATGAGTAGATTTTAAAATAAATAGCAGCATTCATAAAATTTATTCTTAATATATTATTATATTGTGAGTATTATTTGTGTTTTATTATTATTATATAATTATTATTTTATTTATATTATTATTTTGTTTTAAAATATTATTGAAAATAATCATTACACTAATCGTGATTGTACTTAATAGATAAATGCTTGAACTTACTTTTGAGAAGATAATATACATATTTCTTGAGTCTAGTTAGACAAGGCACGGCGCGGAGTACAAGGAAACATTTTTTCTGAAATGGGCAGAAAATTCATAGCCATCATGAGCCATTACTGAATTCTGCATCTAATACACTGTACTATTTACTATGATTATATACGATACTTTGATTTCGTTCAAGCAAAGCGCAGCGTTCAATTCAACACACAATATCTCAATTTAGTGAAAAAAACGCAGTGCCTATATACAGCTTCTTCTCTGTCTGAACAATCGTTACAGTTTAAGTTTATATAAAAGAAAAATACAGAAAGCCAATATTTGTTATATTAATTCATAAGAAATATAATAAAGTATAAAATTAAATTATTACTCTGCCATGTGTAAAACATATAATGTTAAATGCGTATTTAAGAGCGTTTATTCTACTAGTTCTGTATGAAATAGTCGTGAATATCAAGATGTTCGGGCAACTAGGAACTAATTTATTAAGGAAACCAGGTTTCTTTACTTAGGTGAAGACGAAACGATCTCCCAGAGCTAACTGAAAGACAATAGATGAAGGGATCAAGTACTATATTATTCGTCCATTTAATATTAACGAGAAATGCATTTCAGAAACATTTAATATGATTAAATTAATATTAATTGTAAATCATTATAGGGGAAAATATTCTATACAAAACACTAGTGTAATATATTTTAAAGTATGAAAAATAAAAATTATAACTAATTTTAAAAATTAGGAAATGGTTATATAATGATTGTAAATAAGTAACTGGTGGAAGTCACCACTATGTTAAGCATGGGAAGTTTCTACAGAAACATTGTCTATGTTTCTATATCAAGCGGAAATCGAGAGTTTTGACATTAGATTCTCTGAATGCCAAATGTAGAGAGCTCCTAGGTAAGTAATCATAATCACTACCGAATGTCAATATAAAATATTTTGTATATAGTTATTTATAGCGCTTTCTTTATTAAATCCAACCATCGAATACTAAAAAATTGAAGAAATCCCGCAATAAGATTCAAACTGCCAACCATTATGAACGCACCTCGCAACTAAACCACGGCGGTGACGTTAGAATCGACCATCTATTATTAATACGTTATTACGCTACAGTAATATAATAAAACTACAGTACTAAAGTAAGAAGTAAAGTTATGTTTCAACACGTAATGCCTTTACGTTCAAGATATAAATTTGTCTTGACTACATCCCTAACGCTATAAAACTTAGATAAGCGCCCCTCATTACCGGTTTTTTTTGTGTGAATACTTCAGTAGGCTCGCCAGTGATTTTCCAGGTTTTCGACACTGAAAGTTTTATATGAAAAATATATGTTTTCAAAACTCTGTCATATAAATTTTGGAATAAAGAAACTGACTGGAATAATTAATGTCTATTGATATAATAGTATAGTTAAATCAAGTTTTCATCTACTAAAGCTTACATAGAGTATATACTTTCATATATAGACTATATTTATAAGCACTTTATGGGAAATATTCCATGTTTGAAATGGAATTAATTGAAGTATAAGTAGTTCACGCAAGTGAGAATCGATACCATAATCAATATCTTTTACATACACTCTGATACTTTTCCAGAGTACTTTATTGTCTAATATTACTGCAGAAACTCTGTTAACCGGACTAACTTTTGTTGTTAGGGATCCGGATAGTCGAAAATGTGGGTAGTGGAATATATGAAAAAAACGTTTTTTGTATATTAAAAAATATAAAAAAAATTATGTTTATTATTAAGAGATGACGTTTTTTCTTAAATTACTAAAAATCTTGCAACCTTAATCACATGTATGTATGTTAAAATTTATTTCCTTGGGATAGAAAGTCCGGATAATCGCGAACCCGCACAACTGAAGGCCGTATAATCGTGATTTTGTGTGGTAAAATTTTAATTAAGATTTCTCTGTGTGTATAAAAAAACCACCTTATTAAGGTTGGTAAATAGAATTTACATAATTAAAAAATATATATAACGAAACATCTAGAAAATGTTAATGACAAAACGTAATGAAATATAAAAAAAAATGTTTTAAACCAATGTAAAATAAGGGATCCGCTTCAGGTGTCCAAGTTGCAAACTTTAATTAAGCAGCGAAGTAACTTCTACGTGGGGACTAATTCCATTCCGCTGGAAATAAAACATAATAAAATTACCATCTTTTTAAGACACTTAAAAAAATAAGTTGATGCCAAATTTTCCCTTTCGCGATTTTGTTAGGGCGTTGTAACTGGTAAATTAATTTTTTAAATCCAAATTAAACTGAAACTGAACGATGTTCGTTCGTGTGAAAATTTTAAAATTTACATCCAATTTTGCTCGTGGGCTCCGTGCGACCAGGTATTTTTACAACTTTCAATTTTTTAATTGGAATTTATAGCTAATTGAATATTTGTTTCTTAACTTTGTTTATACGGGTACCTTGATTAAAGAGGAAAAAGGAGGTATACATACATATATAACGAACGTCACGGGATTCGACAACGCGCCTCTTGGAAACCAATCAAGGTCTCATTACATTCAAATAGTTTTATCTAAATAAATATACACGCGATATTTTTAATATATTATATAACATTAATATTGCGGATGAATAAAATATTTAATATAGTACAAGTTATGCTGTAGGCCTATATAACTACTTCCTTTTTAGCTTCAAGATTTTATACCACATAACAGGGAAGGCAGGAAGTAACTAGTGTTAAGACGCTCCGTACTACACTTTCCGCCGAATTCGAGACATTGTGTGTTGAGTGGCTGAACTCAACGCTGTGCTTTTTCTTACTAGACCGATGAAATTAAATTAATTATAATATAATCATTTTTCTGAGTGTGCATCTAACCCACAATAGATAGCATTTATAATCAGACGCTAGCGATCGGTCTACAGATAAAATGAAAAATATACCGTGTTTGCCTTGAAACTATACTCCCTATGTATCTCTTTGAAAAAAAAGAGAGTGTGAAAGAGTAGAGTACCATATATTCAAAGTCAAAATACTTTTTATAGCACAAAAGTGTCAGTATTGTCCTACTGGAAGTTACAACCAGCTCAGAAGGCAGTTCTGCTAACAAGAACTGGCGAGAAACTCAATAATTGCTCTTTTTTAGCTTCACGCTTTTAGCAGGGTGAACAGAAAGTACCTAGTGTCAAGACACTCCGTACTTCGCTTCCTACCGAATTCGAGACATTGCGTGTTGAGTGGTGGAACTCAAAGCCGTAATACTCTTTTCAATTGTAGCTTCATACCAGGTTTCGTAGGAATTTCCTTCCATGTGCAACACAATTGTGGAACACCCTACCTGCGGCAGTGTTTCCAGTTCGATTTGACATAAACCCACTCCCACTTTAAAGGCCGGCAACGCACCTGTAACTCTTATGGTGTTACACGGGGCTGTGGGTGGTGGCCGAACACTTACCATCAGATGCCCGCACGCTCGTTTACCTCGCCTGTCCTATAAAGAAATTGCTTACAACTGATATTAGCTTCCACAATGAGCAGCAAATACACTACACACTTTACCACTTTACAAACATTAACAGTTTAAGTCTAGTATACCTTTAAATAAAAAAACATGATCGCAATTCTCAACCGTAAACTATATACCTTGGCGAGTTTAAAAAATAGATATTCGGATAATGGAGGCGTCAAATTTTCATTACAAAGTTTTTATTTGTTTTTTTTTAAGCGCATACAAATTTTGTAGTTCTGATGCCAAGGGAAAAATACTATACTAGAACCAATTTTCGTTCGAATGTAATCGTTTAATATAAATGCTATGAAACCCTTGGGCTCTCCCCCTCTATGTCCAGCAGTGGGCGATGCAGGTATGAACCGACTACGATGTGTCCCCGTTGGTGTTTAAAATACGCGTTGCCATGACAACGTTTACACAAAAGTATATATCAAAGAAATGGTAGTATGTAATATTATTCCTATTTTAGTTTTGAACTTTTATGCCCCATAAAAGGATAGACTGGAAATACCTAGTGTCAAGACGCTCCGTACTCCCCATTTTCAACACGCGCTTTGTCTTACCAGACCGAGGTAATGATAATAGTTTAAATATAATCAATCCCCCGAATGGGGATCGAACCCATCATCAATCGCGTTAAAAGCTCATGTCATAAATAATTGATGATTCTTGTCAATAAGTAATCAAATTCAATTCTCCGCGTTGATCAGGAATAATAGATAGTGATAAATATTTCCACAATTTAGATGTTTAGGATTCTTTGAATTGACTAATTCTAAACACAAAATATTATTGTGTAATATTATTGAAAATTGATCCACCTCTTCTAGGCGGAAATAGACGGAAGAAACAACAAGATAGATAAAAATTATAGTGTTCGAAATTAGTCAAATTAGTGTATAAATACTTAAACATTTAATAAGAATCAATTATTTTAATATAACAAACAGACACTCCAATTTTATTAATATGTAAAGATGATTATTATTCTCTTATAATCGCATTAATAGAAATAGTTTAGTACAAAACTAAAAAGGTATTCAGATTTGTTACGCCTAGCGTGTAATTCGTTTAGGGAGCAACTTCCATACGTATGTAATTAAGAAAACTTTTCGAATTATCCGTGTTTTTCCACACACAACGGCCAGCATCACTTGAGCTGTCTTCCCCTTGCGTGTATGAACAAATGGTAACATAATAACAGTAATCGAGGATCATTTTACGCTAGTAGTTTGTCCCATTTTTCGGCCACGTATTTAGTTTTAGTTTATCGTTGTATTTCAGGGTACAGTGCGCCCCCGGACAGTGAGAAATTTACCAATTAAGTTGTTGCAAATACGTTTTGTTAGTTGCCGGTTTCAGTTAAATTGTATGTTATGTTTGAAAAGAACACTATAGTGTGCGATCCGCATTTCTGCATTTATGTTAACTACAGGTTTTGTTCACAGGTAAAACCCTCTATACCCTTTACCCTCAACAAGTGTATTTCGCTGACTGATTTCAATTCGTAATTGAGATATTGTGTGTTGAGTGGCGACCGCCGTAGTTCGTCTTATCAGAGTGGAGAAATTATCTAATATATTTTATATATGTTATTTTAAAAAAAACATAAGTATTTTGCATTCTGTCTCTATATTAACTATAATTTTGCCAAATTTCTTATCGCTCTGTCTATTTAATTTTCTTAAAAAGGGATACATACTTCTATATATTTTGTTCCTGAAATACCATGTTTTTCAAATTATATATTTCTAATAGAATTTTTTATTTATATATTTTAAATATTTATATATTTATTACATGGCCAATAGTATAATTAATTGATTAAAAAAGTGTTTTATGTTTTAAGCGGCCATAAAATGACTAACTTTATTTACAATGGAAATACAAAGAGGTATAAGAGTTAAAAAATCAAATTTTAAAAGACATCTCATCAATGCTGACGCAAGTGAATAAAATAGGTAAGTATTATATTCTATAGAGCTTGATGCGGCCCCCATGATGCCGGCACATGAAATATATAAGAAGCACCTACGTATGTAAATACGCGTAATATAGGTAGCTCCAGGAGAGATATGTAAAAAAACAAACGCTACTTTTGAAAAAACAAAAGAAAATTCAGTAGAATGCTCGCCATAAATTGTTCTTCTCGCGGGAGTTGTAGCGTTTGCAAAGCCGAGTAGTGTGGCCATTGGAACACAGTGTTTTTATTGGACAAGTTATATTTTTGCTTGTCTGTACAAAGTTCATATTATAAAAGTAAGAATATTATTATCATTAGCACATTAGATTTTTTTTAATTTTTTCATTTGTTTTATATAAAAGAACAAAACCGTGTGGAATCACGATTCAGATATAGACTTGAGATAAACATTTCTGATGGACTTCACGATTTATACACAAATCTTCCCCTGTTATCGACCAGTATCAGCAATGGTGTAAAATATTGCCTTTCTCACATGCATCAACTAGGTTCACTGAGGTAGATACGGGTACGCTGAATAAACAGTAAAAGTACATAAAGATATCATTCATTATATATAGAGAAATATAATTAGAAACATTATCAATATGACAAACAAATAAAATATATCTCTGGAACCCATCGTGGCGCAATGGGACGGCGTCTGATTGTAAAAAACGTGGTTTAGGTCATAGTTTTAGGTTCGATTTTCACTCGGGTAAATTATTATACTGAACTTATTTCCATTTTCCGCTCTGATAAGACAAAACGCAGTGTTAAACTTCATAACTCAATATGCTACGTCTCGAATTAAGATGGAAAATGAAGAACGGAGTGTCCTGACACTAGTTTCTCCCAGACTACCCAGCAATGCAGGATAAAACTTAAAACTATTAAAAAATCCCTTAAGATGATGAAATGATAGCCACCCTTCTCCTAAGGATTCACACCCCAGTACTTTACGCACACACGTAACGCAGCTATCGCTTAGGGTCAGGCAACACACTACTATTTTTACATTGAAAGTACAATGTTATTGCTCGAGTCTCGCGATACAAACATGATTTCCCGCGTGGTACAACCCTGAAAAAGGTTTATCATATAGATAAACAAGCGATTATTTTGATCACTACCAGTTTCGCTTATATGCTGCATACTGTACTGCAGTGGATTCAATGGACGTTACTTACTTATAAACGTAAACGTTGTACTGAGGCCATCGTGGCGCAGTAGTTTGATACAAGCTATTAGTTTTAGGTTTGATTCTTGTTGGAATTATTATAATAGGTGTAAGATTCGATATGCAATCTCTCTCTCTCTCTCTCTATATATATATATATATATATATATATATATATATATATATATATATATATATATATATATATAACTAAAATGTAGAAAAGAACCTAATTTATGACAATAATTTATTAACTACTGTCATAAAAATTACAAGATATGTCATTCGGCACAGATCCTACTAATTTCAATACAAACTATATGAATATTTGTAATACTTTCTAATATAAATTAAAACAATATATTTAATTTCAAGCCGAAAGACTAATTATTATATTAATCTTAGTACAGTTGTATATTGTATATTTATAATAAACGTAAAATAAAATTACTATGAGTGATCAAGGATTTTAATCAAAATACCTTTATTATAAATAAGAACAGCTTTGAAATTCAAATTCTCTCAAATATTTTAGTAGAATTTATTGACGTTAACTTTTTTATTTACAAATAAAAAACAATAATATTTCATATTTTTTTTATTACAAATAAATAAGCTACATTTAATTCTAATATTAGCTCATACATTTTTTATCCCCTTCAAATGAGAGTAAAAAGAATTTTAAAAAAATTAAACAAAATTTAAAGTACACTTCTTGTCATTCTTCTTCTTTGGCGAAATACGTGTAGGAATAATTTTGAAATAATTATTAATTATCTGTTCTAGTCTATGGATCTTATAATACTTAATATTACTATCTTAAATATTTACAATTGTACCAAACGGATATGGCACGTATCGACTTGCACACAAACAAATGACACAAAACACGTTACTTTCTTATGAAGTCGAAATGCAAATAATAAATGCAGTTTATAAGTACAGATCTAAACAAGACATTCCTTATATAAGTTAGAAAATTATCTAAATAGTGATGTACCAAAATCGGTTTCATTTAAAATGAAAACGTTATTATGTTTATTTTTAAATATATTTAGCTTTTCTTTTTTTCTTTTTTTTTTTATAAATTTTACGACATCGAATATACATTGTAGTATTACGACTAACTTTCATCAAAGGCACAGAAACTCCATTATTAATTCTAAAAAACTAAACGTCAACAAATACTCATGTATTTTATAAAAAAAATTGAAATTAATTTTATATATAATTTGATTTTTATATATAATTTGGAGTTAAGTAATTTTGAAGTAAAATATTAATTGATTGCAATTTACGTGTCTATCTAAATACCGCTGGCCTGCTTGGACCCTCGGTGGGCTCTAATACCACTCTCTTGAAGCAACCGACCGGGAGCTGGTCCAAGATACTCTTTATGTTGTCCACTTCGCCACGAAGACTGTCGTGTTCATCTTGATACTGTTTAATCCATCTGTTTAAATTAAACAAATATTAATTATCATCTCAATATATAAACTTAAAAAACATCGTCTTAGTCAATTTTGAGGGATATTTTTATAGCTTTTTTTATATATATGGTTTGTTATTGCTTTTTTTTATTAAAAAACATATTTTTGCCGTCTTAATCACTGTTTTATTACATAAATATTTTCCATAAGTTCCCTAATAACATAACATGTTCAAATATAATAGCGTTAAAATAAAATACATACGAAATATGAAAAATACTCATATATTACCTTTGATGATTATTCTTCGCTTCTGTCAAAGTTTTAATCTTGCCATCAAGATCGACTTCTTTTAGTGCACTCTCCGCTGTATCCAGACTTTTCTCTGTATGAATATATAACAATTATGATAGTTAATAAAAAAAAATACGCATTAAAAAAGCAACTTCCCGTTTTATCCCTCAAAGCAAGGTCTGTCTGTCGGAGTGTCTTGACATTAGGCTGTTTCTGAGGTCATCCTAATGTCAAGACACTCTGTTAATGTTTTCCGTTCAAAATCGAGACATTGTGTATTGAGTGAACTCAAACTCATAGTTTGTCTTATCAGAGCGTGGAAATTAACGCACAATCCAATTGTATTCACAGTCAGACGCCGTCCCTCGCCACGATGGCTTCTACTTAAGTATACAAAAAAATATTTAAAATTTTTAACTAATATGAATCTTAGGGTTCCAGTTATAGGGTTATTAATTTTTAAAAACATTTGCAATTTTTTTCAGCCTCACGCTTTTAACCCGCATAGTAGGGAAGACGAGAAGTACCTAGTGTTAAGACAATCCGTACTCCGCCTTCCGCCGAATTCACGACATTGCGTGTTGAGTGGTGGAACTCAACGCTGTGTGTTTAAATCACTCTGGCAAGAGTGAGGAAGTAATTTAAATATAATTATTTCTCCAAGTGAGAATTGAACCCACAATCGATTGCGTTTACAGTCAGACGCTGTCCCACTGCACCGCGACCGAAATTTACATTTGTTCTTAATAATAAAATTAATTATTCATATTAAATGAAGAAATAACACTTTAAAATGTATATAGAATATTTAATTTATTGAATATTTTAAATTTTCAAATACTCACGCAGCCTGTCAAGTGCGTCGTCATCTAAAGTGGGCAAGTTTTGTAACTCGTCCATAATAACTTTCAAATCGTCTAAACCTTTGGATACTTGCTTTTCCGCTTCTCGAGCATCTGTGTTAGCTTGGCCGACCTGACAATATAAAATATATTTCAAAAATATATATAACATTAATTATATTATATAAATAAATAATACTAAAACATCTGTTAGACTTATAATTTTGTATAAACGTTTACTTATGGCCTAAGAGCTAAGGACGACCTTCTTTATAATAAAAATCTCCATTTTTTTTATTTAGGCCCAGTCGTCACTGGCTCTCAGTCTATTTGTTACATAACTCATATTCTATCTATGCGTCAACTTTGACACCAGCGTGAATAAACGTAAAAGAACAATAAAGATAAAGAAAGATTTATCTTTGTTGTTATCTTCATTAAGACATATATCTTGTGGCCATGAAAATATTCCCGTACCTTCATTTTAGCATCTTTAGTCAACTGCATGTTTTCCTCGGCTTGCTTCTCCAGGTCTTTTATTTGCTTGGCTGTCCCTTGTACACGTGCTGCAAATATTCATTTTTTTTAGCCTTACGCCTTTATCCCGCATAGCAGGATAGGTAGAAAATACCTAGTGTCAATACACTCCGTACTTCGTTTTCAACCGAATTCGAGACTATGTGTAGTAAGTGGTGGAACTCAACCCCGCACTTTGTCTTTACCAGAGCGAGGAAGTGAAAATAATTTAAACATAATCACTCCTCCGAGTGGGGATCGAACCCACACCCGATCACGTTTACGGTATATTATTAATATTTTATTTGTTTTATACTATTTTTTTTAATTTAAAGGAAAGAAGAAGTGTTGCGTACTAGATAGCTTGTCTGCTTCATCTCGAAGGTTTCTCGCGTCAGCTCTGGATTTTGCAGCTTCCTTCCGTATCTCGTGTGCAGCCTATGAATATTATTCGATTAATACCTAGATATTATATATATATTATATATATATATATATATATATATATATATATATATATTAATTCTATATGTTTTGTTAAAGCAAATAATATAAAGAAATGTTAATATTGAAATAAGTTGTAACAAAAACGTATAAGAATTTCAACGCAGCTGGTAGTAGAACGCATGGCTTAGCGGTCAGAGCGCATGGACGGTATCCAAGAGGCGCGGGTTCGAATCCCGCTGCGTTCAAATTTTTATACGTTTTTTCAAAAATATTTTAAGAATTTAAATATTACACCCATTTACCTCAGAAGCTTTATCAGCGTATTCTTTTTGAGCTTGTTGAGCTAAATCTCTAGCTTCCTTCGCTTTGTCACTGGCGGTAGTTAGTTCTTCTGATACGCTGGTAATACGCTCTTCTGCGGCTGCAACCTTTTCTTGGACTCCAGGCACGTCCAGTGCCGCTTGTTTGGCCATTTCCCGAGACTGTGTTACTTGGTCACTAAATTCTGTGTTATAATTGATGAAATTTAAATATTAATTACATTAAAATAGACACCAATTTGACACTATAGGAAATGTCTGATTTGACATGTCGGTAATGAGTTCAAATTCTATTACAAGGAACGATATTACGATTTACATATGTCTTACTAATAATATATTCTTCTTATAAGAAGAAAAAATTTTGAAAATAAATGGTAAGATAACTGTTATTCTTTCACGTAAAAAGGAAAGAAATAGACTATTTTTAACAATTTTATTGTTAAATCTATATAAGTTTATACATAAAATAATTTCAAGACCGGCCGTGGCGCAGTGTGACATCGTTTGACTCCAAACGTGATCGGTTATGGGCTCGATTCCCACTCGGGGTAGTCATAATATTTAAATTATTTTCACTTCCTCGCTCTGGTTAGACGAAGTGAAACGTTGAGTCCCGCCACTCAACACGCAATGTCTCGAATTCAATGGAAAGCAAAGTAGGAAGTGTCTTGACACTAGGTACTTTCTGTCTACCCTGTAGTGCGGGATAAAAGCGTGAAGTTAAAAAAAATCAATTGCCTATATTGATGATAAACACATACAAACAAAATCTTCTCACCTTTAAGTGTTACGTAAATCTCATTCGCATCTTTCAAAGTAGCTTTAGTTAGTTCCACGTCGTTTTGTGCTTTAGCTCTTAATTGATCTAGTTTGGCCAAAAGATCGTATAGTTCATCTTGTCTATCGTGCCCTTGTTCGATAAGATCCTTGCCGCGACGGATTTCTTCGTCCAATGATTCCAGTGTGTCTTCCGTGACGCTAATCAATTGTTCTAATTCAGCTGATTTCTCATCGACCTATATAATAAAAATATTTTATTATAATAGAATTTACTCAAAATTATAAGAAATACTTGAAATTGACACTGCAAATAATAAATTCCAAAACATTTTTTCATTAGTTAATAAACACGAGTGCTGTAAATTTAAAATTCAACAAGGACACGAGTGCCGTAAATTTAAAATTCAACAAGTAAATTTATAATATAATATTTTTTATCCAAAAACCACGTTATATCATGATGTTAATCATATGAGCTTACAGTTCTGTTCATATCGATGGCGTCCTGACGTAATTTGCTCAATTTTATATCGGGTAGTAATGTAGTGTTAACTTCTGCATATAATCCCAAAGCTTCATCGTATACAATCTTAGCTCTCTTCAACGCTTGCTCTGCGAGCTCAGCCATACTGCTCAACTTGCCTGAAGCGGCATTCAATTCATTTGCTAAAATTTGCACCTCGTTACTGAAAAAATAATAAAATATTATAATCTATACAATTAACTTCACTAAATGCATATGTATATGGTACATATACCAAAACAATATTTTTTGCAAATTTTATCTATCTGTCTATCCCTTTGTTTCAGCTAGTCTCCGGAATGGCTGTACTAATTTTGATGAGACTTTGAGTGGCAAACAGCTGATGTAATAAGGAGTTACTAAAGCTTCCTTTATTTTAGAATTATGAAATAAAGATCTAGAGACGTTATTAGCCCTTGCCAATGAAATTGCAGGCACAACTAGTGATATATATATAATGACATAGATAAATGGCAAACTCTCTGCGATTAGAAATAAAACGGTTAGGAAAATGCCACGTACAATACTGTTACAGGCTAGACTTGTTATAAATTATAAAAAAACAGTATTATAATATTTTTAACGAGTTATATTGTTTTCTCTAAAATATGTGAAATATTTTAGAGAAAACACAAAAATTTTAAGCATTATATTAATAACCAGAGTTATTAAAAAGCTTCAAATTTATTTACCTTATATTGGCTTGTTTTTTTATACCATCTTTAGCTATGTTGTTTGCGTCTAATGAAGTATTGAATGCTTTTTCTGCAATATCCCTTATGTTTTTCGCATCGTTCTCCAATTTTTCCGCAAGCAAACGAGACTCTTTGGCTAAAGCTGACATGTCTACTGACTGTTTACCAAACTGATCGGATCTATTACGCGCCTTCGCTAACGCCACCGCTCCTTCACCATCGAGATATTCTAAAGCACTCTGGAAAAACAGATATTAATATTAATAAAATTATTTTCACTCGCAGAGTAATAAGAGAGAACCAATTCGACAAACATTGCGTGTTAATTGACGAAACTCAACACCGCGCTTTATTTTACTAGAGCGGAGAAACCAATAATTAGCCTGAGTCAGAATCGAACTCACAACCGATTGCGTTTCCAGTGAAACGCTGTCGCACTGCGCCACTGTAATCTTAAAATATAGCAATATACGTTTTATTACAATAAAGACTAACTGACTGACTCACATTTATTTCTTTTTGTGCCGCCTCTATAGTATCTTCTGCTTTAGAAACGTTCCCTTTACTTCTTTCCACTGATTCATTTCCTTCATACGTTTCATCTTCTATCTTAAACAGCATATTTCTGTAAATTATCAAATTAAACTTACAACTTGCATGTGGTGACTATACGAATAACTACGTATTTTTTAGCTTCACGCTTTTATCCCGCATAGTAGAGTAATAAGTACGTATCAAGACACTCCGTATCCCATTTTCCCCCGAATTCGAGACATTGTGCACCAAGTACATCTCCTTGATTACTATTAAATTAATATTTACTATTTTTAAAGTGTTATTCCACACTTAGGATTAGAAAACAATCATATAATTTCATTATATAATTCTCATAAATGTTTACTATTAAATTATACATTATTTTCAATGTATTAGGGCCAATTTTTTTTATTTGCTTGACGCTGTAGGGCTAATCCAATATATAGTATCTAATTAACCTGATATCAGCCAGTCTATCAGCAAGCTCAGCCAAGTTGCTAGTAATGCTTGTACCCGGACCACTTCCGAGCTCAGCTTTGGCCTCTTCCATTAACCTGTCTATTTCAGCTCGGACACGTTGCAGTTCATTGTTGAAATCAGCATTGTCTACCACTGTTGGGGCTTTGGAGATCTTTGATAGGATCTATGGAAGTGTAAAATATATAATACATGTATGACAAGATATAGATAAAACGCAGAAAAAATGTATCGTAACAAAAAAAGATTTTTTTTACATATTTATCAGTATCTGGTGTGTTATTATTTTTTAGGTTCACGTTTTTATCAGGAATAAAAGGATGAACAGTATGTATATAGTGTCAAGGCACTCCTTACTGAACTTTTCGAAGAATTCCAGACATTATCTGTGTAAGAATGGGGGAGGGGAGGGGGAAATGAAAATAATTTAAAATATAATCATTGCTCGAGTGTAAATTGAAAACACAACCAATCGCGTTTACAGTCAGACGCTGTCCCGCTACGCCTGGACTGGTTTTATTTATTTATATATAATTTCAATATGGTACTAGATATGTCATTTGGAAGAAAATATAAAGTAAATATTATCTATATAAATAAACAAAATCAGAGTGTTTTTATGTAATAGTATGTATACAAGGTATATAAACCAAAGTAATATTTTTTACAATTTTGGTCTGTCTATCTGCTTGTTTCAGCTAGCCTATGGACATACTGGACCGATTCTGATAGGACTCTCACTGGCAGCTAACTAATATCGTAAGGAATAATTTGGGCTATTTTTATTATAAAATTATAAAATAAAGATCCAGTTGTTAAATTCTCCGCGGACAAAGTTGTGTGTACAACTAATTTTATATATAAAAATTTAAGTTTTAATTTAAACTTTATATTTTATATTTACATCATCTAATTCCTTAAGTTCCTTTCTGTGTTGATTCACAGCATCTTGTACTAAGTTGTAACACGGCGGACAATCTTCACAACCCTGTCCGTCTGCACGTCGTTTTTTGTTCTCCATACACCTTATTTAAAAAAAGTATATTTTGTTATTTATTTATACGAAATAAATATATGAAAACTTCATTCTTTGATTTCTCACATTTCATAACCTTAATAAAATTTTATATACATCGAGATTCAACTTTCAATTTTTTTTTTAATTTTAAAAGGATTTCATTTTTTTCAATTTTCTTTTCAGTAAAATACATAAATCAAAATCTTAATGCCCTTTTTTTACGAAAACTACGCGAACCGAGCAGTATGAAATTTGGCACAAGTATAATTTATAAACAGGGCGAGTGCAGAATGCTTATCTACCTTTTAAATAACGCCTAAATCATAAGCGTACCATGTTTTTAACATACTCGTTGTCAAGGCAACGCGTCAATGGGGACACAAGTATAAGTAAGCTAGTATATAACAAACAATTGTTTTCTACAATAATAATTTACCTATCACATCGGCGTCCTTCGACGTTTTCCTGGCAGGAACATTGTCCAACCATGTCACACTGGTAGTTAGTGGAGCCCCACTCGTCACAATCACAGTCGTGACATCCTTCCGGTGAGAAGCCGTAGTGATAAGCGCGACAACGGTCACAGTGTACGCTAAAATTTTATAATATAAATATTATATATATAATACATTTATTTGTAAATTTCTTAAGACAAGTATTTATTATTTGTCCTGGCCGGAATCGAATCCACAACCTGTTATAAGTGATGGAATAACTATTGCCATATTATTTAGATAAGCTTGTATTCGCTTGATTATTTAAAAATGAAAAAAAGTAATTTAAAAAATTATAAAAGATAATTGTAGATGGTTATAAAAAACAGCTTCTAGCTTTACAGCATAGTCATAGATATTCCGTTCAATGCTTTCCGCGATGATTCGAAACATTACATGTTGAATAGCGTACATAACGCAAATTTTAAACATAATCCTTCTTTTAAGTGTGAATCGAACCCACAACCAATTGCGTTTACAGACCTTATCCCACTGCGCTACTACAGCCAATTTATTAATCATTGTTGTTTATAATAATAGATCTCCATAATTTTTTTTCTTACCCGTCTATGCCAGGCTTACAATAGCATTGTCCAGAGACTGGATGACAGGTGGAGTTGAAAGACCCTTCCAAGTTGCAATTGCACGACTTACAACCCTCCCCGGAGTTGATGTCGTAATAACCCTCCTGAATTAAGAAATTTATTATTAGATATTTATAAATTATTTTTTTTAGCTTCACGCTTTTCATCACGCATAGCAGGGTAGACAGAAAGTACCTGGTCTCAACACACTCCGTACTTCACTTTCCACCAAATTCGAGACATTGCGTATTGAGTGGCGGTTCTCAACGCCGCACTTTGTCTTACCAGAGCGAAGAAGTGACAATAATTTAAATATAGTCACTTCCCCACGTTGGGATCGAACCCACAACATAAGCCTTTACAGTCAGACGCTGTCACACAGCGCTACGATCGGCTTAAAAAAAAATCTTGTTTTTCATCTTTTATTATAAAACTGTAAAATATTCGAAATGTCTTTTAAAATATTAGAATCAAATACAAATTTAATATCTAGAAAACTTTTAAAAATCTATTTCCGAATACCCAAATTTGTTCAATTAATCCGTTTAAAATAGTTTCGTTTAAAATGTGTAAAAATAACGAAAATCCAAAGGTCTTATTATATATATTTTTTATTATGAATTTAAGAAAATTTTAAATATGTCACTTTATAATTTACCTCGCATTTGTCACAATTCTTTCCGATGACATGAGGACGGCAGGAACAGAACCCGGTCAGACCGTCGCACTGTGGAGGCCCTTCCGCGCTCTCTAATGTACCAGCTTCATGACACTGACACTGTTTACAATCACCTTTCTTTTTCTGATCAAGAGCATCGCCGAAGAATCCTTTGAAATAAAAAAATATATATATTTAAAATGTCTATAATAACGTTGATTTTTTAATATATATAATACTTAAAATTAGTGTATTATAATAAAATAAATAAACATTTAAAAAATATGCATAAATATACATTAAATTACACAACCATATGCGTTTGACATACACCTCTGTATACAGTGACATACTCGTTGCTAAGGCAACACATGTCTACGCATCAATGGGGTTACTAGTCTGAATAAACATGTTAGGGTCGTGGTGCAGTTTGATAGCGTCTGACTGAAAACGCGATCGGTTGTGGGTTCGATCTCCACTCGAGGGAGTGATTTTATTTAAATTATGTTCACTTCCTCGCCATGGTAAAAGAAAGTGTGGTGTTGAGTTCCACCACTCAAAATGCAATGTCTCGAATTCGGTGGAAAGCGAAGTACGGAGTGTCTTGACACTAGGAACCTACCCGCTATGCGGGACAAAAGCTTTAAGAAAAAGAAAAAAGTAAGTATATATAATTATTTATCAAATTGTAAAACTATAATTTTAAAGATCGTATATATACGTGTAATACAGTAGATTTACTGCAGTTATGTCGAAATGTAGCCGACGTAGTAATATCTGATTCATCAATACAAAGGTCTGTCGAGCTGAATAAAGTACTTGAGTACTTTCGATACGTAATCGACGCTAAATTGACACGCACATATATCTATATATATAATAAGATCTTTGACTTTCGCAATTTTATACGTTTTAAATGAAACTATTTTAACCGGATTAATCGCGTATATTTTGGTATTCGAAAATACATTTTGGACACCTGATGTTTCGAACACTTTACAGTAGTCCGTGGTCACAGGTAGCCTAGGTACCTGTACCACCACCTATTTATTTATATATATATATATATATATATATATATATATATATATATATATGTGTGTGTGTGTGTGTGTGTATGTATATATTATATACCAACCACTTAAGCACTTGTCACAATGTTCGCCATCAGTGTTGTATATACATTTGAGGCACTCCCCAGTTGTCCTATTACAGTTGCCAACCGCGTTTGGATCTACATTGCCGTTACACTGACATTCCTCGCACTCTGTTGGAGGACCGAACTGACCAGTCGGATCACCGAAATGACCGTCCGCGCAGACTTCACAACGCGGTCCTGGGGGAAAAAGTACATTGCAATTATTCAGTTTAATTTTGTTTCTTGCCTTTTTTGGTTGCAATAAAAGTAAGCAATAAGACCCATTGGTACACTTCAAAGCAGTACTTAGCACGTAGCCGTGAAAATAAATTTATAATATAATCATTACTCCAAATGAAAATACATTGCCCCTTTTGCTGTTATATTATATATTCCATTGTCCAAAGGATTTAAACAAAATATTCAGAGCCAAAATAAAAATTTAAATAATAATATTTATTTATATATTTTTCAAATTAGCAACTATAAATAGTTGGTATATAGAAATACGTATGTATTTATAGTTCCACAATATATTTTATAAATTATATTTATATGAGTTGTGCCCGTGACTTCGTCTATGTGATTTTCAGTTTTTATTTTATAATTCTTAAATAAAAGTAGCCCAAATTATTTATTATTACATCGTTTATCTGATAATAAAGACGGACAGACAGACAGATAGATAGTTTAAAATTGTAAAAAGATTATTATTTTACATATGAACTCCATTATTTTACATATATATTCTATTTATGCAAATCCATATGCAAAACAGTAAATTTAATATTAGAGACACTCGTTGAGTTCCATCACTCAACCCCCAATGTCTCGAATTCAATGAAAAGAGAAGTACGGAGTGTCTTGACTACTAAACTAGGTACTTTCGATCTACACTGCTATGCGGGCTAAAAAGCGTGAAGCTAAAAAAAACAGACACTCCAATTTTATTTATTTATATAATAATCTTTAAATTTATAATGAATGATTCACCAGCGTAACCGACCGGACAGTCGGTACAAACGATGCTTTGATCCATCAACTGAATACATCCACTGTCTTTAGGGCAAGGGCAAGGTTTACAGTCGTCTGGTGTCCCCGCTATGGCGTTGCCATAGAAACCCTTTGCACACAATTCACAGTTGCTTCCTGTTGTGTTGTGCTTACAAATACAAAAACCTGAAAACAAATGCTATATTAATTATAAAATATATATTTTTTTTTTTAATTAATAAATATTTTCTAATTTGAGTACTTTTGATAATTTTTGAGGATAAGATCGAAAATCGAACGATTTTTAACCATTTTAGGTGAAACTATATTAAACGGATTAATTGCGTATATTTTGGTATTCGAAAATACATGCGATTACGGATAAAGTGTTGAAAACGTCAGATTTTCTAAAATATATTTTCGAATACTAAAATACATTACACGTGATTAATCAAGATCAAGTTTTATTTAAACGAAATATCTTTATTTAGCTAACCAAGCCATGATACCTTAAATAAGATACTACAGAAGATAAATAAGACTAAAACAAAATACTGTACTTTATATATATATATATATATATATATATATATATATGTACGTTTTAATAATAAAGCGAAAATCTAAATCCATATATACCTGTCGCAGTATCACAAATATGCGCGTGACCGTTACAATCACAAGGTATACAAGTGGAGTACGGCCCACCGTTCGCGGGTTCATGTTTGTAGCCGGGAGCACATTCCTCACAGTAATCCCCCACATACGCCTTCGGACAGGAACACTTCTCCACCCAATTGGCGGGAGCTGAGCCCTTCTCACGTCCGATCTTCGCAGTGTCCAATTTGAAATTCATTAGATAACCTTGGCCGTTTTTGTTATAAGTGCCTCTTATTTTAATAGCAGTTAAATTCTGAAGTATTGACATAAACTCAAAGTTGGAAAGTGTTGGTGTCCAACCGTACCTTGGATCTTCATGAAGTCTAAATTTATATTCTTGAGCCTGAAAACAGCCGATATTATAAGAAAAATAATTAAAACTAAAAATATTAACACAAAATTAAGCAAACAATCGCATTATCAATTTCGCAGCGGCAATTATATCGCAAATACATATAGAAGAGTATATATCGCTTGCTTTTAAATTGTATTTATACTTACTTGATCAGAAGGCTCCGGATTGTTTTGACCGTAAATGTTCATAGATATTGAAGTACGAGCGCCCTCCAAGACGATATCTTGAGCAGATGGGTACCCCCGGTTTTCCCCAAGACGTAAAGTGAATTTCAAGTCGTGGTTATAAGAAGGTCTTTGATCTCCCAAGAATTGACTTGATGCCACGAAATAAACTATTTCGGACTCCTTCGATGTGACAGCTAAAAATAAAATTTAAAGTATATATATGTGAAGTAAAAATTTTGTATCCCATTTGACATAGTTATAATAATGCCAATAATATATATCTAATTAAATAAATATAACACTACTAGGTGTTTGACATACACGTTTAAATAAAGTATATATAAGACATACGTTGCCAACAAAACGCGTTACGCATCATTGGGACTTTCTAGCTTTAATAATTATGCTATTCCAATAATATATGCACTACTGTAAGTAAAAGGTAAATTAAAAATTAATATTTACCTATATTTTGAGTATTGGCGTTAAACATTAGTTGGGCAGGTTTATGATCACTGCCTTCCGCAGACCATTTTTCTGCGTCTCTTATGAAATGGGCACTTAGCTCGTGTGCCTGATATTTTGGTGCGGAACTACACTGAGATGAATGTCCAAAGCAGAAGCAAGGTGTACATCCAAACTCATTTTCCAAGTCCAAATTAAAGAAGCCAGGTTTACACCTTAAAAATATTTTAATAATTGAATTTATATTATATTTTTTTATTTTTTTTTAGCTTCTCGTCTTTATCCCACATAGCAGGATAGAAAGTACCTAGTGTAAAGACACTCCGTACTACCCTTTCCAAAAAAATTGAGATATTGCGTGTTGAATGTCGGAATTCAACGCCGCGCTATGTCTTTACCATAGCGAGTGATTATATAAATTTAAGTGTCATTATATAAACATAAGATGTTTTATTAGTTAATTGCTTGAGATTTACACTTTTCCCCACGACAAGAATTGAAACCAGGAACAATGACAGTCAAGCGTTATACCATAACTATCACCACGATAACTTAAATACTTTATAAGATACAAAATATCATATTCAGTTAAATTAAATATACTACTGTGATACCCACTCTCTACACTGTCTGCCTTCGACGTTCTGCTTGCAGAGACACACACCAGTTTCTGGGTCACACTGTGGCGTGTTGCCATACGATCCGAAATCGTTACAGTTACACGGCTTACAGCCTTGCGTTGTGAACTCGTAGTGGTTTGGTGCGCACACGTCACACTTGTCACCTGTCACTCCTGGTTTACATTGACATTTCCCTTCAGCGTTACACTGGAGACTTCTTGAACCTTTGAAAATGTTAATTTATTTAAATCTAAAAAGGTTATAATTGTCAATTTCTTATTTCAATAAACAGAAAGAGATGGAATAAATTAATAAAAAGTACTAAAACATCAGTTTACTAAAGTTATTTTAAAAATATAAAGGAATCTTAAATTTCTACTAACAATTTAACAAACTAACTAAAATTAATTTAAAAAATAAGATTTTACTAACCAGTAGGATTACAGTTGCAAGGCATACATATTTCCTGTGTTCCTTGGAAGAAGTTCTCTCTGCATCGTTCACAATTCGCTCCGTCTCTGTTTTCAGCGCAATCGATACAGTGTCCACCGTGACCGGTACGCTCATATAAATCTTTGTCGAAGTAGCACTTGTTGGAAAAGCCGTTACAATTACATGCTGTAAGGAAATTTAAAATTAGGGGTAATTTTAGGCGCTAGCAAGGTTTTAAAAACGACTTGACATGACATTTTTGCTGTGTAATTAGTATAATGAGAATACTATAAAGTTATTTGAATAGAAAAATAATTAAATTTTAATAAATGTTACCAGCAACAGTAAATTAATGCAAGTTCTGTGAGTCATTATTTATATTTAAATTAAATGTTTTTATTAGAAAGCGCCAGCACAGTAGAATAATAAAAAATATACAGTTTTTGTATATTTTAAAACCTTTTAGAAACCAAAGAACTCATCATGTTTATTATGTTCATTGTGTTTAAGATAACAATGAATCATTCAATCATCAATTACATGTTTACTTTGTCTCCCATGGTAGGGTAGTAAGAAACCACCTAGTGTCTAGACATGTTAACAGAGCTGAGATGAAAACATATTTTTAAATATAATCATTCCCCGGAGTGGGAATCGAATCCACTGCCAATTGCGTTTACAATCAGACGCTGCCCCACTGCGCCACTACCGGCCTTATTAAATTATATTTCAAATGAGAATGGACTTGCTACTAATACTATATTTTATTTTTCAATGGGTTTTATTATAATTATTTGCCACATTATAATCTCAATTACTTTAATAGCAATTCAAAATATCCATCCCATTAAATAATCGTTCTATAATAAAAGGTAGCTAATCTACGTTAATTTTTTTTTCATAGTACTTATATAAATATTTCGCAATGATGTAAAACTGAAAATTAATTAATAATTACAAGGGTAATTACTAAAATCACAATATTAAAAATATGATATAATCAAAAGTTTCCATATATTTATAATGTTTTCAATAATAAAATATTCTCTACGCATTATATATATAGACTCTAGTATTAATATAGTTATTTGAAAATGTCGCATTTGCTTTAAAAAATCAATGAATATTCACTCACCCTTGCATTCGTGCACGTTGGTGGGAGACGCGCGTCCCCACGGCGCGTCATTGTAGAAATCCAAACACTTCTCGCATTCGCGACCCGCTGTATTGTGTTCACATCTGTTTCAATAATCATTTTAAATTAGTTTAAGATTTTAATTTCTCAGAACATCTGTATATAGATTGTTAGGTTTATTTTTCTTAGGTGGTTGTCTTGGTGTGTGTAAATTCAATGACATTTTATTGAAACTGACTGTGTGTAAATGTAATGGAAGCAATTAATCATGATGGACATTCCCTAAATGGGTTTTATAGTTAAACTACTATATTTAAGTGTATGTTAAAAGCCTAATTTTAGGAAAAAAATGCTGATGCACGCCTTATCCCGCATATCAGAGTAATCAGAGAAAAACCTAGTTTCAAGACACTCCATTGTCTGATTTCCTCCCGAAATAGAGATATTGCGTGTTAAATGTTCAAAGCCACTCTTTATCAAGTTTAGTTGTAAATAAAAAATATGTAATTAAAAAAAAATGTGTGTCAATAAAATATATATACAGAAGACGAATATATATACACAGGAACGGAGAGAACAGAAGCAAGAAGAAACTAAATAATCAAGAAAATATTCATCCAATATAATTTATAATAACCTGCAATATCGTGCCCTAGATCCATCTGAAAGTTCCTGAGTGTCACAGACGGACGCGTGGCCGTTACATTTGCACCGAGCGCCGACCGCCACGTCAGCAATGGCGTACCAGTACGACTGCAGGACTTGGAGATCACCAAATATCTCGTCTCCGAATGTGTTCAAACGGTCCAGAGATATACGTATATCTGTTGCTGTTACCCATTCCTAGAAAAAATTAAATTTTTATATATTGAAATTGTACGTTGTTAATAAAAAAAATTGCGGAATTCAACGCCGCACTTTGTCTTTACCGCGAGGAAGTGAAAATTATTTAAATATAACTCCCCGGAGTTGGGATCGAACCCACAACCGATCGCTTTTCCACTGTACCACGACCAGCCTAAATAATTATTATATTATATCAGTTAATAAATTAATGTACAAACCTGGAGCTCCGGGCTATTATCAAAGGTGTACGCCGAAGGTCTGCCTTCAAGTGTTGAAAATAAAACATTTCCCCCAGATAGAGGAGAAATATCAGAATATTCGCTGGTGCAAAGCGCTCTTGTTTCAGCTCCAAGTTCGGCCGCACGTTGTTCTTGTACGCCGTAAGTGTCACGACATGATGCACTGATATTATAAAATATTTTAGTTTATATACCTTTATCCCATATAGCATTGTAGTATTGAAATGCGGAACTCAACGTCGTGCTTTGTCTTACCAGAGAGGCCAAAAGGAAATAATTAAAATAAAACCTGTCTTCTACTTCTACTTCTACCTGTCTAATTGAGTTCAATTCTAATCTACCAACAATCGTGTTTACAGTCAGATGTAAATATTACATTCTTATGCAAAATTAAATAAAATGTATGAAGAAAGGTAATTTAAACTCGATTTTTTTATATACATATAATTGGCGAAACCAATGCTGTACCTACATAAATATATCATTATCACAAACTCTTTACTGGGTCGACATATTGTGTTAAAAATAAATAAAGAGGTTACTGATAATTAAAAAAGTATATTTATTTGACGCCATTGGCGCAGTGGGTCAATGACTGACTAAACGCGATTGGTTGAGTGTTCAATTCCAACTCGAAGAAATTATTATATTAAATATTTATTCACATTGCTCCGCTCTAGTAAGAAAAGTAAATGGAGTGTCTTGACACTAGGCTGTGTCTGACTAACCCGCTATGCGTGTGAGAGCGTAAAGCTTCTTTTTTTTATTTGTACTTATCACTCGTGTTTAGGTAAGTAGGAAAACAGAACATAGCTACGTAGTGTCAAGACACGCCATATACATTGGTCTGACTTAAAACAAATCATTTGTAATGGCGATGGCGAATGGTCAGTGGCGAAACTGGACGTCAAATTAAACCAATTAAAAAAATATACTCCTCCCAATGAGAACCGAACTTACAACCATCGAGCGCGACCCGTTACACAACTGCGCTGCAATGATTCACCTTAGCTTTTTATAACACGTTTTTATTAGTTATATCAATCAATAAAAAAAATATAATAACAAAAAGTTTACTTTGAAAAACCTGTTTGAATGCACTTATTATCGATAGATTTTCTTAAAAATTGTACACGTGTCCGAATTCCATGACTTCAATAATTTTATATATTACGTCCTTGACAGGGTCAAGATCAGAATCTTTATTCGTAAACTTTTTTGTTTTTGATTAATAAAAAAAAATTATAATTTACCTGAAGTACTGATATGGCTCCCAATCAGATTCTTCGCTGGTCTTCTTGTAAATGGCAAAGCTTTGCGGTCTCGGCGAATAAAACACAATCCGTACGTATGTTATATCATATGCTTTACCTATGAAAACATGCAAATATTATTAGTTAAATAAATATGCTTAAAATTTAAAAATACTAAAATAAATAAGTTGAAAAACGAAACAAAGATTAGAATATTCATATGTGACTGACTGATTAGAATATTGATATCAATGAGGTCTTTTATAACGCTTTTAAATAAAACAAAGTTATAGTTTACTATTTCTTATATAATATAACATGAGTGGAATAAAAAAAAACAAATATTACAGAGTAACCCAAAACAGACCTAAATGTAAAGTTAAATTAACTTGATGTGGATATTGTATCTGTTCCCTCATAGTTTCGGACTGCCACCAAGTCTGATTATCCTGTTCATAATGCAGATCAGTTAAGTAGTAGCTGGAGAACTGTCCCGGTTGACAGTAGTCGCAGGATCTAAGTAACATTAATAAAACATATTATGTAACATTTTTAAAAAACGTATAAAAATGTGAACATTTTCAGCAGGATTTGAACCCGCGCCTCTTGGAATCCTAACCAACTACGGTCTCGGTTTCAAACAGGCGCGGATTAAGAAGATGAATTCCGCTGGGTTCAAATTATTATACGTTTTTTAAAAATGGTTTCTAATTCTAGGTGTGATATAACACTTTAAAAATAATAAAATATTAACAAATTATAATTTTATAAAGAGAAGAAACTCTGTGGGATCCACCACCCTGTAGGGAAGTCAGTTACTAAGATGTTGATCAACCCGACCAGAAGAAAGTAAACTAAGTTCAGTTTACTTAATTACATGAAAATAAAGCATTTCATGGATACACTGTACCCAGCGAGTCGAAAGAGACGCTCAGACACTTGCGACACAAATGTAGGTTAAAGGGCCCCTTTTAAAAACTACATTGTGACGCACCTCCTCTATTCAAGCTCTTACCTATCTATCTGTCTAAAAATATTCACTTTTTTTGTTATGAAAAACTTTAACGTTTGTATGAAGTTATTATTTTTACAGCTAAAATATTAAATTTATTATGCATGTTTATTATTTGAAATGACAAATATTTTATTTCAATTAAAAAGGCAATAAGTATTATAACCTTGTTATACTAAAAATTAAAAAAGTATATTAGAAAGATTAACAATAATACCAAATATACTACTGCCTTTGTCCCTTTATTTTAAGAAATTAAAAAAAAATCCATTTTATTTACCGTGTCGAGGTACCAGCAGAAGTCTGAATGCAGAACATTTTCATGCCGTTATCGCCACATGTGTTTGTTGCCTCCATTTGTACCATAAACGCTGCGTTTTCAAACTCCGGTATACATCGCTAAAAATAATTTTGTATTATCTATTTTTGCTAACTTTAAACATAGTATATATTATGTAAAGTAAGCATGATGAACCTAGAGAAGACATTTAGTAACTCACTATTAAATATGATATTGTTTTTAAATATGCTATGGGTTTTCAATGCCGTAATTTGTTAAACTTCGCCGATGAGACCGACTGTACTACTCTAGACTAATAAGTATAAAATATATATATGAGATTATCTATTACGATATTCCCTCATGTGGAACTCGAATCCGAAATCAAAGTGTTCAAATACATAACTTCAGAGCCACGACGGTCTATGAATCGATTTTTGTATATTAAAAAGAAACAACTTGACTTCTCCCACATCAGGGTAGTCATAGAGAAATTCCAGTCTTGACTCTCCATTATACATTTAATTATTTAAATCAATTATTATCAACTTTGATGGCAATAAACATATTAAGAATATAGAACAATACGGAAACGAGTCATCCCAGATGGTGGTTTTGCCGCCAAAATAGTATCGCTATATATAGTTGAGTACTGAGGACGTTCACACCGGCTTAGTTCCTTATGCCTGCACTGGCTATTACGATGACGCCCATTAAAATCAACAATATTTCGTAATATATAACTGATAAGACTTTAGTAAATGGACTAATTGATTTTTTTTAATATTTACAACAAAAAGGTCTTGAATTATTGAATTTGTTATAAACTTTAATATAAAATGATGAAATATTATCTGTATCCTTACAATATAAATATTTGAATCTATTTTAATAATTGAATAGGATTTAAATAATAATAAAAAAAGAACGAATATCTATTAAAAGTTTTATCCAGTATTATAAATATTATTAACAGGCATGTTGCCTATATAACTTAAAGTATGAAATTTTGTTTGTGTCGAAAGTCGTAAATATACCAAAAATAAGTCCATTTACAATAGACCACGAACTAGTTTAGTGTACATTTCGCAATAATCTCCATGCTTTATACAGAGAAATACTACCAGAGCTTCTGATAATTTTACACCGAAATGCACCCAGAAAATTGTTATTACTATTGTAGGTACTCGTTTATTATATTCATATATATTTTTGATCAAAGTCTTCTTATATTTAGTTGCCCAAGTACTAGTTTTCTAAAACATACTGTTTATTATTTTACTAGCGAAAAACACGCGGCTTCGCCCGCATCAAAAATGTAATACAATTAAATTTCTGGAAAAAGAAACGAAATTGGATATAAGTAGCCTATGTTGATTCCAAAACCGTCCAGTATCTCTAAATTAAATTTCAGCATAATTACTTCAGAGGCTTAGCCGTGATGTAGTCACTGACAGACAGACCGAGTTACTTTCGCATTTGTAATATTAGTATGGAATACAATAATTCATGTTTCTATAATAATATTATTTGGGCTTAAAATAATTTAAATTAGTTAAATATATAAAAATGCTGAGTTTAATAATTCAAAGCTCAAAAACATAATACGGATCCAATATGACAGCCATCGTGTCAGTGTTAAGATTAAAATATTGTATTTACTTTATACGTATTTGCATTTTTTTATTTTCCATTAATTACACGTTTTCAGATTACAATTTGACGATAAGACCTCGCAAACATCTAATATTTTTTGTATTAAAAATTGCAAATTAACTGTGAATTTAATTTAAAAAAAAAACTAGTAAATTAGAACTCTGCACTATATCTCGTTACAACGGATGTGATGATAAGCCCGTTCCGTTGGCCCCTGATAACAAAACATTAGGCTGCGAGAGTAAATGAACTCGTTACAATATCAATTGACTTACAACATATAGACGATAACCTTTAGATAATCTGCCTAAAAAGACCGGTTACAAAGTTATCACATTCGTTTTTCATTACCCAAAATATATATATAGTTGAATACTTGAATGACCATATTTAGAATATTTTTATATAAATAATAATATTTATAGTTTTATTTTTATAACACTCAAATCTTGTGTTCCATGAAAAAAATTATATTATTATTATAAAAAATATTTATAATGTATATAAATAATAATTTTTGTATTAGATCTAGTTTGTTAGTGAAGTAGAGGTGAATAAAAACTAACAGTAATGTACTTTAAATAGTAAGTTTAATGCTTTTTTCTTCTACATCGTAAATGTTTTATAAAAGAACGATACTTTGGAAAACATTATAAACGTTAGTTTTGAATAAAACATACAAGTCTCAACTTCTAAGCAATTTCCGATAGTACTCTTTAAAACAATAAATCCTAAATTATCATAGTAAACACTAAATATTATAAAATATACCAATGAATACATTGCAAACTAAATATGAATGAATCATAGATAAATCGCTCAAAATGGAAAGGCTTTGATTCCAGTTGGGCATAGATTAAACAGCCGTGGACATGTCAAAATTGACAGTAAAAAAAAAGTTTAAAAGCTTTATATTCACTTACTTGTGGCTGTCCGTCGTTGTTGTAACATGACGCTAGTTTCTGTGATCCTATTCTAGGCGTGTGATAGTAATCCTGTGCAAAAGTAATACATATAATAGTTAGAAAGTATGTATGGATTGTGACAAATGGACGCGCCATTTTGTGGGAGCGCGTGCAGCTCGCGTCGACGCGCCTCTGGTCGACCGAGCACTGACGCTACGCTCGTTTCACAACACTACGCCAAAGAATATTTAAGTAGTATGATTCATGTGCTGCTGTCTCACAGAGGACAGATGGATAAAATTCTTTTCTATAATGCTATTTATTGACTATTGAATGAAATAAAGGACAAATGTGCTTTAATTTTCGTTTTTGGAGCGACGAAATCCCAGTTTGGATTGGTTAGTTAAGTGTAGCTTATTTCAGATTTTATTAGGCTCTAATATATAAACTTGAAGCTCTTTTGGAATACCTAATATTTTGATTATATTTAAATCTGAGGACTTCACCTGCGGCTTTTTTTAACTAAGTACAATTTAAATATTAGTGAAAGTTAGATTAGATAAAAGTAATAAAAACAAAAAATATGAATCATTTTTAAAAATAAAAGACAAAAACTATATTTAAATAAACAATGACACAAATCGATCCAAAATTTTGTTTTTCTATACAAAATAATTAATACATTTAAAATGGAATTTAGAGTAAATCTGAGTATTTGATTCGGCTTGCCAGCATGATTCTTAATTTTAAAACTTTACTTTATTGTATTATTGATCAATTCCTTAGACAATAATATTACACAGTTAGTACTATGTATGTATAATGGTACATTTTCAAGTA
Organism: Dryadula phaetusa; assembly: GCA_032432895.1. Lineage (NCBI taxonomy): Eukaryota > Metazoa > Arthropoda > Insecta > Lepidoptera > Nymphalidae > Dryadula > Dryadula phaetusa. The sequence goes on from JAOYRS010000001.1 coordinate 2,088,743, forward strand.
TTATTTCAACCAATAATTAAAATAATTAAAATAATAATTTATTACTAAAACCATACATACTTTAACCAGTTTACCAATACAATATAATCTTTGTGCGGCGGCGGAACACATTTCTAAGCGCGTTGTGGCCTCATAGCGACCGTTTTTTGTGAACGAACCTGAAAAGGTCTGAGCTTTTGTTTTCCATCGAAACCCACCATGTGCGGTCGTTCATGGTGGGAAAAAATAAAATAAAAATAATTCTAATCTCTAGATTTTACATTAAAACTGAAAAAAAAACACTAAAATAGCTAATTTTAGTTAAATTCATTATATTGTAGTCAAATAAATAATATATAAAAATATAATTTTAAACATATCTATAGAAAATCTGATTATTTCTTGTATACGTGTTTCAGATTACTGTGTATCCACAGTGCTGACGCAGACGAGTGCATTAGGTCATTGTATAGCACTGTCCCACTCTCATATCGCAGTCTGTCTCCCTCACACTAGGGCTTTATAGTCTCTCGGATATCTTACCTGACCCCCTCGGATGCAAGTCAACCTTTAATTAAAACCAACAAAGAAATAAACTTTCTTATCAAATTGAAGTAGAATGAAGTTTCTAATGTTTAATGTATGTAAAAATGGAAATAATTACAGTCTTAATTTTAATAATATACCAAAAATAAGTTAATAATAGATGTATGGAATCATTTTTGAAATTAACTCATACATATTTTATTTTAAATTCACTTAAAGCTTTTTCCATATCATGCCGAATTGGCAGTGCTTAAGTAAGCAATAAGTCAATTCACATTAAATATATAAACACCGAAACTTAACCCCGCACTTAGTCTAAATAGATGGGAAAAACTACTACACAGTTTCAAATATTAACATTCCCTAAGAAAGAGTAGAACCCGCATACATCGAGGACGGTCCGAGGTCCTAATTGATGAAAACAGTATTGTAATTTTTAATGTTAAAATTTAGCAACCACTGAGGTTCCTATACAAGAGCATTTAAAACCACGAAGCAAAGGTGAAATGATTTTCATATCGATATTCATCATATCATATCGAATTCGGTGGAAAGCGGAGTACGTAGTGTCTTGACACTAGGTAGTTTCTGTCTATCCTGCTATAAGGGATAAAAGCGTAAAGCTGAAAAAAAATTAAAATTAGGTTAAATTTGCAAACAAATAACATCTTAGTTCACTACACAAGAAATATGATTTACTATTCACTAATTCCAACATATGGCGGACATCTGGACATTTCTTAGAAGGCACATTATGTATTCATATTAATTGTTCCTTAATTTTAGAGTACACTTGCAAAGATCATTTAGAGGTCATTTAGTTGACTGTACTGCTTCAATATTTTTTACTATATATCGGAAAAGATAGAGAGAAGCTAGTGTCAAGAGATTTTGCTCACCGCTTAGCGCTTTCTCTTCGCAGTACAGGGAAATGAAAATAATATAAATATTATCACCCGACCAAGTTGGCATCGAACTCAAATATGGTTGACAATTGGACGCCTTTCCACTATACAAGGATGTACTGGAATAGGTCACAAAATTAATTTACATTACTATTATTAAAAAAAAACATAATTTTATAAGTTTATATGAAATAAATAAACTCAATATCTACTTAAGCCATTTTAAACGCATAATTAATTGGTTTATTAATAAATATTGGCTTTAAACTGATTTAAGAAACAATCTCTGCCAAAATTATTTAATAATACATTAAATGATGTATTATCGTTATTATGTATTACATGATATTAGTCACGAACATCCTCTCGTATACATCAGAATAAGCTGAACATAGTGGTTTAGTTTTAAAGCAAATCAGATGACACCAACTGAGTCAAAATTGAGTTTTTAAGATTTTTGTACATTAATAGATAAATTAATAATTTGGATTTTTTGAGGCTGATCAGGGCGCAGTGGAATAGCGTCTGACTGTAAACGCGATCGGTTTTGGCTACGATTTCCACTCGGGAAAGATTATATTTAAAATTATTTTCATTTCCTCGCTCTAATAAGCACAAACCACGGCGCTCCGCCACTCAACACACATGCCTCAAATTCTGCGAAAACTGGAGTACGGAGTGTCTTGACACTAGGTACTTCCTATCCCCTGGATATATACTCTGAAATGCGGGATAAAAGCGTGAAGCTAAAAATATACTGTGGATAACTGCGGGTATATATATGATTATCCATGCTTGTACGTAAATGTAAATATTTTGAAAACTTAATACACTGATAATATAAGACCTAATTTTAAGCTAAGCGGAAGCCAGTTTTGTAACAATGTGTTAGAGAGCAACCAAAGTAAGATAACAGGGTTCAAAGAACTCCACTCATGTGTAAAGTAGATGAACTCTAATCAAGTATTGAATATTTTAATATTAATTTGATATCTTCTTCAATAGTCAATAAGTACATGTGCATTGCTTTTTATTTATTTCACAGAAATGAAAGAAATCATTCGTTTAATATTTTCATATGTAGAGACAGCAATCGTTTAATAGCTACAAGTTTTTCCTTCACTTATTTCTTTTGCTACATTGACTCTTTCTTCTTATCATTTTTCTAAAACAATTTTAAAGTGCCTGAGTTTATAAGGCTTGACAGTAAAAAGGGCATCGTGGCACAAAAGGCTCTCATCTGACTGTCAACTCTCGAGAATTGGGAATCATACCATGATGAGAATTCGAAATTGAACAACCCATGTGATTGTGGGTTCGATTTCGAATCTTCAGGGAATTTTTATTTGAAATTTATTTACATTTCTCCGCTCTGGTTTGCCTCTCAACAAGAAATGTCTCGATTTCAAGCAATAAAATAGTGAATAGAATGTCTTGACATGCGGGATAAAACGTGAAAACACTTGCCTATTACATTGTTCACTTTAAATTACAGTACTAACTCATTGTGGTTTAAAAAGTAAGCCCGAAAGATATTTGTATAAAGAAAATAAAAAAATATTATGGCATAAAGCTTAAAGTAAAAAGTTTATTATATTTTTATTATACAAAACGTCCTGTTTCACGGACAATTCCTAAAACACCAAAAGCTTCCAACAATGATATCTTACGATAAAGGTGCTTGTTTCCTAGAAAACGTATTGAAGTATAAGAATTAGAATTGTAAGTATAACAGTATATTTTTAACTGGAAAATTGACGATATTCTAAATTTGAGACTTTGCTCTGGATCTCCCCTTTTTAACGCCATAATAATGTCATATGTCAATTAGTAACAGCGTAAAGAAATTTAAGAATTCTCAATTTAATTGGGGATTATTGAGGGGTAATAAGGAAAAATTTCCTGAAATTTTTACAGTAACCATGGAACTAGTACATACAATTATAATTGTCTGGATGTCAACGATTTTAACATATTGTTATCAGCAATATTAACTTTGAAATCAGTATAGTAATATAATTCTTATTTAACGCAAGATCGTATTATGAGGGCATATCTAACAAACTACTTGCTACGCTAATTTTACTATGTAGGTATAATACTAATAGACTAATCAAATAAAGTGACCTCATAACACTAAGGAACGCAGTGTTTGTTCATTGCAGTGTAATTTTATACGTATAAGCCGTAAACATTTAGTGTGTACAATAAAATAGTACTTTACTTAATTCATGCTTTTTCTCACATAGCGTAGAAGTAAAAATAACCAAATATAGTCGCTGAGAGAACCTGGTGGCAATTCTCCTCTCCTCTTTACGGTTTTATTCACGAGATATAGAATAAGAATTTTAATAATATAATAAAGATACAGAAAAAAATTTAGCATTCCCAAGATTCACCGAGTAACTGTTAGACCCACCGTTGGCGAAGATGAGCTCTGCCGGGAGCTTGAAACCGAAATTTTGACTTTAGAGATCATTTTAAGATGCGCTTTGATATACCTCTACCGACAGAGCTCTTCTCTACCTAATCAAATTTAAAAAGACTCTACAAAGGCCGCTTTTGATGTACTTAAAATACCTATATATATATTTACTAAAATGAGATTATCATAGTTCTAGATAGACCAATATTTTTAAACATTAATAACATATATTTTATATTTGAGGCCATCGATTCTCACTGGGACAGCTTTGTCTGGTTGTAAGCATATTTGATTGTGGGGTTGATTCTCAATCGAGGTACCGATTATATTTAAATCATTTATATTTCTATACTCTGGTATGACAAAACGTGTTGAGTTACGTCATTTAAAACGCAATGTTAAAATTTGAGGGGACAGACGCGAACAAAGTGTCTCGACACTGTGTATAAGTTTACGTAAGTATTGTATTGTTCGTATTAGGTAGAGAAAGGACATTTAAAGTACTAAACTACGTTCTTCCATTTCACATCTAATTAGATATCAAAAATATACCTCAGAATAAATATAGTCGAAAATCTATTATTTTAAGAATACAAAAAGACATTTTTGTTTATTTGTAGATGTCGTAGGTAAATAAAACAACTTATGTGAATCATATTTTTTTACAATTATAACAATATATATATATATATATATATATATATATATTTATATATATATATATATATATATATATATATATATATATATATAGCAATGTTAGAGACAGATTATATTTTAATAATTTTAATTGGAATATAAAAATCATTTAATTAAGAAACATTTTGAATACTATAATTTGGCCTAAAATTAAGGTAACATAGTAAGATATCATGTTAAAGAGAGATTCTTTGGTTTGCACGATTTTTATACGTTTTTCATAAAACTATTTTAAACAGATAAATTGCATATATTTTGGTAATCAAAAGTATATTTTCATTGAATACATACATACAAAAATGCATTTTCAAATACCAAAATGTTAGTTAATCTGTTTAAAATAGATTCACTTAAAAAGGTATTATATTGTTTCTATTAGGAAAAAACACCATAGATTGTTTCCATACATAGTTTCATCCATATATAAAATCGTTTATTTAATCCACTGAGTCAAAATCGACTATCAATTGGGATGTCCTTAGGTATGTAGAAAACTTATGAAAAAAAAATATCTTAGAATAAAACAGCGAAATAACTACACCGTAAAGGAACCTAACGGACACAGTTTCCGTTTTCCATATTATAAACATATAATTTTTTTCTTGTTCTTACAATAAAAGAAAAAGAATTAATCTGGTTTCAAGATACTCTGTTCACCGTTTTCCACGCAAATTCAAGATAATATGTGTTAAATGGCGGAGCTCGATACCGCGCTTTGTCTTAATAAAGCGGGAAATTAAATTAATAAATATTTTGATTTCCCGAGTGAAAATCACAATTCACACTGGCACAATTTTTATTCCTATCTTAGGAACTTGTATATATGTGTATAGATACACACTCATAGATACAAAGGTGTAAAATGACCTGCGTTGTCTCACCCCTTTTGACAGCCCACCTCTGCGCAGTGTTTTTCTCTAATTAGTATTTGGTATAAAGCAAAACAGTATAACCTTAACTTTCATATATAATCATTAGGATTTAAATGTAATAATATTTTATTTATATATATTATCTATACATGTATAGCTCTGTAAAGAAATATATTCGGGTTTCTTCCAAATTATCAACATGTTGAATTAATGAACATTTAATTATATAGTAAGAACACACACAAATGACTTTTATTTTAATACTTTTAACGGTAATTGAATATAACAATCGCATGCAACAGTAATTACAGTAAAATAACCACTTTGAAGTTATTTCGTTAATTCGAGTAAGTTTACTATGAAATTTAGCGGGTTAGGACATTTTCCCTAAAGACTGAATGGGCACGCAACATCGAGGATAACCCCAGTCATTGTCAACGTCTAATGGTGTTCGGTACAGACATGGATTCTAAGGTAAGTCTTTTATGGTACCATACATCATATAATATATATATATATATGACGTATATGTAAAGAAATTTTGATTTTCTTGCAACAACTCAAAATATTAGATTATAAATTAGTTTTATTTATATCTCTACTTTTTATTGAAGAAATATTTCCTATATATTTAATAATAGTTATTTTAAAGATATTTGTATAATTTTTAAATATGAATTTCTGTAATTATAACATTTAAATATTTTTATGAAGAACAAAGAAAGGGGAATACTGAAGCTGGAGCCACGGCAGCGGTCTGGCAATGATGCTAAGTCAGAACTTACACCTCAGGTACTCCAAATTATATATATTTACGTATTTATTTAAACCAAATATTTTATGATTCATTTTAATACCTACCGGGATTTTTGAAACAATTCTACTTTCAAGTGAGGGTTACGTAAATATTTATTATCTTCTTCTATACTTCTAAAAGACGTCGTGGCGTAGTGGGATTGCCTCTGACTATTAATGCGGCGGTTACTGGTTCGAACTCACTACTGGGTGATAAATGATGAATGTATAAATTATTGACTTTTTCTCAATGATAATATGTCATAGTGCGGAGTCGAGTTCCGTTAATCAACACGAAATGTCTTAATTTTGGATGAAGAGCAGTGTGTCTTGAAGGACATAACGCAGACTCTATCAGCGGATATGACATAACGCAGCACGAGTTAAACAAAAATATCACCATGACAATAAAAATGAGCAATCTCAGGCAATGTTTTGAGATTAAAAAGATTAAAAACTATTTTTATAATAATAATCTCATAAACAAACACGAATATAAAAATGTCTGTGGGTGAAATCACAACAAGCACTCAAAAAAAAACCCTCTTGCTCTGCTAAGTGTGTAAAGCACTCCACATAACTTCGTCTTCTATGAACTTTCAGAAAATGGAATAAGACTGATAACTGTATATAACATGATTCTCGTACATATTCATATTTTCACAATAAGCTTATAAGTAAAATGAATTGTGATGACGTCACACATAACACTCACACACATCACTACGCGATTACCACCAAACACTTAGTAATGATATTTCTTAACAATCCATGAACTTACTACAACCGTTTAACAGAGAAAGGAGCTCAGAGGAGTGCGTGGGAGTTGTGGCTCAAGTATATTTAAGGAATCCCTTTGAAATCCATTAATACTCCTCCTCTACCCTCCAAGCTCCTCCTATACCTAAATGAGACTTAGTATAGTTACACTAGATACGATACAGAGACAACACTATGATCACAAACTATATACTATAACAAAAGGCTATTCGCCGACAAATTAATCAATTCACAAATCAGTAAAATAATTTATTATTTATATTACCTTTGTTATTATAGATAATTTACACATCCATACAAGTCTATAAACAAGAAACGTAATGTAACTTGACATGTATTAAAGCTTTCTAAGAACAAAGAAAGATGAAATTAAAAAACTTATTAAAAACCTAAATGACACTTTAGATGAGAAAATAAGACGGTAGAAGAAGATTACATATAAAAGCCTACCTTTTGCCTTTCGTTCCGGTTTCTTTAGTAGACATTTAGTTAATAGCTTTGTCATTAAATATTACATATCGAAAATGTTTTTTTTTTTAAATGGCAGCTCAGAACAAGCGGGCAAAATTTAAACAGCCAGCTGACAGCCAGCCGGTTGACAGTATTGTATGATCATATAATTTCAATTAATCAATTAAAAGTTAATTGAGTTTTACCATTATTGATACTAAGTTCAAATATATCTGTACAAATAAAGAAAAATAGGAGTATTCATCTTTAATATTAAAATAATCTATATACTATAATATATTTTTATCTGTCCGTTTGTCTGTTTCGTCTAATCATTGGCTAGATATAGTTAAGAGTAACTTAATAAGCTTATTTTGATAAACATCTAGGAATATTATGTTTCAAGCGGACGAATTCACAGAATGATAGACGAAATATATTCAAAGAGATATACAAAACCAATATACGTAAATATAGAAATCACCTGAAATCGGAAACATAAGTTGATAAAACATCAGTAAGTCATAATTATAAAACCAAGCATTTCAATTCAATTTACAATTTTTAATATTTCAATTCAATTCAATTCAATTCGATTCAATTCAATTCAATTCGATTCGATTCGATTCGATTCGATTCGATTCAATTAAATTCAATTCAATTTACAATTTTTAATATTATAAATTTATCATTTTTGTATAGAATTATTGATGAATATAACGAGGCCATTTAACGGATTGGAATAGGGCATAGAAAAATTACAATTAAATATCTTTAATTCTAATAAAACTAAGTGCTGCGTTCAGTTTCGCATCCATCTCTACTCTCTACCTTTTAAGAATTTGATCCACTTTATTATATTTGAAATTCAGTGTATTACTTTTCAATACATATTATTTTTCCAAAGGATAAATTTATGCTGAAAAGCTTAACACACACAAACATATATATATATATATATATATATATATATATATATATATATATATATATATATATATATATATATATATATATATATATATATATATATATTTCTTCGCCATCGTAAGACGAAGGAGATCTCGAATACGGCAGAAAGCGAAGTACCGAGTGCCTTGACGATTTTTCTTAATTATATAATTTAATTTTGCTATAATATACCTAAATTGCCTAACAAATTATGAATGTTATAACTACATAAAATGTATTATTCATCATAGATTTCATTTTCCTTTTGTCCGTCAAAAATCACTTCTTAATTATTATGCCGTGTTCTATAAAAAGAGGGATTAGGGAGGTGCTAGTTAATGGAATGAGCTACAGGGTTGCGGATCAAATTACCAATTTGTTCTGATTTCCATAGCTTTTAGTCAGTCGCTCAATTCAATTATATATAGATTTACCTTAACCCATTAACGAAGGCGTTGTCACCTGTTTACTCAAAATTTGTTACTAAATAGACAATTTTTTTTATATAGACAAATTTTTTTATATATATATATATATAGTTGATTAAATTAAAATTGATTTAGTAAATAATTTTATTTTTTTTACTTTGCTACCTGAATATGAAAAATGCGACGTTTAGTACCGCCATACAAAAAGTGATGTCTTATATTTGTAAGAAAAATGGAATAAAATACAGAACCATTTTATAATTGTATATTAACACATTTTGTTTTACAATTACTTCAAATACGATGATAATAATATATACAAATATATAAACCAATACCAACCCTGAGTGAATAGTTAATCTGAATCAACAATTAGTGGTCAGACACTGGCGTTAAAAGACTGACGGTTCTCTGTCACGGCACTCAAGGTGTGTTCTAAGTTGAGGAATGCCTTGCAATACTTCTGTTATTTTTTACATACTTATTTAGAAATCTGATTATAACAATGAAAAAAGACTAATATATAAAAAAATTCCACGTATATTTCTTAAGACGTACATAATTGTTTTCACAATTTATATATATAATAATTATATATAATAACAAGCAAACTCTTTTGCTTAAAAATATTTTTTGCACTAATTTTTGCAAGTATAAAAATGAAGCTGAAAATATTTTAATCCAAATAATAACTAGTATAGCAGTTAACCTTAAAAACAATAAATATAAAATTTATATATATATATATATATATATATATATATATATAAGTCTTTTAATAATAATAATAAGACTAAAAATGGCATTTTCTATTTAATTCAAATCTTGCGTTAATTTTGGGACACTCTTTATATATATAAATTTTATATTTATTTTTAAAAATGTATTTTGATATAACTTAGATGTAACACAACAGTGTGCTTCCTGCCTATATTGTTTGAAGGCGCTACGCAAAACACCAGAACGATGCTATAAATCGTTTAATTAATTGGTGTGCGAACCCAGCTCCTTCCACTGGCTCCCGATACAAAACAGTTCGATTGTACGTCTCCGATGGTGAAGTTGGTTAATTGGTAGAAGAAAATATTGTTCATTTTCTATTGGTAATTCTCAGTGCTCTATAACTTATGTTTGGTATAAGTTTATTATCATTCAAAATTATCATTCAAAATTATCAATAACATCAGTACAAATCATACTTTTAGTATAACTATTACATATTATATTTCAATAAAAATAAATTTGTTTCCAGGAAATATATGTGTTTATTATTATTTTTATTAAGGCTTCATATGAGAGACCTCCGTCCTCGCCCCAGCCGTCCGTGGACCGTCTGTCAGTAACCTGGGCTGATCCCGGGAGCATGGCCTCGTCTGGAGTCAACCTCTTCCATATACCATCTGAAACTACTCCTAACAACGAAGTTAAATTTTCACCATCAACTGGAGGTATAATATAATTTTGTGAGCAAAATATTCATAACAAAATATAAGTATTGTGTTTATAAATATGTACATATATGTTTGCAGCATTATTACAAAGTGATTTTATTTCATTTTTAATGTAATTTCTTTTCTTCTGAAATTGTGGTAAGAATCTATTTAATGTAATGTAATATATATTTTATTAATTTAACGTGAGTACGTTGAACTCACTATTGCGTATTCATAATATAAACATTAAATGTGCCAAATTTTATACCCCTCTGTCCGTATAATCTTTGTGGGAAGATCTAAGGTGTTTCTATCATATATAGATAATCCAGTTAGTAAATATAAGAAAAAGTCATAGAAATACAAGACCATAACTTAAATCAATTCAAGATAATGACTACTAATACTACTATGATCGTAATTATTATGTTTTTTTTTGGAAAAAGCTTTACCTTTAAACAGATTCTTTTCGTGACAATATTTAGATGGATCTGAGGACGAAGATTACTCTGCAAGTCTCAGCGCAGTTCTTCGTCAACGCCGGGCGAGTATACGGCGATCGCGTAAAGGCAGAGCCAGGAGACCATCATCACCATTTCTGGCTGACGAGACTCGCTCCAGGCGAAGGTCTTCTGTATTTACTACCAGCTCGGGGGAGTGAGTGTATAAATTTATTATTTTTTTATAATTAAAAATATGTTTTTATTATTATAAATAATAATAATTACAGTACGGCAATATCAATTGATGACCAGCCAGTAGTAACTCAGGAACAAATCTTTGAAAATATACATTTGCACAAAGAAGTACTGGGCTCGGTTAAACAACAACCGCTGGGAATGAGGAGAAAGCTTAAAATTGTTCATCAGGTAATAAAATAAAACTTTTAATAGTCAATAATTTGGGTTCATATAATTAATATTATATAATATGCTATTTTTAGGCAAAAGGTTACATAAAGCGACATGAAGGGCAATTGCAAGAGAGGCTTGCTCAGTCTAAAAGCACAAAAGATATCTATGCAAGGTTTAATATTCTATTGGCAACAGTAAGTGGATTTGCCTTTTTTGATCTTTATTGGACTTGGCTTTCGGTCTAAAAAAGTGAAAAAAGTAAAAAACAAAGAGCGGCGTTGAGTTCCACCACTCAACACGCAATGTCTCGAATTCGGTGAAAAGCGGAGTAGGGAGTGTCTTGACACTAGGTACTTTCTGTCTACCCTGCTATGCGGGATAAAAGCGTGAAGTTAAAGCGTGAAGCTTTCAGTCTACTCTCAGATTATTGGTGAGACAATAACAATTTTATTGTCTAGCTAGATATATCAACCCCTCATACCCATATTCTCACAGGTACGTCATCAAAATGTTCAGGTCATGTCTGATCAATGATATAGAGAATATAATTAGACATCAATTATGTTGATAGCTGGTTTTTGAGATTATCACGCACTAATTACGTAAATATATCTTACAATTATAGTATTATTACTAAACAGTAAAACTGTACTTTCAAGAAATGGCAACAGCTAAAGAGGGAAGCAGCAAACACTTCAAATCTTCTTATACCCTGGGAGCTAAGAATAAAAGAAATTGAATCACACTTCGGCTCCGTCGTGGCTTCATATTTTACATTTTTAAGATGGCTTTTTTGGGTGAATCTTGTTATAGGTTTCATTTTTCTCGTCTTTGTCATTATTCCTGAGGTAAGCTTAGAGTCGTTCACATACTGCTTCTTATTTGTGTCATTAATTGGAGTCCACATTAGGTTCTCCATGACTTCTCTTGTTGCTTGAAGTTATAAGATACCAATGTATATGTACATGTGTTTCATGTTATTTATAAAATTATTTTAGTGTTTGACCGCAAACCCTTTACAAGACGGAGAGCGAAAAATCATAATGGAAGAAGAACGTCAAAATTCTACAAATCTTTTGACTCTGTGGGAGTTTGAGGGAGCGCTAAAATACTCACCGATATTTTATGGCTACTATAGCAACGTTGAACGCGCTGAGTACAGGATGCCCCTAGCTTATTTTCTGACAGGCCTCGTAGTCTATATTTATAGTTTCGTCGCCACATTACGGAAGTAAGCTATTCTAAGAAGTTATACTAAAACTCAATAAAGTAAAACTGGCTGGTACTTCTTAAATTATTTATATATGAAATGCATTTGTAGAATGGCGGAAAACTCTCGCATGTCCAAGCTGTCTGAGAAAGAGGACGAGTGTATATTTTCCTGGAAACTTTTTACTGGATGGGATTATATGATTGGTAACGCTGAAACAGCGCATAATCGAATCGCGTCTGTCATTTTGGGGTTTAAAGAGGCGTTATTAGAGGAAGCAGAGAAAAAAAGAAATTTACGAAAGTGAGTTGAAAGATGAGTGCTTTATTTAATATCTTTATTTGTACGCAGATCTAAAGCCTAGAATGTATATATATATATATATATATATATATATATATATATATATATATATATATATATATATATACATATATAAAATTTATTTAATTGCTGCAGTTGGCGAATTATTTCACTACGAGCTGTGGTAAATATATGTGTTGTCATTCTGCTCGTTGTGTCAGCTTATGCCGTTGTAACCGTTGTATCTCGTTCAGATGACAATCCTAAAGCTAGAAGTTGGTGGAGAGAAAACGAAACCACGATTGTTGTAACAGTCATATCAATTACATTTCCAATATGTTTTGAACTTCTTGGGTATTTGGAGGATTATCATCCAAGAAAGCAGTTAAGACTACAACTAGCCAGGTGTGTGACTTTAATAGACACAGATTTCTGTAATAGTTGTAAAATACTTTCCTGAGTAACATTAAAAATTTTGTTTTACAGAATTATGTTGTTAAATCTTCTAAATTTATATTCTCTTATTTTCGCTATGTTCAGTAAGATAGAAGGAATGAGCAAAGATTTAGTATCATTGCAACCACCTTTATATATGGGTGAACCGCTTGATACAACGTTGCCCATGACGTGTTTTGAAATAAGAGTATCCTGTGAACCCTGTGATGTCGCCGTTTCGAAGCAGATGTTAGATGTATCGTCAGATATGAATAACTTTGAAATTATAAATGTTGCATCATCTAGCAATATCAATAAAACTAGTTCAAGCTTACGACGACGTAACTTACGTAATGTTGCCAGTAATGTATTAGAATTAAATATTGATGATTCTGAAGATGAAGAAAAAGCTTTCTTAAGAGAAATTGAAAGAATAAGAAATTTGAGTCTGATTTTAGCGTCAGATGATTCTAATGATGATACTTCTGAAATAGGTGACCCGGATTTTTATAATAATTACGACACTTCGTCTTCGATAGAGATAAATTTAACATCAATTCCAACTGAATCTTACAAAGATTATGGATATAGTATTCAATCAACAGATGAACTGTTGTCGTCTACAACACAAAGTAGTGACAAAAATGAATTAAGTACTTTATCGGATTACCTGGAAACTACTTCTTTAAAAGACATTAATTTTTCTGAAGAGATTTCAAGTACAGATTTAACGTATTCTTCTACAAGTGATATTTTTTCTACGAAAGAAGACTTCACAACATCAAACACTAATACTGAGCAGACTACTAACGCAGATAAGACGTACCCTAATAAAGATTTTATTACGACTACAGAATCAAAATATTTCAATACAGATGATACAAGCTTTGTGACAGATACAAGTTCTGTTAAATATGAAACTTCTACATTAGATGAAATAAGCTTTTCAACTACTACCGATGCATCAAGTACGATTGAAGAAGCAATTATATGTCCAAACATAACATTTAGTTATTCAATAAATTGTGGCAATAAAAATATTACAAAAATTTTCTTTATGTCTAAATGTAAAATTATAGACATCAAATGCTATATTACCCAATGTAGTGCCTTGAAAGACAATTTAGATAATATGAAAAGAAATCCAACTAACTCTTCCATAGTTGACATCGCTTATATAGATGTAAGTAATAGGAAGATGTATAATTTAAGCAAAGAAACAAAAAAGAAACTGCTTAAATTATGTTGGGAAACTATGTTTGGCCAAGAATTAGTGAAACTGACCATGATGGACTTAGTAAGTAATAAAAATATTTGATTATAATTATTATACTAATTATTCTAATTTAGCTAAGGAAAATATTGTTATTTTTCAGGTTTTCGTTGTTCTAGGTACATTATTTATGGATTTTTTTCGTGCTCTGTTCGTAAGATATATGAATAAGTGCTGGTGTTGGGATTTGGAAAAGAGATTTCCAGAATATGGAGATTTTAAGATAGCTGAAAATATTTTACATCTCATTAATAACCAAGGCATGGTTTGGATGGGAATGTTTTTTTCACCTGGACTCGTAGTTTTAAACGTTTTTAAGCTTATGATAATGATGTACCTTAGATCTTGGGCAGTTATAACGTGCAACGTTCCACATGAAGTAGTTTTTAGAGTGTCCAAAAGTAACAACTTTTATTTGGCATTGCTTTTAACAATGTTATTTTTGTGTGTTTTACCAGTTGGATACACAATTGTATGGGTTACACCTTCTTGGCATTGTGGTCCATTTTCAGAATATGACAAGATTTATAAAATATTAACAAGCAACATTTACAAAATTCTACCAAAAAGTCTAAACTTTGCACTCGAATATATAACATCCCCAGCGATTGTCATACCTCTATTAGTTTTACTAATTTTAATTATATATTATTTGACATCTTTAACAAATTCACTAAGGGAAGCTAATAATGATTTAAAGGTAGGATTATACTATGTACTTTAGAAAGCATAAGAACTAATATTAAATATTTTAATATATTACATGCCCTTACAGATTCAACTAAGGCGTGAAAGAACAGAAGAACGACGTAAAATGTTTCAATTGGCAGATACGAGAAGACGCGCAGGGTCATCATCTATAGACAATACCCCATTTGCGAGGTGGAAGAAGGCTTTACCATCTCTCCCACTAACGAAATCTATTGACTCTGATGACCGCAAATCTGTAGTGGATACCAACAAAGAATCAAATAAAACAATCAAAAAGAAAGGTATTATAGCCATATTATTAATTCCAGCTAAAAGTTTTTTACGTAATTTAAGCCGTGAAGATATATTTTTCGTTGACAGCTGTAAAAATTTAAGTAAATCTCATTCTATAATCACATGTTTAATTGTGTACTTTTTTAAATACAGGTGGAATATTTGCAAGGATTGTTGGATTAGCCCTTGACAAAAAATGTAATGAGGAAATTTCTGATATTAATACTCATAAACAAAGCATTGATGAAGAAACCGACAATGGGTTTCATGAATCTTTACCTAGAGAAATTTTGAAAATGAGAGATATTACAGTCGCTAAAAGTTCTGAACTCAAGAAAAAAAACAGTGTTGAATTCAAAACAGATGAAAATTATAATGCAAATTCAGAAATTATTATAAAAGATGATTTAAAAGAGAAGGATCCTTCAATTTATATATTAGAAGAAAACAGAAATGAAAATATACATTTTAAAATCAGTAATATAAAAGAAAAAATAACAAGTGAATCTAAAGAGCAAAAGAAACACAAGTCCAATGAAAAAAATATACAAAAAAAGCAAAGTTCCGAATCAAGTAATTTATCAAGAAATAATGATTCTATCGGATCTGTGATACCTGTTATTACTATAAGTACTACTGAAAGTGACGATGAGATCTTGCAAGGAGCAAAAAACAGTAAATCAGCCGTAAATGTCAATAGGGAAAAAGAGAGTAACTCAATGGAATCGAAAAATAATGATAAGAAACAGAGAGGTAACTTAAAGAGAAATAAAAATTGCTCTGACTTAAAATCGTTACAAAGGCAAAGCAGTGTGGACAGCATTAATGAAAAAAATCCAAAAGATAAAAAAATCGAAGATACAGGACATAAATACCAGTACTCACTATAAAATCTTTATAATAAATATTTATATTTTTATTCGTTAAATTATATATATTTTTTAAATATTATCATTACTAAAATATACAAATCATTTTTGACTGAAATAATGTACGTAACGTCGACTTGAGTCCATTTTGTGTATTTTCTCGGAAGTGAACGGGACAATTTTAATCTTTACAATTTAAATTAGAAGCTCCCTATATAACAAACTGTATACTTTAGCACTAAACTGAAATGTTATAATATTCCAATAATCTGTACATATTTATGTCATGTTAAAATAAAATGACAATTACAATCGTAGTTCAGAAGTTTGTTTATTATATAATTTCCTTATATATTTTACTATTCCAAGTATCGTTGTGTTCTTTATTATCACGTTTCAAGAATCGCTATGAATATATTCCACAAGGGAGAATTGCGGGGGTCTCCACTGAAGACTTATATGATTTCGTATTTACCAATAGTGATATTATGGACAAAGATGAAGCGTCTCTTGAAACATACGCCACTTTGACCCTACCGGTTGTAAAGTTTTATACGGTACATTATGAAGCTAGCACCAAACTGAATACAATAAATGACAAATATGAAATTTCACAACTTAATCAAAACATTTCTGCTAAATTAAAACATCTATGGGACCAGTGGACTGTTACAAGTTCTGTCAAATTAAGACCAACTATTAAATTTAATCTGACCCCCGAATGTTCTACTACACCAAGTGAAACAACTAGGCTTATTACTTTTCCTAGAGAATCTATGCATTTAATTTTTTTAAGTAAGTATATTGAACGTTTGCTCTAAATCTTATTTACTATTTTTAATTTGCATTGTTTCCAAACAGAGAAAATTTCGCCAAAAATAGCGGCAGCAACTAGCAAGTATTCAAAAAAAACTCCTGCATCCAAAATATCAACGTATCCTTGGATTGTTTTCAGAAGAAGACCAAAACCCGACCAAAAACCAACCAGAAAAACTACCAAACGGAAATCACGTAAAAATATGAGAAAAACCACAAAAGCAATCAATAATACAATCGAAGCAAACTCTACTCTACCTTCATATATAAATAAAATACTTCGAACTCCATTAAAGTCCTCGTGCTACTTATGTGGCCTTAATGAATCTGAAATTCCTGTAGCTAACTGCTACCACATATTCGAAGGACACGATCATAAATTTAGGCTGAGACAAAACAGTTTTAAAGTAAACTGCATTTACAGCAAAAGAGCGCGTCAATTCAAAAATATATATTACGGTCCGTGGTACCGAGGTGGGTGCTTTAAAAGATTTCTAGACGTAGGAATTGAATACAATGAGAGAGGATGTCGCACGTACGATCCAATAGAAGGGAAAAGTTTTGCATCTGAACGATTTTCAAAATTGGAAAATCTATTAAGCAATGTGGAAGACGGATGTGTTTCCAGCCCTCATGCCTCATTGACGCCTTTCAACCGGGCCATTTCGCTTTTCACACACTACCACGTTTGTGTTTGTAACGAAAAATATTGTAATAACGCCAACAACATGTCATGTAATATATTGATCAAATCATTCACATTTGTGTATTTTTCTACTTTAATATTTGTAGCAAATGATTTTTAAAAGATTTATTTTATATTCATATTTCACAACCTGTGGAATAAGATCATTTTTGTATCTATTATTTAATGTATTTCTATTTTTATTATTTTGATAATTTATAGCGTGTATTGCTTTATTAAAAATATGTATTTATTTTGCAATAGTGATTTTGTGTATAAATTAAAAAAGTTTATTATTTATAAACTAAATAAAAAAAGGTTTTAATTAATAACGTAGCTTTTTAATTAATATAGAAAAAAACCGCGTAAACGAAAAAAAACAAACTAAATTACAAAACTCCATAACACCAAACAAAACAAAAAGTGTTTTAAATAAAAGAGATGCAGCGAAGGCTGAACAGGTTGCGACGCGTGTATCTTTCTCTAAGTTGATTAAAAAAATAATGTGGGCCACCCTTCCCGACGGAGTACGGACGCCATATCAACGTTCTGATTCAGCTTCATTCTGCGACGGGCCGGCGCACGCGCAACATGGCGCGCGTTGTCGTGCTACTATTAGTTTATACAAGTATCGCGTGCGCAGAAATATTGACACCGCCGTACTTTAACCTTGCGCTTGGGAAGAAAATCACCGCTACAGCCACATGTGGGGACGAGAGCCCGGAATTATACTGCAAATTGGCTGGCGCCAACGCTGACCACGACGAACGCGTAATACAAGGACAGGTAATCTCTTTTTGTTTCTTAATTTAAAACTCTAATCTAAATTACATTGAAATAAAGGAAAAGGACATTATTAAAATTTATATTTTATATTAAACATTAATAATATGTTATATGAACGTTAGATGCCAGTATTTACATTGTAACGTTTAGTATGCATCAGCATAGTTGAGCGTTATGCTAATCGTTTATTTTGATCGTCTTCAATAATATTATATGTTAAACCGGTCCAATATATGGTGTCGTATTGTACCAATAAAATGGAAAATGTGTGACTTACATCCTCTTTAATGTATATTATTTATTATCAACACAAAATAAATTATTGATATATTTCGAATATTATAACAAAACGCTTAATTTCAGCATTCAATGAATAATATCTTTTAAAAAGTAAGTTTATAAGTTCGCTTATAAAGTCGATGATAATTCAGGTCATATGATAACCAAATAACAAGCTAGCGTTACGCTATACTGTTCTAATACCAAATAATGAATATTGCTAGGACAAATAGTTTTGTCTTCAGACATCCATTAAAAAACAGAGAGAAGTGAGTACATACGGTTCTCTACTATCTGAGAAAAATATTTTAGAGTTGCCTGTTGAATTGCGTAACTCAACGCCAAATTCAAAATATTAATAATATAACAAAATTGGTGAAATATAAAAATATTTGGCTATTATCATACCACTGCCTACTGTAAATTAGATAAAACGGTACACAACAGCTTATCGCGCGTCCTGTTGTCGCACCATCCTGCGATAACTTACTCCCATGAGTCCAATACGTCCATACCGAAAGTTCCACTTGTACTATTATTAATTTTGTTACTTTGAAATTTTAATTCACTTTCCTTTAATTACTTATAACGTGTTAATAATAGTTATGATTATATTTTATTAAAGAAATGATTGAAAGTCTATATTCTGTTAAATTTGGTTATAATACATAGACGATTCTTTTGCTAGTTAGCGCTGTTATAGAAGAAAATGATTTTGAGTACGAAATTCCCTTCAAAATCAATGTATGTTAAATTTATTCCCAGTAAACATTTTCTTTCTAAATATATTGTAGTGTTAGACATATTTAATTTTAAATTAAACGAGCGAGCCAAAACTGATAAATGGAGAAAGGTGGGTCCTTTTTGACAACTCTGCTATGCAGGAAACAATGTGGAATTGGTTACATAAAAGACCTAAAGTCGATAAGGCTAAGGCTAAAATTCACCAGAATATAAACTTTTAAAACTACAATAAGTATAAAATAGTATGTATTACTTTGCCGCCGTCACTTAATGAAATTTACTTCATTCATGTTCTCATATGATATTGAGTTCAGAGGTCACATGATTATTTTAAACATACTGAATAGGTCGTTAGACTACTGTTATCGAATTCACAGCCGTTCGTTTTTAATTGCTACTACAATTTTTATATGTTTATATATATACATATATATATATATATATATATATATATATATATATATATATATATATATATATATATATATGATGATAAGAGCAAAAGAACATCGTTTGTAATCACAGAGGAGAACTCGGTTACAACGTTCACTCTTTCAATCCCATAAAATATTGACTAAGCGTAAAGTAGAACGTCTGAAATGAAACTAATAATACAACGTTAGCTATAAAAATATTCAGTAATTTGTCATTAGCCTACTATTTACATATTAGGCTCAAAATAATTATAAATATATAACTTGTTTATGTGGCGATCATGGCGAAGTGGGACCACATCTCACTGTAAGCGCCATTAGCTGTGAATTCGATTCAATTCCCACATGAGGAATGTTGATAGACAAAACGCTGCGATGAGTTCGCCATTCGCCACGCAATGTCTGGATGTCAGGCGAAAAGCTTTCAACGGAATGTCTTGATACTAGAGTATCTCTGACTACCTTGCTATGCGGAATAAAGAGTGAAGCTGGTAAAAAAAATCATATTTATAACGACTTAAACATTTTCACTTTCTTTATATTCTTATAAAAAAAATCAATAAATTCCCTTTAAAATCGGATCTATGAATAAGCCCTTAACTTTTGTACTTTAATTCATTCATAACTTTTCCGCTTCCGGCCAATAAGACTTGTACAAGTTGAACGCAGACATACGATCTTACGTCGTAGAAACAAATAAGTGTAAGAGGTTGTAATTTAGGACTGGCCTACCTCTTATTCGTTCAGCTTCGACTTCCCTCGGCTCGTTTCGTAAACTTTTTATGGACATATGGTGGCCAAATGCGCCCGCGCATCCCGATGCCAAAGCATTCTTTTGTTTCTCTTAAGCCGCTCACAATGGGTAACTAAATTGAATGTAGTTTTTGCCGGCACATGCTGTTCGCATGTTTTCGGAAAATAAAAGAATAGTTTATGAATGGTTGGATTTATCGAATGTTCAAAATAAATCGTTTGCACATTCAGATTTATTGACAGACAGTAATTATGAAAATTTGCAAGCTTTCGTTAAGTTAGATAATGCTATAATAAGCAGATAATTGCTTTTTGTTCTGTCTAATTACGTATTTGGGTACTAGTATTATATTATGTTTTTTTTTTATCTTCACGATATGGTTGATGACTAAGTACCTAATAATACATATTTTTATATTCTACTCATTTAAAAAAAAAGCGAGAGAACTCCTTTTTTAAAAGTAACACCACGCGTTATTCCGTATAGCAAAATGGTCGGGGAGAACCTAGTGTCATTAGCATTATATTTACATTATATAAATATTTATGTCTACAGCCATAGATGTTATTTAATAAAAAAAATATTTTTTTATATAATAAAAAAAATATTTTTTATCTTAACAGGTTTGCGATTACTGCGATGCCAAAAGTGACGCTAAAAAACATCCACCCGAATATGCCGTGGATGGAATGGAGACATGGTGGCAGAGTCCGCCGCTTTCCAGGGGCATGAGGTATAACGAAGTCAACTTGACCATCGATCTTGGACAGGTAAAATATTTAATATTAATTAGTTATTTTTAGTAGTAATAAGGTATATCTCAATTAATACCTAAAACCTAGTATATAAAATAAAATAGAATATATAAAATAAAATAGAATAGAGAAATTCGGGGCCGGTCGTGGTGCAGTGGGAAAGAGTCTGGCTGTAAACGATTGCTTGTGGGTACGATTTCCACTCGGGGGAGTGATTATATTTAAATTATATTTATTTCCTCGCTCTGGTAAGACAAAAAATTGCGATGAGTTCCGCCACTCAACTTGTAGTTGCTCGAATTAGTTGAAAAGCGAAGTACAGAGTAAGAATGTCGGGAAATAGAGTAAAACTTAATTAACTTAAGCAAAGGGGAGTTGCAGAAAGTATAAACTTTTGAGAAAATCCCCAAGGATAGATCACTTTTAACAGTAAATATGACTTTAGTAATAAATATGACTTTAAATAAAACATATTATATGCAAAAAACAACTTGATCGATTTTGATGGTACTTTCACTACCTCATGTAATAAGGAGTAACTTACGCTACTTCTATTTTATTATTATATATAATTATAAAATAAAAATCCATAGATGTTTAATTCTTTTCAAATATTAATAATAACAGTGTAATAATATAACAAACTTGTTTCATAAAATACACATTACCTTAGCAATAACTTATAAATGTGTATGTCATTTTACACAAAAGTGTATCTCAAACACATGATAATGTACTTAATATTTCTCTTATTCATTTAATGTATTTCTAAACTATTAAAAAAAACATATATTTTCTTCAAGTTTCACAATTTTCATATAAACGAGTTAAAATTTTAATCTATTTACAATTATATTCAATTAGATCAAAAAAAATACTAGCGGAGTATCTTGTAAAAGATCGTATTACTCTTTTTGTTCTGTCCATTTTTGATTTTTTTAAGTGATGAAATCCACAGACTAAAATAATAAAATATTCATTATTCTCGTAAAAAATCGATTTTTCACAATAACCTGTCCTATAAACATACAGACACTAATAAAACCTTAACACCGTATTCTGTTCATTATCGATATGCCTTTATATAACGGATTAAATCTAAAATTTATTTAAAGATAACGTTTTGCATTTGACATGTGAAACTTAGCATATCTTTAGTTCTGCTTGCTGTACGACTTACGGTTGCTTCATCCTGGTTCCCGAAATAGTGCCATTATTACTGAAAGTGCGTCGACCTCACTGCCTATGGAACTGCGCTGGAGGACAAAATTATTTTTGTACTGTAAAAAATAAATGTTTTGATATTACAGATTTTGAGTACTGAGCGATTTGTTATTTTAATAATTCATTTGTATTTTAAAATGTTGATTATTTAGAAGACCGGTAACTGAAAGAAGAATGTCACCTCACTCTACCTATGACCACAGACTACTATAAAGTGTTCGAAATATCAGATGTCCAAAAATTTATTTTTGTTATTGTTTAAAATGTCCATAATATATTTGACAAGTATAATTTAAATATTGTTTTAGTAATCTGTGTTGTGACAATTTAAAAGAGTTCTTATTTAGAATAAAGAACATTTAAGTTACTGAATAAATATTAAGTTTAAACTATATCACTTGTCTCAAATATATATTTTTTTTAATTAAAAATTATTTTTTGCAAAAGCGACTGACCTTTGTTTTTTTTATAAAAAAAAGCTACAAATAATATTACATTTTGTAAAAGCTAAGCGAAACTAGAAATTTATTGACATCCAAAAAGCCTTGCGAATATGACAACACATGCTCTCATTCTGTGTATACTATTATAAAACATTTTTGAAAAAACGTATAAAAATTTGAACGCAGCGGTATTATAATTTAAATACTGCACATGGCTTGGCGAATATACCTAAGTGTTTTAGGTACTCAAAATCTGTAAGATGTAATAATTTACGTAGATTAGATGTAATAAATAAACACCATAGAATGTCTTGATCTCGGGCGCAAAGCAGTCAACAGAGTGTCTTAACACTATGTTCATCTCCTCCATCGTGTGGGATAGGCACTAGTTACTCAGTATAGAATCCGTCGTCCGCATTTATTATATATTTGTAACTTTCTTCTACTTCGTCACAAAAATATTTCTAATAAAAAATAAAAAAAATTATATATTTATATTTTTATATTTGATAAAAAGTTATTCACATACAAAATAAATTAGAACCCGTGTGTCGCGAAAGCGTCCTTGTCAGTTAAGCCACGTTACATGACGTCTTATTCTCATGATGTCTCATGATGTCTTATTACATGACGTCAAAATTTTTAGATGCTTTTTTTATTACAACTTTTTTTGGTTGTTATCATCTATTTACCAACTATGGCCATGTCTAAAAAAATAATTTTGTATTTTTCATTTGTTTGTTCGTATGTATGTTTTTTTGTGCATTTGTACACGCTAATCTAGGTAACGGCTCAACCGATTTGAATGTAACTTTTACTATTGTACTTTTACAACCTCCACTTAAAATTATGTTTTTGTTTTCAATCAAAAATATTTTATCTGGTCAAGTCCACGCACCAAAATTCCGGACAATCAGTAGATCACAAAATTCTCTGCTCTGGTAAGACACTACGTTGTGTTTGGTTACCCTATGCGGGATATAACCTGAATATATAATCTAATTTCAGTTTATATATAAGTATATTGGCCTCATTAAAAAAAATGTAATGAATTAGAAGTTACGCGGAATCAGTAGCTCGTCGTAACTATAGGCAGGACAGAGTGGGTGTTGATAGCGGGAGATAATAAACATTTTGACACACTATGACGAAAGGGCGAGGTCATGATGTCCGCCCTGCTCACATATGGAAATAGGCCAGAAATAATTATTATTTAAACAGTTAATCCCTATCTATGTACTGTAGATAAGTTATTTTATACTGAAAAAGCTTTGGAATTAAGTTTTGTTTTATTTTTAACTAGCTTTTTAGTATGATATATTTTTAAACGTAAATAATTTTTTGTTTCGAAGATGACTTTAGATTATTATACTTATTGTTTTATATAATACTATTGTTATAAATTATCTTGTTCTAGGAATTCCACGTGGCTTATGTGTTCGTGAGAATGGGCAACTCTCCCCGCCCTGGACTTTGGTCTCTGGAAAAGTCAACGGATTACGGAAAAACATTTAGGCCGTGGCAGTACTTCTCGGACTCTCCGCAGTGAGTATACATTTGCTTATAAGCTTAAAGTAATACTTTTTAAAACCTTATTAATGTTATTTTTTAATTATATTTTTAAGTGATTTTGAAATCAGTTGTTCTCGTTTAACTTATTTACAAATTTCTAGATATTATAAAGTATACAGACTATTTAAAATTATATCTATTTAAAATATTTAAAATTTAAAATTTGATAAGAGTGGCAAATGTTAACTTTAGGGGAATCCCAAACATTTTTAGTTAACTTCATACGACTAGTGTAATTGTCATGTACTCCGGATATGACGTTATGATCCTCTAGATATCTATTTGTAAAAATATAACAAATTCACTTCATAGTTGGGAATAAAAATGTAATATACAACTTCACGACTTTGTATCTTAAGTAGAGGAATAGAACGTCACCGTTTGCTTTGCGAGAGCTTGCTAGCTTAATAGCTTAATAGCTGTAACATATAGTTAGCTTTAAGTGAAAAAAACATGGATTTATCATAGCCATTGCGATTTACGTCAGACATTGTCTCACTCGTGCTACCAGGACTTCTGGGTCGAGATATATTTTACTAAACGAGGCTATACTTAGTAAACTGTCTTACTAAGCTTTCTATAAGCATAGCTATAGGCAAAATAAATGTAAATAAAAGAAAAAAAGATTAAAAGATATTGATTAAATAATGTACGAATTGTATGTCCATAGTATGTTCACAATAATGATAAAATAAAACAACAATTCCTTGTTTGTAGGGATTGTGAAAGATATTTCGGAAAAGAAAGTCTTCAGCCTATTACCAAAGATGATTCTGTTATATGCAGCACTGAATATTCCAAAATCGTACCTCTGGAAGGCGGTGAAGTAAGTAGTTTTTTTTTACACTTCACACTTGTATCCCGCCTAGCAGGGTAGACAGAAAGTACCTAGTGTCAAGACACTCCGTACTTCGCTTTCCACCGAATGCGAGACATTGCGTGTTGAGTGGTGGCAATCAACGCCGCACTTTGTCTTTTTACCAGAGCGAGGAAGTGAAAATAACTTAAATATAATAACTCGCCCGAGTGGGGATCGAACCCACAACCGATCTGCACCACGACCGACCTCTACAAATATCGAGGATGGAAGGGGATTACGCGTTTTCATTTTTATCCATTCGATGTTCACATCATATTGTTTTGAGTACAAACATTTCACCATACGCTCAAAACTAAACGGTCATAAACAAAAGATATATCTAAATTTGTTATTAATGTCTAGATACCATGAAATAAATATACTTTTTCTTACAGATACCAATATCATTGTTAAACTATCGGCCATCAGCGAATAAATATTTTAATTCGTCAGTATTGCAAGAGTGGACACGCGCGACCAACGTCAGGCTAAGACTGTTAAGAACGAAAAACTTGCTTGGACACCTCATGTCAGTGGCGAGACAGGATCCAACAGTCACCAGAAGAGTAATTTTTTTTAATTGTTAAATCTTTCTTTCAACAATATTTGCTATTGATGTTTTTAGTCACGTTTTCCGCAGCCATCATACTAGAGATTTTTTTTGTGCTTCACGCTTTTATCCCACATAGCAGAGCAGACAAGAAAGTACCTAGTGTCAAGACACGCCGTACTTCGATTTTCTCCGAATTCGAGACATTGCATGTTGAGTGATAGAATGCCGCACTTTGTCTTTACCAGAGCGAGGAAGTGAAAATAGTTGAAATATAATCACTCCTTCGAGTGGGGATCGAACCCACAACCGATTGCATACAGTCGGACGCTGTCCTACTGCGCCACGACCAGCCTCAAAATTTCCGAAATAAGAAAATCAGGAAAAGTTGTGTATCTTAACATAAGTTTCTGGCCACTCACCTCTACATAATTCTATCTCAATATTTGATCCGTTTTGGTTCAACTTTAGGCTTTAGCTAGACAGACCTAGTGTTAGATCACTCCGTTCTCCGCTTTTACCCTAAATTTCAGACGTTATGTCGCGATATAATAGCGATATGAAAATAATTTAAATAAAATTATTCCTTCTACTCAGAATCGCTTCAAATCCAGAATAAATCGCGTTTATAGTGAGACACTGCCCCACTACGCCACATTGGCTTAAACAATGAAAACAGTATATAACTTTTGTGACCTTCCACAGTATTTCTACAGTATTAAGGACATTAGTATCGGTGGTCGGTGCATGTGCAACGGTCACGCAGACACGTGCGATCCAGCTGACCCAGAGAGCGACACTAGCATTCTAGTGTGTCGATGTCAGCATAACACCTGCGGCCCGCAGTGCGCCGGATGCTGCCCAGGATTTGAACAGAAGAAATGGAGAATATCACAAAATTGGGATAGATTTGCTTGTGAACGTATGTTTTTTAAATTTTTTATGTTAAATAATATGTCTGTGGTTTGATTTGCTAAGTATAGAAAAGATAGATTTTAGTCATTTTTATTGTTTTTTTATCTATTAACTGATTATTAAAAATTGATTAAAGTAGAAATTTTACAATTAATTAAATGTAAATATGTAATTGCAATCAATTTGTGGTTATTTAAAAGAATTTCTGTATTGTAGCTTGCAACTGCCACAACCACACAACCGAATGTACCTATGATGCGGAAGTTGACAAAAAACGTCAATCCCTGGACATACACGGGAATTACGAGGGGGGTGGCGTTTGTAAAAATTGTCAACATAATACTGAGGGTATAAACTGTAATAAATGTAGACCGACCTTCTACAGACCCACCGGCAAGCGCTGGGATGAGATCGACGTATGCCAACGTAAGTGTTTATTTTGTTTAAGCTTCACGCTTTTGTCCCGCAGCAGGGTAGACCGTAAGTACTTAGTATCATGACACTCCGTACTCCGCTTTCCGCCGAATTCGAGACATTTCGTATTAAGTGGCGGAACTCAACGCCGTGGTTTGTGTTACCAGAGAGAAAATTATTTAAATATAATTATCCCGAGTGGGAATCAAACCCACAGTCCATCCCCAGTCGCGTTTACAATCAGTAACTGTCCCACTGCGCCACCACCGGTCTAAATGTTGTCTTCATTTACAGCGTGACGAATATGCAAAATATAAGTCGAATATTAATACCCAATATTACTAAATACAGGTTAGGTTGTATTAGAAATGTGTATTTTATTTTATATAAAAGAATAATTATATATCGTAGAATGTGTAATTTTTTATATATTTCTAATAAATTATAAAAGTGTGTTATTTTATTAATTTCTCAACATACTCATACATTATAAAAAAGCATTACATAAATTTGGCATCTGTAAAATTAAATACGAGTGAAAAATTCCATTTATTTTTTATTGCTGTTGCAAATTTGGAATATTAAAAAAAAGAAAAAAGCAAACTATATTGGATTTAAAATATATATTCTTTACTATTTAGCCTGTAATTGTAACCTGCATTACTCGACCGGCAATTGCGAGGAGGAATCTGGGCGGTGTGAATGCAGGCCGGAGTTTAATCCGCCCAATTGCGACTCGTGCGCATATGGATACTTCGACTATCCCGATTGCAAGCCTTGCACTTGTAACTTAAACGGAACTGAGGGGCAACACTGTACACCCACTGATGGAATGGTAGTTATTTAAACATAATATTATATATCTACCTGTATTATATTAAATTGTTTGGAAATTTTGAAATGATCGACAAAAAATGCCATTTAATGTGTCTTCCAATGTTTCTTCTCTTAAGATTCACTTGTGACTAAATTTTTCTCAAAAAAAATAATGTAATTAATTGTACCTTTATGTGATGTCTACCAGTTAATAATTATTTTAATACAGAATGTGCCATTTGGAAGTAAATAGTTTGAAGTAATTTATAAATACTAATATAAAAAGATTTTTTTTCATGGAAATTTATTATAAACTTAATTTAATAATGCTTATGCATTTTTAACTGTTTTATATATCCTTTGCTTTTTCTTACAGTGTCCATGCAAGTATAACTACGCTGGAAACTCTTGCGAGATATGCGCCGATGGATACTATTCGCCAGAATGCAAAAGTATTTTTATTTATTTATTTAATGTCATACTAATATTATGTACAGGCGGCATTATTAAACTAATTCATTTGACACCATTATTTCGATTTCACTACGAAAAACACTTCAATACTTTTTTTTGCTTCACGCTTTTTCCCTTGCCGGGTAGTCAGAGTATACGGCGCCAAACGCTACGGTCCCTGCATACTCTTTCGCCTCATCTACAAGCAATATCCTTTTCATACATGCCCTTCGGGGGGTCCTCATGCTTCTTACGTGACCTTCCTCCAGTATTTTCGATACTGTGTTTTCCAAGGTCAACTGAGGTCTCACCCAACCTCTCGTACTACTCACCTTGGCTTCATAAATCTTTCGTACCATTCTAATGGATGGAGCTACAAACTAAAATACTCGATATAAAAAACAGCGTCTCACTTCATCCTATTAGCAAGGTAGTCAAAGACGACTTAGTTTTAAAGCATTCATTCATAAATAAACTTTGCGTGTTGGGTGGCGAACTAAATGCTGTACTTTGTCTTTTCAGAGTAGAGAAATAGAAATAATCACCATTCCGATTGAGAATCGAAACTGTAACCAATCCCTAATAAGAATTTGTTTGACTATTCTATTTTAAATAACACATTCATTTAAGAATATACTATAAGGTACTAATATTTTCAGACTGTGAATGTAATTCCGTGGGTTCCGTATCACAAGTGTGTGACAAAGTGAGCGGCAACTGTACCTGTAAGAGCAAATACAGCGGCAGGACTTGCAACCAGTGTGAAGCTGGTTACTTTAACTACCCTACGTGCAAACGTAAGTTAATTTTTTTAGCTTCACGCTTTAATTTTTTTGGCCAGTTAGAAGTGGAAGTACCTAGTGTCAAGACACTCCGTACTCCGCTTCCTACCGGAGTCAAAATTGCGTGTTAAGTGGCGGAACTCAGTTGTTTTACATTAATGCTAATTGAATTTATTTTATTTTTTTCGGCTTTAAACTTTTTTACGAATAACAGCGTGAAAGAACACAAAGCTTCAAGCTTTGTTCTTCATTTTCCGTTTGAATTCGGGACATTGGGTGTTAAATGTGTTCAAATTCTAAACACAATATTATAATAATTTGGCGAAGTATTCAGTGTAAAGTATTATTTCATTTTTTTTTTTAATTTTAGATTGCAATTGTGATACGAGTGGTACTCAGCCCAACATTTGCGATGACGTCACTGGACAATGTATTTGTAAACCGGGTTTCGGTGGGGCCAGATGCGACCAGTGTATTTCAGGGTGAATATTTGAAAATTTTCTATTTTCTTCAGATTACTGAACTAGGACGAGTATTAAGCCATCGTAGTCTAATAAATAAAAAAAAGCATCTTATATACTTCTTGAAATAAAAAATATCATGCTGATTTCAGCTTTCCGCATTTACAGTAACACACTGTCCAACTGATTTAATTCAAGATATATTGTATTTTAATTTAGAAATGATAACTACCCAAATTGGTAAATTTAGAGCTGAACTAAAAAAGTAGCTTCACGCATTCAACAGGATATTCAGGGACAAACAAGTGTCAAGACACTCTATCCGCCCGAAATCGTGTGAATTTGGGGTGGATAGCAGTTGACGGAGTGTCTTGACACTTGTTCATGTATCGAAATAAATTTTTAATTTCCCATATATGTTCCACTGCGGCAAGACAAGGCTTAAAATTTAAAGTAGCTTTACCATATTTGTTATTTAATAAAACCTATATAACTTCATATAGACATATTATAAATTACATAATTTTATTCCACATTACATTATTTCGTTCTAATTATCATTTTTAGACCCTTGTTATTTTCTCTGGTTGTCTAATTATAAATTACCTAATTTTCTCATACAGCTATTACATGGAGATCAAAGGTCGTGAAAGGTCATGTGTACCATGCAACTGCTCCTCCACCGGCTCTACCTCAACGAGTTGCTCTGCTGATGGAAAATGCAACTGCCTCGTCAACTTCGGTGGGAAACAGTGTGACCAATGTTCACCAGGATACTATAAGTTCCCGGAATGTTTGCGTATGTTGATATAAATATCTTTTTGCTTGCAACGCTATCTTGATTTGCATATCATCTGAATTCGACACCAATTAAATGTTATTATAGAATGGCTATATATAAAATTTCATAGTATATGCTATTTAGGAAATGCCCAAGATACAGAGAAAATATATTAATTATATTTTTTTGTAAATCTCTAATGTTCATCTTTCTCTATTTATGATATAACAAGCAAAGAAATTCTTTTCGTCCCATATTAATTTGGGAAACATAGTGTTTTGAATAACGAAACTGAACATGACATTTTTAACTTAATCTATTTTAATCATTTCCGTTTTCACAGACAAGACTATTAAGGTCAAACGTATGTATGAAAAACGTGCCTGTCCGTATATTTGGAGAAATATATATATATATATATATATATATATATATATATATATATATATATATATATATATATATATATATATATATTATGTTTTCAGCATGTAATTGCGATGAATCCGGTACAATTGGCTCCACCTGTGACGACAGCGGTCAGTGTCACTGCAAACCCAACTTTGACGACGTCAAGTGTGAT
Source organism: Dryadula phaetusa (assembly GCA_032432895.1). NCBI lineage: Eukaryota > Metazoa > Arthropoda > Insecta > Lepidoptera > Nymphalidae > Dryadula > Dryadula phaetusa. Next base: position 2,120,040 of record JAOYRS010000001.1, read on the forward strand.
GTGTGCAAAGAAAAATTCTACAACTATCCAGCATGCGAAGAGTGTAACTGCGATCCAAGGGGTGTGATCGCTTCTTTTGCTGGTATGCTATTATTGTTAAGTGTTTAAAATAGTAGATAAACCTATTTAGTTACACGCTTTAATCCCGTACAGCAGGGTAGACAGGAAGTACCTAGACACTAGTTGTCAAGACACTCCGTACTTCGCTTTCCGCCCAATTCTAGACAATGCGTGTTGAGTGGCGAAACTCAACGCCACGCTTTGTCTTACCAGAGCGAGGAAATGAAAATAATTGAATTATATTCATTCCCCAGTGTGGGCATCGTACAATCGGTCGCGTTTACAGTAAGACGCTGTCACAATTCGGCATGACCGGCCTCTTACTTATACATAGAAGTAATTATGAAAATAAGAAGAAATAAGAAGTTAAATGTTTAGTTTTTTTCAATGATAAGAAATATAATACAGATTAACTAAAATGTTTGCCCGAAACATAAAATTAACAATGAAGTCAGTAGGAGAAAGAGTTCTTCTTTTCTGTTCTGCGCTCATTACAGGGAAAAGCCTGAAGCTATATAGCTTATTAATTCCATTTCCATTATATATATATATATATATATATATATATATATATATATATAGAATTTCGCAATATGTTTATGGACAAATGGAATAAATAAAATTCTACTACGTTTTATTTTTTCTCTATTTTTTTAAAATTGGTTATTGATGCAATTGATTATGCAAGAGACTATTAGAGCTATTTAGCAATAAGACCTCTTATTTACATTTGTTTATTTAACATGTGTTATTACTTATTCTCTTTAAACAATTAACACTTAATTTTTTGTTTATTACAATATACATATGGTCTAAAATACGTAATTATAATAATTATTATTTTTTTAATTATTTTTTTATACTATTTAATTCTATTATTTATCTTTCCACAGGATGTGGATCAGTGCCAGCTGGGGAGTTGTGTCAGTGTAAGGACCGCGTACAAGGACGTATATGCAATGATTGTAAAGCATTATTCTGGAACTTGCAAGAATACAACCCTCTTGGATGCGAAAGTAAAAAAATTTAATATTATTTTTTTTTAATTAAACATGTTTGAATCCCATAATACAAAAATAAAGTAACTAAAATAAACTCTTAAGTAAATGTCAAATAAAAAAAATAATATATGTAAATATCAAGATGCGTATCGCAATTATGATTAAATTACCCTAAAATTTTTAATTAATTAATCATTTGTATTAATGTACAAGCTATATTATTGCAAAGTTTCATCTAGATACATTGAACAGTTTTCGCGTAAAATACTAAGAAACATACATCCTCACAAACATACATTCACGTTTTTTTAGCTTTACACTTTTATCCCGCATAGCATGGCATGTCAAGAAACTCCACTGTATTCGAAACATTGCGTGTTGAGTAGTGGAACTCAAAATCGCACTTTGCCTTTGGCTATGAGCAAGGAAGTGAAAATAATTAAAATATAATCACTCCACCGATTGGGAACTGAACCGACAACCGATCGCATTTACAGCTAGAGGCAACATTTACATTTATAATATTATTATTATTGAAATTTTTAAAATATAATTTAAACCAATGACTAGAATTAATTAATTTACATATTTTTCCAAATAGAATGTGACTGCAACGTCGCCGGTACGCTCGGTGGTCTCGGCGCTTGTAATACGCGCAGTGGACAATGTACGTGTAAACTGAACGTGGGAGACAGGCAGTGCGACCAGTGCCAGGACGGCTTCTATAAGTTGGAGACGCAGAATCTATTTGGATGCACAGGTGAGTGGATATAACAAAAAATATATATTTTTTAATTAGGAATTATGATTGTATTGCTTTCAAATATCTATTCATTATTATTTAAATGATGATGTATTTTTTTATTGCAAAATTTGTAATTATAAGTTCAATTACAAGTAATTCTTTGGGATACTACTGACTTTTTTTGTAATTTTAGAAATGGGTCTTTTATCAAAAGTAACTATTTTTCAGCAACCTTGATTGCCAATGCAGACACAATGTAGTTTAATCTGCTTTTTATTCGAGCTTAATATTTACTTTGACTTCAGTTATAGGTAATAATATAAATTTGTAAAACATATATGCAAAAAATATATTGCATAACTAACTGTGTTCCCGACATCCACGACGTCTTTCACATCTCTGATTCTTTATATTATAATTCTAAAAAAAGTTAAGGTACTCCCTATTACATTACAGAGATAAACCCCGACAAAGATATTTATATTGTAAACATGAAAAAATATTTAGTAAAAAGCAATTATTTTATTTATTACAAACAGACAATTCTAATAAAAAAATATTTGTATATAAATAAAAAAATATTTGTATGTAGACAGACCTGTAAATTGTATAGTGATTGTTGAAAGTACTTTCGGCTTTTATCAGTAGAACTGACTTCCGGGAGCTTCATGTTAATACGACATTTCCAAACGGATGTAAAAGTCTACTTAAATAAATACAATTTAAAATTTGAATTTTGATATTTTTGTACAGTTATTATTTTAAATAAACTTTGCTCCAGCGTGCGACTGCGATATTGGTGGATCAATCGATAACAACTGCGAGAAAAGCACTGGACAGTGTCGTTGCCACTCTCGCGTGGACGGCAGACGATGTGACCGTCCGATACGTGCTCATTATTTCCCAACATTACACCAATTCCAGTACGAAGTTGAGGAAGGTCTGACACAATCTGGACCAGTAAGATATAGAAATTCTGAAGACGTATTCCCTGGATATTCGTGGAAGGGCTATGTTGCCTTCTCCTTACTCCAGGTGAATTTTAATAACCATTATTTTATATTATCAAAAACTTATATTCTTTATAATAATAGGATTCTCAACTATGTTAAAAAAAGCGATGAAAATGCGAAATATATAATATCTAATTCATATTTAGCGTAATTTTAAGAAGTCCTTTTTATTTTAGAATGAAGTAATAAACGTGGTGCACATCGGCAAATCATCTTTATACCGTATGGTATTGAAATACGCAAATCCCCTTCGAGATCCCATTACTGCCAACATTATCATCACACCCGAAAGCGTGCTCGACACAAAACAATGGTAAATAAAAAAAATGCTTTAAATTTAGTTTAAACACTAGATCATAAATTTATTAATTAAAGCTGAATTACATATAATACGTACAATATGTTAAGATGCATAAACCACATATTATTAAAAAACGTATAAAAATTATAACCCAGCGGGATTCGAACTCGCGCCTCTTGGAAACCGTTCAAGCGCTCTGAGCGCTAAGCCATGCATTCTAGTACCGATATTAGCATGATTTTTAATCCTAAGTGTGGAACAACACTTTGAAAATAATAAAATGTGTAAACCATTTCACTATATTTTAACATTATTATTAATTATGTTTTTATAGGTTTAACGTATATCTTAGACCAACTATTCAGCCACAACTCATAACCGTTCTAGTAGAGAAAGGAAATAGCCCCGCACCTTTTGTAATGAACGCCGGAAACTGGACGGTCACCATAAAAACTACTAAGGAAGTTATGATTGTAAGTCATTATTATAAACATTATGGAAAATTACACGAGCAAATTAAACAAATCACTAAAAAAGATATTTTTTTAGGATTATTTCGTTCTTATACCAGAAGCTTATTACGAAGCTACAGTGCTAACGAAGCTCGTAGACCGCCCTTGTATTATTGGTGATAAGAAGTTATGTAGACATTTTGCCTATCCCAGTGTTAATGGACGACCTGCAGCAAGTGTAGCGGATATGGTGTCAACTGTTAATGAATATATTTCTGATCCTGAGGTAAGTTTGTACCGGATAACAACTTTTTACTACTTTACATAGTAATATAGTGGAATCCATGTCTCTGAAACGAAATTTTTATATATTTATTAAACTAACCAATACTGCTAACAATTTTGTAAGAAGAGATATGTGGAAATAAAAAGGCTTATATATTATTATTATAGTAATAATAAGTAAATAGTAACAAACGTATAATAATTTCGTGCGAATGAATTGGTAAATAGAACGCGTGGGTTTCCAAGAGCTTCCAAAAGCTGGAGGGTTTGAATCCCGATGCTATTAAATATTTATACATTTTATAAAAATATATGTTTCTGAAAAAAAACCATATAAATATTAATAAATTTAAATTATTTCAGCAACTGAAGGAATTTAATGCCGGTCCAAACGATATACCATTAATCAATAGCGAACAAAATGCGCTTGAATATAACATGAAAATTGAACCTGCCGGCCATTATGTACTTGTGTTAGAATACGTCACTCCGATAAATAGATCCGCTTTACCAAACATTGAAATAAATAGCGACTCACATGACGGGTACAATTTATCTCCAAGAGCAACTGTTAATATAAAATTCAAGTCTGGAGATGGTCCGGAGTATAACGCTGTGGCTAATCTCAATGACTGTCCGTATACAGCGCCTTGCAGACAAGTAATAGTAGATGATATATCGAAAATTCATTTCTTCAATGTACAAGATCCTAACAACGTTATACACTTAAATGTAAGTAATAACAAAAATATATTATCTACATTTTAATTTCATTTATTGCATCTTATGGTTGTTATGACATATTTATGAAAATCATTAAATAATTCGAACTTTTATATATCTTATCAAAATACAGCTATTGAACTATAAATCCTGAAGTCTCATTAAAATAAATTTAATAGTTTTTTATTTATTGTATTTTTTAAATTAAAAGTCATAAAAATATACATCAAAAAATATTGTTAAAATCAAAATTTTCAAAAACTGTTCTTGATATTTTTTAGCTTCACTCTTTTATCCCGCTTAGCGGTATAGACAGAAAGTACCTAGTGTCAAGATACTTCTTATATCGCTTTCCACCTAATTCGAGACATTGCGTGTTGAGTGGTGCAACTTAACGCCGCTCTTTGCCTTTTTGCCAGAGCAAGGAAATGAAAATAAATTAATTATATAATCACCCCTCCGAGTGGGAATCGAACCCACAAGCGATCGCGTTTACAGTCAGTCACTGTCCCACTGCGCCACGATCGGCCTCGATTGCTTAATTAATTGTTCATAGTAAATATTTCATGAAAAAATATTCATACCTGTATTTAATAATCAAGTGGAAAGGGGCGAAATGTCCATCTGACGAGATCTTGCTCATATATTTGTTTAATTTTTATTAATGATTAGGGGCAAAGCGGCAGTCTCGCTGGAATCAAATCAATTATAGCGATCCCTGAGGCTAATTGGCACTTAGATTATTTAACACCGCGGCCTTACTGTTTGAGAAGAGACGGTCGCTGCAGTCCTGCTGTGTTTTCAACCGCTGTCGATTCTAAGAAGGTAAGAAATTATTTATATAATATGTAAATTAAGTAAAATATAAAAATCACAAATTTTTAATAATTAACGTAGCATTAAATTGTAATAGATCTGCTTTTTTGTAAAAAAATACATTAAAAAACACTTGTTAGATTTTTGTATTACAAAATGTGAAAACTTTACTTGTCTTACTCTAAAGTAAACATTTTAAATTTAATTTTACTCTAAAGTAAAAAGTAAAGTTGCCAGCCTCTAAAGTGGTAACACTGACAGAGGCTGGCAACTCACCTGTAGTTCCTCTGGTGTTGCACGGAGTCGTGGGCAACGGTCATCACTTACCATCAGATCACCCGCATGCTCGTATGCTTTGCCTGCTCCATCAAAATATAATAAACTAAAACTTTTTTTATAAAACTATAAAATAAAAAAAATATCCAGGTTGAAATAGAATCGGGCGTTGGAGGTGATCGTGAATTAAGGCCTCAAATCTTAGATAATTCTACAAACGTAGTGTATCTTGCACCGGAATCAGAGCCAGTGAAAATAGAATCCAAAGTTCCTAGTCCCGGCGACTACAAGTTCGCCGTACATTATTACCAACCAGACCATCCAGGTAAGTTTACCTACTGAATAATTATCAGTTAAACAAATTCTTTACTTACCACGTGACTGACATCGCACTAACAAAATTATGCACGAAAGGAGCTGAAATTTTTCATGTTTTTTTTATAGAGAGTGTAGGGTGTAGGATAATTTCTTCAATGAATTTGTATTATAGTTACAGTCGAAATTATGAAACACAAAAATGAAAATAGTATATCTATTTGCTAGTTTCATAATTCTTGTATAGTAAAAGGTAACATCTTCTACTCGGCCGGCCATATTCTATACCAGCCGTCATATAGTAGTCATTATATGTATAATTAGGCATTCGCAACATAACATTCATAATCTAACTAAACCTGTAAATATGAAATTAAATGGTTACAACATCCTACATTATCCGGTACGCTACAAAACATTACGTACTCGCAGGTCTTCCAAGATGCAATTTAAAGTTACGTAAAAACTAATTTCTATATAATTAAAATTGTCTCTTGAGACCAGTCGTGGCGCAATGGGCTAGCACCTGACTGTCTAACTGTAAACGCGATTCGGTTGTGGGTGCGATCCCCAATCGGGCGAGTGATTTAAATTATTTTCACTTCCTCGCTCTGGTAAAAAAGAAAAAGTGCTGCGTTGAGTTCCACCATTCAAAACGTAATATCTGGAATTTGGTGGAAAGCGAAGTAAGGAGTATCTTGACACTAGGTACTTTCTGTGTACTGTCTACTTTCTTTCTATCTGTTTGTTATATGTCAGTTTAGTAAGTAAAAGTGCACACATTCACATAACTCCTCTTACTCCTATATGCTTATATTTTATAATTAAATTGTTGTAACAGTATTAATTTTAAGATTTTATTAAATATTTAAAAAAAAAAAACAAGTTAATAAATCTCTAATAAATAAAGTTAATAATATCTCATTACAGATTGCTCGTAATTTAAAGTTTTTGTTTCTTAGTTAATAATATGGTTTTTTTTAGAAAGCAACGTCAACATTAACTTGACAGCTGATGGTCAATCATACGACGCGAGTATGCCAGTTGAACATTGCCCATCAAATTCTGGATGCAGAGCCCTTATACGGCTGGCGGATGGAAATACACAGTTTGCAGTGAATGAAAACTTTACTATTGAATTTAAGGTAAGATTTTCATAATACATTGTCAATATAACGATAATTTTCAAATATAAATATAGTTTCTATTAACACACCATACAAGCGAGGCCGCGAGCGAAATCGAGTTATAATCATAAACTGTAAATGGAAAATACTATAGTTTATTAAATAATAGAATTACATCTGTCTAATATAAAATATAATTAAATAAAAAAAGGACGAATAAAAACTTTAACGGTAAAACTCCTTGCTAACGTCCAATTACCGAAGCCGTATAAGCCAGGAATCCTTAAATTTAAAGTTAATATGATTTTTCTAGGCAAACGTGTACCAGGCAAGCATGACATGGTCAGTTTGACCTGTAGTATATAGTCTATAGCACAGATAGCCTATCACGTATAAAAAAGACTGACTGATTGAAAAGACATACTGGACAATAGTTATATTGTTCATAACCCTTAATATTTTTTGCGTAAACTTCAATAATTTAATTTTAAACATTAGGGAGATACGAGCAAAGGAGTATGGCTGGACTATGTCCTCGTCATAGAAAAACAAGATTTTATCGACTCAGCATTGAAGGAAGCAAATATGATTGACTACACAAGGGAATTTATAGAAAAATGTGCCGCAAATCATTATTACATTCCCTCCAACGAAACTGGTAATTATATATTTGTAATTATTATAATAAACGTTGAGGCCGGTTATTTAAGACGCAATGTCTTGAATTCAGTGGAAAGCGAAGTACGAAGTGTCTTGACACTAGGTACTTTCTCACACTGCCTGCTTCTACCCTGCTATGCGGGTTAAAAGCGTGAAGGTAAAAAATAAACATTTTAGTTACGCTTTACAAGATATTGTTTTCATTATAACTCGTCTATACCAAAAGGTTGTGGAGGTGGAGTGGTATAACGTTTGAGCGCACACACGACGGCAATGAGTTCGAACCCTTGATTAAGACCAGGCGCGGTATTAAATTCTGCCATTCCACATACATAGGTGTCTTAAATCTGGATTTTCTCTAACCACCTTGATTTTAGGAGAAAAGCGCGAATGTATCGATAAAAAGACATGCACCAATTATTCCCTGCTTTAGTTAACTATTAGAATTGTATAATAGATACTTAAAACAGTTTTAATTAATACATTATAATAATATACTTGTAGGTTTCTGCCGCGACGCCATGTTTTCAATGACAGCCGAATATAACAGCGGAGCATTAAGCTGTCTTTGTGATTTTATGGGATCAACTGAACTGGAATGTAATACATTCGGAGGCCAATGCCCCTGCAAAGACAATGTTATTGGTAGAACTTGTAGCGCTTGCAAAACTCGCTACTACGGTTTCCCTAACTGCAGGCCGTGCCATTGTCCTTTAACAGCGATATGCGATGAGAATGGTTAGTTCAACACTTTTCGCTCCTTAACTATGCTCCTTAACTAATAATATTTTAAAAAGCTATAAAATGATATCGGTAATGTCTTTCGTAAAATATTTTAATGCCTGCCTTTATGCTTGTCTATGATAGCTTAAACTCTTGTTTCCTAAAAATTAAATATAATAAAAACAATTACAGAATTGAACTTAACATTCCATAATGAATGTTTCTAAAATAGTTGAACTGGATGACAGACAGACAGATAAATCACAATTTTTTTGCTATTTCTTTCTATTATTAGTGTCGTTTTTGTGTTTGTTCCAATCATAGTTCAACGAAAAGGGGCGAAAGCTGCCAGAAACAAAATCAATAATAAAAACAGATAACATATTAATAATAATATATTAATATTAATTATACCTTTAGGCCAATGTATCTGCCCAAAGAATGTGGAAGGAGAAGACTGCGATCGTTGTAAACCTTATACCTTTAACTTCGACGTGCAACGCGGTTGCGACGACTGCAACTGTAATCCTTTAGGTGTAATCGACAATCAGTTGCAGTGTGAGGCGGATAGTGGAAACTGCGCGTGAGTATTATGTTAAAGTGTTTCAGTTTTCAAACTATGTCGTTTTCATGACAATCTTTTATATAAATTGCCGTGTGTGCGTGCGCAAGTGACCCTGCATCTCATATAGAGAGAATTTACTCGATTTTAGTGATTGGATTTACTGAATTTTACAGTATTATCAATATTATCCATTCATAAGGCACAATCGCCTTGCCTCAGGTTAGGTGATTTGCATTAATAACATTTCCCAGTAAAATAAAAGTTCTCAGTGACTGTTTAAATTTAAATTAAGATAACGCCTAAAATTCTGATTACTGGTATATATAATCTATATGATCGTTAATCTAAAATGGCCGCTGTAACAAAATGGCAAATTTTTTTTGTATAATCCATTCGATATGGATTTTAAATGAAATTGCTTGAGAAGTATACAGCATGCTAATAGAAAACAAAATCCAAGATGTCTTTGAAATCTTGTTTTTAGGAATTTAATATTATATAACACTTATGATCTAAATATTTCAACTTAATTAATAATCGTATGAAGTTCAATTTAGGTAATGACTTATTATATTATACAACTTAACTACGGTTTCCAAAAGGCGCGAGTTAGGCCTGTTACGTATAAATTTTATATGTTCCTAAAACAACTTATTCTTTTATTGTACTAATTATAATAATAACACAGAATTGTAAGCGTAAGTGAGAATGTCATAGAAAGAATAAATAAGAGTTAGGTGGTTTGGGCACGTCGAGAGGATGAATCATCAGGCAGTGGTGTGTGGTATGAGAGGTCGGGAGAGACCTCGGTTGGCATTCGAGAACACAGTATCGATGATACTGGAGGAAAGTCACGTAAAACACGTTACTCTCATCATTATCTTTATACATGTATGATGTTCTCAATGTATGAAAAGACTAATATATAGATTAGTTATATAGATAGATAATGACTTTGGAGGAGATGAAAAAGTATGAAGGGCTTGGCTCCCCGTTCTCTCCGGCTACCCTGCAAGGGATAAAGCTTGAAGCTAAAAAAATTATAATAATTTTACAGATGTAAAGAGAACGTCATAGGCAGAGTGTGCGATCATTGCGTACCGGGCCACTATGCTTTCCCCGACTGCTTGCAATGCACTTGTGACCTACACGGAACGACTGATGATGTGTGCGATCAGAATACTGCCCAATGTTATTGTAAGAAACACGTTAAAGGACAGGTAGGATTCGTTATTTTAACATTTTTAAGAGAAAGGTAAAACAAAAATGCATCTAAAGATTCTATTTGTATCAAATTTTCCACGCAGTTCGATAGCGTATAGCTTAATTGGCTAGAACGTTTTTACGAATTCCAAGAGTTGCGGGTTCAAAACCAGCAACATTATTAGACGTGCCGTGTCTTCCCAGTAAGAAAATAAAGATACTTGTTTTTGAAAGACTCTCTTCTCTATTGGCTTAATATACATGCACATGAGCTTTATTTTTAAAAAATAAAAAAGAAGAAAATGAGAAACAAAAGTTATATGTACATACTAACTATTATTATATATTTATTGACAGACGAAGGAGAATCTATAATTATTATATTTAAAAAAATCACTGATTTCTAATCTTTTATCTGAAACAGGCCTGCGACGTATGTAAGGATGAATACTTCAACCTTCAACCTGACAATCCCGATGGTTGTACCAAGTGCTTCTGTTTTGGGAAAACTACTAAGTGTGCAAGTTCATACTTATCCTGGGCTATGGTGAGAAGTATTGAATTACTGATATTAAATTATCTTAAATGATATAATAAATTATATATATATTTTTATACTTCTTTGTAAATTATATTTTTCTTTCTTGTTTATTTATTTATTTATTTTTAGAAAGCCAACATATAATACACTATACATCACACTTAAAGGCTAACTTAACATGTAACTAATATTAACAGTTGGAGCCTTCAGATTGTTTCTTATTATTTTTATAAGTTTTTTCTTAATTTCATATATGGTACTTTAAGGGATATTTAAATATACATATATGCATACAGCTTATGTAAGTAAAAATAATTATATATTAATTTCAGATAAACGGAATGAGCGATTGGTATTTAGTGAACATAGAGGCTAATCGTACTCTAAACATTTTCCCCATACCGGCACCACCCACAGTGTTGAACGATTCTGTTATCGGCGCTGATGTCGCTAATGACGATGGAACACAGAGAGTTGTGTACTTTGGTGCACCTGATTATTATCTAGGTGAGTTTTGCATTAAAGCAAAATATTTAACATTAAAAGAACTAATTTTCACTTCGCTTTTGCTCTGTTAAGCAAAAATGCGGCGTTGAGTTCCGCTACTCAACGCGCAATGTCTCGAATTCGGCGGAAAGCGAAGCATGGAGTGTCTTGACACTAGATAGTTTCTGTTTACCCTGCTATGCAGGATATTAAAAAATATATATAACTAAACATAAATAATAGCAGTAGGCAGATTTCACTCTGTCGTGAAATTCAAAGAAAAATTTACTGATATAAGCAAGCAATATATTTAATAATTATAAATAGATAAAGTTAATAGTAAATAATGATTATTTTTCTTAGGTAAACGTCTCACATCCTACGGTGGTTACCTAACTTACTCCCTATTCTACACCACACAAGAGGATGGCCAGGCTATTGATGCTGCAGATGTTGTCATTGGGGGCTCAAATGGCTTTATAGTCCATAACAGTATAGAACAACCACCGTCTCTCGTGGAGTGGATACATAGCGTAAGGCTAAGTGAAGATGAATTCACTAACTTAGATGGATCTGCTGTGACGAGAGACCAGTTTATGAACGTGTTAGTCAATGTGACAAGTATTTACATTAGGGCTACATATTGGAATGAAGCCGTTACTACCCGGTTTGTATTTATTTAATTTATTTTGAATATCATTTTTTTACTTTTTTTTTAGCTTCCGTCAAGAAACTCCGAACTTCGCTTTCCACAGAATTCGAGACATTGCTTGTTGAGTAGCACTTTGTCTTACCAGAGCGAAAAAGTGAAAATAGTTTAAATATAATCAATCCCCCGAGTGAACCCAAAACCAATCGCGTTTACAGTCAGACACTGTCCCACTGCGCCACGACCAGCCTCGAACAATTATATAATAATTGTTCGAGGTGAATTATATAATACTAAATAACCAAGTAATCTAAGAAAATTTGTTTTTTTTTATTTTGTGTCAGCAAACAAAAGAATTAGATTAAATACCTAACGGTATACCTGATGAACTAATAAAATATATGAAAAATCTCTTTCACAAAAAATAGTTAACTCAATCAGTAAATAAGGATTTAGTAATAAATATATATGATCGATGTAATTACGTATAATATCTTGATTTTGTAGGTTAATGGCAGTAAGACTAGATGTTGGAGTAGATGACTACGCAGATGATAAAAGAGCGTCATCCGTTGAAGAATGTCAGTGTCCGAAAGCGTACAGAGGTCTCTCTTGCGAACAATGTGCTGAGGGCTACTACAGACTTAGTTCTGGACCACACGCAGGATTTTGTGTACCTTGCCAGTGTAATGGACACTCAAAAGAATGCGACGTTAATACGGGAATTTGTTTAGTGAGTATGCAAGTTTTATAAACGCGGCACTGTGTTCCGCCATTTTAACAAGGGAAGCGAACATAAAATGTTTTGAAACTAAATTGTACTGGCGTGACCGTTTATTTTTGCAAAATGATTATATATCTTTTCTATTCTAATCTTTCTAAACAATTAATTGCCTTTGAATGCGATATTTTGGGTTTGAATTTCATTAGTAAATATATTTTTATTTATTTTTTTTTGAATTTACATAAATAAAAAATGTAAATATATATTTATCACTTGCTTAGGAATGTACTGACAATACATTTGGAGATCATTGTGAACAATGTATAGAAGGTTACCATGGCGACGCAACAGTTGGCACACCCAGAGATTGCTTGATTTGCGCTTGTCCCATACCGTATGCGTCTAACAAGTAAGTCTTTATTGAATTTATCTAACATGTATTACATAAATTAGTTGTATTTTTAATAATCTGTGGTAACTCAAAATATTTGCTAATTTTTTTTATATCAACAGCTTCGCCATAGGCTGTGATCTAAGTGAAAATGGTTCTCTTATATCATGTTTATGTAAGCCTGGCTATGGTGGCGCAAGGTGCGAGTATTGCGCCGCTGGATATTACGGGATTCCAGAAGAAATTGGTACGTTAAATTTTTGGCATCGTTTTCTATTCACTCATATTTTAGATTGATTACCCATTTCTAAGATAATCATTTGATGTGGTAAGACACAACGCCTTTTTTTGCTTAATCAGACTAAAAAAAACTATAATATTCTAAATATACACACTCAGTAGAATGATTCCTTATTAAAACATGTCGTTATAAATTCGTTACCTGATGTCAAAAGAACTTAATAATATTTTAAATTCGGATTAATCCCCTATATTTTTGTATTCGAAGAAACATAATCAAAAGCAAAGGTTGACCAGGTTTTCCCTGTGACCATAGTTTTGTATTGCATTGGTGAATATGTATTGGTGAAATCATAGTGATTTACGACCAAGCAGTTGTGTGAAGAAAATAAAGATATTATTACTATTATAGTAAAGTATTCCAAATGTCGGGTTTTCAAAAATATATATTTCGAATACCAAAACACGATTAATCCATTTAAAATAATTTCATTTGAAATGTACGTAGATCGCGAAAATCTTATGACAAGATCTATCTTTTATCTATGAAATTCTCTAAAAAATATCTCGTATAATGGTCTTAATCTCATATAATTTTACTTTAGGTGACTATTGCAAACCTTGCAACTGCTCTGGTAACATCAACACGGAAGACCCGGGCTCTTGTGACAGCATCACTGGTGATTGCCTTAAATGTGTCAACAATACAGCTGGGGCTGCTTGTAATTTGTGTGCACCTGGCTTTTTTGGTGACGCTATCTTCTCTAAAAACTGTACAGGTATGCTATTTAGCTAAATATCTCTTGATTCAGATTCTTCGCAATTTATTAACAAAATACAGCCGTTTATTATTGTTGTATATGTCTTCTAAAATAAGATAGTGATATATTTTCTTCTTAGCCTATCATATACGTAACATAATGTTCCTTATTGCCTACCTTGCTCCTTCCTTGTTCCTTTAGTTTCAATATATATAATAAATATTCATAATAATATTACTATTTACCAGTATACATAATACATCTAATTATAAAAATAACGATATAAATAAATAATTATAATAAAAAAAAATAAAAAAACGATACAAGACTAGTTCTTAATAGTGTACTTTATATAGCTTGCATATGCGATGAGTTTGGCATGGAGCGATGCGACCCAACAACTGGTACATGCATATGCAGACCAGGCGTCATAGGTGACAACTGCGACCGTTGCGCACCAAACCATTACGGGTTAAACAGCGGACACGGGTGCACCCCCTGCGAATGCGGCGTTGCCTCTGAGTCCGCGCAGTGCGATGATAACACGGGACAGTGCAAGTAAGTTGATACAATTATTACTGAAATTTTGATTTAAAAATTTTATTTCTTTTAGATGTCAGTTTAAAGTTGATTACATATTGGCATGGGGTTGGTTTGTTTTTACTTTCTTCGGTTTTAGATATTTGTTAATTATTTTCGTTTGAAAGAAATTGATGGAAAACGCAAGAGTTTCTAATAATTCCAAATATGCTACTAAGCCAGTGGTTCATACTTTTTCATACAGATGATTTTATGTTAAATTCAAGGCAGCGTTCATTGGTTGTGGAACTTAACCCTGCAGGTTTTTACGTCTTACCAAATTTACAATTGTTTTATTTATATACTACGTGCAATATAGTAACGTTTTCATAACATAGAATGTATTACTTATTTGTAAAACATTTTTAACTATCTATTTGCTTATAGATGTGCTAAAGGAGTAACTGGAAAACATTGTGATCAGTGTGCTGCTGGATATTGGAACTACACAAAGGAAGGATGCGATCGTTAGTACAAAATCCATTTAAACCTTATCTTATAAATTTTATCCCGCATATCATAATACCTGGAAGGAAGTACCTGGTGTCAAGACACTCCGTACTCCGTCTTCCGCGGAATAGGAGACATTGCGTGTTAAGTGGTGGAACTCAACGCCGCGCTTTGTCTTACCAGAGCGAAGAGGTAAAAATAGCTTAAATATAATCATTCCCCGAGTGGGAATCGAACCCAAAACCGATCACGTTTTCCGTCAGACGCTGAGCCACTGCGCCATGACCGGCCGACTGTCCAAATTATTATATATAGTTAATTTTAACATACCTTTAATGTTTGTATGTTTTCAGATTGTAATTGTAACAAAGGCTACTCAGTTGGGTTCATGTGCAACTCGTCCGGTCAATGTGAATGCTTGCCAGGCGTAATTGGAGAAAAATGTGACCGTTGTCCGGAAAGGTATGTACATGCACACAGATATTATACTGCCTTCCTAGCATTCATTTCATGTTATTTCACATAATTTAAATTTATTCCTAAAACTATATATATTTAATATAAATTGATTTTTTTAATATTAAACTAAATTAATTAATTATTTAACTTAATTTGACGTGAAATTTAAAAAAATTATAGGTGGGTACTAATACCACAGGAAGGATGTTTGGAATGTGATTCCTGCACAGATGCCTTGATATTTACTGTGGAAGATCTCAGTGAGCTATTGCGTAATGCAACTCTTGACTTCAAGGTATGAATTTTATAGATTATTGTATAATTTTTTTTATTTAACTTTATTATTAAATCGTAATTCTTTCTTACGCAGGATAAAGCCGACTCCTTTTTCACAACACAAAGGCTTAATTACATATCAAATCAAACAGATTTGCTCAAACCAAGAGTTGCGGAACTGAAAAATGTTGATCTTGGGGAAGTTACATCTTCCGTCAAAGGACTAGAAAGCAGCGCCAAAAACCTCTTGCGATCGGTACGTTTTTTAAGACATCATATATTTATAATAAATGTAATATTTTAAAACTCATATTTTAAAAATTTTTAAACACTTATGATAAGAAAAACATTTTTAGAAAACGCCTAGAAAATTGATCAAATTTGTTTAAAGCATTCTGAAAAAAAATTAACGCATATTTGCTTTTATAGGCGGAATTCGCAGCTACTGATAGTGATAAACAAATTGTAAGGGCTGCAGAATTAACTAACTCTGCTGACGAAGTACTAGCGTCGGTAAGGGAAAACAGTCAAAAGGCCAAAGACGTGGTGAAGCATGTCGGTGACCTTGCAACTGGGCTTGAACTGAGCCAGCAACCTAAAGTAGATAGCGCTTTGACTGAAGCAAGACAAATTAAGAGTGATATAGCTGGTACGTTAATTTTCCAATATGAATATATTAAATAATTTCAGATTAATACACTAATTGCGTTTATGGTGGCGTAATGAGACTAGTTTTTGCCAGTAATTGCAGTGGTTGTGGATTCGATATCCACTCGAAGCTATGGATACATTTAACAAAACACAATAATATTTGAAATTCAAGTGGGAAGTGAAGAATTCAAGAAAACATCTTAAAACTAAATTCTCTTCCAAAAACAAAGTGTTTCATTTGATATATTTTATAATTTAATAGTTATTTTTTTATTTTTACAGAGAAAGACCTGAAACCCAAAGAGACCCAAGCATTTAACGCACACACAAATGCATCAAAGCAAATAGAAAGAATGAATCTTTTTGTCCAACCAGTTAATGAACAGATAAAGGTAAAAAAATCTCACTCGATATACTTTAACATGCTTATTTAATTTATAATTTAAAAAATATTACTTTAAATTAAGAAACAATTTGACATAAGCAGGTATTATATCGTAGTTAAGTATAGTAACATTTAAACAATATATTTTAAAATCTTTTATGTTTGTTTTTAGAAATTTGAATCTGTCATTAATGCAACCCGTCAGTTGAAATCTAAACTAGATGAAATGCTTGAATATACAGATCTTGCGCAGCACACAACTACACAAGCAGAAAAGCTTAACGACAATAACAGGTATTTAGAGCTATCTATATTTCTGGGAACTTTGACTGTAACGTTTTTTACACATTTTAATTGAAACTATTTTAAACGGATTGATTGCGTATATTTTGGTATTCAATAATACATTTTTAAAAACGTGACGTTTTGAACACTTTACAGTAGTCCGAGGTCACAGGTAAATGTATTTTCGAATACCAAAATATATGCGATTAATCCGTTAAAAATATTTTCATTTAAAAAAACGATATTTATATTCAATTAATAATAAATAACAAAAAAAATAATATAATTTAAAAAAATATTAACAGAAAATCTAAATTTGGAAATAAAGTATCATCAGTGACAAAATTGAACGGCGCTGCTATGAAAGACCTCATAGACGCAGCTATAGACATCAACAACGCGACATACTATACTGCAAAGGTTGGCGATATGACGAAAAACGCATCAAAAATCCTAAATGACATAAATTCTATTAACATCGACACAGAAAATAGTTTACAGAACATAACAGATATACTACCCGACTTAACCAATTTAACTAATGAAGCATATGTACATGCGGCAAATTTGAGAAACAGAGTAAGTTCTGAGTTGAACATTAATTCAATATCGTATTATGTATTTATTAAAAAAAAATGCGTAACTGTTACCAAAATAACCTTTTATGTTTTAGGCTGACAGTTTAAGAGCCTTAGCTGAGCGTGAAAACAATAATACAAGGACTCAAGATGCGTACTCAGCAGCATCTGCTTATTCATCCATTGTACAAGAAATAGGAGATGCGAAAAATGCCAGTGATGAAGCTGAAGCCGCTGTTACGAATGTCAATGAAATTGTAAGTCCTTTTTACTTTTAATCTTGTAAGTCACAAATAAACTAGCCTTCTCTTCTCTCTAACCTCTTGCGGAGGGAGGAGGGAAACGGTTTCAGGGCTGGGCCCTCTGACCGTGGCCTCAATCGCCGCCCATTAATATGAGCAGCTCTGGCATGGGAGCATACCGAGAGGGACTGGGGATGATGGAGGTCGAGAACGTCTTGTAGGTCAATGAAATAAAAACTGTACTTATACTTTTATTGTGCTTTAGAATAATGAAATCAATCAACGTGTCTCACCGGCGCGTGATCGTTCTCTCGCCCTATCGGATCAAGCATCAGTGGCTCTCAAAAATGTCGAACAAACACTCAGGCCAAACTTAACTAAGGCACACGCGGCGTTGGGTAACGTTACATCAACGCTTGGTTATGCTGATGATGAAAATAATGCAATTCAATTGTGAGTAGAACAAACAAAATACTTTTTTTGTAATGTTTTAACGTTTAGTTTATCATCAAATATTTTAACGAATATAAACTTCTAATTTTAAGATCTCTGCCAACGGCTCCAAAACCATCTCTGGAAAAAGAAACTGAGAAAGCCGAAAAAGTATCTGAAATTGTTAAGAATACAATAGGTATTATGTCAGATTTGGGGAAGGAATTAGAATCAAGCAAGGAATGGGCGCAGACTTTACCAAAATCTGCAGATGAAGGTCAAAAAATGACATCTAATGTGGACAGTCTCGGTAACTAAATATATATTTTTTTTAATTTTAAGTTTAGTTTTATTTTGCAATAAAAGATTCAATAATTTATTATTGCTAGTATCTTGTTAAAATTACTATATTTGTTTTTAGTAAACAATATCAATGAAATGATTCCCAACATTTCATCTACTTATGGGACTGTAAAAATGAAGCAAGAAGACCTTGAAGATCGTAGGAAGGAAGCTGATGAAAAACTCCAGAAGCTCAGAGAACTTATTGAACAGGCTCGTACAGTAGCCAACCGCCTACCTGTAGGAGTTACTTTCGACCGCTGGTCAACTTTACAACCACGTCTACCTGATACTGTAGACGAAATGTCGACTTCAACACACGTATCTGCCTACTTCCGCACTAAAGAAAAAGATGGTTTTATTTTATACCTCGGTAATCCAAAGGACACGATGCTTAGAAGGACCAAATCGGTAAATATAGACATGGAGAAAATTTTATGAGAACAGTATGCTTTAGAGCTGTATATAATATAAAATATATAACTATGTTTACAGGATGACTTTATGGTTATTGGAATACAAAAGGGCTATCCCTACTTAGTAATGGATATTGGTGATAGTGCTGATTCCAATCGTGAACCTGCCAGAATAGGAAGCGACAAGTTTGTTGCTGATAACCGATGGTATCAAGTTATTGTTGATAGGTACGTTTTCTTGAATATTTGTTAATAAAGTAAAAATCATAAAAATGGAGCCTGTTAACTTATAATAATTAATATATTATTTAATTTGTATCTAATTTAAAAATATATATATTAACAGAGTTGGACGTAACGTTAAATTTTCAATTCGTGAGAGTCTCGACAATGGTACAGATAAGATCCACGATAAAGAAGCTGTGCTGCCTGGTCAATACACAATATTCAATTTAGATCGTGATAAATCTAAATTATATGTCGGTGGCGTACCTTCAGACGCTAAACTGCAAGGCATAAGTTTCCCAGCTTTTGAAGGTCAAATTGAAGAATTAATGATAGGAGACACTCCCGTCGGCCTTTGGAACTTCGTTAACGCCAATAACCTAAAAGGCGCAAGACAAAGGTAAACATTACAATATACTTCGTTTAATTATATATTCCTTATTTATTATAACTTTGAATACCACTTGATTTTTATTTTCAGGGATAAGTTAATATCGTCACAGTCTGGTCCTCAAGAATATCGTTTCAATGGACGTTCACATGTTACAATGCCAGGACGTGGATATCTTGGTTCTCAGAAGAATCAAGTCTTATTATTCTTCAGAACATACGCTCCAGATGGTTTGATATACTTAGTGGGAGAAGACAAACATTTCTTCTCATTGCAAATGCAAGATGGACGTGTGTTCTTACAGGTATTTTTGGCTTAAACTCTCTTAAACCTATAATAATTAATATTTGTGTTGTTTTAAATATTCGATACTTATATTATGATTTTTTCAACAGATGTCACTTGGAAACCCAGACGACTTAGTCATTCTTGGTACACAGAAAACATTCAATGATGGTAAATGGCACAGACTTGACGCAGGGAGATACTTGAACTCTTGTTCACTTAGGGTAGATAATGAATTATTGAAGGGGACGTCAAATTCGGATGTTAATGAAATTACAGCTTTAGATACAATGAACTTTGGAGGAAACAATAAGGGCATAATACAAGTGACCACTAAAGGTTTTGATGGCTGCATAAGACAAATTAGTATAGATGGAATCAATATAGATTTCAGCGAAAATATAGAATCAGTAGGAATTGCCTACGGCTGTCAGGTATGAATGTAAATATTTTATAATCTAAAAATTAAAAAATAATATCAGAAATTGCTTAAGTTTTTATTATACGCAATAGATGTATGAATTATGAAACTCGGTAAAATATATATCTAAGAAAATATAAGTTCTATCTATTAACATCATTTATAAGTATCTCAAATATGAAATTTGTGGCCAGCTAACAAATCGTGCGATTTATACAAAATTTGAATTATTTTGTTTAAAGCTCTATCTCTTTACAGTTTGCATCTCTGGTATCGCTGTCTGGTGACAACAGCTACCTTCGTTTTATGGACATAACTACAGAAAATGTTCAAGTAACACTTAAATTTAAAACATCTAGTCCAGATGGCTTACTGTTCTTGTATGTAAGTCGAACACAGACTATGCCTACGCCAGACAGTATATCACTGTCCATCATTAAAGGTACCTATAACATAATAATAAAAAGAAAAAAATGTAATTCAATATGTATTAGTAATATTATTATATCAAGTGAAGTGAAGTAGAGGCCGGTTGTAACGCAGTAAGACAGCGTCTCACTGTAAATGCTAAGTGATTATATTTAAATTATTTTCACCTCCTCGTTCTGGTAAAAGACAAAGTGCGGTGTTGAGTTCCACCACTCATCACGCAATATCTCGAATTCTGTGGAAAACGAAGTACTGAGTTTCTTAATACTAGGTACTTTCTGTCTGCTCTGCTATGCGGGATAAAAGCGTGAATTAGTTTTCTATGCCTCCTTTACTTGAAAAAAATGTATTTTTTATTTTATTTATAATTTTACCCATACATTGCATTTTTTTATAGGGAAACTGGTACTAATGAGTCAAAGAGAAAGTCTCGATACAGGACTCCGAACGTACAACGATTCACAGTGGCACGTGGTTACTGTGACCCATAATAGTAAAGCATTAAGACTAGTCGTTGATGACTTCGACTATTTCAGGTTAGTATATAAAATAAGGCAGCGTTTTCTAAACCTTCAAATCTAGCAAGAATGAAAATTATAATAAGTGCGCATATCCCATCCAAAGAAATTCACTGGGTTTTAATATTAAAAGTAGATATATATAAGAAGGAAATAAACTTAAAAGAAAAGCTTTCCTAATATTCTCAGAAAATGTCAATCATGATACAAAATATTAGTAGTTAATTTTTATACGTTTATTTTAAAATGTTTTTTTAAAAAGGAAGTCAATATCACATTAAATATACATTGGAGTTCAATTCCTGTCTTGTTTTAGCACGGATTCACCACCGGAACCGCTCCATATCTTAAGTGGGGTGCTCTTCATGGGAGGAGTCCAACCTGGATATATAGTTGGGGGCAAAGTTGGCTCCAAATTGCCGTTCAAGGGATGCATAGCAGATGCAACAATCAACGGCAGAGTCTTGAATCTCTTGGAACCGTTTAGTAATCATAGCGTAACGTTCGGACGCTGTGGCAAAACTATTTCCACAGGCGGGGTCATCCAAGGTATGTTAATGGAAACAATGCAAAAGAAGTTTTACATTTCATATCTAAAACTTCTTGGGAGATAAAATAATCATCTTTTTATCTCTATAAATAAAAATTATCTCCCAAGTCTGTTCTTGAAGGTTATCAGTATTTTATTAATAATATTTAAAATTTCTTTAGACCTTGGAGCATGGCCAGTTCCAACGCGCGGAGATGTACTGCCAACACCAAGCATCATTGAACCCGTAGAAGAAGTCACCATTAAAAACGGTAAAGCTCCACAATAATATATTTTAACCAAAATCCTAATTATATATTATATAGTTTTATAGCTTATTAGCTAGCTTTTCTAGCTAACTTTCAAAGAGCATTCACCATAAAATTTAATAAAGAACGTAGTGTCTTGAGAATTAAATGGTTCTCTCAGACTGCCACTTTCTACCAAATAAAGGAAAAATTCTTAAAAGAAAAAAATATCTTAGTAATATTATTTTTTCTAATTAAATTTAAATAATTTCTGCTCGTTTGTTGAAATTCATGCTGTAGTACATTTTTAAGTTACTTAAGTAACAGTTACTGTTATGATTTTTCAAAATCATTGTAACTGAAGACAATGTATACCACGAAGTGACAGTTAACACTGCGGTGCAGTTCTTTAGCATTTGTCAACTAAAAATGCTTATGTGTGATTTGATTTCGTTTCCCAATTAATATAATTATTTTAAAAAAGAAATTTCTTTATCGAGGAATGGGAATAATTTTATAGCAATGTAAAAAAATTGTGACGTTATCTTTATTTCTCGGTCACACTTTTCCGTTACGCGCTATATTTGTTTTGCTTACACTTTATTTAATCTAGATTTATTTAACCAATGCCTGTAAAGTTGAAAATAGTGGATCAGTTTTCCAAAAATAATATCATATAAAAATTAAACCTTTACGTGTGTACACTATAGCACAGTAACATATACATTGTTTTTTTTAAAATCTATAGAAAATGTAGAATTCGTGCCAGAGTCAACAACAAGTACAACGCCGGCAACTACTGCAGCACCAGCGACGACGACTAAAGCGCCTGTCATAGTCACTACCACAACTCTTGCACCAGTAACGACTTCTAAGTTACCACCGCCCTTACCGGAACCAGGATGTGCCCTTGCGTATGACCAACAATATACTATTGGTGATCCGGAAGAGGGTTATCGGTTTGGTAAGTTAAAACTAAGTTTTAAATGAAACGATTTTTAGCGGATTAATCGCATATATTTTGGTATTCGATAACGTTTCGAACGCTACAGCAGACCATCGTCACAGGTAGACTCTTAAAATATGTAAAAATCAAAATTCTTATTATAAAACTAAGTTAATGAGTGATATTCGCATTAAGATACATAAATTTATATATATATATATATATATATATATATATATATATATATATATATATATATATATATATATATATATATATATATGTCTCTAGTACAATAGTGACGTTCAAATTCGTATATATGTCTAATACATGGCAAAGAGTCGTAATTACGAATATCCGTACTAAATACGAGAGTTAGATTTGTAAAAAAATGCAAAACTAATATTTGTGTACATTTCCAGGCTCAAGAAACGACAGTAGAATTGAATATGGAAAATTACCAAGTCGACAACTGGAAGGCTTCGACCTTACTGTCGGCTTCCGCACGTTCGACAAACACGGCGGATTAATATTTTACGCATCAGCTAAACGTGCTCCCAGCCAGTTCCTTGCACTTTATATGAAGGATGCTCAAGTAAGAAATATTTACGTAACATAATATTTAAATAATAATTATTTTTATACAAGCGGTATTGTCTTATCATATTTTATATTATAGATATATCCCATTTGGGGCAATTAAATCGTAATCTAAATCAATTTTACTATTAAACACATTCCCTGCATACATTTTTCCTCGCCAGGGACAAAGAAAAAACAAACATACATACATAATTTGTATATTACTTAGAAATGTTTATAAAAAAGATAATTTTGTGCAAGTTTCTGTAAGTGGTTACAGTCGCAAAGATGTAATAACTTCTATAATAAACATGCGCTTTCAGGTACATTTCGCATTCAATTGTGGTGGAGAAAATGGCTTTGTAGTGTCAAATAAGACCTACAACGATACGGAATGGCATTCCGTGACATTAGTGCGCAATGGTGGTCATGGGAAGCTGACCATCGACAGCGAGCGTATAGGAGAAGCTAGTGTTACTTGCTACGCGCCCTCTGTACTGACTGCACCATATTATTATGGTGGATTGAAATCTGTCAATAATAGCATCAGTCAAAATCTAGAGGTGAATATAAATAATCTATTTTAAGCTAAATTCTGAATAACTGCAATTGGCATAAAATTAATCTATATAAATAACTAAAATTGGAGCGTCTTAATATTTACTATTTTTAAAGAGTTGTTCCACACTTAGGATTAGAAAACATTTTTGAATTTTGACACACTTTAAAAATAGTAAATATATCAACACTTTAAAAATAGTAAATATTAAAATAAAATAGCACTCTCTCTTGTTAAACGATTATTTCTTAATAATCTTTAAGTAGTAGAAATTTGTAAAAAATCTCTCTACAGAGATGCTAAAACAACATAAATAAGTTGTAACAAAAACGTATAAGAATTTCAATGCAGCTGGTAGTAGAACGCATGGCTTAACGGTCAGAGTGCTTGGACGGTATCCAAGAGGCGCGGCTTCGAATCCCGCTGCGTTCAAATTTTAGCGTCTATTTGTAATATTAAAATAACTTGGTATCATGCCATAATGTTTCTTTTTTTCCATTTTTTGTCTGGCTATTTGTCTCTCTGGAACAGCTGGGCCCATTTACACGGGCCTTTTACTAGCAGATAGCTGATATAATAAGGAGTAACTAATTAATTTATTTTATAAAATAAAGAAATGCTAATGCTAATTCCACGCAGACATTCACAGGCTAGATAATAAAAATACCATCTGTAGCCAATTAAAAAAAATCATATTTACAATTCTACAGGACTTTTACCAACCGTTCAAAGGCTGCCTTAAGGGACTAATGATGAATGGGCAATATGTCAATGACATTTCAAATAGAGTTAACTCACTACGATGCACTGACAATGTGGAGGACGGCATATACTTCGGTCCTTCTAGCAACATACGCAGTAACTACTTGAAAGTGAGTATATCTGACACTTGTATATAATAAAGAAAACGATTTTAACAAGAATAGAAAACAAACTTAGAATAATATGCACTGAAAAGTAGAATAAAAATTGTGTTTTACGATTTTTAATTAAGTTATTCTTCTAACCTTTGAATCACGCATCTTTGTTGTCCATTTTTTTAATTACAATCTGCATTGATAGTTACTGTGTCGGATTACACGGAGCGCCCGTTTATACAGGGCACAGATAACGCGAGTCTACTGTAAAGGCCACCTCAGACCGAAGACCACTAAGACCCTTCGGTCTTAGTGGTCTTGGTCTTGGTCTTAGTGGTCTTGGTCGTGTAAAGTAACATTTACTAATCAACACTAAATTTATTTTAAGCTTCTTCAAAACTTCAAAGTGGGCTATGAGATTTCAATATCCATGGAGATCAAGCCTCGTAACTCCACTGGATTGCTGCTCAGTGTCCACGGCAAGGTGGATTTCATGATATTAGAACTTCTAGAAAACGAAGTGGTCGCTAATGTAGAGAACGGTAAAGGTCCATTCCACGCCAGCTACAAACTGGGAAATAAGTTCTCACTGTGTGATGGAAACTGGCATAGGATACACGGTAAGTTATATTATTATAGCTTATAAATATACTATGGGTCTTGTCAACCTGCACAATACAAGTAACCTTAGCACTACTTATTAAAAAAATATTGACTTCTCCATATAATTTGTACCAGAGTTACATTTTTTAAGCCTTCCTCTGCCTTATTTTTATAAAAACAAGTAAAAAAAATCATTCACATATTAAAATATAGTTAAGTTAGTTTAAAAAATATATACATTTTTCATTAGGCCTAATAATCTACTATACTTTAGATTTTTTCTCTTCCACTACATTTCCATCTTACCGTCCTCGCGATTAATACGAGCGACTAAGAGCTTATTATTTAATGTTTATCTTAAGTCTTTTAAAATTATTAATTATATATCCGATGTAAGTTTTGAAGAATTTGATTGCCTGATCATTTTTGCCGACTTCTATTATATTATATGGATCAGAGATGTTTTATTGTCTGCAGATATTCGTATGTGTAAATACCTATTATTCCTATTATAACCTATTATTCTGTTTCAGCGGTAAAATCACGCCACGTAGTTTCCGTTGGTGTAGACGGACATTTCTCCGATGCTGGTCTAGGAGTGTCTGGCTCTACGGACACTAGATCAGCAATTTATATCGGAGGCCATGAGAAAGCTATAACCAAAGTGAAGGGAGTGCGTTCAGACAGGGGCTTCACTGGCTGTATGAGAAACATTATCATAAAAGAAACCCTCGTCCATATACCTCTTACAGCCGCACATAGAAACACACACATTGGAGTGTGCCCAAGCGA
This sequence comes from Dryadula phaetusa, assembly GCA_032432895.1. Classification (NCBI taxonomy): domain Eukaryota; kingdom Metazoa; phylum Arthropoda; class Insecta; order Lepidoptera; family Nymphalidae; genus Dryadula; species Dryadula phaetusa. The sequence goes on from JAOYRS010000001.1 coordinate 2,146,577, forward strand.
TTAAATACAGTATTGAAAATTTTCAACATTGCATTTGTATTTAAATCTAGAAATAATACTCTTTAACGCATTTAAATGTTAGAGTTCTTATAATTTTGGATCGTTTCCATATTTCATAACACGACTATATTTTGATATTTTTATTAATTTAATCAGTTTTTTAATAATTCCCCGCAACAGTATTATGTTTCTCAATCAGATTCAAGTCAAGATTGAATATAAAACAATTCGTTTGTATGTGACTTACTCGACTCATATATATTAAAGCTAGACCCCTCATTACATTAAATATTAAAAAATAACTTTGTAAACCAAACAAAAATTCTTTTGGCATGTTTTCCAGATAATATAAAAAAATGCATAACTTATTTAATAAAAAGCTTAAATTATTGTAGTGGGAATACGAAACTATATTTTAATAAAATATATGAGGGTTTAAAGACTTATATTTTAAAGACAATATTTCAAAGCAATATATCAACTTACCAAAGATATTGTGTTTTATTTCCGATTTCTTCTGAAATTAAAAACACAACTTAAGTATAGAAAAATATTTTTCTTAATAATTAAGGTGATATGCCTTATACATTATATATTATAGTAATTATTAGTCATTAATACTAAATAAATAATAAATAACAAGGTTAACCATGGAACAAATTTATTTATTTACACATTCCATCCCAATACAAATAATATTTGAATAACAAAGTAATATACACAAATACGTAATATAAGAGTAGTGCCGTTTACAATGAAAACTTAACTTCTATATCACCGACGGAGTTTAGCACTAGCTTTTACCCAATGACGTTATTATGAAGACAATTTGAATCAATTTCTTATATTACTTACTAAAAATTTTCATAATGCGAAAGGCATTTATATGTCATTTTTTTATAAAAATCAAATCAAGCCAAACTTCAATAAAATCCTTTTTGTTAAGTTTCTTGAAATTTTTAATTATAATTAAATCAAATTATATACGGTACATATTTCAGGAGCAAATATTTCAATGTATTTCACATAAGGTTCTTAAGAAATTTACTCATTGTCGCTCTAGTGCCGTTAGCTCTGACATGTACATATTTGGTCCATGTATAATATAGAAAAAAATAAGGCAAAAAATATCTCACAAAAGATAATTCAAAAACATTAACACGAATTGCCCCGAGTTCAATTATTCAACGAGTACCCGCTTTTTTATTTTTTATTTACCATTCTTAAAACTTTAGGCAAAACGTATATTTCCCTAAATAAAATTAAGCAATAATTACGACGATGATAATTGATATACAACTTCAATATTCACTAAAACTATCCATTATATTTCTACTGTAAGATCATAATAATTACATATAAATATAAATTTCAAACTAGCCCACCGTCTATATCTATTTGGTGTCATTTATTAACAACAATGTGTTACTGTTATTCGCCTCCATAATATCTTGCAAGGGCATTTAAAAAATTCGCAACACGAAGTTTAGACATGGATTGAGGTATAAATTTAAATTTCATCCAATACACCTCTAAATACTTGCTCAACCAAAGTGGTCTAAAACTTTTGACATTAATTTTCCTATTATAAATATAATTCAGCAACATTAATCAAAAATATTTCTTTTTTCAACATATTTCACTATTTTTGTATGTATATCACATAAACGCCCCCAATGAGTTTATTTTGATACGAAGATGTATAGAAAGTATATAACAGAAACTAAATATTTAAAGTTAACATTTTCAAAAAATTAACGAAAATGTACACTTAAATGTTATTAAACAGAAATAAAATTTTATATTAGTTTAATGTGTCATTTCGTTGATGGCTTACGATGCGACGACTATAAGCAGCGACTTTTTTGTTTATCTTAAACCAATAACAAACAATAAAACTAGAACATATTCAACAATTAATATTATTTACCCCATACATAGACTAAGTTTCCTGCTTTTTTTCCTTAATAATTATGAAAATCGTTAGAACAGAATATATAAATAAAAAAACGAAGATCAATAGTGCCGAGTTGGGTATTTATCTAGACCAAGTCTTAGATTATAGAAAATAACAGTAGGGAGCTGTAAAAGACCTACGCTAAAAGGCACGCTGGATTGCATGACACATTATTGCCTAATAATGTTAATAATTCTAAATATGTACCAAAAATTTAGAATATAATATTGATTAAAATCTACGTTTAATTTTTGCCGAAGATAATTTCAGATAAAATTGTCAGTCTATATGAATTGTGAAGCTACATCCGTATCTGTCCGTACTAGATTATCCCATTATTAACTATATAAACACATGAATTGATGACATTTACACCATATATTTTCGGAATTTCGCAGTTCTAAGCATCAATGAAGTAGATAAAAACACAAAAATCCATTAGAAACCGATGACTATAAAGTGACTTTTCGATTTAAATTTTTTCACAAATGTTCGGTACAACAAAGAGTTTCTTTTAAGTTTCTTTTGTAGTAAAATACTTAATAACCGTCATTTAATTCCTTTCATACAAAAATATTGAACTATTTTCGTCGTATGTTATTTATGACGTATGCTCATACAAACTCAACATCCTCGAAAATTGCATACTATAACATGTCACCTTAATCCATTCATGTCTTCAATATAATATAAAACCGATTTGTAACTGAGAAATAGTACTTTGCATACTAATATGGCAAACAGAAGTTCTAAATAATGACCTGTTTTTTGTTCCGTTTCCTGCACTTCTCCTTGCCATATATCCATAAGTTGGTGAGAATTCACATATTGGCTTAATATAAACCTGTTAAAACTCCGTATTTAGTAAATTACTAGGGACAGGCATGATATTTTTTTACTTTTTATACTTTTGAATAGTATAAAAGTCAAAAACAATAAAAAAATAATTGAGGAGGCAAGTTTACACTTATTGCCTACGTTATAACCGGTATTGAAAACGCAACGCGATATATTGCGATATTCGTAAAAGCAATCTGTCAACGAGGGCTCAATAATATACAGACACGTATTAATTTAGAAATGATACATAAAGAAAAATACAGTTTATAAATAACCTCGCTGTCGTATGCACATTGCATATATATATATTTTATTGTTATTAAACGGTATACACAGATTAATTGAACCAGCCAGCCTTATTTAATACCTGAATATTATTTTTCAATTATGACAGATCATACATTTTTACTATTGATGGAGGAGAAAAAATTATTACTAGTAGTATAAAAAAGAATAATACTACGAAATTATAAAAAAAAATAAAATCAGCAATTTAACTAGCAATTAAATAAAATATAATTTATATAACTTGACTTCTATGAAAATCAATTAAGAGAAAAAAGAACCAATTCATTGTGCTTTATACTGCGTTTAGAAAACTAAAGACTCACAAACTCACTCACAAACAACAGACGAACAAACAAACAATATTGAGTGAAACTATACAAAACATCATTTTGGTTAACATTCATAAAACTTTTTAGTTGTCACAGTGCATCTATATCAAAAATTGAAAGAATACAATAATCAAATAATAGGAAATGTTAAAGAAAGCATATAACATATTATGAATAACAACAGCGAGGTTATTTATAAAACAAACAAAAAGTACTATAAAAAATCAAAAACTCACCTTAAACAACTTACATTACAATCACATGGCTTCTTTTAAATTCACATATTAAAAACATTATATATATATACATATATACATATATATATATATATATATATATATATATATATATATTAGTTCAAATTGTCTTTGGATATTTAGCTAACATGAAACGGTTAAACGAAGATGGCGATGGCGTTATACAAATAAAAACTAAAAATAGCAAAAGCAAGTAAACTAATTCATTCATATAAAAAATAACTTTCACATGTACCAATCATTTTTTTGCAAATCTTATAATTACTTTTCTAAAGTAAATAGTTACTTTTCTAAAGATAAATTTAACACATACCGCCCTCACCCTCAGTTATATAATACAACATACTTCTATATTTAAACACTTGAATATAGAACAATGTTAAATTCCATAAATTTTGAGTTGAGCCACATTAATTCTTAGGGTGCAATATTATACAAAATATATGTTTATTTAAAAAATATGAATTAGATTACTTGCTAATCTTCAATAAAATTAGTAGAATATAATAAATATATAATATTTTATATATGATAAAAGACCTTTTATTATTTCAATGTTTACCCTAGGGGCACAATAGATCCTTGAATAGGCATATAATGGCCTATAAAAGACTTACATCTGTCTGTTATACCTTATTTCTTTATAATAATTAAATTTTGTTTGTAACTTTTTGTACCTTTTAATATTTTTGACGACAAAACGAAACGCCAATAATAAACATGATACTATTCCATGCTATAAATACTAAAAAAAACTCATTTTTATAAAATCTTTGAAAAAAATACAATATTCTAATAATATGATATGAAAAGAATATAAATTTGTAAACACCTTCACCATCGCATACTAAATGTGACCGTACAACTTAGTGGAATAACCACATTACTAATTAATAACCCTATTACATATAACCCATTTACATACAAACATTTTATAAACACAATATAATTGGATAAAATTTGTAAAAATTTAAATATTAGATATGACCCACCCTAAGTGCTTAATTAATGCATATGAGATATACCTAATTTATAATGGAAATACTAATATACAATTATAATTAGACAAATAGATAACATTTCCTAGAAAGATCTATGATTTTTTTATATTAATATAACCAATTGAACATAACCCAAAAAAAACTGTAAATAATGACGTCACCAAAATTCGCTAATAGCATGTATAATTAATTTAATTTGAATTTATTTTGGAAAAATCATATCACTTTTGATTTTATTGTCTCTTCTCAGCATAATTCTGCTGAATCTTCTGAGCTCTTGTTATCCGTATCAATTATTCAAATATACTTGTAAGTCTTTTATTAACAAAATCATATTACTAAATAAAAGAAAATCTTGAAAAAATCAAAAAACTACAATTATTTTGAGTTACAGAATTTTTACAATATGTCTGCTACACATCATATATTCCAAGGATATTATATATTTACTATGAGACCCATATGGATTTTCATAAAATTGGCATTGAAACTTTGCATGTTACAGATTAAATATTGATGGGCATTTCTGTCATTTATTGAGTGTACACACATAAATAAGTAAATTACCTATTTACTACTACTATTTAACTATTAATTTAAAAATCTAAAAGTGTACCAAAAAGTTTACATACAAGTATTATATACAACCTTAACTCCTTTAATAGTCGAATTAATCCATTTGTTGGTTTTTTTTTTCAGGTCTAGTATCAATTAAAAAAACCTTAACACTATACATTATATACAGGTTTATTTAAATTTAAACAAAAAAAAACAAATATAATTCTTACATTTCTAACAATTGATTATTACAAAACCGCTTGTGTTGAGAACTAAGGTACTTCGCTAGTAATTTACATAATTGAAGTATGTACATAATAATGCAGTAGAAGAAATAAGATCAATTTTTGGTATTAATCATTAAATGAATGAATAACTCTAAGCTAAACCCTATATATGTATTATATTTCTTGAATTATACAAAATATGCGTAAATATAATTTAAAGTCAACCAATTAATTTAATAATCTGTTATATAATTTTGCTTAATATTGTGTTAATAATGGTTCTTTAGTTTTTATTTATAATGACAAGATACACATATTAAATTGACATATTAAGTTATTGACAATATTTAAGTTAAAAAAAAAAACATTAATACATGACAATTATATAAAGATATAAATAGTTTAAAGGATAACCAATTCTACTATATACTGTTAAATATAGATAATGTTAGTGTGAAAATGCAGCATTTCCATCTAACTACAAATCATACCACATAGTGTTCTAAAAAAAAATTAGACGATAATATAAAAACTTTTCTATTTCTTTTTAACTATTTATACCCCATATAAATATAATAACATACATATTCAAACGTATATTTTCGATTTGACAGTTTTGACATTACAAGTATCCCCGTTGACGCGTAAACAACGCGATATGTTAGCAACGTGTATGTCACTTTATATAAACGTATATGTCAAACACATGGTAGTGTGTGTTACATTTATTTTATTAATGAAATGTACAATATTTTTGCATTATTTACATAACAGAAGCATTCTGTACTCCTATTCAATATCAATTATGAGTGTACCAAATTTCATATACCGCGGAAAATTGGCGTAATTTTTACAAAAAGAGGTTACTAAATTTTAACTTCATGTATTTATTTAGATTGATTTTTGGTTTAAAATAATAAAATCAAAATGGTAGTCTTTATAAATGTTTAACATAAAGTCGGGGCAATGTGTCAGCCTTTCTTGATCACTGTTTCCCGACGCATGTTATCTGAAAAGATAAAAAGATATACAATATAAATATATATACATATACACACACACACACACACATATATATATATATATATATATATACTACTTTTCTGATCCTATCACGAGCAGTGTCAGTCATGTCTAACTGTAAACGCGTTGGTTTCAGGTTCTATTCTCATTATCGATAATTATATTTAGATTAATATTATTTTCCAAAAGAATCAAGAATTCCGAAGAACAAACTGAACTAACACTAAGTTCTCACTATGAGACAAAAAATCGCGTATTCAAAAATATATACAATTAGTCAATGTTAATTATATTATCAAAAATATTGTTTTGTCAAACAAGCAAATTTTATGAATGGTGATACATCGATATTTCATTATCAATTTTCTAGATTTAGGACAAATCATAATGATGTAGTTTTTCCAAAGAAACCGATAGTAAATCTGTACTATTCAACAGGAAGCCAACTAATAAAACACATATAATAAACTATGTATACCATTTGTTTAAAAAAAGCAGCTTTATGCTTTATCGTATAGCCAGAGACAACCTAGTGTCAAAACACTCAGTGGACAGCTAATTAAAGAAAAACAAACAATATATAACACTTACAATACTATTGCGGCTGACTTTCCACAATTAACATAATCGACTGGTGCTGCTGGCTATCAGCGTGGATAGTGGGTACGGAGCGTAGGCATTCGATCTGGTGGGATGCCCAATCCTTCTTCTGACAGTACGTCGAACAATATGGGGTTCGTCGGCATAACGAGCACTCCGCTGAGGCCTCACGATTACAGTTGGCGCACTAAAACAAATATGTACGATTTGAGATTTACATAAGATTTGAGAAATATACCCTTTTTTAACATCTTTGACACTATCACAGTGCCATTGGATCGCGTCTGACTATAAACGCGATTGGTTGTGGATTCGAATCCCATTCGGGGGAATTTTTATATTTAAATTTATTTCCATTTCTCCACTCTGGTAAGACAAAGCGGGAGGCGTTGGCTTGGGCAACGCTGCGCTTAACGCGCAATTTTTCGATTTCAGCAGTCAATGAAATATAACGAACATAAGGCAGAGAGTGCGTCTTAACAGAACGCAAAATGAAAATAAATATACAAATATATAAAGAAAATATGTTTTTTAATATGATAATAACACTAAAACTGTTGCGCTAAGCCCTCTAAATTGCGTCTTTGTTATATCACTTTTTTAACACACAATTATAGACTATGACATTCGCAGTCCACATAAGCCACGTATAGAATGAGGACAATACCATTAAAAATAGAAATTATACATTTTAAACAAACATATGTATTTTATTGACATCTTAACAGCATATCACTCTATTCTAGTAAAGTAAAGAACAGAGAAATACGTCATTTCTTTAAATTTTTCTCTCCAATAAAAGTGGTTAATGTACACAGTTTCTTACACATATATATATTTTTATCTCAATGCCGAATCACTCTATTCTAGTGGAATTCTCTCGAAAAATACAACAGAGAAATACGTCACTCGTTTTAATTTATCTGCTAGAAAAATAGATGTAAATAGTTTGTACAATAAACAAATGTTTGTGACTAGTGAACATATAGTAATTGGGAATTTCCCTGAACCAAGCAAGCAGGTTTCCAACCAAGTTGACTTATATAATAGTAAAGTTTATTTACATTTCATACATAGCTTTTTTTTGTATTGGTTTATTGTATTTTTGGTAGAATTCTATCAATTGTTTGATACTCTTTAAATTCGAAAGCAAATCGTTATAGATAAACAATAGTGTAAAGTCAACATGGCCAGTTTAGCAGACCGGACATTATATTTGTAATTAACATAACAGCCTAAATATTTTGGAAGTAACCAAATCCAAGTTATTTAAGCTTTAAATAGAATAACACTTCAAAATAAAAACGAGAACAATACATAAAGAAAAACAAAAAACATTAATATATCTATAAGTCATCTGATGTTACCTTGGTATAAACTAATCCATTAACGATGCAGGTTGATATAAAAGTAAATAATTATTAATAATATATAAAAATCAATAAAATATTATATTGGGTCCATGTTGGAAGCTTTTGGGGGTAGTTTTCTTCGGGGATAAGTAACATCCATAAGGCCACTTTATTGATTGTATAGACATCAGTCGAGGGTTCAAATTTCCCCACTCCAGTTCTTTGGGATATAAATGTTATGATAGATAAATATAGTTTAACATTGGCTTCTTTAAAAAAATTATATTAGTGAAATTGTAATATCTATAAAATATATTGGAATAATGAAAAAGTATTTTCTATATAGAGATATGAAAATTTGAATATTTCATTGTGCATTTGCCATGAGAATAGCCAATTCTCATTATTTTTGTAGATTAATTTATTTTGTGTATGTTTTTGTAACTTGTACAGTATGTAATGAAGTGAGGTAGTGTCATATATAAAAGCATAAATCTAAAATAGGCGACATTATCTTTCACCATAGAAGCCTAATACGAAAGAATTAAGATATCGACATTTCCGACAAACTGACCAGAAATTAATTTTGTTATTGTCTACTAAAAGATCTCGACCTGTTTAGAGCTATCATCTGTTCATTTCTAGAAGGTATTTTGAAAGTGTCTTTAGTATGAATGCTTCACTTTTTTTTCGTAGAGAGGGCTTCAGGGGTCGTTAACCTACGCTAGGCTCTGCACTGGCACTCCGAACTTTACTCGTCTCTATGAGTCAAGTGAATTCATGAATTCTTTTTTTTCTACTAAGGAATTGTGTACATACATAAAGTTATTATTTTTAAAACATTCGAACCTCTTCATTTTCAGATTACCTTCACAGCGCCATTTAAGGTTTTTTTTTAAGTATTCGTTGTTTTGTAACTCTTTCTTATCTTCCATTGTTATCTCTAAAGTCTTTCATTTCCATTTGTTGAGTTCTTGTCCAAAATTTTTTTCAACGTCGTGCACGAGAACTTAGCATATATCATTTTTATTTCCCAGTATACAAGTCAATTTAATGTCGCTCGCTCGGCTGGCGTTAGAATATCAAATTTTCCTTTTTAAAATTTGTTTTTTCTATCTTTTCTTTTACCCCTTTTTTCGTCACCCAACATTTAATAGCTGATCTAACATCATTATGAAATAATCAATCTTAAGTGCAAATATTTTCTGTAGTGTTATGATTTCTTGAATATAATTGAAGAATATATTTACTGTGCATGAACAGTATAAAGTCTAGATGTAAAAGCATACAGATGATGACAATGGCGGTAGTAATAGCACGAACTTTATATTAGTACAAATATGCATGTTTCTTGTAAGAATGTGTGTCCTTAGTAAGTATCTATGTATGGAGTATTTCCTTCCCAACCAAGCCACTGCCACTATAAACTTATCTTCACATATATTTATTTTAATTTTATATTCCCAAAACCTCTTTTAAACTTTTGAATACAATTGCAAAAGAGAAATATACGCGATTAATACGTTTAAAATAATTTCATTTAAAATACGTATTATTTATTGAAACTGAATTCAATATTGGTAATACAAAACAGATAGAGCATTGAATTTTGATCACGACATGATAAAAATTCAATTCATAGATATATATTTCATATTGTACAACATATATAAATATTAAACCATCATCCCAAAAGAAATACGCCAATAACCCATAAGAATATTTAAAATTTATTGTTCTAACCCACCCCTTACCCCTTGTTAAATTGCAATACATACCTTTTTAGACTCCGATTCTTCAACATTATGTAATGATACTTGATCGGCTTCCACTTGTGCATCTACACTGGCCGCAATGATCGCGGACGCTCTTTCCTGTTCAAATCTTTCCAACTGCCTGTTACTAACTGTCCTCACGTCGTCTACACATTGCTTCAATTCGTTTGACAGACGAATCAGACTTTGGCCTATGTCTTCTAATCGCTTGAGGACCTTGTTCATATCGGGCTGAGCTATAAATACAGCAGGAGCGTTATGTTTTAGTAATTCATATATTTTTTGCTATATATTAATCAACTACACAAAAAGAAATTAGGAATCTTAAATATTAAATTATGAGAAAAATATTAAATTGCTTAGCTGATAGATAATGCATAGCGCCTTATAACTAACTTTAAAAAATATATTTAAAATATGATTTTATATTCTCCCCCCTTAACATTAATACAAGCTCAAGTATATCAATGCTTTACAAGGAGAATATTAAATATTGTAGCAATTTGTATTGGCATATGTATTTATTTTGTAAATACATTCGCACTGTCGCTGTTTCTGTACAGACGTTACCAATAAATTGCAAGTTCTATATGATGCAAAGCTAACTTTTATATGTAGTAATTAAAATAATATATTAACTTTTATATGTAGTAATTAAAATAACGTCCCCTGCATGTATCACGTAACACGAGATAAAGTAGTGTTAGAATTCTCTATTATAAAGAAGCAACATTTAGTTAAGAACTTTGTCTTACATTATCAAATATATATTTTGCAATGAACATTTTACCGAGTGGGCATCGAATCCATAACAATTACATAAGACACTTCTCATTACGCCATTTCGCCGCAAATTTTGTGCATAGCAGTAATCAGACAACATACTGTCAAGACACTCCGCTGGCCGCTTTCAAATGATTGCGCGTAAAAAAAGCGATATCAACGTCGCGCTTGAATTTCAAATAAAATGTTTAACCTGTTGGGAATCGAACCCACAACTATTCTGGTTAACAGTCAGACAGTGTCCCACTGCCCCATAATGGGCTTTCTATCTCTATAATATATTTACGAAAATACGTAAGTTATCAAAGAATATACTTTATAACTGACATAGATAAGTAAAACAGCACAACTTATATAATCTGAAAATTATAAATAATTCACACAAAACTATAAACATAATTAAAATAATCATTCACAAAATGCAATGCAATTTCAATAATAGCAACATAATAATGTAATGCGTAAACTATTTCATATTGTCAAGTCAAAAAGATCACACATAAAATAAAACCTAAAATATACAGTCACGTTTAAAAAGTTATTGCTATTAAAATTAATATGCAAAAAAAAATTGTTTTTTTTTATTTGTAACAAGCCTAGATGAACCCAATAAATATCTAAGTTTAACAGGGTTACTACATATATTGTTTATAAAGTATCATATTTGTTCATGATTTTCATTGAAAATAAATCATGTTGAAATAGAAATAGATGTAGACGGTTCAAAGTAGCACCAAAACTCTCTATTCCCATTCAATAAAGAATGAAATGCATAGTAATCCATATATATACTATGTTTGATACAATATATGTTCTGTAAAAATTTCACAAAAAATTACTCAGCAGGAGTTCAATTACAAACACACACATATGGATTATTTTTCATCATTAAGCATTTCTATTTAAATTAGAGCTTATTTTAGGCTCAAATTAGGCTGTCCATAATATTTATAATATATTAGTGAATACCTGCAATTTTTTTTGCATCAACTTGACCCTTACTATAATTTTGCTAACCATAGTACTTTAGATTGATATAACCCTATAACCTTTTTTATACAAAATTTAAATGTATATTTTTCCTTTTTCACATACAGCATTTTTCATTTTCTTTCATTACAATAAATATATAATTTAATTATCAATGTTTTAGCAAAGCCACCTAATATTTTATTATAATTAAAAAACTGCATATCTTACCCACAATTGGATCTGGGTTGGCATCAGGGCTGTCTAGCAAATGATAATCTGCGTTAGTATCTAATCCATCTGCTATTGATTGCCAAGCCTCTTTGGAATGACTATTACTGCTTGTCTGATGAATATTGTCTACTTCAGCATCACTGATAGATTCAAGTTTCACTTTCACTTTCTTTTCATCTGTACCTATTTTTTTATTGTAATAGATATATTAATTTAGTTTTTAGTTGTACATTATAAATATTAAACAATTGAATAGGAATGTACATAAGAAAAATATTCATACCATCTTGATTACGTCTTTTTCTTTTATATGGAGTGAAAAGTCTAACAGGTCCCATAGCTAAAAAACAATAAGTTATTTGAATGTATATTAGTTTCCATTTTATTTTTATACATATATTTGTTTTTCATATATATTACCTGTTTGGTCGTCACAACAAGCTCCACAGGTGCAGCTTGTAGCATGTGGAGTAAGTATACCTTCATCAATCAAGGCTTGTATGCTTCTGCCTCCAAATCTTATTGACCGTTTCCAATCCTTGCTTGAAGCCCGGCCACAAAGAGCCTCAAATTCACTAGGTGTATACCAATCCATGCCATATTTGATACACCTACCCCGACCCCCAGAACCTAGTCTTTGCTTGTGAAGTTCAGCAGAAGTATTCTTACATCTAATAGGAAGTACAGGCATATTCGCTGTTTCAACCCATGACCGGTTGCTATATCTGCTATATGAAGATGTATTATTTGGAGTTTCGTGATCTTTCGTATCACGCGCAGAGGGTGGTGAAGGAGTATTCTGTATCACAATGTGAGTCGGCTTGATGTCTTCTGGCACCGATCCACCAGATATAAAGCCGTTATCGACGCATATCATTGGTTTGAAATGCTGCAACTGTTCCGATGTGATGACGTTAAATGCCGTGCCTGCGATAAGCGCGCCGACCGGTAAGGACACGGGCACAGTGACTACTCCATTAGTATCGCCCGTTCGTCGGACAGTTTTGATTCCTGCAGACAGGACGGAATTCCCATCAGAGCAATCGGTATTGCGCTCGGCTGCTGTCGCCAGGGGATCGGACTCGGCTACTTCGGTAATGTCCGGCATAACGACGTTGTCCGAACTTCTATTCTCCGCCATAGCTTTTTTCCGCCCACCCCTGAAAACCCCTTCTCTTAATGACCGAATTTTGACAAATTTACATTAAACTAACGCACCAAAAATTCACAGTACGACGCTGAAAGTTTTTCCAGTTCGCCATCTGTCCGCCATTATAGATATGACGCGAAGATTATGGCGGATTATTCAAATTTATTAGTTAACATTATTATACAAAAACTTTATTATTGTTATATTTAGGTTATTGATTTTAATTAACAAAATCGTTAAATTTTATAGTAGTTTGTTTTTAAATAGAAATTTAAATTTATAGGATATTTTTTCAAAAATAGTAGTTTTATTTAGTGTAAGTGTTGTTTATGGCAATCATATTAGAAAATAAATGGAATTTAGTAGTTTTAAAAAATATATATTCATTAATAGTTTAAAATAATATAAAAACAAAAGTAATAAAATAAAGAATAGGTGCATAAAAAATCATTATATTTTTATTATTTTAATGAACATTATAACAAAAATTTATGGTATTTAAATTATGCAATAAATATTCTTTATATAACATTACTAAAGACTTACTAGTTAATGGAAGTCTTAAAAAATTTTCAAAAGCATATTTAAGAATTTTATAATAATTGAAGCACTTTGGTTAATTTGTTTATATTACATATAAACATATATACTTAATTACATAAATTAATAAGTAGAAAAAAATATATTTTAAAAAATATCAGGCAATTAATACTTTTAACTAATTTTAAGTGCCACCATAGAGATGATTTGGCGTTAAATAAAATATTTGTATTATAAAAATATAAAATGTTGAATTAAATAACTATATACACTAATATATATTTCAGTTTATTATTTTCCTATTGAAAAAGCTACAGCTACTAAAGCTACTTCACGCGTGAGTAGGATGCTTTATATACTCTTATCTCGAAGTCTCAATACGATATTGATTTTTTGTAAGCGTTACGCAATATAATGCGACTAAATGAAAAATCAAAGTGTAGCTATAATTCTCTTTGCATTTTATAGCTATTTACATTTGTCACTATTTGATCCATTTGCTTGCGGTGCTTCCGTTGTTTGATACATCTGCCAAACAGATAAAGGAGGGAAATATCAAAAATATGCTTGATATTTTGATATTTTGTCCTAAAATTATTGAATTACATTGAAACTTAAAATATATTTTTTTAGTGTTAAGTATGTGGTTGTCTATTTAATTTAAACAGCCAAGTACCTTAATTTAGTTTTTTAAAATGGAAGAAATACGATCTAAGCATAAATCTTTACAAAGTGCTGCGCATCATATTGCTTTGGAGTGTATTCATCCTCAGGTAACACATAATATTATATGCATATTTATTAATTTTTATTGCAAATTTCAATTAATAAAAATATACTAGTTAAAAACTATTGATTCTTCAGAAATACATTATAATTTAATATACCAAAATTAATGAAATTCTATCGTGCATCAATTTATTTATAAATTTAAACATCGGCTTTTTGTATTTTAAAAATAAAAAAAAAACATTGAATATTAACTAAAAAGAAGTAAATAACATAAATTTATTTACGACCAGGTTAAAATGAAAATAATAGAAGCAGTCCTAATATTAGTTTACAAGGTAAAAATTTCAGAAAATGTACATAATTTTTATATATACGAACATAAAAAAAATATATTAATTGATACTTTACTAAGCAATTATGTTTGTCTCAGTTGTATAGTGTGCGGCACAAGCACTTGTTCACTGTGTGGTTTTTATCCATGTCTGTACCATTGGATTGCACAGTCAGCTCACGGTTCTCCGTACCATGTCCACCCTTATCCCTCCCCTGTCCGTCTTCAACATGCTTTTCAAGCTCAGCAGAGTCCTCAAATGTTTCATCCAAAAGGGCTTAAACCACATATTGTGAGTACTACAGCTTTATTTGCATTTATATATACATATATAACAATTATTTAAATTAATTTTGTATGTAATTAAGTGTTCTTAACTTCTTAATGTTATAATAGTATGTTATATGTTTTTTAAACAGGATGCAAAAGCATTTGTGACACCTAATGATAGTCCAATCCTCGGAAGAGCTCTATGCCTTACACCAAGAGGGAGTCCTTTACCAGGCAGAGTTTCACATTTAAATGAAAAATTTCAAGATTCTCTAACATTAAATTCTGATACTGACGCACTTGTTGCTAAGATAAGTGCCATGTTTCCGACTGTTAGTGAAACACATATAAAGATTTTGTTAAAAAAGTGAGTATAATTTTTAGTTTCATAAATACAGCAGGAAAAGAAGAAGGAACATAGTGATAAATCATTCTATTTTGTAATTTTGACATAGTGTCTTCACTGTGAAGTTAAAAATTATTAAAATAATATTTATTATGAAGTTAACATATATTTATTGTAACTAAATTTTTAAACTCCATAAGTCTGCATATTTGGTTTGTAGATACTACAATCGTGAAGCTGTAGTAATAAGTGCACTGCAAGTGGAAAAACATCCTATAACGACTCCTGGCCCACTTACAATGTCTCCTTCAACAAGTCGCCTACAAAAGGGTGCCTTGGGAGTCTATTCTGCTTTGCAACTTGCTAGAGGAGTCTCGGGATCTATGCATAGCTCTAATCACTACACACCAATGACTGGTACTCCACAGGGTATATGTTTTATTTATTTTATGATTTTGCTTTTTTTGTTATTTAATAGATTCATATGTAAAACACTTAAGAAAACTGACAGACAATGCAAACTATAGAATATGGACATAGAGAGCTGAAATTTATTGGCATGTATGTTCATTATAGAGTGTAAGAATAAGCACTAAGAGAGAATTTCTCATAATCCCAACTGGAAAACGAATGAAATTTTACATGTTATTTTCTACATTCAGGGTGTTGTAGAATACAACTAGTTCATATTTTGTGATATTGGTAAAAATCTAAGTATTCTCAGTTATTTATTATTTTTGCCGATTTTAAAGCCTTTAAGTTATCAATAACATAAGAGTTAAGTCCTATTTTTTTTGTAAAGATTAAAACTTAGTATTTGTGTAAAAAACACATATTATTTTAGGTTCACCTCTACTTTTGCGACCAACTTCAGGTGCTTCAAGTTATTACGGTACAACAAAATCTGTTGACGGTCAAGCCCCGAGGCATCAATCACCAAAAATGAAATTAAAGTAAGTTTTACATTGTATATGCACATACTGATATTTAATTACTGTAACAATGCTATTGGTTACCGTACTTCTATTATATTTAATATGATTTTTTTTATAAGAATGCTTACCCATACTTAGTAGTTGCCAATTATTAGTCTTGTTTTTTACAGCTTCACGTTTTATTCATAGCAGATTAGTCAGAAACAACCTTGTGTCAAGACACTCCGTTGACTACTTTCCGTTCGAAATCGAGACCTTGTGTGTTGAGCGGCGAACTCAACGCTTTATTTTATCAGAGCGATGAAAATAAATCATAATTACAATAATTTCTCCAGGTGAGAATCGAACCCACAACCAATCACGTTCACAGATAGATAGTGTTTCACTGCGCCACGACGGCCTCCTTAGTCTTTAACATTAGTTTATTTTATAATATTTATAGAGTGAAAGTAAAACAGAGTTAGTAATTTTTCATATACACGTAATATTTTAAATAACAATATGGACTCATTAATGTTTTCTTCACATATTTATAGATATCTAAAAAGTATATTCCCGAAGGCTGAAGAAACCTTGATTCTAGACATCTTAGCGAATAAAGACAACAATGTACAGAAGGCAAGCGAGGAACTTATTTCTATGGGGTTCAACAAAAAAGAAACTATTATGAAACAGCAAAAGAAAAAAGAAAAAGAAACCCCCCAACCAGCAAAGAAGGTCGTTATTATGAAAACGTTAGAAGAAAAAAATGAATGTAAGTAAATCAATATAAATTTTAAAATAATTAAAACATACTAAAATTATGCCCCACAAATAATTTTGTTAGTACATTAACTAAATTCATTCACGAAATTTAAAATCTCTGGAGTAGTTGTAAAGTGACCTAGTAAAAAATTATATATATTTATTATTTCATACACTATCTGTCAGTGGAAGTCCGGTCAAAATCATAAAAATTATAAAAAAATATCTTTGGTGCATGAATCGTGTAAAATATTACAAGCTCTAGCTCAAGACACTCAAAAAATGTTCTTTTATATCTTAATGGTTATTGCCACTTAATTTATTATTCTGCTCCATTTGAACTAGTAATCCTATATCATAACGTCTTTTGCCTCAAATATTGCAAAGCAGACCTTTTACATTACTTCTTGACATTGTTTCTATAGTTGTATAGCTATATAGAATTAATTTTTTACAGCTTCACGCTTTATCCTACATAGGATAGTTAGAGACGATCTAGTGTCAAGAAGTGTCATGTCATTCTGCCTCATTGCGGG
Organism: Dryadula phaetusa; assembly: GCA_032432895.1. NCBI lineage: Eukaryota > Metazoa > Arthropoda > Insecta > Lepidoptera > Nymphalidae > Dryadula > Dryadula phaetusa. Next base: position 2,164,354 of record JAOYRS010000001.1, read on the forward strand.
CTTCTAAGGATTCCTACTTTTTCCGTCCCCATCTGAAGGAATAATTATATCAATTATTTCCTCATTTTGATATGACAAATCGCTTTTTCAGTTGCGCCACTACCTTAAAGGTCTCTAACTTCGTTTCGTAAATGTAGGATGGATAGACTTGACACTTGACTTGTTTTCTCTGACTACCCTACAGTGCGCGATGAGGCGTAAAGCTGCTAAAAAAGTATAATTGTAAAAAAATTTAAATGATAACTAAAATAAATTAACAGTGAAAATTAAACTCCAAAAGAAATACGATAAAGTGGCAGACAGAGTGGTCTGCATTGCATTGGAAAGCGTTGATTATAATGAAGAAAGAGCCGAACAGATACTAAATGCAGTTGTTCAAGAAGAAGAAACGCCTAAGGTTGTCACTTCTGCGGAAACGAAAGACATGAGGCGACCGGAAACTACTGACGTCATGAAAGGGTATGTATATATGTTATCTGTATTACATTTTTTTGTCACATCTATAATTTTTATATGCAATGATAAATAGTAATTGCTGGTTTAAATAAAAATAAATCTATTATATTTGATATATTAATAAATATTTTTTGTTTAAATATGATTTTGGAATTCTAAATAATTACACGGTTTTATCCCGCATAGCAGGGTCGACAGGAAGTACCTAGTGTCAAGACGACCTGTATATAGCTTCCGCTTAATTCGAGACACTGTGTGTTGAGTAGCAGAACACAACGCCGCGTTTTTTTTAAATTAAAATAACACATTGAGGAGAGTGTCAAAATTTTTCATACTCCCAATCATTACTTAATTTCGTAAGATTGACCTTTTAGTATTTTATTTACTAACATATTAAAATATCCCTAATCTAATTAAATTTGTTAAGATATCATTGCATATAAACTTAAAAAAATATTTTTGACAAAAATAACACATTTATATGGCCGTAATAAATACTATTTATTAATATGTTATTGTAATTTTGCAAATATATTACTATAGATTTCCAAAATTAAATACAAATTAATAATTTTATAAAATAACCTAAATAATATGATTAAATTATTTTAACCCCATACATATGTCTCATAGGGATGTTAATATAATATCTTATGATGCAATTGAATACTATTTATATATAAAGAAAAATCATTTTAATACACTTTTGTTAGCTTTATCCATATCTATTTATTAAATTAAAAAATCTTGCCCTGTCACTTTGACTCAAAATTTTTTAAATACGTACAATATTTTCATAGCATGAATTGAATGTCATGTCCTTGCTCCAATCACCAGGATAACTAGGAAATAATTATAAACGCCTTGATTTTTAATTTCTTAATAGTAATAAAAAGTCAAGACGTTTAAAACAAATCAATTTAATAATTAACATGTTTTTTTAAAGAATAACATTTTTTATTATTGGAAAAATAAAACACTGATGTGTACTTATCCTTATGCTCATTTAAGCTAATATTCAACCGTTAAAAAATGTTTTACATATTATTATTATTAAAATAAAAAAAACTAAATTACTCAATTTTTTGAACAAACCTGCATTATAAGTTAAATTCCATCCAAATGCTTTTTAGCTTCTCATATAAAAGGGGTAGTCTAAATATATTTCATTAAATATTAATATAAATAGTAAATACGTATTATAGACAGCCCCTTTGCATCTTATATGACGTGATTGCTTATGTATTTAGGTAAAGTATAGATGTAAAATCTCTTTAAAATTTATTTAAAACTAATTTTCAAGCGGCAAAAATATTTTAATTGTGTATTTATAATAATAGAATAATTTCTCAAATCGCAGAATTAAATGACTTTACAATAGGCAAATATAAGAATTTGCAATGTTCGCAATGGATAATATAAATATAATAATTATGCGAACTTAAAATTTTAATAAAAATAACAAATCACTAGCCACTTCATTCTTGCTAAAATTATTGTTATTATTCATATATATAATATAATATTTCATAATTAATGCATAAATAATTTGTTTTGACGTACATACGTATATAATCGTACGCTAACTTTAACTATCAATTCCTGACCAGTTTCATACATTCGCAAATATCATCGGTACTTATGATATTTTTAATTAAAGAAATATCTATAATAGACGTCTATTTAATTCACCGAGTTCGTGTAATAAGCAATCCCGTCACACCATCTCATTCATGCGTTCCGCGTTAGTTGCTCGAGTCCGGAGCCGCCGCCGCCCGTTGTTCCCGTAGTGCGACGCCTCAAGACATGGACGGAGCATTTGAAGTACGTGCTTGTGTGCATGTTTCATACATTGATATGATGTATCATTATTTATAATACATGTTCTATTGCTTTTTTTTTAATTTTAGTTTTTTTTTTGTTGTGATTGTCGTTATATTGGTCGGTATGGTGGGTCCTTTTTGTTATTATTGTAGTTTTTCAATTTTGTGACGTCAATGTGTTGATAATTTTTTTTACGTACTTTTCGGTATGGAATTATTTTTTAAAGTTATGTTAAGTATACAATACATACTAATTTATGATGTAAAATCTAATGATTTTTTTTTATGAATGCATCATTATTGATGCACTGACCTATAGGCCCTTTTTGCTATACCATAATAATTATAAATATAATATAAATAGTTATTAGCTTATTTTTATAAACAAATTTGGACTGTAACAAGCAAAATTTATTTCTAAGTTTAAACTATTAAATTATTAAATAATAAACCATAAAGGAAAAGTTACGCACCCTCTTTACGAAAATATTATGGACAAAGTATGAAAATTTATAGTCGATATTTATATATGGAGAAGAAATAAATTTTCTTTATAAAATAATACTTATATATTCAAATAAAATAATTATTACACACGCTACTATTTGTTTAAGATAACATAATAAAATTATTGAAGTGTAAAGAAATTACCATTTTTTTAGAGTTTCCTTTTAAAATGCATGATTTTAACGATATTCGATTCAATTATAAGTGTCGCTTTTATTTTTATATCGGTGTGCGTAGTTTGATAGTAACGCTACATATATATGGAATAATAGACAAGTACATATGTATATGAATTTATTAGTTTTTACTAACGAAATTTTAATATATATATATATATTTTAATATTTTGCTCAAAATTCGACTAATACCAGTTTCATAGAATAATAGCTGCTTTAAAAATTTAAATATAATTTTATTCTGGACTAAATTTAAAACATAAAAGCCAAATATGATTTTTAGTATAAATATGGTTTTAGTAAATATAGACCCACGTATATTTTCAATCATCACATTCATGATCATTGTTTTAATTAGCATTTTTACTATTATTTACCTTTGAAAAAAGAAATTATAGATAAAATTAGAAAATATTTTCAAAATGTTTATAGGTATTTCTATGCATGGATATATTTTATTGTAAAATGTATTGTATATTAGAAAAAATGCATTTCATTCGAGCATAAGCTGACATTTCAGACCGATACTTAAAACAAATAATATCGTGGAAAGTCAACATAAATCTCAATATTCGATGTCGCCCAATGGACCGAATCCATCGCTTCGACAAGGACCGAAAGATAGTCTACTTTTGTAAGTATTTATATATTTTATTCTTATATTATCATACCAAATATATGGTTCCTTTTTTTGGAATATATAATATAAATTTAAATGCACACATTTTAGAGACACGTATAATATGTTTGTGCGTGCATGCATGTGTAAGTGCGTGCGTGTGAGTGTGAATGCATGTGTGAGGGTGTGTATGTTTTTTTGTATGTGTATTTATAATTTAAAAAAATATAAGATATGTTTGGTATAGCAGATAGTTTTGTAAATATAATACGATAAATGAATTTATAATATTACCGAACAAATTTTATCTGTAATGAAATTGCGTCAGGATTTAGTTACGCAGACTCATACAGACGAGATAGAAGACAGCTGTTAAAAATTGATATATATATATACGTATACATATATGTGCACTTTTAGAGAGGACTATCTCATTTGGAACGGTCCCAACCCTGAACTGCGTTGTGGTCCAGTAGTAAAAGCTGAAGGGGCCGAACCTAGGTGTGCAAACCCCTTATCCTTGACCCGAGGACCCGCGTCTCTAGCTAAGGGTCCCGCAGGACTCGCTAAGGGCTCTGTTTACCAGAAACTAAATAAGAAATCTGCGAAAATGTAAGTCTTTTTATTCGGCTTTTGCTTACAGCTTTGCGTTTTTTATTTTAAGTTTGTTTTAAATGAACATTAATTAATAAAAAGAAAAATATAAATGATGTTCTTAAAGTCATAATAGGTTTCGTTATGTTTTTTCGGTTTAACTAAATAAATTACAACATGTTTCAGAGTTGTCTAAAGAAATTGAGAAAACAGCGTGAAAAGGCTCGTTACTTATAAACGCAGTAAGAATATATTTTTCTTATCATGGATATATCTATTATATATTATTTAAATTAGAATAAGTACGGGTAAAAGGATCTCAGTATAAGGGCGATTTTAATATTTGATCTCTTACAGTAACTGTATGTATTATTATACATCCACAGTACCTACTAATTGTTAGTTTTTTAAAAATTATTGTTTTTTCATGTTCACTTTAATTTTAAGTGTTAATTTTTGTTTAGTGTTACACACATGCTAACATTTGTGCCAATCGTAGTCTTCGTTGATTATACTCTCGTGTTATACTAACTATACAGGATGTTCTTTTAATTTAAATTATTTTTTTCACAAAACGAGGTATATGGCATTTATTTAAGTAATATGTTTCCAAACCAAATATTAATTAAAATTTTAATAAATATTTTTTTATCAATGTATTTTATGATTTTAAAAGGACACCTTGTATAGTTCAAAATACAGCCATTTAGTACATAAAGTATATGACTTGAATGCCAATATGATCTTCATTATAAAAAGTAATATTTAGTGTTAGATAATTATTAACTGTGCTATGCTTTTAAAGAAATACTATGTGTTCTTGATCCCTTACATTCAGATACAAATAATTGTTAATGTACTTGAAATGTCGACTAAATTTTAAGGATTTTACATTATATATAATATATTAAACAATTTCTACACTCTACACTTTAGAGAAGATCCATAGCCCCAATTAGTACTTTAATTTAAATTAACTTTATCATGTATCTGGTTGTTTGAGATAGCATAAATAAATACGTAAATCTGTAGGGAGGTTTGGACTTATACAATTCCCTCCAAATCGCATCGAATCTAGTCGAAATCTCCAACTAATCTTAGAAAAATACATTTATTTTTGTATATTATTATTATTATATGTATGTAAAATATATATTTTTATTAAATATAAATTTTAATGGGTCTTGTAGACTCCCATGAAATTGTCTTTGCCGCTTGTCTTTGCTTAGCTTGATGTTTTTTGCGAAGTGAATCTATGATACATTCTGTAGTACGGTGAGTATTAGTGCTCAGTGCAATATTTAAAGCAGTGTTTATTATAAAAATTAATATTAATGTATTATTTTTACTGTTCAATAATTCTGTTTTTGACGTGTTTATTTGCTTGTTAAATATTGTGTTCTTGATTTCATACAAGTATTATGTATATATAAAAAGTAGTATAAAAAATCACATATCTGAATACTTATAACGTATAGTATTAGACGTTCAAGAAGCTCAATGTTCGTAGTTTAGTCAGCAATCTAGTCAATTAGGACATAAGTAGTTCAACATTTCATATTTTGTGAAACTTTCTAAATAAATTGTTGGTTTACCCTATTGATTTCTGTGTTTAGATTTTTTTAACACTTCCAGCTTCTTATTATAAACAGTTTATAAAAAACAAAAGTAATATTTATATGAATTAAAGAAAAAGTACAAATAAATAAATATTGCTTTATTCGCCGCCATGGTGGTTTAAATTCTATCATGATTTAAATACTTTACGAAAAAAACCCCTAAATATTTTTATTTAACCAAACGTGCATGAATTGTATTCACTCATAAATATAAATATACGGATTGGATTCTACAAGAGCTATATCTTTTTCCAACTGTTTCAATTCTTGCTCCATTTTTGTCTTTTTCAATATTTTTGGAATAGTATCGGTTAGCATCGGTAATTGAAGGAAAGCCTTTTGCAATATTTGCCAGTTGTGTTTTAAATCCTAAAATAGAAACGTTTATAATCGATTGTTTAAGATTTAGACACTTCTAAAACGCGTTATCACACGTCTAACATTTGAAAGCATTGTTAACATTATATGTTCTATATAATAATATTACAATATACTTACAGTCAATAAAGCTTGTCTTTCTTCTTCGCTGATCAGCTTACACAGACTCTCCTTATTGTCTTCAGCGTATTTAATTTTATCTAACTCCTTCTGAATACGCCTGTTTCTGTTTGTCAAATATGCTGGCATGTGGCCGAAATCTTTTCTTAAACAAAATTCGGGGACTTCTCCCGATCCCTTTATTTTCTTTATATGGCCATCTCTTGTATCTACCAACCTAAATAAGGCGATTATCTTAGACAGTTATAAAAACAATATCATAAGTTTTATAAATTAATTATAATTAACTTTTGTTCTATGCATATCACTATTTTATTAAGGTAATAATTACATGAAGACATGCTATAAAAAAATAATAAATATCTTACCGAGGTTCCACGGGCTTTGCTTTTGTTTTGATCGCCTTTTTTATATTTAAAACTTTAAAATTAACAGGGGGCTTTTCTGGTTTCTTAGGAAGTGGTGCATGTTTTGGGACGGGAGGCAATTTTCCAGTAACGTAACATTTGTGATCAGATTTCTTAATTGGCTGCGTTATACCCTCACCCCTTTTTAAGAATCGATCGGGCGGATTGAGAGGCGTCTCCGCGTAGCCAAAAGTTCTTCGCAGTTTTGGAATTTTCATCGCTTTCAATTGTTTTTCTAATTCCGATTCGTACCTTTGAATTTCATTTATAAGTTAGTGATAGCTTAATCTTTATTTATGTGAATATATAAAAGTATTTTTTTAAATTATGGTTTTAAACTATAAATCGATTTATAAAAAAAACTCGACTATATATTATATTATATGTTTTTGAAGAAACTTATCCATATATACATACTACTATGATTTATTTAATTATTTAAAAACGTTGGACGATGTGCAATACATAAAACTATGAGTTTCATTATTTCATATTAAATATTTTATGGAATACATTATCTAAAATGTCACCTGGGAGTTTTTGGTGGTTCCGGTGGAGGTTTATCTAATATAGTATAAATAACTTCGTCATGATTTATTATTTCTACAACCGACATGTTAAGGCAATTCTACGCCTTACGCCTAATATACAAATAAAATAAAAATTTGAGCAAATGTCTTCGTACAAAAAATACATCAAATGGAATAATAACTTTATTGTTACTATGGAAACAACACCTAAATTCGTTTTGTTTTTGCTTTACTATTTAAAAAGCTTAAGTGACAAGGTCAAAATATTTTGTTTAACTAAATGTAATTAACATTAATTTACAAGAAAAACCTAATTGATATGAAGTACAAAAGACATTGTCTTATTATAATATTCATTAACATCAATATTTTAGATTATTGTTTTAATTTAAACATTAAATCATTTTAAAAGTATAAAACACACTTTCACGACAAATTCAATAAGAAGGGTCTTCACTGTGAGTGAGCTATACTCGACAATGGTAATCTCGAATTTGGAGCTCACAAATTTTTTTCGTCACCAGCCTTACTTCTTCCATACTTCATTTTTATTCCGGGGAAAAAAATTACAAATTGCAATATCGTATTTTGAATACAACGCATAAATGTTCTTATACTTTACCAATATATCCCATAATATTATAAAAACAAACATTTCAATAAGTTAAACACTGATAACTTCTAAAAATCAACACTATAATATATAAAAAAACAACAAAGGCTGGTAGCCTTTGTTGTACTAAGATAATCGATTATTATTATTTTTTCTTTTAGTATCACGAACTATAAAAAAATATTCAGTATCAATTGTTTTAAAAAAATAAAATTTTAAAATAAATATATACTTATTAAATTATAATTGTAATGATGCCACTTTTAGAAAATTAATTTTCGATTCAACGACCAAATTATACACCAAATTCACACACTGGCAACACTTTGCACAACGTCAAGAAACTGTCAGAGCAAATGTCATCTCTGTTGCACTAAATATTTTTAGATATTACAAATTATTGATGTATTAAAGCTTTGCAGTGCAATTGCGTATGTGCGCAGTAGACCAGTATGTTCGTGAGCCGAGTCCGAAATGGCGTCCAAGGATGTGGTGCACTTAAATGCATTAGGATAGGGCCGCGTTATTTGTCGAGTATTGATAATCTTGATCATGAAGAGAGGCTTGGCGGTTGTTTGTTGTCGTTGCCATCGAAAGCAAAGGTGGTAATATGCGGTGGCGGTGTAATGGGCGCTGCTGTGGCCTACCATCTTTCCAAACGGGGTTGGGGTGCCGAAACTGTAGTTATCGAAAAGGAGAAGTGAGTTCGTTTTTAAAAAATATTGACTTTATTATATAACGCCTCAGCTTTTGTTTTGGATCGTATTCGTCTTGGTGGGATAGGGAGATGCTTATATCTATTGATTTTGAGGGTGCAATCAATAAGCTTGCACTACCTAGACCTCTTTTGTTAATATCAGTCTACTAGTCTGACTTATTACATTGTGAATATTTTAATTATATTATTTGAAATTAATATACATATTTCTTTTTTAAATAATATTGATTAGTTAAATAATAAATTATAATTATTAAACATTATTATCAAAATTTTTTTCTTGTGAAAACTTACCTACATTTGTTTGTTAAAGTTTATATTATTATCAAATATTTATTATGGTAAGTGCATTTCTTTAAAATTATCCAATGATTATTGAATATGAAAATTAAATTATAACCATATAAATACATATGACAATATCTGGGTTTATTAGAGTTGGAGCTGGGAGTCGTTGGTACTCATCAGGACTAGTGGGTGCATTTAAGCCATCTTTAGCACAAGTGCGTATAGCCCAATCTTCAATTAGACTTTTAAAAGATCTGGAGTCCAGAGGTAGACCTACTGGATGGAAGCAATGTGGATCATTATTGCTAGCAAGATCAAGGGACAGAATGACAGTTTTTAGAAGGATGAAGAGTCAATCAGTGTATGTACATAAGTTCATATATGTTTTATATATAATGAAATTTTTACACAATTATTTAAGAATGATATTTTCTCTATTTTCAAGTATATGGAAGTAGAAATTTTGTGAAGTAATAAAATAAATTAACATTACTGTTATCTTTAGACAGTTCCTGGGATATAGAGTGTGAGTTAGTTAATCCTAAAAGATGTCAAGAAATATGGCCAATGCTAAATGTTGATGATGTCCTTGGTGGACTTTGGATACCTGGTGATGGTGTTGGGGACCCTCATTTGTTTTGTATGTCTTTAATGAGAGAGGCAGTAGAAAATGGTACTATTTATGATTTCTTTATTTGTTTTATATATATATATATATATATATATATATATATATATATATATATATATATATATATATATATTATAAATGTATCTTTAGGTGTAGGCGTAATGGAAGATTGTGCTATAAGGGCAGTACATTCAAAAGATGGTAAAGTGTCAGGTGTTGATACAACTCATGGTTCAATAGAATGTCAATATTTTGTTAATTGCGCAGGTTTTTGGGCGAGGCAGGTAAGGTGGATTATAATTTTTTTTGTAACACAGCATAATCTCAAGATATTCCATTGACTTTCCTAATGTTGCTAATTGCATGTCGAGTAGAGAATGAGAAGTTTCGCTTTCTTTTAAATCAGTGGACTATTTTTAAATATATTTATTGTCCTCACTGGGAATCAAACCCCACGACTAATCGCTTTAATGTATGACAATTTTATTATATAATATATTATTTTTTTAGTAAATTCCTTTAAAGTGTTTCTTTTTCAGGTTGGACAGTTGGCCAACCCGCAGGTTAAAGTTCCATTATTACCATGTGAACATTATTACTTGCATACTAAACAAATTGATAATTTAGATCCTATGACTCCAGGTATTGTTTTAAAAAAATATAAAATATAATTTTATAAACTAATATATATCTAATATAAATTAAATATTTTCCATTATTATGTTATTTTATTTGCATCCTAGTGATAAGAGATCCAGATGGTTACATTTACTTGCGAGAACGAGATGGCTGTATATTGGCTGGTGGATTTGAGCCCATTGCAAAACCAGTTTATGAAGAAGAAAGTTAGTATAATTTCATACTTTTATTTAATTATTCAAATCAGTAAATAAACATTCAGTATTGAAATATCAATATAATATTTTATTATTATTTCTATTATAATTATAAATTATTCTCTTTTAGTTTTGAACGCCTCCCAGCGTTGTCTTCCAGAAGATTGGGATCATTTTCATGTATTACTACAAGAATTACTAAAAAGAGTACCAAGTCTCAACCAAGCAGTATTACAGAAATTATGTAACGGCCTCGAAGCATTCTCTCCAGACTGTAAATGGATTGTAGGGGAAGCCCCAGAGGTAAGTTAGCAAATTTTTACTTTTTTTATATGAATTTGATTTTTTTATCTATTGTCTTTTTTATAAACATTATTATTATTATATATTCAACATGCATATACCCTTTATGAGATGTATGTTTGTATTGAGATTGTAATTTATGCGATTTTTCAGCCAAAGTCACATTGTCATGTTCTAGCGGAACGTTGGATCTAGCGAATATAGCTATATTAACATGCTGTTGGTACAGCATTGCTAAATTCGTTAAATCGAATGTTTTGATGGAGCTTAAATCATCTGATATTAATATATATTTTAACCTTTCCCATTGGATTTTTATTAGACTACATATTTTACAAATTTTTAGGGTACCATACCCAAAATTGTCCTTTGGGTAAGGAATCCTAAAAGATTGTAAACAGGATAGTATTGCTAATACTCCGCTGTCTGTAAGTATGTCCGCGATAACTAGATAGTTGAATTTATTACAGATGATATATTTTTTTTCATTTAATGTTTGTATATGTTTAATTTGACGTGTTTTTGTTGCTCCCGTATTATTGTAATATAATGAAATACTAAAAAATATTAAAATAATATTATTTTTATGAGAGTCTCTACAATAAATGTGATTTCTTTATTCAATATTAATAACAGCAACAGGTAGAAGTTTGAAATATTCACAGAATAATTAATTATATGTTAAAGATAATGGTACGTAATCCTTTGTGCGCGAGTTCGACTTGCACTCGACTAGGTTTTTTTTTAGACATTTTTAAATAATTGCTTCAAGTTTGAATGTAAATATTGAATTGTTTTCTAATATACTAATTAGTGTATGTTTCTTAATGGAGCTAATGCTGACCATAACAATTTTATTAAAATAGGAAAATAAAAAATAAGTATTTTTTTTTACTTATTTTATTTTAATATTTACTATAATTGGACTTAAACACCGGAATGGGCGGAGATTGAAGAACATAATGTTCAATACATTGTGTTCTTTACTTTTCGACCATCCAATGTACGCATCGTATTGGATAACGGAACGTAACGCCGCGATATACCAGAATGGATTATAATTAATAACACGGCTTATTTCAATCGGATCTGACAATTATCATCTGCACTACTACGATTATTTTATAAAATATGCAAGTTCTCTTACACATCAATATTTATCAAGAAAATCGATTTAGTATTTTTTTAATACAATTTTTCTAGTAAAGTTATCCCCGCTAGATATAAATGCCGATACAAAATCATAAATATTAATAAAACTTAGTAAAAATGACTTTTAGATGTTCAATTATCACGTGGCGGCCGGCATGAAAACGGTTGGCATATCCGCCGCTGGTGGGGTAGCAGAGGCCACTGTGGATGAAATTGTAGATGGATACACTAAATATGATATGTACGAATTAGATATCAATAGATTCCTCGGTCTACATAATAATAAACGATTTTTGAGAGACAGGATGAAGGAAGTGCCTGGTAAGTTTAATTGGTATACTAAAGTTATGATATTATTATGGTATACTAAAGTTTAATATTTTTTTTTATTTTTTTTTGAACGTAATTTCTACTTGAATAGGCAAGAATGTTACAGCCTTATGTTTACTATAGTTTTTATTACCTGAAATACCTGATGAAGTTCTTGAAGCTTGAAATATATTAAAAATAAATAGATAAATGTCACTTGTTTCTATTTGCATTGTCTTAGGAATTAAATATTCAGATATAAATCAGTGGTCTTTTTAAATGAAACTATTTAACCGGATTAATCGCGTATATTTTGGTATTCGAAAATACATTTTTAGACACCTGACGTTTCGAACACTTTACAGTAAGTAGTTCGTGTTCACAGGTAGACTACTGTAAAGTGTTCGAAACGTCAGGTGTCTAAAAATGTATTTTCGAATACCAAAATATACGCGATTAATCCGGTTAAATAGTTTCATTTAAAATGTATAAAAATCGTGAAAATCAAAGATCTTATTAAATCAGTGGTCATTTTTTATGTATCAGGTGTGCACTACGGACTTCCATATCCATTTTACGAGTTTGAGATGGGTAGAAATTTGCGATTATCGCCAATTTACCCTACTTTAAGAGATAACGGTGCTGTGTTCGGCCAAGTGATGGGTTACGAGAGGCCAACGTGGTTTGAGACTATAGGTTAGTTATATGGTCTTAAATTTGCATGTTCACATAGATATCGAAAGTTTTACTGCAAACGCGAATGGTTTTGGTAATGATTTTCACTGGATGGAATTATATTCTTGTACTGCTCTGATAAGATAGCGCGCGCTGTTAAGCTCCGCAACTCATTGTTGAACTACAATGCAGGAAAAACTATAACTGTATATAATTAATAATATCTATAATTATATATGTGATAATATTTAATACAGACAAATCGCCAAGCGAACCGGAAAAGCCTAGGCCATTCAAAATAGCTCATACTAAAACCTTCGGTAAACCGCATTGGTTTGAAACAGTTCAAAGGGAATACTGGGCTTGTAGAGAAGCTGTGGGCTTAGCAGATTATTCTTCGTTCACGAAAATTGATTTACAGGTAAAAAAAACTAATTTAAATTAGATATATGTTTTTTTTCCTACGTTAATTAATATTTTAATTGCTTTCTTTCACTTCCTCGTTTCTGGTAAGAAACTGGTAATTGCGGCGTTGAGTTCCACCGCTCAATACGTGATGTCTTAAATTCGGTGGAAAGCGAAGTACGGAGTCTTGAAACTATATACTTTATGTCTACCCTGCTATGCGGGATAAAAATAGTGAAGTTTAAAATAAATGCTTTCTTATGTAATTAGGTTTTCTTTTTTCGATTATTGTATTGCATCCTTAAATTCACATTAAGACATTCATCAAAAGAGATCTGTTTCAGAGACAAGTCCATTTACACCAATACACTGAGAACTATTTATTTATTTTTATTACGTTTTCTTTTTTTTTAATTTTTAAGTGCAGTAAATAATATTTTTTTTCTTTTTTAGTCACAAAACAGGGAAGTTGTAGACTTGCTTCAGTATTTATGTTCGAACGACGTAGATGTGCCCATAGGTAGTATTATCCACACCGGCATGCAAAACGAGAGAGGTGGCTACGAGAATGACTGCAGTTTAGCGAGAATATCGGAAAATCAGTAAGTTTTAGCATATTTTTATAATTGCAGCGGAATTTAAATTATCCGGCCCTCGCTCGGATCTCGATTATCCGGTCTATGAGACCCAAACAAATAATAATACGTTTTTCAGTAATTTAAGAAAACGTGAAGTAATATATTTTTAATAAACATTTTTTTTATTTTTAATGATTACCAAAAATGAAATATATCTACAAAAAAACGCTTTCCTTTATACATACATCTACCTGGATTTTCGATTATCCGAATGCCTTAAGAATTACTACGGCTAATCGAGTCTACTGTGTGCGTTACATTTATAATTTGTTTTGACCACAACTTCTTGTTTTAAATTTCCTTTTTAGTTATATGATGATCGCGCCCACTATACAACAAACGCGATGCAAAGTGTGGCTCAAAAGGCATTTGCCCAGAAACGGGACGGTTACTTTATCAGATGTGACTTCTATGTATACAGCTATCTGTATCCTCGGACCGTTTACAAGGAGTCTGTTATCCGAACTGACCGACACTGATTTGTCGCCATCTAATTTCCCATTCTTCACGTTCAAAGAGTTGGACGTCGGCCTGGCTAATGGCATTCGCGCTATGAATCTAACACATACAGGGGAATTGGGTTATGTACTGTATATACCTAATGAGGTAAGTTGTGTTTAGATTGTGTTTGATTTTCTGTTTATTTTTTTTCAACTTCACGCTTTTAGTCTTACTTTTCCACCGTATTCGAGACATTGCGTGTTGAGTGGTGGAACTTAACGCCGCACTTTGTCTTACCAGAGCGAGGAAGTGAGAATAATTTAAATATAATCCACCGAATGGGAATCGAACCGACAACCGATCGCGTTTACAGTCAGAGGCTGTGCCACTTTGCCACGACCGGCCACCGGTCCGGGGTTTGGTTTCTATTTTTTTTTTTACTTTTTTAATTAGCTTAATTATTTTGGTATTTGATAATAGATTTTAGGATTTTTGAAGTTTTGAACTCAACCTTCGAAATTTTGATCAAAAATTTCAATCAAAAAATATATACGCAATTAATCCGTTTTTAATAGTTTCATTTAAAAATAAATAATAATTTTATATTAAAATGCTATATTTAGAGATGGTTATTAGTGCTTAATTGTTATTATAAAGCCAGTTGAATGCAAAATTATTTATAGGAAAGTTATAATTATATATTTTCTTATTGCGTGATTCATGAAAATATTCCTTGTTTCAATAATTTCATACATATCATAGTTACATATAATATGGTTATATCTTTTATTTAGGTTGATAGCGATGAATTATCATTGATACCAAAAGCAATCAACCTATTTGATTTAACAGCTCTAACATAATAACACCTAGAGTGACCTAATTCTGTAATTCCGTTAACTGGGCTGCACTGGACGTTCGCTACCTCAATACACCATTACACCAACGTACGGGCCAATATACGCCAACTTCATTTAAATATATAAAAAAAAACATTCAAACACTTGAATCATTAATTTATAATATAGAATAATATTTTTTAGAACTAAAATATAAAAACAAGAAAAAGTTGTATATGTCAATGGCTCTTACTTAAAAGCATCGTAACTTCATTTTACATTACCAATTAAGGTTCCAAAAAATTTGTATGCAAATTTTAGAATTTATAATAATTCATTATTTAATAAAATTTTACATATCGCTTATTTGCAAATAAGTTGTTAAGAATGTTAAAGCAAAAACCGTGTTTGTAAGAAATCACGAATAAAAATATTTTAAAAAAATATAAAACATCTATGTTAATAGGCTTATTTACTTAAAATTTATTAAACTTACAATACTAACAAATATATATTATATTAAAATTTTTCATTGCGTTTTCTGAAAAACATTGATGGTTTTTAGCTTTAACCGAAAAGGTGAAAGGTAAGTATTACCAACATGGCCGCCCCTGCATACAGCTCGGTCAATAGTTTCGAGTGCGCGTACACGAGCCCCGCCCAGTTGAATCAATCGTTTTATAAGATTGCCTCTTCCTGCACTTGCGCCGTAATAATCCTTTTGTTCTGACTAGGATAGACCGCTATATCTAGATTCTAGATATACCTACTTCTGGAACGAAGCGTCCGTATAACACGTATACCATCGGCTTAATAAATTAATTGTATTTATTGTATATAAAATTATTTATTACGAATTAACTAATATAACTCCCACTGAAATTAATTTTAAATAATAGAAAAAGTATATTAATTCACAAAATCTTATACATCGTATAGGAAAAGACAATAGAAAAAATTATTAATTATGAATTTGTTACTGTCCCAATATATTATATTTATGTACAGTATTATATATAATGAGCTCCCATTTCATTATTTACCCACTGTCTACATAAATGTCAAACTTTAAAGTATATTCACGGCTAGCCGTTCCCGCAAGTTCGTCCGCGTGCAAATTCTAAAAGAAACCAAGTTACACCTTATTACACGGACTGTATGCCAATAAATTCCTTGTCAAAAATGTTCTAGCTTTTCCAAAGATTTGTCGGAATATATAGAAAGACAAAAATTGTTTAGATACTAACAAAGTGCTATACACGTTGCTAAGGTAACGCGTTGTTTACGCTTTATAAGACAAAACAATTAAATAGAAGCTGGTCGTGGTGCATTGGGACAGCGTCTGATTGTAAATGCGATGGTTGTGGGTTCGACCCCCACCCGGTGGAGTGATTATATTTAAATTATTTTCACTACACCGCTCTGATAAAAGACAAAGTGCGGCGTTGAGTTCCACCACTCAACACGCAAGGTCTCGAATTCGGCGGAAAGCGAAGTACGGAGTGTCTTGACAATAGGTATCTTCTGTCTACCCTGCTAAGCGGGATAAAAGCCTGAAGCTTAAAATAATAATAATTATTATTATTAATATTAATTATGTTATTTTTTTAGTTCGCCCTTCACGTTTACAATCGTTTAATGACAGTTGGTGAGAAATATGGCATTAGCCATGTTGGTTATTACGCGACTAGATCGTTGCGAGTGGAAAAGTTCTTTGCATTTTGGGGACAAGATCTGGATACTATGACCACACCACTCGAGTGTGGTAGGACTTGGCGCGTTAAGTTTGACGTGAGTTTTTAGTTTAAGGTCTAGAATAAGGGTTACTATTATATTTTTTCTTAATATTAATGTATAATGTTGGGATAATTATTTATTAAAATATTTATTTAGGGCCCTACTTTTTCTTTAAGGGGTGCAATAATATTTATATCATTCCCCCCTACCTGTACCAAAGGTCAAGAAAAAAGTGGGAGTTTTTTTATTTCAATAGGACCACAAAATAAAAAAAAACTCCTAGTGTCTTCTTAGAAAAAAGCATAGAGAACGAAGCATGAAGTTATTTATTTACACTAGACACGTGTAGTTTTCTTTATTAGCTTATGATATATATCAAAACTTAATTATCTAGCATTAAATTTATATATATCATTTAAAAATTACAGAAAGATATACCGTTCATCGGTCGTGAAGCGCTACTACGGCAAAAGGAGCGCGGAATCCGCAGGCAATACGTGCAGTTGCTACTGACTGACCACGACCACGAGCTGGACGTGTGGTCGTGGGGCGGGGAACCCATTTACAGGGATGGAAATTACTGTGGTCAAACTACAACGACTAGTTACGGGTTTACGTTTAAGAAACAGGTTTGTTTTTTTTTATGAGTTTTCATGTTATCGTTTTTTAAAAAAACGATCTGAACTGGCTTGTATTCAATCAGATATTGACATTTAAATTACGATCAGCTCGCGACTTGCAACAGAGTTTGGTTCCATAACTTCGAACGTAAGTCGAATTTCATACAAAAATAAATTATATAATATGGCTTCTACTTTGATCTTTAATTGTTATTTTAGTTGGTTAATTAAAATATATATATATATATATATATATATATATATATATATATATATATATATATATATATATATATATATATATTTACCTATATTGATAGTAACAGACTATAACTTTTATAGGTGTGCCTAGGCTTTGTACAAAATCTGGATGAAAATGGCGTCGCTCAGAAAGTCACTAATGATTACATTTTAAGCGGACATTACGAGATTGATATTGCTGGTATAAGGTAATACGAGATAGATTTCATTTGTCTATTGTTTAATTATTTCTATTTTTCTATCAGAATATACTACTAATTAAGTGATTTGCTGTAACCTCAAGGCGTAATTTAACACCACTATTTCACTTTACGTCTATACCCACATCTTATAATAAAATTTTGTTTAGATATAACATTTTGAATTTTTATAGTAAATATATTAATTTAATTAATTTTTTAGTTTTATTTAAATAAAATATTTATATTTTTAATTGATTATTTTTAATGATTGTAACACACAAGTAATTATCACAAACCTAATGTATTATTATTATATATTACATATTTCAATACAGATATGCTGCTAAAGTGAACCTGCACTCACCTAACCTGCCCACAAAGTATCCAGACAAGGAACGGGACGTATACCAGGCTACTAGAAAATTACATGAACCACAGCAATTCCTCGGAAGACACTACCAACCTTAAATAAATAAATAATATTTATTTTTAACACATATATACAAAAAAAATCTTATCTTGCTAATAATTATACAGAAAATGCTAATTTAGCCTTCGAATTTATTGTTTCTAGTTGATGTAATTTTTTTTATTATAATTTTAAGTTGAAAATGTTTTAATATTATTATCTTCCACTGTTATAATTATTCTGATAAATCCCTATATACTTTTTAGTAAAAATCGTTGAGATCATTCAATGTTCATATATTATTAATTTGTTATTTGGGAATTATTAAATAAAATGCATTTTTCATGTTATAAAATATGTTAATGGTTTAATTGCATGATTCTAAAAAACAAAGATATCTTAAACTTATTTTACTAAATTATTAAAAAAAAACAAATTATATCTATGGTGTTCTTACGCATAAGTCAAGAAATTTATCACTGTTATTCAAGAAGGCAACAGTTTTAAACAGTTAAGTCAACATTAGTAAAAGTTTTTTTTTAAATCTATATATTATTCACAAGTAATTTTTTAATTGATTAATCTGAATTTGAGAAATAAAAGCATATTTTCAATGATATCTGTCATTTATTCCGCATAAACTTATTACATCATTGTAAGTCTTAATAAAAACCTAAGACAGTTAATATGAAAACCTGTATGTAACAGAGAAAAAGTTAGTCAAATCTTAAAATTAAATTAACTAGTTTAATATACAAATACTTTAAACACAAAACATCGAGACACTTGACTGCTTTCTGTGTTAAGCGAAGACATTGAATATTAAGTGGTGAACTCTACATCATGTTTTGAGATAGCAGAGTAGAGATATAATTTAAAAAAAATGCCCGACCATTGCAATTACAGTAACAAAAGCTGTAGTTTTTGGTGAAAGGGTGTTTGACATTGGGCTGGCATATTTAGTGTCTAGACATTTTAATTTGGCCAACCTTGGCCTATATTTCTCACATCTTTAGACTAATCCATGTTCCAGCCACAGCCACAATGACCTCTTTATAATTGTTCAGTTCTTTATCACTCCAAGTTTTAGCTTTTGTTAAAAGGACCTCACAAGGGGTTTCAGGGTCCTCAAGCTCTTAGACTATGACACAAAAATCCCAAAACTTAACACTAAATTAATACTATACAATATTTAATTACAATACAATAATTAAAATTTTATTTATGTAGCATTTGTTCTAATTTATATATAAAAATATTAATCTGTTACTTAAAAAAAATATAATAATCTATATATTTTATTAGGGGAATGCATCTTTTTATATTTGTGATTAATTAAACAAAAAATATATAATAAATTAAATTAATATGATGTTAACAAAATTGTAGCAATAATAATAAATTAACATATAATTATAATCCAAAATTTTAAAATTAGAAAATATACAATTAATAATCAATGAACCTACTGAGCATTATAATTAAAACATTAGACATACAGAAACCAAAGTAACATTTACAAACAAGTCTAATCCCCAAGTTATTCAATATTTTTATGGGAAAAACACCAATAGAATGTAGTTATTTATTTACTTTAAGTTGAAAATATTATATTTCATATTCCATAAATCAATTAGTTTCAAAAATTGATTTTTAGAATTTGAGACAAGATTTCAAGCATTGATTTTTAAAATGGCCCTAATGATCTATACATATATTTTTTTGTTGTTAAAATAGAAGTTGTTAGATGTTTATTCATTTTCTTTCAAAAACTCTTCCAAGTTAAAGGTGAATCGGCAGGACATTTTTGGCTTTCTCAGTTTCTCTTTAATAATGTCACATGGTGAAGGTGTACTGAAATCAAATTCCACAATATCTGTTTTAATAATCTCTTTTAAATATGGAGCTGCAACTCGTCTTTGACGTGAAGACACTACTTTGCCAAAAGATGAGCCTTTGCCTTTCCTTAATTTCTTCTTTAAAATGTATGACATGTCTGTAATACAAGGTAGCAGTGGCAAGGATGTCAGTACTTTGTCTGGTTTAGCATCACAATCTACGAAATTAAATTTGAACAGTGATTCACATGAGCTGCTAGTGCTCAGTGCTTCTTTCTTGGGACGCGGTAGAAGATCAGGTCTGTATGGTATTTGAATAGCTTGTGTCAAATCAATTCTGGTATTCCTTTCTTCTTCTATTTTAAGTCTTTTCATTTCTTCTTCGAGTTTTAATTTTTCCTGTTCCTCTTTCTCCTTCTCTTTAGCCTTCAGCATGTTGGCAACTTGTTCTGCCAAAACGTTCCTTATAGAGCTATCGCCCATGCCAATGCCAAACGAAGATAATCGAAAAGGCTGCACTGGTAGTGAAGACGTGGGAATGTTAGGATTGGGCAAGTGATTAAACGGAGAAACGGTTAGAGGATCATTACTGTTTTCTTCATTGTTGTCTTGTAAACTGACTTTCGCAAGATGACTGTCGACTAAAGCGAATAAAGAGGTATACATCGATGAGTCCGTCATTTTGATTAAGGATTTAATACATATAATTTAATATATTTACACTTTTGTTTCAATTATTAATAGCAAGAAAATATTTCGTCAATGTTTTAGTTATATATACTGCGTATTACTCAATCCGTGGTGTCAACTTTTTAACAACAAATAATATTTGGAACCACAGATGCATAGCCGTAGATGAACCATAAAAATCGATATTCAATATCTTGGGATTTTGTAAGCTTAAAATACAAGTGTTGATCTAAAAACTAGCTTTCAAGGAGTAGTCAAGAAACTATTGAATAATGTAGAAATTAATTGATTTTATGCTTCGATTGACTTAAATTAATATATGTTAGAATGTGTAGATATTAAAGAATATCTATTATTATTGTTATATATTATTATGTGAAAAATATGACAATATATAATTAAAAAAATACAATTATATATGTTACCTAGTATTTTAAGGGTTAAAAGACGTATGAAATGCTTACAATATGATTTTTTTTTAATTTTTGAGCGCGTATTGGACAACTGAGTGTAAAACGGCACCTAAATCTCTTTTATATATTTATCGGTTATCCTTTTTATGTTGGTAACGACCAACTATTTTTTATTTCTAAATATAAAGTACTTATATTATTCACACGTATACAATGACCAATTTTTGTCATTCACATTGATTGTTGACGTTTATGTCTTCGTAAATGACAGCGTACTCGTGTATTATCTATGCTGATAGCTACATTACAACTCGCAAGTGAGTTTACTAGTGTGTTTTGTATATTATATACCTATACACGATATATATGAATACAAAAAGAGTTTATTACCGCAAAACTGTATTACAAAGAAAGCATTTTTAATAATTTTATTTTAATCGGTGATTTGAAAACAAATAATCGCAGAGCTGCTATGATATTTGGTGATATATTCAATAGTGATAAGTCGCGTTGCGCTCGCAATGCCAGGCGCAAAATATGAACAGCTGTCGTTAAAATCCGATGCCGATGAAGATATATTTACAAGTAAACCAAAGGGAAAATGGTCTGATGTGTGTTTTCAAAAAGGCCTATTGTCGCTAGGCTTGATTTTGTTATATTTTTCTTTATCAATTGGACTCACTTTTTACCAGAGATGGCTTCTAAAGGTTAGTAATACTTTCTTAAGAAACTATATGATCAATAGTGTGTTTAATTCTTTAGAAGATGGTATAAATAATTCAGTATATTTATTTGAAGGTAAATTTTAATACAATTACTACAGCTTCGTAAATTGTCACATACTCGCTCGTAACTTCGTTTGCGCGGACCTTATATCTACTATATGCTATTTATATTTCTGTCTTTCATAGTGTCGATTATATAAAGTAAAATCTAGCTATGATGGCTCCCATATTAATTTTGGTATATCATTTCTTTGGTCTCCCTCGCACTTCCTACATACCACAATTTCATTTTCTACGCCCAGTAAATTCGACTAGGCTTTGCCTTGTCTTGTCATTTATTGAGTTATCAAAAATGTTGGTCACATTTTCTGTTGATCAATACATCAAAAATTATATTCTAAATTTATGAATACAGTGGTAAAGCCATTATTTTTAAGTAGGTTATCATTTATATAATGTGTAAACTATGCTATTTATATAAATATGAAAATTAATAGCAAAATTAATTTTTAATATGATACCTAGTATTTATCTTTTCACATGTGTGCCACTAACACATTTAAATAGACATTTATAATTGTATAAAGGACCTTAACAAAACTTTTGCCATCTTGTGTCCAACATATTTTTTAAGTAAAGAAACATTGTGGAAATGGATCTATGAAAAATTTCATAAATTAACTATTTTCTCATTGACAGATAAAGTATTAAAATTTACAAAATTTACCAAAATTTTCAAATCTAGAACTTTATAGAACTTTTATATTTTTAACTAGCTGAGCAATAAAATTCTGTCAATATTTATCATAGAATTCTAAAAAAAAGTAGCTCAAGTTACTCATTACTTTAACTATCAGCCACTCCAGAGATTAGCGGGAACAACATGTGTGCAAAATCATATTTTGTTTTATGTATTGTGTAGACATGTATATTCATTTAATAAAAAAAAATATTCTAATATTACAAACAGACACTCCAATTTTATTTATTACTTATATTATAATATAAAACATTTCAAAACAACACATAGTAAACAACTTTCGACAGATGATCTTAATTGTTTATATTTAACTTAAATTTATATATAAACAATAAAATAACTCTTCAAGTTATCAATATGTAGAAAATAAAGTATTTATTTTCATTTCATTTCAGGATTTTCACTACCCCTTAACGGTGGTAATGTATCACTTGATAGTAAAATGGATGCTGTCAGTTTTAGTCCGTACAATACTGTTTTTAATAACTGGGACACCACAATTGCTTCTTCCTTTTATCACCTGTCTGAGATCAGTTGCACCAACTGGTCTAGCGAGTGGAATAGACGTTGGATTCTCAAATTGGGGCCTAGAACTAGTTACAATATCCCTATACACAATGACTAAGTCGACAACAATCATATTCATACTGGGATTCGCTATACTTTTGGGCCTTGAAAAGAAGGTATGTAACTTATTAATTTTATACATTCAAATAGTAAAATTTAAGGGAAATGTTATCATATATTTTTAATTTTGACCTTTTACCTAATATTGACTATTGTTATTAATAATAAAAGATATTTAAAAAATTAAAATATATTATAAAAACATGTGTTATATATAGAATTTCAGATTTAAATCTAGTAAATAAATTTGCAATTCTATAGACTAGTCAAGTGTTAAAGATGTGTTTGGTCACATGGTAAGATATTGCTCATCCTATCTCTGTTAAGATATCAAAAGTAGTTGATGGTTTGATATAATGACTATAATACTTTATAACACAAACAGAAAAAAAAACAAATTAAATGAATGTAATAGAATTTATAAAATAATCCACTTGAAACAATATATTACTACAAACATTAATTTATTTGCATTTGTCGACTTTGGCTAGAACTGAGTTCACTCATAAAATAAATATGGACAGTAAATTAATTATATAATTTTATTATATTGTGTAAATATTTTGAGGCCGGTTATGGCGCAGTGTGACAGCGTCTGACTGTAAACTCGATCGGTTTTATGTTCGATCCCCAAGCGGGGGAGTGATTATTTTAAAATTATTTTCACTTCCTCGCTCTGGTAAAGACAAAGTGCGGCGTTGAGTTCCACCACTCAACGCGCACTGAATTCGCGCGTTTCGAATTCAGTGGAAAGCAAAGTACGGAGTGTCCTGACACTAGGTACTTTCTGTTATGCGGGATTAAAAGCGTGAAGCTAAAAAAAATGTGTGATTAGGTTATATACTACACAAGCATTGTGAGCTGGATTGTTTGAAAATATGATTCTTCGCGTATATTGTATTAATATATTTTTAAATTTATTGCTTGTATTAAATGCATGGATATAATGATATATTGTAATTTTCTCTCTTTTGCGATTTCTGCTCTGCTTATACAAAACGCCGCGTTGAGTTCCGTGAATGTTTCAGATTCATAAAATTAACACATCCCTCAAATATATATATAATGAATTGTTTAAGAAATATTCAACTAATTTGCATAATCCATTGTCAGTTCTGTATTATTTTGAATGTTGGTCTTCACGGTTCATTGATCAAATCTTCTTTGATACCTGAATAAGCAATTTAATTATACGCTAGACAAGGCATCTGATCTCAAGGCAACTTCATAGCAAATTGATTTCCTATGATCTTCTTAAACTTAGGTGTTTTATTTTTTGATTCTGCTTGTGTTCATTTAAAATATATCAAATAATCAATGAGGACTGTATTTGCGATTGGTTGTGGGTTCGATTCGTGCTTCTAGTATTTTATTATATTTAATGAATTCGAATATGTACAACGGAACTTGTAAAAAAAATTAAATATCGAACACTGTAACTGTATTGGTTCGATAAAATTGGGATTATGATATATTTACGTTGGGTTCCATTACTTAACGGAATGTATTAAAGTAAACGGAAGTACACGCAACATTTTTTCCCTCCCAGCTATGTGTGGGAGTTTGTTTATTCAAATTATTTCTATACACAAACCAAAAATTGCATAAGCCAATATTAAATATTCAATTCTATGTTTAACATTTTCTTGTTTTACCAATAATTCCCCTGTCGCAATCACTGTATCATTATTTCTCAGCAAGGAGGTAAACTATAAGGAAAATAACATTGTATATAATTTTGTCGTAATCAAACTTGCGATAATAATGGCGAAAATAATACTTTAATATTTATATTCTTTACAAATGTTATTTTGAATTACTATGCAACGCGATTGGGTTTCGTAATTTCGAGAGTATGTATTAAATGTTTTTATTAATTAGAAATTTCGATATCATTTGAAAATAAATGTTCTTGTTGAAATTTCGTAAACATCTCTTAGTACTCCCCCCGTATACACTCCTTAAGGATATTGTACCGAATTCTGTTTTCTAAGTAGTTTCAGCTGTGCATTTTCCGTCAATCACTCGTCAATCAATCGTATTTTATATACTATGCGAATTATAACGCTTAAAATCAGCTACCAATTGAATTTAATTATTGCGAATGCGACTGTATATTGACCCTGTTCTAGCGTAAAATACGCGTGGTCTAGCAATATATATGTATGCCATATCGTGCAAATGTACTTCCAACACATATTCAGTGTGTGTAACATTTATTTTTGTAAGTTTAATATATTTTTAATACCTAATCTCTTACTAAAAGTTAAAGCTAGACTAGACTAGACCAGACTAATACATAAAAGCGGGAAGGTAAAAAATACAGTATTATTTATATTTTGTAACTAGCTGTGCCCGCGACATCTTCCGCCTTGAATTAGACTTTTCTGGATCTTTATTTTATAATTCTAAAATAATAGTAGCCTAGTTACTCCTTAGCCGTAGTTACTTCTTATCAAGTTAGCTATCTACCATTAAAAGGATCATCAGAACCAGTGAAGTCTTTAAAAGATTATCTGGAACAGACGGACAATTACATAAATTGTAAAAATGTTTAAGATTTCTGTATAAAAACACTTTCTTTTATATTTAGATTCAATCCGTTGAACCGTAAAATTTTACTTTCACATTTGAAAACATCGTAATTTCTCAACTTCTTCTGGCTTACAATAAACTTGGTGCGTCTTGTCTTATATTTTTTGTTGTCACCTTGAAAACTCGATAAGCTTCGTTTAACATTTAAATGGATTCGTTTTAAAATTAGTTGCTGAATTAATTACGTAGTATCAAATAAAAAATATATTTGTTTAATAATACAAGGCCTAACCGTAAACGTAACTAGTTGTGGATTCGATTCCCACTCTGGGGAATTATAAATACTTTCATTCATATTAAAATTATTTTAATTTGCTCGCTCTGGTAAGACAAAGCACTGCGCTGACTTCCGCCTCTTAACACCCAAATTTGGAAATTGTCTCTTGTCTCGATACAGAAAATTCGCAGGAAGCGCCCACTGAGTGTCTTGACACTAGGTTCCCTCATGCTATGCGGGATAAAATGTGTAGCTGTAAAAAGTATATGCCTAACGTAAAATAGTCTTAATTTAGAGTAACTAAATTTTGCTGCCATTAAGCGACTTTATTTTAAGTAAATAACTTGTTTATTTCCCTCAACTGAATTCTTTTTATCATATCTTGCAAGCAATTTTAATAGTCGTTAGTCTTTATATCCTACTTGGTCGATCGTATCTTATCTTTTGGTAAATTTAATTGTTCAAGTGTCTTAAGTCTGCTAGTTGCTACCGCTGAATATATTAAGTATAACAAATTAATTTTAAATAGCATAATTTTGAAACCTCATTTTGTTTTATAGGCAGTGGGTTCGATTCCTAATAAAGAATGTTTTTAATAACTTTTTAGTCTGAAATTCAAAACATTAAAAGAAACGAAGACGCCGGTCGTGGCGCAGTGGGACAGTGTCTGACTGTAAACGCGATCGGTTGTAGGATCGATCTCTACTATGGGTAGTGATTATATTTAAATTATTTTCACGTCCTCGCTCTGGTAAGACAAAGTGCGGCGTTGAGTTCCACCACCCAACACGCAATGTTTTAAATTCGGTGGAAAGCGAAGTACGGAACGTCTTGACACTATGTACTTTCTGTCTACCCTGCTATGCGAGATAAAAGCATAAAGCCATAAAAAAATAACGTAGAAGTCGTAGAATATTTATTTATGGATAAAATAAATAGAATTATTCAATTCACTTTATCTTATATTGTTTTTTGATGCTAAAAAATTGCGACTGTTCGCTGTATGTGACGTATTTTAAGTAATAAGTAAATAAAGCTAGGTTGGTATTTTTCGTAGTCTATTTATATTTGATAAACCTTATTATGTTACATTTTTTAATAATATTAATGAACGCTGAAAATAATAATATAACACAGAATAATATATATGTATATATGTATGTACATACAAGTTTGTTACATGAATTCGTTTTAATTTTCAGTCATGGTCGCTCGTCGGTATTGTACTTATGATAGCAGCTGGCCTAATAATGTTCACATACAAGGCAACTCAGTTCAACCTACTGGGCTTCAATTTCTTACTTCTGGCCTCCTTTGCCGCTGGTCTACGATGGACCTTCGCCCAGCTCCTAATGCAGAAATATAAGCTTGGTCTACACAACCCTGTGGATATGGTGTTCCATGTGCAGCCTTGGATGTTCCTCTCGTTACTGCCGTTTACTGTTATGTTTGAAGGTAAGTTGAATATAGTTTTATTTTGGCTTCACTCTTTATCACTAGCTAGGTAGTCACAGATATCGGAGTGGCCTATATACTTCTTCGTCTCATCTACTGTCCTTAATAATTAATAATGCTGAATATTTGTTAATATTTTCAAATATTGTTTGCACGTTTTGCACATTAAAGGAATTTCCATTTTTTAAGAAATGATTCTAGTGATTCTTGTCTGGTTAATTAAATTATGGCGTTAAGCGCCGCTTTTTAACATGTAAGTCGTCTTTGTTAAAGTTGTCCGTGTTGAATGGCAAAACTCAACGCTGCAGTCTGTCTTACCAGAGCGATGAAGTGAAACTAATTTAAATATAATCACTCCCCCGAGTGGGAATTGAACCAACAACCGATTGCATTTACAGTTAGATGCTGTCTTTTCTTATTAGAGAAAATTTTAATTTGCACACCCATCTCATAATTGGCTGAAAATAGTGTTATTTAACTTACCGATACCATGGGCATATTAAGAGCATCATAAACTATTATTGAGATATATTTATCTCCAGGTTTCAGATGTGTGGATTACATGCTCAAGCTACCTCCAGAGGAGTTGCTGCCAACGTTCCTCAAAGTGTCCGTGGGTGCAACTATAGCGTTCGCCATGGAAATTAGCGAGTTCCTCGTCGTCACATACACTTCTAGTCTCACTTTGTCCATTGCGGGTATATTTAAGGTAATTTCTATTTACATCAAATTAATTTTAAAGAAGTATGTTTACTTTCTCTTTTTTTATAATTTTTTTAAAAATTTATTGTATTTAGTAATTTATTACTTTTGTGTTTATCATTTGTTAAAAGCGTATATTCAAACTACACCGAAGAAACGACTCTATATGGGTGTCTCTATTTGATCTTGCTCGGCTGAAGTTGGCCCAATTTTCAATGTCTAATTGAGCAGGAAGCCTTAAGTTATGATGATAATGCAACTATATTATAATTAACGTACAATTGCAGATCATATTATTGGTAGGAAATGAAAGGGCTTGTGGAATACATGACACCATGAAAATTGATATTAAAAGCTTTATATATTTTTCTCTATTTAATAAGCATATTCACGTACATATATTCGTTAAAAGTCAACAATTCTGCTATCAATATAGTAATTGAAAATTTCTACAGTTATATCTTAGCATAGTAATTTTATTAGTGTCCTTATCATTTTTACGGTTTAAAGATAATAAATAGCGGTGTATTATGTATATAGTATGGATTCGAAGACTTGTCTTTTTTGTATAATTATGTATATTATTTATTATTTTAAATACGTATGTAATTAGAGGGTTCCGAGGTTTCCGTCTTCCTTAGTTTAAATGTAAACCTTTCTCCGTTGCCATGAGAATTTTCTTTTAATAAACCTCTCTTAATGTTTTCCTATACTCTCGGAGGTAAAGCAATTTCGCGCGTTACCTCCCATAGCAGTATAGTCAGAGAAAACCTAGTGTTAAGGCATTATATTGACTGTTATCCGTACGAAATCGAGACAACGCCATGGTTTGTCTTACCAGAGGGGAGAAATAACGCAGAAAAAAAAGAAATGAGAAAAATAAAAACTCCATGCTATATAGTTTACTATGGATGCATTTTGTTCTATTAATTGTAATTTATATGTAACGTACGTCTTAAAAAACACTTTACTTATAAGTATTTGAAAATGCGATATTACATATACGTATAAGAAAATGTAAACTTTGGTTAGGTTTAAAGAAAACTTAAATTGGAAGTTATTTCTGTAAATATTGACCGTTTCATATTGACTAACATTTCTTCTTTTTTAGATTTTTTTAACATTTCTTTGTTTGCTTTCAGGAAATGTGCATTCTAGTCTTAGCCGTGGAGGTAAGTGGTGACCAACTGAGTCCTATAAACGTGATAGGGCTGAGCGTGTGTTTGTTAGGCATCATCGGCCATATTATACACAAAGTTTTAGTCATAAAATCAGTAACTGGTAACGTTCACGCGTTAGATTTTGAAAATAGGAAGGTTCGAGAAAGGAAAAGAAATAAGAAATCCAAGGAAGCCAATCAGGAACCCCTACTGGAGGAAACTACGAAATGGCAACCCAGCGAAGAAAGCGACTTTGATTCTAATCTTGTTCTATACGAAGTTATGCAAAGACGGGACGGCCGATAAACAACTAAATTATACACTTTTAGTCTAATATACATATTATACACGTGTACTGGGAATGAGGAGCAAATTGTCATGTGATTTATACATGTGGCTAATTAGACTTAGACTTTGTATAACTTAGAGACAAAAAAGTCAATTAGTTGTATTTATATTGAATCGTGGAAATTTGTTCGTCGCACTCCCTTGATAGAAACTCGCTTATGAAGTGATGTCTAGCAATGGATATAATATATTGTGATTTTTAAATTGATTATTACATTACACTAAATAATATTGCTTTTATTATTAGCATTTTTGAATATTTAATCGTACGTCGATGGATTTTGTAAATTTTTACAATTTGCTTTTTGATGTTGTATAAGAAAATAGATAATAGACACGTAACGTATGAAAAGAAAATGATGTTATTTTACCAACTGTCCTGTCGTGAGTCAAAATATGTTACATTCCATTTTTATTTTTTTTAAAGTTGTATTGTTTATTAATTATTTTATTTTGTTTTCTTTTTTATTTTATTTCGTTAATTATTATTATATTATAGAGATTTATAATTCCTGCCATAGAGATGCACTTAAAATTAGTGAACGCAATATACATATAATACGTTATGATAGAACTTAATTGACTTACATCTGCAACAAACTGACTGACCGACATTATTTATGTGTTTTTGTTCTACCTTACCTACTTATGAATTGAAATCAAAGAAAAACCAATACTTGTATGTGATTGTATTTAAAATAACTTCCAACAAAAGCTTTAATTGTAAGAGACAAGGAATCAAACCTGTTCGGCTAATTTTGACTGCAATTTGGTCTTTATTACTGTATAATATAAGATTTTGGTAAACCATTACTGGTAAAAATATCGATAAAGAAAAAGACCTATCTAGTATACAAATTGAAGATATGCATGGATGCAGGTGATATATTGTGCCCCTGAGCCTTTTTTTATTTTATAATTAAGATTAATTTATTCATCGAAATTTCTTATTAAGAAGAAGAGACATTAGACGTTCTTAATAAGACGTTTTGTCTGTAATAAAATTGTGAATTGTCAATATTAATAAAAATCAATACAAATTAGCTTAATATTATAACAAAAGTTAACACTAACATTTATGTAACATACTGTATAAAAATTTCAGCATTTTCGGCAATTGGAATTTCGGCATTTTCACACATTTTAAAAGAAAATATTGTAAACGAATAAACCGCGCCGATGTAAAGATATTCGACTTTTCTAAAACTGTTTACACGGACTCACAGTAGTCCGTGGTCACGCATAGTCAGTCTAGCTTTGACCACGAACCACTGTAAAAGACTCCACTGTTTAAAAAGTATCAAAAATACTTTTCTCACATGTCACCTACATGCATTTCTTCAAAACGCACAAATGTATTGGACCAATAACTAATTAAACCGACGTCGTGATTTAGATATTTTAAATTATATATGTGTAAGGTTCGTATTTTTGTACAATATGGCGACAGCTGATCGTATTTTAATAGTAAACTGTTTTACAATTACAAGTCTTAAAATTTGAAAGAAGACTTTATTCGACATTTTTAATTTGGACTTTGAATTGACTTCATTTGGACTATTATGATGATTAAAAGTTCATATACCATACTTTTTCTGATATGCTTTTAATACCTGTGAGGAAGAATGATAGAGAAGTAATATTCTCTAGTCGGAGAATAAATATTAAGTAGGAAAGACAAGAAAGAACATTTTCGATTAACTACCGTGCAATATTATATAAAACAGGTATCAATAAGCGAAATAAAATATTTAAATACCTATATAAAGAAAACAATCTTTTGTTTTATATGATTGATTTTTTTTAGACTATTTGAAAATTATTTTAACATTTTTAAGTAATAAATAATTATTGTTAAAAAAATATTTTTCATAAATATATAGTGATCTCACTATTCCAATTAATAACTGAAGCTTATTTGTTTCTGCCTTTGTTTTTCTGAACAAAATTGATTGTCTATATATTTATTTTTAATCTGTATTATTACTTTGGCATATTCATTGCAATCTTAAATAGAAAATGAACTTATTTTAAAAAAGTTGACTGTGTGTAGGTCTTGGCGTTAAATATAAATAATTTCAATTGTGTTCTGTATTTTAAAATGTATTTAATTGTTGATACTTTTAATAACACCTCTGAGTATATAATATAATATAATATGAAAATATAAAACTAAATATATGTTTTAAAGTTTTTGCACTACTTTTTAAACACAAGCCTTAATTTGAAATTCCTTAAAGATTGTTTTTTTTTGTTATAAATTATAATTATTTCATATATGACTAACTAAAGATTAAACGACAGTTTTCAATAAGTATTTTTACAAAATTTGAAAATATATATTTTATTAAATTATTATTTTGTTATTATTTTCACTTCTATTTAATTTATAATTTTCTACAATTTGTTTTTTAATTAATGCAAGAGGTATAATCTGTGCAAGAAATTGACGTAAAGTGATAAATGATTTAATAGAACATTAATAATTTCGTATCTCGTCATTGTTATCAAGGAGACTGTATATTCAAAGATAGTTTAGAATTTAAGTATATTTTGGAATATCATAAAAATAACAAATACATATATATATATATATATATATATATATATATATATATATATATATATATATATATGTATATATATATATATATATATATATATATATATATATATGTATATATATATATATATATATATATATATATATTTACTTTAAATTACCATTGACGATAGTGGTGGTAGCTTCCAGTAGGACTGACAATACTGTCATTTTATGTTATTGCAATAGATTTATTTTTAATAGTCAATTAAAATAAATATTTTGATTGATATAAATTAATTGAAATTATAATTTGAAGTTTTTTGTGTGAATTTAAGATTTTTTTGCTGCGTTGTTGGAAAATAGAAAAAAAATAATTTCAAAGTAGGTTTCATAATATGTAAAATAAATAACTTTACAGGTAATTTTAAAGTCAAATATATCCAATATGAAAATCTTTTGGTCATTATATACATAATACGTTGGATGTAATTTATATTTGAATTCTAGAGAAAGAATATAATAATATTTTATTCATAACTAATATTGAATTTATTTTAAAAATAATTATTTGTTGTATTTTATATTTTAAAATAATGTGACGAAAACCCATTAAAGATGTTCTTAGAGACTCCAAAAAAATCCTTAGAAAGTTAACTGTTTTGTTTTGTAATGTCTATTATGTTACTTAAAATAATATTAATTTAAACTTATAATATATTTTTTCCTCATAAAAATGATAATTGTGTATTCTTATCGATGGTTACATTCAAAATAACGCTTTCTCTATTTCTTCTTCCATTTTATACTTTAATTTCTAAATAAACACCTTTATATTTGTAATAAGTCATTTTAAAGTCTTCCGATATGTCGCAGTAATAAGTACTTTGCCGTTTTACATACATTTTTCATAGCTTATTGCTTTATTTAAATCAATATTATACATGTGTTCCACAACCTAACAAGGAATGATCACAAGCGTAAAGTGGAGAACGAGGTCACTATAGAGTATAGACACATATTACACTAAAATGTTGTAGTCTAAGATAACAAGAAAACTTTGACTTACTATTTTCGAATATACGTTTTCTTTACATAATACTGTTTAATCATATCACAGCAGGGTAATATATAAGAAATAGAAAGTAATTGTTTAAAATTCAAATATTTAGTTTATATATATATATATATATATATATATATATATATATATATATATATATATATATATATATATATATATATATATATATATATATATATGTTAACGTCTAACAATTAATTACATAGAAGATTCTGAAAATGAATGCACCTCAAAATCTACTTTATAGTATAAATCGTGTTCAACCTTATAATATGTTCATAATTAATTGTGAATTTACTGAAAACAACAATAAAATGTAAAAATATCCACTTCAGTTGTGTTCCACAAGAACCTTGTGTTTTATAAATTCTAGATAAATTATACTGATTGTATGAAACTAATACTATATAGGACATATGTATATCGCCTGTTTGCAAATATAAACCATAAAACAGAATTTGTAAGTAATCCAAATTATAACAATTAGGTACATAATAATTAAAATAAAACTTTAAAATTATTTTTTAATCTCTTAAGTTCTTTTGGAATCTTTGGGGTTTAGAAACAAAGTTTCTTTATTATCCGCAGAACTTGGCGTCTATTTATACGTCAATTATTTTATCGGTGAAGTTGACCACTCATTTGTGATGTTGAACTTGGCTCTTATTTTCACATTAATGTTTTTGGTGCTATTGTATTTCCTTTAATATTCTAGTAATTGCAAAAAGGCGTTATTCATAATAAATAAATATGTAAGTTTTTCATTATATAGTGTAACCATAAACGATAGTGTAAAAAGTGCCTGTCATCGCATTACAGAAGCTTTAAAATAATGTACTGTACATTTTGAAACTGAGAAAACATTTAATTTACAATTAATACGTTTTTTACTATGTCTTTTTGTACGTTTGCAATTACATTGACAGCGATAATATAAAATATATAATATTGTATAATTAATAAATAGAACTAATATTAATTTGGTGTTCTAGCATTTTAAAATATTGTGAAGGTGATTATAAGAAAATTGTAAGTCAAAATTTTTGATTACTTTGTTTCTTCTTTACAAAAATTGTATGAAATGTAAAATCTCTAAATTTTGTTAACGTTTGCTCCAATAGGAAACGTCTTTCTAGATAGCAGTGGCGAAACGTAAACCAGCATTGGAATAAATAGTAACATCAAAATTTCGGGTTAATTTTATAATTCTAGAACAAATGTCATCTAAGTTACTCTTTATTATATCAGCTACTTGCAAACACACAGACATAAATGTAAAAAAAAAATATTTTGGCATATGTACAGTGTACACATGCGTATGTATTTAGTTAAACTTTTAACTCTCTGTTTAACTTTTTCCCTAAAATGATTTTTCTTGAAATTTTCTTCACGCTATATCCCGCATAACGGGTTACTCAGAGACAACGTAGTGTCAAAACACTTCGTTGATCGCTTGACGCCCGTAATCGAGATATTGCGTGTTGAGCGAACGCCGTGCTTTGCTTTCTCACTAAAGTGGAGAAATGAAAATATTTTTTTAAATTTAATATACATTTCCCCGAATGGGAATCGAATCTACGATCAATTACATTTACAGTAATACACCGAATTTTCTTAGTTTATTAAATAATTGTATTTAGTTAGTGTAAATATATTTTGATTATTAAGATTTACAAAAGTTAATTCGATGGAAGTGTTAGGTACATGGATACTTCGCCACTGCCAGAAGGTTAAATGTGTATCTGTAGTTACATCAGATAAATCGTACGCTTAGTATGAAACTGACGTTGAAAATTCTATTTTTAGTTTTATATTGATATTTTTATCGTATAACAAGATAATCAGTCGATAAAAACGTATTGTAATGAACCTCGATGGTATTCTATTGCGTGACATTGTATGCTGAATAGCAGATCTCAACGCCGCACTGTCTTACGGAAGCGGAAAAATAAATTAGAAAATCATTTTCCCGAATTGGCATCGAAATTTAAAAATATGCTAACCAGCAAGAATTAAACCTTACATACATATATATAAAAACGCAATCAAAGTGCACGTGAGATATGTTGCGCCTGCGCATGTTATGTTTGAATGTTTGTTTTTATAATTGATATCTTCTAAAAATATTAAAACCAAAGACGAAACTGTTATGAAATACAGTACTTCATATCATTTTCAACGTTTACTATTTTTGCCCCTTTTTTACTAAGCGTGAGATTTGAAAAATTATTTACAAATACCTACCTACATATAACTACGTACAGTATACAATAGCAATAACTAAATTAGTGGCATTCAATGGTCAAATACGAATGAATAGATATAGTTAGTGAAACACATATACATTAAGAAAATGAAGTAGAGTTAGTTACAAGTTTTAGTCTATTAGATTTTTTAAAATTTTATTCTGTTTATTTTCCACTGTTTTCATTTTTCGTTGTTTATTTTTAAATATATATATATATATATATATATATATATATATATATATATATATATATATATATATATATTTGTGTATTATATATACGAAATATATTATGTAAATATGTTTGTTTTATTGTAAATTTATTTTATTTAGTGTGTACCTTAATTTGTTTTAATTTTTTTTATTATCTGTTCATTACCATAGTTAAACGCACACATAATTGGACCAAAGGATTCCTTCATGTGAATGTTATGTGACAGTTTAATATAAAAGCAACAAGAGGTAAAGCTAATCTTTAACTAAGTGGTGAGCGTACATTAATGTAAAACACCTTAAAAAATAAAATAATAGCAGAAATATATAGTAATATTAAAAATGGGCCTTTTCTATCTTTCTAATGCTAATCTGAGCTAAACTAAGCTATTCTTAATTATTTTCTTTTTCAATTTGACATGAAATGCAAAATATCTAAAGCATAGACTTGTATAGGAAAAGGATGTAAAGAGTTAAATAAATAACTAATTATGAAAAAATGCATAACGATGCACATACACATCACATCTTAAAGAAAAATATTAGCATAAATAATTTTTATACGTTTTCTGGGCCTTTTAGCAATGTTTAAGTTAATTCATAGGTGGTAGATGTGGTATTTTAAGAAGAGTATAACACTTCGCCTACTTATATTGTTCTGTAATAGCAAAAAATACTGTAATTTTAATATAGCAATTTTGATAATTCCACTTTTTGTGATTTGTAGCTTAGGAAATTGATATTTGTACTTTTGTTACGACACTAAACGTTTTAAGAATAATAAAGTAACTTGTGTGTAAGTACTATAATTTATTATATACATAATCGCTACGTATATCAATGTGTAACAAGTAAAAATTGTAAAAAGTAAGTCGTGCGTTTTATTTCTGAACAATAAATTTATTAGAAAGTATGATTTTTATTTATAATGTCGGAATTTATTTTCTAATGATTTGCGTTGTACTCAAAACTCAGTTCGGAGGGAGTTCCGGGTGCCAAATGTCCGCTCAATCTAAACAGTTTTGCGTTCAACGATGTAGCGGCTTCCATTTTCCTAAGAAACATGTTCTTAGAGCAAGTGTTTAGATTTTTTTCAGTTAAAGTTTTATTAGATTCAGAATCCAAAGAATTTATTATGGAATCTGCATCGTTATCTAAATTAAATATATTCACTTGAGATTCTTCTCTCCACAGTTTTTGTAGATTCAAAGCCATCAGTTCGAGTTGTACTTGCGATAGCTCCTTTATAACGTCGATCTGTATCGACATGACGTTGTCACAAGTCTTTAATAAGGAGTTGAGAGTTTCCAAGACTTCTGCTCTACGTTTTTGTATACGGTATTGATTGTCAATGTTCTTTTCGAAGAAAGCCAAGTGCTCGTACAGTTCGGCCAATTGTAAGGAACAGGATATATATTGAGCGGAGTGGTGTTCGAAATCGTAATAATGCTTTGCTCGCATCAACCATTTATGTGTAAAGGAAAACAGCTTCCGTGCATCTTCGACGTTTCGAGCATGCACAAGGGGAACTCTTCTCTCCATGTCTTTCAAATCTAAAGTTGGAAAAACAAATACCTCATCCGAATGATCACCTTTTTCGTTTTTTTCCGATCCCACGTCTTTGATATTTTCGTCTAACTTATCCTGAATATTAACACCGTCCTTTGTGTCCACAGCTTTCCATAAATCTGCTCCAGAAGAGTCTTGTGCGAAGTAGCGCGTTAATATTTTCTTTCTTGATAGTTTAAATAGTGTAAGACCATACTTTACCCAGTAGTGACTCAATTCTAAGAAATGCATTTCGAAATCTGCTTTTTGTAGTATAAACTCTTCGGGCATAAGCTTACAATTGTCGTGACAAGTACGCAGAATATAATAGGCGGCGCACAAGTGGTATCGTGCGTTACCGAGTTCGTTGAGGTAAGTGAAGTAGTTGCCAAGTCTAGCAGTCCGCAAGGCCCAATCTTGTGGCGTGCCTTCTTTCATTTCTAATTGGCGTCTGAGTGCTGTGTGATTGTACAAAGTGTACTTTTGGGGCAGGTTCAATTTGTTATACAAAAAAGCCAGCATTTGAATATTATTTGTGATCAATCTATCGATCTTTTCAGGATTCATTCTTTTTATTTTATTAATAGGTTCGGCTGTAAATAAGTCCTCAGCGTCGATGTACGTGTCTGGTTTAGAATGGCTAACCTTTTCGTATATCTCCTCCATACTCTCAAGTATGTCTTTAGCTAGAGTTATTTCATCCAGTTGTATAAGGTAAAAACAAAGTAAATTTTGCACCCTAAGGAGTATAAAAAGACATTCTTCCCGTATCGCATGTTTTTTCAGGTCATTGAAGACGGTAAAAAGAGTATTTTTTTTCTCAATAAGTGATAAAGGCAGTGTCTTCGCTGAGAGTAGTGTTAGGTAACCATACATTGCCAGAGATCTGATATATTCATCACTATCGACATCTAGACATAGCAACATCAGCTGTGATTGGATTGATGAAATGTGCTTCTTCAAATTGAACAGCCTGTTTGAGCTGTTTTTGTCTTTAATTGCAATTTTTACATTTTCGTAAGCAGCACTTATGTTATTTAGTATATCCA
Source organism: Dryadula phaetusa (assembly GCA_032432895.1). Taxonomy (NCBI): domain Eukaryota; kingdom Metazoa; phylum Arthropoda; class Insecta; order Lepidoptera; family Nymphalidae; genus Dryadula; species Dryadula phaetusa. The sequence goes on from JAOYRS010000001.1 coordinate 2,202,854, forward strand.
TATTCATGTACACAACAAATTTTAAACAATACTCTTGAACAATACTATTTTTGTTTGAAAGTTAATTTGGCAGATTGTCAAATTTAAACCTGAATTGCGATAGAACATATGCTGGACTTATTTGCTTTTTTAGTCCATTTAGTTATTATAGGTTTCATTTTGTTTTATTTCCAATTTAAATAATAGAAAAATACCCATAAGCTATTTACGTACACTACCAAGATACCTATAGACTACAATAGATAGATCGACGATGAGAAATGACTGACTACTCAGAGTCTATATACATGTATATTGAAAATAATGTATATAAATATTCGGAAATTGAAGTATATCCTAATTTTACTAGATATCATTCTAATAAAATTAAGAAATAATAGGTACCGAAGTTTATATATAGAATGATAAAAAATCTTCTAAAAAGTTCTTCCAAAACATATTTGGCTATTTCGTTCTAAATTTTTAGTTTGCAATAGGTTTACAGAAATGAAAGTTGTACGTTACAATAGAATACATGTCATAGAGTCGTGATGTTGATACAATTTAAGTAAGCAAGTACATTTTGGTAAGTACACGAATGATAAATGTAGCTCACAAAAAAATTTAAGCAAAAGTTGTTTAAATCTCTATTTGTATATTTATTTTTGGACAGTTTTTTATCTAACTTCAACGTCTAGAACAAATTAAAGCTAATCGTCCTATTAATATTAACATATGTATGTAATCGTAATATGTACCACTAATATTAATATATATTTTTTTAGCTTCACGCTTTTATCCCACAGAGCAGGGTAGGCAGAAAGTACCTAGTGTCAAAACACTCCGTACTTCGCTTTCCACCGAATTCGAGACATTGCCTGTTGGGTGGTGGAACTCAACGCCGCTCTTTGTCTTTAACAGAGCTAAGAAGTGAAAATAATTTAAATATAATCACTTCCCCGAGTGGGGTAAAGCCCACGACCGGCCTTTATTATAAGTATATATATATATATATATATATATATATATATATATATATAATATAATAAAATTCGATTCTATTTCCAATGAATGTTCTTGGAATAAGTTATTGTTTATAAAATAAAATAAAAAAAATAATTAGGAGGTATTTAAGTTCACACATATCTCTATGTCATAATAGGAGAAAGTTAAGTAGTAAAAGGGGCAATTAATGTTAAGATAGGAGTCTGCAATGGAAAGTGATTTCCACCCCGTTAAGAGGTGTTGACTGGTGGAACTTAACGCCGCGCTTTATCTTATTAAACTGAGGAAATGTGATATTATAAATATGTTCCATATTGACTATAAACACTATTTACTATTTAACAAAGTTGCAGCGATATTTTAAGGTATCTCAAAATTTAAGATGTATATTTGTCTTCTTATCTCTCTCCGGACAGCTGGTCGTGGCGCAGTGTGACAGCGTCTGCTTGTAAACGCGATCGGTTGTGGGTTCGATTCCCACTCGGGGCAGTGATTACATTTAAATTATTTTCACTTTCTCGCTTACGTAAGAAGTGCGGCGTTCAGTATCGCCACTACACGCAACATCTCGAATTCCGCTGAAAGCGAAGTACGAAGGGTCTTGACACTAGATACTTTCTGTCTACCCTGCTATACGGGATAAAAACTTGAAGCTAAATAAAACAAATAATATCTCTTTCAGAAATACTTTGTAATTTTTTGCTTTAAACTATTTACTAAAACGTAACAAGAAAAGAACATGCAATGACTTACGTGTAAAAGGCAATTTCCACTTAAAAAAAATAATTATTATTCCTCTACTTAGTGTTATTATTCATTTTTCGACTCAATCTGCTCATAGAAATGACCCAATCATAACGAATTATCGCAAAAACTTTGCTAGATTAATTGAATCTACGTGTACTATGGTTGAAACTAGTAATAATCTCAGTGTAGACTGTAGTTTGCCACCTCCACTCATTCGTGTGTCGCGTCTCGTGCCGAGTGTAAGTTGCCGCGCCTGCTTTTCAAATATCATCTGTTGGCCACAATTTACAATATAATGTAAGAAATTTATTTAATTAACATTTTTCGTTTTATATATTATTCAATTAAGTAAAAAATAAATTCAGTTAATTGTTTTTTGGATAAATATATAAGATGTTTCATAGTAGGTATATAATGTAAGGATTTTTATTTATGTATATATTTTTTTTTGATATACATACATGTTTGATTGATAGTGTTTATTTATAATTTTACTATATTTTTTACACATCTGTTTGTGTTTTTAAAAAATAAATATTGATAAAATAATAAAGACACACTAAAAACATATATAAAAAAAATAATTAAATTTACCTATTTCTTTACGAAAAAAAAAATATATTTTCTAATACTTTTATTATAATACTTTGCAATTTTTAAAATCATTTCGCTAATCAATCCACAGGCGTTACTTATATCAGTCGAGTTGGCAGTATTAAATCAAGTATTTTTACGTATTTTGCTCAAAACGCCGATGTGTTTGGTCTGAATCAGCAAATCCAAGCTAGGATGTTGCTGACTTGTGCAACGCTTGCATAACTCGTGTTGACATGCTTAAAGAAAACGGCCGAGAATTCGTTTCATAGAAGTATATCTCGGTTACTCGGTATCATTGTGTATAAACAATGCTGACCCTCCGAGCTTTTGGAAAGCCCCGATTATTTACGCTTTCGTCTCGGTATGTACATATGTATGTTACATATTGAAGACGTATATGTATATCATAAGCACTTAACGTACGTAATGTAAACTTAATATTGTTCCAATATGTTACCTATTTATATATGTAGCTTAAATTTCTTATCTATTTTTATCTTTATTTAAAATAAGAGAGACGTTGCATTATGGGTTATGGATCTTATTTCCGCACACAACTTTTTGCCTGTCCAGTTTGCTAAACAGGTACATTATGTGTACACGTATTATATATTTATAAACATATTTTTTTAAAATTAATATTTGAACTCAGATTGACGTTAGTTAAAATCTCCATAGCGCCAAGAAATCAACGCCGTGATTATAATCAATATTGAAATATTTTACGTGATTATATTTCAATTTATTTAAGTAATATATGTATATATGCATCAATTAAAAGCGTTAATTGTACAAAAAATTAAGTCCTTAACAAGTGACTTGAAAATTCGCCTTTTTCTGGTAATAAATGTTTGCAATTGATTAAATTAAGCAAGTTAGCAACTAATCAGTGTATGTTTTATTTAAAAAGTCAATTCGTAAATAAAATATGAGTTCATGATTAGGATCCATTGTGGACTTTAATATTATAAAATTTGGAATATTTTACTACTTTACATTTCTTAGAATTAAATTGGAGGCCGATCATGGCGAAGTGGATCCGCGTCTCATTAAACGCGACCATTATATTTAAAATGATTTTCATTTTTTCACTCTGGTGACACAAAGCGCGGCGTTAAGTTCCACCACTCAACACGCACTAGCTCGAATTCGGCGGAAAGCGGAGTACGCAGTGTCTTGATACTAGGTACTGCTTGTCTACTGTGCTATGCGGTATAAACGCGTAAAGTTAAAAAAAAAACATTTACACTGATTTTTAAAGGTCATAGTAGCACATTTCAATAGCCTCTGGTAGTAAACGCTGATGGTTGTGGATTCGATTCGCTTTTAGGGAAATAGGTAATATCGTAACACTTTCTGACTACTTCACAATCCGGGATAAGGCGTGAAACTACAAAAAATTAATACATTTAACTTTTATAGTATGAACATAAATTAAACTAGACACTGGACACTTAATGGAAAGCAACGTGACATTATCTACAAGTAAATCACGACTCGAGCTTTTCTAAACTAGTTTCGAAGAAAGATAAAACATTTTTTATACTTAAAACGCATATAGTAACGTTTTAAAAACCTTTTAAAGTATTGCCCCGTTAAAAGATAGGTGCGTCGTTGAACATGAGATTTGTCATATTATTTCTGTTAATGACTTCAACTAAAGAGTACTTATGTCAGATTTATTTGAAAAATCTATGTTTTATGTTAATCTAGCAAGTTATGGATATTTTAAGCAAGGATTGTCTATTTTTGTATAGTAAATAATAATCATAATTTTAAAGAGTTTCGTTCTGTACGTGTTGTACGAAATCGTGTATGGAATTTATAAGCGTCTTAGAGATCGGTGCTCAAATATTTCGAGGATATATTGCAAGTATATTAAAGTAGTCGACAATTTTAAAGTGTTATTTATCTTTTTACAAGGATTATTTACCGTTTTTAATGTGTTTATTTATGTAAATAATAGTTTCACTAAGAACTTGCTTTAAAGTAAGTAAGTTGTAAGTTGCTTTTACATTAACAAAGTAAATAATATATTTATGTAATTTTTTTATTGTATAAAAAAATGTTAATTTCCTTGATGGAAAAAAAGGCAAGTAATGGAATTTAGGTGTGATCATGTTATGCCATAAATATTTAAAATTACAATAAAACCAATTGACGACTATGTAAACGTTTATTGAAACTAACTTTTTTATTTATCTGTGGACAAAGACTTAGTACGTCTATAATTGGCTGCAATTTTGTATATAAGTAACGTTAAATTTCGCGCCTATTATAAAATATAATGAGTAGTTTTTGATATCTAATTATTGCAATTTTCATAGATACTGATTTCTATGATATTTTTAAAAATGGAATATAGTTTAAGTATAAATAATTTTTATAAATTTTCTAATCTGAATTCTTACATAGTTATTGATTTATCCATTACATACAAGCATAAAGAAAAAAACATTTTTTCTTTTTTATAAAATAAGTCAGTAAGTATAAACAATACAAATGCTATTACAACTCTAGCCACGATTTCACGTGAAATACCACATATGGACAATACGAACTCGTGTGTACTTTATAGGAATCAAACATTCATTCGCCATTTAGTCTTTATTTGTTTACTTGAGATCGTGCTCCTTTGCATATAGAACAATGCTTCTTACATCACCGAATTCCTAAGTATTATATATACCTAATAGAAACTCATATGGAAGTTGGAAATTACTGATAGTATTGACAAACCTTGAAAGAGTAAAAATCAAGGTATCTTTAAAATTAAAGCGTACTAAATAAATCTAATGGTTACCTGCAAGTTCCTCTTGCATTCGAAAATAAAACTGTTAAGGTTTTGTAGAATGTTTCCACCTGTGACTACTATAGAGTGCACGAACGATGTCGTCTTTTTGATAATTATTTTTTTAAGCTTCGTGCCTTTTATCCAAATAGACAGAAAATATCTAGTGTCAAGACACTCCGAATTCGCGACTTTGTATGGTGTGTGGTGGAACTCAACGCCACACTTTGTCTTGCCAGAGCGAGAATGTTAAAATAATTTAAATATATAAATCACTATTTAGAGTGGCGATCGAACCCACAACCAATTTACACTCAGACGCTGTCCCATTGCGCCAAGACCAGCCTCTAAAAATAAAAAAAATATGGATATTCGAATATCGGAATATATGCGATTAATCGGTTTAAAATAGTTTTTTCGGTTTAAAATCATAGATATTACTATGCTATACTATTTAGTTAATCTATTTTTTTTACTTCCACCAGCATACCATTATATATGTAAGTATAAACTTTAAGTGATACCCGACAGTTACCAAGAAACTTACTAAAATTGATATGATTAACACTCTCTCAAACATTCAATAATAAAATAATTTTAAGTATATATTTAGATTAATATTTTTTTCTTTTTATAATTTATTAAACAATCTGAATAAATTGATCAGACACGGTCACTCAACGAAAAGTGATAACCGACACGTGACAATGTTTTTTTAAAATATAAAAACAAATATATTATTGCATAATAAAAAATGAAAAGCCGTTATCATTTTCATAAATAAAAATTAATATTTAACTTGTAGAGTTTTAAGACGCTACAAACTCAAAATTTTGATTCAATATCATTCATAAAAATAAAACTTAATAGTTGTTTTATACAATCACTTTCTATATATATAAGCTGTGTAACTTTGAACTCAACTATCATTTCAGTTAGACATCGCGTAGCGGGTTGCGGAACCTAACGCCGGTTTTTATACATATTTCAAAATACAAAAATATTGTATTAGGATTTCTTTCAGTTTATTACATTCTATATGAAATTGTATTGAAATCCAGGTAAAACCAATACAAACCCCTTGTTAAATTAATAAAGGAAAAAGTAGCTAACTTAACCGAGTAAGCCCATTAGTAGACGTGTAAATATATTTAAGTTGAGCATAAATGTTCATACGTTTGTAAGGCCATGGCCCAAGTATTAACTTACGATATGACTACCCACTGCGGTTAGTCCTTGTGTCTCATATAAATATAATCAATTATATTTTATTACGCGTGTTTTAACACGATATGATCGCTTTTGAAGTTCGTCAATATTATATTATAGCTATATTATATTATAGCTATATTATATTATAGCTATATTATATATATGTACATCTTCGCGCTTTGTAGAGCGAAATAAGCATTAAAGAGAAAGAATTCAGTGTCTACGATTTTAGCTGCCAAGTGTAGATCTTAACGCTGCAATGGGTCTACTGGAGCGAAGTAATAAAAATATATTGATATATAAAATCTTTATAATTTGGGTATTTGATTACAAATTAAATGCACATCTTAACTTAAGGCAATTGGTTATCCGTAATTAAGTATGATTTTCAAAAGAAATCAATAAAAACAATATTTTTGATGATTTGATTGGTTGAATTATATTTATTTATTTGGTGTTCATAAAAATATTAAAACAAAAAAAAATCTTACAGAAAATAGCTCAGTAACCTACAAAAAATTAAATGAGTCTCTATTTGTAATAAAACCTGCCAAAATGACTTTTCTTTACAATTTTTGTCTAACTCAGGTAGATAGATCTGTTTGTTTCTGTTAATATCTGGAATCGCAGAACTGATTTTTACTTTCCCTGGCAGATAGCCGATGTTGATAAAAGTCGCCTATACTTTTATTTTATTAAAATCATAATATAAAACAGTATCATTATATGGAATAGAAGTAAGCCTTGCCTAGTTTTCGTCTTCAAAAATTAATTAAATCATTTATGGCACAAGGTATACATACATACATATAATAAAAATTCACAAATAATGTCAGATCTGCCACTAGAGAAATATAAAATTAATATTAAAAATAGTATATTAATCTATCAATGAATATTATAGTCATATTAATGTTGATATAATTTAACGTTGTTGATATTCAATCAGGAAGCTAATTATTGTCATGTTTGGTTTTAAGGATACAGGGAAGTGGCGGGCGCAGCTCGCAAGTAATATAATTGAATATATAAGTATTGAGTGCACAAACAATTATAATGTATCGATATTAAATTATAAGTGTATCGACGCTAATATTGATAATAAACCGGTATCGATACAATCGAGATATGGACCATAAATATTAATAATAATAATAAAATTTAAAATCAATTCAAGTAAACTAACGTCAAGCAGCTTACGTCATATTTTTAAGCCTTTGGCGCCTTTTTTCATTTAAACTTTTAAAATGACTTTCATGAACAAATTTACGAAACATTAATCAATTTTTAACTTTACTAATATTTTGTTAATTATTTTGAGATTTTTTAAAATTAATATTTTACGCAAATCTCAAGTATAAGAAAGGTAACCGGATACCTTTCTTATCTTACCTAGTCTAATTAAGCTAGTTTGAAAAAAGTTGGCGCTTTTTACCAGCGTCAAATCATAGTGTATAAGGTGGTGTTGTGTATTTAAAGCGCTTTGTATTACAAGAATGGAGAAATACTTTAATAATATTTCTCTCAATCGAACCCATAACCAATCGCATTTACAGTCGCTATCCCACTGCACCACAAAGCCCTTATCTATTATAGTATTATTAAACTAATATTAAATAGCATTTAAAGTATCTTATTCGCGGTAGCATTTAAGCGTTTAAGATGATTTCGCCTCAGGCAGTACGGTGGTTTTATATAATCGTATGTACAATCGACGTTGAGTGCTGCTTTCCTTATAAGTGCAGTTATTTGCCTCAACTTACATTGTGGTAGAAGTTAAAAAAAAACCTTTATTGTCAAAAAAATATTTTATCTATTAATATAGATAAATGAATCTTTCTATAAATTTATTTATGCACATATATATTTTTTCGATTTAAATCTTATTTATATATATATATAAATAGATATGTTTAAATATATATGTTTAAATAAATATGTATTGAATATGATATGTAAGATATCATACGTAATTGAATTATGTGTATTTTATTTGTCTCCGTTGACAAAAAAATAAGTTTTAATTCAGCAACATTTATTTTACTTAATGCAAAGTTATGTCATAAACGTTGTATATGACATTTATTTAATTAATTTTATATATTTCTAATAGATAATAATGGAAGATATTAGCTTTCTGCATTTTTCGTTCATATCTACTTTAGGTATCTATATCAAAATTCATACTTCTTCGTCCCCATAATTTGCTTATAAAAATTCCAATTTTTTTCCTTCATGTATTAATATAAGGAAATTTATTTGAATTATCATTTTTTATAAACGCTTCCGGCTCTCACTTGTGCACTTAAATCGAAATAGTCATATGAAATATGACACGGCTTCTTAATTAATGTCATTTCGGTACAGGTTTTGAATAAAAAAAACCTCATTATATTATAGTTCTGTAATACTTTTATAATAATCTAAATAGATCTTATAATATACTTATTTAAAGTGTTATTCACTATATGATAAAATTATTTAAAGTGTTATTTACGATAAAAAATATATATTTCTTTAGACTTATAGTGACTTGGATCGTTATTTGCAAGATATTTAACTTACCTGAAGAATTAATTATATCTTATTTGAGATTATATAAGAAACAACAAACCAACTTAAGAATTAATATACACTAAAAAGTAAAAAAATACAGTTTAACTTAATTTAAATTGACTATTTTGCAGTCGAAAGTAAATCAGAAGATAAGAATGCCCTAAGAAAAAAAAATCAAACAAAAATAAATTTAAGAAACTCAAATTTGACATAATCAAATGTTACCATCATACAGTCTTTCATAACAAATTAAATAAATAAGGTCTAAAATATATGGCAAGTAATTTCTATAAAGAATATAATTTAATGCACACGTGTTTTAAAGTGAGATAATTGGCGTGATTATATCGTCAACCTTTTTAACACCAGTGGCAAAACATTAAAATCGCACTCATTAACGGGCCTTCAGCCTCATTTGAGTCGTTTTAATAGCTTGGGTTAGGTCATTGTTGGTTACTTATGTAATATAATTTATAAGTTTTTATATGACACTGTCAGAAAATTGATGTTAATCGTGTAAATATATGTATTTTTTATTTATTTCATATTTGATATCGTTATAAGTAAAGAATACTTTCTAAGTATTCAAATTCGAAACGAATTTATATGCATTTAATAAACAAAACTTATGTTACTATATATGCTTTTTCAATATAAAATATATATATTTGTATTCTTATATTATTTCAATCTCGTCTAAAACTATATATGGTAAAATTATTAGTGTTATTATTACTATATTATATTTTCAAATCAAAATATATGTACAAATAGTCCCAATTTCTGATAATTTTAACATCAGTATTGAAATCTGTGTATCATAGTAACCATAGTAATCAAAATTGCGACATAGACATTTCCTTTACATTACAAGATGGTCAGGTCTTTTAATTGTTATAATTGTTAGTCGAAAATTCTCACCAGGGTAACCTTTACTAAAGTGGCATTTTTTTATCTCCTACCACATCACACCAGCCAGCTTACCAGCTTCAATAATAATTTTACAGCGCTCAGTCAATAAAAATTTAATTTAAAAATTATTAAAAAAATATTTAGTTTAAGAGATTAGAAACAGGCTGACAAAAAAAATCATTTTGTTATATTCTATTGACATTATAGCATCGCTCCTAATAATTTTTTAGGGAGTATATAGTTCACACACACTATTTTACTGTTTTATTATAGTATATGTAGATTTTTAACATTAATTTAGTAGTTAGTGTATAAAAATAGAAGAATCATCATCAAAGATTTTTGCGATTTTTACACATTTATGTTAAACTATTGTAAACGGATTGATCGCGTATATTTTGGTATTCGAAAATACGTCATTGAAAATCCAACGACTCAAGTCTACCTCAAGAGTCTACTTGTGACCACGGGTTATCAAAATATAGTCTAATTAAAATACTTTAATTAAAAAGGTACTATAAATTGTACACATCACTAAGAACATATGTGTTTTATTTCCCCTCCATTATTAACAATCGTAACTTGATAAGGCAGAATATAAGATGACATATTGAGATGCTATTTTTATAACTTCACTAAGCGTTACTCAAGACATCTATAAAGCAGATTAAAATATAACCTTTTTAAAAAACGAATAAAAATTAAACTGAACGGGACTCGAACCCGCGCCTCTTGGTTATCTCCAATCAGTTTTTATATACGTTTTCTAAAAAGCTTTGTGCTCTAAGCGTGTGAATGTCAATTTAAAAATATTAAAATACATTTTTTTATTATTTTTTTTATAGAAGCTCTCTGTTAGAAAAGTGAACAGTGTGTCTTGACACTAGGTTCACTCGAACTACACTACAATATAGGAAAACCGTTAAGGATTTTTGTCTGTAATACATTTGAATCCCGTAAATATTCTTCATGAACATAGAGCCTTCTTTTAATATTCGAATTTATTGTTCCAAATTTATATTATTGTATTTACTTTCTCTGCTCTCCACAGCCGAAAAAGCGCGGCGTTGAATTCTGCTACTTAACAACCATTGCCTTAAATTCTAGCGTAAAGTAAAGAACTTTAATGTCTAAATACTCTGTTCTCTATCACTTTACGGCTATAGTGTAAAATTTTAAAAAATGCATAAGAAAACGTTAAGATTATAGGTATTATCATGATCTAGGCCGACATGATGACTAAACAAGACTGCTTTACATTGCAAATGATATACTAATTGTACTTATTATCCTAACAAGAGCAAGAAAATTTGCAGCAACTAAGACACATTAGGTGAAAAGTGTATAAAAATACGACTGCAGTGGATCGGATATGCTAAACTTGTCTTGCCCTACTTGTCATATCAATGCCTGACCATTTACAGCTGATATGCATAGAGAGTATCTAAGTTTGTGTTTTTATATAAATACTTGAAGACCGTCGTCCCGTAAAATATGCGTTGCCTTAGTAACTGTGTCCGCCATATTTGTACAAAAGTGTACGTCTAACATTATATAAAGTACTATGCGTTTCATCTTTAAAAAAACTTGAACTTAACAAGTTTCATACGCCTCTGTCCGCATTATTTTCTTAACAAGGGGTTCTAAAGCAGACTAATAGGTATTTTTATTAGTTACCCATTAAGGCTGTACAGCCTACATGGTCTATAAAAAAATTTATAATTGTTATTATTCTTGTAGGCAGTGGATTACATTTTAAAAGAATTCTGCTCGATTTGCTTAACTTCACGAGATAGTTTTACGAATATACCGAAATTAAGTTATTTTTTAAAACAATATTTATATTTCAATTTCATAAAGGAGTAAAGTAAACTTAGATTTTGAACCCATATATTTTAGAGATTTCTCAAACATTAAAGCTAATTAAGTCCAATGTTTTTTATCATACCACGTCGAATTTCGCAATGAACGTAATAAATTTACTTATTACCATAAAAAATCAGATTCTTTACACGAATAACATTTTAAAATAATTTAAAATGAAACGTAATAAGTTAATTTATTCATATGGTGATAACCGTATTATTTACGATGATCCCCTAATTAAAAGCAAATATGTCATGATAAATTTCAGAACCTTAATAAATGGCGGTCCAATTTAATTGTAGTTTTTATATAAAATATCTTGCGACATCTGCGGGCGGTTTTAAATGAAATTTAGCTATCTACATCTATACTATATGTTTATTAAAGCAGGGTGTGACCAGAAGGTCACAGTTGTAAGGCATTGCGAGTTTTTGGAGTTGCCCGGTGCCCGAGTACGCTCGCACGACCTTATTGTACGCGTGAGTCATAGCTGGCTGGTACTCGCGCCGCCTCTTACACGGCAATTTACATTACACAAACATTTTTAAGCTTATCTACTTGAGTTAGATAAAAAGTAATAAAGAAATAGTTGCTAATAGCAATCGATTTTTTTTTTAAATTTCGTTCGTTCTTGAAGATTTATCTAAATATATATTTTTATTTTACTTTTTTTAAATTTATGATTTTTTTTTAATTTCAGAAGACTGACTGAACTTGTGAGACTGGTGATAAAGAATTTCTTAGATTAATTAATTATAAACAAAAAACAAACATTTAAATGGCGAACGAAAATATAGTACTTGAGAGGCATATAGAAATCGAAGAGCCTTTACAAGATGTAGTCGCAGATGAATTCACATGTGTCATATTTGAGTGTAGAATAAGCGACTGCTCCAGCAGGTGTTCTTCCTTTAAATGGTACAAAGATGGTAAAAACATAGAAACCTCGAGCAAAATTAGAACAATCAACAGTGAACAGTGGTATCGACTGGAATTACAATGTATTAGTTCCCAGGACCATGGCGTGTATGTTATCTTATTAAAGAACAATACAACCGAAACGTTTTCCAAAGCAAACTTGTATGTACGACCTATAAGTGATAGATGTAATAATATTTATAACCAAGCTATATATACGAATCCGATACCAAAATATATTTTTGTTGAAAAGCATCTGAGAAATGCAAAAATTTTAGTAGGAAACACTATTGAATTAGAAGCTGTATTTAGTGGGGACTGTTCAGATTATTTGTGGTACAGAAGTAATGGTCCGCTGATACCTAATGAGCGCACAATAGTATTAAGTGACAAAAGGACGACCACATTATCAATTTTGTGTGCCAAAGAAGCCGATTCTGGTATTTATCATGTAGTATCTAAATCAGAATACGGCGTTGCGTCAAGTTTCGCAAGTGTAGTCGTAATAAATACAGACCTTAGCACTTTAAACACTAGTGAGCTAGTTCCAAGTATAGAAGAGACTTTAGTAGAAGAACTTGAGGTAAACGATCATGAGGAACTAAGATTATTATGTAAAGCGTCTTACGATGTAAACACATGTATACAGTGGTCGAAAAACAAGAAATACATCGAAGAAATGAGTAACATGGTGCCAGAATATTATAACAACAGCTACATATGCTTAAGAATTAAAAATACTAGCCTAAATGACAGCGGCGAGTATACGTTAAGTATGCGAGATGAAATTACGGGTCAAGTGGATTCGTCGAGTTGCTTCATAACTGTAAACGGTATTTATTATGACTTTTTTAATGATTTTTTATTTAGTTGAAAACCAATTGCCTAAATACTAGATTCTTTTCGACTACTATGTTAATTGAATGGAATAGATTTTTTTTAAATAGTAATGAAAATAAAACAAGGTTAAATTAAATTTAAATTCATTAATTAATATATAATAAAAATATTTGTTATATTTTAAATATTTGTTACAGCTTGTCCAAGAGAAAGAAACTCAACAAAATTATTAAAACCTCTAGAGCCCATCGTCACGTGTTTCGGAACAACTATATCGCTTGGTTGTAGTTTTGCGATGGACGACCCTAGGTTTTACTATGTAGTCTGGTATATAGGACATTTTAGAGTAGAACGCACAAACCATAGATTTCACGTAAGTACATTTCATGTAAATAATTCTTATATAAATATTTATCATAAAAAATATTTAAGGTTTAACTGGACGTTGTGTAATGAGCAAAATTTTCATAATTTTAACTTTTATATTATTATTAATTTTATACTAAAATATTATTACTCTGATAAAATTATTAGGACAGTGTCAATGAATGAAAAAATACAAAGTACGGTGTTGATAGTTAATCTAACCACCTAACTTTTAATAATTTTAAAATGAGAAGATTGTATAGAACTTTTTTTAACTATTTGGTTTTTTGTACGATCGGAATATTAAAACAAATTAAACATATGATATTGTTATTCAATATTTAAATTTTAAACTTATTATTATTTATTGTATACTGATGTTATAGGTACTGCAAAGTGGCGGAGATTTCTTTTTGATAATTACACAAGTCGATCCAGGAATGACTGGTTCAGTAACATGTGAACTGCGAAAATCACATCCTAATAGAAAATCCATTCTAGTTAATAGTACAACAACATATTTGACTATAGTACCCCCTGATATACTCTACAACGAACTAAATATAAACCAAACAAAGTTTAAAGGCGTCTTTGACAATACAAATTCGAAAATAGAGATACCTCTCAAAAATAAGGAATTAAATGGCAGCCCTAAATGTATGGTGAGTAGCCGTAAAGTTGCGAATTATTTATAATATTTTTTTAAATTAATCTATTTTACACGGATTCATTGTGTATATTTTGGTATACGAAAATATATTTCTAAAAAGTTAAAGTTTGCAGTAGTCTGTAGTTATAAATGGTCTCTTTTTTATATATTAATTTAGAATACTAGTTACCACTTTATTATTTAATTACGACAAAATCATTGTATTTATCTGTATCTTAATATATATTTTGTCTGTCACCCTGTCATCCACATTTTGAATATATAGATAATCAAAAAATAATAGTGAAACATGAAAATTTATATAAAACATATTTTTTTAAATATATTTATATTAATTAAGGATTTGATTCTGTAACTCTCTAGCGGATACTAACTTTAGCTAATAACTACGCCACTAGGGGGTATAGTTACATAGTTTTAATATTTACTGCGAATGTTAAACAATATTTTCTATATCTGTGGTTTAATTTTTTACTACATATATGCACTTTACCTAATTAAAATGTTATCGCTGCGAATTGTATTGTTTTCAATAACTGCAACTGCATATTTGTTTACGGTAGTCTTGATGCGATTTTCAAATTGATAACGATTTAAATGATTTTTCTTATATACTTCTAAAGAATTATGTTTTATTAATTTCAATAAATATGAGAACGACACCTAGAAATTTGTTTGAATTATAACTGTTTTTGTATTAACTAGTTTGTTACTAAAGCGGAGGTTACGGATTCAATTCCTATCTGTGACAACTATTTTTTACATGTCGAAAAATAATAGATATTTGTTTTTTGTTTGATTCATTTTCTATATTTATTTTTGTATTTATGTTCTTATTTTTTGCCGTATTTTTCTGATATATTCTATGCTATATAAACATTTTAAATTTAAAATTTTTAAATATAATATTAAAATTTCACTAAATTTATAATTTAATAAGGTTTTTTTTTATAATTAGGTATCATCAAACGGCACATCAAATACCATACAGCATAAATCAATAATGGTCATCACGTATTGCAGGTACCTTTTTAATTTTCTATTGATTGTTTAAAAAATTTAAAAAATATTAAACAACTGTGAATTTCACATGTTTACAGATAAATTTGAGCTGAGTGGCGTAAAAGTGGATAAACAAAATAAATTTCTTTGAAAATTTGAATTTACGATCATTGCATTAGACGTGTGTCTAACGACAGTGACACAAAACGTGGTGCTACCAAAAAATATATACTTATTTTGGTAGTCTTATAGAGAGAACTTATTGTTAATCTTAACACGGAGGGTCTACTCCGTACTTCATTTTGTGTCCAGAACAGAGACATTGTCAAGTGTCGGAACTCAACGCTGCGCGTCGTCAGCTAGCCTAAGGCAGGGAATCGAAATCAAAATCGAAGTAGTTCTGAACACACAGTTTTCCAATAAATATATTCAATATTCCAAAAAGCGTAGACTCGAATCCAAATCAATTTTTTTTGTATCCTATCTCGATATGTTGTGTTATAACAAGTGTGGAATAAACCTCTAAAAATATTAAAATAAATATAACTTTTATTATGCTTTGTTACTTTACAGGTTAAATGAAGAACGTTTTTACCTAAGCGTTGATAACGACGAAAGCGACATCCTTGCGAGTCATCTGGTGGTTTATGAAAAAATTTCATATTCGAAATCCTCGAATGAATCATCCAAACTAGTTGTGATACAATGGTAACTATATTAATATTTCTTATATATTTATTATTATAATCAAAGACATGTAATATGTTGTTTTGAAATATTTCCTACTGATTTAGTCTCATAAGGTGTAAACATCATTATGTAGAACGTTTGTACAATTTTATACAAAACAGTATGCATGTCTCTTGAGTGTGTATTTGTTTAGATTATTTAATACATCTATTGCTAATGTATTATTCTGTATAATATTGCCTTTTTTCATATATTTTTTCTCATTATAATTTTTGTCATTTTCAGTGTTTCTCCGTTCGTACAATTTTCTTCAATATTATATATGTATTAAAATATTATTAGTCTAATAAGTAATTACCTCTTAGTAGTTCTTGGATAGTTTAAAAAAAAACTTCATATTATTTGCTCGTTTAATAACATATTTCTAAGCATCCCTATACCGGAAATAGTTTTTTTTACACCAGGCTTTTATCCTGCATAGCATAGTAGACAGGACCTAGTGTCAAGACACTCCGTACTCCGCTATCCGCCAAATTCGAGACATTGCGTGTTTAACAACGGAACTCAATGTCGCACTTTGTCTTACCAGAGCGAAGGAGTGAAAATAATTTAAATATAATCCATCCCCCGAATTTAAATAGAACCCACAACCGATCGCGTTTACAGTCGGACGCTTTCCCCCTGCGCCATGACCGTCTTTAATATTTACTATTGTTAATATTGTTAACTTTCAGGTACGAAAATCAAGTAATTGGCGCGAATTTAAAAAATAAATGGCACATTATAGAATATGGTAAGACGAGTGAATCTTTCGTACAAGCCGGTGTGTCCAGCTTACCAATGTTTGAAGTAAAAGATCCGCCAATAGATCAAATTATGAGATTTCGTATATCAACCACTGAATGTCCGAATAGCTGCGATGAGTCGAGAGTGTGTATTTGTAAGTCATTTTATATCATTTTAACATTAATAAGATCTTTGATTATCACAATTTTT